>OX297854.1:153575318-154825318 GCA_946477585.1 Cheilosia urbana
CAGAAGAAGTTTTCTTGTTCCATTGGATTACAGAATGAGTGGATCCCCGAGTCAAACCAATGGAAAACGAAAGTAAACTACACTTGTGTGAGTGCTTTTTGAGTGGATTCTACCCAGAAGAATTTTTTTTTGTTTTGTCAATGGAACTGTTTCAGAAGCGTTTTCTTTTTTCGATTCCAGACTCCCCCGGACGCTTCTTTTTGCCCAACGGAAACCGTTTGAATTAGAGTGATATTCAAATAAACCAACACCTATCGAAAATATCCTGTCACAACAGTAAGCATATTGAACATAATAAGAACTGTGTTCTGAAATAATAAGACCAAAAATCGAAATATATTGCAACATTTCTCGTCTCACGATTTGGCAAAATATAAAAATGTTAAACATCAATTTCAGATGTCTCGTATAATAATAATAATGCATACTGCAAATTTGTTTTCTTATTTTGCAAGATTTTCTCATATGAGTGAGGGAATGCAGTGGGGATCCCGATCACGACACAGCCCACATATCTCATCAAATCAACAACAAGAACAAGAACAAGAACCGGCAATACGCAAGACAATTTTTTGCGTTTCTTCTTTGACGGGTCAATAGACTTCAGTTGTCCAACGGACTTGTTTATATTTGTCGTCATAAATGGTCGCGAATTAACTGGAGCTCTTTCTGATCGCGCATTGATAACACTTGATCTTCATCCAATATGAAAACAAGTTTTCTAAAAAGCGAAAGAAGATAAGAGCATGTAACTGACCAGTTGATGTTTTTTTTTTTTTTTTTTTTTTTTTCAACATTTTCAAGCATGCGATATATACAATTTTGTTTTAACTGAGATTAAGTTTACATAAATAGGAAGAGAATATAAGTTAGAGACATTAATATTTTAGAAACTGAGATTTGTCACCTTACAACAGATCAAGGTGTGCAACCACTTTAAGTTTGTTTAATTTGTATTCACACGTTTAAACATGTGATTGCTCACAATAATTGCAAGTCGCACTAATATTACATCAATGTTTATCTTCTGGGATGTTGTGGAATATTTTGTAAAGATTACCAACAACTAGATCGAATAGGGTATGATTCGTCGCCCGTAATTTTCAACCAATTTAGTTGATTTTTTTTTAAATGTCGGTTATTACGGTGATCAATTTTTTAGGCCAAAAAAAATAAAAAATTAAAAAGCAACAAAATTACTTAATTAAATTCGATTAGTGCCTGGCGAAGCTGGCAGGGTTCAGGTGGTAAACTATAAGTATTGAATTTACCTTACCAATAAAAAAATTTTAAACCTAACGACTTCCAAATTGCGGATCGTGAAAACTTGTTAGTAACAGTTAGCAGTTTACAACAATAGTACGAGATCCAACTCAATCTATATAGATCATATAGGTAGGTAAGCATAATAAAAATGGCCCAGTAATATCGTTTTCCATTGGGACAGAAAAAGCTGGCTGTCAGGTTTCATGTTCCATTGGCCGCAAAAAAAAAAATTGGGGAAACTCGATTTCTGAAGGTAAGATTAGACGGTACGCCAAGTGGTCATAAAATGCCAATTTCTGACAGTTCTCCTGTCAAAATATGGTCATACAATGTAATAACAAATATGAAATGAGAAAATAACAAATGCCTTAAATGACCACCAAGGCAAATATGACCATATTGGTAATTTTGGTCATATAGTCTAATATACAGTTTTGATAATCCTGGACACTCATTCCGTATGTCGATTATCGCTAGACGATAGCGTTTCGACGATAGCTTTGCTTCACGTAACTTTAATAATCGTTTATCGTCCAGACGATATCGTCTTGACGGTTGAACATTTGCTTCACGTAAGTCAATAATCGTCGAAACGCTATCGCCCAGACGATACAATTTGAGCGATACCTAATGAGGTGTCGTTTTGCATAGATTTGTGTGTTTTGCAATCAGCAAGATTTTTTATCGAATTTCAAGAAGAATAATTGACTTTAGATATTTTTCAAATACATACTACCAAATATATAAATACCTATATTTTAAACTTATTGTGTATGAAGCTCATGCAAAAGCAAGAAGTATTGTAGAAAGGTGTATTGGTGCTTACTGTTTCCAAAGGTACAAAACGTAAATCATTTCATATGGCATTAAATTACAAATGTTGTCATAATCCTCAGGTCGATGTTGAGTTCTACTTGAAAAAATACAAAGTAAAGCTACGAACCCAGAAAAATTGCGATTTTTGCAAATGTTTGTTCTGCCCTCCATAACAGCAATCGAACAATACGAAGATTTGGCAAGTGCAATTTTTAACGACTCGCAAGCTCTAAGTGGGAATAACCGGATGAGACAGTTGGCTTCAAAAATGATGGATGAAATAAAAAAGTCGCTTTAACTTTAATTATTTTATTGATGTTATATTTTCCTTGGTAGCTGTTTGGCTTATTACCCTTGGCCAAGACCGGATGGTCATTCATGAAAGCACTTAAAATTGTCATATGCATTGGTGAAATACATTTCTTCGGTATTATTTGTGAATTTTAATAATGAATTTAATACACTTTGCAAATTTCAAACTTGCCGGCATCAAACACAAAATGATTGAAAAAAAAGTCGTTTATGACATTTTCTACATCTACCTACATGAAATTTGGCCCCAATGAAAAATTGCCCCAAAACAAAAATGAAAAATTGCCCCAAACTTGGGGCGTTGTTTCATAATGAAAAATGGCCCCAATTTCAAAATGGAAATATCACCCCAAACAAAATGAAAAAAGGCCCCAAAATATAAAAATTCAAAATCCAAAAATTAAAAATAGCCCCAAACTGCATTATATAGCTTGAATATTAGATTTTATTAGAAAATAATTTATGAATACACTTCAATAGTATCGTCAACATCTTGTCTACAAAAAGACAACTATAACTGTAATTTCCTTTTCCTATTGCGTCTGCAATAAGCACTCTTTGCATAGTTTTGAATATCTACAAGGCAAGAAGACTTTGACGGTAGGTCGTAAATATTGGCATACAACACAGAAGGAGCCTATTTTGTCATAAGGTAAGGAAACACTTCTTACTCCGGGGATGCATGGTGCAAAGAACCTAAAGGCGTATCGTAGAGTACCTATGTTAAATGTTGGGAGTCTATTTTGTCATCAGTGAGATTATGATTGATCGTGAGTCGGCATGTAGACTCTAAGAACCTAAAGGCGAAGCAAAAAAAAATTACCCAATGGAGGATCGATTTGGGGTGAGAAAATTAAAAATTCGCGCGAATTTCTACAGTCTACATGCCGAAGAACCATCGTGATTCTTTGCACCATGCATCCCCGGAGTAAGAGTCTGTGTTGTATGCCAATATTTACGACCTACCATAGACTTCTTGCCTTGTAGACATTTAAAACTATGCTGCTTAAGGTTGGAATAGCCTCGAAGTGATATTTAAAGCTAATTGGAGATGCAATAGAATAATACCTAAGAAAAATCTTAATTTGACATTCAAGACTGCGGGGACTACCAAATTCGGTTTGTTTAGATATACGATTAGACGGTATCAATTTAAATATGAATTCGAAAATGAAAAATCACCCCAAAATTAAAAATGAAAAATGGCCCCAAAATATGAAATATCGACCCAATAAACAAAAAATTTATAAATTCATTATTGTTATAGGTTTTCTTATAAATTTTTAGGGCAATTTTTCATTTTTAATTTTGGGGCCATTTTTCATTGGGGCCAAATTTCATGTAGCCAAACTCAGTGCTCTCAATGCTCTCTCTCGTTGTATACAAAAAACGATAGACGAGAAGATAGTGATAGAGTTACGGAAAGCAAATTGATGACGAGATCGTTGACTACTATCGCGCAAACGATTATTATCGTTCTCAGAGTTACGGAATGAGTGCCCTGGCATTTTGGTCATTTGACTAGCTGTGTGGTCATTTGCCTGTTTGCATTCATATGCATAATTGGCATACAGTCTAATCTTAGCTTGAGCGAAATTACACTAATTAGGTACACTAACACCAAAACATTTGTCATTTGTCCAACTTTAAAGTGTGATATTAATTACGTTTTTAGACGAAAAGTCTGTGAAAAATAGGGAAACATTTATTTGAACGCTGCAATAGATATTAACATAAATTAAATTGATTTTTACACACACAAATTACTATTTAATATCAGCTGACTTTTAAAACACTCGCCACCACAAATAATGCAAAGAACGAAAAATCTCGTTTTATGTTCCATTGGGTACGAAAAATTTGAAATCTGAGAGCAAGATTTGAAAATCCTAATGGAAAACGAAATAATTGTGGAAAAAAGAATACTCTAATGTGTACTGACATCTGGTGTTAAATTTATTTAAAACGACGTCTATAGTTGGAGCTAAATAATATACTAAAACTACTATGACATTTTACATTTTACCACGCTTAAACTGTTAACTATTAAATTGGGAAAATATATTTCCTAAAACCTACATGAATAGAGTTTAAAATATAAGAACTAAATAATATTTTGCTATGTATCTTTAGCCTCTTCAGACCGTAGGTGCACATATGTGCACCTTTGTTAAAACATTTATTTGGTACACTACATCCATCTTTTCGCAATTAGCTGCAGTTAAGTATCAAGTATATATAATCATTTTGCGGTATAAATTTTTAGATGGCGCTAAGCGTTTAATAACTTTTATTATTTGAATTTTATAGTAGGCCAGTTTTATCGTTTTTTTTTGGGTTCCTCAGATTGAAAAAGTAATTATTCAGGTAAAAATTTTAAATTGTTGTTTCGCAGTATTATTTCTTTTTTGTGATGTGCTACTGAGTTCAATTTTAGTTTTTAAGTTCGAAAATATTATCTTGTCATTTCTAACTCAAATATAGAGCTACATACTTTGGAGTTACACATATGTGTACTTCAGGACTATATACTAGTTCCATTTTTTTTACGATAGATTTTCATCGAAATGCAGGCTTCCTAGATGCAAACTTCGCTGCCGTACAATCTGCACAAAGTGACAGGTTTATTTATGCATTTGAAAAAACAACTTTTTTTAACTGTATCAATTTTTAATAAAGTAAAATTAGGATATTTTATGCCATGACAGACCTGAGGTACACATATGTGCACCAGGAATTTGTCCATGAAGTTAATAAAAATATTTTTTTTTTTAAATGCAAATCTCTTATTTCATCTCATTAAAGATTAAAAATCCACTAAAATCTATCATTTTCCTGCTTTTATTCGTCTGGGTCTGAAGAGGTTAGTGAATACATCGCATACAGCTTCATAGATTATTTCGTGGTTATTTCCAATTTCATTACCTACCTAGGTACCGTTTCTATTAATTGTCTTGACTTCATTTTGTTGTCTGTATGAGCAAAGTCTTTTCATTGATTTTTCAAGCAAACAAACCCAACTCACAAATGTCAAACCGAAACGCAGAACAACAGCATGAACGCACCTCACTCGCTACTCGTTGCATTTTGACTTGTGGTAAGGCGTTTTTAAAAATAACTGTTTGTTTGTGCGGAATCCATTTGTTTAAATTATTGCACGTAAATCCCGCATGAATTCGCATAAATGTTTTATAGTTTCTCTTCAATTTTTGTTGAATAAGTTTAATTTTACTACATAACAATGTCTGCAAGTAATATACAAGTTGCAATCAAAGTGCGGCCAATCCTTGGCAATGAAACGGAGCAAAAACAATCTAGCTTCTGGAGAGTTTCTGGAAACTCGATTCAACTCATCGATGGACAACAGGAACCTTTCTATTTTGGTATATTAATATTTTTGTTTTCATAAATAGTTCATCTGGTACAATTATGGCATTTTCTAGACCACATATTCGATCAGGATGTAAGTAACCAGGTTATATTCGACACCATGGCCAAGCAGATTGTTGATTCGGGTATAAAGGGGTTTAATGGTACCATCTTTGCATATGGACAGACGTCGTCAGGTAAGTTACTGTCTAATGGTTTATAATGTACCTTATGTCGGGAATATTAGGTAAAACTTACACAATGATGGGTGAGAAAACCAATCCCGGTGTCATGGAACTGGCAACAAAGGAAATCTTCAAAGAAATAGAAAAGGCATCTGACCGGCAATTCTTACTTAGGTATGCATTTAACAACTTTCTTTCTCCTTCTCGAGTGGCACATCTACCTTTCTATTCATCTCTTAGAGTTGGCTACATAGAAATCTACAATGAAAAAATTTACGACCTCTTGAACAAGTCCAACCAGGACCTTAAAATTCATGAAACACCCAACGGTGATGTGAGCGTTAATTGCAGTGAGTACATTATAACATCTGAAGAGCATTTAATAAGTTATCTACGCATGGGAACCAAACAAAGAAAAAGTGGAGAGACCAATATGAACGAACGATCTAGTCGATCGCATGCAATTTTCCGAATTGTTAGTTTTCTGTTCACATCTAGATGTGCATATTTTATATCGATTTCTTACAGATAATCGAATCTCGTAAAACTGACAACAATGATGACGAGTCTGTCCAAATCAGCATATTAAATCTCGTCGATTTGGCCGGCTCAGAGAGAGCCGATCAATCAGGGGCTACCGGTTCACGGCTTAAAGAGGGCAGTCACATTAATAAAAGTCTACTCTTTCTCAGTTGTGTGATTAAACAGCTTGCCGAGGATAAGTACGTGTCCTATCGTGATTCCAAATTAACGCGAATCCTGCAAGCATCACTTGGTGGTAATGCGTTAACTGCCATTATTTGTACCGTCAATCCCACTGCTGTCGACGAAACGTTGTCTACTTTGAGGTGAGTCACTAGGCAACATCCCTTGGTAGCATGATATTGAATCTAATGTTCCAGTTTCGCTAATCGAGCTAAAGTAGTTAAGAACAAACCACAGCTCAATGAAGTAATGACAGATGCTGCAATGATGAAGAGGCTAGAGAAGGAAATCAATCGCCTGCAAAGTGAACTAGAGCTGGAGAAGACCAAGAATAGCCAGGTCAGTGCTTGAAAGCTTCTAACACTGTAAGCGGATTGAATTTTTGTATGATTTTCAGATAAAAGTGGGCCAATTACAAAAACGCATTAACGAAGAAATTCTTAAGTTCATCAACAGTAATTCATCGAATTCCTCAAAAGCAGCTGCAGATAAACGCCGCCGAACGTGGTGTCCGTCGTCAAAAACGCCTCCTATAATAGAAGTAAACTCAGACGACACTCATTTTCGTCATCCGACAGTGGCATCTCATCAGCCAACCAAACTACAGCTACCCAAGTCTGCGATGAACTTTACGCCCCACATTACGCTGAGAGATGTATATTATCAAGATCAATTCAAAGAAATGATCCATTCGCCCAACATCGATGAGGAGTTCATGCCGGCCGAAGAAGCATGTTTCGATGAAGCCCTAACGCCGCAAACATCACCATCGTATCATCTTAAAGTAGGCTTCCAAACGCCGAAAGAAAATCAAAATGTGCGCACAGCCAGCTTGACTCCACGTCTCACCGAGAAGGAGAGGTAAGTGGTATTGTCCGCTCATATGCAAAGTGAACAATCGAACGTTTTTAGTTTGCAAAAAGTCCAACGAGAACTCCAGGAGCTCGAGGCATTTACCAATTTGGAAAATAAGTTAAATGTTGAACACGACACTTACAACTCGCTTAAGTACAAATTGGAGGGTGCTGAGCGTCTCATTGCTCGCTACGAAAAGGAACGAGAAGACTATGCTTTTATGAAAGTCGAATACCTAGAGACAGAAGTGACCTTAGGCAATTGCCAAAAGAGGTGAGCGAAATATCTGTTGACATTGTCAACGGAATGTGAATGTGGTTATCGGGCATCCGTTATTTATGTTATGTGTATAAATTGAGAATGTAGAAGCATTTATTTTAATTCAAGATTTTTCGGAACTTCCAGTAGTTTTTGGTTCCCATTTATCCCCAGCTTCTAGTGCATGGCAAAAAATTCACTAACGCAATGATCAGAAACTGCACAGAATCCATTCAATACATCCGGAATTGTTCTGTTCAATTTTTGCCTAGAGTTGACTATAAGATTTGTTTTTCGGCTTGACAACAATCCAAGTACTGTAGTCTGATGTGAAAGGTTTTGCGACTCTTGTTTGTCTTTTTGAGATTGCAGTTAATTAAACCCGTAAGCAAGTGCTGATATCAGAGTTATTCAAACAACTTCTTATGAGTGTTTTTCATTTTTCATTTTATCGGGCGTTTACTCACTTTTCGTTTTGATATAGTCGGCAGTCATAAGCTTGTTGGATACTGTTTAATACAACATTTAAGGACAACACAAAGCTTCCCTCAAAGTTGAAATCTCGAACATATCCAAGCAGTTCATACGGACGCCTGCCATAGTTTTGGTTGCAACTATTAAGTCGGTTCATTTAAGATATGATTCTAACTTTCGGCTTAATAAAAAGCTGACAATCGCTCCTCACTCCCAAACATGTGCAGTCTTTTATCATAGCATCAGTATATGGATCCCAATCTTGAATCTTGATCTTTAGTAAAATAAGGCTTCGAGAATAAACGTTTGCTCACTGAAAGAAACATTAATGTAAAACTAGGTGACACTGATCTCAGAGTGATAGCCTCAAGGGGTACACCACAAGGAGGAGTCATATCCCCCTTACCTGGCTCCTTGTCATAAACGAAATACTAGTAAAACTCGAAAATAAAGGGGTCAAAGTAATTGCTTATGCAGACGTTTTAGTAATACTTGCTACAAGTAAATTCTAACCTACCATAAGCGAATTACTAAGAAACGCATTACGAACAATTAATGTGTGGGCAGAACAAGAAAACTGAACTAGTATTGTTCAGTAGCAAAAGAGTGATTCCAAACATAGATCCTCCATCTATTGAGGGTTTTTTTTTTTTTTTTCTGTTGGGGGGAGGAGAAATGCTTTACGCACCATAAGGAGGCCTGTTTGCGTTGATCACCCCCGTGTGTCCGGCTCTCTCCGCATGCCTACGGGGCTAAGACTCCTCCCAACCCTGTGGTTTCTGACACACACCCCTGGGACCGCTCTTCGCATTACTTCAAGGGGGCTGTAATCATACGCCCTTTCGGGCTCACGTGCTTTCCCGGTATTGTTCTTCTCTTTTCTTTTTTCTGAGAATATCTTCCACATACTGGCAAATTTTTCTCCAATTCGAGTCGCTCGTCATCATTTTGTCGACTATGTTTTCTGGATTGAAGGTTCCAATGCTGCTGTCCAGGACTGTGCGTTGTGTTTCCCGTCTTCTGCAGGCAAAAACCGTGTGCTGTGCGTCGTCTGTTGGAGAGTCACCAGGCAGGCTGGGCTATACTTTTTACCAATCTTATGGAGAAAGGCATTGAAATTTCCGTGTCCGGTGAGGAACTGAGTGACGAAGTAGTTGACCTCACCGTGTTTCCGGTCGTTCCACTCAGCCACGTTTCTTATGAGTCTCGCTGTCCACCTTCCTCTGGTTTCCGAGCTCCAGCGCTCTTGCCACTTCTGTATCGTCTGTTGCGCTACTTGATCGATTGCCGTTTCCAATCCAATTTCCGCCTTTTTGTCGTGGATGTACTTCCTTCGTGCCGCTAGGAGATCGATGGGAGTCACTCCTGCGACTACAAGGACGGCTGGTTCCAACACCCTTCGGTAAGAGCTAGCCAAGCGTAGGGCTCTACTTCTTTGCACTGCCGTCATCTGCTTCCGGTACTTTTTTGTCGAAGCGCGTCTGCCCAAATCTCGCTTCCATATAGGAGAATTGCATGCGTTGTCGACATTAATAACCTGCGCTTGCTTGGCGTTGCACCACCTATGTTCGCCATTAATCTGCTGAGTGCTGTTATAACTCTAGAGGCTCGTTCCGCTGCCAACTTTATCTGTTGCCAGAAAGTTGTGTCGAGCCTCAAATCCAGATACCTCACCGCATCCTTGCTCTTAATGACTTCAGAGCCGATTTGAAAGCCGATTTGCGTGGGGATTCTCTTCTTCGTCAGAAGGACTATCTCAGTTTTCTCTGTTGCTAAACTGAGACCGTGTTCATCCATCCAGGAGGTTGTTCGTCGCATGACTTGGTTCAACTTTCTTTGCGCGTTTTCAGAGTCTCTTGCCGTTATCACTGCCGCGATGTCGTCTGCGTATCCAAAGAGGAAGGTGTCTTCGGACATCTCCATCCGCAATCCGCAAACTATTGACGGTATACCGTCTACCCCGTAAAAGTCAATGAAAAAGTGAAAAAAGCTGCAAATGCTTTCTACGCATGCAACCGAATCTTCGGCAAAAGGTGGGGATCAAACCCTAAAATAATTCTGTGGATGTATACGGCTGTAGTGCGTCTAATACTCACAGTCTGGTGGCAAGCCACAAACAAAGCATCGAATCTCAAACTAATGACCAAAATACAAAGACTAGCATGTATAGGAACAACCGGCGCAATTAGGACAACATCTACTGCTGGAATGGAGGCAATCCTCAACCTGGTACCGCTAGACCTATTTATGGAAGAATCAGCAGCCAAAAGTGCCCTCAGGATCAGCCAATCCAAAAGCTGGAAGCCCTACAAAATGGGACACGCGCAGATTCTGAATAAATACGTGGGAGATGCTGTCACTTCTGACTACTTGTCTCCTCATCTTGACTTTGATAAACCATTCTCTAGCTATTTTCCCAGCAGGGAGGAATGGAACACAGATGAACCCACAGAAGGGAAATCGATATCCATCTACACAGATGGACTGTGGAACAGGTGCTGGAATTTTCTCTGAGGAGTTAAATATACGCCACTCAATCAGGCTGCCTGATCACAGTAGTGTCTTTTAGGCGGAGGTTCTGGCAATCGCTGAAGCTGCCCATATGGTGTCAATCATGGCAATACCAAATAATGATATTACCATATCCATTGACAGCCAGGCGGCTATAAAAGCAGTGTCTGCTATTGAAATAAAATCGAAGTTAGTTCGCGGCTGCCGCGAAGAGTTTAAGCAGCACACCATTCGCCTGTGCTGGATCCCTGGACACAGGGACAAAACCGGCAATGAGATGGCTGATGAACTAGCTAGAAATGGTTCTGCTATGGATCAAGATCGGGCGATTAAGTCCATCAAACCACCACTCTGTAATCTCAGAGAGAGAGAGTGGAAAATAAGATTCGCATGAAAGCCAATAAAAATAAACCACTTGTAAAACATCACGGAAGCTATGACTGGAATTATAATCCTAGTCGGGCTAGCAACCTCATGCGGTTTGATAGAACGTCGATGTATAAACTGGTAGGGGCTCTAACAGGTCACAACTTCCTAAGAAACCACACAATGTAATTGAAACTCACGAATGACGATATATGAGGGGTTGCGGAGACGAGGAGGTACACGACGACACACCTCACCTCCTCTGTCAATGCCCAAGTCTATGTCACTTGTGGAACAGAACACTTGAAAGATGCAAATTCCATGACGTACACGAACTTTCAGATGTATTTTTATCAAATCTTTAGAACTTCATAAACACATTAGGATGGCTGGACAAGGTCGAGTAACTGTTAAGGAACACGCATCACCGCTAACAACATCGGCCAACCCCCCAACAAGGGCATCACAATGTGTCCACATGGGCCTAAGTGGGGTGTGGTAGGGCACGCTCTACCGTATCCACCCATAAACCTAACCTATAGACGTTTGCTTAACAAAAATCCTAAGACCTCTTATTCAAAATGCCAATCTTAACTGATATTAAGTCCTGCTATACTTAATTGATAAGCACATGAAAGGTTGTATGATTTATCGTATATAGCCCCAAAAGGTGGTTTGCCCAAATTGATGTTCTGTTTTGCGTCAAGGACTTTAAAGATTCTCAGAAAGAAAATCACCACCCCCTGTATAATCCCCTCACCTGTGTCCTTATTCCACACCACCCCAAATTCAATTTACACATTTGCAGTTAACAGAACACTTCTCAAAACCCTTCATTTAAATTTCGTGTCCGCTCCATAAATAAACTTTCACTGTATTTATTTATAAATTTGAATGCTCAAACAATCTACTACGTGATTAGGAGCATAATGCATTTACTTGGCTGCCCTCAAAGAATACCAGAATAGTTCGCATTGTGTGTGTCATCGTACTTGTATTCTGAGTGCAGAACGTGCATTTCTAATATTTTCTACCACAAGCGCTACCCTTGCACTGCTAAATTTGAAACCAAAAACAAAAAAAAAGCCACAGCCAGATGACTTTCTACTACTTGTTTGGTCGTTCGTCTCATATTCTACGACATTCTCTTGTTTATATGCGACAACAATTCGCCAAATGACAAGCACAAAGAAAACTGTCTGCTAAATTCCTTACAAGAAAAAGCACACAGCAGAAACGTCAGAAACTTAAGAGTGTTCTATAGCAGAACTTTTGTTGGCCAAAACTAGTTGTCATATCACCATCATATGATAAACCACGTCCAGAACAACACAATCGTTGATAAGAACTTTTCAAGTAAGTAAAAGATTGTTTTATCCACTCGATATGATTTAGTTGCACAGTTTGCATTTTTATATAATGCTGCCAGCAGGCGTGTACCTCGATCGGTTCCATATGTGACTCCGCGAGACACGATATAAGCGTGAAATATTATAATTGGATTATGTTTGCTTTTCTTTCTTCTTCTTTTTTTTTGTTTGTGCTTATTTTACCGGTCAGCGAAGTGAAAAGAAGTCAGAAACAGGATTGAATCCACTGAATACTAATGGAATCATTAACTAGCCATTAAAATTATTCCAAAGATGGAAGACAGCAGTGCCTCTGATGGAACCCGGTAAACAAAAATGTAGCAAAAAAAAAACAAAACAACATTTAGTGTACGCAAAAAGACACAAAAACACTATTAGCAGCGGTAGTACGTACGAAGGCATATTATACACACGAGAGTGGTCGAGTTTTCGTATAGTTCAAGTGCATATGCATATTTAATTGAACTGACCCACATTGATTATCTTCTTGCATGTGTACGATTTGGAGTTCAGATTTGAGAGTTTCGTTCTAGTATCTACGAGTATTTTGTTGAAAAGTTTCACTTGTACTTCCGCATAGTTACGGTTGCAATAGTTCGAAAAACGCTCATAGTTAAGTATGTGCTTGATTACATTTTATGGGCTTTAGTAAGATCTATTAAACCCTCACAATAATTATTCGATATGTACTTTAAAAATGAAATAGATAATAAGTACAAGTCGTTAGGGTAGCAAGAACTTCTAGTCAATTGGTAATTTCAAACGCTGTTCTAGCCTGTGCTGGTGTGGTTCATACAGCTCTATTCGTTCGTACTAGATTGCATAGACTTTATAAACTGCCCTTAAAACTGCTTCTTGCATTCATCCTTCACGTTTTAATAAAGTTAAAAACTAGCGCATGTGTAGGTACTCGTATCTGAAGAAATGCAGCGATTCAATTGCAAGTAGGATGTCTTTCATTTCAGTAGTTTGTGGCTTTTAAAAAAATACCTCTCATTTGGTTGTTGTTTCAGGTGTCAGGAGCTCGAATCGAAAATTACTGGACTGGAATCGCAGGCCAGTGAGTTTGAAAAAGCCGCCCAAATCAGTGCCGATCGAGCCATTCGGTATGAGAAAGAAGTCAACGAATTAAAGAGCAAAGTCACTCAACTTGAAATGGAAAGTCGAGAAGCCGTAAGTTTGGAGTTTGAATTTCAGCAGCACAAGATCAAGTCTAAGCGGCGAGAAAACGAACTACTGGAAGCGTTGGACGAGAAGCAAAGAGAAATCAAAAGGCTGGAGCAGTCCCTTCACACTGTAACCAGTGAAGCACTAAATAACTCAAAGGAAGAACTGCGACAAGTATCTAAGGGTCTAGGTCTAGACGAAGCTGAGACTGTGTGCGTTAAATGTAAAGACCTGCAACAACTGCTGACAGAAAATAAACAACTCGCTCAAAACGTTGAGAAGGTCAATCTAGACTACCAGACGTTGCAGTTTGTTCTAGAAAAAGCCACCTCGGAGGCTAAATCGGAAAAACTGCGAGCCGATAGCCTGGAAACGGAGAATAATGGTCTAAAAAAGGATGTCGAGCATTTAAAGTCACTCAACGGGGCACTGGAAGACATTAAGCACGAGATCGCCACTCTTCAAGGGGAAAAATGCAAACTGGAGTCCGTGAAGATTGAATTCGAAGTCATGTCCAAGGAAACTGCCAACAAAATCGCCGAAAAGATCAACATTTCTCAGGAAATTGAAACACTGAATACCCAGAGAGATACCCTTGCCGCTGAATGTGATAAATTACTAGCCGTCATCGCAGCCAATGGTAGTATGACCGAGGAGCTAAATCTGCTTCGCACCGAAAACAGCTCTCTACACTCGGAATTGCAGACAATCAAAACGAAGCTGGAGAGTGCTCAAGCTGACTACGCCAATCTGAAGAACGAGAATCAAAACAAGGCGGACAATTTTGAGAAGCTGAATATGGAGGTGTTGTCGGCGCGCAATCAGCTGCAGACGCTTCAAGAGGAGTATCGCGATATCCAGCAAAAATATGAACAAATCCAAGCCGAGTGCAATAGGCATGAGGGTACAATTGGTGAAATACAATCAGAGTACGACTTGATTCAAAAGAAGTACCAAAACCTGCAGAGGGAGTATGAAAAACTGGAAAACGATTCCGTCAAATCGATAGCCGACTGCGATCGAGTGCAAAATCAGAATGAGAATCTAGAGACTGAAATACGTGAGCTCAAGGCTAAAGTCGAGGAAGCTCAACGTAAGCTACTGGAGAACGATAGTCTTCGGACGGAGCTGGAATTATTGAAATCGGAAATGAATCGCCTGCAAGGGGAGTACGAAAAGAAGGTGTCACTCGAAAGGAAGTCGGACAGTCTCAGCAAGCAAGAAAATGGCATTGACCTTCGCCAAGAGAATGCTCAACTGAAAGAAGAGTTGACAAAGCTGCAGTCACAGTTCAATGAAATGCAGAATGAGTACGATGATGTATCCACGCAATTGGTTGATAATTTAGCTGACTATGAAACACTGCAGAATGAGATGGCAAAACTCGAGGAGGAGTTGAATAAATATAAAGATTTAGCTGACGACGATCACGTGAAAGCAGTAACAGCTAAAAACGAACAGTTGAAGGCGGAGAATTCACATTTAACGCAGGCTTACGAAGATTGGGCGAAAACTGTTTCGTCGCTTACCAAGTCTGTGCTAGAGAAATGCGACGAACGGGAGCAGTTAGCCGGTCAGCTGGAGGAAATGAAAAATCTGTCGGCTCGTAGTGAATCGCCAAGGAAATCCGTTGCCAGATGTGACCAGTTCCTTCAGATGGCCGAATCGTTTGTGGAAATTGAAATTCCCATTGCGGATGGCAGAATCAAAACATTCCGGGCTCCAGGCACCGGCAGATCGACCGCCGGCAGCAGAATGGTTATCGGCAGCATTACCGAGATAGTAAAAGGACCTTTCAATGAGCTTCGTGGCGCGATCGAATTTGCCATGGAGCAAAAGTCTTGCACCGAAATCTATGATTCGCTAGAAGTGGAAGACAACCTAACAAGTGCCAACAGTTGTGACTCTTTAGATAGCGCCGGCCGACAACCGAATGAAGCACAAATCGATGCGCTGCTGGAGGAGAAATCACACCTTTTCGAAAAAATACGCGACTTGGAAGAAACCATTTCAACGCTAAGGACTCAAAAAGAACAGCTGGCGAGTGCGCGAATCGAGATGGAGCAGTTGAACGGCGAGAAATGCCGTCTCGTCACCATTTGTAATGAAAACAAATGCCAAATAAACTCGCTGAATGAGATCATTTCTCGCGCTGAATGTGAGAACAAAAAATTGATAGCCGACTGTGAGCAGCTTAAGAAAACCGTCGAGTCTGAGTGTGATGTGGACAGTGTTTCGCGACCAATTTACAACGAACTCAAACGACAGAATGAGGAAATGTGTCAGAAGTTGGATAAACTCGAGGAATATGAGGATAAATGTGATGAACTAAGAGAACAGCTGCTTACTCTACAGTCCAAGCTGGGCGACGAGGAGAACCTGAAAGAATTCAACTCGGAACATGAAGTCAAGTGTGCCGACTACAAGAGTAGAATTTCGAAGCTCGAGGCGATTGTGAAAGTTATGTCTGAGCAATTGAAAATCAATAATGGTCTGCCGGCTAGCTCTGAACTGGAGGAGACTATTGCACAATTGGACGAGCAGCTCCAGGCATGTAAGTGTGTCGAACTGCAGGCATCTTTGGCTGAAAAAACTAAACAACTCGCCGAACTGGGCGATGATAAATCGATAAAGTACGAGCAAGACATCTGTGTGTTGCTGGAGCGGCTTAGGCAGCAAGAATGCAAGTGTCAAGAAGTTCAGCTAGAGATAATTGAGCTGAAGACGTGTTTGGAGGAGAAAATTCAAGAATCTGCAGAAGACGCAGCCAAGATCGAAGGACTTAGCGGAAGAAATGCCCAACTGCAAGCTGAATGCGATGACCTGCAGCGACAGCTTGCCACTGAGAAGAAAAAGACTGCCAGCTTGGAAAAGACTCTTTTAAGCTTGAAGAAAATGGAAGATGAATGCAACTTGTTGCAAAATTCTGTGGCTTGTTTGAGTCAGACCGTTGAATCGCTTGGAAAAGAGCGCAACGAGTTTTTAGAACAAAAGGAAATGCTTAGTGAGAAGCTCTTGTGTTCGGAGCAAGAGTCTGAGTCGCTGAGGGAAGCCGGCGAAAAACTGAAGATGCTGGAGGAAAAACACGCGGTTGTTGTTGAAGAACATAAGACCGTTATAGAAGAGTGTCAGATTCTTAAGAATTCCGAGAGGAGTTTGCACGAGCAGTTGCAAAAGCTCGTTCAAGATCATGAGGTGAATGTGAGAGATAAAGAAAAACTGCAGCGAGAGGCTGATCGAACCAGCAGTGAAATAAGGAAACTTCGAGACGAGTGCGAGTCAAACTCGACAGCAAAGCTAGATGTTCAGCGGAAGTGTGAAGAAATGAAAGAAGAGTTGAACAAAATGTCAGCTGAAAAGAAAAGTCTTGAGTGCGAACTGGCAGCGTTCAAAGAGCAGCATGAGAAGCTCAAAGAGAGTCGCCAAGAGGAGAGGACGCTTTTGCAGGAGAAATGTTCATCTTTAGCCATTGACATCGAGGCACTCGCCGCAACTAAAAGTGAATTGCAGTCAGCACTTGAAAAGGCGCAATCACATTCCGAAAACCTTCTGCAGCAGGGTAAAGATCTGGAGGAACAACTCAACTTAGAACTATGTGCTGTTCGTAGTTCAAACAATGCAATGGCGCAACAGATAGAAAATCTGTATGAGAAGCTAGACCGGGCCGAAGCGGATCTTAAAGCGGCCAAAGAAACCTCCGACAAGGATGAATATATCATTCAACTTACAAGTGACAGCAACTCATTAAGCACAAAGATCTCACAACTGGAGGGAATGCTGGAAGAAGCGAACAATCAAAAACGCGAACTGTCCGCAAAGATATCTGAATTGGAAGACAAAATTGTGCTTTCGAAGCAAGAATTGCACGAATCCAACCACTTAAAGCAAGAGAAGGAAGAATTGCTTGCGCAGTTGTCCACCAAATCCTCCGAATTGGAAGAAAAGATAATACTTTTGAAACAGGAGTTGGCGGAATCCAAGCAATGCATGTCACATCTCAGGGCTGAAAAGGAAAAGTTGATTGTCCAATTGACCACAGAGAGCTCAGAACTAGAGAAAGAGTTTGCGGCATTACAGCAGGAATTGGACGAATCGAAACGATGTCTCTCCATAGAAGTCCATCTCAAGGAAGTTCTAGAGAAGGCTAATGCCGAAAGGGATGATTTAATTGTCCACCTGACCAACAACAACAATTCGCTGGCAACAAAGAGCTCAGAGCTAGAAGAAAAGCTGGCTATCCTAGGCAATCAATTTGAGGAGTCCAAACGGCATCTTTCCTCTGAAGTTGTTCGTTTGCAGCAACTACTAACGGATAACAGCAAAGTTACTACCTCGCAGAGCTCTAAAATTGAAGATCTTACGAGTAAAATTCAAGCTCTCGAGGATGATCTCAAGACCACTCAAAGTGCAGCTGCTGAGCGAGATTCGCTTTTGCAGAAACTTGATCAGTTCCAAGCCGAATATGAGTCGTTGGCATGTCAGCATACAAACCTGAAACAAAGTCAATCATCCTTTGAAGCTGAATTGGATTCAGCACGTAAAGTTGTGCACGAAAATACGACTCTGGCAAAAAAAGTTACGGAACTGCAAAGTTCACTTCAAGAAGTGCAGTCGCAATGCCGCTCGTTGCGCTCGGACAACGAGAGCTTGGTGACAACAAACAAGACACTTTCCAAGGACCTGGAAGATGCAAAGCTGAAGGCGGGTGAGTGTAAGAAGTTACAAAGCGAAATAGCTAAACTTCAGGCACAATTAGAAACGGTGCAAAAAGAAGCCAGTACAGCGAAAGACAAACGAAAGCGTAGCTATTCTGAATGGCAAGCTAAGGAGCTTTCCTTTTTGGAGCAAATCTCCCAACTTCAAGGCAACGTTGCCAGTTTAATTTCGGAAAAGAAGACCATCCAGGAGAAACTCGAGAACAGCGAAAAGCTAAGTTTGAGCAGGACTGCGCAGCTTGAACAGCAAATTCAATTGTTGCAAAAGGAAAACAGTGTGAATCTGTCAAAATCAATCTCACCGAAGAGGGAGAAGGCCATAGATCATTTGTTGGGCGAAAATCAGCAGCTGAAGGTAGGTTTATACTCTTGCCACTGAAAATTTCTTCTGTACAACCAACAAAACTTGTGTCATTTCAGGTGAAGAATATGAACCTGATGGACAAGCTAGACTCGTGTCATAAATCACAAAACGACGAACGGAAAAACCGCAGATTGAGTACACACGACGAGAGACGACGTCAATCGTTTTGGGATAGCAATCGCGATGTCTCCACTATGACTGATCCAACAAGTGAGCGCACTATTTATATTTCTGCTCTCTCTCTATGTTTGGTTAGGTCCTGCAAAGGCAACGAAAATCTGCTGTCATTTATTTGTATGTAATAGGTAGAGAATGGAACTTTATGTTATAAAAAGTATTGGTCCTTCATTGGACACGTGGCTTCTAGTGATCTACAAAGTTCACTGTTTGATGTTATACATTTTCATTTCCTTGTCCATTGCCCACCCTCTTACCCATTGACTTCCATTTGTAATTTCCAGATTCTGAATGCAGTTGTTCCGAATTAGATCTGAAGCTAAACGAGCTGCGGCAAAAACTCCTAATTCGTGACAGCCAAGTGAACACTCTCTCAATGGAGCTTAAAAATCACCCACTCAAAATGGAGAATGCAACGCTCAAAAAGCTCCTCAACAACGAAGAATCGAAGCAACAAAAACTGCGGCAAGAAATAAAGAAATATCAACAACTAATCGTCAGCAGAACCAATGAAAGCAGACACTGTGCCGTATGTGCAGAAGCCGCCAAGCGGATTATCGTCGACAGTAGCACGCAGACAGCCGATCGTGATGAAAACGAATGTTATCGTAAATTGCTTAGTAAATATGAGGATCTGAAAATGATCTGTCGTGTGAGGCACACAAAAATAAAAGAGCTCGAGGATGCTCTGTCTACAGGCAAAGAAAACGCAATCGACAACACGCCATCACATCAACAATATCAGGTGAGTGCATAATGCAACAATTTCGATTTAAAAAAAATATTCTTTACCAATTGCTTCGATAGAAAAAATACGAACACCTTAAGAAGGAAATGAAGGTCATCCAGGAGAAATATTGGGAGGCGAAAACACTATGCAATATTCGCTACGAACAAATTAAGGAACTAAACACAAAACTGTCGGAAAAGAGCTAGACGTACGTGGCTGGCGCTCACACAGCATAGCTGTACCAGTTCTCATCGTTGTTTACATTTTTTTTTTATTTATTTTTTTAATAAGAATGTAACATTCATTGTACAGTATTACCAGTATATGCATACCTACATACTCTTGGGATTGTTTACTTATTTATTTTAGAAAGGGAGAGAAACCAACTAACAGCTAACTTAAATACTAATTTTTTGTATTTTCACTTTGAAGAGGAACAAGTCACTATGTTAAGCTTTATACATTAATAAAAATAATGTCAACAAATTTCGTGTAAGCGTAAATAAAAATTCAGTTTATTATGATATAAATACAATTTTTACTTGTTTTTGGCCTTATGCTCAGGACGAGCGTCCTTTTCATGATGTGAACACGCAATTTGTACTGATTTGCTTGGAATGCATTGGAGTTAGTGGGTGAGAAGAACGAGCTTGCGGTTGCTAACGTGATGATGCGTCTGATGAAATGTTTTATGTTTTAAATTGGAGTTCGAATCGTCACTGTCATGTGAGGACCTTCAAGTCGTTATGGACAACTCCCACCTTCTCTGTGAATGTTAATCAATTGCTCGGAGTAAGAGAAAGCTCTTCGGCAGGTACTTGTTTAAGAGGAAGTTGGCTTCTTAAACAAAATTGAGACTATAAAAATCCGTAGGCATATCTACAGGTCTAGACTCGAGCTCTTTACACGCCCTTTCCATAAAGTATGTGTAAATTCAGAAACGTCGCGCAGTGATACGGCATCACTACTTATTTGCGATTCACAGGTTATGTATGTCGTTTTCCATTGGGCAAAAAGAAGCTTCCGGGAGAGTCCGCAATCGAAAAAATTCGCTTCTGAAACCGTTCCATTGGCACAAAAAATACTCTTTTGGTGATTCTGAGAAGAGAAATTCGCTTCTCGATTTGTTTTCCATTGGTTTCACTCGGGGATCGACTCAATCTGTAATCCAATGGAATAAGAAAACAGCTTCTGGTTGAATCCACAAAAGTATTGGTGAAACGCCAAAAAATAATCGACGGCAGCTGTCATCTGACTTGTATAAAATACATAAATTGCACTTGTGTGAGTGCTTCTTGAGTGGATTCTGACTTCAAATCGAGAAGCGAATTTCTCTTCTCAGAATCAGCAGAAGAGTATTTTTTGTGACAATGGAACAGTTTCAGAAGCGAATTTTTCGATTCTTAACTCTCCCGGACGTTTCTTTTTGCCCAATGGAAAACGAAATCATGCTGATGCGTTGCTGATTGAACATGACGGTTGAGTTGTTTGTGGTATGCCATTGGGCTTCTTCATGTCCGCTCTCAGATTTTAAATTTTGTGTGTCTAATCGAACATAAAAACGTCACTTGCCCTTGTTTGTGCGATTCGAAAGTCTGTAGCCTTCAATAGTTTTCAAAGCGTTTTCCATTCACTGGTTAAATTTTACGATATTCGAAATTTGCTTACCGATTGATTTCTTAATCACCCCTATTGAGGTATCCGTTCGGAACGTAATTTGTCCGATTTGTACGAAATCGGAGAAATTTCATTCGAGATATTCGTTCCGATTCATCCTTCGGAAAAATTCTCCGATGACATATAGATAGCGCACCTTGTCGCATTGCGTGGCACCGCGTTATAATACATTCTTTTGAAAGCTACACGGCACATTTTTCCGAAACTCTCCGACAAATAATTGCTGCTCCACCCCGACTCCACAGGAGATAATCGGCCGTAGCGAGGTATCCGTCGGAACGGAAAATTCTCCGATTTTATACGAGTCGGGGGATTTTTGCAGCGAGGTATTCTTCCGAACAACTGTTCGGAGTTTCGGGTCTATCACAGAATCCGTCGTAGGGTAAATTGTTTGCTTTCGAAATTCGTAGAACGTGGTATATTCAGTGATGTCACTTTCTACGAATTTCAAAATTCCGGATTCTGTAACAGTTCTTTCGGGGGTACAGTTCCTACCTCGCTTGGGCCGAGGTAGGAACGGACTTCGTCCCGCCCAAAGTTGACTTTTTGACTAAAATAATTTTCACTTCCACCTGAAATTAATTTTATTGATCCCTTAGCTTTTGACAAAGAAGATCTCACTGTATACTTACTACGATCAAAATTAAAAAAAAAACTCTCCGTAGAAAATGTATGTAAAATCAATTTTCACAAACTTTTCAATTTCCCGTTCAAATTTTCCAATTTTGTCGCCGCATGAACCTTCCTTAGTTTTAATTTTGGTGGGGGCAAACGCCCCCATTTATTCGGCTTATTACAAGCTATAACATTGCTTAACTACTAACTTACAAGCTATTACAATTAAACTAAGACTAACTTAAATCTACTACTAAAAGCTAAGGATGGTGAAGGAGGTCAATTTTAAGGGAAGGACTACTGCGGTTGAAGTCAAAAACAGTATGGTTTGAATTAACCTTCCGCAGCATACGGGAGATAGGTTCGTTTGACCCATATGAGGTTCGGTGAATTGGTAAATAGAAGAGACGGGGACAACGAAGATTCCGAGGGTTAGTGTTAAAGGAGATAGAGTTGTAAAGAGACATACAGTCGATGGAGCCTGAGAGTAGACGGTGGATAAAGAGAATGTCTGCTACGTCTCTGCGTTCCTCAAGGGTATTGAGGTTAATAAGTTTGAGGCGGTCTTGATATGGAGGTAAGATTAAGGGATCATTCCAAGAAAGCCCCCGAAGCGCAAATCGAAGAAAACGACGTTGGATACTCTCAATTCTGTCTATATGAACACGTTGAAAGGGAGACCATGCTTGGCTAGCGTACTCGAGCAGGGGGCGAACAAATGTGACGTACAGAGATCTGGTCACGTACGGGTTGGAGAATTCCTTGGACCATCTTTTAACGAAGCCAAGCGATGAGTTGGCTTTAAGAATTATCTCATCAATATGCGAGCGGAAATTAAGTTCCCTGTCGCATAATACACCAAGGTCACGAATAGATTGGGCTATGGATATAGCTTGGCCGTGGAGGAGGTAAGTTCGAGGAGGAGACTTGTTGCACTTGCGTGAGAAGGTAATAGATTGGCATTTGGTGACATTGAGTTCAAGGCAGTTTTTGAGGCACCAGGTGGAAAAATTATCTAGATCTATTTGAAGGAGACGGGAGTCGTGATGTGAGGAAATGGATTTGAAAAATTTTGTATCGTCAGCATAGAGAGAAAGTGCTGAGTGCTGAATGACAGTTTCAAGGTCGTTAATGGTTAGGATAAAGAGAAGGGGACCAAGATGGCTGCCTTGGGGCACGCCAGATGTAGCCAGGAAAGGGGCCGATAGGACGGACCTGAAGCGAACACTGTAAAAGCGATTTTCCAAGTATGAATTTAACCACTTTAGCAAAATAGGTTCAAAGCCAAGTGCTGACAATTTGAAAAGGATTAATTTATGGGATATTTTATCAAAGGCCTTACTGAAGTCGGTTGTAATGACGTCGACTTCTTTACCACTTTCTAAGGCTGAGAGTGTAGAGGACACAAATTCGATGAGGTTAGTAGTAGTTGACCTACCTTTAAGAAAGCCGTGTTGGGTAGGGGAAATTAAAGACTTGCACTGAAAGCTTAGGGCTTCGTACAAAATACTTTCGAGGAGTTTGGGTATATGTGAAAGTTTAGCAATAGGTCGATAGTTAGTAACCTCGCTCTTTAATCCCTTTTTGTGAACTGCTGTTATAAAGGAAGATTTCCATATCTGAGGGAATTCGCCCTGAGAAAGCGACAGCTGAAAGAGGTTTGAAAGCGGGATGGAGAGATTGAAGGAACATTTTTTAAGAAAAATGGCGGGAAGACCGTCAGGACCAGGTGAATATTCATCATTAAGTTTTTGTAATTTATTTTCAATTAAATAGGGTTCAAAAGTTTGAGAGAGAAAGGGACCAATGGAGAAGTTCTGTAGGTATTTAAAATAAGAGGGATCCGGTACGAAGGAGTTGTCGGCAAAAGATTGTTTAAAAAAGGTGGCAAAAAAGTTAGCAATTGTGTGTGGATCACTTGAGTAAATGTTTTCGTAAGAGAGAGAAGATGGGTAACCATCGGTTTTTTTTTTATAGTTAACGAATCGGAAAAAAGATTTAGGGTCATTAATAATGTTGGCTTGCGCGTTATGGAGATATCGCTGGTAGAGAGAGTTATAAACCTGAGTAAATTGAAGGTATGAGCCGAGGTAATTTGAAAAGTCAGAAAAAGAGTTAGTGCGAAGGAAAACAGCCCATAATTTATTACGCTTGTTGCGTAATGAGCGAAGTCTTCGATTATACCAAGGCGGGGATGTAGAAGATGTTTTAGGGCGAGTGATGGGGACATAAAGAGAGATAGAGCTAAATAATTCTCTATAAAACATGGAGAGGGCATCATTTAAAGACAGATTGGTAAAGTCAAAAGAGACTCTGCTAAGGTATTCATTGATTTTGCGGAAGTTGGCTTTATGAAAATCGTAGGAAGGGTGAGCTGTAGAAGGTGTGGGCTGCGGTGGAGTGTTATGAAAAAAAGAGAGAAGAAGTGGGGGGTGTAAGTTATCAATAGTTGACAGCAATAGAGGAGAAAGTGAGACAGAGGAGTTAATGGGATCAGAGGTGAAGATAAGGTCTAATTGCCTACCCATAAAGTTTGTAATACCACTAACTTGGCATAGACTTGAGTCGGTTAGGTGATCTAAGAAGAGGCATTCCTTTATTGACTTGGGATTTGAAGCTATGAAAAATGATTCATCATCAGATGGGCCCCATTGTAGCAGAGGCAGATTAAAGTCGCCAAATATGAGGATATCGTCATGGGAGTCAGATAACTCGATTATTTCATCAATCGCATTAATAGCGAGTTGGTAGGATTCAATAGGTTGAGCTGGTAGGATGTAAAAACACATAAGGTACAGCGATCTGCGGGGGAGTACTATTTTTATCGAAACAAAGTCAATCTTAGGAGAAGAAGAAATGGAAATAAGGGTAGAGTCGAAGTCGTTGTGTATGGCCAGTAGCACGCCTCGGCAAGGAGAGTTATCCTTTGGGTGGGTAGGATCGTCGTCTCGAAAAACGCTAAATGTAGGGGGGAATAATTCTTGGTTCTTTATATCGGGAATTAGGTTGGTTTCAGTCAGAGCGTAGATATCGAAAGGGAGAGCATGAGATTGGCGCAAAACAGCACTAGTTTTAGATCGTAGTCCCCTTACGTTCTGATAGTAGAAGGTAAGAGGAATATTTTTGGGAGTGGGTATTTGAAGCATTGGTTTTTTTGGCATATTAGGGACGAAAAAATTTGTTGTGGTCAACTCTGCTCCGTTGAAGATGTGAAATCCTTTTGGAGTGAACATAGTTACTAAAAGCTGCAAGGTCATCCGAGACTTTTTTGGGAGACATATTAAAAATCTCGTGGAACCTGATATATATGTTCCTGAGAGTATTTAGATCAGTAGGGAGCCCTTCCTGTTGAATGGAGACCATGACGCTTGTTTTCGTTTTTCCCTCATAGCAGACTGAGTCGGATTTGTCGTGTAGATATGCTAGAAGGAGTCGTATATTCTCGTATGTTTTTTTTTCTCTTAGCCTTGAAAGTGCATAGCGACATTCTGTAGTATCACTAGTTTGTTGTGTTAGTTTAACTGTGGGAGGCAGAAGGGGGTCAAAAATAGGGGTATGGGATGAAGATGGGAACTTAGACATCTGATCAGATGAAGGATTTAGAATATGGGACCTAATGAAATTAGGGTACTTAGCTCCAGTTTGAAGGTCGAAATTGGGGAAATTAGTGGTTAAAGATTGCGGGGAATTTTGAGAGGAGGGAGTGAGAGGGGTTTCGGTTAGATTGAAGGATACTCGTTTAGGTTTGGGCGTCGGATTAGAAGAAGCCGAAGGAGGCTCATTGGGAATATGAGTTGGAGGAGCAAAGTTGGGGAATATGTTGGTTTTGAGGCTCCAGTTAGAGTCGGATTTGGGAAGGGAATTTGAAACGGGTGTTGGTAACTTATTTCTAGACTTATTTTTGTTTTTATTTTTGGTAGGTTTGTCCGTCCATCTAGATATAATCATATTGCCAAGCTTGAGGTTTTTACCGGCAGAACTTTGAAATAACCATTCATATTTGATCGGGATGTCAAATTTGAAGTTCCGCATGTCTTTGTGGTGAGATGGTAGAAACATTTTACATTGGCTAATGGTTATACCAAATTTCTTATTGAAGAACTCCGATATCCAAGAAACATCAGCATGCTGGGGAGCGCCTTTGATGAAGAAGGGAATAGTCTTCTGATTCTCTTCACGTAGTTTATTAACTCTCTGTTGCCATTCCGAAGGTGACCACGTAGTTCCAAAATGCTTGATAAGCTTACGTGGGGCAGCGACGGGAGGAGTTGGCGTTGAATCAGCTTGGAGTGTAGGGACGGTAGAAAAGTTACCATTTTGAGTAGCTGGCGAAATGGGCGGTAATGGTATAACCACTGCTGATGATGTTATGGGTGATGCTATTGTGGTAGTGGTTGTTGTTGTTGCTGTAGTGGTCGATGTTGGTGGTTGAGGAATGATTGAAGTTTGGTAATCTGTGGATTCATGGATTTCCGCAAGTATTGATGTATTGTATACCGAGCTTGTTTGTGGTTGAATGAGCTCTGGTATGAAATCAATCTTGTTTGAGGTCAGTCTAACATTAGTGGTTGATGTTGTGGTTGTAGTCGTTGTTGATGTTGTTGTCGGGGTCTGTGTGGGCATTGCAGTTGTAGTGGTTGATGGGGTTGGATGTTCAGCCGATTCCAGGAATTCGGTAAGTATTGATGTGTTGTCCAATTCGACTAAAATTGAGGTATTGTACGGCGGTTCTTGGTGGAGCTGATGGGTGTGGGTGGAATCGTCAATTTTGCGGCCAAGTGATTCAATTTGATGAATAATGCCACACACATTAGTTCGTGTCGTTCTGAGATCGTCGCCGATGTCACAGATTCTGTCGAACATAATTTCCGTTATTGAGTCAGGCTGTTTGGGATTTGATGGAATTCTGGAGGGAGACTGGACGTGGATGTCAAGTACTTCTCGCATGGAGTCTATAGATCTGCTTGTAACCTCGTGGAATCGTTTTTGGGAAGAGCAGCTTGTATTGATGTCACTCTGCATTTTGTTCAGTAGGCACAAGATTGTCTCATCAATTTTGGTTCTGGCCGATTCCGATTCGATTAGATTGGCGATTTGTTTATCGATTTTAGCGATTTTAGAATTGATAAGGTTAGTTGTGGTCTGAAAGGAGTTGCCAAAGTCATCAAGACAACTAACTGCGTTCTCAATATTAGAAAAATGCACAAACATTTTATTGATCAGATTTGTATGGGATGAGTCATTAGCGTCACTGAGGCATTTGATGGCAAGGAGCACATGTGAAAGCGAAATTGTCTTGCATTCGTTGCAAAAGAAAAGGAGGTTATCGGAGATATCTTTAATGAAAACAGTATTTCTTTTGTTTAGGCCGACACAAATAGCATGGAATGTTTTACCACAAATTCCTTTACAAGTTACCCAATCGGCATTGCTATCAACGACTAAGCAATTTATGTTTTCACAAGACATTGCAAAATGTTGGTCAGTGAGTATTGAGGGTACTTTAGAAAAACACAGTAACACAGGCGCGAGGTCAGGGAAAAATTATTAATGGCGAATTATTTATAATATGGGTCAATAAGTACACAGTGAGTATTGAGGGCACTTTAGCATAACACAGTAACACAGGTGAGGTCAGGGAAAAATTATTATTGGCGAATTATTTATAATATGGGTCAATAAGTACACATGCGCGAGGTCGAGGGAAAATTGTCTATTGGGGATTTTTTTTTTTTTTTGATTAAGTTAAACTTGGGGAGCAAAAAGAAAATGCGACTATACGCTGTGACGGTAGAACGAGAACAAACGCGTAGACAAACGCAACAAAGAAGATTAACGTGTCGGCCAATCTTCCGCTTTTTGACTAAAATGGTTTACAGTACACGACGTACAAATTTGTTCTCAATAAGCGGACTCCGTGGAATGAGAATGTTTGTCTTTGAATTTTTTCCTCATAACCGTCGCTTCCATGACATTTGATTTGGGATCCTTCACCACCAAATCAAACGCGTTCTGTAGTCTCGGTGCATTGAGGTTGCGCAACAAAATTGTAAATGAGCCGACTTTCAATTGTATAGATGTAAGTCCGGAACATCCAAAGAATTCAAAAATTCAACTAATCCCCACAAAGTTTTGTTTTCACGACAAAAAGTAGCATATGTCCTTCCTTGGGCCCATACGAATTTCAACCAAAAATCCTGAGTTATGAGTGCGCACATACGGACGTTCTTGGAAGTTTTGCTTAAAAGTTTTAGTAGATTACTATGATCGTAAAGACGATTAATTTATTTTAAACATGTTTGAAGCAAGAAGAAAGCAGTGGAAAGGCAGAGGGACATAAATTAAACAAAAAATTATAAATTTTTCTGTCAAAAGAATTTATTGTATCTATTGACAAAAACGCTTGTTTTTCTTTCCCTTCCGACACTTCCCTTATTTTTTGCCGCTGAATCAACAACGCATCAAATATTTCTGTGATGCTTTTTTTCGTTATGTCTGAACTTTTGACGTCGAAAGCGATGCCAATAGTTGCATCAATGAACATTTTGCAAAGCATCATGAATCATGATGTCAGTGATGCGTTACTGAATTTACACTTCATTTCAAGCGAACACAATCCACCAAAAGTGTAAAAGGACAGAAATAAAATACATAAACATTAATCACATTAATAAATACTTTATTTTTATTCATTTATTTCAATGTTACGTTAGTTAATATAATAATTGATGATATTAATCGCAATCGTAAAACTTATTTTCATCTTTCTTTAATTTTTTAACAGTCAAAAACACTACATAAAAATATAATTAGATATTTCTTAAGTCTACAACTTACAAAAACAAACAATAAAATTAAAACCATCGAATGAAAATGACTGCAACTAAAATTTAAGAAAAAAAAAATTAAATTAACAAGTCGATTTGCACATTTTCTGATTTTCTTCTTCACAATAGTACTCTGATTAAAGTTTGGTTTTACTAACGAACGGCACTTTCATAATTGGTATGCAAATTCTTTTCACTTCTCTAAATTAAGATGATTTTCAACAACAATTTTAAGTGTTCTTAAATCGAAGAAATAAAATAATAATAATAACTTTAGTAACTACATAGAAAAAAATCAATATAATAGTTTAGTTGATGAATAAATGTTGTTTTAACGTAATTGGTCGAATTCCAAGTAAAGGTATTTTTTTATTTGTAATTTATTTTTTAAATTAAACTAAGCAATATCTTCGTTTTGGTTGAAATGTATAATTTATACAATAAAGGTATGTAATTTTTTGTAGTTAAGTTTGTTTGGAACAATATATAAACAACATGAAGTATGCGTGTGCGTTGATTTAAGTTAAAGGCGATTTTTTCTTTGAACTTGGTTGAGAAATAATTTATATAAAGAGAGTATGACATATGATAGGATATTGGATAGCATGCACAACCAAATATAAATACAATATGAATAACCTATAAATTTACGTAGATATCGGATAAACGAAATGCGTTCACTGGTGGCCAATGGAATGCGTTCTAACAAAATTGCATGTAAATAGATTCGCAAATCAAACAAATCTAACTTATGATAGACGGTTATGCTGTAGGAAAAAACCGACTGACAGCTGTGAAAATTGTTCCAAAAAATAAATCCATCGCGTCGTCAACTCACGAGGAGAGGTGACAGGTGAGAGGACATTGCGCTCTAGAGAAAAGTTTTCATAATTTAATGAGCATGCAAATGAGTTATCAAAAGGTAAAAGGAAATCTTTTTCACATTCATAGTGAAACTTTTTGAAATACTCTAATGAATGTGGGAATGAATTTTGAAGAAATGAAATGCAATCATCTTTGGCAATACACGTTGCCGCCAACGAATTGATAACCTAATTATATCCTTAATTCATTGTGCCTTGTTAAAATCAAGCTTATAAAAGGAGCATGTTTTTAATTTGGGAATAACTGGACAGAGTATTACCCTGCAAGTTCTACAAACCAGAAGAAAGGCGTTTTTCTTTTTATTATTACCCGACTGGGCACAGAGAGGGTTATGTGTTTCGCGCGTGTCCTATGTACGTTCCTACGTGACGCCCTGTAGCCCAAAGAACTTGACAGATTTTGAAGAGTGAGGTGTCATGAAATTGGTATTCTTTCCCGGAGTGTTATAGGCTAAACAAATACATACATATTAAAATATAAAATTTAAAAAAAAAAAAAACAATTGTCACAAAAAAATGTCAGTGAGATATTTTTTACAGTCAGTCGGTTTTTTTGCTTTTTTAAATTATTTAATTCAGAGCTGAGCACTGAACTGAGCTTGAGCATTATGAGCGCGCTCTGAACCGAGCGTGCTCAGATCGTTCTGATGTTTTTCTGTTTTTCCTGCTATTTTTGTTCTGTCATATGTGACTGGAAGTGTATATGTATATAGGTAATCAGCTTTTTACTCAGCCTGCTCAGTCAATTTATTCTGAGCTCATAGAGCGCGCTCTGATCATGCTCTGAACGAAAAAAGAAATAAAAATTCGAGCTAAAAAAGAAACACAAACTTTTTGTATAACAGTTCAGGTTGTGCTTGAACTAAAAAAAAAAAAACGTACAGACAATGAGGGATGTATTGCCCGCCAAGGTATTACAACTGTCTAAATTTTGCCAATGAAGTATGCCTATAAACTAAAATATTGTGCGGACTAGCAGTCATGACTGAAACACATGAAAATTACATAGATTTAGTAAATGAACTATTCCCCTGAACACAATTTCCCCTTTACCCATTCTATTGGCCACCACAATGAGAATTATGTTATATTTATTGCGGTTTGCATAATGTTTTTTTATTTCAATTACAAAACGCTGCATAAAACAGAAACAATAATAACAATTGTATTTTTTAAGACCCAAACAGCACTACACAGTTATGTACACTCAAAAGTAGGTATAGTATTATTTTCTTTATTTTACTTGCAACCCAAGGTAGAGTTCACAGCGAGGTGTTTAAACAATAATGATAGGCAAAATTAGATAAATGGTTGTCAGACCCACGTTTCTTGTTAAATTCGGTGGAAGTTTATTTAATTTATTTTTGTTTTATATAAAAACGCATTTCGAATATTAAGTTTATTATTAAATACAATACTTAAGTAGTTTTTTGTTTTTGTTCTCAGACTTTTTGTTTCTTTTAAACTTCTCACAAAGTATCAAATATTCGAATACACAATTGAACCCAAAACAAACAAGCGCTGTGAAACTCTTCTGTTTTCTTCTTCTTCTTTTTTTTTCAAATATGAAAACAAACAAACAAAAAGAAAAGTACATCAAATATTATATACAAAAGAAATGTTCTATTAAAGTGGAAGACCGCTCTGCAAGAATATATTTTCAAAGTAGACGCTGGAAAATGTAAAAGAATATTGGTTGCTTTAAATGTACATAGACACTCTGCGTAAGAAAAGCAGCACACGCCTCAAGAGGAGTGAACTAAATTTAAATTTTGCATCATTAAAAATAAAGCATTTCAAATGTTTACACTAATTGCGGAATGAAATGAGACAGAGTATTAAAACTTTTTCTAGCAAATTGATTATAGCGATGTCTTTTAGGCAACCAAAGGAGGAAATCTATTGCTGTTGTTTACCATGAGCAGTACTTGTAAGCTGTCGCAAACGTATCTCGAATTTGCAATTGAACTGGTGGCGATGGGGAATTTAGTACTATTTATAATTTTTCGCACGTGGTCTTTGTGCAAACGAGTTGGATAGTACTGAATGACAGCGCTCGTTTCCTGAGCTTACATTCATTTACATATGGTAGAGACAATTAAATCACCATTTCTCATGTGAGGTCTTTAATGTTTTTTCGTCCATGCACCCGCAAGATGTATACACCTTGACTTTAATTTCATACAAAACACTGAAGCTGTCCATAGAACAAGCGCAGAATCTCATTTCGAAAAAAAAACATTCGTTCCACCTCGTAGCATTGTCTTATGTGTACATTCCTAAAATCTATAGAATCAAGTGTTTACTCTGGCTAATGCAAATACAGCTTTTGAACTAGTGTTCAAAATACGGCAAGACAAATTAAAATCAACTAAAGCAGCTATGCATGATATTGCGGAGTATTTTCGAGCTTGAAAAAATAGGTGGCTACGGGAAATCTTATGCAAATCTCTCAGATAGTTAATGTACATTGAACATATGCGTATGTTGAAGAATTCTTTTGAAATTTGGGCGAAAATATACGTCGGCAATGCATCAGCATAAAGGACAATGTTCAATCTGTTTATAACATTTAAGCCATCGACAGCAAGCACTATTTACAAATAGTTCCCAATCAATTGTGCAACAATTTGACAAACACCTTGATTGTACAATGTACAAGTACATACCTTAAAGGTTCCGTTCCTTGCAAAACAGTCTCCTTTCCCTTTAAGCGATGGAAATGAAAATACACACGATTGTTTCAGTAGAGATTGATCTTCTTGAGAATAGTCTTTCTGCACATGTGGCAGGTGCGCAGTGTTTCGGCACAGACGCTGCACGCTCCATGGCCGCACAAAAAGACGACGTCTCTAATTCGCTCCATACAAATACTGCAATAGTGACACTCCTCGTATTCCTGTATTTTGTTCTCGAGGTAGCGCAGGCGATCTGCTGACGATGTCCGTGTTGTATCTTTGCCCGTGACCAGTCGGCCGTTAAGACCCACTCGCTTTTCGATTACCATGCCGCAGGACAGGCACTTTTTCATCCTCAGACCACACTCCTCGCACGATATCTGATGTTGGCATGGTTCGAATTTGATTAAGTGCAATACCTCGTCGCAGACAATGCACTCTTTTGGCTCTGTTATGAATGCCGATGGGGCGGCGGGTTTATTTTGCTGTTTACGACTGACGTGGCTACCAGCCGCAGTTGTTGGCGGTGGTGTTGCTGGCGATAAGGCATTCTCGAATTTGTTACTCTTACTGGGATTCATTTCGACATAATGACTTGGATCGGAGTTGAGTTGTTTCTTTGGCACTTGAACATTAGATGTGTCATCTGGTTGAGGTGGAGGTGGTGGCGATTGCAGTTGATTCGGCTGGCTTCTTTGTGCTGGTACTGGTGGTGGCGTTGAAACCGCTGCCGCGCCTCCTTCTCCACCACCAAGAGCATTGCCCTCGGCACTTATGTTCGCACTGCCTGCGCTTTCGTTCAGATTCAACGTCTGAATATTTCTTGTCAACTGATTGATACCCTCGTTGTTCATAACAGCGGCAGATGGTGATGTCGACACGTCAGTGCCGGTCCGCTGATAGCTTAGGATCAACTCCTTCTCCTCCTGCTCGGTGATCCACTCGAAAATCGTGGCCCCCTTGTTGTTTGGCTCGATTTGACACCCTCGCCGAGCCAAGTAACATAATATCGTATACATCAACCGGTACTCGGTCAAATGCTGCAGCCCATTGAAGATTTCCAAAATTTCTGGCGCCTCTGTTGGTGCTGCCGCCTGCTGTAGATTCGTCTTCTTGATCACACACAAGTGCATTGCATTGTCGCCGTCTTCGTCCTTTGCTAAAATATCACAACCTAAATTGACTAGTTTTTCGAGAGCGGCCGCATGACCTTGCGACACGGCCAGCAGGAATGGCGTTTGTCGTCGATTATTGCGTATATCGATCTCAGCTTGACCCTCGAGGACCAGCGCTTCCACCACATTCGCATGACCGTTGAGTGCGGCCAGATGCAGCGCAGCGAATCCATCGTCCTTTCTTACGTTGACCAGCTGGCGCGACAACTGGAGGATGCGTTTGGCTGCTATAACATTACCCTTCAGCGAGGCGTGATGGAGTACATTAAAACCGCGATTGTTTTTCACAGTAAAGTCTAAATTCGGAGCACTGCAGAGCAGTTCGACTACTTCGGTGTTCTCTTTGGCAATAGCATCGTGTAGGGCAGTGTCGCCGTACGAGTCTTGTATGTTGACATCGGCACCGAATTCCAACAGCTGACGAACACAATGTGGGGTCTTCTTATGCGCGCATATGTGCAGCGCTGAACAGTGACTGGAGTTAAGAAAATTAATATCGGCTCCGTTTTGTAAGAGAATTCGCATGGTGTCGGGTTGGTTGCCAAATGCGGCGTAATGCAGCGTAGAATCGCCTTCTTTATCGACTATGTTGACATTGGCGCCTTTGCTTATCAAATAGTTGACTAAGTGCACGTAACCCTGGTGGGCAGCAACCTGGATACAAGCCTTGCCGCCGCTCATCACGTCGACTTGTTGTGGATTTTGCTCTAGATATTGTTTGACAAACTCGAGGTGGCCTTGGGCTGCTTCACGGACCAGTTTGTCAGCCAACGAAGTTCCCGACAGACCAGAGAGTGGTGTCATGACATGGTCTGTACGGCGGTGGCTTAAGTCCATCATGCTGTTGGAGCGTTCTGCTGCGGTTGCCAGTGGGGATCGCTCTAGTTTAACACACTTGGGATTTAGAGTCCATTCGATGACTTCGTCCAGCTGTTGAATCCGCAGGTCACCATCGGAGTAAACTTTTATCACCTTACAGTGCTTGCCTAGGGCCTGTTGAACGAATAACGTGTTAATTGGTCTTGTCGCATACGCATGCTATGCACACTTACATATTTCATCAGCTCAATCCACTCGCCGTGACCTTTCTGCAGCTGTTGCACCTTGGCAGCATCATTGATTATTGTTACTAGATCACCAACACGAAAAGAACACACTTTAACTAGAGCCGCCGGATGAAATGTCCAGCGATTTGGGCAATTGTCATATTGAACACTGCAAACAACACAAACATTAGCGATATCAAACAAAATTATGTTCCTGACTACTCACCGTATATCGCCTTTATCAGTTATTCGATGAACTGTTCCCAATTTTGACAAATGCTCTACCATTCGAGGATTCCATCCGCCATGCCCTTGCTGTAGTTTCATAAGGGCGTCGACTTCTAAACACACTTTTACACGATCGCCCACCGAAAAGACCGGCTTTACTGTAGGAACAACAGGCTGTTGCTCCTCGGGTTGACCTGGAAAGTACAATTCGTTCATTTAGTAAGATATTTCTTTGGTAGCAAAAAAAGCCAGGTGGTTCTCAAATAATTTATCTTACAGCCCGAGATTGAACAAAAAAAAACGATTGCCCGGTCTAACTCTCAACCATAAGAAGTAGTACTGCATTAGAAACAATATGACGGCAGCATACACTCCCATCATCATCAATTGCGTGGAATTGTGTCTCAATGTCGAAATGCATAGCGTATTGCTCAGAGCATCAATTCACATGTAAAGTATCCAATTAAAAAGTTAAGCCCTCTTAGTTGAGGATTTTTCAACTTCACTGTGAAGAACGGCGCAATTCAGAGCACGCTTACGGAAATGACGAATGCGCTCATCGGCAGAAAACGTCCCCACAAGTGGATAAGAAGACATAATGGAACTATAACATTCGCAGAGCCCAAAGAGAAATCAAAGAGTGCTGCAAACCTCTTGGTGAGCATGAACAGTAGAAAAGCTAAATTTTGATAAAACTGATAAAACGCATTGCAACTTACCCAACACAGGCATATGGTCCTTGTAATAATTCCCTCCCGATGTTGGAACAATATATTTTAAATCTACGTTGCCTTTGTGGCCGAGCCGATAAACGTTTGTTGAACCAGTTACCCACGATACGTTTGCTACACTGCGACAAGACTCGTTGTCCCATCCACGAATTTCCATAACACGTCCACTTTTACCTGTTCAATTAGAAAATAAAAACTAATTATAAATTACAACAAAAGTTTTAAATAAACCTAAAATATTCGAATCAGACCACCATTGTCGGGTATCTTTTCGACTCTCTACTACTATAAATCTTATCCAGAGAGACTCTCTCTGGATTTCTCCAGAGTTCTTCCCTACTCTTAAGGTTCGATTCCTTAAGAGTAAGTTATCATTTACATACATATAAAGGGGTTTTTGAGATAAATGATCGGATGTTTATTTCATAATAAAAATGAAGCGTTAATAATGAAAAACAACGAACACGCATACAGGACCATATCCTTTCACAATAACACCTCTTATTGAGTAACCCTTTACATGGTGGGCCAAAAGAGATCACCCTATTGGAAGATGCTCTTATTTTCGCAAATGGCCGCCAATGTCAAATCTGTTTTGACATTTGTGGACTAGACATATGTAGAATACAAGTGAACAAGCCATGGAGCGATACACTCCCCAAGAACGCGGAATAATTTCGAATTTTCGATTTTTCGACCAAAATCATAATGAGCGATGAGGCTCATTTCCACCTCAGCGGGTACGTGAACAAGCAAAACTATCGCTTCTGGGGCACCGAAAATCCACGAGTAATGCACGAGTAATGCCATTACACCCGCTCAAAGTTACTGCATGGTGCGCTGTTCACGTAAAAGGAGTCATCGGGCCATTTTTTTTCGAGAACGCCGCTGGTCAAACGACAAGAGTGGACGGTGCGCGCTATAGGGCCATGTTAACGGAGCCTTTTCTGCCGCAATTGGAAGAATTAGCACTGGAGGACATGTGGTTCCAACAGGAAGGAGCTACAGCTCACACTGCGCGAGCCACAACCGATATTTTGAAGGCGGCGTTCCCGGGTCGCCTCATCTCTCGTTTTGGCGTTTTGCACTGGCCCGCAAGATCGCCCGATTTAACCATTCCAGACTTTTTATTATGTGGGTTTTTTTGAAGTCCCGTGTTTACGTGAACAAGCCTGAGACCCTAGAAGCCCTCAAGGACAACATTCGACACGAGTGCGAGAATCTGTAGCCCGAATTTCTCGCCGAAGTGATGAAAAATGCCATAAAACGAGCCCGTATGGCAATCAATTGTGACGGCCGATATCATCTTCTCGACTTGACCAATCAAATTCTAAAGGTTCAAATAAACATAATCAAGAAACAGAGTATTAATCGCAATTAATTGAGAATACCAGCAAATTAAAGGTTCCTTACATCGAACTGTGATCCGATTCTTTCAAACTAGCAGGGTTACAAAATGCATGCAAATATTTAAAGTGAAATTCAAACGTAAATACCAAATTTTCATACGTTTTTTGACAAAAAAATAAATCCAATTGTATGTTCGGCTAATGCGTGTAAATACTATACTCTGTCCAAGAAAAATTGTCAGTACAAGGAAGATAGGATGTTTGTCTCTCAGTCTGGTTGCAATGACTTACATAAATCGGTCCCTTTTTAAAGCTCTCACAGGGTTGCCGTAGTGAGTATGATAATTCACCACAACTCAGAGAGCAATACTGTTAGGGTTACCATCTTCCAATTTGGCCAGGTCTCATCAGTAAAATAAATCTTTCTTTTCTCTTCGTAGATATCTTCGTCTCCAAGAAATAATGTCACTTCTTTCCAAAAACAAATTCTTTCGCTGGCGTTTGACGAATTTAAGTCCGAGATCATTTTGCAATATTATATGCAAAGTTGAGCTGCTTAGTTTTGTTATATTTTCACTTTTTTGTACTTCCAATAATAACTTTTCTAGCGTTGGAAGGTCATTATCCATAAAAAACTGATGGACTATCCGCCTATTCGCACATTTGCCCAAATCATCCACCTTGCTCTTGGTACCGGAATTATTTTTCTTCTTTGGTGGTGAATTGTGGCCTTCGATTGCAGTTTCCCTTAAAAGCCTGTATACAGTTTGTTCCGTAACAGGAAAAACAGTAGCCGCATTTCCTACGGCTTCCGATTTACTTTTAAAAATGCCATAGAATTTTTCAGTTGCATCAACAATTTGTTGTTTCTTTTCTACACTTAGATCCTTTGAAGACCATGTTTCTGTTTTTTTCTGTTTATTCATATGCACAATAAAGTTAACCACTTGCTTAGATGCACTATCCGCTATTGAGATAACAACCATTGTTTCCGCCTTTTATACACAAACAGGCAATTAGAAAAAATTATATAACCACGACGCAATGTCATATACCTAAACAGATGGTAAAAGGACTGCACTTGTGCAGCTCTACATACATTTTTTAATACAGACATATATACCTAGATTACATATTTGTTAAAAAATTATTACCCGTCAATGCAGAACTTCGCGGAAACAGTAGCAAAAAAAAAGGATCATAAAATCCTTTCAAGGCATTTACTTTACTGGAGAGGAGTGACCGGATGTGGTAAAACCCAACGACCGAAAATAAACAGTATAGGTCTACCTGCTTCATCATTTTGATATTTCAGTGTGAAAAATATGCTCTACAAAGTGAATTATGAATTTATACCTACCAAAACATGCAGAAATATGCCCTAACGAATAGGGCGGAAATTTTGTACTCAGTTTTCTATAATAAAATATTTAATCAAATTTTATCCCTTAAAATACAATGCTTTTGCATGAATCCGGTTGAGTTGCCCTAGTAATCACTATTAATTTATTGCAATATCTCTACAACGAACATTATGATCACTTGTTGCGTTAATGAAATGAATGCATTAAAACACCTCACGAATAAACATTATTTCTAAAAGACAACATTCAAAAATATGTTTTAACTGAATATTATTGGATCTTTCAGAAATACAAACAAATTAAAACCGAATGGCAACACCCCACATAATATGCCGCTCTCAAAAGCTCCAAAAAGCTCCAAAAAGCACCAAAACCGAAAGTTCTTTGACAAAATTCAAAGAAAAACCCTTAATGATATGCTAAAATTGACATATGGTAACATTTCTCTGATGTGCTTCAGTCACTCACAGCTCACACTGCTTATTTTGGTTGATGATAATAGCAAGCGACCGCAAGACGATCGTGCTCATTCTGCCGGCGGCTGCGGGGCAGACTGGTTCTGGTGGGATGTATGCGAATTTTAGGAAAATTACAACAACAAAATTCTTTGGAATGCCAGTGGTTTCGTTATTATTTCAGTGGCAAATCTTGTATTTGAGTGCCGTGAGAGTAGCTACAGGCACCACTGGTAGAAAAAAGAGCTTCCCATAAGGCCTGTACTGAAAATATAAATTGAACAGAGTATAGTTTATTTTTACCAAGTTCTGTGGACTCGAATATTATTAAATAAACAGTTGTCGCAACATGAATTTGAAACTTCCTCACGAGAGGCGGTATAAAAGGTTCAATTTGTAGTTTCTGAGGATTAAACCTGATGCCACAAGCTTAGCAATTCAGCATAATGTACTGAGCGCCATTTTTAAATATCTTGTTTTAGTTGGCTTTTCAAGTTTATGTTTTTAATGTCGTTTCCATTGGGACCACCAGAAATCTCTTTCAGATCTCAGATTTTACGCGGCTCATGGAACATGCAACGAAATTGATCTGCTTTTTTAAATATATTAGTGCGTTATTTGACAGCAATACCAACTGTTCGAATTGCATTCGTTTTTGGCAAAATCACAAATAGATATCGACTTGAAAAATGTTTTCTCTGTTGTAGATACAAATGGGGTATTTTTGGTGATTCGTAGTCAGCAGATGTCAAGGAAGACAATGAAGATAATAATTCCTCCCAAATTATATCCATGGCTATTTATGTATTTCGTTATTTTCGTTTTCACTGAACTTTCCGCATTTGTTTTGAAAGCAAGCAAGCAGCAGTGGAACATGAAAAGTGATTTAGATAAAAAAAAGATCGATTTTGGATCCCAATGGAAAACGACATAAGTTTCTCTTCCGCACATTTCCTACAAGCATTTGATACTCAGTTTAAAAGCACAGAAAATATTGTATTACTTACTTAGTTAGTCTATGCGAATGTTCTATAGTTGACCGTCAAAGGTTTGTAGTGCAAAAGAAACTGAGCCATGGAACACTGTCATATGGGGCAATTCTTTTGTTTTATTCAGTCCTTACAGCCTTTTAAAAAAATATGAAAACTAGCTTTTATAATTTGCCAGATCGGTGTACGCACACAACTGAATAATTTTGTTTACTGCTTCCCGGCGTGAGAATTATGAATAATAACTCTCCACTTCCGAACTTCTTGTAAAAGATGACAGAGCATGTTAAGAATAACTCTTCAGAAAAGGTTTCTCGCTCCCGTTCGAATGCGGCAAAAAATTATGGACCATTCGTGAAAGAAATTACAATTAAACACTTGAACGGCTCTTGTCTTTAAATACATATGTTTTTTTGTTAACTAAACCCGTTACTTTTTAAAAGGTTTCGGATCCACCTTCGCGAGCGTAACCATTTCGCAGGCAAACAAAATGATACTAAACTGCGCTTAGTTTGCGCGAGCCGTTGCAAATCTATGTAAACTATTAAGAGGTCTTCAAAGAGAGATGAAAACAAAAATAGACAAATGGTCACGACAACAGAAACAAGATGTCAAAGGGGACTTTTTTTTAGATCTAATTTCAACCATTGAACATGTACGTTAACACAGTCCAATACGTAAACGGTCGAGTAATTTGCTAGCTATTGAACATTCCGGAGAAACGGCACGTGTTCGAGGAAGCACTCGATGATTTCTGTATACATTTGTAATTGTTTATCTAATTATTTCAACGCTTAAGTAAATTAGGCGCCGTATTGTGCGAAATATTCATTACCTCATCGAATTTAAGAATATTTTTTTAGATATTTGAAAAAAGTACTCACCCTCGCCACCGTCTTGCTGTCCCCACTCCCAGTCTGGACCGCGCACAACTTTCGCTCCGACAAAGATTCCTTTCAGCTGAAATTTCGTAGATCCTTTGCGGGGTGGCACTCTTACACTGTATATTAAATAGAAACAAATTCCCCATTAATAAAGAGTGAATTTCCGCGCTACAAGATTTAACAAATTTATTACCCAAGTGATGTGGGCGTAGTATAACGTATGAACGGATGCTCTGTATCATGCAGGTCAGCTCCATAGCAGTAGGCGCACAAATGATAATTAGAACACAGCGCGCACTTAAAGACAATTCCGGCTATGCCACCCTTAGAGCAGCCATCACATACCACATTCGAATGGCGAACACCTACGAAATAATTGAGAAAAATTAAATTAATCGAAATCCACGCACAGATCCACAAACGAACACAGTACCCGTAAATTGCGCGCCGTGGCGGCGAATTGACGGAATGTGCTTTCACTCACCAACTTGTGCGTTGTCTATGATTATCAAATCGTACTGACTCTGGTATCCAACTCGATAGTTTGTTCTATGACCGGAGTCCCAATTCACCACGACTGTCTTCTCGGGGGAATGTGCCGATCCGAAACGTCCTATCTCACAGACTGTACCGACATGACCTTCTCCGTCGTCTGCAAATATAAAAAAATTTACCACCACACTTTAAACAAATGAAAAAAAAAAAACAAACAACAAGAGTAAGAATAGTACTAGTACATTAAGCTGAGATAATTGTATTTGAGAGCAGAACCCAGAGCAAGAGCAGTGAGTGCGTCTTCTTGGGGAGGATATACCGATGCGGTGCGGCAGGCTCGTTTCTACTAAAACTGATGCGGCTGCTCCTACTGACGGGCTATGTGTCTTGGTTTTGGTTTTGGGGTGCGCGCATCAATTTTTCGTTCGTCGGGTGATACAGTGATTTGTTTTTTCTTTTTTCTTTTTTTCTTTTTTTATGTGGGGCATGCTGGTATTCCTCGGTCTCCTTAGCGATGTCAATCTAATTTTAAATTTACTCTCGCGCTCATCGCGGGGTAGACAGAAGGAAATATTTCGTTCGGGTTTCGGCCGACATAATGCTTGGTATACACTTCCCGGCTGTGTGCGCTGGGTTTCCCTCTTCGGCATCCATCGGCATCAGCGTACGACAACGGCGTACATTCGGTGAGGTGTGAACGCTCGAGAGGGGCAGCGGGGAGGACGGATGAATATTAGAATATTGCCCTTTTCCTTTGGATATAAATCTGTCTGCAGCACGCGACAAGTATACTCATCTTTTCGGTTTCGGAATTTAAACAAGGGAAAATGTGGTTGATGCCAATGCCGTTGTCGGTGCTGTGTTGACATGTGTTACAGTAGCAGCTGAAATTTCGTGTACTGCAATGGAAAAATCAAATTTCAACGGTATGGGGGCGGCGGTTTGGAGGATTTATGTTGAGCATTGCATAGCGCATGGGTAAGCGGGGAAGATGTTTTATCCTTCACCTGGGGCTAAGTCGACATCGCTTTTAACCGTACCGTAAACATTTTCTTTTGCTTTTTTGATAACTTAAACTTGATGGTTGAACTCAATCTTGGTCTTCAAATGTACCTATCTTATGAATTATAAAGTTATAAACTAACTAACTAGCAAATTACCTATGTTAAAATTTTCCAGAAAAAAAAATTATTCATTTTCCCGTCATCGGTTAAAGTTTCTTACGGAACAAAATTATAAATTCTTATTTTTAGAAAATTTAAACATAGGTATCTTATCTACCTACCTACCAAATTTGCTAATTTTGTATTTTTTTGATAAACTAACTTTATAATTCATGAGGATCATTACAAACTGTAACGATGCATTTTGTTACTAGCATATTTTTCTTTACTACTTCGCACTAAGCACTTCGCATCGGCATATTAAGTACACGCCCGCAGTAGCCTAGTTAGTTGTTTATTTGTTTTCAGTTTCGCACAGCATCACTGCATGTGCATTGTGCACACAACAGCCGATCGATTGCTCCGCCCCCCATGATATTACCGACCAACGATTTTTGTATTCGTGTAGAATTCACACCCGATTGCTGAAGGTAACTCCATGAGACCACCAGCCAAATCCCCAAACAACTGAGCAAGATCGCACAGTAGACCCTACCAATCTCGAGTACCGCAGGACTGTCGCAAGGCGGATCTGTAGGAGTCAGGACTGTCGCAAGACGGACCTGTAGGTTACCAGGACCGTCGAAAGACGGAGCTGTAGGTTACCGGGACTGTCGCAAGACGGAATTAAAAGTTAAAATTGTGAATTAGCCTAGATACTAGATATAAGAAACAACGTTATAAAAACTGCAAACTAAAGTTCGTGTAGCTTTTAGCAAGGACCTTGGCGATCCGGCGAGCCAACCACAGCCTTTTACAAAAAGCACATCAGAAGACCAAGATTGAGTTCAACCATCAAGTTAAAGTGGTGCAAAAAACCAAAAGAAAACTTTTACGGTTTCGTTTTACGTATGAGGTATGACTACAACTGGGGTCTTAGCAAGGGCTGTAATATTTATGTTACATTCCATTTTTACAAAATGAAGACTGAGGAATTTTGTTGTATCTCTAGTTGGTACAATTTCGGGCCCGGTAACATAAGGCAGATCAAAGTCTTTCACAAAAATGTTGGTCCAAAACCAGTCACAGTAGGTAGTTTTATTAACGTATTTTAGAAGACTCTATTAATACATGCGAATTAGTATTAAATACCAATGACTTAAAGGTGTTTATTGAACTAAAGGTTTAGGATAATAACACGGTACAGCCATTTGCAGCTTAAACTCCATACCCAAAAAACGGCATCTAGAACAAATAGAAACAGATCTAGATCAAATGATTATATAATTTTTTTTCTGGATGTACTAGGGTGCTACTAGTATCAATAGATTGCAGGCATTATAACTGCTTTTTTAACAATTTTGTATTATTTTATTCAATTTTTTATGTGTAAATAAATTCATGATAAAATAATTATATTGTCAACCTGGTAGACGGCCTTAGGCCAAACCAATTAGGCTTAGTTCTTTAATGTTTTGTTAATAATATCAATTTTAAATAAAAGTCATTTTAAACTTTAACTTAACTTTTTTATAACTGCTTTTCAGACCTTGCAAAGCCAGTAATGATGTCCTGCACAATAATCTGTGGCATTTTATCAAAAGATGAAAGTTATTTGGTGGGGAAATAAAAATAAACGCTTAAAGACACAAAAGGTCTGTTCCTTTACTTTTAAATCTTTATTTTTACTAATTCTTACGAATTTTTACTCAATGCTGTTCCTTAACTCTAAAAATTCATAAAAGAGAGAGTCACACAGCGAGCAAGAAATCACCCGTCCCCTGAGACCACCTTACAATTGACAGCTAATTTTAAATTTGTTGTCACATTTGGCAGAGAGAGAGACACTTACGAAGAAGTTAAGGAACGCTTTAGTAGTAATCTATGAAAAATGACAGAAACATACATAATTCATGTATTCCAAAATGTGGTACGAAAAGTCGTTAAAATGACTGATAAACTCGAGGAGTTCGCTAATTTACTAAGAGAATTAGTTATATCATCTACCTACCTACCTAAAATTAGCCAACTCTTCGAGTTTATCAGACATTTCAACGACTTTTCGTAGCAGTTTATAGAGTTCTTGATGTGTATTTGCCATTTTTTATAAATTACTAAAAAAGCGTTCCCTAAGTTTTTCGTAAGTGTCTCTCTCTGTGAGATAATTTATCCCCGCCACTTCCATTTTGACAGCCTTTTCCATTCTTACTACAAAAGTAAATTAAAAAACCTAAAGCCACACAGTTTCATCGTAAATTAAATGTTGTCAAACATGACAGCACCACAATTTGAAGGTTATACATATACCTGTTGATCAAAAACTATTTTAAATCTTGGATAATTTCAGAGCCGATATCCGATATGTGCGTACCATCGGCAGAGAAAGTCTCTTTATCGGTTTACCTTCCGCTGCTATATAAAAATATTCCTTTCCGTAGCATTTTAAGTTGGTCCTGTGGAAGCAATTTCGACTGAATGATCGTTCATTCTGCCTTACAAAGTACGAGCATATTGTTGACTGCATACACCGCTGAGAACTGAGAGTGAATCTATTCCCATGTTCACCAGGCTTCTGTTCGGGTCTTGTGCCCTTGTGTAGATCAGTTAAAATATTATTGCCTTCGATTTCGGCCTCGCACGACTTAATTAAATAAATAGGATTGGATCGTATCATCTTTCCTACTCCACAAACATAACCCCAACCTTTTCGTAAAATGTTTCCCACCCTTTTTCACACTACTCATTCATTTTTACACACTTTTTTTTTTAACAAAACTTCTAATTTGTACGATAATCCAATAAACAGATCGGCCCCCAAATTTACCGAAGATCTATTACTTCGGTGCACTCTACTTATCAGTTACGAAAGTGTCGGTAAAGTGTGTAAAAATTTAACCCCATGTTTTTCAAATATACTTCTCTTTTTTTATCGCCCATAAACAATATCGCAGATAGAAATATCATACACATGATCGGCATCAGTGTGCGTTATTTTTAGCCGCCACTATAGACTGCATATGCATAGGTATGTATATTGTACACGATTGATTCCAACCATATGTCGCGCGGCTCTTCGGCAGGATGCAGTCAAAGGGAAAATGAAGGAAGTAACGTTTTCCGATTTTGTTGTTGAGAATGTTCTTCCTCCCCCGACTTAATTCCGCGGCGCGCGTGGAAGTTATAAAAATAAAACTTTTTTTTTTCTCTTCTTGTTTTAAACACCATCAGGGACAAAAAAAAAAAAAAAAAAACTCTAAAAATAGCTAACACCAAAATATTTCCCATTCATAACACGGATGCCTGATTCGTCGCTTTCGACAAGACCAGAGGCGTTTTCCAAACGAAACAAAAAATGTTTTACCCCAAATTTTTGAACAGATCCAAAGTGTAACTCGATTATTTTTAGATTTATCGAAATTCTTAATTTGTTCATCGGCAGTGGTTTTTTTTTTTTTTGTAATGGTGGCACAGCTAACGCAAACCTTACTTTGGCTATATGGATATGACAAACAAAGTAAGAGCGGCGAAGAGCATGCACATTGCATAAGTGTTAATAACTCAAACATGACGGCCAAGTCGAAATGTGTCGAAAATATGAGAATGACCAAATGTGGATTATACTGGTATAGATGTTACCTTGGTTTTGCCATATCCAATTGGGACCACGAACAACTCTTATGCCGGGTGGAATTGATGCCATTTCTTTCTGTCTCTGCCCGTCCGTCCGACCGCCTCTTAACAGTGTTTAAGTATTCTTTTGGCTTCAATTCGACTTTATTCCAACAAATAATGATGTTTTCGCATTTTCTGTTTTCTTCTGTTTGGCTTATTTTTTTCTTCTCTCTGTCCCTCTCTCGTATTGAAAGGTCAATGAATTTGTTTGTAGTTGTAGTGTGGAGAATTTTGGCCAAACTGATGAACTTGTTGTCATTCTGGAAAAAAAAGTACAAGAAGTTAATTAGTGTTTGTAGAAATATCCAAAACAGAGAGTTTTCTATAATTAGCACACGCAAAGAGGGAGAACAGTAGATAGCTGCAAGCAAAAAAGTGACGCTGCGCGCTATCGTCGTGCGGCTTGTCAATTACGGGTGAATATATTAATAACAAATTAATTGAATATTGATAACGCGCATTGTCTGACGATGATGATCGCCTAAGTAGCGTCAACCAAATATAGAAAAACGTAAGTACGAGAGAAGAAACACAATGGGGTTGTCATTGTGGAAGCGGCCACAGGAAATGACTTTCTGATTTTCGCTTTTAATCGAAATCGAGTTGAGAGGCGGGATATTTAAATCAATTTTTTTCAAACAGACACGCCGATATAAACTGTGTGGAAAGTAATACGTTGCTTCGGGTAGAGATAGTGAGTTGTAGATGTAAGAGTAGCTTAGAACAGAGCATAGTTGCCTAGCCTCCGACAATAATATTTCAGTTGACAAGATATATAGGGTGTTTTCATTAAATACTGCAGCACATGCGCAGGCCTGCTTTAGTACAATTTTAAGTAGTCACTGAATTTTCATAAACGTCAGATAAAAATCAAATCACAATATTTTGGTCAGAGAAAATACTGAGACCCCGTACCCCGGCCGATTTTCGGTTACTTGTCTACAAACTATATTTTTATGGGATTCGGGTGGTAGGGTCAGTTGGGGTAAATGTAAAAACGGCGTAATTGTAAACGTCGGTTATTTTATCCTTTCAAAATTAATTGTCGTAGGCCAATAAACAACAAAAAGACAATTCGATTTGACGCCAATCTGTCGCCGCACTTACTGCGCCTTTGACTTTCATATATCACTAAAATTTTAGTCGTAAAAAATCAATATCAATTATAGCCAGTTCTTACTTGTTTACATTCACCCCATACCGAAGTCCCCAGTGTCTACAGGAATCAAACGGACTGTTTCCATTTACCCCTTGATTTTCAAAATAATTGGGGGAAATGTAAACAATGCCGGGGTAAATGTAAACAACACTATTTTGCGCTTCATGGTTACAGATCAGAAGTGCAATGATCACCAGTACAATTCTTGGTGTTTTTTAAAAATAAAACTATTATCCGAAAGTGGAAAGGAAGTACCAAACATTTTTATTTTTATTTTTTTCAAAATTTGGTTTAAAAAAAGGCAGAAAGTGTTTCCATTTACCCCAACTGACCCTACATTTTAAGTGCGTTAGTGTTGTTATATAGAAATTCGTATTGACAAATGTCACGTAACTTCACTCACCAACACACTCGCACCTTGCATGTCCCACTTCCGCTGTCGGCAAAGTTGCTGCCAGCGTTCAGAGAATTTCGTCCGTTAAATTTGAAATTATTCGTTACATGTGAATAGTATTTTATTTTAGGAATAAGTGCACTTTTGTTGCAAATATTCATGAAAAATTATTACTGCAGAATGGTTGTAAGAAAATAAAAACATTTCGATTGGCATTTTAATGTACCTCTTCATGAAATCTAAGTCAATGATATTCAAAAGCGGAAAATACACAACCATGTTTGTCCTAATATGTTTCTAGTATATAAATCAACTCATTTAGATAGTATTATTAACCAAACAAATTATATTAATCGTCATTTAAAAATTTATAATAACCAACCAATAGCATTCAGTTATCGTGGTATTTCCGAACTCTATCACATTCCCCCATGGTTGGTAGCGGTTGGCAGCATTGATTTTATATTTTTTGTGTTTTTGCATTTCACACGGATTCTATATTGACACCGATAGAAAAACAAAATAGCGAATTTGAAAAAAAAAAACTAAGGGGGTCAGCGGCAAGAGGATTGCGAGTTGGGGGTCTCAGTATGGTTTGTCCCTGATTTTGGTTTTCGCCACATTCTACGCCGCAGCTTCTTTTTTTCCTTAAAAAAAGTTAAATTTTATTGTGAAAACACATAAAAAATTGCCAAAAAAAACGTACATTTTTCGCACTTTACATTTTTTTACCTCCCTTTATGCTTTATGCAGTCAAAAAAATATGGATGCACAATCTGCCAGACGCTGATGACATTTGTGACGTTTACGAACATATCTTCTGCAATTCATCTCGGTTTGTTCGATCAACAATCTGATTTTATGAACACTTCTTACGCAGATCTTCGTCTTCGAGTTTTGACAATTTGAAAGCATAATACGGAAGACGGAATTTAGATCTGACCAAAAATCGGTAAGCATTTTTTTTATTTGAAAAATTTATATGAGTGGACTTTGACTCATTGTGTCTAATTCGCCATCGTTGTGCCCAATCACATATCTTGTTAACTGAATTTTATAGCTTTTCTGTTGATTTAGTCACGCATCCACCTATCAGTTGATAGAAGAGCAGTGTCGTCTGCGAATGTGGCTATCATCGTGTCATTTGTATGTGGTATATCACCAACACCAGTATACAATAAGTACAGGGTTGGTCCCAGAACGGCGCAGGGACATAAGTCCCCGGGACATAACTCCCAATTTTTAATTTTGGGACTTATAACCCACTTGAGTGAGACATAAATCCCAAATTCGATTTGGGACTTATGTCCCACACCGTCGGGACATAAGTCCCAAAATTGTTTTGCCGAAGATGGGACATAAGTCCCAAGTTTTCGCATAGATAATAGTTAGCAAAATATTGTGAAATCCATTACGCATCCAACCCCTTTTTCCACTACAGACACCAACAATAATTGTTCTTAATAATTTAGAAAATTAAACTAACAGTTTGGAACAAACCAAAAATATAATCTAACCAAATATTTTAATTTTATTTTCTTAAATTCTCAAAAACTAGAGTCTTATATTTTCTCTTTTAAGAATATGAGAAAATGTATTAACAAAATTTCTTTCGTTTGAGAAAAAAGCTTATAAAATTTTAGGTTTTGAGAATTTGAGAAAATAAAACTAAAAAAATCGCGCGATTTTCTTAGTTTTATTTTCTCAAATTCTCAAAACCTAAAATTTTATAAGCTTCTTTTCGCGCGCGATGCAAAGTCTGAGCCCTTACATAACATTTGCAGTGATTATAGTCTCACTTTCCATTTCCCCGAAAGTAGCTTATAATATTAAAAACTGGATAAACTAAGAAACCAATTACTGAAATGCTTGCATTGTGTTCCACAAATCGTTAGTAGACTCATTGTTTTTTGTAATTTTAAGTAATGCGTTTGACTTTTTTCTGGGAAAATCTGTAATCTTACAAAAAAAAAATTGTTGGGTGGGACATAAGGCCCAACATTTTTGTTTGGGACTTATGTCCCGATAGTGTGGGACATAGGTCCCAAATCGAATTTGGGATTTATGTCTCACTCAAGTGGGTTATAAGTCCCAAAATTAAAAATTGGGACTTATGTCCCTGCGCCCCCAGAACACTTCCCTGTGGAACTCCTCCTTGTAATTCTTTAAGATCAGAATACGCTGAACCATAGCGAACTCTAAATAATCTATTTGAAATATAAGATTTAAGTATCTCATAGTGTCGTCTACGTAGATCCCTTTGAAGTTCATACTTTAAGCCCTTATGCCAGACCTTATCAAAAGCCTAAGCAACGTCTAAGAACAGTGTAGAATAAACTTTTTTTTCTTCTAGTGATTTTTTTATAATATTTGTTATACGATGTACTTGGTCTATTTTTTTTTTTAGAGTTCATATTTCTAAACCCGAACTGATGTGTGGGAATAAGCCTTCTCTGCTCTATGATTTTATCTAGTCTTTTAAGAAGCAGTTAGTTTTGATAGTTCAGGTAAAAGTGAAGTTGGCCTGTAAGAAGTGACTTCTGATGGAGGTTTACCTTGTTTAGGTATAACTTAAATTTCTGCTTTCTTCAAGTGATGTGGAACATATCTTAGCTTAAAACAAGCATTAATTAAAATCTTAAGTTTAACCAATGCTATGAAGGGTAGTTCCTTCAGGTTTTAGACCATAGCCTGGTGATATTTTCTATTAGAGAGCTTGTGAATGGCTCTGCGAAATAAGGCCCCAATGAAATAAGGCCCCAATATAAAAATGAAATAAGTCCCCAAAAAAGTAGACGGGAAACAACGATCATTATGAAATAGGACCCCAAAAGAAGAAATGAAATAAGTCCTCAAATTTGGGTCGCCGATCCATTTCCCATCAGATGTTCTTAACAGGTGATCTTGCGTTTGAGGTCTTTTTAAGTATTTGGCAGCCTTACAAAGGGAGTAATCTGTGACTCTGTCAGCAGTTAAGTTGCAAAGGTATTTAGTTAGAGATCTATTTTTAAATTCACTAATGGTCTTTTTAAGTTTATTATTAAGTATATTGAATATAGTTTTATCGCCGGGATATCTTGTCTTGTTTGCCATTTTCTCCGGGCTCTTCTCTTTTCTAATATTAGTTCCCTAATTTCTATGGGATATTTTACCGATGCTTGTTTACGTTGCTGATTAGTTGGTGTACTATCTTCTGCGGCCTGTGGTTTATAAAACCTTCTAGTATTTTTTTTTTAAATTCACCAGTTTGTTCTTTTGTTGGTAAGTCTTTCATTGCTTATCTGATCTACTAACATGCCGTTGATAGTTAAGATTTCGGGTGTATGACCTGACGACAAATCATCACTCCTTTCAACTTTTAGTTCTTTTCTATTGATTCCTTTCGTTATGAAGATGTCAATAAGGTCTGGTATTTTTGCAGGGTCGGATGGCCAATAAGTAGGCGGTTGCCTTTGACAGCATTTATAGGGACGAGCTATAGAGTAAGATATCTAGCTTTGGCATCCCTGCCAAACTTGTCCCTTTTGCCAGGATGACAATGCACGCTGATCTATCCAGGTCGATAAAGAACCCACCGAGAACTACGATGTTGAAAAAGGATAAGTATGTATTACATATACTGTCAAGAAGAAAGAACATCCAACACCGACATCTCTTACGGGAAATTTCGAGAGGAAAATTCTCCGAGTTACTGTAGCGCCATCTTAAGTAAGGAAGTGAGTCCTTTCATCTGTTTGATTACTCGCTTAAGCCATGGTTTACGGGTGGATACGGCAGAACGAGCCCTGCCGCACACCACTTAGGTCCATGTGGACCCATTGTGATGTCGCTTAAGCCAAAAATACTCGATACTCATAGATGTACGACGGACAGCCCGCCAAATTCCTCCGATTATTTCATGGGGACACTCTTATATTTAAATGAAAACGAAAATTGACAACATAAGTACAAACCAACATGCAGTTGCCCTAACTAACAATCATCTTAAAGATTTTGGGTTAAATTTAATCTGGACACCAAAACTATTTGTGCTACCTTTTGCAACAAGTGCAAACAGAGCATACACCGTCAGACGTCACCGTCTATCTACACCAGTGGTTCCCAACCTTTTCAACAGCATGCCCCGCTTATGGCGAATTGGAGAATCACATGCCCAAATAAAAATTCCAAATGTGCATTGAAAAATGTATTTAATGCATCGAGAACTTTAAACATTCATGCTTGTATATGTTTGTTTATACATTTTTGTAAATTGATTTTGAAAAACGTATTTTTATTTTTTAGCAATGTAAGATGTTCAATGCGACTTCTGGGGTTGCATTTTCTTCACCAGCTCTGAGATTCTGGGTGCAATTGTCGTCAGTGCAATTCTCATGTCAGCTGAAGCATCAAGTCTGTTTCTATGCTTGTTTTTAATGAGAAGGAGAGCCGAAAATCCTTGTTCGCATAAATATGTTGTTGAAAAGAGCGAGTGAAAAATGGAATAGCAATGTTTTGCAAGCTTGTGTATGATTTTCCCGCTTTTTATCCAGAATTCTTCTAGTTCGCTTGTATCGTATGAAGTCTTCAATATTGTATTCTCTGCATCAAAAATTTACAATTCAAGTTGTGTCCACGCCTCCATTTTATAAACCCCTCCCCTGGGAGCCGTGCCCCACCGGTTGGGAACCACTGATCTAAACAGACCTCACTTTTAACGCCGAGCCAGTTCAAATCAGTTCATCGACAAATTCCGACTGCCATAAATTATAGTAGAACTAACAGAGTCATTCACATGTTTTACTGATACTATCGCCTGCGTTATTATTTCATAAGCAACTAATTTTAAAATTATTCCAGATAACGTTCAGGGAAACAACCATGACTGTACCATTAGGGGGATTTTTGCCCGTTAACTCGTTCGAATGATAAAATTCCGAATGAATTTCACTCAAATTATTTCTGCACTTCAAATTTCTAAATCGAATTCAAATAGATTCACAAATTTATATACACAGAGAGAAACAAACGAAATTGGAAACGCAAATAGATGCGCATTAGGGTTTTGTTTTTAATTTCTATTTGTTTCCTCATGCCCACTTCCGCTGTGGTCGTTTTGTTTATTCTCATTCGTTGTTCATAGTTGATTCTATAGTGTAGATAATGAAAATGCGATACTTTTGTTGAAATTCTGTTTATAACTATCTCTTACCATGGAATAGAAAAAGAAAAAAAAAAATACTTGCGCACATTTTCCTCTGGCAGCGGTATTGTTACAAAATGGAAAGCATTTTCTGGAACACAGAGAGGGTGAGGTACATTCACCGCCCATGTGAAGCAACAACGTCGTCGGAAATAAATTGCCCGCAGGGAACGCCACCATCTCGGACATTTTCCATGAATACGTATACAATTCTGCTACCGAGACTGTCTTAACTCTTGGAAATAGTAAAAGTCTGCAACGCAACAGTGCGTTAAAATTGAATGTGTGAAGGGGAAGACAAGAGCAAACGAAACACAAAAATCATTCAGAGGAGAACCTCTTCAAGCCAATTACAATAGGTTTCCACCTTGCAGGGTTTTTTTTTCGCATGGCGTAACTCCATCATGACCGTAAAAACTGCAGTAGTGTGCGAAATTAAAAATTTCTAAATAAACTGTTCCTGGAATCAAAGCGACTGTAAGCTGCGAAGGGCAACCCACTTATAAATGTTTTTCTTTTGCGTTGGGGTACTGTTATGGACATTTTACTGGAATTAAGCCCGTTTTTTAATACTACTCTACTACTCCTAGCGAGGTAAGTTCTACTTAATAACTTAGACGGCGCAGTGGCTTAGTGGTTATTGTGTTGGACTACCTACTAAGCGAAGGTACCCAGGTTCGAATCCCGCAAAAAACCCAAATTCCAAGTTAGGGTTTTTTTGCCACTGCGCCACCTCTCGCGAACGTCTGACAAACACCCGAGATTATGACTGTCTTAAAAGAGCTTCTCAATTAGCCATTTGGAGACGGCATAAAATTGTAGATCCCTTCCGTTCGTTCCAAAAATGAAAAACTCACACAAAACGAATGGTTGTGAGAAGCTAGCCCTAGGGTCCCTACGGACCTGTTGCGTCAACGATTTATTTATTTATTGAATAACCTTATGGGCTACTTTTTTTGTCATAAACTGTCACATAAGATTTTAAGTGGAACTTAAATCGCTATGAGTAGTATCAGCAAACGGGCCTTAATGTAGGAGACCATTAAATTTATTTTCGGCTGTTTAACACAGGTTTTGGTCGCAGTGGTCAGTGTGCTGGACTACAGAGCAAGAGGATATCCCCCAGAAAAAAAAAAAAAAAAACAATTAAAACTTCGGAAACTCAAACTGGCCTCAGAAAAATTTCCAATCTGGCCGTTCATATACGCCATAAAATTGTACGTTCCTTCCGATGGGTCATGGTGTAGGTCAGGTAAGTGCGTTGGCGCCGCAGGAGAACCTGTACCCGCCACACCTAGCTCAATGTAGATCCATTGTGGTGCCCATGCGGTTTTATGTTTTTGAAAGTCTTTTGTAGATTTGTCAAAGAGATCTGGTAAGTCTTCGATAAAGTGTCTCCCAAGAGTTCTGTATCTGATGTGACAGAGTGCCGGGCAGTGGCAAGGAAATGTATAGTGCGGCCTCATGCACATCCTCATCACTGCATCCTCTGCACAGATTGTCAGTGCTGATTTTCATTTTCTTGATGTGCCAGTTGAGCGTGTTATATGTCCTGTGATAACACCTACAGAAGAGGAATTGGTAGGACTCCATTTGCCTTCTGTTTGTCATAGATTGATCAGTGGTTGAATTTCCGCATCCGCGAACGAGTAATACGTGACTGAATTTGTTATTGTTTTGCTTGTAAAATCCACAAAATTCAGTGACATATGGCTCGCTCACAGATGCGGTAATTCGGTCCCAGATATTTATGGTTTTGTGAGATATGACACTTACTTTTTACTTTACTTTTGGTGGCGCTTACAGTCTGGGGTGGACCACGACCTCAACCAACAAGCCCCTCCAGCCAGCTCGGGTCCTCGCTAGCTGCCTCCATCTACGCACACATAGTTGGTTGAGGTCGTTCTCCAATTGTGCGCGCCACCTGCTGCGATGTCCCTCAGAGGTGGATTCGAAGACTCGTCGGGCTGGGGCGTTGTTATCCATACGTCTCAAACTGGATTGAATATCACTCGAAAAATCTTTTTCTTAAAGCATCCCAGAAGGTTTTCATTCGCTTTTGACAATGTCCATGCTTCTGCACCATAAAGCAGGACCGGGATGATCAAAGTCTTATATAACATATCCTTGGTTCTATATGAGAGGGCTTTACTTTTTAGATGCTTTCTTAGGCCGTGGAAACAGCGATTGGCAAGAGTGATTCGTCGCTTGATCTCTGCGCCGACGTCATTTTGCGAAGTGATAGTGGAGCCTAGGTAGACAAAGTCTTTATCTACTTCGAAGTTGTATCTGTCCATCGTGACATTTTGTCCGATTCGCCGATGTTGAGAGTCCTTTCTCGTTGACAGCATATACTTTGTTTTGTCCTCATTAACACCCAGACCAATTTTCGTTGCCTCCGTTTCATTGCTTGCAAATGCGCCACTGCAAGCTCGTCGCGTTCTCCCAAGTAGTTGAACGGACATTTTGAAAAATTGTACCTCTGGTGTTGGCTTGTGAGTTTCGTACAATTGCTTCGAGAACGATGTTAGAGAAAGTACATGAGATATGAAACAGGAATCGAGATTCCTACATTGTGCTTAGAACTTGTAGCTCTTCGGACAGCGACTTGCAAACTTAGATTAAATCTTAATGGCAGATATTGGGCCTTCCCATTAAACATTTTTAGTTTCGACTCTAAATTTTAGTAATTCACAGTGGCAATATTTTCCATACAAATTTCGCAATTGTGAGCGTCTGTAAATTTAAAGTCGAGACTGAAGTTGTTATTCGTACCGTGGAGTGTTTTTTATTGCCGCCCCCTAGTCAATGAAAGAAGTAATTGTCTTCACTGCCTGAACTTCAGCCTGGGACATGCTGCTGTAGCATGAAGTCTGATTGAACTGGATAGTCCAAATTTCAGAATAGAATTCCGCTCCAACATCGACGCCCATCGTTGTTCTACTTGCCACTCCTCCCTATTGAGGATGTAAGTCACAAATGGTCTCTTGACCTCGAGGTCTATAGACCGGGAGTCGCGTACTCTGTGCATACTTACATTGTTTCCCGCGGATGTGATTCGAATTTTCGATGGGCGAAAATCCCATACGGAACTATTGCACCAACGACATACTTTTTGACTGCAAATACAAACACCAAGCAATAGCACTTTGTCAAAGTTCTGCTTCAGGATGACTTCATTGTTGGCTGATAGAAACAAATCTATTAGTGCAATTAAACTTAATTGAATAAGCATTGGGCTAATTCATTTGTGTGAGGTTCACTACGCAACAAAATCTATTTAATAAATCATTTCGGTTATGAAACTATTCATAACCCAATTTCGTTAATCGCACTCATCTAAACATAGGTACTTTTGACAAATCCTGTTTGGCTGGCGCCTCTCATATTCATCAGCTTTTCTTCGTTGGTTTTTTTTTTTTTTTTTTCTCGTCGTCGGGAAAGACAATTTGTTCTGTGTCACGCAACTTTCTCTTTAAATCCAACCATCAATGACTGACTGTATGTAGTTTCTTAAAAATCCAAATAAAGACAAAGTTCTTAGGAATTGTGTGCTCAAAGCAAACACTCGGTCCCTTGTCGGGCCATCTGATCCTTTATACTCGGAAGAGAAAGTCGGGGTGATTTCAACTGCCAAGCTCCACTCAATTGCGTAATGAGTAATTTTCACCTAAATTCAATCTGAATTTCAAATGCCCGGTGTAATGACACAGATAACATAAACAAGGCGCTCGAGTATCACAGGGGTGTTGACACTTGAAAATGGATATCAACTTTCGCGGGGAGCATTTGAGGAAACCCGCAAAAGCATGAGAGTGTGGCGAAGCACTACAATAATTATTAATCATAACATCGGTGGTGGTGGGGCCCCTTTTTTCTTTCTTTTTTGTTTTTGCCAAAAATAAAGGTTTCCCTAGGCGGCTCCAAGACTTTCAAGAAATCGTGAGTCATCACTGTTAATGGGGAGGAACGTAATGTGCTTCCGATTCGGTCGTAAAAATGCCAACGTAACGGTTCGAGTATGAAGAAGCTATTTGCTTATTCCTGGTGCATCATTCGCTGGGGGAAATCAAACACCCGTCACATGAACGCCAACCAGCGCCGCTATATTTACTCTTCCAATACCAATGACTAGATTTTCGTTTGACTGGCATTTGTGCGATGGCTTGTGGAGCACGTGGTGCGAAATCCAAGTTTTGTTTGCTCTGAGATTCCCCTACTCTGTGTCTCAATGGAAGGCCGTATATGGAGTATATGTGCATTTGGGACCTTGAAAAGTGTTTTCTTTCGATTAGCCGCGCATATATAGGCAGAGATATTCATGAATGCCTATTTGAGATGTTTATGTGCATTCACATAAGACGTCCAATAATGAGAACAGGTAAGTGGGGCTTTATTATACATTTATAGCGGAACTTCAAGTCTTAAATGAGCACAGAAACCCTTTTTGGTGGGTTAAGCGGGTAGACTATTAGTTCTCTAAACGATGAAGGTTACTTGCAGGGCGATGCTTGCTTTTAAATGATGGTTGGCCTCTTTTATTGACTGGGCACAGGCAGAGGTATGATACGTAAGTTAACGCTGCATTGATTTGGGCCATAGAGAAGTCACGTTTTTAAACTAGGAGGTTAGTTACATTCAAAAAATAAACGGAAGTTCTTCTTTATTTAGACCGTAGGTGGCTATTTATATTCAAAAGAGGAATGAGGTCGTTAAAGATCAACTCGCTTTTCCTGTAAGAATACGATACTTACAAAGGTTAGATACGTAGTAGTATGATTTCGTCGCAATGTTCAAGAGTGAGACCTGAGACACATGTAATAACAATGAGAAGGTTATGCCTGCAGATGTTGGTGCACCTGGCAGACATGTACTTGCGTAACTGCACATAAATTGACATATTTTCTTGTGTTACACAGGTCAATTTGGCCTCTATGATTGGTTGTCTTCCGAGTCAGACTTATCCATTTGGTGGGTCTTTACTTTTCAATATCAAAATCAAAGGCGGATCGAAAAGAAATACACAACATGTTCAAAAAGCGACAAAAACCAACGCCGAAGAATCACTTCAATTCCACAGAGTAACATCTGTGAAAGCAACTGAAATGAAGTGGAATATCGTTGCCGGCTGAAGCCCACATCATCGGTAGACCGCAGTTCATGGCATACTCAAGCTAAGTAGTTAGGTAAAATAAGCAGGAAAACAAACTCCAACCGCTTCACTGTCCACCGGTAGAAAACTCTTAAACTGGCTACATGTTGCTTATTTTTCGCCGTAAAGTGTAAGTGCTGTGTGGGTGGTTGTGACGAGCTTGCACACCATGAAGTGGTTGCCATCTAAAAATCTCTGAAAGTGCATTGTGCAATTAAATAACTTTCAACAAATCTATGATTCCGTGAGCGGAACTTTTTTATTCCAGCTCTTTATTAATCGCCATAGAAACGATAAAAATTATTACACACCACTTATATACCTACAACTGCATGTGCACATCCCCCAACCACCAAGCTGTACCTACTTGGTGCGGTGGTTGTATTACATTTTCCAAGAGTGAGCGGAAATGCAAGTAAGCACCACAACAAAACAACATAAAGACCGTGTCCGTGTCCCACCCTTTGATATATTAGAACCATTTACATGAAATCAAACATCTTGTAGGGATTTCCTAGATATTCCCTTCTTCATGAACGCATGCAAGATAAGAGCTGGCTTTTTAAAGACGAAAGTACAGTAACAATTTACAAACAAAAAAAACACTTTTAAAACAAATGGTAACAGAATTGCAAACAACGAACTCACCTAGAGAAACATCTTTTTTCGAACTTCCTGACCAGGTGAAGGAGGACGCAAAATAGGCAGCAGCAACGGCTCTTCACGCAAATTAGTAAGAAAAAAAAGTGGTATTCGGTTCGGATGTTCTTGGTTCGTTTTTTTTTTTTTTTCTGTCCGCGATGGCAAATGTAGGTATTTTATGAACAAATATAATATGAATCACCACACTTCGAATAAATTAAACCAGGGAGACAACGACGACCACAAATAGGCAACGGAAGACGAATAATTAAAAAAAAAAAAAACTTTTTTGACACTTAAAAGTGAACTTTTTGCACTGGCAGCAGCTGAATTTTCCTATTTTTCGTAATATTCCCCGTTTTCACAAATCACTAGTAGCACTGTAAACAATTTTCGTGGGCATCTGCTTCTCGCAACAAGATTTTTCACACACGAAACGTGGTAATTCGATTAATTTTTTGAGAAAAAAAAATTGCTAGATTTTGCAAAGGTAAAAATGAAGTTTTATTGACAACCCGCCCGACGTTTGTTCACTTCTCTGGCAAAATTGTTTTTTTTTTTTTTTGTCTTCGATTATGGTGGTGGCTGCTGCGCCATCTGTTTCGGTCGACAGGCTTTGAGGGAAACTAGAATACTGGGGTGCAAGCGACATCTAGAGACGGATAGATGTGACGGGGAAAAGCTAAGGGTGAGTGAGTAGATTAACCAAGATGAAATTTGTTTTTTTATTGCGAAATTTATGTGCAAAATGACTATACAGTCGAAACTCGATTAACCGGAAATATTTTAACCGGGACATTGGGGACGTTCGGATTCATAGTTTATGTAAAACGTCAACTAGATTGGTCGTGACTAGGAATCCGAACGCGTTGACTGAGCAAGTTGAATTTTTTTTGTATTCTCGCGGTCAGCGTTGCCTTTGTTTGATTTGCCCTTTTTTATTCGGAAAAGACCCCTCATAATTTTTTCAAAAATTGATATTTTCAAATAAGTACATTTAAAATGTAACACGGTTGCCTATCACAACACTATTACACTGTTATGTGAACTGATGGTTGTTAAATATCGTGCGCAAATTCGAAATTTGCAGAGTAGCTTTAGAAATGGCACCCTTTTCTCTCACTGGCCCTTTTTTCGACTCTTCAGAACTCTGCCACGGCCACTCTGTTTATTTTAATTCTGACTCTTCGAAATGTCAACTGAGTATGCAGGCAGGATTTTCCTGACTAGATTTGTCGGCTTCCCCTCCATAAACGTCAACTGCAAAAACTAATCACGTGACCACTCTGGGCCAATCAAAACTGAATGACATCTAGTCAGACAGCTTGTCAACTTACTAAACTATGAATCCGAACGTCCCCATTCTAACGGGTGATTTTTTAGCTGGTTTGGTTTTGGCAACACTGGTTTTGACAGCTGACGTGTGCTTAGTACCTTGTGTCACTGTCAAACAGCTTCAGTTTGGTTTGCAATTTAACCATGGATCGTCTTACAAATGAACAACGCTTGCAAATTGTTGAATTTTACTATCAAAATTCGTGCTCGGTTCGAAATGTTCATCGCGCGCTGCTTCCATTTTATGATCGGCATTCTCGACCTTCTGAGCAGTCTATTCGGAAGATTGTGACCAAATTTCGCACCAAATTTACTTTGTTGGACATTAAACCACCAACACGTTTACGTACTGTGCGTAGTGAAGAAAATATTGCGGCCGTATCAGCTAGTGTGACAGAAGACCGCGAAATGTCGATTCGGCGCCGTTCCCAGCAGTTAGGCCTTTGTTACAGCACTACGTGGAAAATTTTGCGGAAGGATTTGTGCGTAAAGCCTATTAAGATACAGCTAGTGCAAGAACTAAAGCCAGCCGACCTACCACAACGCCGAATTTTTGGTGAATGGGCTCTTGGAAAGCTGGCCGAGGATCCGCTTTTTTATCGAAAAATTGTGTTCAGCGATGAGGCTCATTTTTGGTTGAATGGGTACGTAAATAAGCAAAATTGCCGCATTTGGAGTGAAGATCAGCCAGAAGCATTGCAACAGCTACCAATGCATCCCGAAAAAGCCACTGTTTGGTGCGGTTTATGGGCCGGCGGCATTATTGGGCCATATTTCTTCAAAGATGATGCGAATCGCAGCGTTACTGTCAATGGTGAACGCTACCGAGCGATGATAACAAACTTTTTTTTGCCCGAAATGGAAGTTCTTGACTTGCATGATATGTGGTTTCAACAAGACGGTGCCACATGCCACACAGCACGCGAAACAATGGCGCAATTGCGAGGCGAGTTTGGTGAACAGTTAATTTCACGTTTCGGGCCGGTCAATTGGCCGCCTAGATCGTGCGATTTGACACCATTAGATTATTTTTTGTGGGGGTATGTCAAGGCTAATGTGTATAGGGACAAGCCCGCTTCGATTGACGCACTGGAAGCCAACACCCATGCATTCATTCGTGAGATACCGGCCGATATGTGTGAAAGAGTATGCCAAAATTGGACTCAGCGGATGGACTACCTGAGACGCAGCCGCGGTCAACATTTGCATGAAATATCTTTAAACATTAAATTGCAAGGTTCAAGCTATCGATTCAAATAAATATTTCATTCATTTTTTCGAATTTTTTGTGTTTTTTTTTAAAAAAAAGTTCTAAGCCTCTTAAAAAATCACCCGTTATTAACCGGCATTTTTATATAAATTTATTTTCAGTTAATTTTCAATTATTAACTCTACTAACCGGCAAATACTCTATTATCCGTAGTAACAAAAACAGTCCTGTTGTATCTTTGAATACCAAAGAAATTTTGAATTGCTTTTTAGACACATTTATCCGGTATTATCTCTGCTATCCGTGACCGCCGTCGACGTATGTAGGTACAAGTTTAAAACTAATGTGGTATTCGATTGGGCGCTCTTAGAGCATTTTGTTTGCTCTCAGAGCAGTTTTTATGTTCGTTTGGTACAAAAAAAAACAATCTTTTTCAGTGCCTTGATTTTGTGCGGTTTTTGTCGCAATTTCGGTTGCGGAAAGGGTTCACGTATAGGCGGATTCTATAAATGTGTGCGTGATGTCGAGAACTGACAGCTTCCAATATTTCCTGTTCTATTGTAGCCTTGTTCCTGAAAATTCCAGGCGCGCTTTCCCATACGCAACCTATTTAGGTTGCGAGAAGGATGTCGGATGAAAACAACTGACAACAGCGTGACCGTTGTGCCACAATTTGCTACTTTTTTGGAGGACTCTGATACAATTTGTTACTTCTTGTTAGTTGAAAAAAACACTTCGGAGAGTTTTCAAAAACTCTGATTTCAAAAAAAAATGTTTAAAATATAACGCTGCAGCTTCAGAAAAGGCATTTTTTCTTGCACTTTTTTTTTTCTGTGCAACTTTTTAAAACTAAATTGAACGAGATCTTAAAATGTGGATATAAATATGAGTTGATATATTTATTATTTATTAAGGTTTTCATTTTAAAATTTGTCATTCGAAAACGAATTGCATCTATTTGTTGAACTATCTTAAAAAAATCTATAATTTTTTTTTTTTTTTTAAGTTTTTTTTTTACATATGAAAATTTCTATGAAAATTATCAATTTTTTGTTTAAACTATTATTTATAACCTTTCTCTAACACCCAGGGCGATGAAACAATAAAGGGAAATATTACTAAGGTCCAAATGCCATACGTAAAACGAAACTGTACCAATTTTCTTTTGCTTTTTTTGACCACGTAAACTGGATGGTTGACCTCAATCTTGATCTTAAAATGTTGCTCATGAATTATAAAGTGAGTTTATCAAAAAAAATAAGTAAATTATCTTTCAATTTTATAGAAAAAGAATTTATTAATTTTTCTGTGATCAGAAAACGTTTTTCGTACTGAAAAATTTATAAATTCTTATTTTAGAAAAACGAATTTGATAAACTAATTTTATAATTCATAAGCAACATTTTAAGACCAAGATTGAGGTCAACTATCAATTTTAAGTGATCAAAAAAAGCAAAAGAAAATTTGTACGGCTCTGTTTAACGTATGACTATAACTGGGGCCTAAAGCTACTCTGCAAATTTAGAATTTTCACACGATATTTAACAAGTTATAATAGTGACGTTATAATAGTATTGTGATATGCAACCGCGTTAAATTTTAAACATATTTATTTGGAAATCGCAGTTGTTTAAAGAATTTGCGAAGTTCCTTTTTCAACTAAAAAAAGGGAAAAAGTACCAAAAAATTGTATTATACTCTGTTCAATTTATATTTTCAGTACAGGCCTTATGGGAAGCTCTTTTTTCTACCAGTGGTGCCTGTAGCTACTCTCACGGAACTCAAATACAAGATTTGCCACTGAAATAATAACGAAACCACTGGCATTCCAACGAATTTTGTTGTTGTAATTTTTCTGAAATTCGCATACATCCCACCACAACCAGTCTGCCCCACAGCTCAGGCGAGAATGAGCACGATCGTCTTGCGTTCGCTTGACGCTTGCTATTATCATCCACCAAAATAAGCAGTGTGAGTGAATGAAGCACATCAGAGATATGTTACCATATGTCAATTTTAGCATATCATTAAGGGTTTTTCTTTGAATTTTGTCAACGAACTTTCGGTTTTGGTGCTTTTTAAAGCTTTTGAGAGCGAATAAATGAATTTGATTATGTGGGATGTTGCCATACAGTTTTTAGGTACTCCTTTAATTATTTTGTATTTATGAAGGATCTGTTAATATGCAGTTAAACCATTTTTTCTTAATAAAGGGTTGGTATTTGGTAACCCTACCGATATTTGTGAGAGAATTATGCCAATTTATAGTGCTCACTATGGCAACCATGTGAGAGCTTTAAAATGGAGACAGCTCATTAAAATCCATAATAGTAAGGGTGAAAGGCAAATAGCCTATCTTCCCTGTACTGAAAATATAAATTGAACAGAGTATAGAGTCCTCGAAAAAAGTGTCAAATTTTCGCACAACGGTCACGCTAGTCCAGCGAGCAGTGCACTCACACATTCAAATCCGATTCGGAACGTTCCCTAGCGCAATTGCGGCAAAAACCGCACAAAATCAAGGCACAGATTTCAGAGCACTTTTGCGAATCTAGATATTTTCTCAGATTTACCCATACAAGTGCGTTTAAGTTTGGCAACTGGTGGAGCGCGTTTAGGTTTTCGTGAATTTGTTCTAAAGCAAAGAAAAGAATTGCATCGGCTGAATCTATTTTTGTAAATTACTTATGTATAAATATTTTAAAATGAATGAGGACAATGTTTTAATTTAAAATCTAACCAGTGAATGGAAAACGCTTTGAAAAGTGTTGAAGGCTACACATATTCGAATCCCACGAATATTATCACAAAAAAGAGCAAGTGACGTTTTTATGTTCTTTATGTTCGATTAGCCACACGAAATCTGAAATCTGAGAGCGAATCTGTGCCTTGATTTTGTGCGGTTTTTGTCGCAATTGCGGTTGCGGAAAGGGTTCACGTATAGGCGGATTCTATAAATGTGTGCGTGATGTCGAGAACTGACAGCTTCCAATATTTCCTGTTCTATTGTAGCCTTGTTCCTGAAAATTCCAGGCGCGCTTTCCCTTACGCAACCTATTTAGGTTGCGAGAAGGATGTCGGATGAGAACAACTGACAACAGCGTGACCGTTGTGTGACAATTTGGTACTTTTTCGAGGAACCTGATACAATTTGTTGCTAATTTGTTCCTTTTTGTTAGTTGGAAAAGACACTTCGGAGAGTTTTAAAAAACTATGATCTCAAAATTAATATGTTTAAAATATAACGCTGTTCCCTATGACAACACTATTTTCGGTTAAAACGAGCCAATACTTGATAAATAATGTGAGAAAATTCTAAATTTGCAGAAGAGCTTCAGAAAAGGAATTTTTTTTTTCTATGCAACTTTTTAAAACTAAATTGAACGATATCTTAAAATGTGGATACAGTCAATATTTTTTTAATAATTCAAAATCAAGGCTTTAGGCGGCTCTCCCACTGAGGCAACAAGCAATAAGCAATAAACAACTAGCAATAAGCAACACGCAACTTTTATTTTAACCTATTCTCACATTGAAGCAACAGTATTTCTAGCGACCTGTCACTCACTCAGTGATAGTACAGAAAACACAGGAAAAATCCTTACAGTACACAAAGAAAATCCCTACTTTTCCCTACACCGTCGAATAATTTTCAATACGAACTCTCTACATACCTATTTTATTATACATGAAATAAATCGAATCAAACTTCTCATGCTCAATTTCAACCACAAATTAATTTTTCCTATTTGTTGACTCTTCAAGTTATGTCATCCCATTTCATTCCTTAGCTAATATCGACGAATGTAAGAGCAAAATATAATAGATAAACAAAAATAATAAACATTTTTTGACTGAGCAAATCAATTTACTTACAAATAAGATGAAAATGTTTCATCCGAAAAAAATACCTACGTTACAAATCTGTCCCTTTTTGCCTACGGCGTCATTTTTTTTTACCTACATTTACTATCACTGCACTCACTACTCGCAAATATTGATACAACGACGCGATATATATCGCTTTTCAACATGCGCTGTGTATCGCCAGCAATAATGTTGCCGCAATCAGCAACATTTTTCGTTCAACCGATATTGAGTTGCTTTAATGTGAGACGTCTAATTTGATTCAATGTAAAACAACTGTTAGCGATAATATCGCATGTTTCCTATTGCCAGTTGCTTGTTGCTTGTTGCTTCAGTGGGAGAGCCGCCTTAAGGTTTTCATTTTAAAATTTGTCATTCGAAAACGAATTGCATCTATTTTTTGAACTATCTTAAACAAAATCTCTGTGTTCTTTTTTTTTTGTTTAAGTTTTTTTTTACATATGAAAATTTCTATGAAAACTACCATTTTTTTATACTAATTTATAACCTTTCTCTAACACTCAGGGCGGTGAAACAATAAAGGGCAATATTACTAAGGTCAAATGCCATACGTAAAATGAAACCGTACCAATTTTCTTTTGCTTTTTTTGACCACTTAAACTTGATGGTTGACCTCAATCTTGATCTTAAAATGTTGATTATGAATTATATAGTTAGTTTATCAATTCGTTTTTCTAAAATAACAATTTTTTAAACACGTTTTTATTTATTAATTTAGAGGATTACACTCGATTAAAATCTTTATTAATAACTATCAACTTATCCAAAAAAACGACGGCGTCCAACAACTATTTAAATTCCCAACAGCTGTCATCCCACCTTCGTCGTTAAGTTGGGTGCAGCTGTTGTCGTCGAAATGGGTGCGTCTGACAAGTAGTCGTCAATGGGTGCGTCTGGCAAACACCTTCATACGTTGAAAGCACAGATGGCGCTTTTACATAAGTTTACAACTCGGCCAATCTGACAATTGATCGACCTCGAACAAAAGATAAACTAAATACTTATCAATAATCTCTACATATTACTCCAAACTTATATCTACGGCAAGAGGGTCACTTGGACTCTCAATAGAAACAGCCTCTTCATTTCGGTCTAACAACCATTTTCGCATTCTATTCGCCTCAACAACACCATCGTACGGAAGCTGAGTCAACTGGCAGTTTTCAATATCCCGCAATACATATCTGTCATGTCCGAGAATCTTACATACGACATAAGGGCCACGAAATTTCGGCAAAAACTTTTTATTCGTCCCGACGGCAGTATCAACGTTACGCATAACAACAAAATCACCGACTTTATATTCTTTAACTTTTTTACTGTGCCTAAGAAAATAGTCTAAATTATATTTCTGAGACTTATCAATCTCTTCTGAAGCTTCGGCACGAATTTGATCTAAATTACGGCAGCTCTCGGAAGCCATCTTTTCCTCTAGATGTTCCGTCATTTCATCTATTATTTCACCCCTTTGGCTAACACCAAACAATAGCATACTAGGTGAGTTCTTCGTCGTGCTATGAATAGAATTATTAATAGCGTACTCCACCTTTAGTAACTTACTCGACCAATCGGCATGATTTACCGGCTCACTCAATTTTCCCAGCATAGACTTGATAACCCGATTGACTCTTTCGACTTGCCCATTTGCCTGGGGTGAAGCCACGGCAACCTTTACATGTTCTATATTTCGTTTTATTAGAAAGTCCTCAAATTCGAAAGAGGTAAAGCATGTACCTCTATCTGACACAATGCGTCGCGGTCTGCTATAATACTGAAAGTATTTATCTAATGCGGAAATTACTTCTATTGTACTCGTCGAGTTCGTAGGATATAGCTTTACGAATTTTGTAAAAGCATCTATTACTACCAAAATATGCTTCCTTTTCGAACTAAGGGACGGCAAGGGACCAAAGTGATCCACATGAATTGTGTCAAACGGCAGAGGGTTTTTAGGAATATTATACAAGTTCCTCTCGCTAGAACGGACCGGCATAGCGTACATAATGCACTTAATACAATTTTGGATAAATCTTTCAATCTTTCGTCTTATGCTCGGAAACCAGTAATGCATAGCAATCTTATCGTAACATTTCTCCAGCGCCTGATGACCTAGTTTTTCATGAATCAACCGTATAACATTATCTTCCATTTCATTCGGCACGAATAATGCCTTTCTTCCACTTCTCTTCACTCTATATACAAGTCCATCCCTCAATTCAAAGTTTTTGACTTCTTCAACCTCCATTCGATCCCGTAATTCCATAATTATTTTGTCCCGTCCTTGCGCAATTTGGATTTGAAAATCCGTATCATCAACATCCCAAATTGCAGCAACCTGGCACCTGCTAAGGGCATCCACATGTCCCATAGATATACCACTACGATGCTGAATTTTATAATTATAATTTTCAAGTTCTAAGGCCCAGCGGGCAATCCGTGGATTAACTTGTTTCTTTTCTAATGTCATCGTCAGCGAGCTACAATCCGTAACTATTTTGAAGGGTATTCCTTCCAAATATACCCGGAATCGTCTCAAAGCATAAATTATAGCAAGCGTCTCTAGTTCAAAGCTATGATACCTAGATTCGGCAGCGGAAGTTGTCTTAGAAAAGTAAGACACCGGATGAAATTTTCTATCATCTTGCCTTTGAAGCAAGACAGCACCAAAACCAATTGAACTGGCATCACAATGCAGTTCTGTGTCCTTTATAGGACTATAAATAGCCAAAATCGGTGCTTCAATTAGTCTGCATTTTAACTCATTAAAAGCGTCCAAACATGGTTTGTCAAAATCATAGTCGGCATTTTTCTTTAATAAATTTTGCAACGGCTTTGCAATTCGGGAAAATGACGGCACAAATCGTCTGAAATAAGAGAACAACCCAATACAAGAATGCAATTGTTTCTGATTAGTCGGCACTCGATATTCTTTAATAGCGGCAATATGAGAATCACTTGGCGCAATACCTTGCGAAGAAACGGCGTATCCCAAATACTCTATTTCCGTATGACCGAACCGGCATTTCGAGAGATTTAGTTTAAGATTCCGTTGAGTTATACGTCTCAAAACGGTTCTTAGCAATAATTTGTGTTCCTCAAAGTCTGCTGTAGCAATCAATATATCGTCCATATAAGCAACTATTTTACCCGAATCAATTAAATCTCGGAAAATAACATTAATAAACCGCTGAAAAACGGCCGGAGCATTTTTCAACCCGAACGGCATTTTTAAATACTCCCACATGCCATTTGGAGTAACGAACGCAGTAAGAGGAATAGATTCCTCAGAAACCCTAACTTGATGGAATCCGCTTTTCAAATCTAGGAGCGTAAAATATTGTTTTCCTTCAAGATACTCTATACAATCTTCTATAAGCGGCAAAGGTTGATTATCCCTAATGGTTTTTTTATTGAGACCACGATAGTCCACACACATTCGAAGTTCTCCGTTCTTCTTTTTTACTAACACAATAGCAGACGCATACGGCGAGTTACTTTGTCTAATAATACCGTCTTTTTCCAACTGATTCACTATTGCCTGCACTTGAGTTCTTTCAAAGTAAGACAGTCGTCGGGGAGAACAGTGGAACGGAACATTATCAGTCAGATGAATCTTCATTTCATAATCTAACGGTTCTACTTCAATATCTTTCGGCAACACATAAGCATCTATAATTAAACTATTCAGTTCGGCACAGCACAATTTACCCAATTTATGATCAATATTCAAATCTAATTCGTCAGACACAACTTCAATATTAAATATATCCGGCATTTTATAGTACTCGTAATTAGTCTCAGTTGCCTCAACTTCCAATACCATTTCAAATCTTTCTGGTTTATTACCAACTAGCGAACACTTATTCCCGATGAGGCTATATCTATTAAGAGTTGTAAGAAGTTCATTTGGCAAAACAAATTTATTATTTCTATTTATAGCAACCAACTTTTCTTTAGAGTATCTAACCTTTACTCTTGTCAAATGGATACTAAAAGCATACAAAAAATTACGTCCAAAAATAATCGGTAGAGCCATACTTTCATCTGGGACAATATTAATTTTTATCGTCTTTATTTTATTATGAAATTTTGCTTTACATTTCATTTCTCCTAAAACATTTAATTTGTTTCCACCCACCCCGTAAAATGAGGATTTCGGAATTTTCAATCGTCGCAGCAACTTAACCGGGACATACGAAGACTTTATAAAACTAGTTGGGCTGCCCGTATCAAAAAGAGAAAGGAACTTCATGAATTCTACATCTTTTGCCAAATCAACTTCAAAAGCGACACTCACCCAATTTACAGCACCAACTACTTCGCTTAAACTTTCATCGTTATCAGACCCTACTTTCGAAACGGCAGCAACTTGTTGATTACGCTTCGGAACGGCAGCGGCAGACAGCATCTTCTTCGGGTTCGGGCACGTCCTGTGGTCATGTCCCATCTCCCAACATCGGAAACACGACCCATTTCGGCGCAAAGGGTGTGGACAGTATGGTTTAATATGCCCCGTCTGTGAGCAATTAAAGCATAGTACGGCATTTCTATTAACATTCGGCTTGGTTACAGCGGCAGGTTTCGTCGATACGGCATTAGAAATACATCCTGATGTACTCGTAGCACTTTCCATCAAATATTTCTGCTGATAGCGATTAACGAGTTGTTTCAGTTCGTCGATGGTACGAGCACCTAACAGCAGATTAACATTGGATATGTTACTACCCATCCCGTCTATGATGAAGTCAATGATCTCCGTTTCACCAATGTCGGATCGTTTGGCAATCGCCTGCATGTTTAGAATGTAGCAATGCAGCGACTCTTCTTGTTTTTTCCACTTCCTTAGGGCTAGCATTCTGTACACATCCTGGCGAGACACAGCTATGTCGAATTCTTTTAATAGTGCTGCCTTCAGTTCGCTATAATTAAGCGCCACCGTCGAGAGTAGGAACACTTTAGCAGTTCCTATTAGTGAACGTCTCAAGCTCAATAATTTAAACCTTTCATCGGCATTTACCGTCTGCATAATTTCTTCAAAATCACGGAAAAAATGTTTTACCGAATGGCTTACGTCATCGCCATCAAATTTTGGAATGGCGTGCTCAATTTCGCCAAATTCCGATCGTCGTTCGGCAGGAGGGGCGGCGTCATTCTCCAACTCTTTAATCTGCTTCCGCAGCTTCAGCACTTCGAGACGCTTACGTAGCTCGCTTAATTCCTCATCCAACGCGGCACTTCTCAGTTCCTCGGCATCGTCGGCTTCGGTATCAACGTCATCGGCAACGTCATCGGCAACGTCATCGGCATCGGCATCGGCATCGGCATCTTCCTCGCTTGCCGCAGATAAATTGTTGCTTTTGTTGACTTCACTGTGGTGCAGTCTCTTTAACTGGGCCGTGGTAGCTGTTTCGGGGAATTCTACGCCAGCTTCCCTGAGCGCTTCTACCAACTGCTGTTTTGACAAGACACGCGGCATTTTAACACGTTTAATGTAATTATTATCAGAATTTTTAATTAAATTTTATTTTATTTCACAGGCCAGTGATATTCTGACCCCACATCTGAGTTTTAAACACGTTTTTATTTATTAATTTAGAGGATTACACTCGATTAAAATCTTTATTAATAACTATCAACTTATCCAAAAAAACGACGGCGTCCAACAACTATTTAAATTCCCAACAGCTGTCATCCCACCTTCGTCGTTAAGTTGGGTGCAGCTGTTGTCGTCGAAATGGGTGCGTCTGACAAGTAGTCGTCAATGGGTGCGTCTGGCAAACACCTTCATACGTTGAAAGCACAGATGGCGCTTTTACATAAGTTTACAATTTATAAATTTTTCCGTACGAAAAACGTTTTCCAATCACAGAAAAATTAATAAATTCTTTTTCTAGAAAATTGAAAGACAATTTGCTTATTTTTTTTGATAAACTTACTTTATAGTTCAAAAGCAACATTTTAAGACCAAGATTGAGGTCAACCATCAAGTTTAAATGATGAAAAAAAGCAAAAGCAAGCAAAGAAAATTTGTACGGTTCCGTTTTACGTATGGGGGCCTAGAGCTTCTCTGTAAATTTTACAATTTGCGTACAATATTTTCACAGGTATTGTCCCGCTTAACGTTATAATAGTATTGCGATACTCAACCGCGGTACATTTTAAACATATTTATTTGGAAATCATAGTTGTTTAAAGAATTTGCGAAGTTCCTTTTTCAACTAAGAAAAGGGAAAAAGTACCAACAAATTGTATTAGAGTCCTCGAAAAAAGTGCCAAATTTTTGCACAACGGTCACGCTGGTCCAGCGCGCGGTGCACTCACACATTCAAATCAGATTCGGAACGTTCCCTAGCGCAATTGCGACAAAAACCGCACAAAATCAAGGCACTGATGTCGTTTTCCATTGGGCAAAAAGAAGCGTCCGGGAGAGTCCGGAATCGAAAAAATCACTTCTGAAACCGTTCCATTGGCACAAAAAATACTCTTCTGTTGATTCTGAGGAGAGAATTTCGCTTCTGGATTTGAAGTAATCCACTCAAGAAGCACTCACACAACTGCAATTTATGTATTTTATACAAGTCAGATGACAGCTGCCGTAGATTATTTTTTGGCATTTCACCAATACTTTTGTGGATTCAACCAGAAGCAGTTTTCTTGTTTCATTGGATTTCAGATTGAGTCGATCCCCGAGTGAAACCAATGGAAAACGACATGAAGAAGCCCAAACGAATACCACATAACGTTGTAGTTTCTTTCATCGTTAAATTGATTTATTTTAAATGAATTATTGTATTTATTGGTGAATTTAATGTTTGTTTTTGTTTTATAAGATAAAGAAATAAATTGTCATCAAACTAAGAGCTTTTCTTATAAATTTGGAGAAAAATCTATTATCCGGGATTTTTGATTATCCGTTATGGGCTCGGTCCCAGCCATTCCGGTTAATCAAGTTTCGAATGTAGTTCCGTAAACTTGACTAATAGGCGTGTTTTATTATGCCCATAATGATTCATTTAGATCTTTGATTTTCATGGTTAACAACAACAGCAACAGTTTGGATCTTGCATTATTGTTGTAAATATCAATGATCCCTACATATCATTTGGGCATCACAAAAAACGCCTAATATTAACCGATTTTGATTTTTAAATACTTTGCTTGGAATTTGTATGTTACCTATATATGGTTTATATTTTTTTGACTAAGAAATGAAAAGGATTTGAGTGACGACTGTAGAAATTGTTATATAATAATCTAAAAAAGCCCTAAAGTACCTACTGTTATCTTAACTAAGCTAAGCGTTAATTAAAAAATTACGAATATATAAACTTTCTCTTAATAAACGACCTATTCCATTTTTTCCAGAAAGCTATTTTCTATCGCAAGCTGAGCATGATTTCCAGAGGCGTTCGAGCTGAGACACTTTTGAGCCCATTGATACTTTTCATCACGTTCTGCAATTTTGCTAACTGGCGTCCACGAAGAGTCAAATTCCAATCGGTAGCTGCCAATATATTTTTGATCACACGAACCGTTCCATTCCTACGACAAAACACATTTTAGTAAACAGGAAAACTTTTTTAAATTACTAGCACATACCTCCGGAGATAACATACTGAAATAGTTCTGACCCGATGACCTTTGATAAAGATGATAGACATTTCCAGGTTTCTTTTCAAAGTTACATGCGGCGCCATGTAGCATACGGCTTTCTTCCGTCTCCTCTAAAATGGCTGCGGCTTGTGCTTGGAGCATTTTGATCTGTAAATCGGAGAGGTTACGCATTGTTTGGGTTGTTCAGAAAACCATAAATATGAATCTGATTACCTGGTCTAGAATCAGGGCCAATTTTCCACAAGCATTTGACTGCAAATGTTTGTCAGCTTGTTGGATTTGTGTGGCCAAAGAGATAATATCATTCTCATGATGAACAGACACACGGCTAGGATCTAAAAGAGCAACACCGTTTGGCATAGGGTTTCTTTCGACTAGTTGAGCTATAAATAGAAGCAAAGAAATTGGAAAACACATTGATTTGAATGCCTATCAATGTTACGTACCTTTCTTGACTGCAATCTGATAAGTTAATTGTTCCATGTCTGCAGATCTTTTCATAATAGACGAACATAGGTCAGAAAAAATAAACAAATAAGTTTTTTGGTAAATTATATCTCAGCACCTACCTGCGCTTTTGACGTATAGGATGTTAAAAAAAAAAATAAGTAGAAATGAAATCTTTGAGGTGTGAACACAAAATTGTGAGAGGACTTTCCAGGGTAAAATGTGGTTTGTGTATGTATCTATTTTTTTTACATTTTGCTTATCATCTTTGGTGATTTTCTAAAAAAATGGTTCCTTTTTTTTATTTTAAACTGGGAGAGCTATGGTTACTATTCTCATATTGTTTTCTTAGGTACTCATGACGTATATCTTCAAAGTAATTACAGCCAATCGGTGTTGCAAGAATAAGGATAACTTCAACAAATTCCGGCAAAATGCATTCGCTGTTCATGTTTTTGCAATGATAATGCAAATGTACTAATGTTTTATCTGGGGCAATAAATGCGATCTCAAATCCCTATGCGATGGCTACGATATCATAATATCCGACGTACAATTAGTAAAATAATGTTCCCCAATATTTGGATGTTGGAACACTGTCAAATTGTGTACACTACAAAAAAACATGCGCGTATTGTAATAATATTCTTTGAATAGGTAACCAAAAAGTTTGATCGATAAATTCATTTTGGCAGCAATTTGATTGTGCTTCAGATCCAATACAAAAAGGCAAATATAATTTTTGCACTGTTTATTTGTATACAAAGCAACTAATGATTCTTGTAAGCACTTTTTAATCATTTATTTAAATTAACATTTTTTGAGGCAGTCAATTTTTTCAAGCTAACCTATTGAAAAAATATCCATATTGAATCGGTTTGATAACTTCACACCATTCGATCAATCGATTAAACAACCATCACCATATTGTGTTTTCCACTTTAGGGAATCGACTGTCAGCTGACTGACTCATAAATGACATTTCTGTTGTTGTTGTTAATTTTTTGTGAATGGTGAAAGTTGCTTTTTTGTACTCTTTTGTTATTAAAAATCGAGTAATTAGAATCTCTCAAAGTAATAAAATTCCTAATAAATTTTAAATATGGAAGGCAGTAAAATCGAAATGTGCAAAAGCCTCATAGAATGGTTCAAAACGTTGAATCTAAAATCGCCTCACAGCAATGCAGAAGAGCTTAGCGATGGAGTAGCACTGGCCCAAGCTCTCAACCAATTTTCAGCGGATTCTTTCACTGGTAACTGCAATCTCCAATAATATAATATGCGAAAAATCTAAAAATTTAAATGTTCATTTCCGTTTTAAGACCTTTGGTTGTCGAAAATAAAGTCAGATGTTGGCTCGAATTGGCGTCTAAAAATGAGCAACATGAAGAAAGTCATCGAGGGCGTGTACGATTACTATACTGATGTGCTGAATTACACCTTATCGGATTACCCGCGGCCAGATGCTCAGAAAATTGCAGAGAAATGCGATATGCTTGAGCTGGAGCGACTGCTGCAACTGATATTGGGATGTGCGGTCAATTGTGTTGACAAACAAAATTACATCACTCAAATCATGGAATTGGAAGAGTCACTACAGCAGAACATAATGCGAGCGCTACAAGATTTAGAATCCACCTTACAGGGCTCGTCGCCATCTAGAAATTCCATAAGCATGATGAACTTTGACTTTAAAATGCTGCAAGATGAGCGTGATGTTTTGGCACAAAAGTGTTTCGAAGCCGAAAAGAGGGTAACTAGCACCGGATTCTGTTGAATAAATTCGTATTACTACTTCCTGCCATTTTAGATTGTCCTTTTAGTTGAGGAGAAAGCTAATATTCAGCAAGAGTTAGCGAAACTCCAAATAGAAATGGACAAACAAGAGCATTCTTCCACAATCGGCGAGGACGGTACTTCCCTTGGGCCAATGCAACCGGGTTCAGCACGCTACAACGAACTCCGTCGGCAAATGGATCTATTAAAAGAGGAACTACTTCAATCAGAGACGACTCGAGAAGACCTGAAAATCAAAACCCAGCAGCAGGAAAAAGAATTAACAGCACTGCAGCAAAAAATTGACGAACTTACGGTACCTACCTAATTGAATTATTTTGCTTTGTTACGGTTGATTCAATGTTAAAAATATTTTTCCAATCAATACTTATCGACTTGTTGTTTACTCGTACAGCAACACACCGCAGAATTATCTCAGCTGAAGGATGAGGTTGATATTCTTCGCGAATCGAACGACAAATTAAAAGTTTGCGAAGACCAACTGATTACATACAAAAAGAAGCTGGAGGATCACAACGACTTAAAGAAGCAAATCAAAATGCTGGAGGATCGCAGTGCTGAATACCTGCAACAGAATGCAGCCTTCGAAGAGGACGCCAAGAAATTTGCAACTGTAAAAGGGCAAGTAGAGCTATACAAAAAAGAGGTGAGCCAATGATTTTTTTTTGGTTTCAGCAAAAAATTCTTTATAACCCTTTTTTTCAGATCCAAGACCTGCATAAGAAGCTTGACTTCGAACTGAGCAAGAATGTGAAACTAGAGTTCGACAACAAAAATCTTGAAAGCAACTTGAGTGCGTTGCAAAGGGCGAAAGAGAGTTTGCTAAAGGAAAGGGACAATTTGCGCGAAGCAGTTGACGAACTAAAGTGCGGAGAGCTGTCAACCAGAAAAGGTATGCGTTTTCCATTTTCTATACAAGGTAGTGGAGACAAAGAGTACGGCGTTATAAGAGGTGCTATATGGATCTAGTTTGTGCTAGGTTATTGAGTCCATGCGAAGGACATTAACAAAGTCCATGAAGTGTAAAGCTTTTGTAGTGCCTATTGCAGTTTTTGCTTGATAATTCCAGTCCCCCTCTGCAGATATATATTCACCCCTCCAACCGTTCGTTGGTATTAAGATTATTTTGATTTAATTTGTGCGTGGATAGCAGTGATTCGAATGCTTAACTTCAAATGTGTATTTATTTTAGACAGCGGTAATACAATGTCCAAAGAACTGCAGTCGCCGGCATTGATAGAGAAAATTGAGCGTCTAGAAGCCGAAAACAAGATCTTACGTGAAGGTCAGGGTGGACAGACAGCCTTGGCGGTAGGACATATATAAATTTATATAGAACGTCTCGCTTTGATGACAATTTTCTCACTTTTAGCAACTCCTTGATGATGCCAACAAGCGCAATGAGAACCTAAGGGAACAACTCAAATCAGCAAATGAACAGATTCTCTCCTTGAAATTAGCTTCTACGATCATTGATTCTAAACTCAAAGGGTAAGGTTTGTTCGCTTTTAAAGATTTATCAGTAACACATATATATTTAGTGGTGAAGTTGATAAACACCTTAAGCAGCTGATCGAGCTAAATGAACAAAAGAGTAAGTGACTCCTCCGGCGCGTTTCCCCTTAATATTTGAGTTCCTTTTCTTTCAGCATCACAACTTGAAGAGTCATTGCAACAAAATACCAATTTACAAACTAAAGTCAACCAATTGGAGAGCACGGTAACCGCAAGGGAACAGGAACTACTAGCATTCGATGCCAAGTACCGGAAATGCGTGGAAAAAGCGAAGGAAGTGATTAAGAATCTGGATCCTCGAGTTGCTAGTGGTAATTTATAATAATTTTACTTCTCTAAGAGACACTAATGGTTTTCTTTCAGTTATTGAAACAATTGGTCTTGAAAAGAGTCAAGACAGCGAGCCGGAAAGCAAAACCGGTATGAGCCTAATGGAGGAACAACTTATGACAACTGCATTCTACAGGTATATAGTGAAATCCAACGCTTTAAGGGAAAGTTATCCTTATTTATGTTCATCTCATCTTTACAACAGACTTGGTATTAATGCCCAACGAGATGCAGTCGACACAAAGCTCGCCATGCTCATGGGTCAAGGACAAACGTTCCTGGCAAGACAGCGTCAGTCAGCCCCCCGAAAACCAATGAACAGCTCGTTCAAATCCAAATAGCATAGCACTATTCTGTATTAGCATGCATCTTCTTAAACGTTTAGCAACTATGTGTTAATGTTTGTATTTAGTTTTTTCCTATTTATTTATCCATCACATTAGGTATGTTTCGTGAGATTTATTTCTTTGTTTTCTTCCGTTTTTTTTTTCGAACAACAATTTATATAACGTATATTATATATATTATATTTACACATTTTAAAATTGTTTTTATTATAATGAAGCTTATTCCTGTTGAAAACTAAACTGTTTGTCTCAGTGAATGGGGTGGACCTACAGTTTTAAACTGCTTGAGAATATCTCTCGAAAAAATTTAAACTTGGGGTTTTTTCTACTGCGCCACCTCGCGAACGTCTGACAAACATCCAAGAATATTTCTGTCTTGAAAGAGCTTTTCAATAAGCCGTTTGGAGTCGGCATAAAATTATTGATCCCTTCCATTCGTTCCAAAAATTAAAAACCCGCACAAAACTAGTGGTTGTGAGAAGCAAGGCTTAGGGTCCCTCCGGAGTCCGGACCTGTTAATAACAATAACCTAAACTGCTTTCAACCGTTCGTAGTTTCTATCATCTGAGAAGCTATAGTTCTGTTAGAACTCTACAAATAATTTATTACGGGATTTTTCATTCAAAACTTCAGTATGGTATAAGCTGTAGGGGGGCGCTTACCAGAATAAGCTTCAGCAGTAGGTTGTATTGCAAAAATGCGCAATTAGAAAAGTTTTTAACTGTCCTCGCCTAGCCCATTCTATAGAGCTTTTTCGTCTTACGAGCATCCTTCCAGTTAAGACATTTATTTTATTACAAAGTCCTTAAGGTTTTCTTTATGAGAGGTGGATATATGCAGAGTCCAATTTCTGACACTTGTATCTTACGTAATAGCCCACAAGGTCGTATTATCATTCCGGCGTTTCGCACTACCAACTTTAGAAATTCTTGCTTCATCATTTCCCGCAAATTGTTTAACAGACTCCCTGTTAATATACGAATAATAAGAAATAAGTTCGCCTTTCTGATTAAAGTAAAAAGTTGGCTTCTTAATTTCGACCACAATGAAATTGAAGTATTGCTGCGTTACATTGTTTAATGTTAATTGTTATTATGTATGTACTTCAAAAATAACTGGTTGCCCGAACTTTTGTCTGCTTTGAAGTGAAATAATCTCTGTTTCATATGAAATATTAATGTCTCTAACTATATTCTCTTCTTATTTATATAAACTTAATCTTAGTTAAAACAAAATTATTTATATTTTATGTCTGAGAATATTGAAAAATAAAATAATAATAATAATAATAATGTTGCGTCAACTAGTAAAAAAAACATATAAGCATGCACATGCACATGTTCTAATTCCATTCCTTTGCAATAATTGGCTTGATAGGGTTGGCAAACATTGCTGGCGAATTCGAGAAGCGTGCTAACGAAAGTGTCAGTGAGATTTTGTAACTTTCCGATTTTAACAAACATTTTGAGAAGTCAATGGAGGAACCTGCCCTTCTTATTGTGCAAATAAGATTATACGGTTTGTTTTTTTAAGTACATACCTACATATCAGTTCGTAGCCAGATAAATATTTCGGGGGGATATGATATTTAAAAAATAACGATAAAGTCAATGCTATGCTTGATTTGATTTGAATCTTTTTGCCTTTAGGTAAATGGTCGAATTGGCTCATTTTTGTTTCGATTTGCTCTATTGTCGTTTTAAAAAAGTGCACTTGTCAAACCCCTGTGACATTGAATAAAATTTAGATTTAGATTGTTTGAGGGAGGTGGAATCAAGTTGCCATATCACTGCGGTCACGAGTGGGCCTATTGTGATTTCCTCCACTTAGAGCTCGCTCATGATACTGGACTTAGTTATGAATCCTAGTAGATCTTTGAGCGCGCTGTCAGATAATGTCCTCTGCTGTGACGGCTGTTGACGTAATCTGACTAGAAATTCACAGTGACACAGTATGTGTTCTGCTGATTCTTCGTCCTCGTTGCATAGTCTGCAAGTGTTATTTTGTATTATTCCCATAGTCATGAGGTGTTTTTTGACTTGGCAGTGCCCTGTGAGGAACCCTGTGACTGTTTGAATCTGACTCCTTGTAAGGTTTAGTAGTTGGCATGAACATTTTAGCTTGTCTGTTACCTTCAGTATTTGTCCAGTAATGTTTTGCTTTGTTTTTCAGCCAGGTTTTAATGTGGAATTTAGCGGTGCTAAGGGGTAATCCACAAAATGGTCTTGGCATCATAAAGGTAGATGCTGAATTTTTCCTGGCTAGTATGTCTGCTATTTCATTGCCCACATGTCCGCTGTGTCCTGGCACCCAAATGAGGTGTACTCTGTTTGTGCTGGCTAGCGATGTGAGTAATTGTAGGCAATCCCATACTAGCTTTGATGTGATTTCATAGCTATTGATAGCCAGTAGTGCAGCTTTGCTATCAGAGAGGATGTATACGTTCTTGTTTGTTATGGATTTTTTTAGATTATCTCTGAGACATAGTTTTATTGCAAAGATTTCTGCTTGAAATACGGAGTTGCATTTGTCCATGCTTTTATGGATGAACGTTTTTGTGTCGACCCCGTATACTCCAGCTCCAACTCCTTCATCTGTTTTCGATCCATCTGTGTACCATACATGAGAATCTTTGGCAAATGTGGGTTTATTCTGTTCCCAGTTCTGTCGATTTGGGAATGTAACTTTGAAGTTTCGGCAGAAGTTGAATTTCGGTAGACAGTTGTCTATTATGGTAATTCCAAGTATTTCATCTTTTTTCAGTCCCATAACGATGTCTGGAAGGATGAGCTTGGAGTTTTCGGTGTTTTCAGATATGAGCATGAAGGCATTTGTCATAGCTTCTTTCTGTATCTGAAGATGGAGGGGTGGAAGATTTAGCATAACTTCCAACACTGCGTGGGAGTTGTTCTCATTGCGCTAGTAGTGCATACACAAGCTAGTCTTTGGAGTTTATTGAGCCTGACTTGTGTTGACTTTTGTTTGGTTTTTTGCCACCATACTGGAGCTGCATAAGTGACAATTGGTCTTGTTATGGCTGTGTAAAGCCATAGCATGATTTTGATTGAATAAATAGTAAGACAGCATGTGTGTACTCTCCTTTAAATAACTATAAATGCAATTGTTTCCATTTTGCTAAGCAATTCATGTGCAGTCTTTCGGAAACACTATACCTAGACGAATAAATAATTCAATAAAAATTAACATTTAAGAAATAGTTCTTTATTGATACACATTTAGCAGCATATGTACATATCTACGTATGTATATTATAATATTCCTTAATAATATTCTTTTATTGATTTATTTAAATTCTCTTCATTTCATTATGCTATACTTCAAATAAATATTTAACAATATATAATTAATAATGTTCACAGAATGAAGTAGCTATCTAATAATTTACATTAGAAGCCTCTATTTTTTTACTTATTTATTTATATTATTATTTTTTGCTTACTGTAGAGAAATAATGAATCTAATAACAACAACATAACCGAGTAAATTATCATTAAAAAAAGTATATATAGACAAACTAACTTGTAATAACGCTAAATGCATGTAGACGGTGGATAAGGTTAATTTATATAACTATTTTGTTGATTTCGGTCTAGGATTCGAAAATAAAATAGAACAACTTTACATAGACATAAAGTTGGGTTAGCATTCCTTTGGCACAGTTTCAGAAGTGGTAACTTAACTCCAAAGCTGGAAATACACAACAAAGACTTGGGTTTGCTGTTGCTCCGAACTCCACCTCCTGCGAACATATGAATAATTTACATTCTCATTAGACGTTCGTCTTTCTTAGTCATCTCTACCAAGGGCGCCACATATTCTCATCCATTTGGCTCGACTCGACAGCATAAGGGCCGCCACCCTCTTGCCGATTCAGATAATTTTGATTATTTTGATTTTGATCCGAGTTTTCCATATTCATATCGTTGTCACCGTCGTCGATAATGCTTATTGATTTCGTAGAAAGTGTCGGAGGCGGGGTTGTGGGGGTTTTTTCAATGTCAACATCGATTTCCGATGAAGTTGATTGTCCGATGAGTGCTTGTGATGAGTGTTGTTGTTGCTGCTGCTGTTGTTGTTGTTCCATTTGATGTTCGGTAATAATGGGGCTATGTCCACGTGAATTGGGTGCAATTAGTGAGGTGGGAATCGATGACGCTTGCAGCATTGCTGGATTGGATGTAGCACTTCCCTCATCCGTATGCAATTCCATTGAACATTTGTCATAGTTTTCCAATTTGTCACCGACAATGGACGCCGATTGATTTCGATTCAATTCAATAAGCCGTTCGAAGTCAGTTCGTGTCGCGATGGGATCAACAATTGGCTGCGTGCTGAGTCCTAAGGCGGCTGCTAATTGCATGTAGTGCGGGGGTAAAACCAGCACATTATTTGGATCGCCCACTTTGAGGTTCTTATATCCATCCAGTGTGCAGGGCTGAAAAATATAATCACGTCGAATTAAGTACATATTAGAATTGTAGGATGGTTGGAGGGGTTGAAAGCTATTTTCGCCCTGTTTCCATTTGATATCGCCAAAGGGTAGTTTGAATACAATAGCTTGTGTGACGCAAACAGAAGATAGAGAAAGCAACTACGGATAAACCCAACCCACGAACTGCACTTTGACAGTAAAATAATCTCTTTTAGCTTATTTAATAGTACAAAGTCGCATACTCACTTTATTTCGAATATCACCTGGACCAAGGCCGGAGTTCACGTCGATCATTCCTGAAGACGTTGCCATGGGTATTCGGAGATTGTCTACACTGCTATCTGTTGCATCCATTTCCTGGCCACGGTTATTATTTTCATCCTAAGGGATATGGTATCTATCTGTGAGTACAATTTTTCTTTATGAAAAACTAGTATATACCTGAGTGTTAGCATGCTCTGAAGACGTCGACGATATCGTATGAGCTGCTACATTAACCCTGGTAGCCTTACTAAAATCCAGTGGATTTGAGTCCTGACTGCTGTAGTCTAATGAGTTATCGTCTTGCCTGAAATTTAAACTAAGTTCAGTGCCGTGTACTTCTACTGATTCGGGTTTCTCTCTTCACTTACGGTTTTTTGGCGCAGTTGATCTCGAAACAACTACTTGACGGACTATCGGCGTAAGCTGTTGTATGCGGACATATTTCGACATCGATCTCCACAATACACTGATCTAAATGGCGCAAAAGTCGAGCTTTTGAACCAGGATCAGCTAAAGATGGAAGATTTGGAAGAGGCGGAGGTTCAGGAGTGGCAAGGTATCTGGCAACTTCCCGCGCACAGTCTGTATATCCGGCTCTGTATTTGTTGATTGCTACAGGAATTGAAAAGTAAAATTAAACACCGAAAGGGCCAAGACGAAATTGGTTATGGTGTCTACTCACTGGGATCATCTAGATTTCTATGTCGCTGAAAATGCCTAACTGTCAACTCCAGAATGTCAGCCTTTTCCAACTTTGTGTGCTTAGTTTGTCCATCAGCTCCTTTTGTATTTGCTTTCGTTGACTCCAAGATTAGGGCCTTTAGGATGGCCAGGCTCTGATTGATACGTGCTCTTCGGCGCTTCTCCATTAGAGGTTTATTGGTGCGTTTTGTAACTTCCTGACTAGAGCTTACATTTTGTGTAGAGGTAACTAAGCCGATTGTTTTCGAATTAAGCAGTGCGCCGGGTTGTGATATTCCGAGACCTAAAACAGAGATTTAATGAATTTAGGATTTTGCTTCCAATGAAGTGGTGAGATTAAGGATTGGGCGTATTGAGTGAAATTGTAGGTATGCTGGTGAGGAAGGGCTGTAGATATAATCAAGTCGAATTAGCGGATTCAATGCGATACGGATCAACAAAATTTAAAGTAATAGGTCCTGATTCTCGAAGAATTCACAGTGACAGCTTAATATTTTCGAAATCTCGAAACAAATGAGTTCCTATTACATAATGCCGCTGGTCCACAGCTTGCATCAAGCTGTTACCCTACTTGAGGTGGGTGCAATCGGATAACAACGATCATATTTTCAGAACCTTAACTTGAACAAAAGGGCCTCATGAAGATTTCCAGATTTCATAATTTTGCTGATTAATATTTTTTTGTATGACAAATATTTTTTTAATTGTACCTACTTGAAATTTTTAATAGGCGTAATTTAAAAACGCTTTCAACACCATTTTGGTGTCTGGCACTTCGTTAAGGTATCTATCTTCTGGTTCGCTTCTATCCGCATGATATTTATCACTAGGTCTAAAAGATAGGCACTTATGGTGAGAAATAGTACAAATCTTTGTTTTTCGAAAATTGTCCTGACTTGTTGTGCAGATTTAAATATGATCAACCGGAAGTAGCTGAACACTAACTTACTGAAACAATATTCAGGGCTATCGGCAATTCCGAGGGAAGCAATTTCCCTCAAACATTTTTTGTTCCCTGGAAAATATTTCTCCTATAGCGAATCTCCATCGGAATTTATTTCCCCTGGAATTTTTCAAAAATCAGGGCTATAGTGAATAAAATTCCCCCGAAATCCTATTTCACATTTTTCAAAAATAGGTATCTACAACTAATTTCGAAAAGGAACAAAAATTCCCCCCAGAATAAATTGGTATCATGAAGAAAAATTCCCCACGGAATTTGATGGGATTCCCCCCGGAATATTTCCTTCGTTAATTCGTAGGTGGAAATTCAAAACGTAAGCAGTTTCTATGGGAGTATGAAGTTGATTTGAACCGAGAAAATACATTGGCATAGGATTGGTATACTTCAAACACCAGACAGCAACAATTTTGATTCATGCAAAAATTTTATTTAAAACCCCGATTATAACAAATGTACCCAACTGTGGACTAGAAAATAGATGTCAATATTGTCTTTTAGAAATCAGTAGACAGCCAGTCTGTTGCATAAGTGTATATAATTTAGAACTCTTCCAATAACTTGAAATTTTACACACAAACGAAATGTCTTTCCGGTTTTGAGACGACAAAGGTACTTAGACATTTAACCGCAATGGCCAGTGCACCCAGCGTGACTGCTGAAGAATTCTAAAAAGTCGGAAGAAAAATGAGAGAAAAGTGTCATTTCTGAAGCTATTCTGCACATTTAGTATTTTTGAACTACATTTAACAAGCATTGGCTCATTAAACACTATAATAGTGTTGTGATAGGCAACTGCGTTACATTTTAAAGGATTTTATTTAGAAAAAACAGCATTTGAACAAATTTTGGAGCGCCTTCTTCAACTAAAAAAGGTCCAAAATAGCGAAAGAAATTGTGGCAGGCTCTCAAAAAAAGTTCCAACTTGCAACTTCAGTCGCACAACGGTCACGCTTGTGCACTATTTGACGGCATATACAACACATACAGTCCGTAACATATGAATAGCCTCCACGCATAATTTATTTTTTAAGATATGAATGTGGACAATATGTGGTTTCAACAGGACGGTGCCACTTATTATATGCTTCAGCGTCAACGAAAATTTGGACCATTCGATGGAGGTGTTGGCCGATATTTTGTTCCATACATAATTGAACCATACCAATATTATCATAGTAAAACGAAATGACAATAATTTCCTAAATAATTTGTGTTTTATTCAAAATCAACATCGGCCCTTAAAACTTAACCACCCTTTACTTTTAAACTTCGATCAAGTTTTTTAGCTATAGTGCGATTAGAGAGACTTTGCTCATGGTAAGCCTCTATTTAAGGAGCTTCTGTTGCATTTAAGATTTTTTCTATCAATTTAAACTATTAAGCAGATCATAAACACAAGAAATAAAACTTTTATCAGTCCTGATAGCTTTACGATTATCGCACTCTGCCAAACTCCCGCTTACAATGAGTAAGAAAGTTAGTTGTGGCTATTCAAATGTTACATGTTAACAAAATTCATATTAAAATGAATGCATTCAAAACTAGCTCAAAAAAATTTGTTCTATTTTTTACGGGAGCAGTTTTTAAACATCGGGTTTATGATTTCTAGAAAATCATTTGTTACTCCCACACATATTTGTCCCCAAATCAACCTTCATCCTTCGATCTTCTCGCTCTGGTTCTAGTATTTTTTTTTTCCTATTAAGTTGCGAATTATACTAAGAATTTGGAGCAATTCGTATTATGGTGGGGATATCCCTTATAGCTAATAAGTTATAGCCGATTCGCATTTCGTTTGTTTCTAGTTCCCCGGCTTCCTCATCTGAGAACGCCGGGCGAATGATATTTCATGTAAAATGCCAAGTTAATGCAAGAATCAGCTGCGACTATCCGCTATCGCGTGCAGGAAGATTAGATTTGCAATACGCAGGAAACAATTTATGCAATTTTAAATTTGGAGAAGAACACGTGTCGGTGTCATTATAGTTCTTTGTTGATTTTTCCTTTACAATAACTGCTTCTCGCGGCAGTTACACCACAAATGAGTCTCTGTCAAAGTAATGCCCACTTAATGGTTTTGATTCTTTCTTCACCCTAATTCCGAAAATGTGAAGAAGAAAGCAACCGTTTCAATAAATACAAAAGTCACAAGCTCTTCCTTTTTATTTTCAAATAAAACCGGGACTATCCTTTCCCTGAACGCGGATACATACAGAGTGGGCCAAATACAAGTTTCTTTTTAAAAATGCAATTAAATGAATGAAAATAAATGTTGTCCACCTATTATGGTTTTAATAGTAAGAGTAAACATTCCAATTAATTATGGAACACAACGTCGTTCATGTGACTGCCTCGGCTGGCCTCGCAGTAGTGGATGCTGTCACTCAAATTTTGCAAGACCTTGTTCATGGTTTCGGGCTGTAGCTCACGGATTGCTTGGATGATACCTATTAGCCTTAAGTGCTTGAATCATTTCCGAATTGTTGGCACAATATCGGTCCTTTACGATTCCCCACAAATAAAAGTCCAAAGGGGTCAAAACGCAGATGCTCCGAGGCTACGAGTGGACATCGTCAAGACGGCTGATAACACGATTTGGAAATATGGTTTGCAAAAGATCGACTGTGGTATGGGCTGTGTGGCATGGGGCGCCATCCTGCATGAACCAGAGGTCGTCCAAATCCATGTATTCAAAACCAAAAATAAAAGTCTTTTAACATGGCTCTATAAGTCCTACCGTTCGCCGAAACGTTCTTCCCAGCCGCATTTCCGAAGAAAAATGGCCACCACTCCATAATTGAGTCTCACATCATCGGCTACAGCAGCCATGTTTTCGTCTGTTCGCACCGTACGACGACGAGGACCATGAGCGTTGTCCACTATCATACCAGTCCCACGAACTTTCTGCACAAACTTGCTTAATAATAATAATAATAATAGAGAGAGTCTAGTGCACTGCGACCTTGTGGTCTATTGTGCCCCCTGCTTATACCTCTGGTCATGCCCTTTTCCAGAGCCCCATCGTATAACAATTAAATTAAGAACCGTGTTTGAGGGTCTTTGCTCTGTCTTAGCCATGGGTAGAATATCGACCTTAGAGCACTTCATCCAGTCCAGTTTCTTTTATATGAATCTGAGAATGAGTAATGGGTCCATGGTTTGTATAGGTATCCTTATCTAGTAATTGATACTTGCCCAGATTCTTAATTCTCTTATGGATTAGCGCTCCACAGGATTCCAGAATGTGGTCTGGGGTTTCTGCGCTCTCATCACAGAATCTGCAGAGACCTTCTTCTGATAAGCCTATTTTCCTCAGGTGTTCCCTTAGTCTGCAGTGTCCCGTTAGTGGACGTCTTAGGATTCTTAGGTTATTTTTGCTTAGACCGATACATGCCTTGAATCTTTTTAGGCCTTGAATGTTTTTAAAGATTGTGGTTCTTTTTTCTTTTGCCATTCTCAACTCATCTCGCAGTGGGTGCTTCATTTCGGCCAAAATTTCTTTTCAAAAAACGGACTGTTTGGGCTACACATCAGCAGTCACTTTGAAAATAGGTTCTCAATATTTCCCAACGTTGTTCAAGCGTAAAGCGATATTGACTTTCTGTGAGGATTTCGAGCGGGTAACAGCTGTCAGTGTCAAAATAACTTATATGCTTTAAAAAAGAAACCACTAGATGGCCCACCCTTTACTATAACGATTAAGAACGGTCTATTCGCTGTTTGACCGCTTAAAGTTTTAGCTAAGGCTTACAGAACAATTAGCTTTCACAAAAAAAAGCTTTAAAAAAGAAACCAAATGTCATTTCTTGTATAACGGATCGAATGTAACAAACAATGCAACGATTGTCGCGTTGTTCATCCATTCATCTATGGTGCATTCATAAACGAAATTAGTCGAATGTCAATGAATGCAACCATGATAACTTCAGACTAGGTACAAGTTTGTCAAATTGACACATAACGCAGTCATACCCGTCATACCTAAAACGGTGAAAGGAGAGGGTTTGTATATAATATTCTCTAGCTAAGTTTTAGTTAATATTTTGTTAGAATGCGAATATGTAGCTAAATGTGTCCAAAAATAGTAAATGGGATTGTTTAAAACTGAATAAATAAATAGATCGTTGGCGAGACGCGAGAGGTTAACCCCGTGAATTGAAAAACTACGCACGTGATCAATGTAGGTCAATGACAACCGTCTTTGTATTGTAATAATTTCGAATGCTCACTCTAAGCTTTTTTTGTTTTAAATACTCTCGGGAAAGACAAACCTATAAGGAATAACTCTTTAAAAGTGCCTGCAGGTGATATAGGAGTATCTTAGAAGCTATTAACAATATAAGTTCCAAGAAATTAAAATTAGAACTACAAGCGATTATTAGTACCGCGCTTTAACCACACAAAAAACAGAAGATAGGTTAGGTATGCGACCAGTCTTGAATTGGAAAGAGTGAAGTCCATTTTAGAAAATCTAAAGGAAAATGATGAAAGTACGTAGTAGATTCTTTTGTACGGTCAAAGTCGTAACTGACAGCTATTATCTGGTCATTTAAAAGATCTACTTAATTTTAACAATCACTTTAAAATATGCTAGCCAGAAAAGCATTTACGGCTTGGAAAGTAATTTTTAAAGGTTTTCAGCAAGGACATCCTTTGGCGGGCTAACTTTTTAATGTGTGTCAATTAAAAATATAATTTTCCCTTTGAATGCTCGTGGATTACCGGCGTAATTTTTGTCTAAAAGTAGTTATTAGGTACCTACAAAAAACGTCTATTATTTCACCTTGTGGGAACAGACTTAAGGCATCCTTAAGTTTACAGATGCTTGAATATGTATTCAGCTATAAGCCTATTTCAAATATGTAAACAATAATGATGTTTTAAGTGAGGTGAAGTCACAGAGTCCCCAGGCGCAAATTGATCAAAAAACTGGAAAACAAAAACAAATTCAAAACATTCACGCCATAGTTCTGCAAGCCGCTAAAAGAAAAGCATCTGCCGACGCAATTCAATCGCCAATTGCACTTCGTTATCAAATTTACGGAGGTGGCAACTGGTTTGATCTATGTCCTCAGTAAATATCGGGATGGTAACCGTTAGAAAAAATAAAGATTCCTCTGTGAACTTAAAACTCTAACACCTACATGAATTCATATTCAATTGAAACTAAAAATTTAAAAAATTCAACGGTCCCCCGCGCACTTATTGAATAACCCACTAAAAATTAAACCCGAACCTCAGCTAAATTGATGTTCATAACACGCCCGCTAATCCCTGCCAACAAAAAACAAAATCACATCCTTATCAGACTACATCACAGCGGAAAGTCGGTCTCTAATCTCGAAACCGCACCGTATGCGTGTGTACAAAATATCACACATAAAAACGTTACTCGTCGAACACTGATAAGGATGCATCCACATCAGGGATAGGCAACAATGTCAAATTCACTCCATGTCAGAGATATACCGCACACAGTTTCGTTGCGGATAAATGTCCGCACCTAGCCCATGGACACTGGACAGCTATCGTCAATGAGTAATCGTCAAGCATTTGACATCATTTGGGAAATGTCATTACAAAAAAAAAAAAAAAAATAATAGTTTACCAGTGGTTGTTTTATTTTTAGCGTAATCCTTTTCGCGTTTTGCAGTCATTTTATTTTTAAATTTAATTTCTAAATCACAATCTATGTCGAGATGGACATTTATAGAGATTTTTATTTTTTTATTTTTTCTTCAATTCATATTTCACATGTCACACTTCACTGCCAGTTTGGTCACGTTTCAAAAGTTTCACTCAAAAACAAACAAAAAATAATAAAATACACCACCAATATGCGCTGGGTAGTAAACTAGTATTAAACTCGCTCGCCACTACTGGCAATCACCGAGGAGCCAAGTCCGAAACACTTCCTCACCGCAAGAAGTCATCCTTTGAACTAAACCGAATCGAAATACCGAAATCACTGAAACATTATCCTGCTAAAAAGAGCCGACACCGATACCGACACTGACGAGGACAACGACGACGACGACGACGACAACAACCACGACTTCAACGACTCCAATGATGGGACGACTGTGAAAAGCTCCACACTGCCTGTGTGCCTTTAGCCGTGCTCCGGCATCTGATTTCTCTCTATGTCGAACCTTTTCTATACAACGGCACGACTGCCATCAGCCAGCGCAATTTGCTCCCACTCGGTGGTATACACAAGTGTATCTCTCTGTGTATCTCTATGTGTGTGTATCTATGAGGATCACCTCCAAAAGGGATGAGGGATGCGGGATGAGAGAATAGCCGCCGCCGACGACGACCCTTATACAACAGAGGTTACCATATCGTCGCAGCAGATACTTATCCTATCGCCCATGCCACCACCCTTTATTCCATCCCCCGTGTGTATTGGCGACTTTAACTTGAAACTGCCGTTCTGGGATGAAAACAACCATCACACGCTTCTGCTAAGCTTTCCTCTATCCTCCAACACCCCTTCTTGCCAAGAAGCGACGACCGACGATGTCGACAGCGCGGCAACACACAATATCTAACGGTGCGGAGAGTAACTCACAGGCGCAAAAAAAAAAGTACAAAGGAAGGAAAAAAAAAAAAAAAAAAAAATTGGAAAACCCAGTGGAGAGAAAAAATCACCCCAAAGCCACCCTCAGATAAAACCCCCCGCCTTGCAGAGAACGAACGAACAGAAAAAAAAAAAACTGAAAAAAAAAATTAGAGCAAAGGGAAAAAATTGCCGAACCGAACACCCGAAAGCAGTTCACGAGGAGACGAAGAGTAAAGGATGGGGTGTGAAAAAAGTGGTCTTGTCGTCGTCATCGCCATCGTCGTTGTCGTCGTCGCTGTCCGTCGTAGGTGTGAGAACCACCTACCTACCAACTACCACGTAAGTGTGGTAAGAGGAAGCACGCGCGCAGGATAACAAAACAAAGCAACAAAAGCTGTAAAGCACGACATCGCGGCACTTTGAACCATGAGTCTAGTGCCAAATGTTTATACTACCACTCTCCATGGAATAAAACTCCCCCAAGTCTATACGCTATAGCTGTGCGCATAGATATGACCATAAACGAGCGAGTAAATATATTTCTGAATGTATGTGTATCGAGTATTGCTGGCGCACACGGCAGCACCAAATAAGTCCGTTCCATAGTACGCCCGACGCCCTATCTATATAGTCAAGCAGAGAGGCAGCAGCCACCAAAGGAAGCAAAAACAAGCACACAGATGCTCTGTTCCAAAAGTCCTGCTCCTGCCTGCCGTCGTATCACAATGAATGGAGGTTTTGAACATAATCATGCAGGGGTTTTACTTCTCGGTTTTACACAGCTAGAATGTTCTGAACAGAAAGTTGTATAAGCACTGGGAAAATTGACTGTGCAGTCCGAAGTTGAATTCCTGTGGCCTATAACACAACATCACAAGTCGACATGTCTAAATTCAATTGTCCAACAATGCTTGTCCGACAAGTACAAATTAACTCTATGCAACAGAACGTAAACCGTTGCACTTGTCAAAAGAATTAAATTTCTTTGACTTTTTCGGCATTCTTCGACAAGAGAAGAAAAATATATCCTTTTTGGTGCTTTTAGTGATTTTTTTTAATTCTTCGCTTAAAAACTTTCAATCTGTGCCCGAGGTTCACTGTTCTCACTATCACCGTCACTATATCAAAGTCGGAATTAAAAAAGAACATTTTTAATTATGTATTTGTAGGCGCAGTGGCTTAGTGGTTAGTGTGTTGGACTACTAAGGAGGGGTCCGAGGTTCGAATCCCGCAAAAACCCAAATTCCAACTTAGGGTTTTTTCCACTGCGCCACCTCTCGCGATCGTCTGACAAACATCCGAGAGTATAACCGTCTTGAAAGAGCTTCTCAATAAGCCGTTTGGAGTCGGCATAAAATTGTAGATCCCTTCCATTCATTCCAAAAAAAATGAAAAACTCGCACAAATCAAATGGTTGTCAGAAGCTAGGCCTAGGGTCCCTCCGGATCTGTTGCCCCAACTATTATTTTTTTTTTTTATTATTTTATTTCTGTATTTGTACTCATACATTAAAAATGCACTCGTCAGCTTTTGACAATATTCAAATCACCTTTCCCCATTGAACCACAGTTCAACAGTTGTTGAACAGGTGTTTCTTGATACTTGTCGTGTTCTGTTACAGAAAGAAGGAAATTATATAATTTCCCACTTGTCATCTTTCATCGCGACAATTGTCGCAGTGTTCACGGACTTGCCGTTTTGTGTTACACAATTTTTGTCGAAATTCACTTGTCCTAGAACAACTTGGTGCGTTGTTTTACAGACCCCAGATATTTACCCCGGGAATGTCAATCACAAGGAATCTCTTTTTGAATAAGTGCGGTTGAAAATTGTTACCATCAATTAAGACCGAACATTTTTCAAAATCAATAGGTAACAGCAAAAGTGAAAAGAAATGTCCTGACCGTGCTTGTCACCAGCTTAAATATTGCTTACTTACTCACTTACTTAGGTGGCGCTACAGTCCGAGGTGGACCTGGGCCTCAACCCATACGCCTCTCCAGTTAGCGTGATCTTTGGCCAACTGCCTCCAGTTGTGCACTCCAAGTTGGTTGAGGTCCCCTTCCACTTGCGCACGCAACCTAAGGCGAGGTCTTTCTCTACTGCGTTGTCCCTCCGGGTTGGAATCGAAGACTCTTCGGGCCAGAGTGTTGGTTTCCATTCACTATACATGCCGCATCCATCTTAGACGACTGATGCGTACTTTTCTGACTAGGTCGATGTCGCTTTACAGCTCGTAGAGTTCGCTGTTAAAACTCCTCCTTCAAAGCCCGTCAACGCAAACGGGACTAAAAATCACTCGAAGAATTTTGCGTTCGAAACGACCAAGAAGATCTTCATCCGCCCTTGATAGCGTCCATGCTTCTGCACCATAAAGCAGAACTAGGATGATGATGGTCTTGTACAGATTTTCCTTAGTATTTTTCAATAAGGCCTTACTAATCAATTGCCTTCTTAGACCGAAAATATTAAATATTGGCTAAATACTAGCCGCATACTGTTTTAAGAAACAAATTGGCACAAGCTACTTAGCTGGCAAACGTCAGATAGCATTGAGCGGTGTTTCTATTAACGCAACGGTAGCTTACTCAGTCTGACACCTAGCATTGTGTTCCTAGTCTGGAACTTTTGCTGCCTCAGATTATAGTGAACATTCTTTTCAGTCTGACGCAGAAGTTTTCGACCGAATACATTTCAATTGCGCCAAGTTTTAACTAAGAACTTAGCTGACATTCCGATTTGTACATAGCAGAAGTGACGTTAATCCTGTTCTTGCGATCGGGAGATATTTAGTTCAGACAAATAGTCGGTTAAAGCTTAAAGGCAACTAGGCTTTGGAACGAGTTAAATTTTCAATGGGGACGTTCGAATACCTAGTTGATGAAAAACCTGAACTAGGTTTATTTATCTTGATTAGGTTAGGTATATACGAACGCGTTGACAGTCAACTTTTTTTTGTATTCTCGCGGTTTATTTTGAGTTTTTACATTTCGCACTGTCAACTGAGTATGCAGGTAGGATATTCTTTATTAGATTTGTCGGCTACCCCGCCTCAACGTCAACTACAAAAAAAAAACTGTTCACAGGACCAATCTAGGACAATAATAACTGGAATACATTACGGGTCACTTGCACCAAAATACTGGATAATTAAATAAACTTCTGAACTCAAGATAAACAAATAACTATTAAGGTACTCCCCCGCTTTGCGTTGGGCCAATTCAAAATTCCGTCTGGTTCTGGATAAGAATTATGAGATTATAGTAATTTTGGCAATACTATCTACCAACGCAAAATAAATGTCAAATAAGTTCGAATTTTATGGAAGGGTTACAAAATTGGTAAAATGAATATGGATAAAACCGATACCGGTTATGCGATAAAGCGATTTAGAGCTCGTAATATTGTTGCTTTCCTTAATAAACAAAGTGCACGACTGCGTCGCACGAAACTTTCTCGTTCATCAAAAGTTTGGTTGAGTAAATTGGTAGGTAGGTAAAAAGTTCAGAAGCAACCGTACATAATAGATGTAAGAATAGGTAGAGTTAAATAAAATTCACTGAGTTTTTATAAGTTTTAGCCCTGAATAACAGGCCATTTTCGCAAGTTCTGGTTAGAGATTTATAAGTGCCTACTATAATATTTTACTACGTAAATGAGAAAGTTAAAAACGATGGAGTATCCATCAAGGAAAAAAAAATTAAACTTTCATAAAAATCCATCAAAAATCCACCGCGAACTCGGCAAATTATGTTTGGACAGCAGAAAGTATTCAGACATGGTACCTCGAGCAAATGCAAAACTGTGTATTTTGTTAGTCGAAATCTTCTAATGAAATCCAATTTTCTCATTCTTTTTAAATGTTTTTTTTTCCAATGCTGCTCGGTTATAAAAATCACTATATGAATGAAATCTACAATTTGTTTATTAATCGTCCGAAATTAAATTTTAATCCACTGTCAATATTTCTTTATTTTTTTTGATTTTGATGTCAAACTATCGAGTATTTGACACTTTGGTTTACTATCTGATGTTTGGGCACAACTATCCTATCCAGTCTTTTGAAAATGGATAAATGTTTAATAGTTTGTCCATGGATAGATGAATAAGTGTCGTCCTACAACAAAATTCTTACCTAATCTACGGATTGGGACAAAACAGTGGATAAACGAATAAATACTGTTGTCAGGCAGCTGTCAGGTTTAGGTTAGATTAGGTTAGGTTATGTTGAGTGGGGATGTGTGAGATCGATTGAGCTGTCAGGCTTACTAAATTAGAAATTCCAACGTCCCCAATGTCATCTTTGGAGTGTGTTCGAGAATTTGTTTGACGGATTCCGTCTGAATCTGTAAAATAGACGAACATGTGCACCTTTCACTTTGACATAGTTAGTCGTAAGCAAACATCTCTTCAATCAACCCATTGGGTGGATATACCCATGCTCTTGCAAAGCAAAACCTATAAGTTCACCTTACTAGGGCTAGTAATAAATATTGACAAAACATGTTAAAGTGAACCACTCATGTACATGCTTCAACCCCATCAGCTTGAGCGTGGGCCGATGGCACTGTTATGGTTCTCGTTTGGCTCTTCTCTGAACTTTCCATTCAGATACACATTCCAACACACAAAAACCATCCAACATTGACTGTTCATGGCACCAGAGCGCGCGTAGGTATGTCTTATACAATTATAAGGCACACAAGGGCTTGTGTGCGGCGCTGCTTGCGCCCGAACGTCTAAAGCCGGATGGGGAGACACTAACAACGAAACCAACTGACACGAACACGACAAATCGCACAGAGCAGGGGCGGCAATACATTTCACTGCTTCGGGATTTGATTCCTCCACACCGTGTATAGCTTTACAGATCGTCGCCCGAGGATTGTTTTGTCGTATACGCCAAAATGCACTTTTTTAAAGTGGGTATGCAGTACTAGGTTTTCGAAGGTGCTCTTTCCATTTCTGCAATCAGATCTAGCCTATCATTTACAATTACTGAGATAATTAATGTGCATTTTGTCGTATATCCACAAAATAACCAATCCTTTAGGATTGTTTTGTCGCAAACGCCAGATTTTGGGATATACGACAAATAGTCCATATGTTTTAGCGATTTTTTTTGCTTAGTTTTGTTTTGTCGTATGTATATGTATATATACCGAAATAAGTGAGTTTAACAAACATAAAACTCAAAAGACGTCCATGAAGGCAGAGAGAGATATTGATCGTCAAAACATTGACGCAAAACATGCAATAGTATGTTTTGACCCTCAAAGTGTCTTTTCCCTGCCGAAAGGTAATGCCTCCTCATTTTTTTATAAAAGTAAACTAAATGTTTTTAATATGACGGCAACGCTTTGCTTACCGCAAAAACCAAAATTGACATATTGTGCAATTTGGAATGAGTTAAATAGCGGTCGAACTGGTGACGATAAGGCAAGCTCAGTTTCAAAAATGTTATGCCAAATCTTATCTGATTACTTTGATATTGAAACCTTAACACTTTGGAGCGACTCATGTGTCCCCCAAAATAGAAACAAAGTCATGTCAACTGCCTTATTGTTTCTTCTTCAAAGTGCTACTTCATTGAAAGTAATAGAGCAAACGTTTTCGGAACCTGGACATTCCTTAATTCAGGAAGTAGATTGTGTCCATAGCTCCATTGACAAATATCTAAAAAAAATTTGGAAATATACAGCCAACTAAAAACTTAATACATCTAAAAAACATGAATTTAAAAAATGTGAAACTTAAACTTATTCAAACGCAGCCAAAGGATTTTAAGGCATTTTCATTCAGAGCAGGTCAACTGAATTTCTTAACAGTTCCATTTACAAAAATTAAATTTCTCAAATTTAAAAAAAAAGATTTATTTATGCTGTATTTTAAAACAAGTGGGAGAGAACTTGAATACAATAAGGTCTCAATATTTAAGAGATCGAACAAAAATTTAGCTACACAAGCCGAAATCTTAATATTATAAGCAACTCCAAATCAATATCTAAGGAAAAAATTAATGATTTAAAAAGCTTGTTTCCTTTTATGCCTAAAACAGACCAATTATATTACGAGGCATTGTTTAATCGTTCAAATTAGGAATTGAACTTGTGCAATCATTTCATTATATAATTTAATTTTTGTTTATTTTTAATTTATTATTCATTCATTAATTTTTAATTCATAATTTTTGTTTATTTTTAATGGTCATAGAATGACTTTTGTTATGTTTATTTTAATTTTTTATTGGGACTAAGAAGAGTATTAGAGTATAAATATATTCAAATATTTTTTTAATAAATAATGTTAACCTATTGAGAAGTGATTTTCCATTAGACATCAACTTATTGTACGTTATATTTTAAACAAATTTTTAACATACATATTGGATTTAACCATTAGACTCAGTACTGGAATGTCGTACGTGCGCTTACTTTGTCGTACGTGTATGTAGTGTAAGCAACTCTTCATTTTCTTGGCGTATACGACAAAGTGATTTTGAGAAAAAACCTTAATAATTTGAAAACTAATAGCGATTGACGCGTCGGGAGTACCTCAACTGAAAGAGGATTGTCAATATAACATTATATTAAAAATTCAAAAAACTTCAGCGGTTCGTTTTCTTTTAATTTCAACGCAAACCTTAAAATGCGATTTCCCAAAATCGTCCGAATGGCGTATACGACAAAACAATCCTCGGGCGACGAGATGTTGATTGAACCCTATGCAGCACACAGCATGCGGATTTTATCCTTCGTTCACCCCGAGTGACGTCCTTTTTACTGTGGTGTAAAGTCTTGCCCAGCCCCTCCAAACGCCCATCCTCATTAAATGGCAAATTTTCTTACACTTCTTGACTTGCATTTAAATAAACGGCAGTGAGCGCAGCCGGGAAATCCAAGCAGGTACTTGTGACCTGAAATCAGGTACCCAAAAGGAATTCGTGGGATATTTTTTCTTTTACGACTCAATAAAGTTCACCACATGCCGCTGCTTTCAACCCTCATCGTGATCCCTAGGTAATCTGAATCGGGTTACGTGTTATGTTTCTGCCATTGCGTCGTCACTCGCGTTAAATTCTGGATCTGCTATGAAGGTCCAGAAAGTGGAGTTGATGGGTTTTGTGTTTTTTCTGTTTGTCCTAATGCCGGTGCACTTGCCACAGGCAGCTACCACTTGTGAAACTACTCCAGAGCTGCTGCCGGCTGAATGGTTGTACTTGTACACTAGCTGTAGTTGCAGGCGAGTTGGCAAAGTTGGGTTAAACCAGTCATCAAGAGCATCGTCCACCCATACCCCCAGTTCTGTGTTGTAAAGACAAGCATAGGAGCCGCAGTCGTCCATAGTTTAGGGCGATAGTGAGTGGGTTTATCTACGTTGATGGCCATACAAAGTGAGAGATGGAGGACGTATCTGCGGAAGACAAACAGAAGCCAAGAGTATATAGTCGATTCGAGTGGGACGTTATGACATCATAAAAGGACAGCGGAGGGCTTGCTGCAGCATTGCCTCACCCAGTACGACAATGGAACTTTGTAGTCATTATGATAACGACATTGGTTTCGTTCTGGCGTCAACCTATACCCAACGGTGCCACTGAGCATCGTCCGCATTGTGTGCACATTCGTCCTACATCTAGCATTCTAAACAAGTTACCGTCTGATCCTTAAGCTTAGATTGATTATGTGAAAACACCACCAGCACGACGGCGACAACGACGAGCAACAGAAACACTGTGCGCTATGGACTAAGGCCTTGATGAAATCAGATCGGCCACCACCCCCATCCCCATGCCCATGCCCATGCACGTAGACATCGACTACAACAATTCAGTGTGCGGCAAATTGTGAAAGAGGATATCGCGCAGCTCGGGGGCAATGATGACTCCATGGGTCGATGGAGTGTGAACTGGGAGGGTTTCGACTTTCGAGTAGACATCCGACACTGGCGACACTCTGTTCACGGCACACGACAATGTCTCACTCACCCTCGTCCCCTCACCCTGTGTCGTGCGCCGCACACAATGCCAAGCTATGCGAGGACGACATGCCGTGCCACCCCAATTTCGCCGATAATAAGCGGCGTGTCCCCATTGTGCAAACTCCGGGGAGAGTGTGCCTATAATTCATTCAACGTTTCGCACGTTGGCGGGGGTGGTGCAGATATGCTCGTTTCGGCCAACAAAAATATAAAACTTTCCACAATTTGAGTCATCAGTAATTGGGTGAGGGTTGGGCCGGCTAATGGCGCGACTGCCACCTAAGGTGAGTCTCCACTTGGCTTTGTGCATGGCCACCATCGACCGACCGCACCATGCGGCAGAGCTCCGTGTCCCTTTCAGTTAATTTTTATAATTTTTTTTTTTTTGCCCCCACAGCTAAAGCGAAGAAAGTATAACACAGTCCAGCATGTAGATATATGTATAGATAAAGTCGCCTATAAAAGTCAGTGCCACGACGACGAGAAGTACGACGACGTCGGACACAAACCTGCTCCAGCCAATTTACTATGTAATTCTTTATCCATTACTATCACTTCATGACGGCACGGCGGCAATGCCCATCCCTTGACATTTGCCACAATTACTCTCGTGCGCTCACCCTCGCCCTTGGGCTTCACCCTCCTTAAGGGTATGGGGGTGGTGGTGGCGATGGTGGTTGTATGGAACAACCGTCAGACGTATAGCTATGGCTATAGGGGAGATAAAATGCTCCGCAATTACCACTAAGGCCACATCTAACGAAGCCGATGATTTCTATAAAAAGTTTTTTTTTTTTTTTTGTATCCTCCACCCATGGAGTGGATTTATTTCTTTTTTTAGGGCTGGAAGGTTTCCAGAGAATTTCTCCTTTTTTTTGCGTGAATTTCTTTTATTTTATTTTTGTGCTGCTTCATCCCTCTTGGTTTCGTATTTTACACTTTACAGATACGGACAAGGACCGTCGTCCATCGTTTATGAGAGTAGGTTTTCATATAGCTGTGCGCTGACAGTGGGGCTGAAATGTCATGATTTGGAGGTTGTGAACTGTATATATGAAAACTTGTCGCTTAATACGACTGTGGCTACCGTTTGTAGTGAGTACACTTTTATGTTCGTATGCGTTTTAACTATTTACTGCAAGTTTAATAAAATCCCGACCAATAAATTTGAAGGATATTGATTCAGTTTATAATTTCATGCTACGTTTCCACCGGAGATTAACTGCGATATTTAGAAAAATGTCCGTAAATCCCGCATAAGTCTCGGGATTTATCATATAAAAGTTAATCTCATATAAGGGAGATTAGAAATAAATCTCTACAGTCCGTTTGTGAACACACTTTCCACAGCTCGAGATGTCGCAAATACAAAGCAAACAGAGCTGCGTTTAATAGAAATCATAAAAGACGTCAAAAATGAAAAAAAAAAACTCTCTTTTTCTCTCGTGAAACGTCATCATCTCTCGAATGGACAGAGCCAGAGAGAATACGTCAAGTTTATCTTCTTTTATTTGGTGGAAACACTTCAGGATTAATTTTAAACCTCCTGTGCTTAATCTCGGGATTTATGTCCGGTGGAAACGTAGCATTAGAAAGGAACTTAAAGAGCAGAACATTTGTGAACTCATCAAAAATCACAACAAAAAGTAAAGCCAGGTAGAAACGATTTGAACTTCTATCAGAGCGAAATAAAATAGTGCGTTTACGGATACTTGACACTTGACAGTTGTAAAATCAAAGCTTAACATAGGCCTAAAAGAGCGAGTGAATGAACTGATGAAACTCGAAGGAGTCATTTCCAAAAATTGCTCATCTTTCTATTCAAAATGAAGGGTAATTAAATAATAAATCCATCAAAGTGTATTAAAAAAAATTAATTTAAATACCGAATACTCGAAGTCGAATCTTTTTATTGTGATCACGTCATCAAAACGCGCATTACAAACCAGTGAATAAAAATATCACCGAAATTAACCTCAAAAAATATCATTGACATTGGACTCAGCGACCAAATAGAACACATGAATCAACTGTCAAAAATTGCGAGTTTTCATTCGTTCGCGGGTAGTTGATGCTCCCATAGGCTGTGACTGTACTTAGGGTTGCCATACATGTTTCTCAACGGATCGGGAGAATAAAAAAACTCGTTACTTCTAGCACAAAACAAATGTATGGTTTTATTTCAGGGTTTTCTTCAAAATAGCAATAACAAACACATTGAATTCACAAAAAATAAAAAAAAAGAGATGAAACATTAATGGTACCATTAACATATTTTTTTCGTTTCTAAGAAACTTCACAAATTCATGACACGACTAAATTGCCTTTGTACAAATTATGGATTTTTTATACTTGTTTTTAACCCATTTCTGTCATTCGACCATCGAGACATGGAAGGAAAATATTCGTTCCACAAAAGCATTTGACACGTTGATAGAAAAAATAATTTGAATTATATTGTCAATGATCGGAAGCTTGTTGTTGAGCAAAGTTGAATTGAATGTAATGTCAATGTCAATGTGGCAGTTCAAAAACAAAAAGAGCAATGCCAAATCCATTGTAAATTAGGCCCTGATTCGTAATAAATTTTTTTGTTAAATGTTCGTAGTTTGATTATTAAGAAAATTAAAATGATATATCGAAAATTAGGAAGATTTCATAGAGTTGTCGGGAGACCAGGAGATTAGTAAAAACCCGAAAGACTCCCGAAATATCGGGAGAACTGGCAACCCCTTACAATATACTTATCGGTTGTCGTTTTGCTATGACAGCCAACGAATCAATTCAATCAAATTTTGTATTCATATTTCGTAGTTGCAGTTCTGAATGCATAATGACAGACAGCTTAACAATTTAGGAGGGACAGAATAAGACTAAGTTTTACTAATGTTGAATAAAAGTGGCATAAAAAAAGTCCGATACCATACCGGAAAAAATCAATAGCAGTTTTGCGAGTTTTGCGATTCTTGAAAGCATTCATATTTGACGACTATGATGTTTTCTTGTTCACCACGATAATGTCTTAGGTTAGTCAGAATGGATCTTTCAAAAGTCCATTTAAATTGTCTAGACCTTTGTAATTTTCCGCGTTCAAAATTTCACAAAACCTTCTATTTTTGCTTAATAATATGTAGGGGAGAGGGGGTCACCTCAGGACACTTTTTACAATAATCGCTCTAGATCCATTAAAAAGCGGAGTATCCCTTCGGATCTTGAAAATTATTATTACATGTTGTTTTATCTTTGAATCTTATATCCAAATAAATATGTATAGTTATGATTTATATATTTTTTATTTATTTTAATTATTATTATTATTATTATTATAAGCTTTTATTTACCCTTTAATATTCTTACAATAATTCATAGTTAGTTTACAATATTTTGGTTGTTTAAGTATAAAATGTTAAATGTTCATATGTCATAAACAGAATATTTGATTTAATTAATTCAGATTTTATTATTTGAAACTTTGAAATTTATTATAAACGGGCATAAGCCTCCCCCAATTGTCACCATTGTTGTTTATTATGTGCTACATGTCTCCAGTTGCTAAGGTAGTTTTGAATGTCGTCCCGCCATCTTAATTGTGGTCTGCAAGCCTTTCTATGTCCTTCATATGGTGTCCAATTAGTTGCTCTTATTGTCCATCTGTTATCGTTCATTCTAATGACATGTCCTGCCCAGCTCCATTTAAGTTCGTTTGCTCTTTTTATTACGTCAGTCCACTTTGTTTGTTCCCTAATGCTTGCGTTCGTAATCCTTTGTAGTCTCGAGATTTTTAGTGTTGACCGTTCCATTGCTCTTTGACATACTTGCAGTTTTTTAGCAGCTCTTTTGTTTAGGGTCCATGTTTGTGCACCGTATGTCATGACTGGAAGTATTGCTGCATCGAACAAATATTTTTTAGAACCCGGCGTTATATTAGAATTGAGAAACGGTTTCAGATTCCAATATTGTTTCCAACTATTCGTTATTCTTCTTGCAATTTCTTTGTCGGTTCGTTGAGTAAAAGATATTAATTGACCTAAGTATATAAATTCGTCTACATATTCAAGGTTCTCAGTTTCAAGTTGAATTTGAAATGGCTGTGCGTTAGTCATTAGTTTCGTTTTTTCTTTGTTGATATGTAGTCCAACTTTTGAGCATTCTCGGCTGAGGTCTTCCACCATTGTTTTTAGTTCAGTGTCTGATGTGCCTATTAGTGTAATGTCATCGGCAAATTTTAAATTATTAAGTTTTTCTCCATCAATGTTGATTCCCATCTCACTCCAGTTTAAGCGTTTGGAACATCCCTCCAATACAGCTGCAAATAGAGCAGGAGAAAGTGGGTCCCCCTGACGGACTCCTCTCATCAATTGGAAAGGGCGACCGATCCTTTCGAGCCTTATTGTTGCAATGTTGTTGTTATACAGCTTTCTAATTATGTCGATGTATTTTGGATGTATGCCTTGTTCGTTAAGTGACTCGAAGATCATGTAGTGTTCTATGGTGTCGAATGCTTTCGTGAAATCGACAAATCCCAGATATAGTTTTTGCTGGTATTCCGAGCATTTTTCGATGAGTTGGTTCAGGACCTGTAAGTGATCAGTTGTCGAGAAACCGGATCTAAAGCCAGCTTGCTCACAGTTTTAGCTTGGGACAGTTTTAGACATGTCTAAAAAAAAACGCTCATTAGGAGCGGTTTCCTTCTTTTTCTTCCAATTTCTGACCATTAGGGCAGAAACAAACCTAAACAAATAAAACCAAAAACAATCACACTGAAATAGATTGTTCAACGTGATAAAAGGGGGCAGATTAGGACATGTCCAAAAGTTCCCCTCGCGCATTGTCCAAAAGTGCCCCGAGAGGGATAAAAAACTAAAAACTTCATATTTTTTTAGAAACAATGTTAATTGTTAATATTTTGGTCGAATAACATCGCTACACATATAAACATTATAATTGAACACTTTTAATTAATTGAGCAAATTTTAGAATAATATGCTTACGTCTAAGAATAACAAAATTACAACCGTCGTCTGGAAACACACTTTTTTTTTTTTTAAGTTGGTATCGTTTCAATATCCATCAGATGTTTGTTTGAAGTGCAGTTGCCACTGTAAAATGTTATTAAAGTACTAAGAAGTTTTTTTGGTAGTACTTTTTCTCAAGTTGTCCTAAATTGCCACCGTCCTAAACTGCCCCCTCTCCCCTCCCCTTACCTACCCAATTTTGCGTGAGATGTCAGATTTTTAGTTTTGTTGAGCATTTCTAACGTTGGTTTGACGTTTGTGAATACCTCACTTGCAACATAGGCAGTCGACAGCCTTTACTGAAATTTGTAATGACTTGCGAATTCCATGTCTTCAAATACGCATTCAGTTTATCTTTTTTTAATTATAAATCACGAAAACAAAAATGAATGCAGAAAGCTGTTCCTGTTCGTGTCTAAATTAGTTTTGTGGCACATAAACATAAGACGGTGAAGTCAGTTGTAGAGTTTTTGACGTCTACAAAATTGTAGGTACAGATGATGGGCATATTCAAGAACCTAGTTATCTTAAATCGACTAGATCGGTCTAGATTATATGTCACATGAACGCAAAAACTTGGTCGGAAACGTCACTTTCCCTACGTCAGTAACATATGCGAACTGTCAACTTAGTACGAATTTTTTGGGTTAGATTCGTCGGCTACCTCTCCATAAACGTCAACTGAAACAGCTGCTCATATGACGGATTTCAGCCAATAAAAACCGCAGATCCATCTAGTCTAGACAGCTGTCAGACTTCCTAAGCTAAATACTTGGAACATCCCCAATGACACTATGATATTGACAGTTCAATAAGACGCAGAGTAGGTATGTTCCGAGTGCAATTAACCTAACCACAGTCAGTACACGTTGCTATAGCATTCGATTCCGCGCTAAAATGAATTCGATTGAATTCTTAGAGTCAAATTGTTTTCAGGAGCTGTCAATGTCTTTAACAGATTCGCCTCAAATTATAGAGTCAAGTTATACCCAATTCGCAAACTTGCACACACAAAACAAATCTGAACTATTCAACTTGACAGAAATTCATCTCGATAGATGCCTTTTCGTCTCAACTGTTTTATATCTATCTATCGTAGGTATCTGCTACTAACGTGGGCGATGGCGACGAGTCCCTGAACGAAATCAAAGCACTCGACTGTACATTTTTCCATATACAGCTATACGTATCTCTATCCACAGTCAACTAGATAGCTATTCACTGAGGCATGCCTCCATTGTGGAAAATAAGTGTGTTCCTGGCGTACAACTGTGTATTGTGCAAAAAAGGACGAAGAATAAAGCAAAAAAAAAAGAGAAAACTCCGAAGCGGCATTATACACAGCCACACAGTACAGTACAGCACAGCATAGTAGAGCAGAACATGGCACTCCAGAACTCAGTAGCAAAGTATACCAACAACAGAGAAGCGAGCAGGCAGCCAGCACACGGGCGCACATGGACACTGCCATAACGCCGCACACCACATTTTAACACCCTTCAACAATAAACAGCATGTCACTTAGTCCCAACTTCAGGATATCCCCTCTGAACAGCCCTCCATCCCCTCATCCGTACAGCTGTGCCATGGAAATGAAGATACACACGAACCCCGGTGGCACCATGATGGCATGGCATGGCATGGCATGCTCGCTATCAACCTACATCCATCCATACCCAGAGCGACATACATACGTACACTTTGGGAGCCGTATGCCATCAACAGCCAGCAGCCAACAGCACGAACGACATCAGCAGAAAACTTTACGTTTGGACGCACATAAATATCCTTGCCAAACATCCTTCTCCATAGCGCTGCCTATACGCTACACGGGTATATGCGAGCGATTTGGGACTACAGCTACTGCTGCGTGTGCTTTAGGTTGAAATCCTCGTGCCGGATTATATCCCTCCGGTGTTGTGTGTGCTTGTGCTCTGGCTGGCTTGATGGTTGTGTGCGGTGCGGATCCGTGGGAATGTGGGGCAGAGGGTGCCGCCGAGGACAACGACAACGACTACGATGTCGACGATGATGATGATGATGGGGTGTGGGTGGCTTGTCGGTTGGTTGAATGACGGTTAAGGATTTGAGGGAGGCTATACCGGCTTGACAGGGTGTGAGGTTCGAGTGTTTGTTCGTTTCGACCTTTTTTCTTTTTTCTTGTTTTGGTATTCCTTGTTTTTTTTTCTTCTTTTTTTTTGAGCACTGCCGATAGCATAACGTGGTATAATTCAGTGGGTAAGCAGCAGCAAGCAAGCCGAACCAGGAGCGCTGAGTGGGTATAAAAAGTGTACCTGACTGCTGGTGCTACTTCCACTACTACCACAAGGACTATACGACGACCTACTCGTACGTCGTACTGCTGTTCTGTTTCTAATTCTCCGGCTGTGCACTGCTGGTATCCATTTGAACTGTGCTGTCTGCTTGTAAGGGGCAAATATGTATGTGCAAATATAATAAGACGGTAGTTAGGTAGTGAAATCCAGCAGGAAGTTGTGGGGTTGGAATAACGGGCAAAAGGAAAAATAACAAGCAAACCCCAAAAAGGGATATTATAGATATACGATTTTGAAGATGGCAATAGAGAGCAAACCCAGAATATGCCATCCTAAAAAAGAGCTATAATTCGCCACAGGATGTCTGTTTAACTTGAGCCTTCACTTCTGTACTATTTCGGAAATTTATATCCGGCTCACGATGAATTTATACATAGGTATGGTATGGTATGTGAGATGTGGCAACTGTTGTGGTGTTGGACATATGCGGAATCGGAAACGGAATGCGGTTTATCAAAGGATGGAGTGAAAGTAGATGTACGTAGTGACTAAAAACCGGAAAATCTATAATTATCAGACGGACGAGTACATAATTGTTTCATTCTCCATGCGGCCCTTGAGGTTTAAGAACTGTATGTAAACGATTTGGCTAAGTACTAGGTCACCAATGTAATTGAAAACAACCAGCGAGGATGACGTGACGACTTTAAGTCTTTTTTGTCCCTCAAGTTTTGCTCTTCTTTTCTTTATGCAAGGTGTTAAATGGTTTCAGCATTCGATTGTTGGGATTATGTATTTGCTTTTGTGAAGCCAACGCTTTCGACGATGTAAATACTGCCCAAAAGATTGTCGGTATAGTTCACAGCAACCTCAGGCGTTTCGTTCAATATGCAACAAAGAATGAACAACTGAGCTGCAAATATCTGTCGTACATTCATTTTTGTCATTTTTGTTTAAATCTTTCCTTAACTTATATACTAGACAAGAACGATTAAATCTAAATTACCTAAGACTAACATTTATCTTATTCTAGCTGACTGGCTCTTAGCGAGCCCTCTAAACTAAACAATATCCTTAAAATTATTGCTTTAGCAAAATTAAAACCTTTTGATCTAATTAAAACGAAATTGTTACTCTTTGATTTCAGTAGCTTATTTATTAGTAATGTTCTCTCAACCGTCGCTCAACTAATAGTGCCCGATCATGCCAATCACGCATATCCTTATACCTCCAAGCATATTGTACTTAACTAGTTATCTCCCTCGCACGTGTCCTTCTTCTCAGGAGACGACGCTGCCAGATTACATGTGGTTATATTGCCTTTTGGCCTTAAATATATCTATATCTTTGATTTGTATTGTTTTTTAATTTTCACGAAACTTTAGAAAACTTGAATTCTAGGGCAAAGTTTTTTGTACACAGTGAAGGGAAAATTCAAAACTAGCTGAAAAGTTTCAAGTCTTGAAGCAGCAACATACCAATCCTCCCAAGTAGATACACAGTCAACAGCGTGTAACTGACGGAATTGGTTGCATTTTCCCGCTTGATGCCATATAGACTTGGATATTATTATTAAGCTTGTCAGATACGGTTCAAAGCTGCGTTATATTTGGTTAGAAGCTGACGGAGGTAGATATCAACTTCTTCAAGTACTTTTAGTTTTGCATGTGCAATATAAACCCATATTCTCCTTTTGATTGTTAGGAGATCGCAGGCTGTGTTGCATAAAGCATGTCGCATACAGGCTGCATACATTTCTGAATTTGTTTGCGTTACATACGAACGGTCTGTGTTACTGTATCTCTTGTAAAGTGGACATGGCTATAACTATTCTAAATGCACATTCATGTTTTATAATATCGTATTGATCAACGATCACGGGAATATATTTTTGATCTCCAAATCTGTTCAAGAACTTCGATAGAAAAAGTGACTTCCACAATCAATTCAGTTTTTCCCTTTGAAGAAAATATAGTCCAATCGGCCCGTTTAAAAAGACTAGAGCTCGCCCAGTGGTAGAAATTCTACTAATACAGGGTCCTGGCTTAAACAGCTTGTTGGAAAAAAAAATTACACACAGCATTTTACACACAATTTGCAAAAAAAAAAAAAAATGCACGACTGGTTCGCATGAAACTTTCTCGTTCTTCAAATGTTTGGTTGTTTAGTCAATTAGTAGGTAGGCAAAAAGTTCAGAAGCAACCGTGCATAAAATAGAGAACTATAAGCTCCTTACTGTACTATTTTTTAAGCTCTTACACTTAACAACCTTTTTGAGTACGAGGACAAGGGTAGTAGGAGTTTCTGTTTTCTGATCTGAATTCAGAGAATTGTTTTTGAATTTACATTAGCAGTTATAAACTGAATATTGCGATGGAGGTGTGTGGGGGTGCAAATGAAGTGGGATTTTCTGGTTGGAATTATTTTAGGACGCGCATATATTCAATATTGAAGAAGAAGTGTGTAATATTTGCTAAAAATAAGTTTTGCGTTGCTGTTATTGCATTTTTAATGGAAGTGCGGAGTTTTAAAAAATATTTGAACACAGATCGGCTTTTGGATAGTAATTTTTGAGAAATAATTAAAAGACTGATTTGATCGAATTTTTTCAGAAAAACTAAGTACGGAATCTTATTTAGAATGCTGATATAATCTTAATTATGTATTTTGACCAAAATCGTTACAGCGGTTTTCGTAAAATTTGACAGACAAAACAGTACCAAATATCGCAAAGTTTAGTTTGAAAACTACAATAGCTTAACTATTGAAAAGCTGAAAACCGAGTACAAGTTATTGTTCGGGATGTAAGCATTGTTTGCTTTTTAAAGGTTTATCGAAATCGAAAATGGGGTTTTCGAGATATAAGCAGTTTGTTAAATTAGAATTTAGGAATTGAAAATTAAGGACGCAAATTTTTGAAAACATTAATTTTACTCTAAGTTTGTATTTTGGTTAAAATCGTTATTGCCGTTTTCAGGTAAACTGCATTTTTTAAAGAATGCCTTTTTTTCAAAAACTTATTTTACGATGATATAGAGAAAAAGTGAGTTTGCTATTAAGTTAGAAAGAAAATATCGCCTTAGAAATGCATTTTTTTTACAATCGAGATATGTCCACATTTGAAAAGAACCGATTTCCGTTTTCGAATAAATCAAACGGGTATGAATATTTTATTTTGACCATACAAACAAATTGGCCCGGAACTGTAAGCTCCCAAACTCTAAATTTTAAGCTTGAATGAAATTCTGGCAGCTCTTAAGGCTGTAGGCCTCGGGACATGCGGGGGCAGACAGACGAACCGCGACCCACTTTTTTGTGTTCCACTATCATCGTTATGTAAGAATTGCTTAAAAACAAATGTAGCTCTTACTACATAACCGAGATAGTTAGGTTAGGTTTACCATACCATAGTTCAAGGACATTGCGAACAAGTGTTCGGTTTTTAGCCAACTCCCTCGCGCGTTAGAGGTAGACCTCAACCCACATATAAGCAGAAAAGGACTTCCAGCCGTGCTGAAGTGTACTGTACATTTAAAATAATTTTCAGCATTTTGCACCATGGCGATTAATAACAACATGCATTCGGAGGGTTGGTTATCTTCTTTTTAACAATTTGTTTCAATTTTGTCTTTCTTAGTGACCCAGTAAGTTTCATCTTCTGTATACCTACGTGATCACATTTTGCATCATATTGGCCACAATCCGATGCGAGACTTGAAGTGAGCTCCATCCTTTAAGTTCGGTGTAAGGGCAATCTATATGAATCTGTTGTGTGTTTGTACTACAAATACGACCATTTTGCTTATTTACGCTTACAAACCAATTCACGCAGAACATGAAAAAATGTTCCAATTTAAAAACAAAATTAAAAACGAAGAAGTTCCTGTGAAGTAGTACTGTCTGATTTTTGAATCAATCAATCTATCAAACAAAGCCAGAATTTCTGCTCACGATATCGTATAGAATAGATCATCGTGTGGTTCCTCATGGACACTACAGCACCGATATTATCTTTAAAGCACACAATCCTCTATCTGGTTGGTGTGAATTGGGTGCGAGCTTGATAAGTTTGTTTAACTAAATTGAACTGTCGCTGTACCTGTAAGTTTATCAGAAAAAAGGACAGCCTGTAAAACCCTTCACTAAGTCTATACTTTTGAGCCGAAAACAAGGTAGACACAGAAGCTGCTTACAACTTACAATTAAGTTCACCCCGAAACGCCGAATAGCACGTGCCATCAAAAGCCATTTCAATTCTTCGCCACGTGTTCTCAAAAGCTCACCCATTTCTAGCTAATTAATTGAAAGTGCTCCCAACCTCATGCTTTGATCTTCGAATCATTCCATTACACTCTTTTCATGCAAAAGATTCTATCACTTTTGAAGGCATTGTCCTTCCCAAGAAATATTACCGAAAACAATCGCACGATGATATCGTTATTCCAATGTTGAACCTATCACCTGACCATTTAATTTGTGTAATAAATTTTCCTAGGAAACTGTATCAGTCACCTCGTTATAATACAATCGAGCTCTTGCCACCAATTACTCAACTGATAAGTGCTCTCGCATTAAATCCACACCAACGCAGCCCCATTCATCTGTGTTCACTTGTAGTTAGTCTCCGTTGTTGTCGTCGTCACCATCGTCGCTGTCGTCGATTCAAATTTTGTTCCGACTCCCTTTACACTACATTAAATACATTATCACATAATTCCGGTTGGCCTAATAAGGATACACACTTCACTGGGAATTGCAAAGAGCCCACCGACATCGAGGATACCATCACCTAACCAACAACCCCTCAAAACAAAGCAACCATAGACTACCCTTCTTCGGATCCTTTAAGGAGTATAGATATACGTACGTAAAGATCTTTTATGGTTCCGTAAAACCGCAGGGGCATCCGAACCGCACCCTTCTTTCCAGTTTCGCATCAAATGGTTGTCTCTTTGATGAGCAGAGTCCTGGCCTTTGGAAAATTTTATACTGCCGAATGTACTTCTTTCCGTTGATTATAACAATTAAAGAGGGTGGCGTGGCGTCGAAAACGGTGTTTCACAGCTACGTGTCCGCTCATAAAGCAGACGATGCTTTGTTTATAGCACCAACTATCTAAACTTTGAATTGGCTTTTCGGAATTGTAGGGGTGAACTAGATTTCGAGAAATAAAATGGCGATGCCAATTTACAAAGTGAATTAATAAAATCTCGTAACTACATACAGTTTGTGAGTAAGAGCGAGAATAATGCAAAAAGAGTTTCATTTATAAAAAAATAATAATATAATTGGTATCCTTGCGGAAAATGTCTTTGGGAACATCTCGATATTATTACCCAACTATGTCCCGTAAATGGTTGAAAGGTATTAGAATGGCAAATGTTAAGGCTCCAGTTTGTTATATATTCTTATAGAAATCGGACGGACATTTGACCGTTGAAATAAAAAAATTGCCGATATTTGTCGGTAATCAAAAATGATCTTATATATTAATAAGCGAAGGCAAATAGTTAAGAACCACTTTCACTGCCTTAGGCACGACATATTAGTTTGATATTTTTAACTTTCTCGATTACGTAATAAGAGCAAGATATTGCATTCGTACAAAATTTCGAACTCGAGATGTTAATCAATTCTTATATTACGATGGTAGAGGAACTCAAAAAAGTGGGTCGCAAAATTCGGTCCGTCTTTCCTTATGTCCCGAGGCCTACAGCCTTAACGGCTGCCAGAATTTCGTTCAAACTACAAATTTGGAGTTTGGGAGCTTACAGTTCGGGGCCTTTTTGGTTTTTTGCATGGTCAAAATAAAATATTCATACTAGTTTGATTTATTGGAAAACGGCTCTAACGATTTCAACTCAAATTTTCATTAAAAAATTGAACAACGGTTCTTTTCAAATTTGGACATATCTCGAAAACGGTCCATACGATTGTAACAAAAAGTCAATGTTAAGGTGATATGTTCATTTCTAACTTAATAGCAAACTCCCTTTTTCTCTGTATAATCGTACAATAATTTTTTGAAAAAAGGCATTTTTGAAAAAAATTCAGTTTACCTGAAAACGACAATAACGATTTTGACCAGAATGTAAACTTACCAAGAGCAAAATTTATGTTTTAAAATTTTCAATTCAAATCACCGAAAACTCTAATTTAACAAACTGCTCATATCTCGAAAATATCATTTTCGATTTCGATAAACCTTTCAAAACCAAACAATGCTTACATCCCGAGCAATAACTTGTACTCGGTTTTCAGCTTTTTAATAGTTAAGCAAATGTAATTTTCAAACTAAACTTTGCGATATTTGGTACTGTTTTGTCTGTCAAATTTCACAAAAACCGCTCTAATGATTATGGTCAAAATACATAATAAAGATAATATCAGTATTCTAAATAAGATCCCATACTTAGTTTTTCTGAAAAAAATCGATCAAATCAGTCTTTTAATTATTTCTCAAAAATTACTATCCAAAAACCGATCTGTGTTCAAATATTTTTTTAAGACTCCGCACTCCATTAAAATTGCAATAACAGCAACGCAAAACTTATTTTTAGCAAATATTACCCACTTCCTCTTTTTTTCAACAATATTGAATTAATGCACCTTAAAATAATTCCAACCACTTGGAGCTTAGAAAATCAGAAAATCCCACTTCATTTGCACCCCCACACACGTCCATCAGAATATTCAGTTTATAACTGCTAATTCTCACAATTCTCTGAATTCTTACATATACATTAGGGTGTTTCATTTTTCCAAAGTTTTGATTTTCATATGACTTTGCTAACGCCCCAAGTCTAAGTGATATAAAAGTTATATTTGCCAAATTTCAAGAAGATCGGTTATTGTTTAGGGGTTGCACACTTTGGTCACTTTTTCGCAACTTTGTGAAATTTCGGTATAATTGACGTCCTTTTGTATTAACAGTGGCGTAGCAAGGGGGGGGCAAAGGGGACATAGGCCCCGGGCGGCACTTTGCCAGGGGCGGCAATTTGGAGCAGTTAATTTTTTTTTTTTTTTTTTATTTGTAAAAAATAATTGACAAAACGGACACTGCTTCACAGTAAGTAATCAGACATTCCTTTTGTTGCTTAGCAACAAAATCCAATGAACGCTGCTCCCTAGTATGCAACTACATTTTTTCAGAAATTTTAAACACTATGGACTATGCACATCTGCATTCGAAAATACCCCTTTTCTCTTTTCTCGCAGAAGTTGAGTGTGTGCGTATGTAACTGTAAGCGATGTATTGCTGGAAACTGGAGTTAGTGCGAATGAGTTATTATGGTTTTGCTTTTGTTGGTATTAGAGGTATCTGTTATTATAATTAATTCAGACACTCTCTCTACACACCCACACACACAACATTGCAGGTATACTTTTCTATTTTGTTTTATTTTGCTCAAAAGAAGTGAATTGTTGGAATTATTTTATGCTGCATATTCAAAATGATTGAAAAAAAGAAGAAGTGGACAATATTTGCAAAAAAATTAGTAAGCCTTGCTGCTATTGCATTTATAATGAAAGTGACGAGTCATAAAACAAAGAGATTTACACAGATCGGCTTTTGGGTAGTCGGTTTTGAGAAATAATTTAAAAAATGATTTATTTGAATTTTTTGAGGAAATCTAAGTACGGGGTCTTATTTGAAATACGGATATTATCTTTAGTATGCATTTTGATCAAAATCCTTAGACCGGTTTTTGTTATTACGCGGACAAAACCGTACCAAATTTTGCAATGTTTAGTTTAAAAAATATACTATTGCCTAACTAAAGGCCGATGTTGATTTTGAATAAATCACAAATTATTTAGGAAATTATTGTCATTTCTTTTTATTATGATAATATTGGTATGGTTCAATTATACATGGAACAAAATATCGGCCAAATGGCCGCCGCGAACTCAGCGGCACACCTCCATCCGATGGTCCAAGTTTTCGATGACGCTGAGGCATAATTGAGGTTCTATGCCGTTAATGTGCCGAATTATCTCGTCCTTTAGCTCTTGAATTGTTGCTGGCTTATCGACGTACACCTTTTCTTTCAAATAACCCCAAAGAAAGAAGTCTAACGGTTTCAAATCACATGATCTTGGCGGCCAATTGACATCGCCACCACGTGAGATAGCACGGCCATTGAATTTGTCACGCAAAAGAGCCATTGTTTCGTTAGCTCTATGACAACTGGCACAGTCCTGTTGAAACCATATATTGTCCACATCTAGGATCTTCCAATTCGGGTCATAAAAATATCGTTATCATCTCACGTGAGAGGTGCAATTGTTGGGCACGACGACAAGTTGAGGTGGACGGCTCTTCAGCCACACTATCGCGAACAGAAGCAATATTTTCTGCAATACGAGCTGAACGAGCATGCACTAGTGTTTTCACATCTCCTACAGACCCGGTCTGCTCAAATTTTTGCACGATTTTTCCGATTGTACGCACATTTGGACGATTAAATTGACCGAAAAAATCACGAAGTACACGATATGCATTTTGATTTGAACGTCCATTTTCATAATAAGCCTGAATAACTTTAACGCGTTGCTCGACTGTGTATCTTTCCATGATTTATATTGAGTTAGTCTGAAATTGAGAAATGTCAAATGAAATGCAGCAAAAAAAAACTTGACGTTTAGGTGCGGTTCACATTCAACATCGGCCTTTAAAATTTAACCACACTTATAAAGCTGAAAACTGACTACCTAAAAGTTATTTTTCGGGATGTAAGCATTACTTGTTTTTTAGAGTTTTATCGAAATCCAAATTAGGGTCCTCGAGATATAAGCAGTTCTCAAAATTAGAGTTTTCGGTGATTCATTTTGGTCAAAATCTTTATCACCGTTTTCCTAGAAAACTAAAGAAAAAAAAACTGAGCCTGCCATTCAGTTAGAAATGACAATATTACCTTAGAAATGAATTTTTGTTATCGAGATATTTCGAAATTTCAAAAGTACCATTATTCGATTCCAGAAATTTTACCAAGTTTACAAAGATCTTTTTAGTGTATGAAAAAATTAGGGGGGCGGCATAAATTGGGTCTGCCCCGGGCGGCTCCAACCCACGCTACGCCACTGTGTATTAATACGTTTATTTTGTATTAGTACGCTTATCATGTGATTTTTTAATCCTTTGCAGGTAATTGAACTTTAAAATGGGAACTAAAAGAGGAGTTTGGCTGCTAGAAAAAGTGCCCATCAATGAATTTTTAGGAGCTCGGCTACCTTCAAAGGAACAAGTACTTTTAGTTTTTATATACTATCATAAGGAAATGAAGAAAACACTATCGAATGCCGCAAAATCTAGTAGCACTAAACTGCAGGAAATGTGAAAGAGAGCAAATATCCCTGTTATGACGGAAGAGAATATACGTGCTAATATACAAAAGCTGTACAAAGAATACCAAAATTTGGGTAAAGAAAAATCAAGAAACACAGATAAAGCAGATGCAAAACGGCAAATTTGGAAAAGCGATCTTATCGAACTATTTGATATTTCCCGGCAAAATGTGATGGAAATGACAACCGTTTCACAAGAAGATAAAGAATTTATACAGTCACAAAGAGAAGATCGTATGAGTTCGTCAATGAGTGGACTTGACAAAGCTTATGTGTCGCAAATAAGAAGTAAATCTGCAAAAGAAGACAAAAGTTTGTCAAATAAGAATAAACACTATACAAATCTATCGAAAAATTCAATAAGAAAGTTATACTGGAAGAAAGAGACTCATCAACATCAGCGCATAGTGATGAAGAGAGCGAGTTTTTGGCTCCAGCTACAAAAAAACTACGTTCTAATCCCAGATTAAAACTGCTCGATGAAACACTCACGTCTACTTGGGATAGAGAACAGCTCTCGAATCGAGTACTTCATTTATAGCAACTGCAAAAAGTCTTGGCCACGATGTTTCAAATATTTCCGTTTCTCCAGCTACAGTTTACCGAAAATGACTTCAGTTTCAGAGTCCCAGGGGCATTACATCAAGCACGGTGGATGTCAAATGCAATATATGCAATTAAAATTGTCCTCTTCAACAAGCAGTTGCACATTTTATCAGCCTCATTTACGTTCGCTTTTGGCACGAGGCAATTGTAAATCGATATGCTCCAAAGAACGATTTCGATATGCTGCATCTTCTGAACATTTACTCGGATAAAAATGTCAACAAAAGTGCTCTCACAATTATTGCCAAGAGACATCTTTGGTATCTAATGGAAACAATCGTAGGAATGGCTTTTTTGGATGAACGTGTTACCGAGGATGAAAGAGAGAATATGATCAAAAATTTAGAGTCAAAACCAGCTATGAAAAAAGAAATAAAAAGATTAGAGGGAAAGAACCTAGTTTTTGAAAGAAAAGATCTGAGCCATTTTGTTATGAAAAAAAACAAAGACGTTCTTCGAACTTTTCGGAATTCACGATGTATCAGAATACTCCAGTGACTCTCTAAGAAACCAAGTTAACGATCTTAAAGTAGTCAACGATACGGCAGAAAGAGGAATAGCGAACAACAAAAACAATTCTTGTTGAGGGTAGTCGAGCATCACCGAAAAGTCGTCACCAAGCGAACAAAAGAAGGGATTGCATCGTTCAAAATTGATTAATATAATACACATTTTGCTTTCCATAGTTCCGATTAATCCTAGTATACAGTTATAATATAGTTTATATTTTGTTATTTCTTGTTTCCACAATTAAAGTAGGTACTTAAAATTAAAAAATCTTATTTTTTGCCTTCTTTTAAAAAAACTGACCAAAGTGTGCAACCTCTAAATATTGTCCGATCTTCTTGAAATTTGGAATAGATATGTTTTATATCACTTAGACTCGGGGCGTAAGCAAAGTCTGCAAAAATTTCACATTTTATTTTTTGCCTTATAAAATGAAACACCCTAATATACATACACATCTATCTATCACGAACACTGTATTTACTTGAAATTATTGACAACCTAAGCCAAATTCATTAATCTATTCCAGTCAAAAATAATGGGGACGTTCGGATTCATAGTTTAGTAAGTTGTCAACTGTCGGACTAGATGTATTTCAGTTTTGATTGGCCCAGAGTGGTCACGTGATTAGTTTTTGCAGTTGACGTTTATGGAGGGGAAGCCGACATTTCGAAGAGTCAGATTTAAAATAAACAGAGTGGCCGTGGCAGAATTCTGAAGAGTCGAAAAAAGGGCCAGTGAGAAAAAAGGGTGACTTTTCTAAAGCTACTCTGCAAATTTCGAATTTTCGCACGATATTTAACAACCATCAGTTCACATAACAGTGTAATAGTGTTGTGATAGGCAACCGTGTTACATTTTAAATGTACTTATTTGAAAATATCAATTTTTGAAAAAATTATGAGGGGTCTTTTCCGAATAAAAAAGGGCAAATCAAACAAAGGCAACGCTGACCGCGAGAATACAAAAGCAATTCAAGTTGCTCAGTCAACGCGTTCGGATTCCTAGTCACGACGAATCTAGTTGACGTTTTACATAAACTATGAATCCGAACGTCCCCAATATCATGCCCTAACAGATTAGAAAACAGAAACTCCTACTACGCTTGTCCTCGTACTCAAAAATTTTGGAAAGTATTACAGACAGTAGACGAAAGCGAAACTTGCGAAAGTTGCCTGTTGTTGAGAACTCGCATTGTTATTTGATATGAGTATGACCTACTGCCATATCGAATGAATACCCTAAAATGAATGAATACTCTAAAAGTGAATTTTATTTATCTGTAGTCGCAGTGGCTTAGTGTTAGTGTGTTGGACTACTAAGCGAGGGCTCCCAGGTTCGAATCCCGCAAAAAAAAACATATTCCAACTTATGGTTTGTTTTCACTGCGCTACCTCTCGCGAACGTCTGACGAACATCCGAGAGTATAAATGTCTTCAAAGAGCTTCTCAATTAGTCGTTTGGAGTCGGCAAAAAATGATCCCTTCCATTCGTTCCAAAAAAAAAGAAAAGAAAAACTCACACAAAACAAATGGTTGTGAGAAGCTAGGCCTAGGGTCCCTCCGGACCTGTTGCGCCAACTATTTTTTTTTTTTTAATTTTATTTAACACTACCTATTCTTACATTTTATATACGGTTGCTTCTGAACTTCTTACCTACCAATTGACTAAACCAAACTTTTGATGAACGAGAAAGTTTCGTGCGACCCAGTAGTTGCATCTTTTCCAAAACTCAACATCGCAAGCGCAGCTATTAATAATTTGGCAGCAATCCTTTTTTTTCAATCGTTGGTCGTATGCAAATTCGAGGTGAAGTCAATTGGTATAGGTACGCGGTCATCATTTGAAGCAACTTAAGCTGTCGTGGGAAATGTAACGACAAATTTAAATGCTGCCCTATAAAAACAAAACTGCTCATCATTTATAAGAGCGGGTTTTTAGCGCAAACAAATTGGCAAGTTGTACAACATTTGAAACATCGCACAGCTTTATTTTCTATACCCACCATTCAGAAGAGTTTTCTTTTGAACAAGAATGGTTGAGCAAACCTAAGAATGCACACTTTTATATACTTTTTAATACGATCCACGGATCTAACGTTAAATAAAACGCACCGCTGACTACTGTGAGCGGAAGAATACGACGCCTTAACTTCAGCACATTATCAAACGTGCAAACCACTCACCTGAGTATCGTTATTAAGGCATTGGGTGGTGTTCATTAAACCTCAAGCTTTGAAACTTCAGCGTCATTCAGAAACAGTTCTAAAAACATATGAGGTGGCTATTGTCAATCGATCACACAACTGTAGATATTCGCAATTCGTTCTCTTCGATTTTATCGGAAGAAGATTTTCGTTTGCCGGCACATTTATCTGAGCGTCCTAGCCGATACATGTTTTATTTTCAAATGCACGCGGAAATTGAAGCTGAACTAAGTTCCGAAACTATTTTAGTATATCCTCATTATTTAAATGAACGACAATGATTTATTTGCCAATAGAAACATTCCAAAACATTGCTGAAAATATCTTATAGATGAGAAGTGTTTTGGACGCACGAATGTCAAAACTAATACGTTTTTTTGAAATGAGATATTATGCGTATGTTTGATTTTTGACAACACATTCTAGTACAAAAATGGAAGATTTTACAGAGGATATCTACTGTTAGTATTCGTCTGTGTTCTAAGCGGCGTTGATTTGATCCACATCCTGCAACAATCCATAGTTGCAGACCATAAAAAGAAGCAAATAGTAATACAATTTCTCAAAGCTGTAGACAACATTCGATTCTGAGTACTTCAGGAATAAGAATTTATTTTTGGTAAAAAAGATATAGAAATGTAATGTCCTTAACGCAGAGATAACTTCCTACACTGCAACATCTCTGCTACCTATAAGTTTCTAAAATTTGCTTTCGAAAGTCTCTATAATTTCCAGCTTAACTTTTACCGAAAATATGGAATTGCCTCAAAGATCTACCGAAAGGCCGACGCAAAATAGTCAGAGTCACAAAACTTTTATAGAAATTATCCGCAACCGAAAGCTATCAAAACTGGACATAAAATTCATCGTCGTCGTATTTGGTGAGAAATCTACCCAAATGACTACAACAACCGTCGGCAGCAGTCATTTACCAGCCAGTTAGGGTGACTTTATTTCCCAATGTGAGCTGAATATTTTAACAACATAAAAGCCAAGTCAACCATCTTAAAGAAATTAAATGGCGCGGTGGTTTTTGTTTGACTTTTTTACGCTTAACTCCAAGGTTAGGTAGCGTTTTTCGATTTTCCACAATTATGTTGGTAAAGTAATGTGACTCAGAGCTATACCGCGCCCGCCGCCACTCCCTGTTTAATTAGCTTTACCGACCCGCCAATCAATGTCCTGCACACTTTGTTTCCGCACAACAATGGCCAAAGGTTGGAAAACTTTAATTTCTAAAGAAACTCTCTCGCCGCCCTCCACCGGAATTTATTTCCTTTTTTGTGTGGGATCGAGATCCTTTGCCCCATCCAATCAATTACGTTTTTATAAATCCATCCCAAGTCACAAAAATTGCAGAAACGAAAACATGCACTCTGCGTCGTTCATCCCTAGCATGGCCTTTTGTTCTGTCAACCACCTCTCGGCAATCTTTATACACACCAAGCCTTACACAGCCAGTTGCCATTGCCAGTGTGCTGCTGCCTGTGCTGGTGCTTGTGCTCTCCCTTGCCATGACAATCACTTTATCCTTGTGCTCATACAAAAAGTATTGAAAGTTGCCTGTGACCGACCGAATATCCTGCATTATTATCATCACCGGCGTACTTCTTCCCCCGAGGACCGGTCCGTTCCGACACCACCAACCGCCCATCGACAATACCTTCCTTTATGTGTCACCCATGGCTTACGTGGCGACGATGGAAATGACGAACGAACAGGAGACATCTTTCTGCCAGATATCCTTGAAGTTGTCACCCCCACACCTTAGCCATTCTGAAAAGGACAAACAAGAGACTGTCATACTAATATACGATGACGACGGTGCGACGTGCGAGGACGACTGGTGCTGGGTGCTGTAGGTATGCTGTGGCTGTATGCGAACGTGTATATGCGGATAATTTGTACATATCTCAGGGAAATAAAGATATTATAGCGAGGTGTTGCCGGTACACATATACACAGCAGCGCGTACATACAGCACGCCATCGCTTCTTGATGGAGCAACATCTTAAACGAATGGCAGAACCGGAGCCGTATAGAAGCGAAATCCTGTGGGTGATGTGGCTTTGATTGTTCACACTCTTAATGGTGGTCTGGGATTGTAACAGAGTACACTTCAGGGTATAATAGGCAGAAGTGATCAGGACCATCGAGGCAGCCGTGGCTGCCATCAGTTTCACAGCGACGGGATGTACATACAAACAGTCTTCCAAAGGAGAGTGGGTAGCGATGCTGAAACCAGCGTGAAAATCGAAAGGCCAAAGGCGTAATCATCAGTCGCATGGCCTGGCACACAACGACTGTTTGCAATGACGACGACGACGACGACGACGACAACGAGTGATGTCGTTATATATGTGTGTGTGCGAGTGTATATATGTTTGGCATGGCATCGTAAAAGGCTCAACAAGGCACCGGCATCGGCATCGGCACCAGAGCAGAGCACTAGGACTTTGATATTGCTACACAGAGATTCAAGAGTTGAGTTGTGAACGAACGACGGCAGTCAGGCAACCAGGAGCAGCCAAGTGGTTGGAGTTGGGGTAAACTCTAAGGCTAGGAAATGCCGTATTATTTATACCATAGCCTGGCATCCGCATGTAAGCCCGATGGGATGGGGGTGTGTGTGCCAAACGATGTAGCACTATTCCTGCTGGGTGAAACTGAAGTGGCACTACGAAATCCGAACACAAAGTTATGGCTTTGCGCATACACATATAAACGAATCGTACATATGTATGACCGAGAACCTACTTGTGCGGAATAGGGTATGGTTATGTCGAGAATCGTGGTCACCGCAGTGGCAGCGGCAACGGCAGCATTTTTGAATTAAGCTGAAAGGATAGAGGATTCGGAAGTTCCTTTTTTGCCGTCGCAGTTTTTTTTTCTTCTTTTTTTTGGATCATGTGCAAGGCAGTCCATCGATGAGCAAAGATACTGTGCATTGCCGACTACAGTCAGCGTAGGGTACAGGTTACATGGTAGGATTGGTTTAGTTGCAAGTAATTTCGTCAGTCTTCAGTTGGGTAAGCTTAGATCCTTAACCGTTTAGGTAAAAAATGAAATGGAATCAAAAAAGCGATCGCTAGACACTACTAAAAATTTGAACACTCATCAGGGGTTAAAAAGCTTCTGTCAAAGTACAGACGAAAAGTTTAATAAGCAGTTTTCAATGAAAAACCATCTTATTCTGATCAAGGTTTCAAATTATATACCTAATGGTCTAAATTGTTTCGGTCTCGAATTCAGTTTCAACAATTCAGTTGGCATTTGAAAAAATTCCGAACCCACTTCTAGTACTTTATAAACTTAGCTATTGTTAAAATTGTTACGTGTAGGACTCACTCGAGTAAGACTTACACACTTGTGTGTTGATCTCCTTCAGAATTCATTGCTCTGGTCAAGCAAAAAACAATTTGGACTGTTTGAAAGGTGTCTTTCGTAAGGCAGTACCTACTGTTTACATGCTAAAAAGAGTGCGGGCCTTAAAACACAACCTTGTGGAACACCAGATTCTGATACTGTAGTAAAAGAAAATGATTTTATTCTTCTTCCGTTGGAGACTATTAGATCCTGTATGAGTTTTGGGGAGGCTCCATGAAATTATATCCCAAAACGAAAATGAAAAAAGGCCCCAAAAAATGGGGTAATATTTAATAATGCAAAATGATCGCATTCCGTTTACGCAATATTACCCTAAATGAATGCAGAATGGGCCGGAATTTTTGGCATGCAAAACGAAAAATTGTCCCAAAATAATGCATGGCCAGTAACAACAAAAAATGATTAAGAAATTGGGGAGTATTTTCATTGTTTTGGGGTGTTCTTGCATCTTTTTGGGGCCATTTTTCATTTTCTTATTTTGCCATCAAAACAAAATTCAACTAGAAGAAACGCGAAGTATACCTTTGTTAAAACGGCGGCACTCGTTTTAAAGACAAAATAACTTGCTGAGAACTGAATTTGTGAGTAGAAATCGATCAGTTTAGTGACGAAAATGCAGTAACGTGTTGACAAGAAAAAAAAAAGATTAAGAAAATTTAACAAAAATAAAAATTAAGAGTCAGCTCAGGTTTTCAAATAACTTTTCATTTTAAAATTTCGCGTGAATTTTTCAGTTTTATTTTTTTTGTCAAATTTTCTAAAGTTAAGATTCAGCTTAGGTTTTCAAATAACTTTTAATTTTAATTTAAGAAAATTTGAGAAAATAAAAGTGAAAAATTCACGCGAATTCTCAAATTTCTTAAAGGTAAAATTAAAAGTTATTTGAAAACCTGAGCTGATTTTAAGTACGCCGCTACTGCCTCGGCAATTTGAAGTCGCAAACTTTTATTTGAAATCCTGAGCTGAGTCTTATTTTTTTTTTAATTTTCTAAAGCTTAAAGTAAGCTTAGGTTTTCAAATAACTTTTAGTTTTAACTTTAGAAAATTTGAGAAAATAAAAGTGAAAAATTCGCGCGAATTCTATCAAACGTCGTTGCTGATTATATATAATATTTTGGGGCCTTTTTTTCATTTCTTTTGGGGCCATTTTTCATTGGGGTTTAATTTCATGGAACCGCCTAAAAAGTCAAAGTCCTTCTGTTAGTGTTGTATTAGAAAACATACGTATAGCTTCTTTTTTTTCTCTCTATAAGCCCTTGGTGATATTTTTAACACTCAAATCTTATCCACTATCCAGTGTCCACATCATAGCTCGAAAACCTACCTAAAAAAGAAAGTTCAGGACTAAAACGCAGTTTCTTCTATTTTGACCAACTGAGCGACTAGTTCGATAGTTATTTTCCACCAGAACTGTCAATAGCTTTCTAGCAACTACTGAGAGTAGCTATTAATGTCTCGTTTTATTTTCTTTCAATACTGAACTTTAACAATTGTCCATTTTAAATGCAAAACAAAATTTCTGAAAAAAAAGAAAAAGAAACTGAGCTTATTGCAACATCTCCCACTCTGTGAACACATCCAGCACTTGATTCGCCCATGCAAACGAACATGCAAATCCATTTCGGCAAGCAGAAAACCATGAACTTCATAGACGACCACAACCCCACACGTCCTGAGCAAAGGAAAATAGCTTAACGTGAGGATACGGCGAACGGATTCCGTTCACTTCGCAAAGTGGCACTGCACATTTGGCTGATGGGCATTTGAAACTAAGTACTGTGTGGTTTATGAGGAGTGTAAATCATATAACGTATAACGATGATGTGTTGTGGGCAGGCAACCATGCACTTCGAGGACCACTCTCGCTCTCTCGCTCTCTAAAGTTAGAAGAAGAATTTGTGTCTTTGGCGCAAAATGCTTTTTAAGCTCAAATGGCAACAAAAAAAAATCAGTAACGAGGCCATGAACCCGAAAAGGTCTTATAAAAGCAGTTGTTAGGTGGTGGCTCAGAAGTGTATGGAGTTAATAAGGACAATTGGAATCGGCGGATGATTGCAGCATATGTAGATTTGCGAGTGCTTTTACGAAAGCCGCTAGCCTTTTGAGGTGGCATGTCGCACTCATCGTGCTATGGGATCGGCGGATGGGACACTCTGACTGTTTTACCTGTAGATACATAATAAATAGGGATTGTCTGAATTATAAATCTCTGCTCTAGGTAGGGTGCGGTATTTATGAATGTATTCCAGCGGAGTGGGTAATTCGATTTAATTGTATGGGGACACCACGGCGTATACGTAACCAAATAACTTGCCGTTTTGATTAATTGTTAACTTGATTCGAGCTGCAGATTTTAATCACACTTTTATGCAAATACCTGATATCATTTTTGGAATGGACTTTCCATGAAATGACGGTGACCGTTCGAAGCGGTGGTTTTAAAACATGATGGAAAGTAATGTTTAAAGTTAAAAGTGAAAACGATTTCATTTGAAATTCATTTTTATTATTTCTTTCTTTAACTTACATACTAGACAAAAACGATTAAATCTAATTTTAAACTAACATTTTATCTTATTCTAGCTTACTGGCTATTAGCGAGCGCTCTAAACTTAACAATATGCTTAAAATTATTGCCTTTCGGCCTTAAATCTATCTATATCTATGATTTGAAAGTGAAAACGATTGTCATTTATAGATGCGACATATTCTTGGATGATTGTCAGACGATCGTAAGAGATGGGACAGGGAACAGCAGAACAAAAGTCTTAATTTGCATTTTTATTGGTTGAAACCACTTCTGACGTAGTTGTAAAATAATTTTACGCGCCGGTTGGATAATTTTTACATGTCAAACAGAGCGCGTTCAGTGCGCATCGCATCTGACACTTCAGTACATATTTTATAACACAAAATAAATGAATTGCGCGAAAGGGTCGTAGTTTTCTCTTCTGCTTACGACAATATTGTAATATTGGGATTGTTCCTTTACTGTTGTAGTGAGACTAAGAATGGGAAAGACTGTCAAAGTGGCGGTGGTGGGGATAAGTTATATCACAGATGGAGCACACTGCACACTTACGAGTTAGGGAACGATTTTGTACATAGTAATCTATGAAAAATGACAGATACACAGTTCAACATTTTAGAACAAGTGGTACGAAAAAACGTTAAAATGTCTGAACAGACGGAACGTATTCCGAACGTCGACCAGGAGTCCTTGTAATGCCAATCTGTAGCAATTTAGCCGACGAAAAGTTCTAAGCTTTAACCGCAAACGAAAGTTGTGGTGGTTAACACTGCAACCGAGTATAATCGAGCGGACGATGAAAAGAAAACGATTATATTGCCAATGATGGGTTTAATGTACAAATGCGTGAATATTTATTGTTTGGCAAGTATTAATACTAAATTCTCGAACTATAAAACAAATAATTCGTTATTTAAACAGCTTGTTTAACAAAATAATTAAACAGTATGGGCGCATAAAATTTTTAGGCGCCAGATTTGAATTCTGCTCCTACAATGTCTGATAGTGCTTAATTTTAATTTATTACCAATATTAGTTGATTCATTTACGATGAAAGTGATCTGAAATAAATCGAATTTCTTTTTGATGAATGATGAATCCGAGTATGTGGAAGAGTTTTTTTTTTGTAGAAAAATCCTCACTGCATTAAGAATTACAAATGGAGGAGATTATTCCTTGTAACAGCGAGGAAGAATTTCGTTGCCTTTTTCGAAAAGAAACTTCAATTTTTCATTGTTCATTTCCTGACAGGGAAAAAACAGAAATGTCTTCCCAAGTGGAATTATATACGGAAAATTGACTGTCAGAATTAAAAACTATTCAAACAATCACTTCAAAGGAGTCTGATGATGAATTAGTGGTGTAGTTCGAAATAGCTATCATTCCTACCAAAAGTGACTATGTCTACGAGTTGTTGTTAAGATTTGTTTCTCTCAAACAGTAATTCACATTCAATTTTATTTTGCCGCCTGCTGATACCATTTAAATACGCAATAAATCAAAACAAATGCACGCAATTATGCTAAATCGGAAAACAAATTTCAAATCAGCTGTTATTTGTAAGGTGTTGAGTACAAATTCTTAAGATTCTCAGTGGCTGGTGGGGTATTATCTTGCGCTCTCGATGACGATATCTCTTTTATTCATTTTTCAAGTTAAGGAGCGGCATTGAGTAAAAATTCGTAAAAATTCCTAAGAATTAGTAACAATTCGTAAGATTTAATAGTAAAGGAACAGACCTATTGTTGTAAGCGAGGGGTCCCAATTCCCCCCCCCCAAAAAAAAAAAAAACTGAATTCAATCTTAAGGTTTTTTCCACAGCGTCACCTCTCGCGAACGTCTGACAAACACGTCGTAGAGATAACTTTAATGAAAGACCTTCTCAATTAGCCGTTTGGACTCGGTATAAAATTGTAGATCTCTTCCATTCGTATCAAAAATTAAAAACTGGTTGTGAGAAGCTAGACCTAGGGTCCCTACAGATCTGTTGCGCGAACTATTTATTCCTACGTGACAACGTAAACTGAAATTTAAAAAGCTGAATAAACACATAATGTTTGCTTACCGTTCTTAGGAAACTCTTTTCTAATGGCCTGTCATTCCCCTTCAAACCTACAATAAGTACAAAAAATCACGCTTCATCGTGCGTCGTTCAACTATTCCTTGAAAGCGAACTCTGACTGCTCCATTAACAGAAGAGAATAAGAAGTTGAACGAATTTTGTTTGGCTGCAGAGACCATTATCCTGCCAGCATTATGTTCTTAACAGAGATGTCTTTCTTAGCTAAATATTTTGTCGGTTAAATAACCCAGGACTATTTTTACCATTTTTACCGTATACTTAGGACAGCGAACCATTGTCTAATAAGCATTTAAAATGCACGCTTTGGTCAAGTGTTATGATTCTAAGACCCAATTTCAAGTAATAATTAAACAGAAAATTCCCCTAAGGAAAACATTTTTGAAAGTCCTCATATCAGTATACAGAGTAACTATCCGCCCGGTAGTTGTCAAAAACTTCGTCTACTTCCATATTTTCCGATTTGGACAGAATCGGTTATAGCATCGTTCTGTAGCGCTCGCCATTGATGGTGATGGCCAACGCCTTTTCCAAAAAAGTACGGACCAATGCCTCCGCGGACCGACCCAAAAATTGGACTGAACATTAACTTTTTGTGGATACATTGCCAACTGGTAAACCTCGCGTGGGTTGGCGGCGTCCCTTATACGGAAATATAGCTTGTTAACACAGCCATTTATCCAAAAGCGGGATCCTCTTACAAACGCTCCGAACACCAGTCAGCGAACAAACCGCGTTTCATTTACTTTAAGCTCCTGGTCCAGTTGGATTTTGTACCAATGCAGGCCCAAATGCCGATGCAAAATTCGCCAAGTTCAAGTTTGCCGGGGACTGTCTCGGGATTTCTGCGGGAGGACTGCGGCAATGTTCTGTTTCTCCAACCGTTCGGACGTGCTTTTCTTTTGCTCCCACTTTGCGAGTTTAAATAAATTTAATTCCAATTTATTTATTTGCATAATTGCAATTTTTTCCCCGTTGCCTTTCGATCGCAAAACATTAATCGACCCAATTAAGAACTATGTCAAAGAAGTGCGGTTATACTGATTGTGTGTTAGCATCGCAAGACTTTAGTGCTGATTGGGTAAATTGTAATTGTCAAACTCTCGCATATACCCAAACTTTTTGAAAGTAGTTTATACGAAGTCGAATTTGAATCCTGTGCCGTCTCAACCTTAGAGAATGGCAACGAAGTTGACGTCATTGCAACTGACTTTAGCAAGGCATTTGATACGATTTCACACCAATTAATCCTCTTCAAATTGTCTGCCCTCGGATTTGAACCTATATTGATATAATGGATATCTTCCCACCTTGAAAACAGGTATTATAGCGTTCGCTTTAGGTCCGTACTTTCGTCCTCCTTCTTAGCAACATCTGGTGTCCCACAAGGCAGCCATTTAGGCCCCCTTCTCTTCATACAAACGGTAAATGATCTAGAGGAGGTCATGAAACACTCGTCCCTCTCTCTCTACCCAGATGATACTAAATTCATCAAAAGCATCTCTTCACCTCAAGACTTCTGACTCCTTCAACAAGACCTTGATCGTTTTCCGACCTGGCGCCTCAAAAATTGCTTAGAACTCAACAATGCAAAATGCCAATCCATTACCCTATCACGCAAGCGCAACAAGCCCCCTTCCCGACTTTACCTTCCCCACGGTCAACCAATCTCTCTCGTTCATTCTCTTCGCGACCTTGGCATATTGTATGACAGGAAGCTAAATTTTTAAAACTCGGCTTTGCTAAACGATGGTCTAAAGAATTCTCCGACCCTTACGTGACTAGATCTCTCTATATCACCTTAGTTCGTCCCCTTCTTGAATACGCTAGTCAAGTGTTCATGTTCATGTACACGGAATTGAGAATGTCCGACGTCGCTTTCTTCGATTTGCCCTTCGAGGTTTGGCTTGGGACGATCCTCTTATCTTGCCACCGTACATAGACCGGCTCAATCTCATTAACCTGAATACCATTGAGGAACGCAGAGACGCTAAGGACATACTTTTCATTTATCGTCTTCTCTCAAGCTCCGTCGATTTGCAACTCGACGGAGCTTGAGAGAAGCTCTACACAAACCCCCCTAATTTACGCTTCCCTCGACTCTTTTACCCATCAAAGCAGCGTACCTCATATGGCTCCAATGAACCTATCTCCCGTATGCTGCGAAAGGTTAATTCCAACCTTTCAATTTTTGATTTCAACCGCAGCACTGCCCACCTAAAACTCGATCTCCTTCAAAATTCTCCTTGTTTTAAGTATTAGTTTTAAGGCCTTTCATGTCTTAGTGCTAAGTATTGTAGTTTTAAGTTGTTACTTTAAGCCTAAATGTTAGTTTAAGAGCTTGAATTAAGCCAAATATATGTATAGGGAATTGCCTCTACCAAAATTAAAATTAAAATTCTTACCCGATCTCGAGTTCTAACGTGCTGGTGTTGGCGGTTGTCTCGAATTTGGCCACCAAACGTTGGAGAGTCGACTTTAAAGGGTCACCACGTCTGCCGTAAAATAGGCTCAAAACGCGCAACGTTTGTACTGACGAACAATATTGTCGATAATAAAGTTTTATCATTTGAACGTGCGTCTCAATCATGTTACTAAACGTGGTGGCTCAGTGATTAGTAAACAGACACCATCAGAAAAACATGGCCGCCACAGGTTGGCAACATTCGACCTCCAATTAAAAAATCCTTTATAAATAGGCACATCGCACATATCATACTTGTGTTGCTTCACCTTTCTTCGATTTTTCTGACGTTTATGGTTTTGACTGTTCCAACTTGAAATGGAATTCCATAACCTCATTCTTCAGCATTCATAGCTTTCATTGTTCGATAATCTATCGGATTAGAACAAAAACCTTTCTGCGGAAACTGTCCCCACCCATCTCCTTAATCTTTGTTCCTTCGCTATCAAGTTCAAGATAAAACCAGTCATACCTCCTAGTCACAGTTCTTTGCATTCACTGTATTTACGCGAAATGAAGAGTTAATTTCCCGCAAATTATCCGACTATCCTCAATATTGTGATAAGTCAGAAAATTACTTACTAACTACGTAAACTGTATCTTATGTACCCCCTAAATCCAATAGTTAAATTATTTCGAAATCATCAAGCATCTAGCAACCGGAACAAAATCAGACATCGAATCGCTCTCTTTCTCTCTGCCGATTAATTGGGGTCTTGTTAGCATTCTTACACGCTAAGTCCTCCGGACGTATAAAATTGCCGTTATCACCCATATTGCTTCCTCCAAACCGAACTTGTACGCTCAATCAAAAAGGCATACAATTTTGTTCTTTTTTCGGTATTTTCATGTGGATTCCCACCTGAAACCACGCACACTTGAACGCTGCTTCCCTATCCTCTGAGACAATACCGCTGACGACACCTATAGTATCTCTCATCCTATATCCTATTATTCATCAAAAACCGTGAAAAAAAAAAGAGAACAAAATTCGAAAACAACAAGCCGAAACACCTCAACGACAAAGGAGACGGCTCCTTGACAATTCCTGCCACCCTGCCACCATGCCTTTTGTCGTCGTCGTCGCCATTTGTTTGTCGTTTGAAGGTGTCGCAGACGTCGCATTCGTCCTCCCACCCAAACTACGTATAATGATGACAAGCTCTGGATGTGTGTGCTATAAACATTGAGTAAGGATACCGCGCCCACCGCTTCTGAAGTTTCTTTTTCCATACCAAGTCACACAAACCACCCGCGTATACATTTCCATGGAGGGAAAGACGTATACCTTATACTGACAAATTCCCACCAAAGGACACAGTTCCACCGAAAAAGGAAGAGATTACATTATGCTAAAAGTCGCAGAGGTATTTTTCCGCACTATGAAATCTGAAAACAAACCGGGTGAAGGTGTTTTCAACCATCAACCGACTGCTTCCAGGCATGATTGAGCACCGGCAACGCCATAAACTCCCAGGGTCGCGTCGGGTCGCACCGTGTTGCCGAACACTCACACTGGGCCATTATAATTGTATGTGCATACATGTCAACACGGAATGGCATGTGGATGGATGAGCGGATCAAAAAAAAAAAAAAAAAAACACCCTTCCTCACTCGGCACGGGTGTAGGCTTCCCGCAAAACACTCAGCGAACACCACATGCCGCCAAACGACTATGACGATGACGACGCTATCAAACCAGGCCGCCCATCCAAATCCAAATTGGAAGAAGAGGGAAAGCAGTCGACATTAAATGATTCCCTCGTATATTATATATGGCTCCAAACATTCACCCACGGGTGCTCATTTGCACTCTAGTGGTTGTGGGGTTTGGTGGAAGTCGGAGTCAGAGCCGGATTCAAGGTGGAAGGAGTGGGAGAAGGATTTAATTTTTTTGTTTGCTGCTGCTGTTGATGCTGCCGCCGACGTCGCCAGGCCAACGTGCCACAGCTATGGACGACGACAACGGCAACAACGACTGGTGGCAGTGGTAATGTCGTTGGCAGATTATGTGGGGATACGAGGGTGGTTTTTCTGATGAAAATACGCCGTGGCATGACACAGCTCGTTTGGTGCCGTGTCGTAACGTCTGTGGCTCTGGAGGCAAGTAGCGTATGCGGCTTTCGGTATAGGAACGCCACCCGTATAGTTGTTGGTTGTTTTGTTATAATTTTTTTTTGTTCACGCTACTTTGATATCAGGAGTAAGCACTGCCAACACTTACAGCTAAATCCAGGACTTACGAGGGTGGCATAAGCTGCCGCGTGAGAGGAAGGACGCGATGAACGAATGGAAAAGAAATCAAAGTTCCATGAAACTAGAACTGAAAAGTTAAGAGGAATACTGAGTACCTCATGGCGTAGCACCTAACTTCTGTGCAGTGTCGAGGATGTAGAACAGTGGCATTAGAAAGAAAACTTCCAAGGAAATGTTATTAGGGTCAGGGAGCTTAACAGCGAAAAATTACTTTACCCATGGGATGTGACAAGGTTTATGTTTATCTGGTGTTTAAAGTGAGGCGCAGCGTAGGTATCATTGTAAAGTTCCTTGGAAAAAAAGAGACAATTGTATAATGACTCAGCATTGAAGATATGGAAATGGCCGCGTTCTATTGACCGCTAAACGCCTAGCAAAATAAACTGAGGAAAGTTAAGCGAAGTTTAATGCTGCATTTACACGATCACACACTCCTAAGTCCTAACACCAAAGATTAAAGGGATACTGAATACTAATTAGCCGTGAGACTGAAAGAGACAGCACTACCTAGCACGCAAAAAAATGTGACACGTATATTCGTCGGCCATCTTGCTTACGTGGTAGGACTTATAGGAATTCTGTGCATGTTGATATTTTTATAGCGATATGGCTGACGAAATTCCGTGTTCCTAAAAAACAATATGGCTTCCGGAAGTGATGAACGGACGACTATTTATTTATTTCGTATAACTGATTGACGAATTGTTGGTTTAATTTTAGTAGGTACTCTCATTTAACATGCTTTAAATCAGAAATAGAAATGTTTTCAATTATTTGCAGAAGTGGTGGTGTTGTGTTTAAATCTGTTTTACGTATCTATAATTATGGATAGAACATCCATGACACTTTAGGCGTCTGATTTGTGATCTCATTCCCACGCCTTTATTAGCATTGTCTGCGGACAAAAGAATCTCTCTATCCCGTTTCGTTCAAAAATGCGCGTGCGTGATGGTGTAAATGCAGTTTATACATGAAAATGGAATCGCATATCCAGTGCAGTGAATTATTTATTTTTGTTCACAACTATGCACGTTTAATGTTTTGTCAGTGGGATTGAACAACGTTCATCAGTCCGTCGTAGAACGCGGTTTGCCTCAATTGGTGAAAATTCTTAACCTTTTGAAAGAGAAAGTAGAAAGTTAACCTACTTTATCCGTCACATAAGCTGCTTGTCAATTGATTATGTTGCCGGAATTAATTAAACAAATTCCATCGAACTTAAGTTCGAGAGCAGTTGTCATATGTCAGGGTTTTGATTTATATAATAGCCGTATTTTAATAGCATACGAAAAATTTAATTTTTGAGTTGTGGCAACAGTTGCTTTCAAAACACGACAGATAATGAATGAGTATGACAAACTTCATATTGCCAACAGTCATATTATTGCAAACATTCTGTGCAACGTGACGTCACAATATGATGTCAATTGACATGACGTATCACTTGCTTGTCGGGGGTGTTCATATTTGAATGAAATTTGCGTAATTTATATTTTCGGTATTGTTTATTTAAACGAATTTAAAAATGTTTATGTTCAAATATGCAACAAAAAAACGATATTTTTGCGGTTTTTCTTGGCATATTAAGGTATATCCAGACCAGCAGTAGCGAAAGATTTGCTTAAATATTCATGTAATGTTTTCGATTTGCTTCAGAAATATTTCATAAACATTAATGCCAAACATTATGAACTTTTTTTTAAAGGTGTAGACGCCGATGAAGTACATATTTATTGAATATTTTTTACTGTCGGGAATTCACGGCCAGAGGCTCGAAAACAAGAGCACCGCTTCCGTAATATGGTGCGTTTTATTTCTAAAAGGAAATGGTTTACAATTACAATCAGTTCGAAATGTAATGAAAATCTTACCGGAGTATGCACCTCTGGTCCGCTTAGATTGGAATGCTTAGACAAAGTAAATAACATGCGGTTGAAGCGCGAAATTCCAGAAGAACAAACTGAAGTTAGTTACAACTAAACATTCTACTTTTCATAATAATACTCATATATGACATTCTAATTAGTTCTGTTCGTTGACATAATCCAGTGAGTGGTCGTTCTGTCACATTTACTAATTTTTGCAAAAGCAGATGATGAACTCAAAAGTGGTACGCGTGAGTTAAGTATTGGTCATAAGATCATAATATATTACGTTCATAAACCATACTTGCTGAATTTACAGTAGGTATTCTTACTGGTAAATTACTATCGTCATCACTTTTATGTTGACACATAAAAGCGACGAAGACCGAATTGTAATTAAAATAAACAAATGAAAGTAGGCCAATTCATTGGGTAACCTATTGAAAAATAGAGTGAATAAATACACCCAATGCATTCGGCTGACCCAGTGGAAACTGTAAAGGCAAGCAAGTCAATGGGGGATTTATGTCGTAACATAATAATACATTAAGTAATACATTCATGTCAATTTTCTTCTGGCATTCTAGCAGTTGTAACAGTTAGGTAGTTCTTTTACAGACCTCAAGCAGTACAACGGTGCAGCTCCGCTAAGACGGCGACCGTCCTTATTGTATTGTATTGTACTTTAATAATTATAGAGCCGTAAGCAAAAATAATAAATAAAGAATAAATCTTTATCAAAAATTTTGTCGGTCGTCTATAAATTTATCTGGCGCAGTCGGTAGGATTAGGTACAACTATCCTGATCCAAAACGTGAAAGTTCGCTACGTAGCAAAGAGCCTTATCGCAGCGACACGACAGTTTACGAAGTAATAAAAGCAAACAAATTCGGGAAGTGACTTTTGTGCTCGAAAAAAAAAAAAAACAAAACAAAACTACTACAAGTATGGCACATAACCAGGGAGAGATGCCGGAAGTGTCTAATCGAGACATTTTGAATAGTCTTATGGCTATTGTGGCCAGAATTCCACCGGCTAGCATTGGCGGCCATGTACTACGAGAGATACAGCACCTACCCGAATTCGAAGGAGATAGCAAAACTCTGACACACTTCCTAGTAATGGTGGAAAACCATCTCACAAATACCGGAGGGGACCAGCAGGCAACATGGACGATAATCCAACAGACGAAGATCAAAGGACGAGCAATGGATCTACTCCTAGTCAATGGCGTGACCACATGGGCCCAGGCAAAGGAACTCTTCAGACACCACTACCGTCCGATCATCAGCAGTACGGATTTGACGAGGGAAATAGTGAGCATGAAAGTGAGTTCTATCTACGATTTAGTTAACAAATTAGAATATTTATTAAGTAAGGTTAATACGTATGTCATATTTTCCGACAATCAGGAGCCAGAGAAACTGTTGCTCCACAACATTATTATAAATAAAGTGAGGGACATTACTGTAGGTAACTTAGCTAGAGAGTTAAGAGATAAGTATGATATACAAAGTATAAAACGAATTTTATTCTCCTACATTGGGTATGATCATGGAAATTTAAAGACCATGGAAAATAAGCATCCAAGTAGACAGCAGAACAGAGTTGCTAATGAACAAACACCTGGGGGATATTATAGGAACTCAGGGAATTTTAGGAATAGGGGTGATCAAAGTGGCAGACCCTCAGGAAACGTTAGAAATAATAATTATTATCAGAACGAACCAAGAACATCAGGAAATGTCAGGCAAAATCAGATTCCAAGGCCAGAGCCCATGGATACTAACAACGTACAAACTGACCAAGGGCCCATCAGACAGGAAATTAATTCAGTAGAACCACCGGTTTTTCTGAATGGAGCCTCGGACAACTAATGACCATACCCACTATTATTCAAAACCAACGGCACTACATTCTAATAGACACAGGAAGTGCCATGACTATCGTTAATACAAACAAACTCGACATGACACCGTACCCAATATTAGATACCCGACAAGTTGAAATAAGAACTATTAATAGTACCATAACTCAGAGTGCGAACATAATTCAATTTCCCGTTCCAACAGAATTTGGCTACAGTAATAACACATTCATTAAAGCTTACGCTCAGAGCTTAGAGAACAAGAACTATACCATACTTCTGGGTATGGATGTTCTCAAAAATATAATTAAAACTATTGACATCGAGCAAGGAAAGATAACTCTAAGAAACAAGACCATTCTAAAGATAGAGCGTGGACAAGAGCTATCTTGCAATTATCTAGAAGAAGGCAATCCTGACTTCGGCAGCCTCAATCGCGAAGAACACTCAGCATTGGCCTCCTTACTAGACGAGTTCCAAAATATACAATATCGGGAGGGCGATCGGTTAACCCACACCTCGACGATCAAACACGAAATCCGCCTTAAAGAAGATAAACCAATATACTCAAAGTTGTATAGGTTACCAAAAAAGCACGAAGATGAGGTCGTTAAACAGATTGCAGACATGGAGCGACAGGGTATAATCAGGAAGAGTATGAGTAGATTCGCTTCCCCGATCGTGGTTGTGGCAAAGAAACCAGACCAAGATGGTCAGTTGAAGTACCGCATTTGTGTCGACTATAGAGCGTTAAATGCACTCACTGAAGACGACCGCTTTCCTTTACCAAATATAGACAATCTCTTTGATAAGTTAGGGAAAGCAATTTATTTTTCAACTCTGGATTTAGCAAAAGGGTATCACCAAATATTAATGCATCCAAATGATATTGCGAAAACCGCATTTATAACTCCACAAGGATTATACGAATATGTTCGTATGCCGTTTGGGCTTAAGAACGCCCCAGCTACTTTTCAGCGCTTAATGAACCACATATTACGGGAACACATAAACAAAACCTGCGTTGTCTACTTAGACGACATTTTAATATTCTCCACTTCTTTGAAAGAACATTTGAAAAATCTTAGAGACATTTTGTTAATTCTGGAAAAGCATAATCTAAAATTGCAAATTGGTAAATGCTCATTTCTTAAGAAAGAAACAGAGTTTTTAGGCCACATTCTGACGGAGGAGGGCATAAAACCGAACCCTAACAAAGTAGATACAATCAAAAATCTTTCACTCCCGCAAACTGAAAAACAACTTAGAAGTTTTCTAGGAGCCTCAGGGTATTACAGGAAATTCATACAGGATTATGCAAAAATCGCATATCCAATGACCAGGTACCTCAAGAAGGACACCAAGATAAACGTGAACGACCCAGAGTATGTGAATGCTTTCGAAACACTCAAACTTAACTTGATAACACACCCAATTCTTAAGTTTCCGGAATTCGAGAAACAATTCCAGCTATACACTGATGCAAGTAATTTCGCCATCGGAGCTGTCCTCACACAAGACAAACAACCGGTTTGTTATATTTCAAGGACTCTTAACGAGCATGAAAGAAACTATTCCGTGACGGACAAGGAATTTCTAGCTATCGTGTGGAGTGTATCCAAATTAAGACCATATCTGTGGGGGAATAAGTTCAAAATTACCACTGACCATCTTCCTATAAAATACTTAAATAAGAAATATAATGGTGCCGAATTCTCTCAGCGCAACCAAAGGTGGCTACTTAAATTGCAAGAGTTTGATTATGAGATTGAATATCTCAAGGGCCAGGAGAATAAAGTTGCCGATTTTCTAAGCAGAATCGAAGAAGCAAGCTTGGAAGTTAACCAAATGTCGGACAACGAAACCGTGCATTCAGGAAGGGAGGAACAATTTGATCACATTCCTATCAAAGAAGGGATAGTCAATATATATAAACAACAAATCATTTTAAGTTACGATAAGGAACCAAAAATCGAAACACTTCATGGTAAAAGAATTTTGTATATTAGAGCTTCAGATCCTATAGGAATAATAACGGGCCAACTCAAAGAAATAGCTCAAGGAACAATTGGCATTTATGCTGAAGTCAGAGAGCCGGATTATAACAAAGTTCAGCAAATAATCATAAATTTATATGCAGGAAACAGAAAAATTAAATTTGTGAAACTAACACGGAGAGTAAGAGATTTAAGAACAGAGGCTGAAGCTAGGAGACAGATATCCATTTACCACATCAGAGAGAGTCAACACTCGGGAATCATAGAATCTTATAACACACTGAAACAACAAATTTATTATCCTAAACTTACTCGAGTAATTACCCAGATAATAAACAATTGCGATATCTGCCAGAGAGCTAAATATGAGCGAAAACCGATACAGGGAAAATTCAAGTTAACGGAGACTCCTAACCAACCTAATGAAATAATTCACATAGACATCTACCATTTCCACAAACACATATTTCTAACAATGATTGATAAATTAACAAAAAAAGGGTATGTGTACAGACTTGAAAGTAAAAACCACATTCACAAAACAGACGCTATCACTGAACATCTCACTAGAGTAGGCTCACCTAAAAAAATCATAACAGATAACGAGTTTAACACTGCATATATTAGAGAATACCTTAGAGAACGAAACATTGACGTACACTATACTAAACCAAATTCACATACAGGTAACGCTGACATAGAACGCCTACATAGCACCATAGCCGAGATTTTACTTACCATGAACCAGGAAGAGTCAGTAAACACAAAGATGTTTAGAGCTTTTCAGATTTATAACAAAAGATATCATACTACGATAGGCATGTCACCGGAACAGGTCCTACCTACAAATGTAGAAACGGTGGTAAGGAGACTTAAAAAGAAGAAAACAAATGTCATAAACAAAAGGAATCAAGACAGGGAAGACTATACAGAAACCAGGCAAGTGGGTTATATTAAAAATTATAAACATGTAAGACATAAGAATGAACCTAATTTTAGATTGAAAAATTTAGATAGGGTACATACATCAAATATTAAAAGACCAAGACAATTTGCAGAATCTGCCACTGATGTTAATCTTCCTAATGATGACAATCAACCTAGTACAAGCGGCACTGGTAATAACGCCAATCGAGAGTAATAGCGGATTCACGATAATAAATATGGGAGAAGGAGAGATTATCAACCAGACCCAAACCATCCTTCACATCGTTAAGTTAAACAAGCTGGTAGAAACATTACAGGAAATACAAAAATTTGAAATTATTGGGCAAGCCCCAGAAATAAGAAAAGAATGTTTAACAATTTATACAAAAATACTTAGTATCATGCCTCCTAAGACACGATCTAAGAGAGGACTCATAAATTTTGTAGGAACTGCTCAGAAATGGTTATTCGGTACCATGGATGATGCAGATAAGGAAGAGATAGACGAACACCTTAGAATAACAGATACTAACAATAAAAACGCAATTCACGAACTAAATAATCAAATTAAAATTAACACGCAATTAGATGAAAATATGAAGAACATAAGGGATTTAGTTGCAAAAGACAGGGAGGAAATAGAACGATATCAGAACGAAAGTCAACAATTACAAAAGACAATACTTAAGCGTATACAACGGACAGAAGTACTCACTAGATTACAAATGTTAGAGAAACTAATTGATAATTTATTAGATACCATAGCAGCAACCAAATTAGGAATTACTCACCCTAGTTTACTCACAAGAGATGAGTTAATTATGACAAACATGGATTTAAGCAAGTTGAAAAATATTAAATCGGGAGTAATGAAATATACGGATGACTCTATTATTATAGCATTAAAAATACCAGATCAAATTATTACACTCCCGATCAAATTAATTGCACCGATAACAAATCATGAAAAACAAGAAGTAGATTTAGAACCATTTATTGTAACTGTATATGAAGGAAACGAGTATAAATATGACAGTGGAAAAAATAATGTTAACGATTTAAGAAGAAGAAATGATTGTATTGTTAAACAAAATTGTCTGATGAAAATTAACAGAAACTTTGAAATTATAAATATAAATGAAAGAACTTATATTGTTAAAAATGCCGAAAATATAACCGTTCAAAATAATTGTGACTCTAGAGACTTAAATCTCACAGGAAACTATATTATTAATATTCAGAATTGTAATATTAAAGTTAATGATGCTATAATTAAAAATAAGGAAACCAACTTTACATTTCAATTTTATTACGAAGAAATTAGTAAAGAAAATGTTACTGCTAATACCATATTTAAAAAATTTGAAAAATGGCATGAAATTGAAAATAGACGTACTATAGATCTAGTTGAATACCATAAAATAAAAACCTATGTAATTTCCGGTACAACTATGTTCATAATCATAATAATCACCGTTATTGTCGGAAGCATAATTTACAAGAATGTCAGAAGAACGAAAAAAATTAAAGTCAAAATTACTAATTTAACTGAAAAACAAGAGGGAAACGCAATAGATATTCCAAGTCATAATAATTTCCAGGAGAAAATTTTCTCTAAGGAAGGAGGAGTTAAGTATTGGTCATAAGATCATAATATATTACGTTCATAAACCATACTTGCTGAATTTACAGTAGGTATTCTTACTGGTAAATTACTATCGTCATCACTTTTATGTTGACACATAAAAGCGACGAAGACCGAATTGTAATTAAAATAAACAAATGAAAGTAGGCCAATTCATTGGGTAACCTATTGAAAAATAGAGTGAATAAATACACCCAATGCATTCGGCTGACCCAGTGGAAACTGTAAAGGCAAGCAAGTCAATGGGGGATTTATGTCGTAACATAATAATACATTAAGTAATACATTCATGTCAATTTTCTTCTGGCATTCTAGCAGTTGTAACAGTTAGGTAGTTCTTTTACAGACCTCAAGCAGTACAACGGTGCAGCTCCGCTAAGACGGCGACCGTCCTTATTGTATTGTATTGTACTTTAATAATTATAGAGCCGTAAGCAAAAATAATAAATAAAGAATAAATCTTTATCAAAAATTTTGTCGGTCGTCTATAAATTTATCTCGTGCGATTGTTAGCAGCAGTGCGTTTGGTCTATTAACCATGGTTATTCCCGTTGTGACCGCACCATAGCTCTCTCTTCGACTTGACTTATTGTTGTCACCCCGCTTACTGCACACGCAGAAAGTATACGTTTGATTGTCAAAATTAAATCGTCACTTCACATAAATTTGAACGATAAAACTGCGAAACATTTCATACACATTTTTTGTTAAATAAATGATTATGAAACATTTACTTAAATGTTTATGAAATATTTCGCTAGTCTGGGCATACCTTTATAGAATGAAAAGCAACATCTCGAAAAACGGACGGGAAATTTATTTGAATGTGAAAAAATGCTTATTGAATTTTTGTGTTATGGTGTTGAATATTTTAGTCTGGCAACGTGATTGTCTAACTTGGCTATTGTTTACAGGCAAACCAACGTTTAAGAATGAAACCAACAACGCAGCGATAAATAGTCGAATACATTTTCAGATCAAGATGTGTGATCTCGGTTAAACGCAGAATCATAAGCTGTTTTTGTAAGTGCAGGTAAATCGATGATCAATATGGATCATGGCTGGTAAAAAAAAAAAACGCCTAATATTGGTCACATTTTCGGTACTACTTTTTTAGTTGACGTTAATAGGAGATTATAATAAAAGGCGTGTTTTTATTCAAGTAAAGAAGAAGGTATAGAACAAAAACAAAAAAGAACAAAAAATACTCTTTAGGTCGGTAACCCCACTTTTCGTCAGCCACATTTTCACAAACTGTCAACTTAGTACTCATGCCCATGCGCACCACGAAATTCTTGACCTAATTTGTCGGCTTCCTCTCCATATACCTTAATTGACTAAGCTGTTCATTTGATCGATTTAGGTCAATTATAACTGAGAAACATGAAGTCTCCCAGCTGTAAGGGTTACTAAACTACATACTTGAACATCCCCAGTGACTTTGGAGCAAAATTCAGTTTGGCTAGACGAAATGTCTTATTTGTGGTGACATCTTTGTGACAGATGATGCGGGATGCGTTCATGATAAGGCTTGTAAATTGTCTTTCAGCACTTATTGGGCGTTTTTCTTTTTTAGTTCAGAGCTGAGCACTGAACTGAATTCGAGATATATGAGCGCGCTCTGAACCGAGCGTGCTCAGATCGTTCTTATATTTTTCTATTTTTCCTTTTTTTTCTGTCAAATGTGACTGAAAATGTGAACAAAAAGGTCAAAGCTCCGTCCTGTTATCTAATATCACCTGTCGGAATAAGAGTTTCCATCATCTTTCCACTTTTCACACAGCGAATAGATGAGAATAAAGAAGAGTGCCCACTGCCGTAATCAGGGTTTTGACACGACCGCAATCTTGAATCTTCGAACTTTAAACCCACCCTCTTTATGATTGCATCTCATATAGATCCCCAATTCTAATTTTATCAGACATTCAACTATCCCTCATCAAACTTCTACTACACACTGTCACTGCATGGATAGTGCGCGCCAGCATTAAAATGGCAACGAGAATGGCGAAGTCGACGCCTCCGTCGAAAGCTATGTGATTCCAACTTCGTCGATGCTGACTCCGACTCCAACGATGATGATGACGATGATGATGATGATTATGTGTACACGCTTCCCATAACTATACCCACCAGACCAGACTCATGCCCGCATAGAAGAACCGAATCGTTTTCATCTCCCATCCTCTTCAGTCTTAATAATTTGTCAGCGACGGATTGTGCAGACTGTGAAGTGAACTGTGCACGAGATTTGTTTAATGGTTGCCCTCGCTTCTGGCACAGAATTTGCCACCCCAACCCTTCGCCCCATTATGTACACCCAAAACACGCTTTAAGTGCCGACAGTACTATCGCACGTTCGTGTGATTTCGCTCTGTGTGCCGTTCGCCAGCCAGCCATCGTCTGATGGGTTTAAGGGGAGGGTTTGTTATTGAGGCTGGTTTGGCGCCCAAACCGCTCAATCCGCCCTAACCTCAAACCCCAGTGCTGTTAACTAAGTTGCTCAACTTTTGCTTGCTTCTGAACTTTTACTTCTTCATGCCCGATGATTGTTCGTCAGGGCTTTGGGTTCAGTGGCAGAAAAAAAACAAAATACGTACAAAAAATAAAAGGACCAGAATTTATAAAAGATAGAGAGAAATATTTTTCTGCTTCCCAGCCATCATCCATACGCAGACGGGCTGCAAGATATATGTATGTGTCTGCCAAAGGGAAAGGTATTCCGGATGGGTAATTATGATTTCACATTTGCCGGGTTTAACTTGGCATAATGTGCTTCAGTTGGATGCCGTTGACAATTTCAATTGGAGAATAGTTTATGACAACCGACTAGCAGTTTATAGAGCACATTCATGGACTCACTAAGCCAAAAGCAATACATTTGCCCTAAAGCCTGACTAACAAAGGATCATTGTGCAGATGAAAATATAAAAGCAAATGTCGGAGGGAACTGTGGACCTGTGGTCGCTTAAATTCGAAGTGCAAACCGATGAAATGTCCGCAATTAGTGAATATATAACATATATTATATGTTCCTTTCGCGTATATATATTCCGAGGACTTTATCGCAATATTTAGGTCAAAAACCTTCAAAGAAAGTTGATGGAAAAATCTCCAGTTTTTCTGAGTAGTCAAAATATATAAATTCGAAATATAATCTGACTTCGGAGACTTTGGAAGTTCAGGAATCTCACTGAGAACAAATTCCAAAGGGACTATTCCAGACGAAAATTGAGTTGGGTTTGGGAAAGCACAAAAAGGATGATAAACAACAGCGTGTTGCATTATGGTGAGTGATATACAAATACAAAGGCCGAAATTTCCTCAGATTCTTGAAGGATAGCTAATGCTTTCCGTTTCCTGTCTGTGCATATACAGGGTGGCTGATGAAAGCCGCTACCAAAAAAAAAATTGAATTACTTTTCATTCTATTTAATAAATCTGGTTAATTTTTTTTTTTATTTGCAGATTGATTTTTAGATTTAACAAAAATGGATAACTGGGACACTGAAACAAGAACTTGGATTGTCCGTCGGTATCACGCACTGGAGAGAGATGAGACAAATGAGACTTAATGAGAATTGTTAACAATTTTGCCGAGCATGGGACAGTCGAAAGAAGACCTTACCATCGAAACCCTTCAGTTCGGATGGAGGAAACAATCGCTGATGTAGCTGCTGCCATAAAAAAAAACAATCCAAGAGTTTCGACAAGAAGCTTAGATATCTGCTCAAATGGGTAGGTAAATCAGACACTCATTGCAGTCAATAGATCGGCAGAAGATTAGAAAAATTGTAAGAGACCATCATCATCCCGGTTCTGCTTCTCTTGGAACGAGAAAGAAATTCCCCCTAGTTATATTGATGAGTGTTATCCACCAGATGAACAAGTTTGCGACGCTGAACTTTCCCAATTGATATCATACAGGAATACATTGCCAACAATTAGTAATCGACTCAACAAAATCGTTGCTTGATTGTAACTGGTGACTTATCATCATACCTCATACGCAGTCTTTAATTTATCGGCAACCTTCGCTGAAATGTGCTTCAATCCAGCCCCTGATTCCCATTAAATGAGATGTCTCAACTCAACCCAAATCACTTACGTTAGCATGAACTGTGTGGTACAACAAATATATCTACAACTGCAGGATGCCTTACTATAACCATCAGAAAGCCGCAGATGATGCTGACATCCAGATCCACATTGTGTTTCCGACGAACGACGAAATATAGGAGCAAAAAAAAAAAAGAAAAACCCTAAAGTGAACTCCCAGCAAAACACAAATGTACATTCAACCGAACCGAACCGAACCGACAGATGGATAGATAGATGGGTGAAAATATAGATAGTTTTTGCCAGGCAGCCTCGCGTTAGGATTTGGATTCATCCCCCAATTTTCGCCAACCACCCGTTTTATCCATTTGAACTGCCGTCATCTCGGGTCCCTAATGCAGGCACCACACCAAGTCATGGTAGCACGTATCTATCTATCTATCTAACCATATCCCTGTATCTCAACGCTCTGGGATATGAAATCATGGCACTTGGGACTGAGTGCCGAATCAAGCTCCGTCGCCGCCGCTGCTTCTACTCCCCCTCCCTATAGGCCACCTCTATTGTGCGGTATGGTGTGTAGGATGTGAAAGCACCAGCAGTTGCTTGCTGGCTTAAAATACGTGCGGCACCAGCTCCTCATGTATACGACGCAGAGATATAGATGTATCTATGGAGTGTAATCATACGTCAATATTCCGCAGATACTATAAGCGTTCCGTTTCGTTGTTATTCAGAGGTGTGGAAGCATTTCACAAGCGAGTTATGCTCTGCGTTTTCGCCCTGCCCTAAAACCCACCCAGGCAGTTGAGTCAAGAGTTGAGGGGGTCACATCCTTGCCGTCGTCGTATCCTGCCCGTAGTAATATTTTTTTTTTTTTTTTTCTGCTTCAATGTGTTTTCGCAGTCGTCGTCGTTCATCGTTGTCGTTGTGAGAAACGAAGATGGCTCGTGCTCTGGATTTGATCCTGAAAGTTGGAAGAAAAGGAGCAGTGGCTACAAAAAAAAAAAAAAAAAAACAAAAAAAAACTTGAAAGGATTTCGAGGGTTGTTGGGAAAGGATTTATCTATCAGCATAGCATATTTTGCTCCTTCGACTGCCGAACACAGTGTTTGCTGTTTGTGTGGCCTGTGCATCTGCACAGAAGGAGATTATTTTCACGTACTCTACGGTCCTGCTGATGCGAGCTACAGGGCAGATTAAAGGTGGTGCAGCAAGCGGTCCCGGTACGGAACCAACCTTTCCATATATGCATAAATCAGGCGGACACGACACACGAAAAGCTTTGCGGTGAACTTACTTTGAAAACCTCTTTTTAATGGGTGCTGGTGCTAGTGCTAGCTCTTTGGTATCGGTGTGAAAGGACTTAAAGCCTCTCTTCTTGATGGAGCTGGGGGAGTGAAGGTGAAGGTGGTATAGTGGTGATGCTGATGCTACTTCGGCACATCCTCAATTCATACCGACTCATAGTGCTGATGTACGCCGGGCAAAGATTTATCCCCCGAAGTAGACGAGTTTTTTTTTTATATCTGATGGAGGTGGTCGGGAGGAATGATGCGCTTGGATTGATCTTTGGCATAAGAAGGGATGAGTTCGATGGCTAGGTGGGTAGTTATCCTTGATGATTCTCGTTGCAGCCTGATTAAATAGCTGAAGTGTTTTTTTTTCCTTTTTGGTTCGCCCATACTGCGGTAGTTTGAAGTGGCTGTGCCGAGGATAAAAGGCAAGACAGGCAGGCATCACTTGTTATCTATCCACTTGGGCATCAATTAGAAATCAAAATAGTTCCTAGGTTGTATGGAGCGGATATGCTATGTGTGTGCTGTTGATGCACCTGTATACTAAACGTTCTGGTAAGGATAGAAAGTTTTTTTTTTTTTTTTTTTCCAAAAGTCGAGGTGGTAATAGTGGAGTTTCGCAACGGCACTGAAGTAGAAAGGAATGGAAATTATATTCCCTGCGGGGCTGTCTACGTATTTGTAGGCGAGGAGATGGTTATTTCTTTGAAGTTTGCATGGGACTTTTGGACTTTTGCTCGTCTGGGTTGTCGTGAAAGTTTTAATTCGAAATGATTTGGCTGAAGAGACAGGTCGAAAGGGAGTAATTGAGGAGCTTATTACAAAATTGGGGGTTGGTTAATCGGACTGGGGTAATTAAGGGAATTAATGTAATATAGGTGGTGGTTATCCGATTAAATTTTAAAGCATGCTGCTCGATCAGACAGTTGAGGGAATTATATAGTTTTTCTTTTGTCACATCACATTTTCTGCTTGTTGTCAGTAATTTATGCCATACGCGCATGCATATCTGGTACTGTTCCAAAGGCAAGTAGTAGCATGTAGTAGATACTATACAAGTGACTTGATACCTACTGGTTTTAAAATTCCAGAATCAGCCATCTTGTTTTCTCATAAAAATTTCCTAGCCGTGTATGTCAATCATATATGTCGTTTTCGATTTGACTTTTCAGATTTTGATCTGAGATTTCAGAATTTTGCCGCCCAATCGAACATGAAATTAGAATTTTATTGGTTCTTGTGTGTATTTAGTTGGCCATAAAAATCGAGATTTCCAAAAGTGCTGAGGCACAAAAAAACATATTTTTTTTTTTTTTTGGCAAATCAAACATGAAAAGGAATCTCGATCAAAAAATGGAAAATTGATCTTTTTACTAAATCAAAAATGACAATAGTTAAATGTGCAAAGATTAGGTACACCTGTTTTCGAAAACGTTAAAATAATTTATCATGGCTCAATACAAATCTTGCAGCTATACAGAAGATACGAGAAAGTCATAGCATTTGGGCCTACGCCTACCCCAAAGTCTTGTTTGTTTTTTTTGTTTTTGCTGTAATTACTCATTTTTTCTTATGTCGTTTTCCATTGGGACAGAAAAAGCACTTTTTTTCAGAGTCAGAGCAGTTTTTCTGCTCTCGAAATCAGCTGGCTGTCAGATTTCATGTTCCATTGGGCGCAAAAAAAGCACTTTTTTTGAGAGTCAGAGCAATTTTGCGAATCTCGATATCCGAGCGAGATTCACACCTATTTGCACTAACACCAAAACATTTGTCGTTTGTCAAACTTTAAAGTGTGTTTACTTACGTTTTTAGACGAGAAGTCTGTGAAAAATAGAAAAAAAATTACATATGGCCGCTGCAATATTTATTAAAATAAATTGAATGGATTTTTATTTACACAAATTACAATTTAAGAACACGTGACTTTTAAAACACGCACCACCACAGATGCAAAGGAAGAAAAATCTCGTTTTATGTTCCATTGGGCACGAAAAATCTGAAATCTGAGAGCAAAATCTCGAAATCCCAATGGAAATCGACATTAAATGTTCGATAAACACTCTTTAAACGGGATAAGCATTGGCAAATGCAAATCGGTAAGTAATATACAAATATAAGCTATAATAGACATAATATCAGAGGAAGCACCAAGGATTTACGCTCTTTTTTGGGTATTCATTTTATTAAAAGACCAAAACTGACCTACAATGTTGCATCGCTCTGGTCTAGCGTTTTTTTTGAGTAGGTATAACTTTTTGTAAAAGTCCCCAAAATTTCCTCCAAATGCTTCTTAACATCTCAGCAAGTAAATCCCTAAGAGAACCAATTACAAATAGCCTAAAAACAAACTTGACAGTTCATATGTCATCGTTGAATTTCTGAAGCAACATTTGCGAATTTTTCAGAGTTAGTGGTCGAGACAAACAAATTTGTATTGAAATGCAATTGGATAAATACACAGATTTAGTGAAACAATTGGAAGATGAAGAGTTTGAAGTACGATTTAATTTCGAATACATTTAACAAAAACAATTATTTTCTAATTATCTCACTTTGTTTGCAGTCCTCCTGCATTAGTTCCGATCACTACATCCAACTTTTAGCAGCCTATTTATATCAAAACGACTTGTAAGTAAAAAATTTCATCCATCAAGTCAACTTTTTACGAATTAATCCCCTCTTAGATCAAATGCAAGATATCTTTGGAAACGAATACCACTCAATACCAAAGCCAGCAACAAAGAACTTGAGAAACTCTACTCCTTGTGCTTAGCCCTAAAAAATAACAATACTGCGGAGTTTTTTCGCGGACTCTCCTATAATTGGTCGCAAACGATTAAGAATCTAATGACAGACTTAGAAGGTGAGTTTTCTAAGAAGTTCTTTGTCGAAAATGTTGAAAGCACCTAATGCTGTTTGTTTACTCGGGGTAGAAAAAACTAGGCAGGATGTATTCACATTGGTCTCAAACGCCTACACCTCAATATACGAGAATAAGCTGATGGAACTGACGGCTTTGTCGCAGGAACAACTAAGAAAAGCGTGCGCAGAGATGGATTGGCAGTTGGAACAGAATGCACAGCACCAGTCCTTAGTTATACCCAAACGAAAAATCAACGAACAGCCGCTCAGCCCACGGTCAGAGGAACAGCTATTCAAATTAACAGAATTTGTATCTTTTCTGGAGAATTAATAAAAACCTTATTTCTTTTGTTTAATTTGTGTGGTTCCACGAGTATCGCGACGAGTGATTGCTCGCATTGTACAATTTGGGAATTCATCGCGATGGTGAGTGGTGGGTAATATTTACTGCTAATTTTGGAATGTTTTCAATATTTAATAAGAAAATAAAAACTCACAAGATGGCAGCATTGTCGATATGGAATGACTTATGTTGCCATTGCCCAGGGTTCAGAGACGAGAATACAAATTCCCAAAATGATATATTTATCAAACAGCGCGATGCATTTTATTTTACACATTTACGGAAGCCGTTTCAATCGTTTAACTACGTGTTTATTGTCACGTTTTTCACATGTTTTTCGTCACGCCTTTGGGCGTTTTTTTTTTTCACAAGTCTTTGTTTCTTGATTCAATAATTGAATATGCTTTTGTTTTAAACCGATCTTACTGTTTGTTTTTTCTTATTGTAGGCATATAACAGTTTTTCTAATTCGAAGTCCGCTGTACTTTTTTTCATTTCGCGAAAATCATAGCCATTTTGTTCTCTTTTTTCCCTTTTCACAAATTCAAAAATTAAACCTCGACAGTTTTTTTTTTATCAACAAATTATTTTTTTTTTTGAAGAAAATATCTAACTGTACGGATTTATGACAGTTTGGTACCTAACATTCTTATGATTATTTTGTTGTACTAGATATATTTCCGATTGACATTACCACTTTGGAGGAAAGTGTGTTGATAGGCCCAAGGACATAAGTCCCTTTAGAACTAAAGTGGGACATAAGTCCCGAAAAATGAATTCGGGACTTATGTCCCTGCGCCGTGTTGATAATCATGCTTGTGTACCTTGCTGTTATGATTAAATTTCACAAAAAGCTAAAGTTTATTGTTTTTTTGTCAGATTCCTGAAATTCCCACAATTTTGTTGCACATCATTTTTTTTTCCACGGAAGGCTTTTCGCACATCGAAATCCCAACGAAAAGGAACAAATCCCACGACTGAGGCACTGGCGGCTCTAATATCACATAAATATTTCCCTGTATTGATTTATTTCCCAGTTAAAAATTGTTCCCAAAGCCCACGATAGCCAACATAGCGTAACAAAAATCTTTAAAAAAAATTGAACTGCATCGGAAAGCGAGGAGTTGTGTCACTTTTTATTCACGCAAAATTTATAACAGAATAATTTATTATCTAATAAATTAATAAAATAAAGTATTAAATCACATATTAACATCACTGAAATTCTCTGATGCAGTTCAGAGTTTATCGTTGATAACCATCGAAAGTGAAATAAAAATAGAGGAAATCAGGAAAGAAAAGGACGGGCGGCCAATATTCCTATCCAAACCAGAAAAAAGTAGAAATCGAATCGGAAGTTTTTGCAAATTTTTTAAAATGGCAGCAAGCGACAAGGCCTTGGACGATTCCTTATACCCAATTGCGGTTCTAATTGATGAATTAAAGAACGAAGATGTCCAGGTAAATGAGTCTTATTAATTAGGAAAAATGTTAATTTTGAGTACATATAATCGCTATTCGTTTTCCCAATGAGTAATGGCTAACGATCGTATCTTTTTTTAGACAAAAAACAGTATATTTGGACCAAAAATTTAAAAAAAACAGTAAATCGATTTAAAAAATACAGTATTTTTCGCAGTATACATTTTAATCAATGAAAATCAACAAAAAAAACTATTCATTTCGGGGCGATTCGTTTCCATCACCTAAATCGCTTTCCATTTCAATGTCTTCTCTTGTTGTTGATGTTTTGTATTTGTCCTTTGAAGCAATTTGACGAAGCAATTCCGGCTTTGATTTGAGATAATGATAGAATTTTTGTTAATCATCTTCTTGACGCATTTTTAGTGTTTCTTCAATTTCATGTAAACAGTGCGCAACTTCGATTGCCGTGACATCATCACCTTCAATTTTTAGCACATATTTAGCGAATAACTCGGCCTAATAAAAGAGAAGAAGAACATTTGAAATAAGTGAATTTTGAAATCAATTGAATTTCTACCTGTTCTTGGACAAACATCAACCAAAATTTCGATGATTCTTCATTGAAAAATTCCTTCAACTTTTTCTCTCCTATTTTAAGTCCTAGGAAATATATTTTAAGGGCATCATATTGTTCCATGATACGCCTGATAGCTGGTCCGAGAGCCAAAAATCGTGTTTTTGAATAGCCGAGCAATTTCTTATATTCCACTTCTGCCTCTTGACAAAATGATTTCAACGCGGTCACGCGTACAGTGTTAAGGTAGAAATGGGAATATATTTTGACAATGGCCCACTCAACGTCAAACGGTATTTCTTCACATGCAAATTTCAATGAATTGTGTGTTATGTGAGCGACACAGCCGATGCCGATCAAATGAGGAAGCCACTGTTTTAATCGGTAGAAAACATTATTCTGGCCGCCCCGAGTTTCTCCACCAAAATTAACTTTTGCGTTATCACCGCAGAAGCAGACGATTTTCTTCTTTATCTTGTATTTACTGGCAGCAGACTCAATTAGATCGGATATTATTTGCGAATTTTCACCAGCTTCTTCGGTTAAATTCAAAACTTTAACATGTACACCGACAGTGGGAATAAAATATCGAACAAGCACGGGAAAAAGTTTAATATTTCCATGGTTTGATGCATCTGTATACACTGACACATAATTACAGTCTTTTAATTCTTGTTCAAGCAATTGTTGGACGTGCGGCGCAAAAACACTGGTGACTATTGCTTGACATTTCTTTTGTGAACACGAAAACTTCATTTTAAAACACGATTTAAATATTTTCGTCGCACAATTTGATGACTTGAAACTTTGATTTGAATTTATCACATGATACGCCCACACTCCTTCGATTGCCGCTGAATGTGTATCCCAATCCGATGAAAAATATGTTTTTATAGATGTACCTACTTGTAGAAGCGGCATTTTCAGCATCTTAATGTTTTTTTGTTTTGATATGTCTGGCAATATCCGCGTTTCCACCAGACGCAATAGAAAAACTACCTTTGCATTTTCTGCAAAAAACATCACTTTCACTTTTCGTTTTTTCGAGAAACGAATACTTTTCCCGAAGTTTTGTGTTGAATGTATTTTTTGCTCTTGATTTCGACATTTTTACGCGTTCTGAACAAGAATGAATAATGACAAGAGAGTATTTACACGTATCTAACGTTCTCAAATAATTCGTGTAAAAATATGGTACTATGGGACAATAACTAGGTATACATTCCTGCATATTTGGGGAATCCCCGACAAATTGAAATTATGAAAAACACAAACGAAGTTTTTTACCGTTACTTTCGTGTTATTTCAAAAAAAATCGTTTAAAAGAGAATCAAATTTTTTCCTCGATTCGTGTTAAATGAAATTCGCGTTTCATTTTGTTTTCTTTGACGTTTTGCATTACGATTAATAAATATGAATTTCAAAACGTTAAAGAAATAAAACTTAATATTTGTTCTCAGTATTAAAATACAGTATTTTGGGCTGAAAAAGCAGTATACAGTTTTGGAGTTGCAAAAGCAGTATAATACTGCGAAAAACAGTATAGATACGATCGTTAGTAATGGCTGCCGCTTGGTACAAATGATTTTTTCAGCCTCTTTTTTTTTTCTCATTGATATTCTTGTGCAAATTTAATCATAAACATTTATAGACGGCTTGAGCATTTATGTTCGTTGTAAATAAGTTTTTTTTTTGTACATCTTATTGTTTACAAATGGCTGCAACAGAAACAATTTGGTCGGTGTTTTTTAGGCTAAAGTAAAACTAGCACGTTGAACTTTATAAATGAGGAAGAAGTAGAAAAATGAAACATTATTTTTTAAGAACAACATAAGTAGGAAGTGTGTGCTAATGAGTAATCATTAAAAATATTCGTGTATCGTGTTGTATTGATCGTTGTTGTGCCAAGAGCTCGGAATGGAAATTATTTCGTTTGGTGGTGTAAACTCAATTATATCGATTAAATCGCGATAGTTTACTCAAATGCCTATACACATGCTGGAATTTTCTTTGATTATAATTTCGAAGTTCAATTTGGACATGCAAATGGAACTGATGTAAAACCTTGAAGTGAAATTAATTACCAATCGGCATAATTATGTTTTTCCTGTATCTTGGGATAGTGGAAATAAATATTTTTCAAAGCTTTTTGCATTACCTACCAACGAAGCGACCTTGAACTTGTAAAAAAAAAAATCCGAAGTACATTTGGAGGACATAATGTTGGTTTCTTTTATTTATAGTTCAAATTCTTTGACTGGTAATGGTCATCTGATAGAGTTTGACAGTTTGGTTCATGAATTGAGGTTCCGGTGATAAACATCATGTCAAAAATTTAATATACAGTCGACTCCATTTATCTGAACTACGCCTTACTAAAAAATCGGTAAACTGAAATACAACATTTGTCACGGAAATTTGATTCAATTGTGCGAAGAAATAAGCGGAGTCGACTTTACATACCTCTATAATGTATGTACAAAACGTACGCACTACATCTGATCATTTTACGATTGGTAGAAGTAAAATTAGGTTAAAGGTGAAGAACAGCAGGCAAGCATGAAAAATGGTGTATAACAAAACATAAAGAAAAAAATATTTGTATAAGGTGTACAAACTAGCAAAGATTCATATTGGTGCAATGCTACCTTGAGCACTTCAAATTTGCTAAAGTTTGTCCTCCACTTGTGCCCGCCGCATTAGTCGAGATTATCCTATCGTATGTTGTCTCGTAGTTGGAATCGAAGTCGCACGATTGTAGTATCTATTTGCTCTACATGTGCCAACCTTCTAAGACAAATCTTTAAGTTTGAGTTATCTTCATCCGCCTTCGCTAATGCATCTGCACTACATAACTCTTATCTTTCTTTTTGAATGGCTCGAATGTCAGATTTGCCTTTATTAAATCGGCGGTTGGTTGATTAGCACATGCACATGATAGAAAAGTAGCAGAAAATGAACACGTCACTTTTAATATGAGCAGGCGCAGATGAGAGCTAGCATTTGCAACGATTAACCGCGATTCGTGGATACTTAAGTCGATTCGATTGAATGTATGCACTCCCACCCTCACTTATAAAATTATGATTTATTTACTTCTACATTGCTGCTTGAGGTTGGTCTTGTAGGCAACGCACAGCGAGTGATAATATTTAATTAAAATTTCGTATTTTAGCGAGACAAAAAAGGGGTACCTATTCCCCATTTATGATTTGATAGAAAACAGAAGTCGGCTGCAGTTCATTAATTTTACTTAGTCTGCTAGCCAAAGAGAACATATTCAGAAGTACTCGCCTTGTGCTCTACGACAGAAAGACCTTAACCTCTAAAACGAAAGATATGTTTGCACCTCTTCCGTGGGTCCACGCTACACGGTTGCTTCTTCATCATAAAGTAATCGTGCGCTAATAATAATCATTTTCAATGTAGATTTTAGTATCTTAATTTTCTTGAACCACAGCGAGTGGAAATAAAAAATGTTTGCAAACAAATTTTCATATCCAAGACTCTTTCTTTCAGCTTCGTCTCAACTCGATCAAGAAGCTGTCAACAATTGCGCTAGCTCTTGGCGAAGAACGCACTCGTTCTGAATTGATCCCATTCTTAACCGAAACCATCTACGATGAAGACGAAGTTCTACTGGCATTGGCTGACCAATTGGGCAACTTTACAAGTAAAAAGAAACCATTCGCACTGAATACCTGGACACATTTGCTAATTTTCTTTCTTTCAGGCTTGGTGGGTGGTCCTGAATATGCGATGTACTTGATTCCGCCACTCGAGAGTTTGGCCACTGTCGAGGAGACGGTGGTGCGCGATAAAGCTGTTGAATCGCTTCGCACTGTGGCGGCCGAGCATAGTGCTGCTGATTTAGAAATTCATGTCGTCCCAACTTTGCAACGGTTGGTTTCCGGTGATTGGTTCACTTCACGTACATCTGCGTGCGGACTCTTCTCCGTCTGTTACTCGAGGGTTTCGGCACCAGTTAAGGCTGAATTGCGTATTAATTTCCGCAAACTGTGCCAGGATGAGACGCCGATGGTTCGGCGTGCGGCCGCCAATAAATTGGGAGAATTCGCCAAGGTTGTTGAGATTGAATATCTGAAGTCGGATCTCATTCCAAACTTTGTGCAGTTGGCACAGGATGATCAGGTAAATGATTATGAAATTCCCATGAAGAGCTTAAAATTACTCATATTCTCGTTTAAGGATTCCGTTCGTCTACTTGCTGTGGAGGCATGCGTGAGTATTGCACAGCTGTTGCCTCAGGAAGATGTTGAGCATGTAAGTATTTGCCGGCAGAATTATCCGAAGGTCAGTACTAACAGTGGATCCATCTTTATTTTAGTTGGTTTTACCAACTTTACGCCAGTGCGCCAGTGACTCTTCATGGCGTGTACGCTACATGGTGGCAGAGAAATTTGTCGATTTGCAAAAGGCTGTTGGTCCTGAGATTACTCGCGTTGATTTGGTTCCAGCATTCCAAGTGCGTTCAACTATCTCTGAATTGTGAATGTGGACTAATTTATTTCTATTGTAGTGCCTTTTGAAAGATGCTGAAGCAGAAGTTCGTGCCGCAGTCGCTACTAAAGTCAAGGACTTTTGTTCCAACTTGGACAAAACCAATCAAGTTCAAATCATTATGTCATCGATTTTACCATACGTCAAGGAGTTGGTCTCCGATCCAAATCCGCATGTAAAGTCAGCTCTGGCCTCTGTCATCATGGGACTGAGTCCAATGTTGGGCGCCTACAACACAGTCGAGCATTTGTTGCCGTTGTTCCTTGTGCAGTTGAAGGACGAATGCCCAGAAGTGCGTTTAAATATTATTTCCAATTTGGATTGTGTCAACGATGTTATTGGAATTCAGCAATTGTCTCAGGTATGTTGTAAATGCGAGGATTAAATCTTGGAGCTCGTTCTATTGAAACGCTCGAATCAATTGCTCTCGACCTCGATTTAAATTACCATTTTGTTTGCAGTCCCTTTTGCCAGCGATTGTCGAACTAGCTGAAGATTCAAAATGGCGTGTTCGCTTGGCAATCATCGAATATATGCCAGCCCTAGCCGGGCAGTTGGGCCAAGAGTTCTTCGATCAGAAATTGCGCGGACTCTGCATGGGATGGTTGAATGATCACGTCTACGCTATCCGTGAAGCTGCCACCTTAAATATGAAGAAACTCGTCGAACAATTCGGAGCGCAGTGGGCTGAACAAGCCATCATCCCTATGATTTTGGTCATGTCAAGAAATAAGAACTATTTGCACAGTAAGTTTCTTAAACTCTCTAAATCGGACTGCCAATTTGACTTTCGACATATTTTCTTTCAGGAATGACTTGCCTCTTCTGTCTCAATGTCCTCGCCGAAGTCTGTGGAACAGAAATCACCACAAAACTCCTATTGCCGACAGTACTCATCTTGGCAACAGATCCCGTCGCCAATGTACGATTCAATGTTGCAAAGACCCTACAGAAGATTTCGCCGTATTTGGAGTCAAACGTCATCGACACGCAAGTGAAACCTGCATTGGACAAACTAAACGCAGACAGTGATGTGGATGTCAAGCATTTCGCTTCAGAAGCTATTGCTGGAATAGCCGCAGGTATACCGATCGTTTTTATGTCTGCTCTCTCGCTCCCTCTATTTCTAAACTTCTGTTCTTTTTTCCGTTCTCTATATAATCTTATAAATGAACCTTTATTCGAAACAAATAACCTTAATGCCATAAAGATCTGGAACTCGACGTGTTTAGTGATTACCATTCTAGTACGACTCCTCCGGGCTTCGATGAAATACTAATGGAACCAGATACGCCCGTTCCACAAGACAAAATGGGAGAAGAACTATTTAATTTCTCATGTTAGTTTTGTTTTCAACTTTTGTGTTTTTCGTTGGAGTGTGTATAATTGTCGGACTTTTTTTCGTTCTGTTTTGTTTTGTTTTGATTTGGTTTGGTTCATTTTGGATGATGTTTTGACAAGAAAATAGTCGAACGTGTTTCATTATCATTGTCCCATTGGAATAGGATTCAAGGCCACATGAGGCTGCGCAAGTATGATTGGGTTGCTGGTTAGCAAATTGGAAATAAACATTTATACAAATTATTTATTGGAAAACATCTGCCGACTTCCTTCAGCTTTTTTACTTACTTACTTACTTACTACTTGGAGTTTCAGTCCGGGGTGGACTTGGGCCTCAACCAACAAGCGTGTCCAGCCAGCTGTCTTCAGTTTCGCACGCTAAGTTGGTTAAGGTCCCCTCCCACTTGCATGCTCCACCTAAGTCGCGGTCTTTCTCTACTGCGCCGTCCCTCGGGAGTGGATTCGAAGATTTTCCAGGCCGGATCAATCACGTCCATTCGCTCTACATGATCCAGGCACCGCAGTCGTTGGATCTGCACTCTACTGGCTAGGTCGATGTCGCTATAAAGCCCGTGCAGTTCGTCGTTGTATCTCCTCTTCCATTCACAGTCTATGCAGGCGAGACCGAAAATTACTCGAAGGATTTTCCTCTCAAAGCAACCAAGAGTAACCTCACTCGCTTTTGATAGAGTCCATGCCTCTGCACCATAAAGTAGGACTTAAGGTCTTATTAAGGGTCACTTTAGTACTCATTTGATTTCATAGCCCAAAGAAACAGCGATTGGCAAGAGTTATTCTTCGTTTAATCTCAACGCTGGTGTCATTGTCTGAGTTCATAGCGGAGCGTAGGTAAACAGAGTCCTTCACCACCTTAAAGTTTTATCTGTCTATAGAGGCATTCTGTCCAAAACGTCGGTGTTGGGTGTACTTTCTTGATGACAGCATATACTTTGCCTTGGCCTCATTGACCGCCAAACCCATCTTCGCCCCTTTCGTCTCAATGCTCAATAACGCGACAATGGCATTCAGCTTTTTTTACTAGCTCAATATTTAGTACAATCCTTAACCGGTTTTATGTTCTTGATGACATGCTGCAGGAATATGGCTTCCATTAAAACTTCACCATAATCATCCCCCTAGGAAAGACTGGGAAATATATAAACCATCCATCACGACTTGACATCATCTGGTACAAAGACGGTTCTAAGATGGAGTCAAGAACTGGCTCTGGAATCTACGATGAGTCGATCCAGGTGAACTTGTCAGTCAGCCTTGGAAAAAACTTCCATCCATATTTCAGGATGAAGTCCTTGCAATCAACCAAAGCTCGAACACACGTGGAAAAACCATATTTATCTTTTCAGGTAGTCAAGCAGCTCTCAAAGCTCTTGAATCATTTGTCATGAAATCTAAACTTGTCTTAGAAACATTCACAACCATCTATGAACTTTCTAAGAAAAACCTAGACATCCTCCACTGAATTTGAGGGTAACAAATCGGCTGACTTACTGGCTAAAATCGGAGCAACTACTCCATCTATCGGACCTAACTCTTCTGCGAAGTCAGCAAAAACCATTTCAGGAACTATATCAATCTATCTCGCATCAAGTTAAACGACATCTGGTACAATACAGCTGGGCAGAACTGCACCAGACAATTTTTCCCCAATTTATTCTCCAGAAAATCACTCTTCCTGATTAATCTGGACAAAAAAAAAAAAAAACAGGATTCTAACAGGAATAATCAGCGGGACGGGCTCGTGAAAGAACATCTTCACCGCATTGGCGTCTCACCGGATCCTATCTGCAGACTCTGTCTTGAGAGTGACGACTCCTCCTTCGACTCTTCAGCATTTTGCCACGGCCAATCTGTTTATTTTAAATTTGACTCTTCGAAATGTCAACTGAGTATGTAGACAGGATTTTCTTGACTAAATTTGTCGGCTTCCCCTCCATAAACGTCAACTGCAAAAACTAATCACGTGACCGCTTATAGGGGCCATACACGACACAGACATGTCGTTGCAGAACAAGAAAAATTCAAAAAGTTTTGAATTCACGCAGACGGTCGTGACATAGGATACACACGCCACTGATAGAGACAAATATATTAATTTGCAACGAAATGTCTGTGTCGTGTATGCCCTATGCCCCCTATTAGACATAACGTCAAAACAAATGTGTTATTGCGTATAAGCAAGAGCAGTCGTTCTATATTAATGTACTATAGCCATAGAAAGGCCATGTTGGCACCTCACTCTCACCAAAGAGTAAATAACTAACCAAGAAAAGGCCCTACATAAAGCCTCTCGCTCTAACATTATAGGGTGTTTTCATAAACGTCTGCCTAACTAAGATCTGCGTAAGACGTGTTCATAAAGTCAGATTATTGATCGAACAAACGCAGATGAATTGCAGAAGATATGTTCGTAAACGTCATAAATGTCATCAGCGTCTGGCAGATTGTGCATCCATATTTTTTTGACTGCAGAAAGCGCGGGAGGTAACAAATTGTAAAGTGCGAAAAAAGAGTCTTATGGGCAATTTTTTATGTGTTTTCACAATTAAATTTAAATTTTTTTAAGGGAAAAAGAAGCTGCGGCGTGGAATGTCACGAAATGATTTTTGTGATGATTTTTTTTTTGATTTTTGTGTGACGTTTATGAACATTTAGTGACTACTTCAAATCGTACTAAAGCAGGCCTGCACACGTGCTGCAGAATAAGTGTATTCATTAATGCAACAAAAAAGAAAGACGATTGTACTAGCGCAGATTTTCGACGTTTATGAAAACACCCATACTGTCAAATTTAAATGAATAATTGTATATGTATCTGTATCGAAAAAGAAAAAAGTCTTATGTCGTTTTCCATTGGGACAGAAAAAGAGTCAGAGCAGTTTTTCTGCTCTCGAAATCAGCTGGGTGTCAGATTTCATGTTCCATTGGGCGCAAAAAAAAACTATTTTGCGAATCTCGATATCCGAGCGAGATTCACACCTATTTGCACTAACACCAAAACATTTGTCGTTTGTCAAACTTTAAAGTGTGTTTACTTACGTTTTTAGACGAGAAGTCTGTGAAAAATAGAAAAAAAAAAATATGTATTTGGGCGCTGCAAAAGTTATTAAAATAAATTGAATGGATTCTTATAAACACAAATTACAATTTAAGAACTGGTGACTTTTAAAACACACACCACCACAGATGCAAAGGAAGAAAAATCTCGTTTTATGTTCCATTTGGCACGAAAAATCTGAAATCTCAGAGCAAAATCTGAAAGTTCCAATGGAAAATGACATTAAAATAAATTCAATTCACGTGACCGCTCTGGGCTAAAAAAAACTGAAATACATCCAGTCAGATAGCTGTCAGACTTACTAAACTATGAATCCGAACGTCCCCTATGTAAGTGCTAAATCAAAGATAATTCGCGCAAACTTGTATCATTTGCCTTTTTTTTTTACTTTTAAAGCGAAGGAAATGGTTTTATTCGCGAACAGTAATTCGTTTGGTTTACATTGGCCGGGTTCCACTGCCCGCTAGACGTCTACCACAAAATATCCCAGATGAAGGAACGCTCGAGCTAGAACACTAGCGGCAACGGCAAAGTCCCCACTACAATTTAAGAAATGATACAAATATCATAAAATTAATATCTGAATTTATATTTTATTTACATTATTGCCAATTTTATCACAATTACACTTGCTCGGCTTCGTATTTATTTTCATTTTGTAAACGTTTGAACGATTTCCTTTGACATGTCGTTGTTTTTTTTTTCTCAATGCAGCGGGTAGTTTTGCGCTGGATTGAGAAATTTCCCAAAAAGGGATATTTCATAAAAAGTGCTAAACGTCTAGCGCGAATGGAGTTTGACATGTCGCTAGTCATTTAGTAGGCAGTGGAACGCGGCCATTCGCTAGTACTTTGACATTTAAGGCGAAGCACTTTTCTAATTTAGCGAATTGTATGTAATACCGATTGGAAACATTCGCATACTTTTGTGTTCGCTTCGCAAACGATAAAAGGGGCATAACAATACTAACGCACTTAGCATTTGTCATCCCATAAAAATATGTGTAAACTCAGAAACGTCAAACATTTGCGCAGTGATGCGGCATCACTGCTTATTTGCTATGATAAAGCTGATGCGATGCACTGGCACAGTTTATGCTGATGCGTTGGTGATTGAATGTGTCGTTTGAGTTTTAGAACGCATTGTTTGTGAAACAAAATAATATAATGAGTTCAACAAAAATTTATAAATTTGTCCTTCAAAAGCATAGTAATCTATTGATAAAAATGTCTATTTACTTATTTTACTTACTTATTACTTTACTTTTTTTGCCGGCGAATCAACAGCGCATCAGGTATTTCTGTGATTCTTTTTTGCGTTATGTTTGCGCATCAGTTTGATCAACTTTGCAATAATGAAGGCTGAAATCCAAAACGCAGTACTGCCGAAAAACTGCAACGTCAAGAGTTCTAAAACATAAAGAGATCACAGTGATGCAATTCATACCATTTCAAAACGCATTGTGAATGAATCAACTGCGCAAATTAAAGCAAACAACGCATCGTGAATAGCTATGATGTAAATGGTTCTGCTGGAATTCATATAATCCGATAAAATTGTTTTCTCTTCATAATAACAATATGCTTATATATTGCCACTGTATGAGCCAAAGTTATTAATTAATTTGTTAAAAGCTATCGTTGTTATCACTTTCGTGGGCATTTTTGCTGTTTAAAACAAGAAATCAATTGACGCGTGTTATCTTCAAATGTCATTCCAAAACGTCAAATATTAAAAAGCATCACGGATATAAAGCAGTATAAAAGCATTATTTGAATGCATCATGATCGCAGTATATGCAGTCGTTATGCGCATTTTTTTTTACGTTTTGAAATTCAGCCGAACACTTGACGTTAAAAGTGATGCCAACAGTTTGCATTAATGAACATTTTGCAAAGCATCATGGGCATCATGATGCGAGTGATGCGTTACTGAACTTACACTATAGTATGTAGGTAAGTAACGGAAAATCGGCCGAAGTTGGGGGTCTCAGTATGTCACTGTTTCTGACAGAAACGAAAACGCATCCTAAATTAAACAGCGGGCAGGATTGTGATATTTCTCTCCGACTATTGCTCCCACAAATGAACAAATTTATTCCCTCCGCATAGTAAATTAACAAATGGTGATGAAATTTTTCTTCCATTCAATGTTTTTTTTTTTTCTGTTTAGTATCAATATGGTCCTTTTAGTTATATCGGAGTGATGTACACCACTCTGAAGGTCTTCAGCATTCCGATGTGTGTTAATAGATTTCAGGAATCTGTAAGATTTCAGATACCGTACGTAAGTGTATTTGTATTTAAGAATTTCCCTTTTTTATCTAAGACCTGTAGGTAGAGCTCGAAAATATCTCTCAACCTTTTCAAAGGTCTTAATATTACTCTCAGTTGTTGAGATTTTTAAATAGGATCACATAATGACCAGTTTTTTATCACAGTATTTTTTTCTGTTATGTTCAGTGCGAAACCTTTATTTTGATTTTTTATCGTTTCGGTCAACCGCTGAGAGATATCACTGACAGAAAAAAATAAATCTCATTTGAACATTTTTCACTAACTATTACCGTTAGCTAGCAGCGCATGCGAAATTGCATTAGTGGTTTGAATAGTCATTGTTGAACACTTGTCTAAGGAAGTTGAATACAGGAAGTAACCGTGGAAAAAGTTTTTTCCGTTTTGAATTTAATTTTAAGTGAGAAAAGGTATAGCTTAAGTACTTAAACCCTTGAGAGTTTACTTTTAGTCAAACTTTATGCTTAAAATATTTTTAATATAGCTATATGCTAAACAAAGAAATTAACTGAATTCAATACAAGTTTGAGTTTTTTTTTACTTATTTTCGACAAATGAGGTCTTTGGTTGATCAATTCCATTAAAATGTTATGGTAAAAGTTAACTGATGAGAGATATATCCAAATTTTTAAAATAACGATCAACCAAAGAGCAAAAAGCCAAGAGTATATAAATATATCTCAGAGCAAGACCTTAATGTTGAAGCCGAATGTAATATCTCTCAGTGAGAAACCAATTGAAAATAAAGGTTGAGAGTTATTTTCGAGCTATGCCTGTAGGCACGATTATGTGGTATAGCTGATGTTGTAAAAATGCTTAAAATTTAGATACCCCAAAGCCAGTCGCCCCCTATCGCTTCGTTTTGTCTTGAAGCACACACTTCAAGCTACGCAAATGTGCAAAGTGGTGTGGCAATTCATGCCTGGATAAATATTATCACAGGACAACTCAAACCGCTCATCATTCTAAGTCCTTTCTTATGGATACTGTAGGTTGAGCTGAAAATGGGCAGGCAAATTTGCAAAGCATTAATTCAAAATAAGGTAGCAGCACACTCTCTAAATCCACATTACAATTCCCAACCCTGTCTCCATCTCCATTAAAACACGAACACACTCATTTCCATTAAGGACATACTCTTGCCCGTATTTTTTTTCCGTGGCCGCCGCTTATTTGTCCACGATAAGTCTTCAGTATCGGTCCTATTTAAAATATTTTTTGCTTGGTTTTCCGAATCTCCCCCCTCAGTATGCTTCCCATTTCTTCCTTTAAAATAAATGGATATTTTTGAAAATGTTTAGTTAACTTATAACAAATTCTTCTTTCTTTCTACTTTCAGCGTAATTTGTTTTCTTTTTTGTTCTTATAATTTTCTTTTATAGTCCGCGAAAGCGAATTCAATTATTTGAAGGAAAAATAAAAATTCATAAAAGAATCATTCGACAACATCGCCAATAAACGCGGTGTTGCCACAGCTAAGATTATTAATATTTTTATTAAAAATAAAGTTAAGACCTAATCGTCATAAAATAAAATGATAAACCATTATTATATACAAACATCTGGTTATTATAATAAAAGCAAAAAACGTAAATGAAAAAAGCCACACAACATAAAATCATTAATAAATTATAGAAATATATTTAAACGAATCCAATCATGTTTTTTTTTTTTAATGATGAACGAAGAGTTACAGGCGTTTTTTGGAGCTGGCTATTATAAATTAGGTAATGTGGTTGCTGTTAGCTGCAAATGTAAAAATGGAACGGCGAGGTCTTTTGTTTACCTGATCGATGGGGTATTTATCTTAACAATGATTGGTTACCATTATTTTTAAAGTTTGACATTAATTTTTCTGCGAAAGTACACAATGGGTTGGGCTCAATGTAACAGACGCTTTCTTTGTATAAATAAGTGAATGGAACAACTGTAGGTCCTATTTATTTAACCCCTTTCCATTCAAAAATGCATTACATACATATATGGAGAATATAACTGAGCAAGTTACTGGATCTCATTACGAGCCGTACTACTAAAGTCAACGGAAACCTTGTGAAAATTACAGTCTGATAAAAAGCTTCGACACAATATGATCCTAGACGGATTGATTATTATTTTTCTGGAAGGTAAGAAATTCAATCTCCCTTACTTGAAATTAGTCCGCATATTTATGTAGTTTATTATTGGTACTGGTACAGGGCTTCTATCAAATTATTTGAATTCCGTTGCTGCTCAAGGATATACATATCAAGGGGAAACATTGAACCCCTTGGGTGAAGCCTTCGGGCAAGTTACCGGAGGACTGGTTGAATCTGGTGGAAGTTGGGTACAAGTTGGAGCACCATTGGGACAAGTTGGAGCCACATTGGGTCAAGGTACTGCCGGGTTAGGCGGAACCTTGGAACAAGTTGAAGAGACCGTAAAACAAGTTAGTGGAACCTTGGGAGCAGCCATTGGACAAGTTTCCGAAAGCTTGGGGCAAGTTACTGCAGGCTTAGGACAAGCAGCACCCGTGAATCAAATTACTGCTGGCTTGGGCCAACTTGGTGGAACCTACGAACAAGTAACGGGGGGATTGGCACAACTTGGAGGAAATTTGGGACAAGTTGGAGCCACATTGGGTCAAGGTACTGCCGGGTTAGGTGGAACTTTGGAACAAGTTGAAGAAACCGTAAAACAAGTTAGTGGAACCTTGGGAGCAGCCATTGGACAAGTTCCCGAAAGCTTGGGGCAAGTTACTGCAGGCTTAGGACAAGCAGCACCTGTGAATCAAATTACTGCTGGCTTGGGCCAACTTGTTGGAACCTACGAACAAGTAACGGGGGGCTTGGCACAACTTGGAGGAAATTTGGGACAAGTTGGAGCCACATTGGGTCAAAGTACTGCCGGGTTAGCTGAAACTTTGGGACAAGTTGAAAAAACCGTAAAACAAGGATTGAGTCAAGTTAGTGGAACCTTGGGAGCGACCATTGGACAAATTCCCGAAAGCTTGGGGCAAGTTACTGCAGGCTTAGGACGAGCTGGTGAAACCATTGATCAAGTTACTGGAGTCTTGGAAGACGTTACGGGGGGATTAGTTGCAGCACCAGTGAATCAAATTACTGCTGGCTTGGGCCAACTTGGTGGAACCTACGAACAAGTTACCGGGGGCTTGGCCCAACTTGGAGGCAATTTGGGACAAGTTGGAGCCACATTGGGTCAAGGTACTGCCGGGTTGACTGGAACCTTGGGACAAGTTGAAGAAACCGTAAAACAAGGATTAAGTCAAGTTAGTGGAACCTTGGGAGCAACCATTGGACAAATTCCCGTAAGCTTGGGGCAAGTTACTGCAGGCTTAGGACAAGCAGCACCCGTGAATCAAATTTCTGCTGGCTTGGGCCAACTTGTTGGAACCTACGAACAAGTTACCGGGGGCTTGGCACAACTTGGAGGAAATTTGGGACAAGTTGTAACAAAATTGGGTCAAGGTAATACAGGGTTGGCTGGAACATTGGGACAAGTTGTAGGAACCGCAAAACAAGTTATTGAAGGAAAAGGTCAAGTTGGTGCAACATTGGGACAAGTAGGGGACCCATTGGTCAAGTTCTTGAAAGCTTAAGACAAACAGCTAAAACCATCGGGCATGTTACTGGAGGCTTGGGCCAAGTTTGTGGAACCTAAGCTCAAAGTTGGCGTTACCTACTAGCACCCCAACATACGGACGCCGCTAAACAAACCAACGATTCAATAAAAATTTGAAAATAAACATGAAGCATTCAATCTTAAGTCTGGTTTATTTGTTTGTAAGTTGTACTAAAGTATTTATCCTCAATCATTTAGTCCAATTGCGAATGGAGACTCGCTATTTGTTCGAAGGTAATAGTTTCCGCGTGCGCTGTAATTCAAATAATATTTAAATCTTTTTATTTTTTAAATCCATACACGCCAAACACTCACCTGATTGGACAGTTGAAACCCATTTCAATCGATTCCTCCTTCTTATTGTCAACACCTAACAATAGAAATTGAAAATAGTTCGCAGAAGGAAATGACCAAAACTTTGGCCCGTTCATATTGGCCACACTCTCTGCCCAAAATCTCCACGACCGTTGATGGCTGCATAAATCTATTTATACCAAGTCAATCGAACATTCGTGCCTATTATTTGTGCATCCATAAAAATAATACCTTCTTTACTGAGGGGAATAATAAACCCTTGCGGGCATCCTGGTTGTCCTTGCCGTCCGCCGTTTGGCCAGAAATCAACATGACCCAGTGAAACTGGTTGACCATAAGTTCCAATGTCAGTGTGAATGGCCTGAAGGAATTCCACATCATTCCTGTTCACAGTTTGCAAGAAAAATGTGAAAAAGAATGGAAATGCTGGGTCCAAGACTGCCATTCTGCAAATATCTCTTCAATCCCATTCTTTTGAATTACATCCAGTTCAAAATTTTCTACTAACCGATGTATTTGTACTGTTCCTTTGGTTTTCTTCATAACCTGCCTACCCGTCATGCCCGCCAATTGAGCGCCCAAAGAGTGTGCGACCACTGTGAAGCTTTCCCTTTCCAAGCCCGCATCATATAGATTCAAGGTCATATCGGCCAAAACTGGAGCGAGCTATTGTATTAAATACAAATATGAAATTTAAGTTTTCTGATTCGATTCGTACAACTCACCATTTCAATATTTGAAAAGGCTGCAAAAATGTAATTTTCACCTGCTGCCGTAGCCCAATCTATGGTTAAGAGATTAACAGAACCGCGCTTTAAATAGGCATCGACAATCACATGGACACTCTCCGAATCCTGGGTCTCATGGAATCCGTGCAAATAACAGTGCGTTTCGTTGTTGACAAACTTTGGGTGAAGCAAGACTTGAGATGCATCCGGAAGGTTGTATGATATGTGATCGTTGTAGTCTGGGCCATAGTAGAAGACGAGTTTTGTTTCCTCAGGACCAACGATCGTGGACACCAAGCCACTGAATAGAAGCACAAAACCGAAATTTACTTGGAAAAACCGAGAGAACATTGTGTGTTGGGATGAGGAAGGAAACCTTTCGACTGATGCATTTCTATAAATGCAACATTGGAAGCAGCTCTATTGATATTGAATAGCGTAATGCATTTGCGATTACTTTAATTGGGCCGTAGGACCCGCATGTGAAATTGTTGCATTTAAATCAATTTAATATAATAGATTCATTTACCTAAGCCTGGCTTGTGCACGTAACATGTTGCATTAGATGCGAAGGTCGCCCTGGAAACAGTGACAAATGCAAGCACGCATGTAAATATACTCAACTATAGGGCAGAGTGTCGCATTTGCACAGGCCAATTGCCAACTGATTCTCAGCCATTCCTGTTTCGGTATGAACCATGTCCATGTACCTATATAGAGATTATTTTTAGTGTTGCTAGTCATCTGGCGGTCAATGTTATTTGTTCTTAAAGGGCTTATAGCTTTCAATGCGGCGTCAGGAGTTTCAAGATAGCTCTGAGGAACTGTAAGCGATGAAATGTCATGAGTCATGACTCATGATATATACAAACTGGCGCTAGTAGCTGGGTATTTTAAAATTACAGTCAGACTTAATTGAGTTTTTGAGTTTTAGGTTCTACATGTTAGGGCAAGTGAATTGCTGTTGTGAGAAATTTCAAATTCTAGTTTACGACTTGTTGGAAGAGCATAGGCACTGATGGACATTAACCTGTCGATGCCAAGTTTTGGAATTTCCACTAAGACTAAGCCCACATCGTTCGTTTACGTTTGCGCATCAGTTTACCAAGCGTTGCAGCCAAACCCACTTTGCTAAACGAGTGATTCCTAGTCTTTATGCAGAGATGCATTTCAAAGTTCTACAGAAATAAGAGTTCAACTGCTGTACAGGTAGTTGTACCGCTGTAAAGTGACTGTTCTCCTAATGTTGTAAAATTCCTAATATAGGTATTAATTACTGGGTCTTCAATGGGTCGTAAATTCAGCAACTCTTGCGGTTCCTACCTAGAGAAGATCCTTCTTGACTGTCTCTGGAGTGAAAAGATGGCTCTAGGAATTTATCAGGGAAGGCACAATAGGCCCCCTTAAAGGTACTCCCGCCTCACAATCTAATCTAATCTGGTGGGTCTTACCTATAAATGCTTTTAGTTTCGACTCTAAATTGTAGTAGTCTACGATGGTAAGTGTGAGTTTCCGTAAATTTAAAGTCGTGACTAAAATATATTATTAGTATGGCGCACTGTGTTTACTTACTTACTTAGGTGGCGCTACAGTTCGTTGTGAACCAGGGCCTCAACCAACAAGCCGCTCCAGTCAGCCCGGTCCTTAGCCAACTGCCTCCAGTTACGCACTCCAAGTTGATTGAGGTCGTTTTCTATACTTGTGCGCGCCACCTGAGGCGAGGTCTTCCTCTACTGCGTTGACCCTCTGGATTGGAATCGAAGACCGCAGACCGGGCCGGAGCGTTGATGTCCATTCGCTCTACATGTCCTAGGCATCTCAAACGTCCAATGCGCAGTTTTTTTGACTAGGTCGATGTCGCTGTACAGCTCGTATAGTTCGTCATTGAATCGTCTTCTCCAAAGCCCGTCAACACAAACGGGACCGAATATCTTACGAAGAATTTTTCTCTCGAAACGACCAAGGATATCTTCATCCGCTTTGGAGATAGTCCATGCTTCAGATCTATACAACAGGACTGGGATGATGAGGGTCTTATATAGAGTGTCCTTAGTTTTTCGGGAGAGGGCTTTACTACACAGTTGCCTTCTCAGCCCAAAGAAACAGCGGCAAAAGTTATTCTCCGTTTGATTTCTGATGAGATGTCATTTTCAGATGTTATAGCAGAACCAAGGTAGACAAAGTCCCTTACTTTCTCAAAGTTATAGCTGTCTATTGTGACATTCTGCCCGATTCGTCGATGTAGGGTGTCCCTTCTTGTTGACAGCATATACTTGGTTTTGCCCTCGTTAACTGCTAAGCCCATTTTAGCCGCTTCTGTGTCTAATCTTGCAAACGCGCCAGTGACAGCTCGCTATGTTCTTCCAATTATTTCAATATCGTCCGCGTATGCAAGTAATTGTACAGACTTTTGAAAGATCGTACCTCGTATGTTGGCTTGTGAGTTTCGCAAAATTCGTTCAAGTACGATGTTAAAGAAGTCGCATGACAGCGCGTCGCCTTGTCTAAATCCTTTTTTGACATCAAAGGTGTCGGTTAGGTCACTACCGACCTTGATGCAGCAGCAAGATTTCTCCATCGTCATCCTACACAGACGAACGAGTTTGGTAGGGATGCCAAAATTAGACATGGCTCTATATAGCTCGTCTCTATAGATACTGTCATAGGCGACTTTGAAATCGATGAAAAGATGGTGAGTATCGATTTGGACTTCTTGGGTTTTTCCAGGATCTGATCGACGGTGGACTTTCCTTTAGGTTTTAGGCGTTCACACAATATTGCAGATGAGATCTTGTACGCGATGTTAAGGAGACTGATACGCACTGTGTTTAGCTTGCTGAATATTTCGAAATACTTTCCATACTCGCCAAAATTGTTAAAGTGCGGTTTTCACATTTTAGAACACAGAAATCTACTACGTCCCTACGCGCGCAATTTTTATCTCATTTCTCATCGAATAACAACTTTTAATAATTAAACGGCAAAATAGCATCACAAGTCACTTATTAAAACAATTTTGAAACATCCATTAGACCTTAATCACTTTTTTTCACAATCCGATCCCTAATTAAAATTACCTATAGGAAATGTAGACCATCAGTTGCACGCAAAGGCCAGTCCAAAAGTTGAATCTTGCAATTTGCCAAATAATTACAGTAGTGGTGTGCGTTTAAAATGGCAAACCCATTTCGGACAGTCAGTAAAATCAACTAGTTAAGACTCGCTCATTGCCACAAAAATCAACAGTCCAAGTTTTCCCGTCAATATCTCAACACACTATATGCACTTGGTTTAAAAATGCATTTATTATCTACTTGCTGTTTGGCATTCCTCTCTAGCCAGTTGGTACTGGTATTCGCAATAACAAGTCCCGACACAGCAACTCTAATCTTTTACTATGGGTAAGTGGGGTATACGAAAGAAACAAACCTATGAGAAACTCAACCCCATCCTTAGACCAACATACAGCGATTACATAACATACAACCTCTCTGATGCACACCAAGTCCTTCGACATCCGAAATTCATCCTCAACAATAAAACGCATCTCTATATTCATGGATATTCTGAAACTCAGCAATCCGAAAGTGTCCAAGTGATTGTTGATGCCTATATGAAGAGAAAAACAATAAATCTTCTAAGCCTCGATTATGCCGAGGCAGCTGGTGAAGGTTACATAACGTCCTCTTTTACAAATACTGATCTGGTAAGTTTTTGCGTAGGCGTTGGGCGTCACCAGAGAACTTTTGCACAAGGCACGTATTTTTAAGCTTGCTCCGGTGCTGGGTGATACAATCCTGAACCTATACGATGAAGGCTTGAATCGAGAAAGTTTCACAGTGATAGGACACTCACTTGGATGTCAAGTAGCGGGAAAGACTGGCAGGCATATTATCGAGAAGACGGATGGAAGGGTGAAAATTTACAGGTTAGAATACATTTGAAATAGTGCAGAATGAAATATGTAAGACGGAAAATTGTTTTTCAGAATGGCCGCCTTGGATGCAGCTTTCCCATTATATTTCAACATTGGCTTCTTGCCTACCACTATTACTGTCAACAGAAATGATGCGGAACACCTTCAGGCAATTCATACCGCCGGGTGGACGTATGCTCAGCCCGGTTCAATTGGACATGTTGATTTCTTTCCCAATGGTGGAACCGAAATACAACCGGGATGCCCAGTAGGACTGTTTATCCCTTTAAGCAATGAAAGTAAGACTATGCGGGTGTAAGCATTTCGAAAATTAATTTCATTTTGCGGTGTAAATAGGTCTATGCAGCCATCAACGATCATGGAGATTTTGGGCTGAGACCATTATTGCGAACGGGCCGAAGTTCTTGGCTTTCCCTTCTACGAGCTATTTGCGATTTGTATTGGACGGTCGTAGCAATTTGCAGAATCAACCAATTGAAATGGGAAACGATTGTCCAGTGAGGTAAAGTTACTCTTGGCAGAGCTTTGGATTTGTTAATATTTTCTTCTGATTACAGTGCCAGAGGGGATTACTACCTTAGGACTAATAGCGAGTCGCCATTTGCAATGGGACTCGATACAGTGAATTAGAATCAAAATATATTTTGGGATTTAAATTAAAGTATAAGGTCGGGTGTTTATATACTAAATTAGGTATCCGAACGTCGGCGTCCCCAATGTACATCCAAATATTTGTGCCAGAATATCGAACTGTTTTTGTATGCATTTTTTGGCGAGGTTGACGGGCCACCTGATATCTAGTTGAGCAGGATACTAGGCTTTAACGCTAATAAAAGCTTCCAACAAGTCCTAAGCAAGAATTTGAAATTTCCCCAGCAATTCACTTGTCCTTAGAAGCAGAACCTCTAACTCAAAAACTCAATTAAGTCGGAGTGTAATTTTAAAATACCCAGCAACTAGCACCAATTTGTATAAATCATGACATTTCATCTCTCACAGTCCATAAGATCATTGTATATAGAGACTCTATATACAATGATAAGATATATCCAGAAACACCTGCAGCCGCAACAATTGTTGCTGACTGCGTTCAGCCACCAAGCCATGCATGGCCGTAGTAAATCTGTAAGTATTTTGAAATTTTGAAAAGATCAATAATTATGTCTTTAATGACCCGTGAAATCTACATATCCGAGCTGTCCCCATTCGAGCTCAATTGTGCATTTCTTGTCGTATCTATCCAGCTGCTTAATGTTAAGTGCATCGAATTGTCCATTTAGGTGTATTTTATATCTCTACGTAAATTCGCAGATAGGCCAATTGGAAAATTTCTTCCCCCTCCTCAACATTTAATGACCCTGCAATGTATAGGTTACTATCAACCAGCTATGAATCTGGTTATGTCAGTGTCAGAGCCTATTGATTATTTGCGTTCTTCGCAAAACAATGACCAGCGAGTGGACAGCAGTTCGGAGGCAACTACCGTAGCGGTCACAGAGCCAGGCTCACTATGGTTGGGAGGTGCGTGCAGATAAATTATCCCCGGTGTTTAACCCCCGCAGGTGAGAACGAAAAAGCTGTATAATGCACTCACTGGTCGCTTTATGCTCGTAAGAGATATGGAGTCACCACCACCCAACTGGTCACTTCCTCGCGCGATATTTCGCCTCTGGGCCGCACACATCGCGTACAGTCAAAAGCTTAACTGCCGCGCATGGGCATTCCAAATGAAATCGCACTTGTATGGGCGCAGTTGTAGTGGTATTAGGTCGAGTGGTCATAAGGCGCAGGCGATAGAGTATCGCGTCATCATAGGAGGTTTCTGTGCAGATTTTCCCATTTATCTTGTTCCAATGGGCACGGAGTTTTTCCTTTCACTTTTCAATTCGGTGTCTACCTATAGATATAGTTTCTGTGATTTTGGGCGCAATTATTGCTTTGGACGGATTACCAGAAACGTTTTCTCCAACATTATCACTATATAGTGTGAATATTTAAGGCGGTATAATATAGATTTCCACTTCCCGCGCACTTTCGAATCGAAATTTCAAAGTATGATTGTACAATGCGCTGTCAAACCAAGTGTAATCGACAAAAACAACAGATAGATTCAAGAGATGCATGATTCCTCTTGCCTAAGGAAAGCACAAGTAGAGAGGGGCGCTGCTTCAGGAATTAAGTTAGGATTTTAGAAAACCTCATCAAAATGTCAAAAAGAGTACGAAGCTCGAAGAAAATACTGTCCCAGTTAGAATTAGAACTGACTGTTTATGAATCATGGTAACAGACACTTACACTGCCCGACAACCGATTAGAACCCCTTATGCTTTGTGTTTTTGTAGTCTAATATCAGCCAATCAAATAGACCCTTTGAAACTAATTTCTCACCAATGAAAGTTTATAATATTCTTAGCGAAAAGAAAAGATAGTTCCGGCAGTAACTTATTTAATAACAATATAAACGATTTTTAACGAATTTAATATTAAAAATCCACTCTTTTTTTTCGGACATTTGATTAGCACCCCCACTTGAAAATGTTGAATAGCATAAGAAAATGAACACAAAACATGCCCAAATTTATTTTATTTATTTTAATTACATAAATTAAGAACATTATATATAAAATAATTAATACTGTGTTGTGCCTCCACGGTTAACTATGACCTGGTACATCCTGTTGGGTAAGGAGTCATATAATTTCCTTATAAAATCAAGTGAAATAGTCTCCCAGGCACTTTTTATTCCTTCAATTAGTTCCGATTCAGTCGGGTATTGCCTTCCAGACTCATAGACTTCGCGTCCTAACGATCCCCACCGATTTTCTATAATGTTAAGGTCAGGCGAGTATGGCGGCCAGGTCAGTAAAGGCACGTTTTGGTTCTCAATTCAAGACTTCACGATCCTAGCAGTGTGGATAGGGGCGTTATCCTGCTGGAACTTCCACTCCTAGGACCCAAAAATATTTTTGATTGCCGTTTTTAATACTCCATTGTATGTTGTGGTATTCATACGACGAGTGATAAATTGAAATCAGTGATGCCAGATTTTTTTGCCGAAATTCCCCATTTCATATCCGTTTTTCCCCATTTCATTCATTGAAGAAAAGTAGGTACCTAAATATGAATTTTTAATGGGTATAATAGAATGTTGTTTTCTTTTATTAAGACATTTATTTTGAGGGGGTAATGCAAAATTATATGAATTTAAAACATAAATAATTAATTCACTATACGTTGGCTTTAAAGTTAATATCCAGGTAAAGCAAAAACAAATCTTTACTCTTTCATAAAAAGTGGTAATAATAATAAATTAAAATCTAATATTACAGGTACATAATCAAAATACGTTAGAGAAGCAATATAGGTAATCCATAAAACACATTGTTGTGTATGGTAGTTATATACAAACAGAGTAGATAAAAAATGAATATTAAATATACAAGGAAAGTAAAATATTCAAAGTCTTTTAGTTTAAAATTCTATGAATTCATGTAAGATACTGCAAAAACTAATACAAAAATAAACAACTAATAAGTTGAATTAAATGAATAGATTTAAAAAGCAGCATATGTAATTCATAAATAACAGAGTCTTACATATTATAATTGCTTATAGCTACCCACATTACGAGGCAGGTTGATAGTAAATTATAAATTAAAAATGTACATAAATAATAAAAAAAAAAAAATATATGTATATATAAATAAAAAAATATTTAAGGTTAAAGTTATAGAAAACGTTGAGCGGCGAATGAAACGGCGAACTTCACATCTGATATTAAATCTGCACGAAAGCTCAGTTCGAAATACGTTTAGAGCTAAATCGCTTAGATTCTATAAACGTGGTGATGTTTTTAAAAAATGGGGGGAAAATCCCCACATCTGGCATCGCGTATTGTAATTCAATGGTGCCAGAATAATGTAATTGCTTCCCATACCATGACACCACCCGCACAGCTGTGCAGTCTGTCTAAAATATGATCTTCCTTTTGAAGAAGAATCGTCTGGAAAGACTACACTCCTTGGTCCAGGTCATATTCGCTCTGTAGAAATCCAGCCGTTGCGTCTTTCGAATTTGATTAAGAAATGGTTTATTTTTTATTTTTAGACGTTTTAAATGTTCAGCATTAGAAATTGTTCTTTGCACAGTCCACAGGCACGCTTTTACATCGGCTTTTTCTTTAATTTTGGCTGCAGAGTCACGCAAATTGGACGCCTGCCTCAACATAATTCTCTTGTCAGCAGGTGTAATCACAGAAGAGGGCCGGTCCTTCATATTCTTTCCATAATTATGCTCATTGCGTAAGAATGAGGAAAAAAGTTATTTCCAGCTTCGGTTAATTTCTTTGGATAATTTATGGATTGAGAGGCCACAGTCGCTATAAGCCTTTATTTTGGCTTTTTTGCCTTCAATTAACGGTTTCGCTTTTCCCATATTTATAGTTTGTTATATTGAAATTTGTTCAAATTAGACTATCAACAGGATGTCCGCCGGGAAGGTATACTACTTTGTTTTGCCGCCATTTTGGTAAACATTAGTCTTGACAGTTCATATTTGGCAGTCGTGAAGTAGACACGTGGCAAATGTATTGTGTAAAAATATTTGATAAACCAACGTGTTTTAATCGTTAAAACATTTTATCAAAATCAATCATAGATTACTGTGACTATGAGAAAGTTACGTGAAATTTTTGGGAGAAACAACGTGCCAACAAAACGCACTAGGTATTTATCGTGTAGTGAATGCTTTCGAAGAAAGAGGGTCTGTAGGTAATAGGCCCAACCATGGACCACAACGTACTGCAAGATCGGCTGAAAACATAACTGCTGCTCAAGGCAGTGTTCAAAACAATCCATCAACCTTCTTCTTTGAAAATGAAAACGGTGTAATGGTAACTGTGAATGGGGAGCCATATCGTGATATGATTGAAAACTTTTTAACGCCACAACTTCATGCTTTGGGCTTGATTAACATGTGGTATCAAGAAGACGGTGCCACATCGCATACAGCCAGGATTACAATGGAATTACTGCGAGACCTCTTTCCACAACAAGTTATTTCAAGAAATGGTGATGTTGATTGGCCTCCACGGTCGCCTGATTTGATATTCAAATTGATGTAGTTAACGTACTAGATTACCACAATTCGGAAAAGGGTAAGTAGAGGTCATACATTGACCATTAGGTAATACCCCAACCGACATTATAGTAGACTGCTCTCATTATTATAATCGCCAAACATCTGAATTAGATACACTTAACACCACTCCCACACAGCCATGATAGGTTAGAAAGCAAAACCCTTTCCTCGACATCGTCACTAATCGAAATCGAAACTGCCAATATTGGGTTGCGTGACAACATAATTCCCACGTGGTCCAACAACCAACATCGACACCGCACCACCGCCAGCTACTTACATAACCCCAATTAAAAGTATAAACATTTTTTTTGCCATTTTTCCGTTTTGAACCAACATTATACTCCCTCCTTTCTATAAACTGGCTGTCTGATAATGGCAAAATAAATGCCCGCTTGCGTAGTGGACCACTCCATCGAGGCCCCATCCTTGGTCGTAAATAATGGCACCGCTGCTTCATATCCATCATATGGGACTTCAGTTAACAATTTTCCCATATATGAAATGCTTGCATGCTGGCGTCATTCCACAGCCGAAATCGAAGGGAAAACTTGAAACGTGAAAAGTGTTTATTTCCACGATGGTTCCCCAATCCCCATAGATGTTGCTAATGGAGCAACAACACACTCACACACACTCCAGAAGAATACAGCTCTTGGTGTAATTTTATTTGTAGGAGATCAAGCTCTCGCGCGCGCTCTCATAAATCTGAGCGTGCGCAGCATTACGTATCCGACAGACGCACGCGCTTTACCCCCCAGTGCAGTATAAACGACGACGGAAATGCGACTGCAGAAATCTGTAAGCGATTTTATTGGCAAAGTGGCAGAGGTACATTCATAAAAATGTTGTAACTTAACTTTTGCGGGTTTGTTCGTTTTTTGGCTTTTGAATTTGCTCGCTGGCTGTATAATTTATGATCGCGTCTAAGATGTGGGTTAATCGTGTACTGGGCTAAGCGGTTGTCGCGCGGCGTTATTCGCTGCAGCGTAATCGTTGTCGTTTTGCATGCCTGCTATACTTTGGCCATATGCATGTGCGCGATGCCTTGAAGCGATGATGCTTTGCATACCGCGCTCATCCAGTGACCCACTGGCTAGTTGAATGTTACGAGAACACATACTCGAACTCGACTCGTATGGTTATGTGAAATTTCATTGTTGGTCCTTCTACTGCCGCCTCACTCTCTTTTTCTTGTTGGAGCGGTTGTAACTTGTAAGACATATTGTCACGTTATGACGTCGCCTTGCATGTTCTACAAGAAGATGTAGGGATCGTTTACAGAATGTGCAGCAAGATGGGTTATACTTTTTTAGTTGAACTTGTGAATGTTGTCTTACAGTTTTAGGAATAATTTCTGGGTTCTTAACTAGCAGATTAAGGACGCCCGAGGTTTCAACCGAAATTGAATTCGTGTACCAAAGTTAAGAGGAATTTGCAAATTTTGTATATTTGGAATGCATTTGATTCATGTGGAATGTCAGTTGGAGAATCTGCAGCGATTAATTAAACAAGTAAGCCTTTCCGAATGCTTAGAGGAAGCTGGTGCATAACTTTTTCGTCTGATAATCCGAGCTCACGGAAGGAGAATATTTGTCGGAGTTTGTTTAATCTTTTACGAAAGCTAAGAAGGCCATTCTTGTCCCCCACTTACATATTTACAAAAGGTAACATTGTTGGCGCAGTGGCTTAGTGGTTAGTGTGTTAGACTACTAAGCGAGGGTCGAGATTCGAATCCCGCAAAAACCCAAATTTCAACTTTTTTTTTCCACTGCGCCACTTCTCGCGAACGTCTGACAAACATCCGAGAGTATAACTGGCTTGAAAGAGCTTCTCAATTAGCCGTTTGGAGTCGGCATAAAATTGTAGATACCTTCCATTTGTTCCAAAAATGAAAAACTCACACAAAACGAATGGTTGTGAGAAGCTAGGCCTAGGGTCCCTCCGGACCTGTTGCGCCAACTATATTTGGCATTTGTAGCACTTAAATTTTTAGAGGGTCAAAACAATAACAACAAGAGCAAAAAAGATTTAGCAAGACAATAACTTCAACTTATAAGGCATTCATGTACTTTTTTTTTTTTGGTATTTCTTGTCGCACACACTGTTAGTAAGACATTCGTTAGGCGATCTCATTGACTCTTGAATATCGAAATCGAAAGCCCAAATCTCTTGCAAAAAGAAACCACCACCACCGGTCGTGCATGGCCCTCCGTGGCCATTAAAACCGATTATGACATTCTTCTCTATCCTCGTGTGCACCACGAAGTGAAAAACTCTGCGAAATTTTATGCAGGTGATAAAGCAGAGCGTAGCTTTTAATGTGCGAGTTCACCTTCAACAAATCGTACGTACACAACTCCGACAGCTTACAACGGCTGCAAGCTGCAACGACGACAACGACTTTACGACGCGACATAGACGATACTCAAAGTTTGCATATATACCTACCAGGATAGATGAGTTATGGGCTTCGTGCGATTGTGTCATTTTGACTTTTGAAAATGTGCAAAATGGCCTACGAATTTTCCTCGTCGTAAAAAGAAACCAAACAGAAATATTGATTCCGATGTTTGCACACCATACGTACTCGGTACTCGTATACTAACTTTGGTTACAAGCCGAAAACTGGCTGGCTGACAGCTTTAAGACTCCTAAGCCGACGACTTAAATGGAATTGTTTTGATTTTAGCATATTGATTGGGTTCGCACGAAAATATTTCGCTCATTTTAATAGCCGATTAGTGGATGCTGGATGGCGTTGAATTTATTCGCATGTTGCAGCTGGTGTTTCAGACGTCTAATTGGTCGAAATAGATTTTTATGATGAATTATGCGATGGCAAATGAATTTTGATGGGAAGTATTTATGTGCAAATCGAGGTATAAAATATTGGTGGAAACACATGTAAGTCCATTAGGGGTTAAATTGATCAAAGTGTCTATTATAAGGTGTGAACGATGGTAAAATTAAATTTTATGTCGCCTGATGGTTAAGCGTCTAACGTGTACGACTTTTCGGAAGCCATGTTAAAAAGGAACGTATACATGGATATAAATTGTAAATATCGGCTTGGATATTGTTTGACTTTGAGCAGAGAGAGAGATTTAGTATCATGATACATGAGTGGGGATGTGCAAGTAAATAGTTAAAGTCTGACAACTTGCTGACTTGATGTGTTTTAGTTTTGATTTTGACCTAGGTAAGTCACATGAACAGCTGTTTTAGTTGTCGTTTACGGATGGGTAGGTGACGAATCTAGTCAAGAAATTCGTGACTGAAGCTAATGTGGTTTTCCATTGGGACCAAAAATCAATCTTTTTTTTTGATCTAAATCACTTTTCGCGTTCCATTGGGCAGAAAAATCAATCTTTTTTTTCGATTCGGATCACTTTTTGAAGATCACGATATTTTTTCAGATCTACACACACCAATATAATTTGCACAGCGGTTTTACGTCAGTTTTAGAAGTTTGCTTTCGAGAGAAATGCGCAAAGTTTCGTGAAAACCAAAATAGCAAAATATACAAATAGCTTTGAATTCGATTTCAGAGGAATTATTATCTTCATTATCTACCTCGTCATCTGAATACTACAAATCACCAGTAATACTTCATTTGTACCTAAAACATAGAAAAAATTTTCAGGTCGATATCCATTTGCGATTTTGCCTGAAACGAATGCAATTTGAACAGCTGATATTGTTGTCAATTAACGCACTAATCCATTTTAAAAAAACAGATCAATTTCGTTGCGCGTTCCATGAGCACCGTAAAATCTGAGATCTGAAAAAGATTTCTAGTGGTCCCAATGGAAAACCACATAAGATTAGACTGCATGCCAATTATGCACATGAATGCCAACAGACAAGTGACCAGATTAGCTGTCAAATGACCAAAATGTCAGGATTATCAAAACTGTACCAATATTAGACTATATGACCAAAATTACCAATATGGTCATAGTTGCCTTGATGGTCATTTAAGGCATTTATTATTTTTTACCAAATGTTGTAGTAGGTTTCCACAAAAAAAGAGAACGAAAATAAATATAAATAAATCAAAATTCCACGAACTCAAACAACGATTACAACAACAAAAAAATTGTGCGTGGAGTCCCTCCGCGCGGAAGAAGTGAAACTTCGTAATGTGGAAATGAAAATAGGAAGGGGTAGAAATTGATTTTTAGTGATATCATTTTGTTTCTTTAAACTTCTTCTTATAATTTCTAGGTTTCTTACGTCTTTCAAGTTTCAAATTTGAAAATTCTATTAAAATTAGTACGTTTACTGATATCTGTCATGGTACTCATGGTTCATAAGCATATGGGTTTTGTCCCATCTAGGTATATCATATTTAATAATAATTTAGCGACCATTTATCTTTGGTGTGGAGAAACGAAGTGGAGACTAGGGGCGCTAAAATTAAGCGCGAGCAGGATACTACCTTTTAAGACAAACTTTATAATATTGCTTGCAAATCACAATTGATCGCATCTTTTAATTATCATTTTCAAGTGGAGAAATATCCAAATCCATAACATTTACAATGAGATAATGACAACTAAAGTAAGATACGATATGTTGGAAGTCGCATTAGAAGTTTCACTTCAAAAATACTACCCTATTAAATTATAGGTATGTGTATCAAATCAAACCAAAACAAGTAAATGAAATAATGAGGACGCTATACTCGTTGCTAACGCTCGCGCTGGCCTGTAACAGGTATACTACGCGCATGCGTTCGATTGCCACGCATTCACTCTCGCTCTGTCTCCTTCTATTCCCCCTCCCAGGAGCGTTGAACGTTTAACGCAGCCTTGCGTTTCACTTCACTTCACTTCACTTCAATAAGACATTAATTACCAATTTAGTCATTATTTTTGGAAATTAATCTTCACCACAGAATATTCTTCTCCCAGCATTTGGTGCCAATAAACTCACTCACCATTGCATACTCTGAAGCGTGAGCGGTATCCTCACACCTTTGAGTATGCAATGCTTATAGCAGCATTAAACATTTAAGAAGTTTCACTTCAATAAATCAAACAAAATAATTCACCTATATCGTCTTTACTTCTTGAATTCTTCAATTCTTTACTGTAGGTATCAACGTATGTAGGTATGTACTATAACAACCATTAAAACAAAAACCTTGAACTCAATTTCTATACACACCACCATAAGTCCATCAGCGCACGTCAACAGCCATCTGCGCATTTCCTCAGAAACACATTGTGGCTGTTGATTATACACATTCACCTCGCATACTTCTCTTTCGTTTCACTTTTGTTGGAGAAAACACGACTCATTTATTTTTTCATATGAACGTGCTTGTGCTGTGCAATGTGCGCCACCCTCACCCTCGCTCACACCTTTGAGTATCCAATTATTAGCGTTAAACGTTTAACGCGACCTTGAGTTGGAAGTCGCATAAGAAGTTTCACTTCAATAATTCTTGTTCCATCCAAAATGCCAGAAATGCCATAACAAAATTTCGTGTTTATTGTCCGATTACACTATATGCTATTTGGGCATTTTTATTTGTCAAAAGCAGCCTGGTCATATGTGGCATTTAGGTCATTAGAGCATATGAGATATGCCCATTACATTGTATGACCATATTTTGGCAGGAGAACTGCCAGAAGTTGGCATTTTACGACCTGATTGGCTTAGATCAGTCATATGAACAGCTGTTTCATTTGACGTGAATAGCGGGGTGCCATTCATCTAGTCGACTTAAGATATTTTTTAATGTGCCCATTAAAACGTCAAAAATATCAAACCTTATTTCCGCAATTTAACATTTTAAGACAAACAATACATTTCAGTGCTGTCATATCGCTTAAAATGAGTGCATTTTATGTAGGTAAAGGCACCAAGTGACAAAGAACAGAAACAGAATCCCATACATTTTTGCAACAGAAACAGAATTAGGAACAGAACATTTTTTTTTTCAGCAACCGAATTTGGCGACATAAAAATGGCTGTTTGACAACAGAACATAAACGAGCCTATATTGATTGAATTTAACGAGGGGGTGGATTTTTTTCTGTTTGGATTTTTCTGCATCTGTCATCGGACTGCTTGTTTTGCATCGTACTATTCTGTATTGTGATGACCGCGTATGAATAACGAACGAAAAATGAAAAAAAAAAGTATTAAATACGCCGAAATTCAAAAATTAGCTTCATGTGAATTGTCTTCACTAAACATTTCCAAAATCTGTTCCATTTTTTCGTTGAAGTCAAAGCTCAAATGTATTCAAACGAAACACAATCTGTTTCTGTTTCAGTGTTTCAGCACTGAGTGAGCAAAGTAAACAGAACCAGAATTCACTACAGAACGAAAAGAACTTTCTATTCTGTTTGAATTTCTGTTCTTTGTTACTTGGTGCCTTAATTGTTAGGCGTCAGTTATAGCCATAAGTAAAATGCAACCGAAAAAGTTGGAACAGTATGAAAATGAGTTTTTTTTTCTCTCACTGATTGGATTCCATAAAAAAAGCCTGACAGATGGACCAGTAAAGAAATGAAATATTTCAGTGGAATGATTCGGTTTTCTTTTGTGGAATTGACTGAGAAGTTGTTCAGAAAAAGTTTTTCGTACGGAAAAATGAATAAAATATTTTTCTAGAAAATTTAAATATCATTTGCATATTTTTTTTGATATTCTTACTTTATAATTCAAAAGGAACATTTTAAGACCAAGACTGGGTTCAGCCATCAAGTTTAAGTGGTCAAAAAAAGGAAAAGAAAATTTGTACGGTTTGGTTGTACGTATTGCTATAACAAGGGCCCCAATAGTTGGTATTACATTATAATTTTTTTTTTTAAAGACGTGTGATCAGATAATTTACCCTTTTTAGGTTTGTCATTGCCATTTCGGACCAAAAAGAGTTACGCCAGGACGACTTGTATTGTAAACAGAAATTGAAAAAACGACATCCTGCTTACAATATTTATTATGCTATATACAATATACCTTACTCTTACCAAAACTTTCTGTCCCGAAATCTTATTTTCACGGTAGATTAGATTGTAGGGCGGGAGAGCCTTCAGTGAGCTTTGGCACTGCGGCTTATTAGAGGAGCCTATTGTGCCCTCCCTGGTAAATTCTTAGAGCCATATTTTCACTCCAGAGACCGTCAGGAAGACAAGGATCTTCTCTGGGTGTATATTCGCAAGAGATGCTGAATTAACGATTTCATCACCAAGGATGTTTTGCCTGAGACGACAAAGGGCCCGACTTTCTGTGATTATGTGAAGAGAGGATTCGTCACTCTCGAGACAAAGTCTACAGTTAGGATCCGTTGAGATCTCATTCACGGTAAAAGCATGAAGAACTCTTTTAAGCACAGCAAATGCCATGACCATGATTTTGCATAATTTACTTACTTACTTACTTAAGGTGGCGCTACAGTCCGGGGTGGACCTGGGCCTTAACCAATACGCCTTTTGCATAATTTAATGTTTCTTATTTTATTTAAAAGTTGTACGCCTCTAAGCAAAATATCTGCAAAATGGGAAATCATCCACAGTCTGGTATCACCGGTGCCAAACTACTTAATGCGTGAATTTGGGAATTATTTTGACAGACAGTACAAATTAAGGGCCAAGCAGATACAACACAGTATAGGAGACCCACAGGGGTCGGTTTTGAGTTCTGTTGTTTTAAGGATTCCAATAGTTTCTCTTGTCAAAATTGAAACCACAATAAAGTGTTAGTGCTTCCAAATAGTAAAAAGAGTACTTAACCGGCAATTAAATTACTCTGACACTCTGGATGGAACTGTTCCGTCTAGTCTAACGTCCAAGAATAAAATATCGCAATCGATCGCTGAGGTACAACTGCGCCAGTCATGTGAACAGAAGCAATTCATTCACGAATTGTTGTACTTTCAAGTTGTATGGTAATTCGGATAGCAGCACCCCATTGGTCTGTCCGCATGGGAGGCATATGCACGCGGATACCCGAGCGTAGATTTCGCCGTTGCCGTGGAACAAGTGCCATTATATGGCCAGAAGCTCTAATGGAATATTACGCAATCGGAAATTTACGCGCTGTGGCTGAAATGTGCGCCCAGTTGGTGTCTGTAGCTGGGCTGGATGTGCAGAGACGAACCAACTGCGGTAGATGCGGAGACCCACCAACCAGTTCATCTGGCTGATGGTTTTATACCGCTGGCGGTGGTGGTGGTGGTGGTGGTGGTGGCGTTGCTAGTTGGTTTTTCCAATCGCTAACATCGATCTGCTGCTCCTCCGACGACGACGTGCAACACAAAATGAGCTATGTGAAGTGAAATCCGTAACCAGTCGAGGAGCGCGCGCAGTGCTACAACACTGTCTCCATCAGTGAGCGAGAAACTCCAACTCCACTTTGGTGGTGGTGCTAAAAATTGACTATGACCGTCAAACTATTTGTTTCATCGAACCAATTGACTACACATGCATTTCGTTTTGTATCTGCATCTGCTGAGGATATAGCTATGCATGAAGTGTGGACTGTGGAGGACGGCTGGCTTTCTCAGTGTGTGTGGTGTCGTTCATGCAAATTTTCCTTTCAAGTGAATAATTGCATTCGAGTTGATCGTTTGGCGGATTTTCTCGCCATAGATACTTTTCACGTCGAACTGGGATCGTTTTTGCTGTTATTTATCTTTTTGTTTTTTTTTCTTATTTTTTTTTTGTGGATTTTTCCGTTGCACGTTCTCGCGTGTGTGTTGTCTGTTGTTTGCTTGTGTCAAAACACTTTGTTAAGCGCGCGGGGGATACCGTGTGGTGGAGAGCGTGCGCGTGAAATAAAACAACAACAAAAACACAGTAAAATGACAACAACGACGACGACGACGACAGAATTTGAAAAATTCAAATGACGAAGTTCGATGGAGTAGATGCGGCTGTGGACAGAGTCGGCGGAGGAGTCGATATATGCGACATGCAAATACACATTTCCCAGCTGAAGGCTCATGTGCGAGATTGCATAACTCGCTTAGTTGGCCTGTAATTCACGACAATATTTTGCATAATTCATATGCGGCCCGATGGGGGAGGTTGGAGGTGGCGGATTGCATATTGTGTGCAGGCGATCGGGCTAACCACCGAACATTAGATTTATTGATGGGAGATCTTTAGCCACATGAATGAATGAGTATCTATATACCTGCGAGTGGATACTTTTCGTTTTGTTTTCCATCCAGCAATATGAGCTGCAAATCGAAATGGAAGTCGGGCTTTTTTTCAAACTTAAACTCCTATAAACAAATGTAACTGTGCAGTGGACACATTTATAGCGGATGACAGCATTTTTTAAACAGTTTCTCCATTCCCCAGCAGTCAAGTGCATTGCGATTCGTTTTCAATACAAAATAGATCAGCACCGTCGGATCATTCCATCACGCTTTTTGTGTCAGCATTTACCTATATGCAGCCGAGATAAATTAAAGAGAGATGCCGGTCTATTGTTCTAGTTTCGTGCGTTTTCGAATCATGATTTGGTTGCGCTGTCAGACGATTGTAATACAAAATACAGTATCCCAATTTGGGCACTGTAGGCATCGTAATGTGACTTTTGACTTGTGATTGTGATCGATGAGATGGGAACTTGATGCGGTGTCGGGTCGTTTGTAAATTATGCGTGTTGCAATGCATATTATGCAAATCGCCAGAATGTGACTGACAATTTACGGATTTGGATGGTGTGTATATATTTTTGGGGGCGTTGCAGAAGACAATTTCGTTTAAAGACACATTTTTGAAGATGCGACTAATGATATAGATGGGAAGAAGCCGAATTGCTATATTGGGCTGCTAAGTCACTTTCGGCGTCAGAATTGATTGATTTCACAATCTTCTTTGAGAGGTGTAGAATTAAATCCTTTAGGTAACTGATATGAGCGAACGTTTTGTATTTAATTTTATCGATATTATTTTTGTCCAAAATTCCGAACTCGAGATGTTAATCAATTCTGACATTATGAGGATAGAGGAACTCAAAAAAGAGGGTCGCAAAATTCTGTCCGTATGTCCGTCTGTGCCGGGGCCTATAGACTAAACGGCTGCCCGAATGTCGTTCAAACTTCGGGATTGGAGTTTGGGGACTTAGAGTTCGGGGCCATTTTTTTTTGCAAGGTAACCTCAATATTAATGATACAGGGTGGCTGATGAAAGCCGCTACTAAAAAAATGTAAAGCTTTTATTTAATGAATCTGGTTATTTGTTTTTTTATTTTGTAGATTGATTTTTAGATTTAACAAAAATGGAACAACTGAGACTGAAACAAGAATTTGGAATGCCCGCCACTATCACGCACTGGAGTCCGTAGTTCCGGTTCAAAGAGAGAGATGAGACAAATGAGACTTAATGAGAATTGTTAACAATTTTGCCGAGCATGGGACAGTCGAAAGAAGACCTTACTATCGAAACCCTTCAGTTCGGACAGAGGAAACAATCGCTGCTGTAGCTGCTGCCATACAAAACAATCCAAGAGTTTCGACAAGAAGCTTAGATATCTGCTCAAATGGGTATAAGCAGACAGTCGTTGCTGTCAATTATGCACAATGATTTGGAGTTATTCCCATTTAAAATTCAAATGGCCAACAAACTGAGCGTAGCAGACTTGCCGATTCGCTGGGATTTTGCCAGAAGATGCTTCCAATCGTGGAAGAGGACGAAAACATGTTGAACTGTCTTTTTATGTCTGGCGAGGCCCATTTCGACTTAAACGGCAACATAAACAAACAAAATTGTCGAATATGGAATGCTTCCAACCAACAGATACTCCATGAGATGGAATTGCATCCACTTCGTGTCACAGTGTGGTGTGCAGTTTCATCACGCTGCATTTTCGGGCCCTACTTCTTCGAAGAAAACGGTCACACCATTATACGGTTACTGGAGACCATTACTTGAGCATGTTGAGCGAGTTTTTCTATCCAGAATTACGCCGAATGAGAATTTCTTTCAACTCTATGTGGTTTCAGCAATATAGTGCAACTCCTCACATAGCCCGGCCTGTTGTGACAGAATTGCGACGAAAATTTCCCAATAAGCTGATATCCAGAAACTCCACATTCCGTTGGCCTTCCAGGTCGCCGGACCTAATTGCACCTGACTTTTTCTTGTGGGGTTATTGCAAACAGGAAGTCTACAAAGCAAAACCAACAAATTTGAATGAACTAAAGCAAGTCATTCGAAAAACAATTGCGGCTATTCCTGTCTCAAATCTCCAAGCAGTAATGAACAACTTTTTGGTAAGATGACGCACATGCATTAACGAGCAGGGGGGGCATTTAAATTCCATTATTTTTAAAACTAATTAAGCTATATTTAATAAAATTGAACGAGCTTTAACATGAATAAAAGAAAAGTGAATTCCATACACTGAAAAAAAGTTATTTGAGTTTCTGAATTTAGAAACATTCATCAGCCACCCTGTAATTCCCATATTAAATTTCCATACCAGTTCGATTTGTTCGAAAACGACTTTAACGATTTCAACCAAAATTGATAATTGAGCTTCTGTAGATACGGTTACGATGACTGCATACCCAGTTTCTGGCTAAAAAATCGAATAATGGTACTTTTGAAATATGGACATATCTCGAAAACGGTCATTACGATTGTAAGTAAAGTTCATTTCTAAGGTTATATGGTCATTTCTAACTTAAAAGGAAACTCAGTTTTTGTCTATATTATGGTAAAATAGATTTTTGAAAAAAGTCGTTCTTTCAAATTTGGTTTTCTTTAGTTTATTGGAAAACGGCGACAACGACTTTGTTCAAAATGCATTAGAGCCATTTCACACTTAGCTGGCTACCAATTACCCAGTTTTTTCAAAAAATAAGTATGTTCTCACAAACATCCGGCAGCCGGCAGATAGCAAGTTATGAAATGTGAATTTTGTTCCATTCGGGGCGATCGACAGTACGTTTTCATCATTATCACTTCAAAGTCATTATTTAATCGGTTAAAGATTCCACTCATTTTTTTTTTGGCATTTCGGTCTTTATACAATTAAAAATGTTGTTCCTAATCACAGGACTTGCTGCAACCAAGCTGATCAATTGTCCGATGTCAATATCCATTTAAAAAAAGTTTTAGTACCAAATTCACAAAAAGAAAACAATTTACACCAAAAACCCCCACCCCTGTCTTGTCCACAGCAGTGAAAATGAAAACCGATTACGGCAACCGGAACCGGGTATGTGTGAAGGCGCAATTTGATTTTATGTATTCACTACTGAGTACTGACTTGAGAACCGGCTGTGGCAGTCAGCAAAGCCGGCAACATTCCGGCAGCCGGCTACCGGTTAACCAGGTTTCGGTTTGTAGGTGTGAATGCGCCTATAAGAATGTATTCCCAACGACCGGGTAGCCTTACCCGTCTGCTGGGTGAAATGGCTCTTAGAGTAAAATTGTTGTTTTCAAAATTATTGTGTCCTTAATTTTGCGATTCGAATCACCGAAAACGTCAATATTAATTTCAGTTTCGATGAATCTTAAATCTTAAAAAAAAAAACAAGTACCTACCTAATGCTTACATTCTCAAAAAACTTGTACATAGTTTTTAATTAAATACTTGAGCAATAGTATTTTTCAAACAAAACATTGCAACATAATAATTTTTAGAATCATTCTGAGTAGGGTTGCAAGATTTTGTTTGCAGCTCGACGGGAAAATGAAAAAAAAGAACAGAATTTCCCGATTTCATTCGAATGACAGCTGTCAATTTGGGTTAGGAAAATTGGCCATTCGTGGAGCGACGAAGGGCAATCGCGTTTGATTGTGGAGGTGCAAAAGCAACGAGAGCTGGTGGGATAGCTCTGTTCTAGAATACAAACTTCAAACTTTTGCCAAATAGGTACTTTCGCCGCGTTGACTCGTATAATCGAGATTGTCGTCACTGTTTTGCCAAGTACACCGTCTCCGCAATTTCCAACATTATCGCAAACGCTTTTATCGACATTTCTTATTTATTTAATATATTGTTTTCTTTTCACTGCTATTTAATTTATGTAATTAAAAAAAGTCGTAGCACATGTATGCGTCTTCACCCAGAGAAAAACACTAAATGACCGTAGCTATATTTTTCTCATTGGTCGTTACTGATAAATGACGCGAAATAATAGGAAAGGTGACATTTGTCATTTTGATCAGGCATGTCATTACCATGTGATCGTCTTTTTTTCGCTCGTCATATAATGGCATCGGAGAATTCTAGTTACTTAACACGCAGTGTCCCCAAAAATGATGATGATGATGGTCATTTCGTGTGATCGCCGTTCCTACGCAAATGACAAATGATGAATCGTAGCTTGAATGTCACTCTACTGCGACAGTTTTTCCTTACTTCACATCGTCAATTAAATGACTCAAAAAAGGGGAGGGCCATGTAATCGTACCTTAATGCTCGTTGAGAGATCGAAATTAAATCTCACGGCGAGATAAGAACTAGATAACCGAGCTCCACATGCACAGCACAGTCGCACTTGATCCCATTCAGAAAGTACATCTCGACTTATCTACCCGGGATTCAGGAAACAAAACAACAAAAAAGCGCCGTGCAACAGAAACGAACTCAACATGACATTAAACCATTCATAGGGTAATTATCAAAAGTGACAGCGTGCACAATTCCTAAGATAATGGCTAATTGATTCTTATTTACGACTTTAGCGCTCGAATCTCTGGAGCAAGCGCGACTCGGTTTGCACCGCTGCTTGCGATTATGTCGCGCTGCATCGTTTGGCGTGCCGGCGGGATCCGGTAGATACTCTTCAGCGAAATAGTTGTCCGCGCGAATGGGGCAGTAGCAAAGGTGAAATGAGGAAAGCGACAGAGGAACCGCGTGCGCGCGCAAAACACGATGAAAACGAGTGCAAAATAAAAGAAAAAGAAAAACAACTGAGCACAGAAACAAGAATCAAAGAGAAATGAGCAAAGCAATGCAGCAACAAAACGAATGATACGCAGGGTCTCGCGTCTCGGTCGTCGATGATCGGTTGGTCGTTGGTGTGTCCTTTCGATCATGTCATGCGGTCTCGGCCCCCTACACCCCGCTTGGGCCGATATAGCTGTTAGCTGATGATGATGATGAGAATGACTCTCTGAAGTTGGTTATTCGTCGATTTTTGCCTACTTTGACATCATCTGTCAGCGAGAACATGGCGGTGGACAATTCTGCTTACGGCTGCAGAAGCGGATGACACATCAACCGGCGAGACCTTCACCAATCCAACACAGATTCCTTGCCAAAGTAAGTCCCCCTTCATACCCGATGGGAAGAGTTCGCGTTTCGCGATTGTCTTGTTTGCGGTCGCTCATACTGAAACATACACACACGGTCACACGAACACATGAATTCATGCCGAAGCCGTAGCGCGGCGGAATAACATTTCGGGTGACCGTCCTGTCATCGCAATTCCATGGGGGACCACGGACAGGGGCGGCTAAAACGCCTTGCGAAATTCCTAAATCAATTAAAAACGGCATGCAAGGAATAATGAGAAATTAACACCTGGAATAATCACCAAGAGATTCCTCGAGAAGCCATCATAATCATCCGCTAGCCGGTCCTCTTGTTGTTTGGTTCGAATCGGTTCGGTTCTGTTTCCTCTCTGGTGGGATAGAGTAAGCTTTTGGTTCTGGATTCTGGTAGATGGATTTTTGGGATGCTCAGGAGAGTTTTTTTTTTTCTGTTTTCCTTTGATCGTTATGTGCCTTCTTCTTTTGCCGATGGTGGTGGTTTGGTTCTTTCTTTCATTGTGTTGGTGGTTTCGTTTATGCTGTCATGCGAATTTTGAGTTTTGTCTCTCTAATTTAGCATGAAATTAATTGGGCAGATTCACTGACGATTAGCGGATATGGTTAATTCGATTGAGAATGGTGAACTTTTCGCCGTCGCGTCGCTCGTTTTTCTTCCTTTCGATTTAACCAGATGCAAATTGAGTTTTTCAAATGCATCGCCCTTCAGGTATTGGAGTTTGCCGAGTCGGACATTTGGTTTCTTGGTGAGATTTTTACGAACGGCCTGCGGTTGATTGGAAGCAACTAAAAGATTCGTTTTGCTAGTGCAGTAACCTTGATGCCGCCCGTTTGATGCGATTGAGTTCTTGCATTCTGAGGAGGTTAGATAAAGTTTGTTACGGTTGCGAATGGGTTATTCACTTCTGTGAATTCGATTTAATGCTTATGATGAGGTTCAGGTATTATTATTATGATGGCCAAAGTAACAAGCAGAAAATAAGGTCTGATTTGATAGCCCGCTTTGGCCATAAGGTCGACCATACCCCTTGTTGTTATCGTGAACAAAGCACACAGTTCCCGTGGTCGGTTAATCACTTTGTTTTCATTATACTTTGTGCTGTCTTAGGTAAGTGGAATCAAACTTTTCAAGGGGTAAATCATTCCATATATGTAAATAGTAGAAGGAGAAAGCGTTTCACATCTTTTAGCCGCTCTGAGAAAATATATAAAATTAGGACTAATGACTTTCACTAACGAATACAAATGAGTTCTACTGACGTTTAGCCTAAAAATACGAAACAAGAACTTCAGCGAACGATAACACTGCAATAGCGTCTGGTTTCATAAACTTTCTCTTGAGAAAATCGATCTTTGAAATCTGCTACAGCGCCGCGAGGTGCCTGACGAAATACCTACCTATCTATATGTAGTAGGTATATAAAATAAAGTTGCATCCGTTAGACCGATCATAACTCGAGAACGGATTGTGCGATTTGAGTTATTTTTTTTTGTGTTTGTCTATGCCCATGGAAAGTACATACGGCGAGAAAATTGGAAAATTTTAAAGGGAAACTGCAAGTTCTTTTTCAGTTTTGATCTTTATATTTGTCAAAAGTTCAATCGAAAAAACTTCGAGTGGAATCGTAAATGCTCCAAATAATTTTAGTCAAAAAATTAATTTTGGGCGGGACAAAGTTCGCAGGGCCCGCTATTAATAAAAAGGGTCTTTCCTTAAGGACTTGACAACTTCTTTTTTAAATAAAATGGAAACTATCTACTTGAGATATTAAAAAAAATGTATTGGATTGAATTACTATTAAAACATTTATGAATAGAATTCGACTTCGTTCATATGTCCACCACGGAACGTATGCAGCGGTCGATAAGTTGAACCCAATTTTCGATGACTGGGGCGCATATTTCGACCGATACGGCCGATACTGATACTGATAGTGATACTGATAGTGATACTGATAGTGATTCTGATACAGATACTGACAGTGATACTGATACTGATGAAGTCAAATATCTGGGAGTAATCCTTGATAGAAAACTTCTTTGGTCCAAGCATGTTGAATCGAAAACCGATAAAGCGCTGTCAACTTTATGGCAGTGTAAAGGCGCTTTTGGCAAGACATGGGGCTTCTCTCCTAAAAGGGTCCTTTGGATCCATACGGCAATGGTAAGACCACTCCTCTCATACGCGTCAGTTGTATGGTGGAACAGACAGGAACAGACTTCAAAGAACGATTTGTCTCGGTTGCACAGGGGCCTTCCCCAGCACACCGGGCTCCGCTCTAGACGCCATGATGAACCTCCCCCCCATTGATATTTTTATCATGGGGTATACACTGAAAACCATCTCTCGGTTAAAGAGAGGTGGCTTTTGGTACCACGCGCATTGGAGTTTTGAAGAACTTATGCGAGAATTATACTTTGACCCCTGTCTAATGGATATGCCCTCTGACGCTATGACTCCAGAAATCCTACTGCGACAAAACTACCACGTCAACTTTCCTCAGGCAACGGAATGGCTTAGGCCAGACTCTGAGCCAGGGAAAGAATGCTATCGTATTTTTACGGATGGCTCCAGAACCAGACCCCTGTTGTCGTGGAAAGCGAGAACATTAGACTTCACTACCCCTTAGGACACCATGCATCTGTCTTCCAAGCGGAGATTTCCGCTATCCTTATGGCTATGCGCTATATTGTGGCGCTGCTTAACCCTCTTACCTCGTCTAAATTAGTGCTCGAACTCAAGCTTTCTCTGAACTTGGTCCGAAGGCTAAATACAGTATATCTTGTTTGGGTCCCAGGTCACACTGGTATCCTTGGAAATGAGATAGCTGATGAGCTTGCCAGGCTGGGTTCAGAGGAAGAATTCTTAGGACCTGAACCTGCGTTGGGTCTGCCTTCATCGGTGGTTAAGTCATCCATTGATACTTGGGTTTCTCGCGAACACGAGTATCGGTGGCGTGGCTGTGCTGGGTGTAGACAGACCAAACGACTGCTTCCGGACATCTGCAAAAGGTCGACGGCCTTCCTTCTGTCTCTCAGAAGAAGCGACTGTAGACTGCTTGTGGGCGTCCTTTCGGGCCACCAGGCTTTTGCCAAACACTTAAATGTTTTGGGCTTGGGCGTCTCCACCATCTGTCCTGCCTGAGGAGAGGATGACGATACAGCGGAGCACTTCCTCTGTAGCTGTCCTTCCTTTGCTCGCATCAGGTGGCGGATCTTTGGGGCTGACGTGGTGAGTGCCGAACATCTAAGCTCTTCATCACTGAAGCTCCTTCTCATCTTTCTTCGAAAGACGGGAAAACTAAGTACATAAATGTAAGCTGTCTGTTTGGCAGTACAATTGACCAGTAGTTGTGTCTAAGTGCTCCATCGGAAAGTAACAACCTACGACAGAAAAAAAAAAAAAAAAAAAATCACTATCAGTATCAGTATCAGTACCACCTAAAAACCTTCTACGAGTTTTAAAAACGTTCATATTTAAGCTGTTCCGTTGGCACAAATATAAATACGAACGTATTCGCAGTTTAATGATTCCTTATGTGCTTCACGCATTCGAAAGACGAAACCTTCCTCATGAAAATCGTTACGAAATGGGATTTTTGTCATAAAGGAAAAGACACAGATTCCAGGTTCCAGCCGAACAAATCACTGGCTTTGAGCCCACATTTTTGACCAAATCCAATTTGCGCACATCTGACCCCAGATTCCAGGGCGGCTCTCCACCCTCATCCATCCAACCGTGCAACGCAATTAAAATTTGTCATACTTATATCTTTGCTAACGAAACCACGTCGTAATTTCGGGAGTTTGTCCCACTACTGTACTCGCAACTCTGCCTTCGTCGTGCAAAAGTATATACGTAGCTCCATCCCTCTATTCGGTCCGTGTTCGCAAGAAATTCTTATACATTGTTGGGAATACCATTCTTTATGACCCATCGTTCTGATCAACCGGATACCTCGACTTCTCCAGCGCCTCGCAGCTCCCGCTGATGTCGTTGTTGTTACAATTTATTGGTGGATTAGCCAAGTCGCTGTGTATAGTGCGCATCGTGCATGTACTATCGCAGGCCCAAGTCCAAGTGAGGGCATCTCTCTCTCCCTCTCTCTTTCTACCACCTCCACCCGGCACCCGCTCATTATAAGTTTCTTTGATCAATGACCGCAAGAGAATCCATTAACTCCTATAAGTTAATCATATTTATGATTTTGACTGGTCATCACACGTCGAATCCAATTTCCACAGCCATCATCATCATCGTGATGATGTTCGTCCACATCGTCATCATCACCAGCTTCGGAAGCATCATCTTCATTACATGACTTTGTGGTACGCCCTAACGGGCCACTTGAGAGGATATTTGACAGAAATGAAGAAGATCTTTTGTCTATCTCGTTCGCGCGGCTATCTGGTGGTAGTGCTGAAGGAATGTCAGTTGCGAGTGCTTTTTCGCCAAGGCGGCTTGCTTCACTTTTTGTTTTCGTCTCACTCTTTATGACGATGCGCTGTCGATTTGTTGAGTGCGCGCACAGTAGGAATTGTAATTATGCCGATCATAGGACTCCCATTGAAGCCTTCCAATCTATTGGTTTATTATGACCGACGTAGATAAAATTATTTCTGCAACTTTCTAGGTTGTTCGGTACTAATGAAGATGTATCTTTTTTGCACTCGGACGTTGGGCCCTCTTTTATTTGGTTCGATCCATTGTGCATTGGATTTCATTTGGATCGCAAATTAGCCAAACCATCCGAACTGAGGGAGCGAAGATCCTTTTTATGGCAGATGGTTTTCAGTTTTCACATTGGCTACTGCAGTAATTTGAAATTATAACCAAGCCGATTGTTGGGCGTCATTGGGTTTACGACTAAAGCCGAGATTGCTGTTTAGGTGATTTCAAGTTTTGTTTCACAATTTTATGGTCGTGGTCTGTGGTATCCTTGCAATTAGCAAATACACAGGCATTCATTAACTAATTGAGTCTGTGTGGTTAGATGCGAATAAAGATAGCCTTCTGAGTACTTGCGGCATACATTGTACCACAACAAGTTGCTAGGAGCTTTGTACTGTCGAGAGCGTCTCTCAGATAAAGTAAGGGTTCTCTGACTTAAGAGGCTTAAGATTCTTCAAATGACATACCCTTTTCCAATGTCTGGTAAGCCAAATAATATTCGGATCGATTTATATATAGATGACTTTCAGCAGCGTCGCGTGAATTATTTAGATGGGTGTGCAAATTCTTTAAAATTATACATTTTTTAGAAATATCAATTAATTGCCGGAAAACACGTCCCATTTATTGTTTTCTCAATCATTGTTTTGCTGTTTTTGATATCTTATTTTGTTTTCAAAATAAAATATAGAAAAATAAAACTTTCGCATACAAAATCAAAAGCACCGCACGAAACTGCAACCCCAATCCCCAACCACTACCACTTAAACGAAAAGCTAAGTTCAACCATTCATTCATCGGCTTTCGTGCACAGCTTTTATTTGCACGAGTATCGATGTAATACATTGCATATTTGACTTATGACGCTTTACGGAAACAGAACAGAACAGATGCAAAAGAAGAGAAAATGAATACAGCCCGTGCACAGAAAACCTTCGCACGAGTTCACTACAAGTTCATCAAAGTAAAGCGATTTAAGTACGGCGGCGTGCGGGTGACGAATGACGATGGGGATGAATACTGGAGAAATCTTGTAGAGGGATATATTTAGTTTGGAGTTGGATGAATTTATTTGATGAAATCAACAGAATGGTGCACAGCGAGTTTTTGTACGAGTTAATTTTTTTTGTTCTCAGCGCTGAAGGAATTTTGAAAGAAGATTTATAATTTATAAAGGATGAATATGAATAGGTATGGTGTAGGCTGTAGCTGTTGGCTGTGTTATGGAGGTTTTATGGGTTATGGAATTGTGCATATCATTATTTGTGTGTAATTATTATTACACAGTGTTTGATGAGGGACTTATTTTCGTTAGATCAGGGTGTGCAATGCACACCTTGCACACCCTGACGAGACGCCACTGATGACTTTATATAATAAGTTAACTGCGGCCTAAACCGCTGAGTGGATTTTTATCAAACTTTGTTTCTAACTGGGGTTTGAACTCCCCGAGCCAAAATCGTAACTTTTAGTTTTGAATATGTACTCACCTTTCGTTCAAACAGAGAAGACGACACACAATGCTTTCGATGTGCATATAGCAAATAAGAACCACAATCGTTGCGACATTTTTCGACTTGGTTCAACAAAATAAATTGGATCAGCTAAGATTTTGGCAAAGCTTCTGAATGATGCTAAATATTAAAGGAAGTTTTGGCTCCCTCAATTATTTTTTCCTTATTATATTGATTAAGGAGTATTTGAAAATTGCCAAGTTAAAGACAATAAAAGCTGAAAAAAATACACTTTTTTAGTAAAACGCTGACGGAATGTAGCCGTGGCAATGAATGACGCAGCATATAGTATTTTCGGACTCTTGGGAAACACATCAAACAAAATTTCAACGAAATTTGTCCAGTTTTTCACGTCAAACCTTAACATAGACTAAAATCCGGATGTTACTTCTTTATGAATCGTTACAAAAACTCTTGTAAGCTCTTGAAAACATCACTGACTTTTATGGATCAGCTACCAAGAGCAACCTAAAATCCGGTGAATAAGTTGTGCGATTTTCGATTTTGAGCTCGTCTTAAAAGAGAACACATCGTTTTAGGTTGTCATCGTTCACAGACTGTTGGAAACAAAAACCTGTACGTGATGCTTACTTACTTGAATCCTTCTGTTATCAGGTCTGCCCTCTATGTTCAGGACCTTCTCTTATCAAAATGCATCTTCTCCAAATTTGCGAAGCCTCCCATACATTTTTGGACAGGTGTTCTACTGCTGAAGGGATTTTTGCCATCGCCTTTTATTTGCAAACTCAATGACTGGGTGATTTTGGGCTTTGTAGCCTTGATATAATTTTATCTTTTTCTAATATCTCATGAGGTAAAATCTCAATATCGACGCACCATGAAGGCTCTTTCACTGCTACTTTGCCGAGTTAGCTTCCCTCAACCTCTCAGGAAGCGGAAAATACATCTAATCTTAGAGAACTTGTTGGAATCGTCTTTGACATTTATGTATTTTCCGACTATTTTGAACCTTACTAAAGCCTTTTCTTTGCTATGAATAAATAGTAGCCCTAGTCGATGAGGACAGATGCAGTTTAATCAAGGCGGGATAAAGGCGTTCCGGCCCTTGCCGTATATTGCAATGGAAGGAACTCAATCGAATGCCCTGGTATTTCAACTCAACGAAGTTTCTGAAGCTTTCTCCATGAACTCGTCACTTTAGCCCAATTAATTTACGACTCGAACAAATATCGTGAGGCGGGAGAGCCTACAAGTGGCACTGGCACTGCGGCTTCTTAAAGGAGCCTATTGTGCCTAAACTCAGAACAAAGAACCTTGGTAAGATAACACCATGAGATAATAAATAGATTGAGAACTGCTTAGTCTTCCAAAAGTCAACTTTGTGGAACGATTAAGTGCAGCTTTAGAGGATGCTTTTAAAAAAAAATAAATAGATAAACAGTTGGCGTAACAGGTCCGGGGGGACCCTATGCCTAGCTTCTCACAACCATTCGTTTTTTGTGAGTTTTTCATTTTTGGAACGAATGGAAGGGATCTACAATTTTATGGCGACTCCAAACGGCTCATTGGGAGCTCTTTCCTGACAGTGATACTCTCGGATGTTTGTCAGACGTATGTGAGAAGAAAACAAGTTGGAATTTGTGTTTTTGTGGGATCGGGATTCGAACCTGGGACACCTCGCTTAGTAGTCCAACACACTAATCACTAAGCCACAGCGCCTATGATGCTGATACCATGTTTAAAAAAGTTTTCCTTTACCTTAAAAGAGCGGTCAATACGGTTCTTAGGCCTTCGCTGATGATTCGAGTCATAACGACTCAAGATCCACATAAAATCCTATTTGACAGTTTAAACCATACAAAAAGGAGGACATAACGTATTTAGGTAAAATTTAGGTCGTTATGAGACTTCCCCGGGAAGATTTCAAGGTACACCTGTACATTTATGTATTTGAGGCAGTTTCATAAAAATGCAACAAAGACTCCATCGAACTACACACAAAGTCAACATAGCGAAGAACAATGTCCCCCTGGCAAGGTTTACATATGGATGTTAGATTTATGAATGAATGGGTTTATATTCATTCAGGGGAAAATACTATGCGAAAAGGTCAAACAGTAGTATTTCTCACGTCCTTTAAGGATTTAACAATATACCCGTACAACCATCCCAAATTTCATTAACAACTCGGTTTCATTCATCAAGTCGCACAGAGGTACCTATTATACGTACGTAGTTCGGAATTCTTCAATGAATTGAGCGGCTTCCGAAATTCATTCATAAAAATGAGCTGCGCAATGAATTTAATCACAGTGTATGAGTGTAGTACAGGCACACGGTGCTCAGTTTTAATTTTCACGTTTTTGGAGAATGTTTCCCAAAAACAGTGCGGATACCTCCTTTATGGGCACAGGAAATTGTAAAATTTACACCACAAGCTTGGACAAAAAACCGGAACTCTAATGTTGATTTAATTTTTTTTCAAATATTTTTCTAATAAAACCCAAAACGAAGCCGACACAAATTAAGTTGGGAGTTTTTTCTTTTTCATTTATAGAATCCAATCGAAGCCGACAAAATATGGTAGGGATAGGGTCTATACCTAATGAGTCACCGACATTTTGATTGCTTAAAACTTTAATTCGTTGATCAATACAAAATTCAATCTTATAAATTATGGGGCAATAGTTAAGAACCACTTTCTTAACTATTGCTTTAAACACTTAAATATTCGCTTGATTTTTTTGTTGGTGAGAAGATTGTGCAGAGAAGAGATGCAATGCTGCTTGTCATTTGTTTTCCAATATTTTGTATTCAAGGCAGGTTACTATAATGGTAGCATTTCTGCCACTGGGCGAACTCTAGTTAAACAAAATGGGTAGGTACCTACATGAAAAATGGGGTACATGAAAAATGGGGAAAGGCCGTTTTCCTTCTGCTTGATGAAGTCGGATATATAAAAGTGTTTGTTCGTTTGTTGATTGTCTTTTACCAAAAAGTGTGCGACGTCAGTTATTGCATTTTGAACCCCAATAACATTTATATAAGTGCGCCCTATTCATTTTTCTGGAAAAGTGGTGATAGACAAATTGGATGCAAAGGGATCACTGTTGTCGCACTACATCAATAGCCGATGTTGTCCCTAAACCCAACCAAATAGGAAACAGATACATAAATGCTTCCCATTCCCACGTTAGAAGGAGACACTTACAGTGACTACATTAATTTCAGCTAATGAGTACTGCAGTTGCATTCTCTAATGCGAGAAACAGATTAACACAGCGGCTTTGACAGCAACAGCAACATCGAATTTAGGATTAGCTCTAACGTTGATGTCGCTGTCCATGTTGCTGTGCTAATGTATTCAAAGTAATTAAAATACATTGGTTCTAAAAAGTTGTCAAAGTTGCTGTTGATGTCGCTGTGTTAATCTGTTTCTCGCATAAAACTTTCTACATTTTTAGAGACCGCTTGCTACATTTGTTGCAATTACCCACTGTGCATATAGTTGTAGCCATTCACTTCTAACGTTTGTTAATAATTAAGACATTTTTGTCACAAAACATGTTGATAACTGTGTCCCACAGTGGCGACAGCAAAATCGAACAACACCCGCCACATGTCAGTGACACTTTATAGGAGTATTTCCCAAAACGTTTTCTGTCACAGCTGCGCATTTTTACCTGGAAAATTTAGATTTTAATTAAGCACACTCTACCGTCTACCTGGTCTATTTGTATATTTGCAACAGCACATTCGTGGTAGTGGTATGGATACCGACAGTGTGACCGCTGCAGAATTCTGAAATATGTAAGGAAAAAGGGCCAATGAGCAAAAAAAGTGTCATTTCTGAATGAAAATTTAGAATTTTTTAAATATATTTGACAAGCATTGGCTCGCTTAACACTACAATAGTGATGTGCAGGGTTGCCAAAACTTGGTTTGCTTTAAGCGCAAACCGTAAAAAAATGTAGCCCAAACTCGTTGCCCATAAAGAAGCATAAAAATCTTTAAAATTTTGATATATTTTTCCCACTTACCGATCTCACTTATGCGAGCCGCGCATTTTAGTACCCAACTGAACACAGGGAGGGTTATGTGTTTCGCGCGTATCCTATGTGAGTACCTACGTGACGCCCTGTAGCCCGAACAGCTTGACCGCTTATGAAGAGTGAGGTGTCATTAAATTGGTATTCTTTTCCGGAGTGTCACATGCTAAACAAATCAATATAAAAATACTAGCGTGCCCGGAGAACTTCGTCCCCCCTAAAATTGACTTTTTGACAAAACACTATTTCACCTGAAATTATTTTTTTGATCCAAAACATCTTTTGACAAATACGATATCACTGCATACTACGATCAAAATTAAAAAAAAACTCCCCGTACAAAAATTATGGAAAATCAATCTTCGCGAACTTTCCAATATCACTTTAAAATTTTCTAAACTAATTCGGTCAATTCAAATTCTTCAAAAATGAAATACAATAGAAATAAGTGAAGTACTGCAATGTATATCTCTTTCAATCAAACCGCAATAATTGACGTGTCGATCTTTATGTAGAAATATCGTTTGATTTTATTTTTTAATGCCACAACCCGTTTTCCTATCCCGCCTATGATTTTTAAAGTACCAACAATAGGGTCCATAACTATCCTATCTTTCAAACCTGAAGCAACCATACCCACCCCAAAAATTCCAATCGACTCAATAAAACTGTTTCGGAAATCGACAACAGCGCCACTTATCGGGTCGAAAGGTATCCTATCTTTCAAGCAGGAACCAACCATACACAATCGGTTGAATTGTTTCAGAGATCGATAACAGCGTCGCCTATCAGGTCTAACAGTATCATATTTTTCAAGCTGGAACCAACCATATACATCCACAAAATTTCATTGAAATCGATTGAGCGGTTTCGGAGATCGACTTCAGCGCCACCTATCGGGCCTAAAAGTGCTTTCTTTTAAGACTGCCTAAACCTGAAATACAACAATACGAACAAAACAAAAGAAGAACCATGAAAATTGGCTCAGTGATTATCGGGTTATATCGTCATCAAATTCCACCCCGAAAGAATTATAGGTATAACAATTATATAGAAGATTACTATTGAAGATAATTGAATTTTAATGAAATATACGTCTACAGCGCCACATGTTGATAATTTTCCGATATTTCTTTTTTTCAAAACCATCCCTGATTCAAGACGAACAAAACAAAACAAAAATCATTCAAATCGGTCGAGCCGTTCTGAAGCCTTTACCCGACTAACGCACAGCAATTGCTTTTTATATATATAGAGAAGAGATAGAGAAAAAAAAGAGACAGAGATAAATTAAAAAAAAAACCGAGATCTTTTTTACTGTCAGTTGGGACTGGCGGGCCTGCAAAATAAATTGGTGTGTGGGCAAGTTGAACGACTGTTCGATGTTACTTCACTGCAAGAGTGCTGCCAAGTTTTAAAAACGCGTTTTTGTTCGAAAATATATTTTTTTTTAATTCTGTGAAGGAATAAAACGAACAAAATTAACACAAAATTTGTTACAGGATATGTAGCCCGAAATTGTGTTGGGAGCTCATTTTTTCATTTCTATCGTTTTTTTTTTTAAAGAAAAAAGATAGCCCAAAATACGACGCAACGCCCAATATGGTAACGCAGGTGCTGTGAAAGGTCTGCGTTACATTTTAAAGGTTTTTTTTTTTATGTGGAGTGGAAATAACACCACTTGAAAAATTTGTTGAAGCACATTCTCCAACTTAAAAAAAGGGTCAAAAAACAACTTAAGTCGCACAACGGTCACGCTGGATACCGACATCGATAAGAAGATGTGAAGTAGTAGATGCTCTCTTGTTCGGTACGCATTGAGATTGAAGGGCCCAACCCATAGAATCCGTCGCGTCCGTTGCGGCAACGTTTTCGACTGACAGTTCAATAGAATACACAGTAGCTTATGGAAGGTGACCCATAAGCAGCGCACGTGCCGGATGCGACGGATAAAGTAGGTTTACTTTCTACTTTTCGGTCCGTCGCACCCGTTGACAGTTGGCACAGCGTGAGAGAAATAATGAGAGAGAAAGAGAAACTATCATAGGCTGTCACTAGTGCTCTTATATCGTGGGAGTTCTTCCTCTTTTTGGGAATTTCGGTGTCCGAAAAGCCTTCCGTGAGAAAAAAGAAAATGTTGCAATAAACACTCAAACTAAAATTGTTTTTTTTTTTTTAATTTCATCAAAATATGTGTCTATATTTCACAATGTAAACACCACATTAAAAAAGAGCTTATTTAAATCGCCTTTTAGCAAGATTTCTTTGTATAAACATTTTCTTGTACAAAAAGGTAATCATAATAATATTAACAAACTGTGATTTTTATACCAAATTTAATTTAATGTGATAGTCTTTCCGAATAATATGAATTTTACTTTTAAAAGTTAGATTTTTTTACAAAAAACACCCATCAGGAGAATTACGTAAAAGGGAATTTTAATATGATGGAAGGGGAAAAATTACCACATTTCGTGGGACGACAAAATAATGATGGAGTATTCAAAATACTGCCTGTCACCGTATGCGACGGATTCTATGGGACTGCTCGTTCCGTCGAATGCGTTAATATTGACGAATCCGACGACGCGACGGATGCAACGGATTCTATGGGTTGGGCCCTTGAGACTCTTAATGGTATCTGCGTTCTACGTATCGCAGAAGCGTGAGCACCGTTTGCCTGAATTTTTTCTCTTTCTTTATATTATGTGCGAAATTATTCAAGATAATTGGCTTACAAATAAAATAGCGTAGAACAGCGGATGGTAGTGGCAATGGCAACCCATGTGACAGGAGCATGCTGAGTGTTGCTGTAGTCAAATTAGCTGATGCGGGTCTTTGCATTTCATATGCCGAAAGGGAGCAAAGGAATTAGCATATCTTTGGTGTTGTCTGCATGTTGTACAGTCAAAGACTTTAAATTGATTTGAAATAGAATTATCGGCCCAGATTCCCTCATGAAATTAAATCAATACTGCGTTCGAATTTGTTTGAATGGCAACAAATTTCAGTCACCCAACCAAAGTTGAATTCATACAAAAAATGCGGTCTTCCATACTTACAGGCTGGATACAACAGGGATACACAAGCCACTGTCATCTTATTCGCTTTGCCTTCCTGAGATAGATGCCCAGCAAAAGAATACTAACAATCGATTGGAAGAGCCGACCTTGAAAACATCACTTACATCGGCAACCTGACAAGCATCCCTTGAACTTTAAACAATTTTATTCACATTTTATGACCGAGCGCATGGTAATTCCTTAATTAGCCGCCCTGCTGTTAACATTTTGCAGCACATTTACTGCCATGTCTATACGTAGCAACAATTGCGCATTACAGTGTCCCCCCACATTAATTATCACAATACATTCCCAATAAATGCAATTCGTATATAGGTACCCGCCGATAAATACTGGACTGCGGGACTATTTTTACGACCAGAATTTCCACAAATCTATCAACTAATCATCATTATGGTTGACGGTTTATATGCCTGGCTCCACATTAAACAAAACTCCAAAACAGGGGGACAAGAAAAGAAATTCCTAGCGCTCACTAAATACGTTAATTAGTCGCTTGTAGTTGCGAGGAAGTCGACGTCATAAACCGCAGAGTGACAGTCGAAGCGCGATCTTCATTAAATTCACAGCAGCCGCTGCTGATGCCTGGCCGAATGGACAGGCACATGGTAACACCGCCACTCGATTCGATTTCATTTAAATAGCTCTCGCTGCCATGTCCTACCGATCGTAATGTCCGTGAATTTATGTTTCGGCGAACGATAGTACCCACGGGGTCCGCAGCAGCCTTGTTCTCTTCGCCCATTGTGGTTGTGTTTCTGTGTTAATCAAATTTGAAGTGGTCAACATTCAAGATGGTTCTGGAGAAGTGCAAGTGCATTGTTACCATTTGGATTCAAACATTAGTTTGATTACCTATCTGTCGTTAATTAGGAGGACATACTTTCGAACCTAGTGAGAGCCATCTCACTCACCCAATTATCTTATGACTAGCTAATTCGGCGCAAATCCCTTGGGCTGTGAGAAACCCTGACCTGCTTCCCATCGCCATTGGACTTAACTCAATTAATCATTTGAATACTGGGGTCTTTGATCCATGCCGCAACTTTAATTTAAAGTTGAAATGAATTGGTCTCTGTCTCTCTCTTCCTACTTTAAACAGATATTCCCATGGGAGCATGAAGTACTGCTCTTGACCTTGGTAAAAGTCGTCTAGCTCGCATTGCACTCGGTGTTTATATATGGAGATCATATATTTATACAGACGACAAATCTTTTATGAAACCCAATTCCCAGCCACCAAACCAATTATCTCTCCAGAATTACCACACACAATAACCACTACAGCAGACGTTTCTTTTATATTCAGGATGATACGCGCTCTGAGCTTCTGCTAGGACTATGATACAGGGTGGCGCGAAATTATTCATCCAATTTTGTTTTTGAATTACTTACTAAAAAAAAGAAAAGAAATTATTTTGAGTGTTGGAAAACTTTTTTTGGGCCTCTACCATTTTTTTTTGTTAAGTGTTGATACACATTTGTGTCCGTTTTATCGCATTTTCCATGACTTTCCGAAGGCTTCCGGTGATAACTGTTCGTATTCCTGTCGAATATTCTCCTTAAGGGCTGCAGTTGTCTGAGGCTTGTTGTCATAAATCCGCGACTTCAAGTAACCGCAGAGAAAGAAGTCTGAGATGGTTAAATCCGGGGATACTGCTGAGGCTGGCCATGCCGAATCGCCAAAACGGGAGATTACGCGACCAGGAAATGCTTAGCTCACAATATCCATTGTGGCTCGTGCTGTGTGTGCGGTTGCACCGTCTTGTTGAAACCACATGTTCACCAAGCCCCGCCCATCTAATTCCGGCAGTAAGAAGTCGTTTATCATGACTCTGTAAATCGTTCGCCAGTAACAGAGACCGTATTGCCGATGGCGCCGTCAAAAAAATACGGCCCAATCACTCCTTTAGCGTGAACGCCCCACCACACAGTGGCTTTGATTGGATTTGGGTCTCCGTGAATCACATACGCGGATTTTCTGTGCCCCAGAAACGAAGATTTCACTTATTGACGTAACCGCTTAAGTGGAAATGCGCCTCATCGCCTCATAATGATTTTCGGCACAAAGTTGTCCTCTTCGTTGTTGAGATTATTATTCCACGCTCTTGCCGAGTAAAGCCCTCCATTGTTTGTCTGTTTTATGCTGCAGCTGACGATTGACGTACGACGCTATTTGCAAAAAAAAAAAAAAAAAAATATTACACCTTCCGATAGGGTGATTGATTTTGCGCCACCATGTAAAGGGTGGGCCATCTAGTGGTTTCTTTCTAAATCATAGGCTATTTTGACACTGACAGCTGTTTCACGCTCGACAGAAAGTCAGTATCGCTTTACGATTGAACAACGTTGGGAAATATTTATAACTTATTTCCAAAGTGAGTGCTGTGGAGCCCAAACAGTGGGTTTTTTGAAAAGAAGTCATGGCCGAAATGAAGCACCCACCGCGCCTGGTGTACGCAAGTTTGTGCAAAAAGTTTGTAAGACTAGTATGCTAGTGGATAACACTCATGGTCCCCGTCGTCGTAGGGTGCGCAGAGACCAGAATGTGGCTGCTGTACCCATTGTCATTGGAAATTTTTTTTTCGAAAATGAGGCTGGGAACAACGTTTCGGTGAACGGTGTTAACCAAACAATTTTTTTTTTTTGTGAAATTGAAGACATGGATTTGGATGATGGCGCACCATGCCACGTAGCTCATGCCACAATCGATCTTTTCCGCACCAAATTCCCAAATCGTGTTATCAGCCGCATCGGTGATGTCTATTGGCCGCCTCCTAGCTGCGATTTGACCCTTTTGGACTTTTTTTGTTGTGGGGAACAATCCATGAGCTACACCCCGAAACCATCAACAAGGTCTTGGAAAATTTTAGTGCCAGAATGCGATACTGCGAAGCCAGCCGAGGCAGCCACTTGATCGACGTTGTGTTCCATAATTAACGCGAATGTTTGCTCTTACTAACGTTGTTAGTAGTTCTTGTTTCTTGTTTACGCTCTTTTTTAATGACTAATTCATTCGTTTATTTAACTTTAGTGACTTCCTTACTAAAAATGGAAAATTATTATTTTAGAAAGGTACATGGGGCGGCGGAAATGAAGCGGCCTACACTCATAAAAAAATATAAATCCGGCACTGCAGTCCTGGATTTGACAAAAGGCCGTATAGGCCGCGGCCTAGGGGTGGCAGCGTCGTAGGAGCGGCAGATCTTAGAGGACGCTCACTCGATTTTAGAGGATAAAAGTAATTCTGTAATTTTAATTCTACAAAATGAACAAAACTAACAATAGGAAAAAATGCATGTAAATGCATGTAAATGCATTTTTAAGAAGAAACTTGTATCGGGCCCAACCTGTAAATCCCTTCAACGAGGGAGTTAACCACACAAAAGTGAACAACTGGGTCGTGAAAAACTTCACTTCGAATTCCTTCTTAAATTGAAATTTGACCGCCCAGCTTCAAATGAACTAAAACGATTCTATTTAAAGTAAAACTAAAATTATAACTTTAAGGTTAAATAAAGAAGACAAGCTGCGCAAGGCAAGGTTTTCTGTGATTAGAGGTGTCTCCATACCCCCAGGCGACGAAAAGTCGCCTTTTAGATCGTCGGACACTAAACTGCAAATTTTGTCGGACTACATGTTGCTTGTCCGAAATATATTTAAAAACAATAGCACAAGACTGACTGCGGTTTTCACACTTGCAAAGAAATGCAAGAGATAGGATATGTGTATGTGGTATAGTTATCCGCGGTTCAGAGGCGAAGATCTTAGTTGATTCCTAAGGGGGAGATATAATCCTGTCACTCGTCGAATGCAAAACCTGGGGTGGAATTCTGTAAAAAACGAAACGAAAACCAATTTCGCATTTCAAAAAACGAAAGAAATCACGCGAAAGCGAAAATTTGCTTCATGTAACTGCTTTTGTTTTTTTCTTCTCGTTCGCAAGGGCTTAAGAAACGGTGTGAAAAAAAAGATAAAATTTGAGAAGCTGTATACATCAAATATGTTGTTTTGACAGCTGACGCTTTCAATGTACAATGAAAAATGTCAAACAAATAGCTTTCGCTGAATTCCATTCCTTTCGCATGAAACCAAAACGTCTTTCGTTTTTAGAGTTACCTGCAGGAAAGAAAACGAAAACGTAAATGAAATAGCTTTCGCTTTTTTGAACCTTCGTTTCAACAAAAACGATTGAACGTTTTCATCTTACAGAATCCCACCCCTGATTTTGGACGTGGAATGTAGTAAATCACTCTCTCTTTCCTGTAAAAAAAACGATTTCAACAAAACCAATCCCCCACCCTCTATGTTACCAAGCAAAAAAAAAAAAAAAACCAAACCCTTCAGAAACAGGAAATCAACCATAATCGCGCACTATGCGCACAAAACCCCCCACATCTACCTATGTGTGTGTGTATGAAATAAAAATCAAAAGCAATCATCTTCAATGTAAGCCGATCCTGATTTCCCTCTTCATCTTCGTCGCGTCATTTACCCTGACGACCGACGCGACGCTCTACCTTGTTCCTTCACATTTATATCCTTGTGCGGTGGATGAAATATTTCTTAGCGGCAGCACTCAGTTTCACCTGTTAAGTGAGTCTTTGTGGATTGTTTGGAAATTTGAAAATTGAAATCCTGCTCCTGCAGAGGGTATAGACCGCTCCGTGTCGGGCGCGGTAAAACTACAAACGATTTAGTGGCCTACAACACAGGTTGCATTAACAAATAATAACGCAGTACAATGCAAACATTGCTCAGTTTGACTATAAGTAATGTACCGTGGTCCTTTGGCCTCTTTGTGTGCTCTTTTTCCTTTTACCGAAAATCATCGCATGAGTGTATACTCAGTGGTCCTGATCGTGGCGTGTATTCGGTGGTCCAAACGCCAAACATTCCTGCTCCTGCTGTTTGCCCAAACAATTGACATGCCTCAAATTCCTGCCCAATTTCGAGAGAGTCGCTCTTCGGCGGGAACTGCTGCGGAGGAGGTAATGCATCTGGTCATTAGCAGCTCGATGTATATACCTTCGATAAACGAGAATTATCTTGTGTAAATATTTGTGGCTGTCGTTGGTCTTTTATTGGAGTCACCGAAGCTCCGATTGTGATGGAGTAATAGCTGCTCTCTCAGTGACATTCGGGTGCGTTTAAGAAACTTATAACTGTGCCTTTGACTAGTAAGTAGCAACAAAGCCGTCGTGAAATCGAAACTTTCGCCGTTTCCCACAGTTAAACAGTGCCATGCGATATCACGTTACATTTCGGAGTCTTTTGATGTCCATAGTGGTATCTAATCAGCGACAAACATTTTCCACCAATTAGCAGAAGCAATCAAAATGCTGCCAACAAACGGCGCACTGCTGTTGTGATGGTGCTACACCATTTGGACTTATCACACGCCTCCATCTGTGCAGTCCGCACCCCCGGCCCCTTGGGAAAACGTTTGGCCAACGCAGCAGCCGCAACCACCGCCAACGACGATAACAAGTATCTCTAAAGTACAAGCACCGACCAATTCACACTTTCACTGTACGAGTACGACAGTGCTTTGCTAAAATTACGATATCATTTGCAATTGGGAATTGCTAGGCCCGTCGTCGTTGTCCTATCACAGTCATCCGTCGTCGTCGTCACCGCCTGCGCCCCTTCTGTCTGTTTGTATGCGCGCAAATGACTTTCATTAATTTCACCGAAAACGAAATGGAAATGCCTGAGTGGATTTGGATATGTTTCCTGCTGCAAATCTGTGAAGAGACACTCCTGGCACCGGTGCGCAAGCGCACGCTCACACACCTCATGTGGAGATGCCTAACGTCGTAGATTCCTCCTCGGAGCTCGGACACCGCACAAGGCATCAGCGCAGACCCCCCAACTATGCTGGCCACACTTCACTGAATCGCTCCCACTGACGGACAGCTAGAGAGAGAGAGAGAGAGATGACTGGACCCGATAATGGGGAAGCTGTAAATTGAGAATGAAAATTTAATTTTCATTTCCGTCGTCAATTTCTTTTATTTTCCACTTGTCCGGACATCTGTGTATCTTTGTATCTGTAAGGCACCATAAACAGCCCGCTCGGTGAGTTCCAATTTAATTACAAACGCGAATTGTCACAATCCGATGTCTCGGCGTGTCCGGCCGCGCTGTGTAATGCAATTGGAAGATGCATGGCGGCGAGCGTTCATATCTGGACCTGGCACCAGATTCCGTTTCATAATTCGCTTCAGCGCGTAAACAGATGGCCTGTTGTAGGACCGCGACCACCATCGTGGCGTAAGAGCGATCGGCTCACGATTTATCATCGCGGAATAGAGTTGGATTTGGATTGGAACCGGGATTGGATTGGATTGGAGACGGAGTCTTCTATGGGCTCAAATTTGAATGTGAGTACAAGTCTGGCGGGTTCACGGCATGAGGTCGATCGGCCCAGAGAATCCGCTTACAAGTTGCGAGAAGATCTTGCACAGATCTCGCTGTTCATTGTCGTCGTAGACACGTAGGATGCCATTCCATATGGTTGGGCCTAATAAAAAGAGAGAGTGGTGCGCGCATTTTGCTTTCTTCCAAGTGTGTAAGTCTATGCACAGCTTTTCGATAAGTGGCGCGGTTTTTCCTTCCCTCATTTGGATTTCCATCTAAATGGCGTATATATGTACGCGGATCAAAGTTGAAAACGTTTTGTGAATCGGTTTCGTATGCGAGTGCATTGTTTTTGCTTTCGTTTTGCCAGAATGTGTGCTTTCTGTCGGTGGTATATAACAAGCCTTAACCCAGAGGGCTGACGCTGTCTTATCGCATCTTGTGTATCTCGGATTTTATGGCATTATTACAATGGTTCGAGTTGAGAGTTGCATTCGCTTGAGACGTGTGGTCTCTGTTTGTTTTCACATTTGGCGTAACGTAACGCATTTGTTTGGTTTGCTTTGCTCGCTTCAAATGAGTGCGTTTTATCTGATGTTGTAATCGGGGGACAGTTTTTTTTTTTTTTTTTTGTAATTTCTGTTGCTGTCCCAATGAAAGCCTGCTTTGACCGACATGGGTGACAGTTTAAGTGGTAATTTGTCATGAAAGCGAAGAGAGACAGCTCGAATGGTATTTGTTGCGTTGCTTGGTGAGGTGGAACGTGGAAGCGTCAATAGGAAGAGGATAAGGGAATCATTATTTTTGTAATTAGCAGAGAAGAGTTTCAATACTTACTAATCGCGCAAGTCTTGGAGAATCTGACAGATGTACGACGCACTCTTACTCCAACTTTGAGTTGTTGGACCGGAGTGAAAATATTCAACTCGGGTAATAATGGCTCGTCCTTACGAAGAACTCTTCCAAAAGTAACAGTCTTCTGTATAATCGCATCCAAAGAGAGGTTCATAATAAGATTCAATTGGGGTAACGGGTAATCCAGCTTAAGCCAATACGCGTGACTATAATTGTCAGAGATCTCACTAAAAAATAGGACGCCGAGTTCGTGAGTTTTTTGAACTGCTACTTTTCAGTTCTAAGTGTAACATTCAAAATTTGAGAAAATAATAGGTCAGAATTCACTTAAAATTGGAAAATATTCTAAGTGGAGGGTCAGGAACATAATAGTTTGAATTTTGAACAGTTACTTTGAGAATAAAAGATTAGAAAATGCCAGTTTCTTATTCGCGAATATTGTGAGCTGTTATGTTCATAAATTTCAAATGGAGCGGCAGTAAAATATGTCGTTGGAAAATCAGTCATTTTAACCGATACTCCAGAGAAAGCAGAGTAACAAAATAAAAGCACAGCCAGAAAGGTCGCCAAGACCAGGTAAAATCTAAAAGCAGGTGAAGGATAACGCGTTAGTTTTTTTTTTTTAGTTTTTTCAGCAAGCGAAATGTGGATTTATTCTTTTTGTGAGTCTTTTTTTATAAATTTTCTGGCATGAAATAAAAATAAATAAATAGTTGGCGCAAAAGGTCTTAGAAGTCCAACACACTAACCACTACCGCTTACAGATGGCATACTTTTTTTTAATCGTTGTTGCAATTTACCATGTAGCAGGGAAAGGTTAAGCAAGCCATCTTTTTGGTTTTTGAAAAGGCAATCTTTTGACTACTTTTGATCAGACTTTTTTGGACTTTTTTGGTGAGTTTCTGAGCTTAAATATTGCTGTTTGTTTAAAAATGGATTTGGCTGACTGATTTGCAGCTTCGAATTTAGGAAAAAATGTTACTTCTAGACCCGCTCTCCCCTACATTTAGTTTTCAGGTATATTCTATTATATTCGTGAATTTTTATGTAAACGCTCGAAAAGTAACACACAGTTCGAAATTTGAACTATTATTTTCCAAAATTCGTAATAGAAGGGCTAAAGAATAAATTTCCTAGACCCTTCCTAGATTTTGGAGCTCCTGTTATTTTCAGCCGTTATTTTCAAAACTTAAGAAAATAATAGATCACAACTTGGCTGTTGAATCTATATGATCTAATTCGGTTATATTTTTGCAGGCGCGGTGGGTGCTTCACTTCGGTCAAAACTTATTTTCAAAAAATGCACTGGATTACCTCACTGGACGATGTGGCACCACTCACCAGTACCCCGTACTCCCAAACACCAACCGCCACAAAGGAAGCCCAACACCAACACCAACACAGATAGCCGAAACAACAACAATGCACACGGCAGACTTTCACGACAATTACAATTCACACTTACTACGCGTTACTAAAAGCATGAGTACCCATGGGCAAAAGTGGTTCGGTAATCGGGAGGAAAGTACACTCAGTTCCGGCTTCCGGGTGCAATACATCTGGCGCTGACCCTATTCTCTAAATTTTTGACGGCCAAATTCTGCTGCCAGAATTAGCCGAATATAGGAAGCTGGCATTGTGAGCATTCCAATCCGCTCCGCTTTCTGTCATTTTCTCCGTGGACGTGTATTGTGAGTTTTTCCAATAGATTATGTAAAATAAAGATCATTGAATTGGAATTGTTAAAGGATAAGAATAAAAGTAAAAAGTGTACAACGCTCCTAAGTTCGTGTTTCTTTGGACCCGACGAGTATACCCCGGCCGCAGATAAAAAGGACATCATAAAAGATACCTACGTGATAATTTTAATAAAAATTGCAAGCGGTCACAAAGATGAAAATGCTTTCTGGTTTTAGATAAGAATTCAAATACCATAAACATTTATCGAAGCTCATCGAATCACCGAAGCAAAATGTGTAGTTTTACATTAATAAAATTCGAATGCCTAGCAAAGCAAGTGGGGCTCTGTTACAACACTCTCTCTTTATTTATCCCACGAAGCGTGGTCATTTTTCCCTTTTCACAAGACTCAAAATCCCTTTAAAGAACCTACGATACTTTTTTGCGTCAAAATCCTGTTTTTAAAATTAAAATTTGTATTACACGGAAAGAAAATCAATTTAAATTAACCTTTAGTATTAAAACCGCAGATTGGAACATTACAATAACTATTTTTTGGTACTACAAAATTTGATAAAAGACAATTTACATGGGCTGTTTTTCATTGACATTCAGTGTGTTGATAGTCATGGTGAAATGTATGTGTTTTGACGAGATTTCAGCAAAAATGTATTTTTTGAAAGTTTTTTGTTAGATTCCGGAAGGCTTTTCGGACATTTAAGTTCACACAAAAAGGGATAAATCCCAAGATAAAATAACACTGGGCGGGTGTCTGCTTGCATTTGTTCTTGCCACTAAAAGAGCTTGTATTTTTTTTTTTTTGGGAAAAGACTGTGGTGTGGGCCATTTGATCAGAGGTGCCTTACCATGAAAGACGAACTCAATCATAGGAGTCTGGCAACCTTGTCAGGGCTGTGACTTTGTTTTTGACTACCTTAGGCTTACACCCCGAAGGGAATTCTTCTGTTGTTGTTCAACAATTGTATACTATAAGGGAGATAGTTCCGTGCGACCCAGTCGTGCACATTCTTAAAACAAACTCCCCCTTGACCTATACAACTCTGTATGGAAAAATCTCTCCACATGGTTTGAGATGGAAGTCTGCGGATCTTCCGCGCTCACCCATCAGATCTAACCCACTTTACTGCACATAACTTTACCACAATTAACAAACAAATCCGACAAGTAGTCGCGGCATTTGAACAAAAGTAACACACCCGTCATCGCATTTAGCATATACACCACAACAGGCAACACGCTCCGCTGCCAGCAATGGGTATGGGTACGGTTATCACAATCGAACGCCTTACATTCCAGATCCGTACACACGATACACGGCCCCGACATACACTCCACGTAGCCTGTGCCATGCATTTGCATCCATGTGCGACTGACAGTGATCCCATTGTCAGCGTTTACTGTCAAATATCGCAATTTGTGTGTGCCTCTTGCTAGATCCGATCGCAGCTATTTTCCTCCATACGTTACCGGCCAGATAGCCACCCACATCCACCTTACCGCGATCGTAATTACAATATTACGCTGCGTTGTCGAATAAATTTTCCGATTCTTTTTTTTTTTTGTTCTCGAACGATTATGGTAATTCGGCTTCGCAGATACATGTTCGGGTAATAATTACAAAATGACTGACGAGTGACGGTGAAAAAAGGCGAAACAGAAAAAAAGAAAAAAATTACCAAAACCAGAGCAAGAATCTGTCATTAGTATCTGCCATGGATATGAGGAGGAGGCTTGCTCTGTGCGCCGGTGGTGGTGGTGGTGGTGGTGGTGGACAGGCATATGCCCCGAGAAGAGTTATATGATCTCGTTCTGAGAGCTCTTACCACATGTCGATTCGTCCCGCGTGCGTCGTCGTCTTCGTCGCGGTTTGTTGTTTTTGGTGATTATTGACAAAAGTGCGTGGTTGGCATTGGCATAGTACCAATCTGCCGTTCAAGTTGTTATCGTCATTTCTGCGGTCGTCGGCGACGACAACGACACGACGTCGTCTTCGCTGTCGTTGGCTGAACGATCAGTGATCGCGATGACGACCTTTTCAACATTCGATCGATCTATGGCAGCATCCCCACATTTGGGCGGAGGAGACTGCTCGATGCTGTTCTTGGCGTGCGCGCGCGGTCTCTTGGCGGATTTATTCTTGAACATGATTTGCTTGGAAATTAACAAACGAAACCAAACTCTCGTCGATCCATCGATGGATCAGAGATGGATGCTGATGTCGTGGAGATGATGTTGTGCGCGCTGAGTGCGTTTCGTAGAACTTTCTGTGTTTTAGTTGGTGCCGCTGTTGTGCGGTGTGTCTAACTCTCGTCGTGGGAGCTCGGCCCGCTCTCTGATGGGCTGTGGCTCGTGTGGTGTTTCCTTTTTTTTTTTTTTGCTATTTTCTATACGGGAAATTGCCAAATGAATTATTGCTGGCATTTGTTCTGTTGACAGTAAATATGGAAAATAGGATATATCCAATAGTTATTGCTTGTAATTTATTCTGTGAGCATAGGGTGGTGTATGTTCTTCCTTGTTGATCGCCTCGGTTGTGCTCTATGGGATGTACTCGTTGAGTATGGAGTTATGTTCGGGAGAAAGGAAACTCGAAATATTTGTGTTCATTTGCTGTAACTATTCCTTGTCAAAGTCGCTGACATTGACGAGGTTGGAGTTGGAACTTGCTCACAATATGTATGGAAAGTTCTTGAATATGGAGAAAAATGCAAAAATTCGTTGTAAGCTTAAGGAGTTCAAATTTTGGTAGGCATTCACTGAAAAAAAAAGGTACACCATAGTAGTGAAAAAGTTCATCAATGTGATGAAAAAATCAACAATTTTAGTCCAGTGAACTTTTTCATTAGTATGATGAAACCGATCTCGTCAATATGATGTTGTTCATCATTCATCAACTTTGTTCATCAATATTATGAAAAATTCATCAATATGATGAACCCATATTCCCCTTTAATTTCATAATGTGATGAATGTATTCATCATATTGACAAATTTGTTCATCAATATGATGCACACTTTCTGTTCTGTCAAATTTGTTTTCATGTAGTTGTAAGATTATTCACACAAATAAAAACATGAAATAAAAATACTGACACCAATATAAATCGTAAAGATATAGCCTTCCCACTTTCATGGGGATGCTAAAATACTTAAACGAGCATAATGTCATGAAAATGGTAATGGTAATATTATGTGAATTTAACTATTGAATTTCTTCGCATCCGAAAGGAAAATATTCAAACGAAAATCAGTTTTACCACGAAAGTCAATAAAGTGTAGTGGCAAAAACTCACGCGCTCAAGAAATATTGAAGATTTATAAAAATAAATTTTATTTCTGAGTTACTTTTATCACTCCTGGGACAATTTTTTTTTTTTTTTTTTCATAATGGATCCCAATGAGAATCAGAGAACGGCCATTTGCCTGCCATATGCATAGAGTTACAGGGTGCATGTGCATACATTTGTGTTTGAAATGTGTTTTTGCGTTTTTTGCTATTTAGTTAATTTTATTGATCCATTCTGTTGAATTTTATAATGTTGAGGCGTGAGAGAACAATGTACGAGAAAAGTTTGGTTAAATAACAATATTACATTGATTTTGAAAATATTTTTAAAAAGTAAATATTTATTTACATTTATGTGTGTAATGAAATCACAACGTTATAATTATATAGCGAGCTCTTTTTTTTACCAAAGGAAAATCGTTGTAGAAAATTCATGATAATTGTAGTTTTATTTTAATGACATATTTATTTAACGTCAAAAATGGACCCTACTGCTAAGTTTCCACTGGAGAATAACTGCGAGATTTAGAAAAATTTCCGTAAATCCGTCTCGGAATTTATCATACGAAAGTAATCTCATAAAAAGGGAGATTAGAAATAAAACAAACACACTTTTCACACTCGATATGTCAAAAGTGAAAGAAAAAAAAATTAAAGAAAAGACATCAAAAATGGAAAAATGTCTCTCTCTCTCTCGTGAAATGTCATTTTCTCTCAAATGGACAGAGCCAGAGAGAATACGTCAAGTTAATCTTCTTTTATTTGGTGGAAACACTTCGGGATTAATTCTAAACCTCTTGTACTTAATCTTAGTATTTGTGTTCGGTGGAAACGTAGCGTAACCTACCTTTTAGAAGTATGTATTCTAAAACACGTACAACAACATTTTTCGATATTTACGTTTTACTTTTTACAAATGAAAAAGCTATATCAAGATATCGGAAAAATAAGCCCCTTTGAAAATTAGATAGTCTTACTCATGATTTAGCTTTTAAAACGTCGCTATGAACATTTAGAGCAAACAATTTTTGCCGAAAAACGTTCGTTTACATAGTAAAATCATGCAAACGAAATCACTTGGTCAACACCTCCCAGATATATCTATGCAACTGAATTAAAGTTATACATTAATTGCATACCTTTAATTAAGGCTAGGTAAATTGCATTCTTTTTAGGGTAAATGAGGCGCTCCATCGAAGATATAGGTTATAATTATATAAGTTTCATTATACTGATAACATAATAAATACTTAAAATATATTAATGTATTAAAGCTATTTATGCAAAATTTATAACATTTTATATAATGTGAATAATCGAAGTTAGACTATAGCATTTTTATATTTCCACCATTCTTACACTAATATTGAATTTTTCACACTTCATTAATTGTTTTAAATTGTATATACTGCAGTTTATTTAGCAAAACCAGTCGCCCGTAGTAAAAGAAAAAAGAAAAAAAATTGTTCATCGGCAAGCAATTGTCAATACATTGTTTAAAATGCAAATGGATACTTTTGGGGAACATTAATTAAAAGATAAACAAATAATTATGTGATGAAATTTCTAAATCACATATATCGAATCTTTTTAGATATTCATCGTTAATCGTAAAACCATTCATAATTTTCTTCTATGTCACCCTGTGTAGATACTTTACGCTTGATGAGCAATGACATATAATTATCTACGCATATATACATTAAAAGATTCATCATGCGTGCGTGAGTATAAATGCTGTACCAACATCGCGTGTGTACACCTACAGCATACATCATATTAACAATCTGTGCATCACATTGAAGAAACCGATGAAAAAAGTTTATCAATATGAGGATTCCATTCATCAATATGATGAATATAACGGTGAATTTAATTTTTTTCATCAATATAACGAATTAGTTCATCTATATTATGAAGGCTTACATCAACGTTCTTCTTGATAAAAATGAATGTCTGTTTTTTGACGAACGCTGTCATCAATATAATAAAAGACGTTATCAATATGATAAAAATTCAAAACTTGGCAATCGTACCTGAATATGATGATTCCATTCATCAATAAGACGAATAAATCATCAACTGGATGAACAAATGACTAAATTCATCAAAATAAGTGTTTTCGTCATATTGATGAAATGTTTTGATGAAATAATGAACGTAGTTCATAAAAACATACGCTAAATTCTCTTCAGAATCCTGTTGAAAAAATTGATGAATTCATTTTCATCATGTTGAAAAACTGTTCACCAATCGTCAAAAAGTTTTCATGAATTTGTTCATCATATTTATGAAAATTACGTCACATCAATGAATATCATGTTGATGAACGCCATTCATCAATACGACGCCGACTTTTTTTTTCAGTGTTGCAGCAATATCACGTCGCGGTGGCGCACTATCGGTACCAAAAGTGAGATTAAAGAAGTCACATCACAACTCACCTCCTACTACCTAGGCCCTTTTGCTGATACTACTCATAGCGAGTTTAAGTTCTACTTAAATACCTTATGGTCTACTTTTTCTATGTCATAAACTGACACATACGATTTTAAGTGGAGCTCCAATCGCTATTGGAAAAAACCCAGGAATTCCAGATCGATACACACCATCGATTTATCGAATTATACAAAGCCATGTCAAGTTTTGGCATCCCCGCAACTCGTCCGTTTATGAAGGATGACGATGGCAAGATGTCGTAAAAGGTTTGAGACAAGGAGACGCGTTATCATGTACGTTCTTTAGCATTGTTCTTGACAGTTTTCAAAAGTGCGTTCAACTACTTGTCCACGCTGATGATATTGACATTATTGGGAGAACGCGGCGAGCTGTCAGTGGCGCATTTGCAAGCATCGAAACGGAGGCGGCGAAAATGGGTCTGTCTGTTAATGAAGACAAAACGAAGCATATGCTGTCAAACGAGAAAGGACTCTCAACATCGGCGACTCGGACAAAACGTCACGAAGGACGGATACAACTTCGAAGTAGTTAAAGACTTTGTCCACCTGGGCTCCAATATCACTTCGCAAAATGACATCGGCGCAGAGATCAAGCGAAGATTCACTCTTGCCAATTGCTGTTTCTTCGGGGTAAGAAGGCATCTAATAATAGAATAGAAAGACAAAACGAAGCAAATGCTGTCAAACGAGAAAGGACTCTCAACATCGGCGACTCGGACAAAATGTCACGATGGACAGATACAACTTCGAAGTAGTTAAAGACTTTGTCTATCTGGGCTCCACTATCACTTCGCAAAATGACATCAGCGCAGAGATCAAGCGAAGATTCACTCTTGCCAATTGCTGTTTGTTCGGGCTAAGAAGGCATCTAATAAGTAAAACCCTCTCCCATAGAACCATGGAGATATTTTATAAGACCTTAACCATCCCGGTCCTGCTTTATGGTGCAGAAGCATAGACGGATGCTTTGACAGAAAGATTCTTCGAGTGATATTCGGCCCAGTTTGAGACGATGGAGTATGGAGAAGAAGATTCAACGACGAACAATACGGGATATACAGCGACGCTGACTTGGTCAAAAAACTTAAAATACAACGGCTGAGATGGCTGGGACAGGTGGATCGTATGGACAACAAGGCATTAGCACGAAGAGTCTTCGATTCCACCCCTGAGGGACAACGCAGCAGAGGAAGATTTCACTTACCATACTTAGGTGGCGCGCACAATTGGAGAACGCCCTAAACCAACTTGGTGTGCGTAACTGGAGGCAGCTAGCGAGGGACCGAGCTGGCTGGAGGGGCTTGTTGGTTGAGGCCCCGGACTGTAAGCGCCACCGAAAGGAAGTAAGTACTTCAATCGCTCTGAGAAGTATCAGCAAACGGGCCTTATTTATGCAAGCGTTGACAAGTCAATCCATTACAATTGTGACCCATCATTAACACAACTTATCTTAATGCGATCTTATTACTATAATTTTGTAGGTGGGTTTTATTATCAATATTCTATTCGCGTTTAAAAATGCATTCAACTGAATGATGTCTGAACCAATTAAAACTAAAATCATGCTTGTAATTCCAACGCCGTCAAATTTCACTCAAAGTCACGCGAAGCGGAATCCATCCATTATCACTTCAAGTATTACCAACTGTTGAAGTGCTGATACACATACTTTAATTCAAAATCCGAGCATTCCCAGACGTAGCTATAATAAATCGATTAATAAATCTAATAAATAATGATCAGCGCAGAGATTGAAAGTTTTTATTTTTATGAATAAATTTGTAAGTCCCCTTTAATTTATGCTTAGTCGTTTGATTTTATTTTTCTATTTCTTTGCTTTACGATCATAAATAATAAGCCCAATCATATTTTCATCGCTCGTCAGATGTTGTATGGATTTGGTTAGACATCCATACGTACCAATATTTATTTATTTTTGATTGTAGAGATTTAGGGTTTCTCAAAAATAGCCAAGTAATCGAAATGAGATTCAGAAGTTGATTTTGTAGCTGTTGGCGAAATTTTGTGTAGTGATGAATGGGCAATCTTCTAGTGCGAACCGTGGAAAATATGTTCCGCACTTTTGCAAAGACACCAATTGCACTTGGGTAGGGTAAATGAAATCGACTCATAAGCTCAAGAAATTCCTATATCAGAATATGTTTTCTTTTGAAAATCTGAATCTGACATACTGAATGATACCCCCAAAGTTATGTAAAAGACGTGGTATCCCAAAATATAAACGAATTATTTTAATCAACTCGTATAAGCCTAGGAGCACCGGGACGTGTCGTGCGAATGCTACTGAAATAGTGGAGGTATACAAAATCGTATTTTCATTCCATAAATTTTAAAATTGACCCGAAGTACCACTTAAAAAATCGACTAAGATTGTTCATATCCACTTCAAAGAAGCAACTCCATTAAAGTTTAAAGCTGCATACAAGTTGATTACCACATTTCATTTAGTTTACGCGGCCAATTTAAAATTGCAGCTGCTAAAAATAACTTTTTTATGAGAATATTGCCCATACTTATGTAGATTGTTAAGATCACATTTTCTAGTTGTTTCTACGTTTTGTTTTTCTGAAAAGATTGACTATATCAAAAACCAGCCCTTAAGTTGTTTGGTCCTCAAAAATAGACTGCAAAACTGAACGAGCCTTAAGGCCAGATCTGAATGAAAAAAAAAAAACAAAATAAAAAAGTTAAACCAAACCAAAAAATCTGTAAAAAAGATTTAAAAAGATTAAAGAAGAGTATTATTATATCAAATATAACTTATTGGCAGTCGGAGGCTGCGCATATTTTTGTCAGATTGTGTAGGTAGCCTCCGATTGTCAATTAGTTATACTTGAAAGGGTCTTGTTTTAATCTTTTTAATTCTTTTTTTTACAGTCAGTCGGGTTTTTTATTTTTTTTTTAAATTATTTTTTTTTTTAAATTTATATTTTTATATTTATTTGTTTAGCCTGTGACACTCCGGGAAAGAATACCAATTTAATGACACCTCACTTTTAAAAATCGGTTAAGCCGTTTGGGCTACAGGGCGTCACGTATGAACCTAAGCGCGAAACACAATAACCCTCCCTTCGTCCCAGTTGAGTAAAAAGAACTCATTTCGCAATTGGCTCTGAAAATAGAGTCGAGGAATGAAGGACCTATGCAGAAGCTGTGGATACGAGGAGGTAACGGATACGATCAAACATTTCCCGTGCCAATGTTCCGCTCTCCAAGAACTACGACTCGGATCCCTGGGGTCCAGGTTCTTCGAAAAGCTCTCTAAAGCAGAAATACCGGATCTTCTCAAATTCACGAAGAGCACCAACTGGCTTAAACAGTCAGAAAGATGAATAGTCCACCCGATTGTTTAATCTTATGATAAGGGATGTAGTCGCAGTGGCTTAGTGTTAGTGTGTTGGACTACTAAGCGAGGGATCTCAGGTTCGAATCCCGCAAAAACCCAAAATTCAAACTTATGGTTTTTTTCCACTGCGCTACTTGAAGGAGCTTCTCAATTAGCCGTTTGGAGTCGGCATAAAACTAAAGATCTCTTCCATTCGTTCCAAAAATGAAAAACTCACACAAAACGAATGGTTGTGAGAAGCTAGGCCTAGGGTCCCTCCGGACCTGTTGCGCCAACTATTTATTTTTTTAAGGGAAATGGCGGAAGTGTCGCACCACACACCCTTCCCTTACCTAAGATTATCTACTGTCCTGATGCTATAATCCAAAGTAGATATGCTAATTTACAAAAGCTGTGAGCTTTTTTTTTCCTAAATTTTTAATTCGAATGTATTTTGAATAAGTTGGCTGACAGCCACAACATTTTTAAGTCCTGCTGCATATTAAGCCCGTAATGTGTGTTAAAAGCTATAAATTAGGTATTTAAAAGCTGCAGTCGTTCAAGAACGAGTCCCCGCGATTATCCCAGAAGAATTTACAGCTCCCTGTTATGAGGCAAGCATTAGGCGCAGTGGTTTAGTGGAAAGTGTGTTGGACTACTAAGCGAGGGGTACCAGGTTCGATTCCCCAAAAAAAAAAAATTCCAACTTAAGGATTCTATCCACTGCGCCTGCTCTAGCGAAAGTCTGACAAAAATCCGAGAGTATATACCTCGGCTCATGAAAGAGCTTATCAATTAGCCGTTGGGACTCGACCCCTCTATTTGTCCCAAATATGGAACTCACACAAAACGAATGGTTGTAAGAAGCTAGGCGTATAGGGTCCCTAAAACAACAAGGTGCAATCTTGGGTTGGATTCTGTAAGGCGAAAACGTTAAAACGTTTTCGTACACACGAATGATTTTCTCTAAGTTGCCGAAGTAAATCGTTCATACACACGAAAAAGATTGAACGTTTCGCTTTACAGAACCTCTAAATCTGGAGGAAAATTCCCCAAAATGACAACCCTGCTCCTACGTTTTTTTTTTTTTTGGAGAACTTTTCCTTTTTATCTATATATATAAAAATGAATCCCTATTTCCCTTGGTCACGGCATCACGCACAAACGGCTGGACCGATTTCGCTAATTTTTTTGTTTGTTGTGTTTGTTATTGTCAAGAGAAAAATGTTATGAAAGAAAAAAATTAAGAAAATTGCGCGGAAAATTAGAAAATTAAAGTTTGAATGGGGAAATACACTTTGAAAAAAAAAAAAAAAAAAAAAAAAATAACTGGATAGAAATCAAGTAGTGACACTTCAAATAAAAAAAAAAATATTTTGAATTTTAAAAGCAATTGTTGTTGTCAATTATTTTAATTATTTTCCAAGCAAATTGTTGTTGTCAACAATTTTGAAGTTTTTTTTTTTTTTTTTTAAATATAGGTATACCTACCTAAAAAGTTTGTTCTAATAAATTATGTTTACTATGTTACATTAAGTAACTTTTTGAAATGAAGTAGATAGGTACTTTGATTATATAAAGATGATATTATGGCCGACGATATTTTGCATCGAATTCGCACTGTGCATCGGATAATGAACTGGAGATGTCAGATGAAATGCGCAACAAAGCTTTGATTTGACGCATTTAATCGAGAATTGGAGCGAGAAATGGACTTCGAACGAATCGGATTGAGTCAAGCTGTTCGAACAAATGTGCCAATGTTGAATCTATAAATATAAAAATGAATCCCTATTTCCCTTGGTCGCGGCATGACGCGTGAACGGCTGGACCGATTTCGCTAAATTTTTGTTGTTGTGTTTGTTATTGTCAGGAAAAGAATCTTATGAAAGAAAAAGTTAAGAAAATTTCGCGGAAAATTAGAAAATTTAAGAATACTAAACCAACATATTAAATTATATCTAATGTAACCATAGCGCTTTTACAATTCAAACTTTTTTGATGTAACCTTATGGCGTTGGCATAACATTGACAGAATGCGTGCTGCAAATATCGTCAACGAGGATGTAAACAAAATAGATATCGTTTAAAACAGATGCTTCGATCGGAGTTATTATATTGATAAAATACATACAAAATAATTAATTTATTATTTTTAACAAAAACTGAATTTCTTAGTGCACATCGTCGGAAAATCCTCAACATGTGGCGTTGTAGGCATATGTCGTTTTTCAGTTCAATTAAATTTTCTTTAATAATAATCTTCTTAAATCATACCTATAATTCTTTCGGGATGAAACTCGATGATAATGATATAACTCGATAACCACTGGGTCAATTTGTATGATTCTTCTTTTGTTTTGTTCGTATTGTTGTATTTCAGGTATACCTACGCAAACTTAAAAGATAGGATTTTTGACCCGCTATATGGCGTTGTAATCGATCTCCGAAACCACTCACCCGATTTCAATGAAATTTTATAAATTTATATTCTTCGTTCCCGCTTGAAGGATAGGATACTTTTGGACCTGATAGGTGGCGCTGTTGCAGATCGCCGAAACAGCGCTACCAAGTTGATTGAAATTTTGTAGATGGATATGGTTGCTTCCAGTTTTAAATTTCGGATAGTTTTTGACCTATAGGTGGAACTTTGAAAAACACAAGCGGGATAAGAAAACGGATTGTGGCACGTCCCATTCAAAAATAAAATCAAACGCTATTTCTAAAGTTCTATAATGAAAATTATTAATGGACGCTGTCCAAATAAAGCAATTTGCGAAATGTGAGCAAGATTTAATACGAAAGGTACGGGCAAAGCCGGGTGGGTACAGTTACATATAAAAGAGACTGACGTCCGTATGTGCACTCATAACTCGGGGACGGATCGTTCGATTTTTATAATTTTTGGTTGGAAGGAAGGAAATTATGCTACCTTACCTCTACATGATTCGGATTTGAAAGTTGGTTCAGTTAAAATTTTGTTGCGAAACATCAATGTACCGAAACTTTCCAACGGATCGCATTTGTTTTATGGTGAAGGATCTCACATCAAATATCATACAAGTGATGATTTTAAGGGGAAATTTCAAAGGCAAACACTCTTATTCCGCAGATTTCGCTTATTAAGAACGATTTACCATTCGTGCGACTTCAATTTCCCGTGCGTCTCGCTTTCACTATGACAAATAATTTATTGCAAGGATAATCGATGGATGTTTGTCAATTTAGTGAAAAAGTGGAAGGTTGGACGACACGTCAAAATCGTTGCGGTTTGATTGAAAAAAATCAACATTGCTATTCATCATTTATTTCTATTGCATTTAATATAACTTTTGAATAAAGAATTTTAATTGGTCGAATTACATAAATTAGCAAGTGCTTGGTGCATGCTCGGAATTTATTAACAAATTAACAAATTTGGGCGAATCGAGGTTTGCCGGGTCAGCTAGTTTTGAATAAATTTTAAATTTCTAATTTTTTAAGTCTGCCGAAAAAAATCTCATCAAAAAGGTCTTTTATTTATTCTTCGGTTTCTGATCCGACCATGAGTTTCTAACCAACTCGTGAATAACACTTTTTTTTTAAGTTGGCACAACAAAGAACTAATAGCAACATTTTTACACCAACAATTTTGACACCTAGTTCTAAAAATGGTACTAGATTTGTTACTATGACTGACTATCAAGTTCTCTAAAAGAAATATTTGAAGCTACCGTCAATGCAGCAGAAAAAAGAAAAAATGCCTATACCTAAACTTGCGTGGAAAAAATGATTATTACCCGTCAGGAGGAGCGAAGATTTATTACAAGCTACGTCCCATTCTTATTTGGCATTAAAGAAAGCGCTCATTTTATTGAAGGCGATACATCTTCCTCTGGGTAGCCGTAATACCCTCTACCTCTATACACAGCAATCCAAAAGCAACCACAATGTAACCGCCAATGACATTTGTCAATATAAATGCCAAACTCCGATTTTAACCAGAAATAAATTGAAGAAGCCATAAATACTCCACAGCATGTCTGGAACATCCGCACATATACCCATGCATCTCTGTGCTTTTCTTATCCGAGAGGACCATTGGTACCACCACTTTGTTGATGATTTTAATCGAATAAATTCGCGCCCTATATACCCAAAAGGCCAAGACCCTAACCACATACAATGTTGCGCGCCACTTCATTTTAAGCCATGTCCTCCTGCCAATGTCGTCAGCTCATTTCACACGTTCATGATGAATGTGGAGAGTGGAGCCCCTGTCTGTGGTGTGAACCGTACAATGTTCGAAACACGAACACCACTCTTCCACCCTGTTTGGCTCATTTGCTGGATTGTCGATGTCGGTTTGATCCCGCAGGAGAGAGAAAGAACGCCACAAACACTTCAGACTTCACCAACAAAACAGGCAACGAACAAAATAAAACTGCTCGCAAAGTCCAAAGATTCCCGACATACTTCGTTCGTAGTAGGATGTGTTCTGCTGACTGGAACAGTTGGTATACATTCGAGTTTCCGACACGGTGCTGATAGGCCGCAGGAGGCGACACAATTTTTCCTGCGCGCCACACACTTCTACTAGATGCGTTCTTGTTGCGTTAATTTATTAATAACTGGTTGGTATGATGATGATGATGGCTTTCTGCGGCTAAGAGGCACCTCTTTGTGTGCGAATTGCACAAACGACACGACTACCACAGTGCTTGGGAGAAATGCGTAACGCGTTACCAGTGGTTAGGTGTCGCCTGTCAGCGCTCTGGAGTTCCTCCTATTTGGTGGGTCTTTCTTTTTTCTTTACTTTGGTTTTTACGAGTACTCGGATCTCGGACTCTTACTCGTACTCGTTGATGTGCAGCCTTAGCCCAGCTGGTTACTTGGGAGGGGAAATTAATTAAGTCCCTTGTTGTGGTAGCGTTTTCTTAAATAAATCATAACTTGAATTCACAGCTAATTGTGTGTGAGTACCGTTTAATTTTAGAATTTTGTTGTTCATTTTTTTTTATTTATTAATTTTGGCGACACACAGCCACATGGCTGATGAGCGCGCCCCGTTTATTGTGTAGGTAATGAAATGTTGTGTTGCTTCCTGTTGCCAATTGTATGCACGAAATGTTGAGACTCAGCTTACCTGGGAAGACGCTGAGTTACGTGTGTGTGGATGCTAGCCATCGTCTCTGATTAGGGCTGCATGGTTGGAAAATTGGAAAGGATAGTTGAGCTGATTGTCAGGCTACTGTGGGAATAGATGGAGTCTGGAGAAAATCAGAAGGTCGGCGATTTGGGGAATAGCTGCAAGGGAAGTGGACAGAGGTGATATTTCGTCTGCATTGCGAAGTTTTTTGTATAAGTAAATACCCAGCCTGTTGACTGTCTCCAGAAGTCGAGTCATTTGAGCTGCTTTTCAACATCTTGGCCTGGATAACGTTTCAGCTAACTACAACTGAGTTGCCTCTGATTAAAAATGTCAAGGATGAGCGAGTGTAAAAAAAAAAAAAAAACTAGCCACCAACATTTTTGGCAGTAAGAGATACTGCCTTACACAATGAGGCCGCGGTAGTAGCACATATTGGCCAACTTCAAACTTTTTTTTTTTTTTTTTCTTTTGTCGCGCTACATCGAAATAATTTTTAAATGTAAGGCGGCGGCGCGGTTATAGCTACTTACTTACTTATCGGGCTCCCGACCCGTGAAGAGTCTCTGCCTGAGAAACTGCAGCCTTCCATCCTCTACGATCCCGGGCACGCTGCTTCCAGTTGTCCAGACCAAGCGCTCTGGCATCCGCTCATAGAGTTCGCGGTTGTATCTTCTCCTCCATTCGCCCTCCTCGCACACAGGACCAACTGGTTACGTTTTGTCCGTAGAGAAAAATGAAAGAATCCTTCCTATTTAAAATAATTCATTTATTAATCCAAATTCTTAATATGCGGAGATAACTTGACCTGACGGGTTGGTGGTTAGGGAAAAGAGAGCTACCATGAGTATTTATGTTTGACAATAGGAAGTAGAATTCGGCGAAGTTAAATTCTCTCTAGGGTGCGTTGATGTTGGCAGAAGGTTGGGGTGTGTCCGCAAATACACAACAGTCCTCCCCTCTAAATCGCAGAATATCCCAAACGGTCCACTGGTTTTCTGATGCGACTACTTTTGCGAACCGTGGATGTGTGGTTAGAAACTCCGTCCCCACAATGCGTTTCTGCTAAGCTTGAAGGCCGCTGTGCTACTTCCTTATCAGATACGTGTGGTTCGGCTCCTGGTGTTGATGGTGACAGAGGTGAAGATTCGGTAACAGAACCGCCACCTGATGATTGACTCGTCTGCGGGTCTCCATACTTTATTTCTTGCGTTGGAGTATTTGCGACCGAATCACTGCCTGTAGAACGAGAACTCGAAGAAAGGGGCTGTTCCACTACCTCAGGATATATTGGCACTTGTTTTGGATCCACGCTGCACTTCAGTATCTGATCCACATGCCTTCTCCAAAGGCTTCCGTGAACATCGATGAAATAATGAAGCACTCCGTCTTGACGCACAATTTTGCCAAAAACCCACTTTCGGTCCTTGCTGGTATAATTCCTTACTTGGACTTTATCCCCCGGGTAGTATTTTATTCCACTTGGATATGGGTCGCTCAGCTTTTCCTTAATTTTGTCGATACTATTTGAACGCACCAAATCCAATCTAATACGAATATCCCGCTGTAGAAATAGTGTACACGGCGCTACTCCGGTTGTAGAGTTTGGAGTCTTTCTATAACGCATGAGATAGTTAGAAAGTTTATCAGAGATATTACCTGGATCTTTTATCATTTTCCGAAGTGCAATAAAGCAGGACTGTCAGGACTGTCAAGATTATAGCTAGGCGGTTATAGCTAGGTTCTTTGAAAAAATGCAGGCGGAAGATTGCGATATCGAAAAACTAATCAAAAGTAAAAGAAATAGAGATTTTATGGAATCTTTACCATCCAGCATCCACTATATAAAAACATTAAAAAGAAAGCTCAACGGTGGAAAATGATTGGCCATGAGCTTGGCCCACCAGGTAATTACACATATATGTGCTTTAGTTTTAGTTTTGCGTTTTTTTCTTAGTAGAAATAGCTAAAAAGAAGTGGAAGAGTTTACAAGACTCATATTCCAGAGTCTTAAATAAAAAAAAAGTGTCTGGACAGGATGCTGCGGATCCCAAATCATCCTGGAAGTACGGTGATATCATGGAGTTTCTCAAAATTCACTCAAGGCCAAGGAGGTAAGCATTTATTTATTAAAGCTCTCAAGAAAAACTAACATCTTATATTTTTTACAGCAGTGTGAGTAATTTTTTATCGGCGTCCTTCATTGAGGAAATAATCTGTCAATGTGATTCTTGTTTGGAATGCTTCGCTTGATCTGTTATTTGTTCCACATTTGCGAATGGGCAACATGTCGTTGGTCTCCTGCCGCCATTTACCATCAGTGCGTTCGCCGTCTTTGTTATAGGTATCGCAACACTTTTCTGGGCAGTAGGAGTTGCAGTTGTTATCAGTATCTGTGACCTTAAGAAAATTATGTAGGATAACACATGCAAGAACCATTATGTCTGCATTCTTGGGATGAACATCAATGTATTTTCCCAAAATTCTCCACCGAGCCGTTAAAATTCCAAATGTGTTTTCAATTATTCTTCGTGCCCGTGAAAGTCTAAAATTGAAAACTTCTTCCGGTAGATTTAGCAGAATTCCAAAGATAGGGTCTCATTAGGATTATTTCGTAGGGGAAATGCACTAACTCCGACGCAATAATAAGGAACAATTCTGTTCGAATTGGGAAGCTTATCTGTTGCTGGTAGATTTACACAGTTTTCGAAGATTTTTTTTTTTTTTTATCAACATTGGAGTTTTGAAAAATTCCGGCGTCACTTTGGCTTCCAAATGATCCAACATCTACAGTCGCGAAGGTGTAATTTGCGTCAAATATTCCAAGTAATACAATGCTAAAATATCCTTTGTAGTTGATTGGAACCACTACTCGGCGGACACTTAATTTCGACGTGTTTTCCATCAATAATCACAACACAATGAGGCATATTCCAACGATTATCAAAATCTTGGCTAATGTTTTTCCATTCCCAAGTGTTTAGTTCTTGTATAAAAACTTGTGACGAAGATTCCCAAAGTGAATGAGATACTTCCGCAATAATTTTGCAGACTATGGAAACACCTTTTCGGAATGACCAGGCCAAATACTGAGAAATGCTATGATTTCTGATTCAAGTCTATATAAAGTCACTTACATTAGGGTTAGCACCATTCGACATTCTGGACTTATCGACTAACGAATTGATGTTTTCGTTACGGATTTTCTTATTAAACTTAACAGTAATTCATACTAAATTTTTGACATGCGTGTTGATTGGAAAAATAGGTCCGGATCATGGTTTTTAACGAAAGAAAATGTAGTTTCAAAGAAGCGTTTGGAACTTTGTTCCCGATATAAAGGGCGCACCGACCATCTCCGCTTTTTTTCCTTTAAATATTTGTGTGCTAGATAGCACATTTGCACTACGGCCATTATAAAGGCAACATTCTCTCGGTCATCTATTTTATTTCAAAACAATATACGAGTAGCTAAATTTAACGAAAAACGTCTTTCTGAAAATTAAATGTAGAAAATCACACAAAACAATTATTTGAAAATTTGGCTTTTGACGTATCGCGCTACTTCATTGTTTACACTTTTTTTGTGTGCAGCGTCACATAATTTTGAGAGCTCGTACTACCGCCGCATACCGCTGCTACAGCGGCCAAATTGAGCTTAGGCAGTTTAGTCAGAGAACACCCTTAGAGCACGCTTTTTCCTTATATCTCGAGGGCAAGGTTGCCACTTGAAATGGCCAAATACTTTAGGGATTTACCTATTTAAAAACACAATTTTGAGTTTTCCAGTCACCTGTCAGTAATTGGCGAATGAAGGAAATGAATGTACAAAAAATGAGCAAGTGGAAAAAAAATAATACGGTCAGTCGGTCACAGAGAAAAAATAATGATTAAATTTTGTCACAAATGACCAATGTGGCAACCGGGCTCTATTGATCGTAGGCTCAGTAATGCTTCCAGGCCTAGCTGCATACGTATTTGTTTGAGCTCGTTATACAATCTGCTATTTGCAGCTTCTTGAGGTGGGATTTTGTGCTCGCAGCCTTTCATCAAGCATCAAATTGCGCTTGTGAGGCTCCACTCTTTCTACAGTCGTTTAAGGAACTCATTTCTTTCTACAGTCATTTCTCTGCATCTTACCCAGACTTCGCTTTGGAGAGGAAAAAGTACGAGTGCCTCGCCGTAAATCCCATTTTGGTAGATTTTTATATATTGTAGTGAGCTTCGATGTTTTTGGATCCAAATTGCCTCCATCTACTTGGATAGATTTATGATAACGCAGAATCCATGATAACGGTTAGAGTCCCGTCCATCTATCATGATGTCACCGAAGGGGTAGGTAGTTTAATTAGGCTGCGCCAAACGAAGCTCTGTCCTGACCACCAAATATCTGATCTTTTGGCAATACAGTAACAGCTTCTATAGTATGCTAAAATAAGTTCATGTAGTCATGTTCAGTCAAGGAACTTTTGTAACCACAAAATCATGGCCTTTAACTTTTACAAGTTGCTACTTGCTACCCTTTACTGTATTTTCTGGAAGTACAAATAGTCGAACCATTAGATCGTTTTTTCATCTCCGACAGCATGTTTTCATTCACCCTTCCCCTGGCAACCATTCGTTCAAACTCATGATCGACCTGATTCTGAACACAAATTAAACGATCGCACAGCTAATTTCACGGAATCCCCACTCCGCTCCTATATAGTGTGGAAGAAAACTCCTCTCATCCGCAGTAGCGAGCTATACAAACACACTCCTATCAGCTTCCAGATTAAACCAACATTGCCGCGATAAGAATCTGAAAATCCATTCTGCCCTTTCACATAAATTTAATCGATTCCCATTCGACCGTACTAGCCCAGTGAGCAGTGAGTGATGCACTCCCAGGACAAGGATCCACACATCTACTTCACACGTAATAACGCAACAAATGCCCCAGTGATAGAGCCTGAAAGGCTATCAATTAACACTTTAGAGCTCCTAATAATAGTAATAAAATCGAAATGAAAACCATCGGCCAGACAAAGGCATAAGGATGCTAGCTGCTAGCCCAAGTGCATCGCAGCTAATATCCTCAAATGCGATCGGCCTCATTGTGTGCGATGCGCGTCCCCCAGGCACTTTTCACTCATATATGCGTCCGTGCGCGCGCGCTCGCACTTATCACCAGCCGGTGGAATGGGAACTCGACAGAAAAAAAAAAAAAAAAAAATGGAAAAAATTTCAATATCCACTAAAGCCCCCATAGCCAATGGATTGGATTTATTGACCGCAACAAAAGTAATGGCCAGTGACCATAGAGAGGATAAAGAACCAGTCGCCAGTCGCCCAGTCGCCCCGTCAGTCCCGGAGCTGGCCTCTTACACAATTCCCGCATTGAAAATATGGGAGAAAAAAGTGAATCTGTGAATTCTTCACCAGCTCGCATGACGAAGAGTGAAAATATTCCTCTTCCTAGAGTCTGGAGATTCTTTCGGCCGGTCGCTGATGATGCATAGCACATGGCCGCATGGTTCAAAGATGAATTGCACGCTCCTCGATGGGCATGCGCACACACATCTCATGAAAGTCGCAAATTATTACGTATAAAGACATCAAATAATGGACTTTTCCATTAATACCTGTCTCCTTTGGTCGTGGCAATGGCAATGGCAATGGCATTGGCAATGGCAACGGCGCAGTGGTCTTTGGTCGTTGCGGTTTGTTGCAAGGTTTTTCCGTGATCGTACCCATTACCGAAACGGATAAACTCCAGGCTTGAGTTGAGGCTTCGATGCCGAATACAAGGTGAGTACGTGTGAAGATTCATCATGCCGTCTAATGGCTTTCTATTGGGCGGGGCGGGGGCAAAGGAATTCTATATCGAGGAAGTTGAATAAACAAAGCGTTGGATAGACTTTTGGGGCTTGCGCTGCGCCGCAGCCGAACGAGTGTATTACTTAAGGAAGACAGAAACGGAACATGGCTTTGTATGCGGTAATCGCACGCAGCACTTCGGATTGGGATTGGGACTGGGAGTTGGCGAGTTTTTCAATTGTTGGCCGATGTTCCGTGTACTCGAAGTGATAGTAATTAAATCCATTATTCTAAGTGCTAAGTCAGGTATATATAGTGCGTGTAGCGGTACAATGGAATCGCCCAGCGTGCAGCCACAGCGCTCGAATTAGTCATTTTGTGTGATGGAAGATCAAAGAGCTATGCTGAATAGACCATTGGGAGAGGTGAACTGAATACATGTGTAAGGGGAGTTGTTTTATCCATGAAAGGATCATTGAAGTGGCTTGTGTAGCGCTTTTTAAAACGGTTCGAGTTGTCTGTGTTCAAAACGAGCACTGCCCATTGTTGGCATTGAAGTTGTGTAGGCCTGCTGACGGCCTGCATAGGTGTAAATGGCTCGGAAGAAATACAGATCCATTTTAAAGAATTTAGTTCTTCGTCTCATCCAATCAAAAATATAATTTTCACTAGATAAAAAGTTTGTTTCTTGGATCTAAGAAGAAGCAAAAAATCAAATTTTATAGTTAATTTTGTATTAAGTGATTTTAAATTTTGCTTTTCATTTTGGACTATCTTCCCAGCAAGCTTCCTATGCTCTTTCAAGCAGTTCTCGCTGAGTTGCGGTAACAATATCGCAGACGTTGGTTTTTAAATGTTTTAAAGTGTGGGGATCGACTGCAACTTTCGAAAAGCCAAACAAAAAGAGATCCAACGAACAGGGAAGATTACACTACCTCGATGGCCGATTGTTCCGCGTAATCTGAAAATTAAACTGTGGACAAAACTATTTTCTGTACTTTTATAACATTTAATTTTAAAAATTTAAGCATCTGCAATTTTTTAGACTTCGGCCGAGGGATTGGGCTCTGCGAAATAAGGCCCCAATGAAATAAGGCCTCAAAAAGAAAATGAAATAAGGCCCCAAACAATTATTCAGGAAACAACAACAACGCTTTTTAATACAATTTGGGGTGTTATTTCCTTTTATGGGGCCTTATTTCCTAATGAAATAAGACCCCAAAAGAAGAAAAGAAGTAAGTCCCCAATTTTTTATTATTAATTGTTACCCTTCCAAAATGGAATGCGTATGGGGGGGCATGCTGCCCCTCTGCAACCCCCCTGCTTGGATTTACTGTTAGATTACAGGGTGAGTGCGAGGTTGAGTATATAAAAAGTTTCTTTAATCTAAATTAGTTTATCCAATATCAAAAATTTTAAATAAAAAGTAGTTTTCATTATTTTTAATTTCATTAAGAAATAAACCCCAAATTTGGGGCCTTATTTCATTTTGTTTTGGGGCCTTATTTCATCGCAGTGGGGCCTTATTTCATAGTTGAAATTGGGGTATTATTTCATTATGAAATAAGACCCCGAATTTGGGGCTTTATTTCATTTTCTCTTTTGGGGTCTTATTTCATTGGGGCCTGATTTCCTACAGCCGAGTGATTGACATAAAAATTTTCTTAATTTTTTGATGAAAAAAAAAAAAAAAATGCTATCTGTTATCTGTGACTTCCCAACCTCAACGTGAGACACGATTTTATTTTATTTTTCCAGACGTCTACTCTGAATATTGTAAAACTTGACAACATTTCTTTATTAGTTCTTCAAAATTCCATTTTTTTAAAATAAGAAAATGGTTCTTAATTTAAGAAAATAATCTTTTCTGGTGTTTATGAAAGTGAGGATTTATTGTTAAGAAGACCACGACAAGGACTCTTAAAAATAGTTACTTCCTACCAGCGTTGCCGTTTGGCCCCTTAGGACCCTCCACTTTTTGAAAAGAGACTGCAAACATATGAAAAGAACTGTATCGTAATAAAAAAATTTTTTTTTTTAAATAAATGTCTTTGTTGTTCCGTTTTATTTTGTTTGTTTTTTTGCTATATAAAACACTATCCACATGAGAGTGAATTCCGAAAAAATCAATTTGACTGTATTTATGAATTGAAAATTGCTATTTGTTCTAATCTGAAAAAAAAAACAGAATCTCAATTGACATAAACAGCTAAATTATCAATAAAAGCAATTTTCCCTTGAATTGAAATTCTTGCCGTGAACTGTCACACTTTATTCACAATCCACACAAAACAGTCGCGATCCACAAACCCACGAATGAAAAATTCGTTCGAACGTAACCTTTAAAAATGAAACTGATACGCGGGTATCTGACCAAAAAAAGTTTTCATGTGAATGAAGTGTCATAAACTACCTTTAGTTCTTATATAGAGGCCCTTTTTATTCGACTCGGGCCTCTTTTCGAAACTTTTCAGCGGCAACGCTACTTCGAACCACAAATACAATTTCATAATCAAAATGAAGATGAATGACGAACTAATGATGTTCTTCGAAATAGCTTATATATATCCATGAGAAAATTTGTCAATTATTTTTAGGTGGAAATTATTAGGAGAAACCCAACTCAATCCGGAACCCGACCACTTCTTTCATCGTCAAAACGTTTTCATTTTTTTGGTGTAATTCGAAAAAGCTCAAATTCAGACAGATGTGCCTGTTTCTAAGACCTGCTTTTGTGGTTGTCTTAATAGTTATTTCTAAACATTTTTTAGATGTAAGTTAAATGGTATTTTCAGATCAAAGTAGCTCAAATTTTACCCGACAAATTTCGTTCTTTATTTGAAGTCAATAAAAAAGTACTCTCTGAGTTTAAGAAAAATCAATGCTTAGGATTTTAGGATTTTTTTTAAACTACGTATTTCAGACCACATTTGGTTCAATTTTATTGCAGATGAATTCAATAATCAAATTCTGTAAATACATGTCGGAGACGTGCATGGGATCGTGACATCACCAACATTCTGGACGAAAAATATAACACAGGAGCTGTAAGAATGGGACAGTCCACTATCTCCATTCAAGAATCAGTTTTCATACAGCCAAAGTCGTTCTTATTTTATTTAACTATCTTAGCTTAAGCGATAAGGTGTCTTTTTATTTTTGCTACGTCTATGAGAAGTGTTTTCTTAGAATAACAATGTAATTCGTCGTTTTGTGACGCCCGCCATATTTATCATAGAAACATCTATATAAAACCAAGTTGCATCCCCATCTGTAAGACCGCCTATAACTCGAGAACGGACCGTCCGATTTGAGTTATCTTTTCTTTGTTGTGTTTGTCTATGCCTAAGGAAGGTTCATACGATGGGTAATTTCGAATATGTTAAGACAATTCATACAAATTAGTTTTCCATACATTTTGTACTGGGATTTTTTGTTTTTTGTTGATCGCAATTTATTATACAGTGAGATCGTATTAAAATTCGACATGAATTTAATTATTTCGTAGATTTTCTTTACGGATACAGTTTGTTTTAATGTGCAATTAGATTTTTCGGTAATTTTCGAAATACTGATAAGGATTACCTAGTTATTCATAGTAAAATGTTGAATTTATTTTGTTTTCCTTTTCAGTGTGGTGTGTGGTATCTTAATTGTGATTAGTCTTCCGCATAGTTTTGTGATTTTGCCAGTGATTGAAGTGAACATTTATGTGGTGAGTTTAGTTTTTAATCTTTTCCTTGCATTTGAGGATACTTGGAAAATTCGTAGAAATAGATTTTCCATACATATACCCAGTACTGGCAATTTTCTTTTTTTTTAAATTTTAATCGGAATATACAGTGAGATCGTGTTTGTCAAAAGTTCTGCCTGATTTGCATTATTTCGGAATCCATTTCTTGTGCTAATGCAATTGGATTTTCGGTAATTTGGAAAACGCTGATTATGTATTTTTTGATATCTCCAATATGAAAATATTACCAGCAGCAACAACACGTTGTTTCAACGCAACCTCGAATATAAGAACATTGAAAACGCTTTTTCTCGACACTCATGGCAGCTAAAATTCTGCTCTGTTATAACTAGGGTTCGGATTTCCATGCAAATGCATGTTTTTTTATGAACACCTTGGATGCAAGGCAACTTATTATGTATACGTATCATGAAATTTCCTTTAAAATGGCATTTAACCGTTAGTGCATATTTTTGCATATTTTACTATAAATGCATATTTTGCAATTTTTGTGCATATTTTACTATATTTGCATATTTTGCATATTTTTTATAATATTAATTCATATTTTTGGAGCAATGACGAAAATTACACAAAAAACTTTACCGGCGATGAGATTTGTTTTTTTCAAAAATGCTCCACTAACTTCAGTTGACGTCGAGAGATCTTTTTCGTTGTATAAGGTATTCTTAAGACCGAATCGCCAACGTTTTGAATTCGAAAATTAAAAACAAAAAATTTCATGATCTATGCAAATAAAACTTTTCAAAATGAATTAAGCAATTAAGCAATTTATTTTAAATTGTTTATTTTTATTAAACAAAGGAAGATGTTTATGCTTACGTTAACTGTGTTTTTTTTTTTTTTTTAAATGTTGATCTCGTTTTAAGTTATTATTTTATTAAATAATAAAAATAAAAAAATTGAACGTATTCTTATAGACTGAAGAAAATGTGTATTTAAATTGAACCGAAATTAAGTTTAACTAATTTTAAGTGCATATTTTAAATGCATATTTTGCATTTTTAAGCGCATATTTTAAGCGCATATTTTGAGATCTTTAGTGCATGAAAATCCGAACCCTAGTTATAACCAAGCACTTTTACTAAGCGGGACTTGATATTTATGCAACTTCCTTTGCATGGGCAAAGCCAGGAGGAACAACATTTTCACCGCAGGTCTGCAAAAGATTTAAGATACTTTTTTTCACAAATCAAACCCAAATACATAGTTTAAGTATTTTTAGTTATACATTAAACAGAACGTCTCTTGGTTACCGTTTAGAGATAAACGAAATAAAACTCAATTTCGCCGCAAAAGTCCACCTTTCTGTTAGCAACCCGTAAGCAGTATTCCCTCATCTACTTTTCGATCGATTAAGCTTTATTCTCCTTAATACCCATCATCCGGAAGGCCCAATTAAATAGTAGCAAACCCATAAAACAAAGCCACCGGAGAAATCACGTTAAAGAACGCTTCAAAGTCTCAAATATATTCATCTAATTTGATTAATTCGATTTTAATCTAAATAAAGAAATTGGGTAATCTGCACAAAAAAAAAAAAAAAAAAAACACACACACCACAAGCGAATTAGCCACAATCAGGAAACTACTTAAGATTTTTATCTCTCTTCAGATGACCATCAGCAAAGCAAGCCCAGTATTTGAACGTTCACCATGCCCCTCACAAGAGCCCTTCCAATAAAAGCTAACAAATTATCTAAGTAGTTATCATTTTATAGTTAATTTGTCGTAAAAATCTTTTACTGTTCTCTTTTCGGTTCAAGTGGGTTAATGCCATCATGGTTGGTTTCGCGCTACAAAACGGAGATGCGGTGTCGGTAAAAGCGAACTCGAAATCTGCGGTTGATTATCGGACAAATAGATGGCACACTAGGAGTTTCACTTTTCCAGCTCATACAAAATCACAGTCGTCCCCATAAATATTCCACTTATCGAAAATGCCGAAAAATTTCCATATTTATCGACAAGCACTAAGTCAACCGCACCACAGAAGTTGTACCACTAAACCCATTATTTATAGGCCTTATTTCATTTTTGGGAGCACAAGCCCCATCGAGAATAAATTCTCAAATTTCAACACCAACCAACACACATATCTTTGACCAATAAATTCTATTCCCTGAATAGCAGAAATACCAAAGATGACCTAAGACATCTTAATAGAGTTGTGTATAAATAAAATCGTCCAAGGAAAAAACTATCTATTGGATAGAAATAAAAATAAAGATGAAAGAAATGCTTTTCGATTTTCGTCTTCTTTTGTTGTTCGTGTGTCGCTGGAGACGGACCACGGACCACCCCGGACGCCAATCAAAGACTGAATGTTAACACAATTTAGTCATCTCATTAGCATTTGCATAGTCACAACCAAACGTACGAATAGCTATAACAACTCGATCAACGTTTTGTTTGTTCGCTTAGGTGAATGTGTCCAGTGATCGATTTAATGGGTAAATGCGAAAATAAGTGACCCTTAACGCCTGAGGTGCGGCTTATCAAGCATCATTTCAATCAAACTTATAAATTCTTGAAAAGGTACAGAAAAATCTTCCCATTTGTGACGAACATTTGACGGCGCATAACGAGGATTTTCCGGTTTTGAATAGGACTAATACCATGTTCCCACCAACGTGATTTAGCATAATCCACTTGATTTAGCTAAATCATCTCATAAATTACGTGATTTACCATACATTTTCGTGATTACTAATTACGTGATTTAGACGTGTTTAAATTTTAATTACGTATCGGGCCACACAAAATAAAATCGAACATACCTTTATTATGTTCAGCACTTCATTCAGCAAACGAAGAGTCAGTGATGGGACTTGAGGAAAGTGAAACGGTTCTAGAAAAGTGTAAAAAGTGATTGAAATACCACTTAAGTGTTAGAAGTCCCATCACTGATATGGCAAAGTTGGCGTAAATGTCACATTTAATCACTTAAAAGTTCGGTGGGGACGCGTTTCGTGATTTATAAATCACTTCGGCTAAATCACGTTGGTGGGAACATGGTATAACATGCTGTCGGTGGCGTCATTGGGCCGTTTTTTTTTTTCGTCGATAAAAATGACCTTCACGTTATGGTAAATGGTATTCGCTACAGAGACGTGTTGGAAGGTTATTTCTTTGAGCAATTGCATGAATGAGACATCAGTGATATGTGGTTCCAACAGGACTGTGCCACAAGCCCCACAGCGGTTGCAACAATCGAGTTACTAAAGTCTCAGTTCGGGGAACGTGTTATCTCGGGAAACGGGCCCGTCGATTGGCCGCCGAGATCGTGTGACTCAACGCATCTAGACATTTTTTTTATGGGGCTACATTAAATCATTGGTCTATGCCAACAAGCCGGAGAAGTTATTGGAGCTCAGAGCCAATATTGAACGAGAAATATCGGCCGTATCGGTCGAAATGTGCGGCCGAGTCTTCTAAATAATGATCCCGTGGTGGACATATGAACGAAGTCGATTTCCATTCATAAATGTTTCTAATTCAAGCCAATAAAATGAAAAGAAGAAGAGCTAAATACCCGGGGGCATTGTGATGAACACCATAATGAACATTGAAGGTGCCTTCGATAAGATATGCTTTGAAAGTCGAAACAAGCCTTGGAAAAACGTAGGGTTAACGGATGGTGGGCAATATGTTGAACACGAGGGCGATAAATATTCAGACGGAAACCTCAAAACTCAGAGGAAGGGCTAGCAGAGGTTGCCCACTGTGGAATATTACTGTGGACTCTCTTCTTGACAGACTTGAGGCGACTGACATTCACACAGTGGGGGGATATGCCAACGACATAGCAATAATGGCCAGAGGCAATTTCATAGAAGTCACCGCAGATATCATGAGGAATGCGCTCAAAGTGGTTGAACGGTGGTATCTGGAACAATGGCTTTCCATTAATGCGGAGAAAACAGATCAAATAACCTTCACACGAAAGCGGAATAATCTGGAATTGTGACTCTTAACACTTTTCGGATCGGAACTAACAACGGCCAAAAAGGTTAAGTATCTGGGAGTCTATGTAGGTACTAGACTTACTTGGAACTACCATTTTGAGGAGAAGGCCAGGAAGGCAAAAAGGATATTAAATCAGTGTAAACGTGTATGTGGCCAGGGGTGGGGACTCTCGCCGATGATAACTCGGACGATGATAACTAGACCCATTATCACCTATGTACGTCCCGGTTGTATGGTAGGCGAAAGCCTCCCAGAAAACTGTGGGGATGCACCTGAATAGGGTCTAACATGTATAGGAGTTACAGGTGCAATAAGGACGACACCAACATGCGCATTGGAAGTGATCCTGGGGATCTTATTAGACTTATTTATAAAGAAAACAGCGGCCCAAGGGCACTTCGTTTGACATGGGAAGATCCTGGAACTTCGTCAAAAACGAGGTTAGGGAGCTGAACATGCCAATGGATGGGATAACAAGGGTGCGTGTTATGGAAAGGAATCACAAGACTCGTAGATATTGACAACAGATTACTTCCAGAAAAAACAGGGTGGTGAAACAGTGATTTTCACAGATGGATCCATGATGGATGACGGAGCGGGTGCCGGTATCTATTCCGCAGAGCTGGAACTAGCCCGTCACGTTAGCCTCGGGAAACACACTTCCGTATACCAAGCTGAGATGATTGCATTGCTGCATGCGTTGGACTACTTGCTTGAGAGTCAGGTGGAGGGAAGAAATATCCTTATAGCACTGGACAATCAGGCGGTGATCATTGGCTCTGGAATGTGTACTTAAGCTCAATAAGTGTTCATCTAAAAATGAACTAACACTGACTTGGGTACGAGGACACATAGGGATCGAAGGCAACGAAAAGGGCGGACTCCCTTGCAAAACAGGAGTCAACTGAAAAGTTGCTGGGACCAGAACCATTCTCTTCAATTGGCAAAGGAATGGTAGAACAGCTGATTCACAAATGGATCACGGCAGAACACCTGAGAAGGTGGTCAACCGTGGAACAATGTAGACAGGCTAAAATGGCAATTAAGTGGCCGACCTGCTCTACTCAAAGAAGGGTTCGAAGCATGAGTCGAGGAACATTGAAATGGGTGGTGACTTTGTCAACAGGACATGGTAATTTCGGGTATGACTTAAGAAAGATGGGCCTTAGAGAGGATGAAACCTGTAAACTATGCCTGGTGGAATCTGAGACAGCGGCAAAGTCCGGCGTTGGCTGGCAGAAGAATGAAGATCTTGGGGCATCATTGGGTCGAGATCAAGTCGATGAAACAGATCTCCCATAATCAAGCCCAGGGAAGAACCCTGGAGAAATCCAGACAGTCTCTCTGGGTAAGATTTATAGTTGTAGAGAGAGACGAAAAGAGGGAATGGTGGTCTGATTCGAATATCTCTCGAAATCAATATACAAGCCAATACAATTTGTTTTGAGATACCTCAAGTAGTTTGCATTTTATTTAGAAAAAAAGTTGTCAAGTTCTTGATGAAAGACACTTTATTTCCCTGATTCATGAAGATTCCCTCGACTCAATATACTCTATTACTATAAAAAATGCTTCCGTTGATTGAGTTTATTTGAACAGAAATTCTTCCCACTCACATTCGCTTCAATACTCCATGAAGCCATTAGCCACATTGTGATTTTTCGTTGATTGCGCACATACCACTGTTACTCCCATTCAATGGCATGTCTTGCCAAAATGAACCCAAATACCATCCCATCAATCTCTGACCCGACTCCCGCAGTCCCAGTTAAAGAAACAATGTTAACTCTTCCAATTAGCCTCCCACAAACTAAGCCAATGATATGGTGTCCTCTTTATAAGAGTCGACACGACATCCCCAGCAACATTGTGACAAAATGAAATTTGTTGCCAAAACTATGAGTTCTCCTCCAGCAATCGATGGAAAAAAAAACAAACAGAAGAAGAAAAAATTGCCAAACCCACTCTTTCCCGTTTTTCCAAGAATTCAATTCGCGCCATTCGTAGGAGATGCGATGATTCTCTCTTCCTTCGATATCAATGTCGTCCGATCTCTCTGACATCAGCACAGCTCCACAGCGCGCATTACCACCGAAAAACCCATCGAACCAGCTTACAGCTTCCATAGCCACATGTGGGACCATGTGCACCTTTGTCGTGGCATAAATATTGCTGCTCAACTCTCAGAGCACTGTTATGATATACACTTTCCTAGAGAAAACTCCTCACTTCACAATGAGCCCCTAAATCATCACCATCATCCAGATAGATGTCTGAATGCACGTAAAACCGCTTTTTGTTGTTCTTCTTGCTGTTGTTGGTGGTGGATCTCCGCCACTTCTTTGTTTATGGTCCTCCACTTGGTGTTGTTAGATTTTGGATTTTGGGTGCTGGAAATACCAGAACAGAGATTCATCCCAGACAACAACAAAAAAAACAACACAAATGGTAATAAAAGAACCCCGAAAAGGGAACTGGCAACTGGTAAGAACGACGACGATTATCATCGTCAAAAGGAGGAAGAGTCCACCAAACATCGAAGCAGAGTCTTCGCGAATTGGTAGCCAAATGCTAAATGCTAAAAACAATAAAAAAAAAAAAAAAAAAAAATCCAAAGTACTATATACTTATAGGCGTTCGTATGCAGGTGTACCTACTACGGTGTGGGGTGTCATTCCAAATCGGTGGTGCTGTAGCTGTAGCACTGCGCGTGCGCGCGTTCCTTCTCATGGTCTGGGATCGGGGATATTTCGTTTGCCATTTCTGTGCTTTTCGCTGGTGTGGAATGGCATAGGAGAGGAATTTGGAAATTGCACCCAAAAATGATCTGGTTTTCGGGTGGAAATCATCATCAAATTTGATGATGTGAAGATGGGGGAATAAGCATCACCGGGTTCAATAGTGCGGATGCTTCGTTTCCCTGCCTGATTGCAGGTACGACGTACGGGTAGTTTTTATTTCCCTTTGGTATTTCTTTTCTTTTCGTTTTGTGTGTGCGAATAAATTTGGAAATTTAATTGACTCGATTGTGAGCATTGTCAATGGAGGAAGTTGTCTAAGGACAAGGGACGCGACATACAAATTCTGGCGAGCGGACATAAATTCGTAGGTGTTTTTCTTTTGTTTTTTTCCCTGGAACCTGGAGCTCCAAACTCCAATGTCCACCCAATTTACGCCCACAGTAGGCAGTCAGCTCCCATAACTATGGTCGGTGAAATTAGTAAGATCCATATAGTGCCATTGTTGGACTGGATGAAAGAGGTCCCATGTTATGTGAATGCTTACCTTTCTTAATTTGACTTGACCGACATCTTGTCATCATTGAGTTAAGGCCCATATACCTACTCGAGCCCCCAATGACCATTGTAGCAACAGAAAATGTCCAAGGCCGCAATAAAATGCAACAAGACGATAACACTCAACAAGTATAGAAAACTCTGCTGCGTCTGCACACCTCGAGTTGTCCATAAAGAAGGTGAGCCACTTTATTGTTACAGTTTCATCAGATTCACAATCGTACGCGCTGCACTTGGCAGAGCATTGAAATTTGAAAACCGAAAACGCAAATCCATTGTTTTCACCTTTATTTGTTGATTTTTCATATATATATATACCTGTTGGTAGATGGGGTCGGTTCCACTCCCAAGCCCCCTTTGGCATTGCCCAGCTGAACAATTCTCAACTGGGGATAGATAGTATTGTATCCCCCTGATGATTTCTTCACTTCCTGTCATCCATATAGTGGGGTGGCGAAAAGAAGTAATTTTCACTTGAAAACTTCACCGTGTCGCACAGTAGTTGACGCATTGAATTAACAGTTTTAATAGGTGGAACATACTTTGTCGTGTTTCGGCTTTTTGGTTTAACAAACAAAGCGATCAACAGTGGGAACTGGGAACACGAGCGAGAGAGAGAGAGAAAAACAAACTATGTGGCGCCAGCAAGGTAAACACAGTTGGGGAACGCTCATAAGTAAGTGGATATACATTGTATACATCGTAATTGGCGGGGGAAGGGCACAGGGAGGTCTGATAGGTGATAAGAGTATACTATACGTACTTAGATCCATTGGTGCTATTGAGAAGTCTTATGAGTGGTTTATGTTCCAGCATAAACCGCTGAGAAAGGGTTTTCATCTTCAAACATTGTAAAGCTATTGGATCTTAGGTTGTAATATATGGTTCCAAGGTATTGCATGCCATGGAGTGGATATTATTAGCGAAAGAGCGATGCGTGCAACAAGGTAAGCAGGGAGTTGTACTTGTACGCTTTAATCAAAAACAGAAGGAATATAGTAAACTGATGGAATGTTAAAAAAGGGGGCAACAGGTTCAAGAAGTATCCTGGCCTGGATACCTAATATAAATGAATAGTTCCCTTTGGAAAATTGGCGAAAGAAGTGCTAAAGATGTTCAAAAATCTCCAGACCCACTTGCAAGCAAATTGTCGGTGCAGTGTTTTTTTTTTATAGGAATAGAACTTTAAGTTGGCAACGCTATTTTAACTGGCGGCCATTTTGTCAGCTGTCAAGTGATTTATTTTTAGTTTGGTTTGGTATTACAACATGAATATGAACTGACGCCTGAACAACGCTTCCGAAATGGCCCAAAACAAGATTGCCGTTGATCCTAATTTTCATTCAAATTTCATTCAGCGAATTGTGTTTAGCGATGAAGCTCACTTTTGGTTAAATGGATACGTCAATAAGCAAAACTGCCGTATTTGGAGTGATGATAATCCTCAAGTGTGTGTTGAGAAACCGCTAATTCCACAAAAACTGACTGTTTGGTGCGCTTTTTGGGTGGGTGAATAATTGGTACGTACTTCTTTAAAAACAATGCTGGCCAGAACGTTACAATCAATGGTGGCCGCTATAGAGCCATGATTACTGACTTTTGACCAATTGAACAACCATGATATGCAGGAGCTTTGGTTTCAACAAGACGGCGCAACATGTCACACAGCTCGTGCCACAATTGATTCATTGAAAGAAACGTTTGGTAACCGCATAGATTTACGTTGCGGACCTGTGAATTGGCCTCCAAGATCGTGCGATATATCGCCGCTTGACTTTTTTCTGTGGGGACATGTGAAGTCGCTAGTGTACGCCGATAAGCCCGAAACGATTGACCACTTGGAGGACAGCATTCAAGAAAGCACTATTTTCGACCCGATAGGTGGCGCTGTCGTCGATCTCCAAAACCGCTCAATCGATTTCAATGAAATTTTATGGATACATATGGTTGGTTCCAGCTTCAAAGATAGGATCGCTAAGCTACGCCGATAAGCCCGAAACGATTGACCACTTGGAGGACAGCATTCAAGAAAGCACTATTTTCGACCCTATAAGTGGCGCTCTTGTCGATTTCCGAAACAGTTTTATCGAGTCGATTGCAATTTTTGGGATGGGTATGGTTGCTTCAAGTTTGAAAGATAGGATAGTTATGGGCCCTATTGTTGGCCCTTCACAAAACATAGGCGGGATAGGAACACGGATTGTGGCATTACAAAATAAGATCAAACGATATTTCTAAAGTTGTATAATTAAAATTATTAATGGACACTGTCCAAATAATGCACTTTGCGAAATGTGAGCAGGACTTTTTTTTGAATTTTTGAATTTTGGTGGGGGAAAAAAAAACCCCCATTTATTTGGCTTAATACAAGCTATTACAATTAAACTAAGACTAACTTAAATCTAATACTAAAAGCTAAGGATGGTGAAGGAGGTCAATTTTAAGGGAAGGACTACTGCGGTTGAAGTCAAAAACAGTATGGTTTGAATTAACCTTCCGCAGCATACGGGAGATAGGTTCGTTTGACCCATATGAGGTTCGGTGAATTGGTAAATAGAAGAAACGGGGACAACGAAGATTCCGAGGGTTAGTGTTAAAGGAGATAGAGTTGTAAAGAGACATACAGTCGATGGAGCCTGAGAGTAGACGGTGGATAAAGAGAATGTCTGCTACGTCTCTGCGTTCCTCAAGGGTATTGAGGTTAATAAGTTTGAGGCGGTCTTGATATGGAGGTAAGATTAAGGGATCATTCCAAGAAAGCCCCCGAGGCGCAAATCGAAGAAAACGACGTTGGATACTCTCAATTCTGTCTATATGAACACGTTGAAAGGGAGACCATGCTTGACTAGCGTACTCGAGCAGGGGGCGAACAAATGTGACGTACAGAGATCTGGTCACGTACGGGTTGGAGAATTCCTTGGACCATATTTTAACGAAGCCAAGCGATGAGTTGGCTTTAAGAATTATCTCATCAATATGCGAGCGGAAATTAAGTTCCCTGTCGCATAATACACCAAGGTCACGAATAGATTGGGCTATGGATATAGCTTGGCCGTGGAGGAGGTAAGTTCGAGGAGGAGACTTGTTGCACTTGCGTGAGAAGGTAATAGATTGGCATTTGGTGACATTGAGTTCAAGGCAGTTTTTGAGGCACCAGGTGGAAAAATTATCTAGATCTATTTGAAGGAGACGGGAGTCGTGATGTGAGGAAATGGATTTGAAAAATTTTGTATCGTCAGCATAGAGAGAAAGTGCTGAGTGCTGAATGACAGTTTCAAGGTCGTTAATGGTTAGGATAAAAAGAAGGGGACCTAGATGGCTGCCTTGGGGCACGCCAGATGTAGCCAGGAAAGGGGCCGATAGGACGGACCTGGAAGCGAACACTGTAAAAGCGATTTTCCAAGTATGAATTTAACCACTTTAGCAAAATAGGTTGAAAGCCAAGTGCTGACAATTTGAAAAGGATTAATTTATTGGATATTTTATCAAAGGCCTTACTGAAGTCGGTTGTAATGACGTCGACTTCTTTACCACTTTCTAAGGCTGAGAGTGTAGAGGACACAAATTCGATGAGGTTAGTAGTAGTTGACCTACCTTTAAGAAAGCCGTGTTGGGTAGGGGAAATTAAAGACTTGCACTGAAAGCTTAGGGCTTCGTACAAAATACTTTCGAGGAGTTTGGGTATATGTGAAAGTTTAGCAATAGGTCGATAGTTAGTAACCTTGCTCTTTAATCCCTTTTTGTGAACTGCTGTTATAAAGGAGGATTTCCATATCTGAGGGAATTCGCCCTGAGAAAGCGACAGCTGAAAGAGGTTTGAAAGCGGGATGGAGAGATTGAAGGAACATTTTTTAAGAAAAATAGCGGGAAGACCGTCAGGACCAGGTGAATATTCATCATTAAGTTTTTGTAATTTATTTTCAATTAAATAGGGTTCAAAAGTTTGAGAGAGAAAGGGACCAATGGAGAAGTTCTGTAGGTATTTAAAATAAGAGGGATCCGGTACGAAGGAGTTGTCGGCAAAAGATTGTTTAAAAAAGGTGGCAAAAAAGTTAGCAATTGTGTGTGGATCACTTGAGTAAATGTTTTCGTAAGAGAGGGAAGATGGGTAACCATCGGATTTTTTTTTATAGTTAACGAATCGGAAAAAAGATTTAGGGTCATTAATAATGTTGGCTTGTGCGTTATGGAGATATCGCTGGTAGAGAAAGTTATAAACCTGGGTAAATTGAAAGTATGAGCCGAGGTAATTTGAAAAGTCAGAAAAAGAGTTAGTGCGAAGGAAAACAGCCCATAATTTATTACGCTTGTTGCGTAATGAGCGAAGTCTTCGATTATACCAAGGCGGGGATGTAGAAGATGTTTTAGGGCGAGTGATGGGGACATAAAGAGAGATAGAGCTAAATAATTCTCTATAAAACATGGAGAGGGCATCATTTAAAGACAGATTGGTAAAGTCAAAAGAGGCTCTGCTGAGGTATTCATTGATTTTGCGGAAGTTGGTTTTATGAAAATCGTAGGAAGGGTGAGCTGTGGAAGGTGTGGGCTGCGGTGGAGTATTATGAAAAAAAGAGAGAAGAAGTGGGGGGTGTAAGTTATCAATAGTTGACAGCAAGAGGAGTTAATGGGATCAGAGGTGAAGATAAGGTCTAATTGCCTACCCATAAAGTTTGTAATACCACTAACTTGGCATAGACTTGAGTCGCTTAGGTGATCTAAGAAGAAGCATTTCTTTATTGACTTGGGATTTGACTTAATACGAAAGGTACGGGCAATGCCGGCCGAGTGGATACAGCTACATATAAAAGAGACTGACGGACGTATGTGCACTCATAACTCGGAAACGGATTGTTTGATTTTTGTGATTTTTGTTTTAAATTCGCATGGGCCCACGGAAGAATGTTACTTTTTGTCGCGAAAACAAAACTTTATGCAGATTAATTGAATTTTTGAATTTTTTTGGATGTTCCGGGCTTTTCCTCTAAACAATTGAAATTCGGTTCAGTTATAATTTTGTTGCGCAACCTCAATGCATCGAAACTTTGTAACGCAACACGTTTGATTTGATGGTGAAGGATCTCAAATTAAATGCAATGCCGCGACGGTTTTGAGGGGAAAATTCAAAGGTAAACATTGAACGATTTGCCATTCGTATTTAAGCGTCTTGAATTTCCCATGCATCTCGCTTTCATTATGACAAATAATTAATAGTTTCGCTGGATATTTGTGCATTTGTGGCATCAGTCTTGAATTCCAATGTCTCTCACACGGTGAATTTTTTGAAAAAGCGGAAGGTTGATCGACACGTCGATTATTGCGGTTTGATTGAAACAAATAGACATTGCAGTACCTCAGTTATTTCTAATGTATTTAATATAATTTTTTAAGAATTTGAATTGACCGAAGTAGTTTAGGAAAATTTTAAAGGGATATAGGAAAGTTCGCGAAAATTGATTTTCCATAATTTTTGCGTGGGGAGTTTTTTTTTAATTTAAAGATCAAAAAAACTAATTTCAGATGAAATAGTGTTATTTGAGTCAAAAAGTCAATTTTGGGCGGGACGAAGTTCGCCGGGCGCGCTAGTTTAGTACCTATATTTCTTTACGAAAACAATTTTGTTTAGCACATGCAAAGCCTGGCGGGAACCTCTAGTTTTCATAAAAAAAGTGTTATTTTGGTTGTTAGTTTATGAAAATTGTTCTTAATTTCTTAACATAAGACACTCTTTGTTAAAATAAGAATGTGTTTCTATTAACTCTTATTTTTTCTGATCGTCGGATAGTTCGCAGAAAATGTTCAAAAAAAGAAATAAAAACCTAGGACCACAACGGTAACTATTTTATTTTGACTCAGTGAGCTTCGGTTCGTCCCAAAAATGTGTCCCTAAACAAACAAATTGCTAGACCTCTGATGCTACGGCCCTGTTGCGCCAAAAGCTTTGGGTTCGACAAATGACTGGATCTCTCAGGATACCTCACAATACAAGGGTTTTATCATAAACCAAACAAATTTAGAGCTCTTTTTCGAAAAATGTAACTCTCCAACGCTGCTCGCTATGTAAACATTTGAGAACAATTTTTCGTGTACAACTTTAGCCTTTTATTACCCTGAGAACTGAAAAATTCTGAATCGAAGAACAAAACTCCCTAATATACCGCACAGCCGTGCTTTGTCTGAAACTAATTAAATGACATTTTCAGTAAAGGTGTTCCACGTCTCACCTCACCCAAAAACATACTTTTATGCTGCCATTCGGAAATTGATGGGTGGTCAAACCAACACCAGAGATAGATGTCCCTGGACCAAAAAGCCCTCAAGGCAACCAATTTCATATTACGATGAAAATTTTCATCGATTCATGTTCGCTGACCTAACCGCAGTATAAAATTTGGACAATAAAACCAACAAAAACCGTTTTTACTACCTTACAACGTGTTGGTTCATTATCATTGAACGGCATTCAATCCGAATGCCTCTATAAGTGTATACCGTATCGTCTTTCCTCCCACACTTGTCTCAATCTTCTGCAAGGAAACCCAAATTTAATTGCCCTTTCCTATTTGTGTTTTATATTTTTACTACCATCCATCTGTGGTATTGAATACAATAAAATGACAAAAACCAGACGGCAACGACACATTTGGTTTGGTTGCGGGCTGCCTCAAGACGGGCACGGCCTTCACGGTCCCAGTCTGCAATGGTAGTGTGCTATGGTTTTTAGTGTTTTATTATCGCCCCAAAACGGGACTATAAAATATGGCTTTACGACTTTTTATATAACTAATGCGGCCGCCAATGAATGGTGTAAATCCCGGCCGACAGGTGTACGCCCGGGCAAAGCTGAAGAAGCTTCCTTGGCGAAGCCACAAGGAAATTTCTTCAGAAATCGATCGCATGCGATATAAACATTTAACGAATGCCAAAGTCCGAAGAGCCAGCACAAAGCGGAGAGGAGGTAAAAATTTCATCGAATAATTTCGATGGAATTAAGGACCGGGCCAAAATGTACACGTCTCCGCATACTCCACAGCGCGCTGCAGTCAGTCGTAACTCTTGTGTGCTATCCAAACGATCAGCGTTGATGCGATGATGATGTCTGATGAACGACCTGCCTTGGTACGTCTCAAGTCATCGTCATCAAGGGCCGTCGTCGTCTCTTCATCTCATCCTGTGGTGTTTGTTGTTTCCTTTGCGTCGTCGTCGTTTTTTTTTTTTTTCGGCAATTACCCAGGACCATTCGATTTGGGATTCGCCTACCTATGAGTGTGTGTATATAAGACCCAGACTGCTTCTGCCGTTTCATTTCGTCGATTCACAGCTATGGATTGTGCAAATGAAATTATCACTTGCAGGAGATGCACTCTGCGGCATCTGACGAATCCGTCCATTGAGGCAAATAATGGTATGCACACAGGTTACATTGTATCCAGAGCTTGTGTGTAAGCAGAGGGCTCCTGAATCATCATCGAATTGCGTGGACCTCGAGCTGAAGCCGAAGCCAAAGTCATCCCGGATAAGGAGTTTTCAATTTCAATTATGATTCGTACACGATTGTGAGGGTAATAATTTCGAGTGATTCTCGGCCCGAAAATTTGATATTTTTACCGAATAATTTGTAGCCCCCTGACTGCAGGATGAAATCACAAAAAAAAAAAAAAAACACAAAACAAAAAAAAAAAAACAAGAAGAGACTGAAAGAAAAATTGAAGCAGTTCGGCGGAGCCGTTAAACGGTTTTAGCGCAGAAGAACTCTTCACCGCAATTTGAACCCATTAATCAGTAGGAGGTCCGAAAAATTAACTGTGCGAGATAAGAGAACGTTGTGTTCATTAGTTAATCGAAGCGGATGAGTTTTAACTTCTTTGGTGCGATGCCAGCCCAATTGCCATTGGTTGAGTTATTCGGATGACATCAATCCAAAGGTGGAAGTCTTTTTCTAATTTTGAGAATTTTTTTAATTTGCCTTAATGGGTGAGCATGAGCATTGTGGTTCGTCGGCACACGAAGCATTTTTTATTTTATTTCGTATGCAAATTGCCGAGATGTCACCCAAGACAACGGATTCAGTTTTTCAGCAGTTGAATGTTGAAGGTCTATTGGATTAGCGAAGGATCGGATTTCATATTGAGCTTGGTCTGCATCAGTATTCGAAGATCTGGAATATTCTTCAGCTTCTACAGTAGACAGTGGCGATGCGTTAGTAAAAATTGTAGGCGTTCAGTTCATTCAATTTCTAAAAATTACTTATATTCCAAGTCCATCCTTCTAGATTTGTTAAAAAATATTTTGATAACATTTTATCACCCAGAATATCCTATATAAATTTCCGATTTCGTTCACAGCCTTCCAGAATCCAATATTACAAGCAACACAGGAACGCAAATCCATAGTCATAGTTGATTTCGTTTACAACTGAGCTGCACGAAATAGTGGGTACGATGTGCGTTATACTTTTTGCTATAGCATTTATTTTTGATGGATACATTTCGTTTCCAACTCTTTTGAACGAGTTGAGGTCAAATGTTTAGAAATGGAAAGTATTGTTTTCGCTTGTGTCGCGGCCAACCAGTCATATTTGACTGGAATAAAAACAGTAAAAAACAGTAAAAAAACTAAAATCCAATCGAAAAAAAAAACAGTCAAGGAAATGCAATCAAAAATTCCAGCGAATTCCCTATTGCCAAACACTTAATGATTATTTTGTGACTTCTTGCTTATTAAAATGGTATCAACAGGCGGCAAAATAAAATTTAATGTTCTCTTTAAGATTATTTTCGATATTGATGACGAAATTCTTCCTCACTGTAACAAGGAACAATCTCTTCCATGTAATTCTTAATGCAGTATCGCTTTTTCCTCTTCTCTAATGCTTGTAGTTTAGTACAAACTCTTCCACATGCTCGAATTCATCAAAACGAAGTTCGATTAACTCCAGGTCTTTTTTTTTGCCATAGGTAGATGATATAACTAATTTTCTTTGTAAATTAGCAAATTCCTCGAGTTAAACGGCTTTTCCTACCATTTTTGTTTTTTTTTTAAATATTTAAAATATTTATCTGTCATTTTTTTAAAGATTTTGTAGTAATCTTTAGCGTTCCCTAACTTGTTCGTAAGTGTCTCTCTTTGTGATAAAATCTATCCTCACCACTGCCATTTTGACAGTTTTTTTTTCATTATTACTACAAAATTAAAGGAACAGACCTATTTTATTCGTATAAAAAAAACTAAGGAAGGTGGGTAATTTGATTTGTGACAAATGTCGTTAATAGTTTTTTAACCTTCAGCTCTAAAACATTTTGGTGTTCATATTTCGCTTATTTTGCCAGAAAAAAAAAACGTATTTTATATTATTTTTACTAACTTCGTGTACGTGTTCGCACTTTTATTGAAAATGAAAATTTGTTGCCAATTTGAACGTAACCATCAGGATTATCGCAGAATTCTGAAAAAGTTATCGAATCACAACAAACCTCACAAAAGTTTGCGACTTGTGAGGGCTCACAATGGCAGAATCGAAGCGTAAATTTATTAAGTTAGTTCAACTCATAAACTTTACATAGTTATTTCTCTGAGCTCTTCAATCGTCTCCACATCATCTTCATCATATTGTATTGCTGCTTTTGTTATTAGTAATACTAACTTTTTTTTAGGGTTCCGTAGCCAAATGGCAAAAATCGGAACCCTATTAGATTCGTCATGTCTGTCTGTCTGTCTGTCTGTCTGTCCGTCCGTATGTCACAGCCACTTTTCTCCGAAACTATAAGAGCTATACCGTTGAAACTTGGTAAGTAGATGTATTCTGTGAACCGCATTAAGATTTTACACAAAAATAAAAAAAAAAACGGTAAATTTTGGGGGTCCCCATACATAGAACTGAAACTCAAAAAAATTTTTTTCATCAAACCCATACGTGTGGGGTATCTATGGATAGGTCTTCAAAAATTATATTTAGGTTTCTAATATCATTTTTTTCTAAAGTTAATAGTTTGCGCGAGAGACACTTCCAAAGTGGTAAAATGTTGGTCCCCCCCCCCCTAACTTCTAAAATAAGCGAACGATAAAACTTAAAAAAATATATGATATACATTACCATGTAAACTACAAACGATAATTTTTTGAACGAGATCTAGCGAGTAGTTTTTAAAATATCGATCAAAGTTACAACGAACTACAAGAACTTTTATGTTATGTTACTTGCTGTTTCGGAACCCTTCATGAGCGAGTCCGACTCGCACTTGTCTTACTTTTTATTTACGCTTCAGACGGTACACAAAAGTTGAAGCAGCATTTGTAAGTTAACAAAGGTGAGTACAAATTTGTATCACTGCAAACGTATAAATGGAACGATTGTATTAGTGGGATATGTTGCCAAGCTCAGAGCCAACAAATTAAATTCAAGCAAATTTTGTTCTTCCTTTAATTTTTATTAACTTTTAAATACGGATTGAAAAGAAATGACTTGAAACATTGAAAAACATTCAAACAAAAATCGTTTCCAGCTAAAAAATCAGCCGGATGGATTGTAAGAAATTTTCCAGCTAAATGCGTATATCAATTCAGTCAGATATGACTGTAAAGCAGTCAAAATAGCAACGCTGAGTCTAGCAGGGTCGTTTTTTATTTCGGAATGAATTACGCTCAAGTGCACAAGATGCTGAAACGAGTTGGGAACTACACTAGGACTAGACTGTAGTTAGGTTTAGGATTTCGAGAAAAAGTGAAAACATTTTTTTATTGCTAATATTTATTCTCTAACGAACGAAATGAACAATAGGACGCGTCGCCACTGATAGTAGATTAAAGGAGATCTGATATCTGAAAGCCTGTCAACTCTATTCCGTACAACGGTGTCGTTCTTGCTTTGTGGTGCAGGTGCAGTGACAAAGCAAATATTAGACTGATCAACCTCGCTCTCATCTCTGCAACTTCTTCAGATTTTCGATATTGAAAATCTTCCATTTACGGAGCTTGCCTTCAATGGCGCAATGTTCTGCGATTATTAACTAAAGTGGGCCTTTCTAGTGAACAAAATGTGGTTATGACCCTTCAAACTGAAGGTGTATACAGATGACAAACATCTCATTTGGAAAATTAATAAAAACTGCAATTGTCCTTCGACTCACGAAACAAAATAATCCAACGCCCGCACTGCCCTTGCAACATGGAAACAAGCTTCTCCCGAGCTACCTAATCCTTCTCCACGATTACCTCACAACGAGACATTCCTCTGCCCCACCGACATACTAGCCACTAGAAAGAAAAATGGCCATGAAAAATGCTCCTGGAAAACTCATCTTCATAATTCATGCGCATAGCATTTAAATGCTTATTGATACCATCAGCAGTTATTTTCGTTTCTAAGCCTTACCCACTTCACTATCATCGTCCCATGACCATCCGCTAGGCGGCCCAAAGGTACTCATCTCAACAACCAACAATCCAGGATGAAACCTTCACAGCTCTTGCGCCGGACTGCTATTTGTACAAAACACTGTGGAAAAATGTTTGTCAATTCCTTTTGTGTGTTTTTTTTTTTTTATTTGCACCACTCCTTTCCGCTCCTTCCGTCTTGGTCCGTCTGACTAAAAAAAAAAAAAAAAATGAAGAACATTAAAACAACAAGGCAACAACGACATAAGGGCTCAAAATTGGCCATCTAGCCAATTTTTGTTGAGAGATGCCAAAGCAGCCAGCCACCTAGCGCACGGGCAGCAAACACCACTACACGCCGCCATCGTCTGCCAACCAGGCCGCAAAGGACGTCCGTCGTCCGTCCGTCCGCCGATGGAGACAAATACTCCAACTCCAGGGAGAGATAATAACCATTGCCGCCGCGCATGCACACCATGTGATGCCTTCAGAATGATTACTAATTCCAGTTGGTATTTGTTGTTGTTGTTGTCGTAGTAGGTCTCCTCTTCTTGGTTCTCTTTCAGTCCTCGTCTGCATCTTCGTCGTCATGTTCTTCATCTGCTGCGTCTTCTTCTTCTTCTTCGATCAATTTAATGAAACTCCATGCATGTGTGCTGAGGAATTTGAATTTCACACACGAGGAATGTTTTTTCTTTTCGTTTATTTCTTCTTTTTTTTCGCTTTGCCACTTGGTGGTGGAATTGAACTGCTTGCCTTTATGTGAAGACTGAAGAGTGGTGCTGCTGATGGTGAGGTGATGCTGCTGCTGATGGACCCTATTCTCTGTGTGTTGAAATTCGAACATACAAATGGAAGATATTTGGACGAGGAAAAGGGAATCCAACCGAAAAAATAAAAACGCACACACATGAGCGAAGATATTGTTGTTTTTTTTTTTTTTTTTTTATTTGTTATGTTGATTGCAATTCACCTCTCCACGGAAATGGTGTGGAGTTGAAGAAACCAGTTTTTTTTTTTAATTTTTTATTTCTTCATTTTTCTTTTTCCTCTCAGCGCTGTTATTTGTTTGTTAGTTTCGTAGTTTTTGTTGGTGCTTTGTTCTTATTCCTGTGTAGACTTAAACTATTTCAATTCCTCAGAAGGTACACATCTTGTGTCTGTGTGTGTGTGAGTGGCAGTGGAGTAGACAGGTTGGGGCTAGCAGTTTTGGAAGTAGGAAGGTTTAAAGTTTAAACCTCTTACTGCTCGTTTTCGATTGTACAAACTGTTATTTTTAAAAGCAGTTGAAAATTGCAGTTCGGGGCTCAACTCTTTCGTTTTGCAATAGAAATTGCTTTATTGTTTGGGGTTCTAGCAAGGCTAAAAATGTCGGGAACTACGATAGGAAGTAGATATTTCTAGGGACTTCGCTGACAACCCCGGAGAACTTAAATCAATCTAAAAAGTCAAAAGGTGGACATTTTTCAAGAAAATTAAAAAGACACACGAGCGCGAGCTGTTGCGTTTATAAGCAAAGATAACACAGCAAAACGACGACTAATACTATTTGCTTTCGATATCCCTACAGAACAATAAGCTGCACATGCACAGTATAAAAATCCTTGAACTTTAGTCTGAAATTTTGTCGGAATATCCTTCAAACCACAAAAAGTGGCTGGTGACAAGATCCTTCTTTTAGTATGCGCTTATGGAGCCCGGGCCAGGTAGATGTCACCGGTAAACATCAATCTTGTGTAGGTATTTACTGCCAGCTGTTGATAAATTAACAAATTACTGAGTTTATAAAGGACAGTGCTCTTGGACAAATTGAACTGATGATTTTTGTGGTTGGGGCAACAATACGCCCAATTAACCGCGGATGGCTCCGCCACTCGGTGGTGTGCTTCTTTTATTTTTAGTTGTCAATTGTCGTGTTCCCCCAACATTCCCGTGGAAAAAAAAAATCACAAAACATAAACTCGAAGTCAGAAACCGCACACAACAAACTCAAATAGTTTATCTCCCTAGCTGGTTGTGCTAAACGCTCTCTCAGTGGTGCTCTCTGTCATCACCTATACCTTTAACCTGTGTATTTACACTTCCCTCTCAGGAAATTCCATTCTTAATCTCACCACGAAAATCCGCTCCGACTTCGGCCGGTCTCTCTAGCTCTGCATCTTTTCTTCTCCCATGATTACTATTCGTATTCGGATTTGTATACTCTACTCGTACCTACCTTCAAACAGTTACCTGACATTATCTTACCTTTTGTATTTAATTTGTGCATACAACAAGTTGTTCGATTGCCTTCCCTCGAGAGCCCCCATCCACACACAACTCATTGCAGCCTCTCTATTCATAATGGAACTGTGAAAACCCATTAAAATACCACATTGCCATCCATGTGTGGGTGCATGCATTCACTGATACACTCGCATAGGACGAATGCACTTCACCACGCTCTCCATGGTGCGTACCTGTCGAGTTGCACTGTCCAAACTCTTCGCCCACCACCAACCTCCAACGATAGCCGTGTGTGGTGTGTGCGCCCGTGCTGTGTGCTGTCCATCTGCAAACAGGTATTACCTCAACAGCACTAAACGTACGCGACGGCTCTCTCTCTGCATCTGTACAGTGTACACTACAAACTACAATATCTAATCAGTTGTATTTTTTTTGTGGTAAGTTTTATCCGTGAGCTAGCAAAAAAGGCCAATAACAAATATTCCCCACACTCATCTTGGCCAGCTATGGTATGGTCAACTAAATGTGCCCGCCTCAGTTCTTCGATCGTTCTATGTCAATGTGGAGGGTCTTTCGTCGCTCGTATGTGAAATAATTTTTCTTGTTACCTCTAACAATATCTTAAATTTTTTGCACAACTCGCTATAGCTTGCAAATTTTAAATATAAAAAAATAGTAACAACCTCGTACATGGCTTTTTTCAATTGAAGTGTCTCAAAGCAGCAAGATAAGTTTTCTAACCTAGAAAAAAAATCCCGTCGCGATAATTCGTGTTGTGTATAATTAAAAAAAAAATCAAAGAGAATGGAAATATTATTAAAATTCAAATAATTTCCACAATCACCCAAAAGCCACCTGAATCGTCAGCAAATAAATTAAATTGGATATCCAAAACCAGTGAAATGATAATAAATATATAAGAGAGTGGAGAAAACGAGTTCTTTGAGATAGTGTCTGTGTGTGCAAGGAAAATCCTTGTGTGGCTGTGCTCTAAGAAAATATTTTTCATTTTCCTCAATAGAATAAAAAAAAGGAATTTCCTTCGAAAATGAGAAAAAATTTAAACAAAAAGAAATTTATAGTTCCATTTATTCGTGTAACCCGGTAAGAAATCGACTGCGGAAAGGCCTCCTCCCCACCATTTTAAGACCGATATTGAAAAATTTGCTAGTGTATACAATTTTCGTGCAATGAAAATCGAAAACTTTTAGCAAATTCGCGAGTTTTTTTTTTTTGTCGGGTGTTAATTGCGTGTTCGAAACGTCTTATATGAAGTGCTGAAGAGAAAATTGTGCATTTGCTTCTAACGGTGTGTTTCTGAGAAAGGGAATATTCTTCTTCCTTGGATTACCTTCGAAACCTTATTTCTGGGATTATTTATACCTGTTGGCCAACGAGTTGGATTTATTTTTAATATAGAGAAAAGGAGGCAGCATCGTCTACCTGTTGGCAGTTTCCTTTTTGTGGATTACATTGTTGAAATATATACAAGCAAAAACAAGGTGAGTAGAATTTGCAAATACCTGTTGAATGGGTAAGAAATGGGCGAGAGATTTCCAGGTCCATAGTGTAGGAAAACAAAAGAGTTTACCTGCGAACGGGCCAAGTTCATAGGGAAAATGTTGGTAGCGACTTTTCGAACATTTCCAAAATCTAATTCCTAAAACCTAAAATCGAGTTTGTTAGTCGTTCACTCCTTCGAATAAAAACTGAGGAAGAACTCAGTCAAATCGAGTTGGAATACGGCTGTCACAAAAACTGATAAATGGGTAGGCAATGTGACAGGATGAGTGAGAGAATTGCAAATCTAACTGGAAATATTCAAGTCCATCTCAAAAAGTGTTGCATTTAGATTGTAGGGCAGGAGAGCTTTCAATGAGCTCTGGCACTCGGCTTCTTAGAGCAGCCTATTGGGCCTTCTTGTATTTGGAACCTCTCTGAGAAAGGGAGAATTTTGCTAAATACACCGAAGAAATAAAATAAATGAAGGAAATGAGGTCAGGAAAAGAGTCGAGTGTTATAATTTTATTTCTTATAGACTGTGCGGATAGTCAGAGCTGGCCTTCGCCGAATGGAATCAAAAGAAAATGAATTTCCAACAGATAATTGGAATAGGAAATCGCCAATCACTTAAATGTAGAACTGTTTTAACCAAAAATGGGATGTTTGATTTGGAAACTCACTCGTTAAATTTATTATTTTTTTAGAGAGGATTTCTGTGCGTTCTTGACGTTTAAACTCGCACGTGATAGCTTCAGTTGGAACGGCGGGGTGCAGCTTTTTTCAGACACTACAAAAAAGAGAATTGATTTTTACAACTTGGTTAGGTAGGTGGACAGACATTTATTTTATTTCATTGTTTTGTTATTTAACTGTAGTGAGGTCTTCACCGTTTTTATTTAGTAGAGCGAGGCTAAAGTAACTTCCACCAGCTGAATGAGCTCTAGCTCTACTGTCTAATGCCTACCTCTTTGTAGATCAGATGACTTATCGTTTCTAATATCCCCCAACATTTGACATTTCGCGACGGAGTGAACGATGTCTCTCATTCCCGAGTGTTATAAAAATCGTCTCAATGTGGGACATACTATAAATTCAGAATTGACCTTATTATTTTAAAGGTCGACTTGAAGTAATTTTCTAGTTAATATGGAATTTTCCATTTTGTTGTTGTTGCCACTCAGCTCTAGTTGGTAAATATAACGAGCGCCAGCTAAGTTTTAATACTCTTTGAATTGTGTTAACTTCTTTTTTATGATGCAATGGCAATCTTCTTTGATATAATGAAGAAGTATGCTCTTAGTCACTTTTATCACCATTGTCCATAACCTTAAATATTAAACGAAGATGAAATTTTTATCACTTTGAAAAAGGAGAAAAGCCGCTTCAGTTATTTAAAAAAATAAGGTCCAAAGGTCCAAACTGTGCAGTTTGTCTGATGTATTCAAATACGTCCATCTTAATATTCTCGATCTGGGGTCGAATCGCCACTTCCGTGAACGAGCTATCCGTCCACGGAATTAAGTTGGTTTTACATGTGAAACAACAACAAATTCCGTCACGAAATGCTCGATCACGGAGGACGCGATTCGACCCCTGCTTTTTAATAAGCCCGCTGTACCAAATTTTACGATAAAATTGCGTCTGCAAGTTTTCCGAACCGACGACTGATATTTTTTAAATTTTACTATTAAGTGGCGTTGCTGAAGCATGATTCTACTAATAATGACTTGCCAGACCTAACTTATTACAAATGCCAAACAGCAGACACAGTATGAGAGGTTGTCTGACTGTTCAGCTCTTTTAGGAAATTCCTTCCATTTCGAAATGTTGCGGATTAAAATTTGGCTTATACAGTGGACGTCCATTATAACGAATAACCGATAAAACGAATTTGCGATATAACGAACGTATATTATATAAGTTGGGTTTAGAGCGCTGAAAGTATTTAAATGGCAGGACTATCATCTATTCAATTTAATATCAAATAAAACCTTTTAAATAAACATATTTTTCAATGACTTATTTTTATTAAAATAGTCTAAAAAATCTATCGGTGTACCTAACAAACGCACTCTATATAGTGAATGACATCATTCGTTATATTGGACGTCCACTGTATAACGAATGTTTTTCAGATGTAGATTAGTAGGTATCTCTGTATAGCAAATTGTGCCAAAGATTATTTTATTCGTTATACTGGACGTCCACTTCAATATGTTTGTTTCATCGGCTCAGCAACTATGGCTGTCTAGTTGGAATTGCCATAGAGAGAACACCCGCACTGTAAGATGTCGTAAGGAGTAAGTTTAAAAATAAGCAACCAAAAATGGAAAAAAAAAGTTACCAAACCAAGCTAAAAGTTACCAAAAATCTGGAAAAATGATTAAACACGAAAAAATCGTACATATCGTCTAGAGCCAGTATGAATATGACTTTTTGGTATCGTTTGATTTTTCTCTGATTTACGAACTATAAAAAAATGTCATGATAGTAGAAAAATTCACCTATGTTTAAGCCTAGTATGCACTTTATGCAGAACACGTAAAGCCTCTCAAGTGGAATCCAATTTTTAATACAAATTTTTCTCCGCGAAATGTCAAATTTAACTTTCCACGTGAAAATAAGAGTAGGCAGTACGCAGTTCGAGTGAAAAATAGTGACTTCAAAGACTGATATGGCAGACACTTGGGTTTTATTGTCAGTCACATTACATTTTTGACATTTCGGCGTGAAAAATAATTTATAGGAAATCGTGAAATTTATTTGAATTTCTGAAGTTCTCTTAAGTCTTCATATAAACTATGTAAAAGAAAACTGTTGACACAATCAATTCATTTTAACATAAGTATTTTAAATTCAATTAGGTACATTATAGAACGTTACTTACTGAAGTACTATGAATACTTTTAAACCTTAAGCGTAGTGGGCAGAAAAAGTAAGGCAGCATTTCCATGTGATGATATCGAGTTCGTCTTTTTGATGCTCCTGTTCAAAAAGTTACCAAAACCAAATTAAAATTACCAAATTACCAAAAATCATGAACTAAGAAAAAAATTACCAGATTTGGTAATTTATTACCAAAATGGCAACCGTGCTTCTTGTTGCGATAGCAGTTCAGTCAATCTTCTAACCAATACATGACAATATTTGAAACTCAGTCAATTCATTTTTTCATTAAAAATTGAGCTCATTCTGCGAACTATTTTAGTGCATTTTAAATAAGCTTTTTATTAAAGTCCACTTTTCCCATGTGTACAGTTCCATGACTTAAAATCGCAATGGCAGTAGGTATGTCACTTTTTTTGGACATTTCTCTTGTCCCAAGGAAACTACCTCTAAATATAAAAAAATCTTTTGAGAACCCATTTATGATTTGCTCATTCTTTTTTTACTAAAAGACGCATAGAGATATCGACAGGACCTCCGTAATTTGGGTCAAAATCAGTTGATTATCTCAAAAAAGCATTGCCGTAGGTGGTTGCTTTCACAGCTTCTGAATGAAGCAAAGAGCTTCTTGTATTACTATTGATTAAGGACTAGTTGAATAAAGGCAAGTTCTATCCAGTAAAGTTAGAAGAAAGTACATTTAGGTCAAAAACGTTTACAAAAATGTATAAACGAAATAAAGCCTTTTCAGAGTCCAAAGAAATATTTAGAAAACATATTTGTAAGGCGAAACGTGAATCGTTTTCGTGTGCGAACGATTTACTTCTGCAACTAATACCAAAAGACTCATTTGCACACAAACGTTTCAACGTTTTCGGTTTACAAAATCTGACGCCAGATTCCTGTGGAGTAGTTTGCACGTTAATTGAGAACATAAAACATAAAACTAGCAACAGTTTAATTATATCTACTAATAGGATTCTCTAAAGTGTATATTCTTATAAAATTTAACTGTTGAAAATTCAAATTCTAATCCCGAAAAATAGAAGCTGCAAGATGACTTAAAACTATGGATTTTGTGAAATTTTGTACATAAGGCTTAAGACTTCGGCATTTCTGTGATTTAAATAAAATAACAAGAGGCAGTCAATCTATAAAATATCTTCTACTCCAGAAAAGACCTTTTGCCAAATACCATCTGGGTAAAAGTGCAATGGAGAACAGTACACATACACTAGTCAGCAAAAGTATTTTGACACAACTAACAACCAAATTTTATGAGTTCTAGGGAGAAATGAACACAAATTAGTACACAGTTTGCTTACTTAATTAACAGATAAACTTAGGCAATTTTTATTTTTAAATACATTAATTTAAATTTATTAAAATGAATAAAAAGTTAATGCTTAAAGTATTCTGTATCTTATGTAGTAGTAAAAGAACTTAAATTAAATTTTATTATAAAATAAAATTTTTACTTTGGCATAATTATTTTTCAATAAAAGAAAATGTATTTTGAAATTTAACAAGGAACAAATAAATTTCGCTTACAAAAAAAAACATCTGCTCTAGCCTCACTAACATTTTGTTACTTTCTTGGATCCGTTTTGACGTGTTTTTGAAGCATTTCTGCAGGAACGTCATCCCAATTCCCAAAGCTTTGGTACTACAAAAATGAACTCCTCCCTGCTCCGTTTCAGAAAAATTGTTATTTTTCCTTCAATAACCCGACGGTCTCTTCTGGTTCAATATCCAGTAAGAGTTAAATCAATATTGGGCTTTTGTGACAAGGAGCGTTATCCTGTTTTCAACCTTTTTGAATATGCACATTAAAATAATTCCAACAATCAGAATAGGTATCCCACTGTTCTGTATTTAGTGTTTTTATACAACAAACGTTGATGATTTACCCTATATATATATTCTTATGTAATTTAATTCGATATTGTCCGATTACTGTTTTATATTAATCTTTCGTAAAAGAGATTTTTGTTATTGTTATCTCTTAAATATTGGTCGCATAGCGTTTTGCATATGAACGAGCCAGCATTTATTCGTATGTTAATGTTTTCCTGTTATGCTGCGCTCTCTAAAGTTACTCTCTATAATTCTCAAAATTGTTGTACTTTCTTGTTATGCCTTGTGCGGTCATTCGTTATAGTCAATGATCGAATTTGCCTGAGAAGTAATCTGCCTATTTGTAAATCAACCAGCGACCAAGCAACATCATCCATCACTCGTATGTATGGTAGTTAGTTAATACAAATTAAACATTAATAAAACCAAATTTATATCTAAACAATACTCTGCAATTTATTCGTTCAAAAACACCCACTTTATTTGCACCCCCACACACGTCCAAAAATCCACTCTCTGAATTCTTGCATATACATATTAAATTTATATGTAAAGATATCGAACAATACTTCCAACTATTGACAACTTCAACCAGCGTCATTAATCTATTCCAGTTAAAAAGAAAATCATTTCCAAACAGATCAAAAATCAAAAACTCCTACTACACTTGTTCTCGTACTCAAAATGTTGTAAACTGTAAGAGCTATTAAATAGTTCAGTAGTTCAGTTGCGCCAATTGTCTTTTTCTAGAGCTTCAACGTTTAAAAACTAAAAATGAATTTTATTTAAACTAGGTATGTACAGTAGTGTCCGCTTATTACGAACTCGAAGGGACTGACCAAATTGGTTCGTTATAACCGAAGTTCGTTACCCTATCCACCCTTCTCGTTTGAAGGTTTTTTCACTTTTTTTACCTTTGAATTCGTTCGATTGAAGTGGTCCAGGATCTCCTCTCTTTTCTACCAAATTGTGCCAACAGTCGATTTACTTAGATTCTTTTCCTTGCATATATCGCTTTGTTTTACGCCTTGTTCTAAATGCTTTATTAAGTCGTATTTGTCTTTTAATGTGAAACATTTTCTTTTATTTGTTTCTAAATCTCCCATTTTACTTAAATGATTTTTAAGCGCCTCACTTCACTCAACCTTTCATTTGTAAACATAAGGTTACTCGGGGAAGTACCGAACAAATTATATTGAAGGACAAAATTTTGACGTTTGAGAATGTTGGTTCGTACGCAGCTATACAGTTCTCGGTTCTATGCGAAAGTTCGCTTTAGGCGGGTTCGCTATATGCGAAATTAAAATTCATAATTCTTATGGTGCATTGATTGATGACGAAGTCCCATGACTTTTACCGGGTTCGCTATAAACGGTTACTACTGTATTCCTTTTTCTATATTTCATGAACCGTTTCTTTTATCTAGCATAGCTTCTCAGATCTTTACGTAATACCTAACTATCTAATAAAATAAGAAAACAACCAAAAAAACTTTTGACGAACGAGAAAGTTTTGTTCGACCCAGTCGTGCACTTTATTTTATATATAGCTCGAGAATTTTAGCAGTTAAACTTGGATTCTTAACAAACTTTCCCTATATATCTTGCATCCTTCTAGCTTCTTTGGTATAACTTTTTCATTTGAAACGACAACACTAATAGAGGGAGAGCACAGCACAGCACTATAAAAATGATTCGGCGGCTGAACTGTAGCACGGATTTGAGGATAGTAGAGCCGAACAACTCGGACGCGTACTGCGCATATTCTTAATTTTCAAATAAAATATTTACTATAAAATTAAAAGCATTTTTGTTCTATATGTTCGTTTAACGTTTTTACTCGAGGGGAGTAAATTTTGCCCAGAGATCGTCCTTTTGTGATTATTCATTTGGATAGGTACCTACTTACAGTTTGCTTCGACAAATTCAATTTTTCCCCTATTTTTTTAAAGAAAAAAACAATCGTATTTGCGACAAAAGCTACTCGATCTTCCATATTTTAACTTTGTAATTTTTTCCATATTGTAGTCAAAGTGGACCTGTACTCAATAAATCTATGAGGCTTAATTTAAATTCAAACGATAACAGTATTTTTCGCCTAAGAAACCTGGGAAAATGAGTTTGTCAAGATACTTTTGCCAGTAAAAAAATCGCACTTTAACCACAAATAGGCCTGAGCTATCCAGCCATGGATCTCAAATGATGCAATTACTGAGTGAAAACTGTAGGCAGTTAATCTGTAGCCATTTGGAATTATTTGCCTTGAAAAGCGACTTGCATTTCTGTCAAAATAATTTTGACGCCATAAAATTCTAGCGAAATCTTTTTTTTTACCATGGAAATAACACACATTCGTATAATTGAAAGATAACACATTCGTAGTCCAATTGATAATTTAAATTCCAGAAAATTAAATTTAAATTAATATGCATTAATCGATACACCCATGTCGAACAGGAACAAATATCAAACAAACAGAGCACACACTTTCAACACGCACACGGGTTTTGTACACAACATTTACCTTATCCCAAATGAAAGTCAAACATCCTGTTTTCTTCAAACAATAAACCCAGATAAGCTACCAGTTATTTCGACCAGACACCACTTCGCTTAAGATCAAACAGAATAGAAAACATAGCACCTGCAACCTCCTACGAAAATAAAAATAAGCCATAATTGATAAGGACCTCAGGTAGCAAATAGGAAAACCTCATTTTTTTCCGGCGCCTTTTCACGATCTAAAAAAAATATACAAGCTCGGAAAATGGAACACATTCCCTGTCGCCAATTAAAATTTTTTGTAATTTCCTTTAATTTACTCCTTCCTATGTGCACACACCAAAAATAATTCAATGTGCGGTCGAGATGCCCATTAAAGGTGGCAGCAGTAAAACAAGTCAAAACAATTACAATGGAAATTATAATTGAGATCATTTTTACGATTGAAATGCGGGAGGACCCACCACAGTTCATGGTCGTCACCATGCGCAGGAGTTTTTCATTAAGTTTAATAAAAATTCTCGCGCGCTCAACCAACTGGACACAACAACGGATAATAAAACAAGAGAGGTGAAACTAAATTAGAAACAAAAGGCACCGACTGACATGTTTCTTTCATTTGATCATTTAGTACCTTCTGGTTTGGTTTACCACCGCCCTTCTTCTGCCTGCTTCGCGTTGAAATAGTTTCGAGTTTTTATTTCCCTGGGCTTATCTGTTTCATTTAATTTCATGGTCATCTACCCATTTGGAAGGGGGGCTACCATGGTCCCCGATTGCCACGGTACCAGCCAGCAGAGAGGAATACTTTCAGTTTAATGAGTTTTAATATCTTATTCATAATTTTCTGTTTTCTGGCGTTGAGTTAAGTGCATTCAAAGAATGCCATGCATTTTTAATTAAAAGGCGCATTCCTGGCATTCAATTAGAAATGTATGGAATGCGAGTGAAACTCTGAAAGGGTGGAAACAATTCGTGAGTTAATGATAATTTATAATCCGACATGAAGTGACCGAGATGTTTATGGAAACTTTTTAGGCAAAAAAACAAAAGAGTTGATTGGCGAACTGCGTTTCGATTTAAAGTGTTTTCCAATAAGAGGTGTTACTTTGGTATTCAAAGAAAAATGTCATTTTTTGAGATAAATGATAGGATGTTTATTTGGTAATAAAGAGGAAGGTATGCCGTTAATAATGAAAACAACATCAGTCAAATGGCCACCACGAGCACGCATACAGGACCTGGACCATATCCTTTCACAATAACACCTCTTATTGAAAAACGCTTTACTTGCACGTCTGTTTGATCTGTTTGATTTTTATTTTTTTAATTAACAAGTGCGTTCCATGGCGAGTGCGAATCCACTAAGAAAAACATATGAAATAGAAAGCCGTCGGCACTTGAGGTCAAAAGTACGAAGAAAAGTTCTGTTACCAACAAACTTTTTTTTTTTTGTGAGAGAGGTAAAACAATTAAATTTCTAAGCGAAATTCAACGGAAATCATGGCGAAGAACTCCGTTATTCGTTTTAATGTGCAGCAATACCTGGAACTTGCCATTAAATTGTCAGAGACTACAAAGAAGTAATCCAGAAAATGGTGTAAAGGCCAAATTTTTGGGTGGCAGAGCTTTGTTTTATCCAATCTATTTGGCAGATCTTAGTGCAAATGGCTTCCTGTCAACGGTAAATGGTTCGTAATTGAGTGGTATGTAGGTTATTTCTCTAATTTAAAGATGACCCTGTAAAGAGTTTACTCTCACAACGGCACACGATTCCATTCCCATGGTTGGAAAGTTTAATCATAATAATTTTGCGCGATTTACCAAGCGCGTCAGATTTCAACTGATAAGGTTTCTGCTGCTTTGTTCTCTGCCGGAGAGACAGTCGTTATGTGTCTACTTTATGGGTATTTCAACAATGTCGTTAATATTTGAATAAAGTTGTTGTTTTCTTTTGAAATTCTTCTGTTTGAAAACAGCCATTGATAATGTGAATAGATATGAGATCAAGATGTGGATCGATGAAGCCTAGTTGTATCGATTTCAAACGGTCTGTCTATGGTGTTGTGTGCACTGATCAGAGTGAGCAGTTAAGGGCAGAGAATTATTGTTATTGATTGTCGACGAATCGGAGGAGAATGTCGGAGGAATGTCGGAGGAATGTCGGAAGAATGTCGCATTGGAAGTAATTTCTCGGGCAGGTTATTGAGTAGTTGCGGTTGAAGATGAATATTTGAATATCTAACAGTGAACAGTGAGTCGATAACTTTTTCTGGGAACAAGATTCATGAGTGCTTCTGGTTTAGAAAGGTGTTTTTTTTTACTAAGCCCAGTTGAACCCGAAATTTGAAGGAAAACAACCACAGATTGCTGTGAAGCACATAATTAAAATAAAGTGCACGAATGGGTCGAACAAAACTTTAATTTAATCAGAAGTTTGGTTGGTAAAAATCTGAGAAGCGATGCTAGATAAAAGAGACGGCTCATAAGAATATAAGAATAAAATAAACTTTCGGGTTATTGGTGAGATTTTATAAAATTGAAGCTCTCAGTAACAGGCAATTGTCGCTTTTTGTAAGCTCTTACATTTTACAAGATTTTTTTAGTACAAGGACATACGAAGTAGGAGTTTCTGTTGTCTGGTCTGGTGGTTTAAGGTGTCTATGATTGGAATTGGAAGTAGAGCTCGCCATAGACTGGCATTTTTACATAGATGCATTATGTAGAAATTCAGGGATTTGTTTTTTAATTTGCATTAGCAGTTGTAAACTAAATAGGCCGATGGACGTGTGTGGAGTGCAAACGAAGTGGAAGTTTTTGGTTGTGTAAAGTCCAAGTGTTTGGAATAATTTAAAGGTGCATAACCAATTTGGTTGAAAAATAAAAAGAAGAAGTGGGAAATATTTGCTAAAAATAAGTTATTCGTAGTTGTAATTGAATTTTTTTTCGGCAGTATCGCATCGAGTTTTTATTAAAATATACGAAGACAGATCGGGGTTTGGGTAGTCATTTTTGAAAAATAATTAAAAAACGAATTTATTCAAATTTTTTAAGAAAAACCAAGTATGGGATCTTAATAAGAAGAAGTTTCAGTCATTTCTAAGGCGCAGTTTTTATCTGACAGTCGTTTGAGTGAGTCGATGTGTGTGTTTTTTGTGAAAATTGAAAAAATGAGTATCGAGCTGTTATTAAATTCTGGTTTTTGAAAGGCAGTACGCCTACGTAAATCAAAAATGATTTGGAATCTGTATATGGCGACTCTGCACAATCATTTATCCCAGTGAAATTTTGGGCAACTGAATTTAAACGTGGCCGTAAGAGCTTGGGAGATGATGAACGTTCGCGACGTCCAAAAACTGCAACCACTGACGATAACATTGCTAAAGTTCATCAAATGGTGTTAGACGACCTCCAAATTAAAATGAGAGAGATAGTAGAGGTTATGACAATGTCAAAAGAACGCGTTTGTTACGTGTTAAGTCAAGATTTAGGCATGAGAAAGCGTTCCGTGCGTTGGGTGCCGCGTTTGCTTACGTTAGACGAAAAACGTGTTTGAATGAACATTTCCAACGCTCTGTTGGCGTATTTTAGGCGCAATAAATTCGAGCTTTGGTGCCGATTAATTACTGTAAATGAAACTTGGATATACGATTGTACGCTCGAAACAAAAATCAAAACAGTGGACTGAAAACGGCGAACCGGCTCCAAAAATAGCAAAAACTGTTTTTTCGGCTGGGAAAGTGATGGCGGCGGTTTTTTGGGATAGTAAAGGAGTTATATAAATCGATTATCTTAAAAAAGGAAAAACCATTACAGGAGCATACTACGCATCGTTACTTGCCAAGCTGAAGGCAGATATTTCGGAAAAACGGGCACATTTGCAGAAAAAGAACATCCTGTTTCACCAAGACAACGCGCCGTCTCACACCTCAGCGGTTGTCATATCGAAAATCAATGAATTACGGTTTAAACCACTTGACCATCCGCCTTACTCACCACATCTATCCGCAAGCATTTTCTTGTTGTTCCTCCATCTAAAATATGCCCTTGGAGGACAGAGATTTTCGTCAAATGTGGAGGCAATAACCTTCGTGAACAATAATTTTGCAGAGAAAAACGCCAAGTACTATTTGGACGGGCTAGAGAGATGAGATGTGTAGAGTTAAAAGGAGACTATGTAGAAAAATAAAAAATAAAAGAATTTAGAAAAATTGTCTTGTATCATTTTTCGGTCAGAAACTTTTCAGATAACCCTCGTAGTAACAACTTTTTTCAATATTTGGTTCAAAAATATACTATTGCTAAGCTATTCCTCTGAAAATTGAGTAGATACAAGATATTGTTCGGAATGTAAGCATTACTTGGTTTTTGAAGTTTTCTTCTAATCGAAAATGGGGTTTTCGAGATATGAGCAGTTTCTGGCATAAGCGTTTTCGGTGATTCTAATTGAAAACTTAGGAGGCAATAATTTTGGAAACACATATTTTCCTTTAAATAAGCATTTTGGTCATAATCGTTATTGCCGTTTTCAGGTAAACGAAAGAAAACTAAATTTTTAAAAATACACTTTTTCCAAAAATCGATTTTACCTACGATAATTAATATAGGGAAAAACTTAGTTTGGTTTTAAGTGTTAAATGACCATATTACATTGGAAATGCATTTTTGTTACAATCGCATGGACCGCTTTCGAGATATGTCAAAAGTACCATTTTTCGATTTTTTAAGGCGTAAAAATGAGTAGATATGCAGTCATGGTAATCTCACCTACTTAAGTTCAATTATCATTTCTCAATTTCATTATCAGGCCTCGGGAACATACGGACAGACGGACAGAATTTTGCGACCCATTTTTTGAGTTCCTCTATCGTCGTAATGTCAGAATTTATAACCATCTCGAGTTCGAAATTTTGTAAACACAATATCTTTTTCTTACTACGTAATCGAGAAAGTTAAAAAAAAAAACAACATAAATCCTGGCGTGGTTGACAGTATATCGAACTGAGACTGCATTTACATAGTTGTCCGTGATTGAGTTTTATCCAAAAGCATCTGGCGAGGTTGACACAGTTGATAGTGTTGCAGAATATTGTGTCAGAGAAATCGGAAGGGTTTACCAAAAAAGGTTCTCGCTTGCTCTGGGACATTTGATTTAAATTTTTAGTTTTGGTGGGGCGTTACCCCCATATCTTATATTTAGTACAAGCTAAGACTAACTCTTAGGCTTAAAGTGAAAACTTTAAACTATCAGGCCGATTCTGGAAAACCTTACTGCAACGTCACAAGTCACAAAACCATCACAAGGTGAGGTGAAATTTATTTTGTGAGGTTTTCGTATTCTGTCAGCACACTCACAACTTGTGAGGCTCACAAAAACAATCGAATTTATGATCTGCTATGAAACAGGTCACAAAATTCAAAAACATTCATAACGGCTGACAATTGACAATCATTATTCCATTTCATGGTCCTGGTTCCCTATTTCCACATACTTAATGACCTGGCATGGTCATTAAGTGTGTGGAATGGCATTTTATGCTTCATTTATAACCATTTCGGGAAAAATACATACCTATTATTTGTATAAAAAAAAAAATTTGTTCTAAAAAATTTCTGTGTTCATACTTCGCTTATTTTGTCCAAAAAAAATGTATTTTATATATTTTTACTAACTTCGTGTACGAGTTCGGACTTTTATTGAAATTTGGTTACCAATTTGTAAGTACCTATGCTGAGGTCAATTTTTTGTGGGTTTTGTTGTGAGGATTATCGTAGAATTTGGAAAAAGTTATCGAATCACAACAAACCTCACAAGAGCTTGTGACTTGTGAGGGCTCACAACGATAGAATCGGGCTGTATGACACTTAAATCTAGGGCATGAAAAGCGAAAAAGGAGAAGGAATAGGTCTGTTCCCTAACGATAATGCATTCGAACACATTCGCCAAATTTAGTCAAACTTCGTTTCCTTACGCAAAAGTTGGTCAGAAGAGAACCAAAAAGAGAGAGCAAAACATTTCCCATCCATAAAAAACCTACGAATATTAGCCCAAGAAATTTCTTTGGGCTAGTTGGTTATTGCTGACATATGGTTGTCAGCTGACTTTTTATTTGATTTCATTCATAATTTTGTGCTTATATAGCATTAAAATAACGGGTGATTTTTTAAGAGGTTTAGAACTTTAAAAAAAAAAAAAACACAAAAAATTCGAAAAAATAAATGAAATATTTATTTGAATCGATAGTTTGAACCTTGCAATTTAATGTTTAAAGATAATTTCATGCAAATGTTGACCGCGGCTGCGTCTCAGGTAGTCCATCCGCTGAGTCCAATTTTGGCATACTCTTTCACACATATCAGCCGGTATCTCACGAACGAATATGTGGATGTTGGCTTCCAGTGCGTCAATCGAAGCGGGCTTGTCCCTATACACATTAGCCTTGACATACCCCCACAAAAAATAATCTAATGGTGTCAAATCGCACGATCTAGGCGGCCAATTGACCGGCCCGAAACGTGAAATTAACTGTTCACCAAACTCGCCTCGCAATTGCGCCATTGTTTCGCGTGCTGTGTGGCATGTGGCACCGTCTTGTTGAAACCACATATCATGCAAGTCAAGAACTTCCATTTCGGGCAAAAAAAAGTTTGTTATCATCGCTCGGTAGCGTTCACCATTGACAGTAACGCTGCGATTCGCATCATCTTTGAAGAAATATGGCCCAATAATGCCGCCGGCCCATAAACCGCACCAAACAGTGGCTTTTTCGGGATGCATTGGTAGCTGTTGCAATGCTTCTGGCTGATCTTCACTCCAAATGCGTCAATTTTGCTTATTTACGTACCCATTCAACCAAAAATGAGCCCCATCGCTGAACACAATTTTTCGATAAAAAAGCGGATCCTCGGCCAGCTTTCCAAGAGCCCATTCACCAAAAATTCGGCGTTGTGGTAGGTCGGCTGGCTTTAGTTCTTGCACAAGCTGTATCTTAAAAGGCTTTACGCACAAATCCTTCCGCAAAGTTTTCCACGTAGTGCTGTAACAAAGGCCTAACTGCTGGGAACGGCGCCGAATCGACATTTCGCGGTCTTCTGTCACACTAGCTGATACGGCCGCAATATTTTCTTCACTACGCACAGTACGTAAACGTGTTGGTGGTTTAATGTCCAACAAAGTAAATTTGGTGCGAAATTTGGTCACAATCTTCCGAATAGACTGCTCAGAAGGTCGAGAATGCCGATCATAAAATGGAAGCAGCGCGCGATGAACATTTCGAACCGAGCACGAATTTTGATAGTAAAATTCAATAATTTGCAAGCGTTGTTCATTTGTAAGACGATCCATGGTTAAATTGCAAACCAAACTGAAGCTGTTTGACAGTGACACAAGGTACTAAACACACGTCAGCTGTCAAAACCAGTGTTGCCAAAACCAAACCAGCTAAAAAATCACCCGTTAGATGTAAGAAACAAAATAATTGCATTTGCAAAGCAATACAAATCTGGGTCTTAAGTAAAAAATTCTGCTTTGTTCTACCGATATTCGAATATTCCTACCTTGGAAAAATTCAAATTTTCCAAATTTGTGGTTCAAAGCGTTCCTTTCTTTGTTGGTTATACATATTTCATTTCGGTGAGCTAATTCTCTCGCAATGAGAGAAATGTTAGTTTTTGCCAAAATTGAACCAGAAAGTAAAGGAACAGACCTATTATGTAACAAGGTACCCATTATAGCAATGCATCCTTGGCGTCATGGCACCATCTCCATAATAAATTCCCTCGAACACTTTGTCTAGCTTGATTCAAAATTTCACGAGTTCCCAACAAATTATGAATTTTCTCACATACCTCCGGTTTAGCCAACCCGGAATCAGCTCTCCTTTTAGCTTAAAAAATCAGCTTTCAACTCGAATTTCACATCTGCGACCGCCATCGCTTCCAACCCCACATCATGCAATCACTATAAGTGCGAGTCATTTTCTAATCTAAATTTCCCCATGACTACTATTCCAGTTTACCCATTTGCTGCGGCGTAGAAAAAAACAACATCAAATTAATCCGCACCAACCTTACACAAAATCAGTCCGCTTGTAGAGCTATATAAATTTTCAAATGCGAGCGCCCATTCGTACTCATTTGGTTGGTTCGGTTAATGTCATTTAAATTGCTCAACATCTCCGCATCTCAACATAGGTACTTAGATCACGCACAAAACCAGACCACACACGCAGCACTGCCATATCTACGTATAGATAATTTCTTAAAAAAAAAACCCTACATCTCATCTTTCGTCATCACAATTTATTAAATTATTTTGTGCGCCAAAGGAAGATGTAATCATCATCTTAATCGCACGCCGCATTCTATGAAACCGCACACAGGAACCACTTCGTCGCTTAAAGGTGGACCTACAAGCTTGCTTATGTTTGCCCATAATTACTCTGTGGGAGGATGCTTCCTTATGGCTTCGCAAATTAGGGACTGCCCACCACTGTCTTTGTCGCCTCAAATGAAATGACGACTGTTCCATTTGAACTTGACTAAGAGCAGTTGTGCTTGTGATTCGTCTTACGTGTCAAAGGGAACAAGGTTGAACTATAAATAAAAAAAACCCTTTTGTCCACCATATACGACAAATGGTTATAAAAACGCCAAGCAAATCAAATAAACAGCAGATGGGTAGTAAAAAATCCATCAAAGAGGTACTTTTTTTTTTCAAAAATGATCAAGGAGAACTACTCCTGCTAATGCCAAGAGCGCGCAATTAAATTGAATTGTACGACGTGCCGGTGCCGGTGCCGGTGCCGTCAAACACAAACTGTCAACCTGGCACATTAAGATATTGAAAATTTACAAGTGCGGCTTGTTGTTTTATCGTCATTTAACGATCACTTTTCAACGAAAACTTCTGACATGCGACAACTAGTTACAATGGCGGCAAACGACGACGGTGGTGTTTCTTGTGTTCGCCATCGATGTCAAAGTCACTGGAAACAAACCAACCTATTCGCATTTGCAATACACACGATTTATGGGCTACAAAAGTGTAGTAGAAATTAAAATTTCGTGACATAAATGCACAATGGCTTCTGGCAACTTATGGAGCGGCGCGCTCTGTGTTCTTCTTGTTGTTTGTTCCTTTGGCGTGTTAAATGCTAGAAGAACTTTTGCTTTCCCTCACTGGGTATACAGTAAATAATAGAACAAGAAAACAATGCCGCCGACGACGACGACGACGACAACGATGTCGGTGGCTACCGTGTCACGAAGTCCCAATGTCTTGTTATAGTTCGAGTTCGCATCTCTCAACTGTTTCGTTCTCAACACCACCTCGCGCATGCAAAACCAACAGAACGGGCCAAAATAACGAATTTGAATTCTAAATGAGCCCATACCCAACCATAGGTACACGGTGCTTAATCCTTATAAGTGTACCCTCAATTGTCTTCAGTGTTCGGTGCGCCGTTTAACATCGCCAAGAAGAATTCCCTCTAAGGCAGCTGCGCAGCTCAAAATCAAGATATATATACCATAGAGCCACCAGAATGTAGCTGGTAATGAGCTTTGAAAAATTCCATTCCGGCTGCACGCTCGGGGAAGCATGAGATGGGGTATTTTGTACCACGAATTAATTACAAACAGTTTGTGTGTGAAATAATGCACACAATCACTTTTCCTTTTCGGATTCAAGTCCATGAGAAATTGATTGAAGAAAAAGCGTCATCGTTTTGTGGGCTTTATTTATCTTATCGCTGGCAATTAAGTTACCTTAAGTATCTCATAATTTTACAAAACCTCTTTGTGCAGATACAAAATCGACCAGTTTATTTTTTTTTTCGTTCGTTTTCTCTTCGTCAGGTATACTTTGAATATGCCGACGACGACGAGACACAGTCTGATGCGCGGTACCTTCATATATATTAATTGAACAAGTAGCTGTGTGGGTACAGTCGAAAAAAAATATTTTTAACTGATTTCGGCTCATTTTTCGACTCCCCTCCCCCACCACGAGCTTTGGGATATTTTTACCTCATAATCGAACCCAATTGAAGCCGAGTTAAATTTTATTTATTTATTGTGATTGTTAAAGCGTTATGGTTATTGAGATACTCTTGAGGTGAGGAGTTGCTATTTTTTTTTTCGCTTTGTTGTCCTCCTTAGAAGTGTAACATTTATGGCTTAAGGCTGAGAGATCGAGTGCAGGCGTTTAAGTGTGGATTTGTGGATATTTTAATGATCCATTGCGCTTGGGCAACTATTTGAAAAGTTGTCAGCCACACTCTTATGGCTACTGTCTTGCGAGCGTTGGCGTATATGCGGTCTACTGTCATGGTTATGGGTTGCTGTTTGAGGTGGGAATTCCGAAAAATGTCATAGGCTACATATATACGAATATATCTTTCATCACTGGTCGTCCGTTTGCTTCAGGCAGGCCATAGGGAAAGAGATTTAAAGCCTCTTAAAATGCTTCTGCGAGAGTTCAATCTTGTATGTGGATAAAATTGTTGTTTGTGCACTGGTTCAGGTTAATAAAAAGTTCCTTAGTGACCTAACAGTCAAAAGAAATTGGGAAGACATCAATTTTCCAATACCTATACATAAAATCGGAACTTTCGACTGAACGAAGTCATATAAATCGAGTTTTCAGTACCTTTCGTTTTTATTATTTTACGACGACTTTGTGGGTTTAACATATGGCGACTGATTATAGTGTAAGAACAGCCATCAACCCGATGAGTCTTTGATAAAAAAGCAAAAGCTGACTGCACCTTAGGTGGCTGTTATGTTACAAAATCTCTTTAGACAGTTTCGCGGGATAACCTTTCCAATGTCTATACCTCGAAAAATGATTTTCCAAACATCAGCAATCATCGAGCCGCATTAAGATCACCGATACTCCTTGTTCCCCTAGCAGGGGCAATTTTCTCATTATTAGTTTTCTTAGAATTATGAATAAGCCCCGCATCATTGCAGAGGAACCAATCCGTTTCATATCTCTTCTAAAGAAGTTGTTGCCTCATTAGTGGACTAGTGATTTTATTGCTTCTTTTCGCCTGTGCGTTCCTTGCAAATCCTGTCCTCATGGTGTTGTATGATGCACCAGCCAATATGAGGACAGGCAACAAAAAAAAAAAAAAAAAACCCACAACTCGACAACCTCCCTGGGCTTATCAAAATTTTTTCGCTGTTTTTGTCACGTTCGATGATGGAATTCACCTTGGGCACTCTCTCTCTCGCCACTGCTGCTCCTCTTAGACTGATACATCGTGTGGTAAAAAGATCCAAATGAATTCAAAATCCGGATGAAGATAAGGAACAAAATTCCCCAGCCACAGGCAGACAGACACATCCAGACAGAGGACATCGCACGTTGACTTTGACTCATCGCCGTTCTTCTTCGCCTCTGCGCGCTCTAAGCAGATAATATGGCCGAGGAATGAAGACAGCAACGAAAAATCGTGAAGTTCTTATTAATTTATAATAATTACGAAAAGGGAAGGACATGCGGCCAACATTGTTATCACTTTTAACACCTCTCCCATATATAAGTATGCTGAATCTGTACACAGGATCTATACAACTTTTCTATGACGGATGTTTCTGCGATAAGCCGTGTTCTCACTGGAAGTAATTAAAATTAATTTGATGTTCAAATAGACAGGGACAGACAAAGAGAAAGAGAAAGAGAGAGAGTCCTCTAGGATGGCAATTCTATTTTTAGCACAGATAGTATGTGACAGCCTCGGATAGGGGTCTTCTTGAAGATCTGTCAATCACGTGATGACTATGTGGGATAAAGCTAATCATTTGCGCGCCTAATTAGTCAGACCCCTTGTGTCTGTGGGAAGATCCTTCTGTCTTCGAATCGCCAACCGGTTCCCCCAACCGACCGAAACCACATTTCAATTTCACGATTCCGACAACTGATCAAATATTCAGACACATTCGGATGTGTTCATGTCAGAAACTCGTCTTCATCAGCATCACCACACACATTCAAAGCGTTTGCAGCGCCAACTTCATCTCACATTTCTTGATTTTCATTTTCATAATTCCGGCAAATCATCTTTTTCCCGAATTCGAATTTTTATACACTCAATCTGCTGTGGCAGTGAATATATATATACACAGCCCGAATGTCCATCTTACTGATGGTGCGTCTTGTCTTCTGTGTGTACCGTGAAGAGACGTCTGCACGCATTGCACAGCGCAGAGAACAGTAAAAAAAAAAAAAACATTTAATTAATTCTCACATTAGGAGTGAATAATTACATGGAAATCTACCACCACCATGAGCTTCGGTGCCACAGTGCCATCCTAGGCAATTTATCTGCGCAGAGAAATATTTCTCTCCTTTCAGTTGAGATACTGGCCATTTACCGGTTTTGGCTTCGCTTCAATCGTTATGTCGGTGGTTATGGCATCTCCGCGTTTGCGTTATGAGTTAGAATACCGCATTTCGAAGATACATTTGCCTAAGTACCAAGCGAGAGAATCAAGTGAAAGGCTGCCTTGCTGGATCATCACGTCAAATCCTACGGATTAAATGTCATCATTACGATTTTCACCAATTGATGGACACACAAGAGAGAATTATGGAATTAATCTCTCTTTTCGTGGCGAAGGATATTTATACCGCTCTATGAATGGGGAAATGGCGCGCTGATGGAATTAAGGAAAAAATGCGATTAATTAATCGCACTAATGAGCTGGTGTAACGCACAGCTAGAGCTGGATAAATGTTTGACATTTCTGATGATGAGATAGCACCATGCGGCATAGTGATGATAAGTTGACAGATGATGAGAGGCAGACAATCGAGCGCGTTGGTATATATTCGATCGTCGCGCAAACTGTCATGGTGGTGATTTTACTGCGGTGCGAGGACTTTGTATGTAGAAAGATAATCTTCTCACAGTTTGGCCGTAACTGCGCCATTTTGTGAGGTGATTGGGTATACTTTGTTGAGGCGTTTTTTGTAGTGTACGTCCAATTTGTTGTTCTTCCTTAAACTGATGTGAGACTTGGGCACAGACTGATGACTGAGTTGCCACTTTCACATAACAGCGCTGAAGGCCAGAAACTTATTAGTGTTTCTACATTGCATTTAAAAATTAGGTAGCATTCGATAATCTGAAGACCTTTTGACCCTTTTCTGGTATTTGTCTTCAAGTCTTTCAAAAGCTATGTGTCAATAAGCAGTTACATGCCAGTCGCAAAATGTTAGCCGTGCTCTTTTGCATTTTTAAAGTAAATCAAATGTAGGCAACGCTTTTAATCATTTTGTCTGGAGCTACCTGGACAACGCGAAACGCTGGATGATTGAATTTTAAATTATTTTTAAAATTTGCACTACCTACTCCCAATTTCTTTACTTTAACAACTGCTCCTTAAGATGTTGAGTATGGTGTCCTAAGGAAGCTCCTATAATGGTTAAGACCATCAACATTTTGTTGAAATTCCTGGATTTTTGAATAAGCATTGAAGCCAACCACCCAAGTGCTGGGGACAATTTTAGTTTGATATTCAAACCCACAACAAAGATTTTAAATGCTAGACTCGTTCGAATTTTGAAAAACTCACTTTGCCCACGATTTGCGTGAAATTCGGTCGACACATCTCGTTGTCCTATACCCACTTGCAAAGACCCTCAAAAACTACATCGGTCTGTATTATTATCCATCTGAAATCTCGAGGTCTTCCATTAAAATTAAAATTTACCAAAACCCCCCAACCTCAAGAAAAACGAAAGAGTTCACGTGCGAACTGGAGATTTTTTTCTTCCACCATCCTCATGACTCACTTGGCAAACTTCACCTGCCATTTCAATCAAATTCCAGGTGAATTAAGACTTTTTCATTCAAAAAAAAAAAAAAGAAAAAAAGAACGAACAAATATCTTAATTCGTTTTCATTGAGTGCGCTTCTAAAATGCCGACGACCCCACTTTAATCATCATCATCACCAGCAGCATCATCATTATCATGATCCTTAGCAGACGGACAAGAAATATGCTGTCTTCCTGGTTGACCATCGCTCTCATATGGTACTGTTATTCATAATCGCATTATTTACTTCCATGGCAGCACAAATAGTGGTAACAGTCCCATACAACACATGCGATCTCCGCCAACGATGATGATGCTGACTAATGAAACCAAGTTGCAGCTACAGAAAGTCAGTCTTTTCGTAACACAAATGGAGTGGAAGAGAGATCTCCCTCTCTCTCTCTCTCCTTTTATTTACTGATAATTTATCATGACGTCCGATGGATGCTCATTGTAAAGGATTTTGGATGCAAGATGAAAGCTTAGGTACAAAGAGTCCCAAAAGAATGTCGAGGGAGAGAAAAAAAAAAGTATATGCATGGTTAACTTATCTTGATTTGTAAGTGGGTCGAGAGTTCTAGTCGAATTATATCCTGAGGGGGTACAACACAGACAATTGCCTGGATTCATACAATTTGCTTAGAATTTAAGAACTGTTGCTTTAATTGTTGCGTATGACGTCTGAAAGTGCTCTTAATGGCGAAGACCCAGAGAAATGTGCATTTTTGAAGAAGTTGCGGTCTTAAAGCCAGCGATTATTTTTATGTTAAATTAATTAGCTGAAACTGTGGAACTAGGTATTTTTATTTAGAGCTGTTGAGCTTTATGTAGCCGGAAATCGGAAACCCTCGCACTAACCACTTCTTATTCGGTGTATTTTAGACTCATTTTCATTCGAAATTTGTTTATTTATAAAACCATTCAGTCAGAAACGAACCTTAGCGCTGAAGGATATTTTAAACGAATGGTCAAGGCCATAGAAACGGGTGATCAAGGCTTATTTATAACGTGTTCACCAGTTCAGTTAATAAATACAAAGTCCCGAGGAAGCTCATCGGTAACTGAAGCTGAGTTAACATACAAAAATCTGTGAATTTTAGTCGATAGTTAAAAATCTTCTAGGTGGCGAAAAACTGACCTGCAACAATTTTTCTACCATCTATCTTTTCCTTCTTCCTAAACATATAAATGTAAACAAAACATTCACAGCATTTAAAATTAATAATTAATTTATTAAATTAAATAAAGTAAACCAAAAGGTGGAATCAAGTTGCCATATCACAGCGGCTACGAGTAGGCCTATTGTGATTTAAGTAAACCAAAAGAATGAGACTACCTTCTGGCGGAAGTACACAAAATCGTGCTCAACCAACTCTAGACAGGGGATGCGGCTTATTGACGATTGTCGAATTGTCGTTACGCACGAATTAAATAGGATACACATTTAAAAATATTTTTCCACTTCTGCTTCAAAATGACTTGTGATATTTAGACAGTCACATACCGTAAAAACATGAGTATGGATTGTATTCCTGTATGCTACCAAATTTGTTGTACCAACAGGAGGTCGACTTAGGTTGTAGTCAGTGATGGTACATGTAGGGAAAAATTTGTACACGTAGGAATTTTCGATCTAAAAATGACGCCGTAGGGATTTTCTTTGTGTAATGATGATGGCCACTTGTACTTCAATAATATCTCCCTTTGACTCCTTCTAACAATTCAGCCGTGGTTATTTATGTCTGAGCGGCAACCTACAAACATCTCCCCTTCCCATCTGCAAGCCATTTTCCCAATTCCACGTATGCCCTTTTTTGAAAAAAAAAAAAAAAAAAAAAAAAAAACCAAGCAATTACCATTTCCTACCTTGCTACCAAAATCCGCCCGAAACACTCAACACTGCCACCGTCCCAAATATACACCTTCTTGGATCTTTGGCAATCCATAACAGGTCACCAAAAAAATATAGACAATCATCAAAAAAAAAAAAACCGGAGAAAAAAACTCGAAGAAATAAAAGTAAAGAAGAAGACATCTCAACACAGATCGCGAGCAGTGTGTTACGCACAGTGTGTGTGGATTTAGAAGAATTCACCACCACCGAATACCTGTTTCCTCGGGATGTTATTTATTTTTATTACCTTATTCCCATTATTATTCCTCCATTTGCTCACTACCACACACTGATTATCTCTGTCTCTCTTTCGGCTGATTTTATTACCTACCCGGCTGTTGTGGACTCTAGAGTGTCCTCCGCGTGGTTCAAGGGGCTAACTTACTCTCTACTGTTTTGTTGAATGTAAATAGAAAAACAAAATGGAAAGAAATACCGCGCGATTCTTGTGCGCTGCTTCGTTTGCTTCATCTTCTTCTTCTGCTTCCTCCTATGGACCACTACTGATCACCATTGCTTCTCAATCATCATCTTTTCCCTCCATCTGAACTTATGTGTGCCTCTGGTTTGTTTTTTATTTTTGCTCTCTCTCCGCTTTTTATACCCAACTAACATTCAATTTTATTACAACTCTGCTTTTTTCTCTTTCTCTTGCTTTTTAGTGGCAGTTTTGTTTGGGTTTATTTTTGTGAAATTAATTAAAAATTGAAAGGTACCTAAACGAAGTGGTACTACTAGGTGAAAATAATAAGAAAAAAATGGTGAACAGGGCACAAATAAAACCCAGACGAGACTCGACTCGTAAGTGAAATAATTAGAAGAACATAGATTAATTAGATATTTGCGGTCATTTGTCTTTCTGTGCTGCGCTGTGGCGGCAAGCAGAAACAGAAACAGAAACTACTAAGTTACTATATATCTCCCAGCGCACCACTATGACGATGAGCAAATTGAGACTGTGCACATAAGCGTATACACGATTTGTAAGTCCGACGGCGTCGCGCACAGCCTCTTACGCTGGCTCATGTCTTTTTCGGGAAAGTAAGCTTCGTTAGTTGGAAATGTAGTTAAAATAGGATTTAACATTGAGTTCTCATAGATCAAATGCGATTTGGCGCAACAAGCGACCCAAAAGCGACGGGAAAAGATGGCGAAACTGTTCGTTAATTATCCACCAATGCCGAGGAGAGATAATTATGTTTGACTTTGTGCAAAGGAGTAGTGGGTTTACGTTTTTGGGGAACATTTCAAGAAATCGCCATAAATTTATTATTTATGACAGGAGTGGGTTGTTAGTTTCAAAGCAAATGAGTTTGAGTATATGATTTGACCCCAAATGGATTTTACTTCGAATGGTCCTGCCATGTACAGCTTTTCATTAAAAGAAGGAACACACTTTTAGGGAGCAAAACGAAAGAGTTGATGTGCGAACTGGATACTTATTTTCTCTATAGAAAACTGCTGAATCTTACAGAGAAAAACTCGTTTCCTTTGTGTGAGTATTCACAAAAATGCCTATAACCTAGGGCGTCTCCATTCGATACTTCTCCCAAGCGAAATGAAGAAATTATTTTTATGCAAATGGCCCTTTGATTAGCAAACACCAAATGACATAAAATTGTTTATTAATTTTGTTTGGTTATGTCAAATAAATTTTCGGACACAAAGCGGGGAATAAGTTGCCAGTGGGAATGGTAGGCTTGTTGAGACATCATCTGTTGAATGGGTGTGGACTGTGGAGTGTTTAGTTTGTTTGCTATTCGGATTAGCATAGGCGAATGAGTTTAAATTAAGATTTGTGGAAAGCCAGCACTATACTGGGTTATTGTCAATAACTGTGTTAAATGGAGAAATTTCTAGTGAGTCGCTCACAGTATTTAGAAGCAGTTAAGAGCTTAATATACCAAGAGGCATTTTGCAAAAATCGAACACCATGCAGTCATCGGTGAAATTATCTGTGGCCAGAAGAAGTGAATAGTATAAAGCTTCTTGGAAATGCATTTATCGACTTCCTTCACCAACTGATGTCAAATCTGCTTCATAGTTACGATCTCTTTTCCCATTGGGTCCAACGAGAGCCTAAATGATGGACCGGTGGCAAGTGGCAATTTGTTACACCCAAATCCACGATTGCATGCATTTCATTAGCTTCCTCTTACCAATTAAAATATGTGTTCCTTTAATGTACAACTCTTTGGTGCGTAATCAGGAGGTACAAAAGGTTTCAGTATAACAACCCCTTTCACATAATACTAATAATGTGGTTAAAGGTAGGTAGTAACCGTGGTGAAGTGGCTAGCATTTTTGCCGATGTTCTTCCCTACTGCCAAAGACCGCATTACAAGTCTTACCGATGAGATTAATTATGCGATTAAGCTTTGTAGCTCTGTCTTTCATGCGAATCCATCTTAACTTGAGCTTCCCACAAACTGCCATCATAATTGTTAATCCACTTGTGCGGATTTAAGCTTAGAAGCTGAGCCTTCTTTCTAACTTAGAAGATCTGTTTCGTACCTAAAACGAATGCAGTTTCACGCCACTTCATCAACCATTAAAGTATAAGCGTCTTTTGAGATCACAACTAAGACCTGTAGAGAGTACATAGTGCAAGCGGAGCCCAAATCCAACATGCGAAGTTAAGGAAGTCCACCGTTAGTTGTTCATCATTACTGATCATAGAATACAGATTTTCAAACAAGCCGGAAACACTCCTTCGTTCAAATAAGTATCTGAGAAAGTTCGGACTAGGTCAGCAAACAGTATACTCTCGTTTGCGGAAGATTGCAAGGGCTCAACTTCCTTACAAGCTTTGGAGGCTTAGAAAATTGCCCTCGGATGTTTGTAGGATGTTCGCTAAAGTTTAAAATAAATAAATAGATAGTTGGTAGGTTCGTAAAAAAACCTTGGATCCAACTTCTCTTAACCATCCGCTTTGTTCACGATTTTTTTCTCAGGACGTTCCACTTGGACCAATCATTTTTTGTCAAGTCCAAACGGCTGAATTAGGAAGCTCTTTCATGACAGTTTTACTGTCAAATTTTTACTAAAAGAGTGTAGTTTCGTTGGTGGTGGAAACAAAAATGGTTTTGCAATCACGGTTGCCACTTGAAAATAAAGTTTGGGTCAAAATTGGAAATAAAAATGACCAACTGTAGCTAGGTTAGGTTAGGTTAGAGTGGCAGGCCCCACTTAGGCCAAAGTAGGCTCATTGTGTTACCACAGGATCGGTTTACTTCTTATCTACCCGTTGAACCAGCCGGAGCTAAGAATGAAGCGATGGAGGCAGTTAATTCCTATGTTTGCGAGTTCGCTGAAATTGTCGAAGAAATATTCACCGAGGTATAGTTTTCTACGGAATGACAGTGCTGGACACGTACAGAGAAGGTGAGGAATAGTCTCCTCCTCCTCCTCGTCCATACAGCTTCTGCAGAAATCGTTAGGAGGGAGGCCCAACCTGAGAGCATGTCTCCCTATGATGCAGTGTCCCGTGATGACATCTACTAGAGTGCTTATTATGGGTCTTTTCAGTGTAGTAAGACTTTTCGAGCGCTTAAAATCCAGCTGAGGCCAAATCTGTTTCGAGGTGTGGCACGTTGTACAGCTAGACCACCTGCGATTAGCAGCGCTTAATGCGTTTTGTTCAATTAGGAGCTTGCAAGTAGAAAGAGGCATGTAGAGACTCAGAATCGACATAGTAGTGCCTTGTCTGGCGAGATAATCGGCAATTGAGGGCAGTTGTTGAATTCAAGAAGACAGAATCCAGGGATTTAATCGCGGCTTGACTGTCGGTAAAGATGGTGATACCTTTTACAGATACCACATTATACCGAAGCCACGACAAGGCCTCTTTGATCGCCATGACCTCCGCCAAAAATACACTACAGTGATTAGGAAGGCTGAATTAGATTTTGCAATTTAGATCATGAGAGAAAACACCCCCCCCCCCCCCCCCCACCTCCTACTCCTGTTTCAGTTTTGGACCCATCTGTATAGAAACAGACAGACTCTTACGGGGTACTACTACATCATTCCCCCAGGCACTCCTGGAGGGTATGTAGGTTTCGAAGTTCTTTTCGAATTGAAACTGAGGGAGGGTGTCATCAGTTTCATTTGGAATTCATTCAAATGTTTCTAGAATAGACGAGTGACCAGTTTGACTGACTGCTCCACAAACGAATTGCTTCTATCTGAGTGGCTGCGTTTGCTGCCACTTGTTTGCAATTAATGTCTAGCGGTAGTAAGTGGAACATTACGTCCATGGCCGCTGTTGGCGTGCTTCTAAGGGCTCCGCTTATACATATGCATGCCGTTCTTTGAACGCGGCTAAGGTGATTATGATGGATGGCCTTTTCGAGGGCAATCCACCATACAATAACGCTATAAGTGAGTATAGGTCTGATAACGGATACATATAGCCAATATGTTATTATTATTCGAGGCTGGAGTCCCCATCTGCTTCCAATGGCTTTTTTACAGCAGTACAGAGCCGTGGTGGCCTTCTGAACTCTCCGCAGGATATTGGGTTTCCAGCTCAATTTGCTGTCTAAAAGTCGGCCTAAATGGCTAGCCGTATTGGTGAGCACCACGAGTGTGCCGTTTAGTTTTGGGGGTACAAAATTGGGAATTTTGTATTTTCTTGTGAAGAAGACCAGTTCAGTTTTCTGGAAATTGACCGCCAGACCACATTTTTTGGTCCATTTAGAGAGCTTAGAGAGGGCATTCTGCAAGAGATCTCTAAGCGTGTTGAGGTGTTTTCCTGAGACAGCGATGGCAACGTCATCGGCATAGGCAATTACTTTGCACCTGTAGCTAAAAATTACCAAAATAATTTAAGTCCGAAATATTTGTATACGCAGAACAATCAATTTATCACATTTATTTCAACATATTGCATTGGATATAAATTAAGGCCCATATAAAAAATGACAATGTGAGAAAGAGAAAAAATAATGACCGATGTGGCAACCTTGTTAGCAATGCAAGGTTTTATAGGGTATCAGTTGACTTCTAATTTTTAAAATGATGGCTTAGAAGTGAGCCCTCAAATGTGCCCATATTTAAGCATCTGATTCAACCTGTGAGAACATTCCTCCGATCGAAGCATTCGTCTCTTCATAACCTAAGACCATACACCGAATTATGTAGATTTTGAAAATTCCAAAATTCAGTAAGATTCCAATCTATAGGCAGTCAGTGTTGTTAGCACTCTCTCTTCATTTATCCCACGAAGCGTGGTCATTTTTCCCTTTTCACCATACTAAAATTCCCTTTTAAAACCCCACGATCATTTTTTGCCTACAAATCCAGTTTTTAAAAGTAAAATTTGTATTACAAGGACTGAAAATCACGGTTAATTAACCTTTAGAATAAAAATCACTGTTTGTAATATTATGTAGGTACTACGATTATTTTTTGGTACCAGAAAATTTTGATAAATGAAAATTTATAAGAGCAGTTTTTTAATAGATAGGGGAGAGGGGGGCAGTTTAGGAAGGGGACAGTTTAGGACAACTTAAGAAAAAGTATAATTTTAATACTTTAATAGCATTTTACAGTGGCGACTACACTTCAAACAAACATCTGATAGATATTAAAACGATACCAACTTTAAAAAAATAAAATAAAAAGAAAAGTGTGTTTCCAGACGACGGTTGTATTTTTTTTTATTCCTAGACGTAAGCATATTATTCTAAAATTATGCTCAATTTACAAATTAAAAGTGTTCAATTATAATGTTTATATGTGTAGCGATGTTATTCAACCAAAATATTAACAATTTACATTGTTTCTAAAAAAATATGAAGTTTTTAGTTTTTTATCCCTTTCGGGGCACTTCTTCTTCCTTCTGCGTGAAGGGAACTTTTGTACATGTCCTAATCTGCCCCCTTTTATCACATTGAACAATCTAGTTCAGTGTGATTGTTTTAGGTTTTATTTGTTTAGGTTTATCTCTGCACTAATGGTCAGAAATTAGAAGAAAAAGAAGGAAACCGCTCCTAATGAGCGTTTTTTTTTTAGACATGTCCAAAACTGCCCCATAGTTGTTTTAAGGTGCCCCCAGAGGGGCAGAATGGGGCACTTTAAAGAGATTATTAAAATAAATAAGAAATATATAAATCATAGCTATACATATTTATTTGGATATTTATGCTTCAAAGATAAAACAACATGTAATAATAATTTTCAAGATCCGAAGGGATACTCCGCTTTTTAATGGATCTAGAGCGATTTTTGTAAAAGGTGTCCTAAGGTGACCCCCTCTCCCCTATTTAGTGTGTTGATAATCATTCTGAAATGTAGGAGTTTTCATGAAATTTCAGCAAAAATGTATATTTTGAATGTTTTTTTGTTAGGTTCCTCAAATTCCTCCGATTTGGTGCTTTATCCCTTTATCCCACGAAAGGCTTTTCGGACATCGAAATTCCCACCAAAAGAGATAAATCTCACGATATAACAACACTGGGCAGTATTCACACGACTCTCCATCCCAATGGAATCTGACCACAATCACAATCTCAACATTACAGAAGCCCGCTCGTTCAAAAAGATTAACTCAAAAAAAAAAAGGAAGAAAAAAAAAGCTCACAATTATAATGAACACATTATGATTGGGACTCACGAAACAAAAAGTGCAGCTTCATCGAATTTAAATGAAATTTATCAGCAAATATGATCAAAAATCGGCACCAAAGACAACAGCCAACAACAAAGAACTTCTTAGAACTGTTTCCTTTTTGAAAGCACTCCTTTTTTTTCCACAACTTTTTGTTCTTAGCCCGGTCTTCAATTTCATTTAACAAACAAGCAATTTGTTCCGAAAAATAACCTCTTAAAATGTGGCCCCAAAACATGCACCATCATACCCCAAAATGGAGAGCAAAAAAAAAAGTGTACCTATATAGAAATAATTTTATCTCTATCTTTTATCTTCTTTTCGATGTGAGAGTTTTTTTTTTACATCAACGATAATTTCATTACGAATAAAAATCACCTCGTCATTCCGAAATGTAATAATTGTATTGTGCGGTGGTACACGATTTTTGAAGATTCCTCTTTCAAAAAATGGACACCTGAAACAAAAAAAAAAAATCATTCCCATTCTAACAAATAGGTACTTCACTCTTTGAGCTGGAGATTGATGAACGACGACCGACCTTAGGTAGGAACACAGTCATACAGAAGAAAAAGAAGTTGAATTCCAAATACCTGTGGATACTCATATACTGTGTAGATGCACAACACTTTCGACGACGAACCGAAATGAGAGGAGGACAGAAACGAGGTTATGTGGAATGCGTTCGAGAGCGTGGGGGTTAAATACGCTTTTAGGCCCGTTAAACTAGGATTTGATTTTTATTCTCTCTTTTCCATTGTGCATTCGTGTTTCTGGGTTTCATTGCACGTAAGGAAGACATTTATCAACCAAATGGCTATTTCTATGAAATGGATGGAAACGTTTCTACTCGACAATGTGTTTCGATGCATGACCCCACTGTGAGGGTTTGACACAGTTGCTGTGATGCATACAGAACGCGATCGCCTAGATTGTTGGGACTTTGATTTTAGTATAAATTTATATGAATACCTGAGGTGTTGATCAGGTGAATATGAAATTAGCTACTGCAGGCAAACATACTCGTATGTATACCTGCCCACGACTCGGCGGACAAGCGGATGGGATTAATCATACCCAAGTTGTGTGTTGATTATGATATGATGCATCTAACTGGTGTATGGTTGGCTATTATGGGTGACAGGAGTTTTTTTTTTTTTTTTTTCGAATACTAAAGGTAAGATGAAAGATTAATTGCCTTCGAAAAGATGCGGGATCCTTGGGCTTGTGAAAATATTTAGTAAGAAGACTGTCTCATTGAAATGTCAACTGGACAGGTCTTACTTTGGCAATTGCAAGAATCGCTTTCTCTGAATTGCTCAACATTTGCAGTTCTTCGCATTAAAAAAGTCTTAATAATTTAAAAAAAAAAGAGCTAAGGGCCGATCTGTTTGCAGCTGGTTAAATCCTTGGTGACTTACTTACTTATTTACTTAGGTGGCGCTACAGTCCGGAGTGGACCTGGGCCTCAACCAATACGCCTCTCTTGTTAGCACGATCCTTGGCTAACTGCCTCCCAACTTAACTTGGTTAGATCGAGTTAACCCGTGATTACAAATCAGTGAAAACCAGTAAGTGTTTGTTGACCGTTTTTTCACTTCGATCACCAAATCGTAGATTGGCGACAAATCGTTCCATTTTCCAGTTTATTTGTCAATTCATTGATTAGCCGAATCTATATAACATTTTTAACTTTCTCCATTACGTAGTTCGTACAAAATTTCGAACTCGAGATGTTAATCAATTCTGACATGGCAATGATAGACTAACTCAAAAAAGTGGGTTGCAAAATTCTGTCCGCTCTGTCCGTCTGTCTGTCGGTCCCACAGGCATACAGCCTAAACGGCTGACCGGATTTCGTTCAAACTTCGGATTTGGAGTTTGTGGGCTTACAGTTCGGGGCCGTTTTTTTTATTTTACAAGGTAACCTCAATATTATGGGTACTTCCCATACAAAATGTTCGTACCAGTTTGATTTGCTCGAAAACGGCTCTAATGATTTCAACCAAAATTGATATTTAAGCTTAAGTGGGTGAGGTTACCATGACTACATACCCAGTTTTTGGATAAAAATTCGAGTAACGGTACTTTTGAAATTTGGTCATATCTCGAAAAGGGTCCATACGATTGTAACAAAACTTAATTTCTTAAGGTAATATGGTCATTTCCAACTTAATGGCAAACTCAATTTTTCTCGGTATTATCGTAAAATGGATTTTTGAAAAAAGTCAATTTTTTTAAATTTAGTTTTCATCAGTTTCCCTGAAAACGGCAATAACGATTTTGACCAAAATGCAAACTTAGAGTAATATTGATATTCTTAAAATTATTGCGTTCTTAATTTTTAATTCGAATGACCGGAAACGCTAATTTAAAAAAATGCTCATATCTCGAAAATCCCATTTTTGACTTCGATAAGACTTTAAAAACCAAGTAATGCTTATATCGCGAACAATAACGGTAATCGGTTTTCAGCTATATAGTTAATAAATAGTATTTTTGAAACTTAACATTGCAATATTTGGTACTGTTTTGTCTGACAAATTTTACAAAAACCGCTCTAACGATATTGATCAAAATACATATTAACGATGATATCAGTATTCTAAATAAGATCCCGTACTCAGTTTTTCTCAAAAAATTCGAATAAATCCGTTTTTTCGTTATTTCTCAAAAATAACTACCAAAGCTGATCTCTGTTCATATATTTATATTCTTAAAACTCAATACCGCACTTTCAAATTCAAATTTGCAACAGCCATTGGAAATGCAATAACAGCAACGAAAAACTTATTTTCAGCATATATTACCTACTTCTAGTTTTTTTCAAACATTTTAAATATGCACCTTAAAATAATTCCCAACACTTGGAGTGGAACCAGATTATCCCACTTCATTTGTACTCCCACTCATGTTCATCGTTATATTCAGTTTATAACTACTGCTAATGCAAATATAAAAATAAATCTCTGAGTTCTTGCATATACGTATATATTTATATATTTTAATTATAACTCTCCAACCAGAACTTGCGACAATTATTGCCTGTTACTGAGAGCTTCAACCTTTAAAAAATCTCATTGTTATTTGATATGTACTGCCATATGAATAGCCCAAAAGAGAATTTTATTTATTCCTATATTTTATGCACGATTTCTTTTATCTAGCATTGATTCTCAGTTCCTCAGATCTATACCTACCTATCTAATAAAATAAGAAAACAACCAACAAAACTTTTGCTAAAAGATAAAGTTTTGTTCGACCCAGTCGTGCACTTTATTTTGAATTTGCTTTTGCTTCATGTAGAAAATCGACATAGCTCGTTCATGGATGCGGCGATACGACTCTAGGCCTGAACTCAGGTGCTAACCATGGTACGGTCATACATACATACCGGTTAATTTGGAAAAATAATCTCAGTTGAGCTATACTTGGCTTTCATAAAAACGCATTCGCTGCTGGTATAAATTTGCTACAATTCCAAGCACTTTATTCTTTACTCTTGGGAACCTTAAGTAGTTTTGTTCTCTATCCCTTGTACTCCTGTTTGGATGTGATTCAAGTTTTATACGCAATTTGGTTGTAAAGATTTATGGACCTTTTTTTAAGTTAAGTTTTCAAAAATTCACAAAAACTAAAACATCTTCTCTCATTTACAGGTAACCGGGGCGCAGATTTCCATCAGCGGCAACTGCGACCACAACCTGCATGACTACCACCATGTCACCGCTGCAACATCGGTGATGCTTGGATGCTGTCTAGTCGCCAAAACGACCACAGAGCCTAATGAATCGTTCGCGAACGAAATGTCAACGGATTATCGAAGCCACATATCTATGGGCTTCGTAAGAATGGCTCAATATTTATTTTGTAAAAAATCCAAAACCAAGTCAACAGCAACTGGAACTAAGTTCGAGCTGATACACGACGACGACGACGTCTGCAACGTCGCCAACACACACCGTAGAAGAAGTAGGAATTCCATGGTTTTATGGTTTCTTGTGATATGCACAGTACTAGCAACCGGTGGTGCAGCGGGCGAATATGTGCGCGAATTGGAGGTGTCCGAAGGTGTGCCGATCGGACACCAGATCGGATATATCGGTGAGTTCACTCAAAGCGTTGACAGTGGACCACCGTATTTGATAGTGCCAGTGCCGGGTAGTGCCGTCGATACGGACTTGGCCATAGATCACACCACCGGTGAGATACGGACTAAAATCCAGCTGGACCGGGAGACGCGCGCTTCCTACAGTCTGGTGGCGATCCCCCTCAGTGGGGAGAACGTCCGCGTTTTGGTGCGGGTGAACGATGAGAATGACAATGCACCCACGTTTCCGACACCTGTGATGAACATAGAATTTCCCGAGAATACGCCGCGTGATGTGAAACGTACGTTGAATCCGGCGCGTGATCTTGACCTGGGTCGGTTCAATACCCAGCGGTATAACATCGTGTCGGGTAATGTGAATAACATGTTTCGGTTATCGTCGCATCGCGAACGGGACGGTGTGCTGTATCTGGATTTGCAGATAAACGGCTTTCTCGATCGCGAAACTACGCCTGGCTATAGTTTGGTTATCGAGGCACTCGATGGGGGCAGTCCCCCGCTCAGGGGACAGATGACTGTCAATATAACCATTCAGGATGTGAACGACAATCAACCTATCTTTAATCAGAGCCGATATTTTGCGACAATACCCGAAAATGCCACCGTAGCGACGAGTGTGCTTCAGGTCTACGCCTCCGATACCGATGCCGAGGAGAACGGTCTCGTCGAATACTCCATCAATCGACGGCAAAGCGACAAGGAGCAAATGTTTCGCATCGACTCACAAACCGGCCTAATATCCGTTAACAAACCCCTCGACTTCGAAACCAAAGAACTCCACGAACTCGTGGTGGTGGCAAAGGACCACGGCGAACAACCCCTCGAAACGACAGCATTCGTGTCGATTCGCGTCACCGATGTCAACGACAACCAGCCAACAATAAATGTGATCTTCCTCAGCGATGATGCCACACCGAAAATCTCGGAGAGTGCACAACCCGGCGAATTCGTTGCTAGAATCTCAGTCAATGACCCCGACTCGAAGACGGAATACTCGAATGTGAATGTCACGCTAAACGGTGGTGACGGTCGCTTTGGCCTTACGACACGTGACAACATCATTTACTTGGTGATCGTTTCGCTGCCACTGGATCGTGAGTCGCAACCAAACTACACACTCAGCGTTGTGGCCACGGATAATGGCAATCCACCGTTGCATGCATCGAAGACCATCTACCTTCGCGTGACCGATATTAACGACAATGCACCGGAATTCGAAAAGGACGTCTACCATGCGAACGTCATGGAAGTAGCCGATCCGGGCACCTCCGTCATTCAAGTGGTAGCCGTCGACAAGGATGAGGGCAATAATTCAGCGGTGATTTACTCCTTAGTGGATACGCCCGAAACGCACTCGCAATGGTTTCAGGTGGACGAGCATACTGGATTAATTACGACACGAGCACATATCGACTGTGAGACCGAACCGGTTCCGCAATTGAAAATCGTCGCTAAGGATAATGGACATCCGCCGTTATCGTCGACGGCTACCGTTTTGGTAACGATCCACGATGTGAACGACAACGAGCCGATATTCGATCAGAGTTTCTACAATGTTTCCGTGGCGGAGAACGAACCTGTTGGACGATGCATTTTAAAGGTGAGTCCGAGGGTGATGTTATGTAATCTTTTTCGTTGCCATATTGTTGGCGGTTTTCTTTTTTTGCAGATTATTTTTACCTAGAGACTGTTTCTCCATTGATTTGCATTTCATTTGCGCAGTTTTTCTCATATAGAGGGCACAGTTTCGTGGGCTGGGGGACTTGAAGTTTTGGTCATTTGGAGCCCGACATTGCAAGTGTTGATTGGACTTCGAAAGACGTGGCTATTGAAGAATTTTTAGCCAAAGAATGTTGGTTTATCCAGCTACCAGCGTTGGTGGTGAATTAAATTTTCCATTTCACTAACAGATGGCGCTTCTTCACAACTGTAGGTTACAGTACTACGTGAGGGCTGGAGTTTCACTTCACTCGGCTCGAACTCGAAGTTTTGGTCCTTAAGATCCCGACATTGCAAGTGTGGATTGGACTTCAAAAGATGTGTCTGTTAAAGATTTTTTTAACAATTTTTAGTGTTGGTTTATCCAGCTACCAGCGTTGGTGGTGAATTTAATTTTCCATTTCACTAACAGATGGCGCTTTTTCCCAACTGTAGGTTGCAGTATTACTTCAGGTTTGTAGTTTCATTGAAAATAAGAGCATTGAAGCTGAATTATGGACGCGTGGAGGTGGTTGTGGAGGTCATTAACATCATATTTTTTTTAATGTCACAATCACGAATGCGAAAAAAAACTCTGACGTACAAAAACTTACCAAGCTGTGTGACTATCACGTCGAATTCATAGTTCAATATGTTGCCTACTTTCGCATGAGCTTTGTACACCCCCTTTTACTTAACCGATAGCAGTTTAGTAGAAACATCTGTTCTCATGAGTACACCCGATAAAAAATAAATATAATCCGCCAAACCATTACGCCAAAAATTTCTTCTCATAGCCACTTACCCAAACCCGAGAAGACTCCGTCTAATATTTCACACCAATCTTGTTGACCATGTGACCCAGCTCCGACAGCTTGACCACGAACACGACAAGTAAATGAACCCTTTTGTTTCCAGATTAGTATCTTTGAAGATCCCATTATAGATACATCAGTCCACATCGCAGAGGCGTCTCTGAAGTGTTTTTGATCTCGAGCTTTTCTTACACAGCACATTCCTCTAACGGTCCCGTGTGCTGTTCGCTGTGGCACTTGAAACCAATTTGGGCAGACGCAGGCAGCAATCATTCACAAGCTCTTCTGCTCCGTCTGAGCAAATTCAAATTGTTTTTTCGCCCGCTTGAAATGTGTTGTTGAATACACTCGCCTTCTATGTGTGCGGTTTCTGTTCTCGTCGTTCTGGTGTAATCCATTCAGGGGAAAACAAATTTTAATTGTTTCCACTGAATGACCTCATAATTTTGTTGCAGCTCTATGCCAGCTTCAATCATCAAAAAGTAAAAAATGATATCCAACACAGGTTCGATATCTTTTTGTTTTCCAATGTTCTTTGAGGTCAAATTCGTGAATTGATCCCATAACAAAAAAAAAAAAAATACTTCAATGGTTCATTCGAACCAACGGGAGGGGTATAAAGCACAACATCATTTTGTTACCTCCACTATCGATTAAATGGTCAATTAAAGGTGTGGTAAGAAATGATGTATTCCCGTTTCTACTGACAAGAGAAAGCTTTGTCAGTTACATGTAATGAGATTCACATGACACTGTACAAGACAACAAAAATTAAAAACACACAGAGCAACACAAATTTGATTGACAGCCCCAGAGACAAGTACCAAGATGAATTAGGTATAGACGTATGTGGGACGATCGTTTTGTAAGCTCCTTCTAAAAAACATCTACATACGTTTCAAGTTTCAAGTGTTATGTTGCTAACAATCGAATGGGCAGATGAACAGAATAAAAAAAGTAATACCCAAGAGAACAATAATTGATCGTGGTCAGTGGATAATAGATTGTGCTTCATGGCAGACAAAGACAAAGACAAAGAACAATAGGAAATTGCTGGAAGGGTGTAATTCGCTGTTTTGCAAAATTTCCCAGTGCAATTTTTCAATTATCTTAAATGGATCGTTTAGAAAACAATTATTTAGTTCTTTTGAAACTGTTGTTGAGAGCTGCGATTGACTGTGACGTGATGAGTAAGTCTAGGTATCGGAGGATGGTATCCGGAAGGCTTTTGTCTTCGATAATAACAGTTTTTAGCTTTACTTCTAATTTGATGGGCGGCATTTTCGCACACAGTTTGTAGGGATTCTCTGTCTTGGAAGCGGTCTTTGTTGGAGGGTTATAGTTATTTTCCAAGACATTACTTATTCATTTGAAACAGTTAAGCTACTTTGTATAACAAGCTCATTTATTCGCCCAACTAAAGTCAGGTTTCTGAAGAGCGTTGCAAAATATTTGCCGATTTAGATCTTGTATATATAAAGGCGAAGGAAAAAAGTAAAGAACCATTTGCACACTTGCACCACTTGAACCACTGAACATATTCGCTTGATTTTTTTGTTTGTTTTGTTGGGAAGACAGTGCAGAGATCTGTAATTTGTTTCTCAATATGTTGTGTATAAGCCAGATCAATATGGTCAATGGTACAATTTTTACCGCTGGGGTTAAGTCATAATAAGCACAAGTTCTTGGAGTCCAAAATCTAGTTTTCCAAACCTGGTATAGTTAGTTAATAGACAAAAAAGAACAACGACCACATCAGAGGCTAAAGACTTAAGTTTAGCTTTCAATTTGTCGATATTAAGTTTAACGTTTCAATTTTCGTTACTCCCTAACATGCGCAGTTTTGACGAATTTTGCGCTTTTAGAAATTGACGATAGGGTTTTTTGAAACTGAGAGCGTAGCGAATGTAGAAGCACTATTAACTCACTCCTCTGTTGGATCGCCCAGTGCGGAATAAAACATTCAATCTCGTTTCACTTTTTCGTTGCGCTCCTACTTTCAAATACACGTTCGGTACCCCAATTCTCAAAAATGCTCGCATACGTTTATCTGTCAAAATCTTCGAAGCGATGCGAAAAACTGAAATTTGCAATTCTCGAAATCCGCATACGAGAATTTCCTTTCGAATGTTACTCGTCTGTGTTTTCCATGCGAATTTGCATCTTGTATACGGAATTATGAGTTTGATACTTAAAAATATATTATTATTTTTTTTGATTTGTGTGTGAGAAAATAAGTATCAAATTAAAATAAATCAAACAATTTAAATGAAAGCACTTATTGAATGGTATCCCTTTCGCATTGACCTAAATATTTTTAACTGCTTAACTGAGAGTCAAACAAATGCCGAGCTCAAATCGCCCAAAGTAGCCACTGTGAGAACTCCTAAATGTTCATTAAACATACCTACAGTATTTCTTTTTATTTTTAACAATCGGAAACAAAAATTTCCAACCAATTTCAATTGGAATATTTTTTTTTTTACAAACTGTCAAAATGGTTTCCTTGACCTGTGTAAAATTCTACCTTGTTCGAGAGGTGAATATAATTTTCGCACAGGTGAATAAAAAAAAAAACCCGTAAAGCCTTGAGAATATAAAATTTTGTTTTGCTAAAGCTTAGTACGCTTCTCAAGCTAAACTAAATTTTATCTGGTCTCCAACTTTTTTCTCCAAAATTAGCTAAGATCCCAGCTAAATTTTGACATAGAGCACGACGCGGATAGATTTCACTGAAAACAGCTGTTCTTTGAAAATAACTTCCTCCAAAAATTCAACACTCTCTGATTTCAACCAATTTCCGAAAATCATCCTTGCTTACTGGTCCCATTCTCCGCAGTGCAAAAACGAAACAAAGCAACAGAACACAACGATCTGTCAAATTTTATCGCCCTATTAAATGGGCAAGCTAAATTTTGACAGATACATGAAGTGCATTATGAAACAAAAGTTTGATTATTTAGCTCGAGTAGCGTACCATTCAGCTAAATAGGTTTGCTTAATAAATTTAAGCTCAGCTAAATTTTGGACAGAATTTTGTACGGGAGCGTCAATTTATTTTTATTTTATTTATTTCCAGGGCTATCGTGAACTAAATTCCCTCGCATTTTTCAAAAATAGGTATCGGTAATGAATTTCGAAAAAGGGAAAATAATTCCACCGGAATAAATTGGTATCGTGAACAAAAATTTCCCACGGAATTTTATCGGATTTCCCCCGGAATATTTCCTTCGTAAATTTGTAGGTGGAAATTCGCAACGTAAGTAGTTTCTATGGGAGTTTGAAGTCTTTTGCATTTTATATTTATAAATTGGTTGATTTTAACCCAGAAAATAGAAGTGACATAGAATTGTTATACTTCAAACAACAGAGAGAAGCAATTTTTAATCATGCAAGTCTTTTCTCCAAATATACTAAAATAAATTAATGGGTGTAGGTCAATCAATCAGAAACAATTGGAGTTGATTGTAAATTTATTCGATGAAAATCGGGACATTGCTAATGATGGCAGGAGTGGCGAATGGTTTTTTGGTTGTTGTTTTTGTCTGAGAGACAGATGCTTGAAGATTGGTTTATTGACCCTCTAGTACCTACTGGTGAAATGGAGTTGGGTACGATACTGCTTTTTAAAATCCCGCTTTTTTAAACCTGTTTTTTACAATCTCGCCTATTTATATCCCTGTTTCTTATGAGTCCTTTTCTTTTATTCCCGTTTTTTGCAATTGAAACTAGATGTTTTATTTTAAAAAATTGCCGCAAATTGGGTTCAAACGGGATTATAAAAAGCGGGATATGAACTTATTTTGCAATTGAATAAATCACAATTGACAACTGTCAAAGCATCTGAACATACTTTCCAGAAAATGTCGGGGGAAAATAAATTCCGATGGAGGAGGAATATTTTCCAGGGAACAAATAATATTCAGGCGAATTGAATTATTACAATCGCAGCCTTCTACCAAGAGGTATCTTTTTTTGGTGAAACATTTTCCTTTGATAAAAGTTAGAACGATGTTCCCATGGTCTGTTAAATAACTAAGCAAATACGCGTTAATTTTGATGGCGATTGTTGGAATCTCCTGGCGCAACATTTAGTTTGACAACAGCTGTCAGGCACACATCTCCCCACAGATGGCGTTTGATTCAACTTATTCCGTTTATGCCTATACTCAAATTCTTCTCTTCAAATCTTTTTGTGAAAAATATCCACCAAGAAACACATGGCTTTTGGAAGTCTCCATAACCCAAACTCACTTCGTTGTGGGTTAAGGTAAAGCCGTAAAGCATTTCATAAGCCCATTGTAAAACCAGCTACATTTCTAAATGTCTCAATTTCTGATTTATGTTTCAACGCAACTGCCTACATTCAATGAGTTAGATAACAACAAAGCAACCTTCCACTCTACCACTATAGTTGAACCATAAGGAAAAAGGAAATCGGCTGCCATACATATGCAGTCATAAACGTTCTCTCTCACAGACACACACACGTGATGATACAAACTGCATTATTCACACTCATCCCATCTACGGCGTAGAGTTACCGAATTCCCAAAATCTGAGCTAGTGTTAGAGACAGACATTCACTGGCGAACATTTGTTTTGAAGTTCTAATGCGTTACCACCTCGCTGTAGAAGCTGTCTATGTCCAACACCAATACTCTCGCTCACTGGAATATACAAAAAAAAAAATAAAAATAAAAAGCACAAGCGTGAATGTACCATTAAAGAGGAATTTCTTACAAATCTCAATTTAGTATACCCATGGCCATGTGTTATGTGTATAGTATAGCCAAGTTTTACTACGCCACTCTCTCTACTTGCGCGCTCTCCACTCTCAGTGTGGTGAGTTTCATCCGATTTGTATCAAAAAAAAAAAAAAAAAAACACAACAACACCGGCAATGGATTTTTATGATTTCGAAGGCGCACGACCGGGCTCCTTTGCTCACACATAGTAAGCTGCTGTGTTGCTCTTGCCCCTACTGCTGGATTTCAGTTCAATTCAAACTCGAAAGCATGTTCATAGCAGGTACACATACAAAAAAAAAAAAAAAAAACAAGTGATATAAAACAAAAAACCGCACACAATATCAAACTGGAAGAGAAGAAAAATGAGAGGAAAACAAAATTCAAAAGAAAAGAAAACCGTTCGTCCAACGCGAGCTGGTTGTATTGTGTGTACTACACACAAGTTTGGCTTTGGCGCGGGCATAGAGAACAAGAAACCAAACACCGGTTTTGTTGATATATGCTCCTGGTCACAGAGATGTTAGTGAGGGTGTGAGAAATTGTATTTCCCAAATTGATGGGCAATTGATTTGAGCCCATCTCTGGGTGGTTGGGAAAAGTTTTAGAAATTTGAAGGAAATGAAAACTCCAGTTCGGATGTGAACTCTTTTGTTTTTGGTGTTACCGTCCCTGCGAGCGAGTGCAATCAGAGTTGAAAGACTCCCAACTACGTTCGTCTAATTTGAATTTGAATCCATGCAGAGGCTGGATACCCTAACAAGCTGTTGCCAGGTTTCACTCTAACAAATTAGAATAGAAAAAGAACGGTCGCTATTCCCTTTCATAATCGGCTCAAATCTTCCTACTGCCTACCAATTTCCATTGTTGCCACATTTGTGTGTGGAAATTCTACTTCGTTCTCTATCTCCACTTCAAATGCTCATGCCTATAATACCAGTTAAGGTATTCAAACAAAATTGCATAGTTTTCTCTTCTACTACCACTGCTGCTGCTGCTGCTGCTGCTGCTACTGCTGGATGAGGTCGCGTTATTTTATACTGCTGTTGCTGCCTGTTTCACTGAGTTGGAAATTCATTTTTCCACTCTGTTTGTTAATGGGTTTTCCTTTTTATATCATTTCACATTTTAGTATATATACCGCGGTCGTTTTGTTTTGGTCTCTTGCGATTATTCTTCGACGCTCCTACCGTTTGCGCCGATAATGCTGGGCTTTTCATTTTTAATACTGACCAAGAATGATAATGCAAATGTGCGGTAGCCAGTTACCCTTAGGTGGTGCTCTTGTTTTGATCCAAACGCAACAATGTTGTGCCATGGAACTACTTACTCAGAGTTTGTTATATCGCCGTATCGGCTTGGCTATGAGAACTTATTTATATTGGTTTGGTACGGCAGGTCCGCGGTATCACGGTGGATGCTTCACATTCTCATAACTTACTTTATTACTATAATTATGTTGATAGTGAATCATTTGTCACTTCTTTGCAAAAAGTGCCTTTGGAGGAGACGTGTGCAGTTGAATTAAGTTCAGACTTCAGAGATGGGTTATGGTGGGATGTTGTTTTGTTTTTTTTTTTTCGTCTGTGGCTTGTTGTGTTGTAAACAAAATTGTGATTAAGTTAAGAATTGTTTTTGTTGTTGTTATTAAAAATGAAGTTTGAGTGCACCAGGAGTGGTGGAACTGGCAAAGTGGTTACACAGCTGCAGGGAGATGATCAGAGAGAGGGAGAGAGATGGTGGGAAAGGACTGCTTATCTGAATGATTTGGTGCACCTTTATTAACCATCAGTTACAACTATTTTTTGGGTATAATGGTGGTATCAATTAAGTTTTGAAGCGACTTATAGTTGAGGAACAATAATTTCACTGCCCTTGTCATTTGGTCAGGGGTGGGTACGGTGTCTTATGACTTAAACGTACAGCTGAAAGGCAAGTTTGTATAGTCAGTACAGTTTGCCCGAGTGTCTGTCACTTGATGAACAGAACACTGGGCAGCTATTACTTCCATGACCCTCAAAAACTTTCTGATGTCTCACTGTCTGATATTTATAGGTTCTTGAGAACATCGGGATGTCTAGACAGCGTCTTTTAACCACAAAGGAGAGGGGCTGAAGACCACCTACGCAACACCAACCGTCGATTCCAACAAGGGCATCACATTGGGTCTACGAGGACCTAAATGGGGTAGCGCAGGGTTCTCTTTGCGCTACCTACCCGTTTAACAAACCTAACCTAACTTAAGTTAGACTGCTTCTTTCTTGTACTACTGTACTTTTGTATGACATTTACAAAATAGCGACCAAGGTTTTCCTTAATAAATAAAGGGAAGGAAAGTTTTCTGAATCACTTGAAGTGGAAGCAGCCACGCCAGTATATCTAAGTTTTTTTTTTCAAGCGCTTTCACAACATTTCGCCAAAACCGAAATTCCAACTTAGGGCTTCTTTCCACTGCGCCACCTTTCGCGAACGTCTGATAAACATCCGAGAGTATAACTGTCTTGAAAGTGTTTTTCAATCAGCCGTTTGGACTCGGCATACAAGTGTAGATCCCTTCCATTCGTCCCAAAAATTAAAAACTCACACAAAACGAAAGGTTGTAAGAAGCTAGGCCTATAGGGTCTCTATGGACCTGTTGTGCCAAATAATAATATTTATTTCAAAACATTGTTCAAGTTCAGCAACTGATCTGAACAGGCGGTCCTGCATTAGCCAGAGGGATCGCCGAAATGTGCTTCATAATACTAGTTGTGCAATGAAGACTATCAATTACTGTTGAATCGTTATTCTGTTTCTGTAGGACTATGACTATTTGTTTCAATTTTCGTTATTACCTGTACTTAAAAAAAAAAAACGACCCTTCGCTTAAAAGTCTGCATAGGACTGAGAGCGTATAGAGACTGTTGAAGCACTATGTACCTACTCAACTTCTGAGCTGCCAAATGACGATTGGGGCGCTTAATCGCGTTTCACTTTTTCGTTACGCTCCTATTTCTTAATTTGCCAATATTACATCTAGCGAGTGGTTTTATTTCTTTCTAACTTTGATCAGAAACCAGAAAGAACTTCGACTATCGGGTTTAATAAAAATTGACTGCACACAAAGAGAACCGAGGATCGAAATGACCAATAGAACCTATAAAAGCATTTAAAATTCAAAGCTACTAATTTAATTTCAAGCGGCATGATATAGGATTGCCCGAAATTTCTTATAATTGCCGCTTGGGTTTTTATTATACCATCAGCCATCACAAATGGCCGCCATAAGCGAAATGTCCTCGTTATCACTTGATTTGAAATAAAAGTTCTAACAATTATCAGTCAATAGCTGCTAGTTAGGCTTAACCTACATTTTTACTTCGCCACATTCTCTAGACCTTTTCCAACTCCATCCATGTGTGTAACCTTCCATCTGTAATCAAATTTCATTCTTCGCGTTCGATGTTTTGTTCTTTCTTTTCTCGTGTGGTCTCAATTTAAATGCAAATGTTTAGGTGAATAGAAAAATGGGAAAAATAACAAACCACACAAGGTTAGATGCTTCTCCCGTCCCGTTCATAGCAAGCACAGATAACAAAGACATTCAAACAGTTTATCTGGTGCCACAATCATAAAGCCAGCATCAGATGAAAGAGTCGAAATTCTTGGATCAACCGAAAAGCAATAGCCTCCGGTTTCAACATGGAACTTCTTTCTGTGGTCCATTTCAATAATTGCTGTTTCCATCCTATTAAGAGAAAAATATATGTGTTTACCCACCAAAGTCTTGTATGAGAAAAAGAAGTGTTGGCACGATTTTCTCCCCAGCAATGAAATATAGATTAACGATTGAATTTTGATGGATGCCATTATTCGTTAAATCTTGGAAAAAAATATAAGACAAGGTTAACACGGTCAAAATCGAGACTTGGCTTATTTTCTCGGAGTGATTTATCCACGCTGCTGGTCAAAAGTAGAACTGATGTTCTGTGGCATGGGTTCTTTTTCAAAAATCTCTGGGTACATGTGTAAAGGAAAAAGACAAACTCCAAATCGAGACAGAGAGGCGAAAGAACTTTTTGAATTCATAATTTCGGTTGGATTAATTTTGATAATTAAATGTATTTTCGATTTTGCTTCGTTTGTTTCATCTGCCATAAGATTGGGCTCTATTGGAATTTCGAAGAGAAAACTTCACAGAGGTTATTAACCAGTTGACATCGGATTTGTTATTGTATATTCTATAAAATACCGAGGAAACTCCATCCAAATGCAACTAAAATGCAGCTGGAATCAGCTCGATTTCAATTGCAAAACGAAGGAGTTGACGTACGAACTGGGTTTTTCTCCTTTAGCATCAGTAGATATCCTTCAATCACTCCAAGATGAGAGTAGGTGCGCTGTAAACACACAAATCATTAAAAACTAATAGGTGTCACATTTTCCGATCCCCGGCATTGTTCTATGACTCACCTCGCAGGGATTTTTTTTTATTTGGATCACCACACGGTGGAGAATTCATGCAGTTTCTAAAGTCAAAAAGATCCAAATATATGTACACCCAAAAAAAATGTAATTTCAAATTGATATTTTTGTCATATCAACTTCAATTTCATGCGAAAATTTCAAAAATTGAATAAAAACGTATTTTTTTAATATTAAAAATATCAGATTAATAATTTTCATGGCAGATTTACATTAAAAGCTTACATTTTTTGAAATTACGATTTACATTCCCATATCAATAAGCAATATCAAATTTTGTATGATGTTCTGTAATATAATGTTTACAAGATTTAATGTCAATTCTACATTACGCGTATTGTTGTGATGTTAAAAATGTAAAATTGATAAGCTTTAATTTTAATATACTTGAAAATTAAAAACCAATATGATTTAATGTGTTTTTAATATTGACAAAATGTACTGTTTATGTGAGACATGTAAAAATAAGCCGAAGCCCCAAAATATGGGTACCCTAAGGTGCAATTTTTGATATTACCAACATATTTGATATGAATAATGTAAAAAGGTCCGTGTTAACTTTTAATTTAATGTGCAATTTTGCAATTTGTGTAATATTTAGTGTTAAAAAAAATCTGTAAAAACACAGTGATAATAATAATCAGTTCGAGTACTTTCTTGAATTTGTGTTCAAAAAAAGAGATAATGGATGAACATCAAGACCAGTTTATTTTTTCAGACGTTAACGAAATAATAGGGGATGATGATCTCGGAAACCCTCGAAGTTTTCCGGATTCTTTGGAGGTTGAATCCGTAGAATCCCTTCCGGAAGAATCGTGTAAGGGAATTTCGTTAGGGACAGCTTTTACTGCTCTTTTGTGTAAGTTTTTATTACGTATTTTGGTAATCTTTGTAACTTTATCGTGTTAATCATTTAATTACAGAAAACCAGAAATTAACCCATTATGTAACCGTAGTAAGGCAGTCTGGGCCTCTGAAATGCTTATGGAGCTACCGATATGAATCGAAACATAGAGAATTTATAGATCACGATCAGTTATACTCTGTAGGTTCCAAAAGTATCTCCTTGAAAATAATAGCTATTGCCGACTTTACAAGTCCTCCAATTCATGTTTACTATTTTCCAGATGGAACATTTTTAATAAGAAATAAAATATATTAAAATAAATTGTTATTACCTAATTTTTTTATTACTGAAGACGTACAAAGTCGTCTAAACCTATTTTAGGATTATAAAAAAAGAAAAAAAAATACAAAACCTTATTGCAAAATAAGTCAACTTATGAATTAAGGTTTGAAATACACCGCTTGGACAAAATTAGAACATCGATATTTAAAATAAGTAAGTAAAAATGAATATTGATTTTAAATTTCTAATATAAAATTGATTACATTTATTTCATATAAATTAAACAATTTTAATATCAAAATTTAAATTATTCTTATCAAAAATAAATGAAAGCTATATTCATTTTACCTTTTTATCATATCGATTACACAATTTTAATATCAAAAATCGATGTTCTCAATATCAAAAGTAAATGCGTATCGTATCAATTTCACATTTTTAATATTAAAATATTATAAAATTCTAATATCAATTCCACATGAATTCATTGTTAAAATTACATTCGAAACGTATGTGAAATTAATATTGGAGTCATATCAGAATTGATATTTTCAACATCAGCTCGATTTTGTCAATGAAAAATATCAATATTACGGCTGTTTTTTACAAAATTTTTTTTCGGTGTACATATCGTTACAAAGGCGCAAGAGGAAAGAAAAAATAAGGCAACAGCATTACGGGGAAACAACTAACAAAACTAAGAATCCTTAGCAGATCAGAAGCAGAGAACCAAAGCAATAATTAACTAATTAAAAAAGTATATTTGGTTAAGTCGACAGAGGATGGAAAAAGGATAAACGCACGAAATAAAGGAGAAGAAACACGATTCTGGGGTTTATTTGGTTATTTTGTTTGTAACAGCCACAAGGAATGTTTGTTCCTTTGAATGTGGCTATTCATTTAGTTTTGTGTCAAAAAGCAGGCCATATCGTTCATCAGCGAGTGAGTGGACCCTTGCAGGAGGAAGAAAGCCATGATTTTGTATAAGAAGTGTTGTATCAGTATCGTTGGTTTTCAAATGCAGTAGAAGAACTTCGTAGAGAAGAAAGGAGAATCTAGAAAAGTGAAAAGGTCTCAAGGAAGTCGTTTATTTTTGTGTTATACCATTAATAGAACTTCTGCACAACATTTTTTGGATATCGCATTCCCTTGTACACTATAGAACAAATCCGAATGGGGGAGGACACATAACATTTACGATGCAACCTTAAGCACTTCTACGGCAGTGAAGCTACATTGACAAAACCAGGAAGAATGCCAACATCTGAGTAAAGAAACCGTTTTCATGAGTTATGGGCCCTTTGATTTTAATATTCTGAAAGATGGCCTACCACTGACAAAACATAAGCATTTCATCCAGAGTTTTGAAAATAAAGCCGGGAAGCATTACCAGGTGGTCAATTCTGGGGCCGAATTACCGCACCCGTGAGCGAGCCATACGTCAGTAAATTTTGTGGATCTTACAAGAAAAACAATTACAAATTCAGTCGCGTAATACTCAATTAAGGATGCGATAATTCATCCGCTGGTTCTGTGAAAGAGTGAATCGAATAAATCGTTTTCACATTCGCTCTTTCGGTACTAAAAAGTGATTCTCGATATAAGTATGAAAATATCGTACTGAATTCAACATCGCACGCTGTGTTGTATGAAACTAAGTTCTCAATTTTCAAACTCTCACAAAAACTCACTTGCAAATGAGAACATGAAAACATATCATTCATACGAAGAGTTTTGAAGTTTCGTTTAAAATGTTCGTACAAAGAGAATTGAAATTGATGGTGAAGGGTTGAAAACACTTTCGTTTCAGTTTTTTACAGAACGATAATTGGCCCTCAGTTACGATAATGAAAACCACCTAAGATGAAAAAGACTGCAATGGAGAATAAGTGCAGTTCACAGGAATTACTAGAAAAGGACATGCCATTCGTGCCACTTGAGTGACATAAGTCCCAAAATTGTTTTGCTGGAGATGGGACATAAGTCACAAGTTTTCGCATAGATAATAGTTAGCAATATATTGTGAAATCCATAAGGCATCTAACCCCTTTTTCCACTACAGACACCAACAATAATTGTTCATAATAATTTAGAAAATTAAACTAACAGTTTGGAACAAACCAAAAATATAATCTAACCAAATATTTTAATTTTATTTTCTTAAATTCTCAAAAACAAGAGTTTTATATTTTCTTTTGAGGTTATGAGAACAAAATTGAGGATAATAACAAAATTTCTTTCGTTTGAGAAAAAAGCCGATTTTTTTAGTTTTATTTTCTCAAATTCTCAAAACCTAAAATTTTATAAGTTTCTTTTCGCGCGCGATGCAAAGTCTGAGCCCTTACATAACATTTGCAGTCTCACTTTCCATTTCCCCGAAAGTAGCTTATAATATTAAAAACTGAACTAACTAACAAACCAATTACTGAAATGCTTGCATTGTGTTCCACAAATTTTTTTTTTTTGTAATTTTAAGTAATGCGTTTGACTTTGTTCTGGTAAAATCTGTAAGCTTATTAAAAAAAAAAAAAAAATTGTTGGGTGGGACATAAGTCCCAAAATTAAAAATTGGGACTTATGTCCCTGCGCCACAAAAAGCATTGCATTTTTTAAACTAAACATTTTATAAAGGAATTGGTAGTATTCAATATTCATTAATTAAAAAAAAAAACTTATTTTTGACTTACGTTGTGTTACCAACAGAACAGATCGGACGACAGACGATAGGTTTTAAAATTGAGAATTGAATGGCCGCATATGACTGCTATCACTTCTTTAATAGTATTGTCTCTTTCACTGAACGAAGATAAATGAAAGCAATCAAAATGATCTAGTTGCATCCATTTTTAGATGTATTCTGCAACAATATAACTTTATTAATGAAAAAAAAAAAAAAAATAAATAAATAACAATAATTAAAAAGCCTGATAAAGCGTGAGGCCTGGGGCCTATAACACAGAACAACAAGTCAACAGGCACTTGTTGAATTATATTTGTTTGAAAAGTGTAGACTAAAGCTATAACACAACAAAAACCGTAACAATTGTTAAAATCGAAAGTTTCCCTCGACTTGTTGAACCAGTTTAACAAGTCAGTCACACGCAATGAGTCGAAGAATTTGCGAATTTCTCCCTAACACGCCTTACTCTAATTAGTTGGCGAACGTAATTAATGAGAGAGACTTTCTGTCAGGTGATCAACAAATTGTACTGGCACACGAAATTTTTCAACGAACAAATTGGAATCTATTTCGAAATTTATTCTTTCTAAATACTTTTACATTTCGCAGATTTTCACTATCAGTGTCTGAATCAGAATCAAAAAAAAAAAAACATTTTTAATGGCAAATTGTTAGGTATTCACTAAATCAATTTTAAATGTACTTCCTGTATTTTCAGTTTGTAAACACTATTGCAAATGTTTAATTCTAACAAGTCGGTCACCGTCGGTTAGAATTAATCAACTTTTTAACAAATGCATTCTCTTTTCTTTAAGCACTTGTTGTTTCTAGTTACAGAAACAGCAGAATTATTAAATTTCCCACTTGTTGAATTGCTCTAAAAAAATGATTGTTGATGTGCTCGCAGAATGGTTAGTACGTGTTACAGAAATTTTCAACAGTTGTTGAATTTCACTTGTTTAACAAGCTTGTATTGTGTTATAGGCCCCAGGCCTGAGCTTGACAGAGACCTTAAAAGCCTGACACGTCAGGCCAAATCTTGGCTACGTACACTGTACAGTGTACAGGGTGGCGAATCTTTTTTATTAAAATTAAAGCACAACTCTGCTGATTTACATTTTATAGCAGTGAGGCAAAAGCGGCTACTGTGGGTTTATATTCTATTCGTTCAGTTTTAAAATCCCACTAATCCATTATAAGGGTCATGGATGGCTGTAGTATGCTTAAGTGGACATACCATGATTCCTAACCTTCCAATACTCATTCAGAATATTCCATAACTAGCATTAAAATTATTAAAAGCAAAATGAAAAACTTGAAAAAGTTATCACTACTTATTTTAGTGAGAGCCAAGAGTCTCTGCAGCTAGGCTCGTTAAAATTAGAATTATCATGCAATTTGAATTACCTATCTATTAATAAATAATAATAATTAGGTATTTTAGTGAAAGTGACTTTTGCGTCACCCTATACAAAACAAATATTGCTTGTATGGGCAATGTTTTTATTTAAAAAAAATATACAAAATTAGTACCCACTTGTCCAATTATTACTTGAACCAGGATATTTGCTGCTAGCTTCACCATTTCATCGCCCTGTTTCTTTTTGATATAAAAATAGGGTGCCCGAGCTTGCGGCTTGCGGGTGGATATGAATCTTTAAAATTAAGAGCGGACTAGCGATTTTTTTTAAACTCAAACTTAAGATTTTCTCATGTTCACATCGTGGACAATATCATTTTATTGCAACAATATTGAAGTAAATATTTCCCAAAAAAAAAAACAGTCAAAAAACTATTCTGAACTTATTATATGCCACTATTTTGACTGAACATATTCGTTAAATTCGAAGTCGACACTAAAAATATGTAGAAGTAGGGTGAAGGCTGTTGTTAAATTGTACAAATGTAGTAAACTGACTTCAATTTGACCAATGTAAATGAACACTTAAATAACAATGCCACCAAGTGACGAACTCCGTCTCCAAAGAAATCACGAAAAGGGAGACGGTTATTTTAAGTGTTGTTGTCTCTTGTTTTTTTTTTTTTTTTTATTGAACGAGAGTGGAAGACGTCGGTCGCATTTTTTTTAGAGTACAAAAGAAAGAAAATCCACAGAAATCGATTAAAATTTCTTTTCTTAAACACAATTAAAATAAACTAAAACTTGAATTACAAAAAAAAAAACTTAATTTTCTTACACACCTACTTTCAATCACTTTTACTCTTGCAGTAGGTACTTATGCAAGAGGCTGCAAAAAATAAATTCGCCCCAAAATCAAATCTAGTCAAGTTCAAAACCGGTGAAAGTGGGTACTCCTCGGTTTTTTCTTTTTTTTAATCCACTCTACAATGTTTCGCTTTCCCATTTATAAAAACAGAAAAAAAAAAAAAAAAAAAAAAACAATTCCAACAGTGTTAAAATTATTAATTAATCTGGAACAAGAAATAGAGGCTTCACCTTCCTCACAAAGTCATTTAACCTTCTCAGGTGGGGTATTTTTCGAGCAACACCAACAAAACTAATCCATATCGACTTCCAGTGTTTCTTTTTTCTATCTCTCTTAGCTGTTAGGTAATTATCCATATTTTTAGCTGCGAAAATTATTAATGGTTAGATCTCAATAATTGTATTTTATTTCATAATAGAACAAAAGAAATTTTTCCGACAAAATTAAGTAAAAAAAAACTAACCCAATCGTTACAAAATCATTAAAATTGGGGAAGGACAATTAATCAGCAACCGAAAATTGTCGTACGAAGTCAATGCGTAATGCTAAGTTGTAAGCATTAAACATTGCCAATTGAAGAATCCGAAATAAATAGTTTTTTCCTTGGAATGATTTCATTTTTTACCCGGTCTGGGAGAAAATAAAAGCAAAAACCCCGCCCCCTGGTGGGATATTGCATATTACACGATCAAAGTAATTATTTGTCCACTGGACATTTTTTTAATTATGAAATATGAAACCGCAAATGGGATTTATTGCATTTATGCCGAGCCGACACAGAGCACAGATCCAACTGATCTGAGATTCAAAGATTAACTTAGTTTGGCAAGAAATATTTTATTTTATTTTCGTTTGCAGCAAAAATATAATTCCAAATTAATTTAGGTGCAAAATCGGAAATATGACTGCTTGATAATTAGCTGAATTTACGGACCGTCCGTGGTGGTCACTTTAACTTGTCAGTTTTGATTAATTGTTAATTTTTATTTGAATTTTTTTCTCCGTGAGGGTTTCAGTAAAAATGCTTTGCTCGAAGGACAGACCACAGACGTATTAAGTTTCATTTAATCGTTGGCGATTATTCTTTTGGTTTTTTCTTTTTTTAATATTTAAGATTTAAGTGGAGACGATTCAGTGGGCCAATTGGCGTGGCTTTCATCGTCTTCAGGCGTGGTGAACAGTTGTTAATCGTTTGCTGCAGCTTTGCTACTAATAAAAAGATGGTTGCCTCGGAAATTCAACTTAACCTCATTGGCATTGTCATGAATAAAACGCAAAATTAAAAGAAAAACATTGGCCTAACCGAACCACTTAGCAAAATTAAAAGAAAAACATTGGCCTAACCGAACCACTTAGCAACAGTTGATCGACGGTAATTGTCGGTGTCACCGGCGTCAAGTAAGTAGCCCCTCTAAGTGATAAATGATAATATGAGTTATAAATGTTAAAAATGCATACTTTTTCAAAGGAAGAAACTAAACAGGGTCACTGCAAGCAACAGCGCCATCTAGTTAATGCACGTTTAATTAAATTACCATATACCTCTCACCCGAAGTAAGGAAACATAATTCCTCTGAAGATCCTCGCATGGTGACAGCTTTTACGACCCCGTAATGTACTCGGTCAATTACTTTAACCACTGCACGATTGTGCCCACCCGCAACGGATGACATTTAATTGTGCGCAGCAAATACCATATAAGCCAGTAAAATGCGTTAAAATGTTGTTATAAAAGAAACTGAATTGTAAAACGTTCGCTGCGCTCATTGGCCATTATTTGGACACTTTACTCGCCATAACGGGCTAATAGCGCAGCATGGCGAAGACGAACCAGAAAAGAAAACGAAAAAAAAAACACCGCCTGTGCAACAATGTTGTTGGCCAGAACACAGTTGGCCATTTCGTTTTGATTGTAAAGATCCCTTCTTTTCAATGGTACGTGGTCAACGGCGCGATCTTTTTGTTTATGCACTGGCCTGACCTATTACCATGGCTAATTTACTTTAGTTTTCCGATTCCTCTTCGCATTCGACTGCGTTAACGTTTTTTTCTGCCTTTGTGCCACAACAAAGTATGTATCATATCCTTGAAATTCCAGACCGCGCAACACTGTCGCCCGATCTCTATTTATAGAAGCGATCTCCTACCTATGCCAACTCTACGTGGGGCTTTCACTTGCAATTTACTGCGATCTCTCGTCACTGGATCTGCGCACAAAACGGTTGCCTACAGACTACTTTGGTGCTTTCGCTGGAATATTTCAAAGGAATGCACTGAAATCTGAATCGAAAATCGAATACCATGCGCAAATTGGTCTACAGCGACGGATCGAAATCCCCACGGAATTCATACATCATTCGCTGACCCAATAACGAGTTCAAAAAGCGTTTGTCCATGCTGCATGAGGCACCACCGATCGCCGGCCTAATAGGAAGCCCAACTAACCTTAGACGGTATCGGGGTCAGCCGCACTACCATCTAGCGGTAACTTTGAGTATCCAGCAATTTACCATTTAACAAAATGTTACATTTAACGATCTTGGCTTTGGGGGGATATACCAACTAATGGTCTGGTCACAGATCAGCGGATGAATTTTCGGTCTTGTCTCGCGGACATTAGAGATTGGAAGACCTCATGTGGTGACCTACAGACTACACAGAGTTGTGGCTATTAAATCGATGTGTCATTCCCGAAATTTTGCAAACAACAGAAATGCTTAAAATCTCGCAAAAGTATCTGTCAGAGAATAAATCAGTGACCATTCAGCAAATGTACATGCAACGGTCTAGGTCTAGGCCAAGAAGCCAGAGGAAGGCGGCTATATCACGATTGACATTTTAATTATTATCTGTCAATTATCGAGAAACGAGCGGACGAGCGGAAGAGGTGAGAAGGAGAGGAGGAGAAAGCGACGAAAACAATGTGTACAATGGCGTACAAAGGAACACAAAAGAATTTCGTCTTTTATAGTCGTTGGGTGTTATTGGCGGATTGCGTGATGTTGGCTGATCGGCGGCTGTACCAATTCGATTTGTTGTTGGCTAGGTTAGCCTAAGATGGCAGTATATAGCCGCCACTTCTACTACTTCTACTACTGATGATGATGATGGTGATGTTGGTGGTGGAGTGCGGTTGGAAGAGTTTTATCTGGCAGGAAGTAAGGTCGTGATTGTGGCGATTTTTCATCTGCTATTGAACCTGACAGCGAAAGGTGGTACTTATTACTTCTTTAAACAACAAGTCAATTGTATTTGAGTATAGGCCTTGGATTTGTATTAGTATATCATGCAATGTAGGAAATTATGTTATAGACCAATTAGAATCGCATTTGCACGGAGTGGGACATACGTCAGCTCCAATGGTTGGGTAGGGTGTGAGTCTCATGCATTTCGTACTTAAACTCTTTTGTTTTTAAAGTTTTTAGAATGACCACACAGACGGAAAGTGATCTTATTCTCGGCAGTTACAGTCAGGGCTGCCATTTTACAATTTCTTTGGGGAGTATATAAAACTTTTTTGGGTAATACCGTACAGAACGAAAATTAACAAATTTATTTTAAGCAAAGCATTTTTTAATTTGAACTGTTTCGATGTTGGAAGCCTGTGGTGGACATGTTGTTTTGGGAAGGTCTCTCTAGTCTGGTGTTTATTATTCAGTCACTGAATTTACTATCAAAATAAGTGTTCGTCAGTGAAAATGTTGCGCACATTTTTCGGCAGGCGAGGTGGCCCTTCAAATTCTACTCTGCAACGTTTGGTAGCCAAATTCTTGTACCACTCAGATCCGTGCCATCGTGAGAAGCCGCGGCATACATTTGAACGCTGCTATATTTCATATATTGAGGCATGAATGACCCTTCTAAATTAAAAAGATAGTTCGTTAATACCTCACACACAGCTTGTGTCATTCCATTTCAAATCTTTAAACAGTGGCAGAAGAAAAATAATTTCCAGGATCCGCAAGAGTGTATGTTCGATGTTAATAAAATACTCAGAAATAAAAATTTGTTTTGCAATTTAATAGGCAAAGTAATGTCAAGGCAAAATAAAAATAATTCAATCCGAAATTAAAAATAGTAGTACAATTTGTCGTTGGGAATTACGGAAGTATGGCAGACGAAAAAGGAGTACAATACTCCTATTGTAGCACTTTCGGTAGCGCTGGTAACAGTCTACGTATGATTCTAGCCAGTGCTTCCACACTTTGAAGACTGTTTTTCCTTTTTTTTATATCCGGAAAAGGTTTTGTTTTCTCCTAAATTGAAAAAAAAAATCCCCCTTTTCTCCCCTAATCGGAAATTGCACTTGTTTTCATAAGAAAAACTTGAAAACTACCTGTTTTTATAAACAAGCTTAAAATAAGCATAACACATAACAATAAAGATATTTGTATACATAAAACAAAGTTGCATTCGTAAGACTCTTCATTTGTAAAAGGACACAAGGTAAGAAATGGGGCATGAGGCCTTCAATGTTGTATTGGCTATAAATAATGGTAGTAAGGCCCATAATTATATATGGGGCTCTTATCTGGTGGAAAGCCGCGAACAAGAAGTATGTACGGAATATATTGACCAGGGTACAAAGAACAGCCTGCATTGCCGTTACGGGTGCTTTACGTACCACACCAACGGCTGCACTGGAAGCGTTTATCCATCTTTTACCACTGGGTTTACAATTACAATCAAGTGGAGGTAATAGTACGCTTCGGCTCACTAATGCAGGACTTTTTAAAAACAGTAGAATAGGACGCGGTACTTTTCTAAAGGAATCATTCTCCGAAATCGCGCGGAAAAAGCGGATGAAAGTCTTGGTACACTTGATTTTGACACACCGTTCGATGTGTCGTACCCTGACTGGCAAGACTGGCATAGCAACTTAGTTTCGAGAGGAAATGAGATCTCAGTTTATACTGATGGTCAGGTATATACTCCAACGTGTTAGACCTACATATGGCTCTGAGACTTCCGGACACATGCAGTGTGTTCCAGGCAGAGATTCTGGCCGTACTCAAAGCTGCGGTGCTACTTGAGATGGGATCAATATCCAATAAGAATATCGCCATCTACATTGATAGTCAAGCTGCGCTCAAAGCGCTAGAGTCACATACCACTAAATCTGAACTAGTCAGGAATTGCCGCACAATGCTTAAGGCATTTATGTTCGCAGGTCAGATTTTGTTGGTTACCTGGGCATTGTGATATTGAGGGTAATAAAAAGGCCGACGTTTTGGCTAAGGAAGGAGCGGAACTCCCACTAAATACAATTATTGAGGATATCAGACCACCTTTGGCCGTTGCTACAAGGGTTATCTTTGAGAAAAGCTCCAATAAAGCAGCCACAAGATGGTCACAACTAGAGGGGCACAGGGTCTCAAAGGCACTGTGGCCCTCTATAAATCGGAAGAAGTCTGAAGAATTAATCAATCTCAGAACAAAGTTAAGATTAACGGTAGGAATACTCTCTGGACACTGCTTTCTAAGGAAGCATGCCGTGAGACTAGGCTTAGCTAATACGGATACATGCAGGTACTGTGAGGACCTACAAGTTACGGAAGACATCTCCCACCTTCTATGCGAGTGTCAAGCAATTGCTCGGAGTAGAAGAAGCACCTAGGCAGGTGCTTCTTTAATAACTTAGAGGAGGTTGGTTCCTCAAATAATATTGAGACCATAACCAAATTCTGTAGGGAAATTAATTGTTTGAACGATTTGGTTTCGGTTTTTAACCGTAATGGTTCCTTGGGGATGGCAATGGGCCCGCTTTGGTGCCTGGTCTTTTGAAATGATCTCACAACCCCACTCAACCCAACCTAACCTAACCTTGTCTACGCCTAAGGAAAGTTCTTACGGCGAGAATATTGGACAAATTTTAAAAGGAAAGTGGAAAACGGCGGGAATATTGGAAAAACTTTAAACGGCAATTGGAAAATTCGTAAAAAATAAATTTCCCTACGATGAGATCATATTTGTTGGCTGGAACAGTTAGTATATCTGCAAGAATTTTATTTTCTACTATACATAATACCAAAACGAGTGAATGCATTCAGATGAACAAAAAGTCCTACATAGACGTTAGATGGGCTGTTCTCTTCATGTTTAACATGAACAATTCGTTCTTTGAAATTTCGCCACTGCAAAATCATCTATCTTTTGGGGAAATGATTTTTCGAGTAGGTTTACTTCTGATTTTAAGCACTTTACATTGCTAGTCTTAAGCATTTAAGTCGGTTTATACCTATCCCCGCTATAGTTAAATGGTAATTTTCATTTTAACTGCGATTCATTGTTCACAAATCAGTTTCGTACAGAAAATACCAGGATGCATGCTTTTATGACTCGGGCAGTCAGCAGAATCACGTTAAAATACACAAAACCATTCAACATCGGTAGAAAGTCAATTTTTCTCGGACTACCCATTCAGCTAACAAATGATTCCGCACACTTTCTAAGATTCAAAGTCAAAGATATGACAACTCACAACACAAATGCGGATACCTTTCGGGCCGATAAATACCTCTCGTAACCCCAGTGGACCTCCATCGCTTTATAACACCTATTTCCCTCCAGCTTTGTGAGTGAGTGTTTTTTCTTTTCCCCCCGCAAATACCATCGCACATGTATACCAACAACAAAGAAGTGTATCTATAGAAAAATAAATTGATTAATGATCATTCCAGTTCACACTCGTCTCGAATATCAATTTATATACCGACATCGTTTATTTTGCCAAACAAAACAGGAACAACAATGCACGCAGAGGGAAGACGGGAAAATCAAAACAAAAAGCAAACTAGAAGATATTCCATTACTTCATCGAGCATGAACGGGACTTAAACCAGGTTACTCCGGCGCAATCAATCGATCCATCGTTCGTCTAATTCGACCGACGACGACGGTGGCGATGGTAGGCAGCAGCAGCACCACCACCACCACCACACCGTCGATGATCAAAAAGCCCATAATGATCCGTTCCCTCTTCACTGTATCTAGCGGTAGCACATACACACGAAGCACCACAACTCCGCCGACCAAAGAAGGTGTGAACAGGGAAAAATAATGGGAGCAGTACAGTGATTCCATCACGTGCAGATATCGCATAATACTCGCCCCGCCTGAGGGCAAATAGTTGAGATACCTCTCCTCTGAGCTCTGACTGAGATCGTCATCTACCCCTGTTTCTGATGTTCATCAGTGGCGACAATTAAAAATGATTGCACTGCTGAATTTAGAAGAAAGTCCCAGTCCCTACATGCTACATAGTGCTCGCCGAAAGGATATCTGTAAAAAAAGTGGCGAGAGGAGGGGAAAATTGCCTTCCCTACACCCTCGAGGCGTTGTCTGCCAGCGAAGGAAACGAAAGTTTGCACTGCCATTCATGCATCGCTCTACTCCATCATCACCTTGCGCCGTAAAGGAGCAGAATTACTGCTGATCCTGCTTCTGGTTTCTGGTTAATTTCGGATTCAAGAGAACAACAACAACCAGCGAAAAAAAAAACTGAGGATGATAATAGTTGTGGTAGTAGCACGAATCGGTGGTAGTAGTGGCACGGATGCTGCTCGCGATACACAAACGTAATAATATCAATTTTTGTATCATTTGAAATGTCTGGCGCGGTCTTTGGTCCCTTGTTTCGATGCCGATATCACTTCCAGGGAACAGGACAGAGCGAGAAAGAGATGATGATCTACTGCTGCTTGTGGATCAATAATTCTACGTGACATCGCCCCGCTGCTCTACGAAGGAGCGATCGAGCGGGCGCGCGCTCTCCATATCCATACACGTAGTCTTTCCCTCTATACAAAAAGATACAGATTTCGCATTCGCGCACATCAATCCACGTATCTCGCACACTGGTTTTGTGTGTTTTACGCGAAGGATGAATTATTGATGGTGGCTGTGTGTGCCGCTGCTGCTGCTGTTGTTGCTGATGCGTTCTGGTTTCTGGAATTGATTTGAGATTGATACCTTCGGGAATGTAAGAATCGAAACCAAATGATATGCTACAGAGGTTGGGAAATAAAACATAATTCATGGTTACCGCACAACGAAGACATACATGCAGTGAGCCGGCGCGTATATATCTGGTCGGTTTTTTGTTTCTCGCAGTCGCGTTTGCCTTTGTATTTGAGAGTAAATTACTTGAAATTTCGCTGAATTTGGAGGAAATATGAAAAAAAAAAAAAAATGAAAGAAAGAAATAAACTACCGCAAAGGCAGGCGAAAATATCTGCCATTAGGGGATAATAAAATCTTACGGCCGAAACGGGATTTAGCATTTCAAACTGCGAGCGTATTTACACGACTATAAATTGGGATCCACACTGCACAAGTGAAAGAGAGGAAATTTTGTCTAGAAAGAGTGATTCTGGCATAATCCACTACCACTTTGAATGGGCTACAGCCGCGGGACTAGGTACAGCACTAGGTTTGGTACAAAAAGCTGATCTCGTTCCTAATGCATTTAGACAGTCTTACAATGTGACTCGTCAACTTCAGGGAGTTCTGAGAGTTGTCTGTCACCACCCACACCCTCGACTTCACATCTGTGCCTCGAGCTTAAGGTACGGAATGAGAGGGCTTTCTTTAAAAACAAGGATCGAATGCAAATGAAAATATCCGTCAGGTAGGGGAAGTCTTTAACTACAGGAGGCTGCTGAGAATGTGCCTAGCTGCGGTTAAAAATATTAAGTCGCCAGTTCAACTCTGAGGGTTTAAGGTGTCTCCTCTGTCGGGAATTTTCACACAGATATCGCTCCTTGCTCGTATATTCATCCTGTGTAGCTAAACGGATTTACGAAATTGGCAGGGTTGCCAGATTTTGGTTTGCTCTAAGCGCCCAAACCTTAAAAAATGTCCCTCAAAATCGTTGCCCAGAAAGTAGCCAAAAAAATCGTGGAAGTTTTTGGTATTTTTCCCATTTATCCATCTCACTTAGATATGCGCGCCGCGGATTTTATTTGACTACTATTTTCTGCAATTGGTTTTTGTAGCTTGTGTCAAATCAAAAGGCCTGCAAAATAAGTTGGTGTGCGTGCAAGTTGAACGACTGTTCGATGTCACGCCACTGCATGAGTGCTGCCAAGTTTTAAAAGTGCGTGTTTGTTCGAAATATTTCTTTTTTGAGTCTTGTGAAAAAATAGCCACGCCAGTAGCCCAAACTTGGGCGCTTATCTTTACATATCGACGAAAAAGTCTTGCCCTGCGATGCCCATCTGAAAAACTTGTAAGCCCCTCATCCCTTGGCTTTTACGTATTTGTGCAAGCCAGACAAAAGACCTGGCAGAAAATTCTTACAGAAAGAAACTCGACTTCTTACGCGTTTTCTTTAAGGGATCTCTAAGAGCTCTTCGACAGTATGTTCTTCAGTCTTGGTGAAGCTTTCGAATATTGTCTCTGAACATATTTACTTCCTGACACTTATTTCTTCTTCGCCCGCAGGGCTCAAGAGCAACACCGGTTGCTTCTAGATTCCTCCCTGTTTGCTGAGGCGCACGAAGGTACACCTCACTTTCTCTGTCATTGCCCGAGTCTATGTCGCTTGAGGAACAGAACACTAGGAGGCTTTTACTTCCATGACTTACATACAAAAATTTTCTGAATCTCCCTATCTGATCTTAATAGGTTTTTGAGGACATCGGGATGTCTAGACATGGTCTATTAACCGCAAAGGAGAGGGGATGAAGAACGCATATGCAACACCAACGGTCTACCCCAAAAATAGCATTACAATGGGTCCACGAGGACCTAATTGCGGTATCGCAGGGTTCCCCCTTCTCTACCTGCCCGTTTACCTAACCTAACCTAAAGTATTTCAAGGTTTAGATATGGCATGATGTACTCCATGACTGGTACATGGCCTACGCTTTGCTCTAGGACTGTCCGCGAGTGTTCCGTTCAACTCTCTTGGCGCTAACAGCCGCCGAAAATTGTGTGGAAATGTCTAGCGGAAACAGAATCCGAATACAGCCTCAATAGCCTTTATATAGCCTTGCATATAAATAATAATAATTAATTGGCGCAACAGGTCCGTAGGTACCCTAGGCCTAGCTTCTCACAACTATTCGTTTTGTGTGAGTTTTTCATATTTGAGACGAATGGAAGGGATATACAATTTTATGCCGAGTCCAAACGGCGAATTGACAGTTGTCCTCTCGGACGTTCCGGAGTGGTGTAACAGTGCAAAATAACCTTAAGTGGAATTTGTGTTTTTCCGGGCTTCGAACCTGGAACCTCTCGCTTAGTAATCCAACACACTAACCACTAAGCCACTGCGCCGATATATCCTGGGCTAAATTTTAAGACTTGCTATCAAGGTTTTCCTAAATATTTAACTACCGGAGTAGTTTTTCTGACCCTTTCGCTTATATTAATTTTAAAGGTACGAGCTATAAGCCTTTTGCGTTTTAAGAATTTTTCAGGGACATCCCTCCAACAGAAGATGCTACTGCAGTCTTGAGAGTGCCTTTCGTCGATCACATTATGAACAATGTGGATGACAGTCGTGTTCCTCTGTGAATTTTGAGGTGAAGGAAAGGAGTAATAGCTGTAAAAACTGTACGTCTCTTTGCAAATATGTCAAATATGCCCCGCACTTCCTGAATGGGCACAAAGATCACTTATGTCGATTTGAATGTGGTACCAGGGAAGTTTGTGGTGTCTTTTCAATATCAGCCCGTAGAATTATTTTTTGAAGGAGTCGGTCTTTGGAACCAACTTGTCGAAACCTCAATCTGTCTCTTTTGGAGAAGATAATAGCTGCTTCTCTTTTATGTAGCACTCGACGCAGTATATATGTCAACATTTTTCACCCAACAGCAACATCTAGACGGTGGATAGCTTGTGCTAGGTTTTTTGAAACTTCCATGCCGACTTTTGACGCCTCCATCAGTTCTGCGTTAATCTTGCCTGACTTGCCACACTAATAAAGGGTGGTTTTTTAGCTGGTTTGGTTTTTGCAACACTGGTTTTGACAGCTGACGTGTGTTTAGTACCTTGTGTCACTGTCAAACAGCTTCAGTTTGGTTTGCAATTTAACCATGGATCGTCTTACAAATGAACAACGCTTGCAAATTATTGAATTTTACTATCAAAATTCGTGCTCGGTTCGAAATGTTCATCGCGCGCTGCTTCCATTTTATGATCGGCATTCTCGACCTTCTGAGCAGTCTATTCGGAAGATTGTGACCAAATTTCGCACCAAATTTACTTTGTTGGACATTAAACCACCAGCACGTTTACATACTGTGCGTAGTGAAGAAAATATTGCGGCCGTATCAGCTAGTGTGACAGAAGACCGCGAAATGTCGATTCGGCGCCGTTCCCAGCAGTTAGGCCTTTGTTACAGCACTGCGTGGAAAATTTTGCGGAAGGATTTGTGCGTAAAGCCTTTTAAGATACAGCTTGTGCAAGAACTAAAGCCAGCCGACCTACCACAACGCCGAATTTTTGGTGAATGGGCTCTTGGAAAGCTGGCCGAGGATCCGCTTTTTTATCGAAAAATTGTGTTCAGCGATGAGGCTCATTTTTGGTTGAATGGGTACGTAAATAAGCAAAATTGCCGCATTTGGAGTGAAGATCAGCCAGAAGCATTGCAACAGCTACCAATGCATCCCGAAAAAGCCACTGTTTGGTGCGGTTTATGGGCCGGCGGCATTATTGGGCCATATTTCTTCAAAGATGATGCGAATCGCAGCGTTACTGTCAATGGTGAACGCTACCGAGCGATGATAACAAACTTTTTATGCCCGAAATGGAAGTTCTTGACTTGCATGATATGTGATTTCAACAAGACGGTGCCACATGCCACACAGCACGCGAAACAATGGCGCAATTGCGAGGCGAGTTTGGTGAACAGTTAATTTCACGTTTTGGGCCGGTCAATTGGCCGCCTAGATCGTGCGATTTGACACCATTAGATTATTTTTTGTGGGGGTATGTCAAGGCTAATGTGTATAGGGACAAGCTCGCTTCGATTGACGCACTGGAAGCCAACATCCATGCATTCATTCGTGAGATACCGGCCGATATGTGTGAAAGAGTATGCCAAAATTGGACTCAGCGTATGGACTACCTGAGACGCAGCCGCGGTCAACATTTGCATGAAATTATCTTTAAACATTAAATTGCAACGTTCAAACTATCGATTCAAATAAATATTTCATTCATTTTTTCGAATTTTTTGTGTTTTTTTTTTTAAAAAAAGTTCTAAACCTCTTAAAAAATCACCCTATACAAATGCCAGGTAGGTATATTTCTCATTAGAAATAAATCCCAGTTTCTGCGGTCAATCCACCCAAGTGCGTTTGTGCAGCCACACCTGGGGCACAAACACGATTCCTTAAACCGACTAATTGCACCGCCAAAGTCGTCCGTCACATCACACCCAGTCACGCAGTCATAACCACACTATGGGCAATGGGCATGGGCACATCTAATCCAATCCAAACCAAGTGAACTGTAAAATTACTCACTACACTAGCCAAACATCGCATCTCGAATGCACATTCCATCGGATCACTATCATATCGTGGTCCTCTCCAATTTCCACGCTGAGTGTGTGTGTGTGTGTGCAACATTGTTGTATCCGGAAAGCCTATATCAAAACTCAGCTAACCTATCAAATGTTTCAAATTTGCGATCACAAGCCAAAAAGAGTGTAAAACTCTTTTTTCTAATTACACAGCACACGGAATAGCGCAGGTGAGATAACACCACATATTCGGTGGGCTACAGCGCACCAGCCAGCGCCTCGACACAGGCGAATGTATTTCCTGTTGTCATCTCGCTGCAAATCGGCAAATCGCAACATTCTGATGGACATGGATTTACCTCATCATCTCTAAGCCAAAAGCCCATCGCGGAAGAGGAGAGAAATTAATAAGACTAAGTGTTGATGTATGAATGTGCAGATACGTGCCCAAGATGCAAATAAATCGTCATCCTCTGTGCACAAGTACACCACACAATCTGGTGAGAAGCTGCGGGAATCATCGCCAACATAGAGCCGATGCCGAGGATGAATAGGACAAGAAAAACGGTATAATATGCTTGGCAACGAGCAATCGAAATAGTCATAAATCTCACATTTGTTGAACCGAACAAATTTGTATCTCACATATATGTGTGGTGAGCGAGGTGAGTGAGCGCGCGTTCGCTCACTCTGCGGATAAAATGTTGTTCGTATATCGTATCCACCGCCGACAAATTTACTTTTAAATTATATACTTAAATGTGTATCTAAGCGGGAAGCGGGCCAACATCGTGTGTGCGAATGCGAATGCGAATGATGATGTCCGATGCAATCCGAAGGATGGCCATCGTCGCTCTCTCTCTCTCTCCCTCTTAGTATGTGAATATAAGCATCTGTGGTTGTCGCGCAGTCGCAGATAAGCTCGTGAAGGAAATCGTTTTCGATTTAAACACATGTATTTGGCTACATTCTTGCACGCGTGTGCATATAGGCAGATGTATCTATTACCGTGGTCCGTCATAGTTTTATCATGAAGTACACATTCGACACGATGGTTTATTGCTTTAATTATCCGCCGTCAAATGATATTGAAATTTATACCAAAGTTGTGCCTTTATTCATATATATTCCATGAGAGATGGCCACGACCACGACGCTCTATGATGATGACGACCATGATGATGGGCACACTGATGGTGATGATGATGGCGATGAGGAATTTTCATAGAAATCTGTTCATTGGCACACTGCGCCAAAGTCTGCGCAGCAGCAGCACTACCACCGCCACAGCTATAGCAACAACTTCGAGTATTCCGCACCAAGCGGATGAGGCTCGGACTGCGCATGGGCGATCCTTGTGTTGTTGTGACCCCTATTGCATTTTGGAATGCAGATCGAGTGTTTAAGTCAGATTTAATTGAGATTAATTGGTGAAATTTATTGAAAGGATTTGAGGCTAGAGCTGCAGATATAGCCACATGGACCGCTCAACTATACGAATATGCGAAAAATAAACAACAAGCGTCGATAATGAAGTGAGAAGATGTGGCAGTTCTCGTGGGTCGCCACCGCACCAGGAACTAACATTAATCAGCTCTGAGTGTGTGTGTGTTTTTTTTTTCCACTTCAAGTGCGGACATTCTTAAAGGAGCTACAGCTTGAGCCGCGAATTAGGAGCGTGGAAATTATGCGATTTGATTTCACTTCATAATGAGGTGAATTACTTGCACAATTATGGCGGCACTCTGTGAACGTTCGAATGCAATTTGCATACCGGCGCGCGGTTCCGCGTGTTGATCAATCTTTAGCGCCCCCTACCTAAATTAATATTGTCTCCAACAGATTTCAGGGCGTGGTGTGATCAATTTTATTTACAGCCGACAGCCGATACAGGTTGGAGATAAATAGCCCAGACAGGGGTATCTACAAATCGAATGTGATATTAAATCGACAATAAATTGATCAGTCGCACTAACGGCAAGCATTTGCTGTGTCATGTAACCGCTGCTAGTTGGGGGTTTGCATAAATAATTGCTCAACCTAATTACGGAAGAGTTTGGCAGGTTGACAGTATCTGAGCGGGTGTCACTTGCTCGTAGAAACACTTTGGGTATAGGTTTGGGCTTCAGGTGAGAGAGATCACTGAGTTTGCCGAAGTGAGAGGCTTTTACTGCTCCCTTAACCATGTTGTCCTTTGAAATTCCGAAAGGGGATCAAATTTCTCACGGTTTTATTTATGCGCAACTACAGGGTGGGGCAAATACAAGTTTCTTTTTAAAAATGCAATAAAATTAACAAAACTAATTTTTTCCATGTATTATGGACTTATTAGTAAGAGCAAACATTCCCATTAATTATGGAACGCAGCGTCATTCAAGTGGCTGCGTCGGCTGGCTTCGCAGTAGCGCATTCTGTCATTCGAATTTTCCAAGAACCCTGTTTATGGTTTCGGTCTGTAACTCAAGGATTTCTTGGATGATATGGGCCTCATGTGCTTGAATCCTTTCCGGATTGTTGGCATAACATCTGTCATTCACGGTTTCCCACAAAAAAAGGGCTCAAATCGCAGCTCCGAGGCGGCCAACTGACATCGCCAAGACGGTTGATAACACGTTTTGAGAATTTGGTGCGCAAAAGATCGATTGTGGCACGGGCTGGTGGCATGGCGCGCTATCCTGCTTTGAGGCATAAACTGCGAAGCGATAACGAAGCGGGCTATGCGCCCTCAATAACTAAGTCAATTGGAACTTGTAAGTGAATAATCAGAGATCTTTGTGCAGGCCAGTGTTTGAAATGTTGAGCTGTTGAGATCGATGGCGAGTTGATCTTCGTGAATTGAGTCTCACACTCTACAGCAGTCACATTCTCGTCTGTGCGCACCGTACGACGACGGGGAGAATGAGTGTTGTTCACTAGCATACCAGTCTCATGAACTTTTTGCACAAACTTGCAAACAGCAAGCGCGTTGGGTGCTTCATTTCGGCCAAAACTTCTTTTCAAAAAACGCACTGTTTGGGCTCCACAGCGCTCACTTCAGAAATAAGTTTTCAATATTTCCCAACTTTGTTCCAGGGTAAAGCGATTTATTTCGTACCGCGGAGGTATGATACTGACTTTCTGTCAAGATTTCGATCGGGAAACAACTGTAAGTGTCAAAATAACCTATGATTTAAAAAGAAGCCACCTTTATTCCAGGCGCAGTGGCTTAGTGGTTAGTGTGTTGGACTACTAAGTGAGGGGTCGAGGTTCGAATCCCGCAAAAACCCAAAATTCCAGCTTAGTGTTTTTTCCACTGCGCCACCTCTCGCGAACGTCTGACAAACATCCGAGAGTATAACTGTCTTGAAAGAGCCTCTCAATTACCCGGTTGGAGTCGGCATACAATTGTAGATCCCTTCCATTCGTTCCAAAAATGAAAAACTCACACAAAACGAATGGTTGTGAGAAACTAGGCCTAGGGTCCCTCCGGACCAGTTGCGCCAACTATTTATTTTTTTTACCTTTATTCCCTCATCTGTGTGGTAAAAGCACATGCCTAAGGACTGAGTGTCGCCCTGAACTTCATGCACCGGAAGATCCCACTCTTCTTCGCTTTACAACGTATCAAGTTCTTGTACTCCATATTTGATGGAAACACACATCTCTATGCCCCGACTTGTGATCCAACGTCTGTAAATTACTTCTACATCAGCTGATTGGCAGAAGTTGTGAGGTCTATCTGGTCAAATGTTGTAACCATGGATTACTAGAATTCGACGTCCAATGGGCGGTATTTGAAATCATAGAACTTATTAAAATGTATATACGACTTCGAATTTTGCGACAGAACTATTTTTAAAATCGGCTGAATGAAACACTCCAGGGATAGGGAATGGGAAAAGAAAACAATTTCTAAGCTTACTCCGTTTTACAGTGAAACGTTGACCGCGCATAAACAGCCACCCGCACACCATCTAGATTCTAGACCATAGTTCAGAGCTTTTCGCATCGACAGCTCTGTGGATCACTGCAAACGGGGTAATCCTTGCGCCATCAATTTAACAAAGGAAGCTGATTTGACCCTCCCCTCTCCCGTTTTTCTCTGTTACCCCAACGAAACTTGATGTTTATTCCCAGGTTACCGGCAAAGCGGCCATTTCCTCCCCATGATATGCACATTCCATTCCCTGAGTGACCCCAAATAAGCGACGACATTAGCAACTCATTGAGCTTTTCGTAGAATGCCAGCGGCCAGCGTTCAATCAGCTTTCAAAAATCGGACAATTTAAATAAATTCCCCCCACAATTGCAATTCGAGTGCCAATGTCATTGAGATTTCACTTGTCATGACCGCAATTCAGGTGGTCCCGCCACCATTAATATAAATCTGCGACCCAAAATGCAGCCAACTCGTACCCTATACCCAGTGTGAGAGAAAATCAAAGTAAACATCTTCAAGAAGCACATCACTTCCAATATTTGACTGTCAATTAAAACCGGACAATCATTCAATTAAGCCGCACAGTCACACAGTCCACAGATGGCTGACGCTGATGCTGACGTTGGCAGGTGACAAATAAGTAAACCGCATATCTGCTTAATTGAAAACCAACAAAAGGACTAAACAACAATACCCCGACGAGGCTATTATACGACCGTATATATGTCAACACAAATAGTGTAGGATATGTCAACAGCAAGAGGTGGCTGTCTTTTTATACCCAGACGGTTGGTGTGTGCATTTGCACAGTCCTAAGCAGACGTCCTCGAAGTAATTCATTAACACTTTTCTCAGTGGACTTGTTGAACTATTTTCATACACACACAGCGAGCCCACATAAAATAAAAACGGTCAACCTAGTGGAGGAACTGAGCAAAAAAAATAAGCAAAAATCACAAAAAAGCGAGAAACTTAAACGAAAATTACATGACAGCGTGCAATGACATGCTGCCCCGCAAACATGCAGACAGTTGTCATATCGTATGGCAAACGAAAGGGAAAATAATCAACATTGACCGAAACGAGGGCACGCTGCAGTGTGGGGTGCAGTGTTTTATAGAATCAATTACAAGTGGATTAACAATGAGAAATTGACAAAACATGTCATCTCTCAGTGGTAAGCAGAACAATCTTATATTTCAAAACGACGCCAGTTACGGTGTTTCACTGTGTTTGTGTGTGTTGGAAGAACTACAAGTGCAACCTACTCGACTGCATTTCCAATTGCACTTGGATATCATGAATCGCATTTAGAGGCAGATACAATGTTGTTATGGATTTGGTTGAGAACTGCTAATAAAATCCTCAAATGCAGCCGAAAGCCATGGTAGCTGGCGCTGTAATAGATTATTTTTTATATTTCATATACGTGTAATAATAAATATTAGGTAATAATAATAAAAACGTCAAATGCTACAGAAAAGAGAGTTTGAAACCAGTGTGGCCTGTGGGAAGCTACTTACCCTTAGAATTTTTGAGCACGAGAATAAAAATTATCCCTTTATAAGAGAAACTACCCTATTAACCTACCCTCTGTAGGCGCAGTGGCTTAGTGGTTAGTGTTTTGCAATACTAAGCGATAGGTCCGAGGTTCGAATCCCACAAACAAAAAAACAAAAATTCCACATTAGGGTCTTTTTCCACTGCGCCACCTCTCGCGAACGTCTGACAAACATCCGAGAGTACCTATAACTATCATGAAAGAGCTTCTCAATGAGCCCTTTGGACTCGGCATACAACTGTAGATCCCTTCCATTCATTTTAAACTTGAACAACTTACACAAAGCGAATGGTTGTGAGAAGCTAGGCCTGGGTTTGAGAGACGAAAAGAGACCCGATAATGGTGGTCTGATTCGAATATCTCTCGAATCTATATACTTAACTTTTACCCTCTTAAAATGAAAGACAGAGTGGCCAGCGATCGCGTGGTGGAGAGGGGAATAATCATTGAGTTCGTCAACTTTCAACCATGGAACGGTGTTCGGTGGTAGTGGTGAAAAAAAGTATTAAAATGACCTAAACATATAATTGTGGATGAGTTGTCCATCTAACTCCAAATTTTAATCGAAAAATAGAACCCTACTCGAGCTATGTGATACCAGGACCTAAAAGTGAAAACGGCGAAGCGAGCAACCGATGACCTAAGAAATTTGTGGATGACTTGTCCATGAAACATCAAATTTATAACAAAAAAAAAAGGAGTCCGGGACATTGTAGGCGAGACCAGGGAATAATAGTCTTAAGCCAGCGAAGCTAGACAAACTGTTTAGGCCCTAAGGGAACTGTGGATGAGTTGTCCGCGGAATGTCAGCCTTTATTCGAGAGTCATAGAGTATATAAATCGTAGGTTATATCAGAAAATAAGAACGAACCACTCTTGTAATGGCCTGGGAGAATTGGAGTTGAGTTGTTTTCAGGGACGTCGAATTCACAAGCAACTTATGAGTTGCGAGCGAACTACTGGACAGACAGTTCGTTACTCCCGGAAGCATTGTAGTTGAACAATCCCCAAACTTCAGCGGTCACTAATTGTATGTGTCTGCCAGAGTGGACAGCTGTCAAGTCGTCCCCTGCCACATACCAAGTCGCATGTCACCCTCCAAATGACAATACCACTGAAACTCTTGCTCCCGGTTCGCCTGTTAGGTCAAACTCAAACTAAACTCACGATCGCAAAATATTTCCCGTTCGCATGTGAACTCTTTCGTTTTCATGCAAAAAATCTCCACACACAAATCGCGAACACAATTCGCAAATTACTCCTTTGCCTACAGAAAGTAATTTGTAATTTGATGTGACATACCGAATTGCAGCGACCTACCGGTGGATGAGGTCTCACTCCGAAAAAAAAACCAACCTCCAATGGGTGGACACTGGACAACACCCAACAAAAAAATCGTAAAATTTATATTTCTTTCATCTTATATCCTCATTAAATTGCATGTTGTTAATTCACCAAAAGAAGTTCGAACGAGGGACGAGAGAGAGAAAAAAATATGTCACCAGCTTTAACCATACTGACCTGTCCAATGTTGTTGTACACATACCAAGAGCCGCAGCCCCAACGAATAAGTTGTCCACTCGTTGGTTCCAATATGCCGTATGCATCATGTTGTCGTCGTTGTTCCTGCGTCGCGTCGTCTCCTACCCTCCGTGGTCGGTATTTCTATAAGAAGAACAAACAACGCACACTCTGCACAGGTCTTTTTCATTCTGTGGAAGAATTTATTACGCGACGACCCCCGAAAAAAAATCCAAAAAATGTCCCCCCTTCGAAAAAAAGCCACCTCCTCCTTCGTCGTCTCCTTCGGCTAACAAATAAGTTGATACATGAAAAATTAATCATTGAAATGTGATATTTTTCCGCTTAATGAAACATGTGCACAAATTTTAGTCAAACTCTTCTGCCGGCTTAAAAAAAAAACACAACCCGCATATGCCTGCGTTTATGTATCTCACGAGGGGATGAGAAGATGGGGATATTGTTACCGAAAAGCAAGAAAAATAAAATCCATTGGTTAGGGTATCCCATCATCAATTTGAACAAAGCGCGATTTTTGGTCAAGTTCATGCGAAGAAAAAAATCCAAAATCGGCTACAACCTTGCCTATGTGTAGCTGTATGTATATCATACTTCATACAATACCCGGGTGTGTGTGTTTGCCCAAGAGGAACATGGCCGGCCATACAATTGCATGGAATTGCTGCGATGGATTTTCTGTTCCTTTTATAATTTTTTGGTATTTTCTTGCAATTTGGTTGGTTTTTTGGTGATGCCTTCCAGAGAAGATTCTTCTCATGTTTGTATAGGCGAAGTCAAGTCCGAACCGCCAGGTGATTCGTTGGCTGTTTGAAGTTCAGTTTTTTTCTCATTTTTTTTTTTTTTTTTTTGGTTTCAGGGATTTGCGATGAAATTTATGCGAGGTGAAGATTTTTGTGGCCTGCGTGTGTTTTCATTTTTATGTTTGCCCTCCTGGACGATGAAAATTCGCCGAGCCTTATTGGAGTGAATTTTTGGAAATCTTTCTCTCGGTTGTTGTTGTTGTTGTCGGTGATGGAGCTAAATGGTGTTTGGGGCATTTGGCTTGGAGAGGGGGCAAGACGACAACGACAATGGACACTGGTGCATGTTGTCGAATTTACACACAACACGGATATAAATACCACATGCGCGAATTTGCGTTGGTCGTTAATTTGTGACCTGATCTTGATACCCATATCCTGATATACGATGCAGTGGTGCGGTTTGTACCATCGGACAGTTAGCATTGCTCCGAACATTCAAAGAGAATTATTTCATTTGAATTTTTTTCTGGTTAACATTTTGATTTTTTATTAGCGACAAGCGGAGGATGTGCGTGCTTGTAGGACATAGGTTACATTTAAAGATTTATCTTATTGAACTGATTCATATCATTTGGAGTGCGAAGTCTTGAGTACATGTGATAAAATGAGTCAAAGGTTGGCATGATTTTTATGTTTGGTGCTTTTGGTTAGCCTTGGGCGTAGTTATTGGTATGGCAAGCCGACTGCGTATTTGTGTAAGGAACTTTGTTTGCTTGCTGTGAGATCATTTCGAAAAGAACTGTGAAGAACTTTCGAAACGATTTCCAAATCATGAGAAGTATTAAATTGCTTTGCATGTGATACGGAGCTGATTGTTTATTTAGTGCCGGACTTTTTAGAAGGGCTGGAAACTATTTTTTCTTTCTTCTTTTGCGTCATTCGAGTTGATTTTTGTTGAAAGGGGTTTTTCTTAAAAATACGCAAGTTTACATGTCCACAACTTAAATAGCAAGTGAAGAGCTGTTTCCTTCTTTTAAGCTGGAAATAAAATGTTATTCCTTTTCGAAAGCGAAATCCCATTTCCGTGGCCGAATCAACTTTTTTGATGTGTAAACATTTATGCGCGCGTTATTGGAATCTGGTATAGTAATTCCAAACATTATGCAACGGAGGTGCGACAGTTTTTTTATGTGTATTTTCTTCTAATATACTTGGAGTTGGAGTTGGAGTTGAGAGTTGGAGTTGGAGTTGGAGTTGGGAGTTGGAGTTGGAGTTGGAGTTATGCGCGCGTTATTGGAATCTGGTATAGTAATTCCACGCATGATGCAACGAAAATACTCAATGCAACGAAAAATGCGACAGTTTTTGTTTTATGTGTATTTTCTTCTAATGGACTTGGAGTTGGAGTTGGGAGTTGGAGTTGGAGTTGAAGTTGGAGTTGGAGTTGGAGTTGGAGTTGGAGTTGGAGTTGGAGTTGGAGTTATCAAGCCACACACATACCGCACGCATGGTGTTTACACATATTTCGGGACTGTTGTTTACAGTCAGTCGGGCCTTTTTTTTATTATACTTTCGATCCTAGAAATTGCTATTACATTCATTTATCTATTTTAAAACAAAAAAAACTGAAACTGATCTAATTTTCATCAAATGGGAAGAAATATGAAAAAAAAAAAAATAATTTTTGATTAAATAGCTCTGCTTCAGGGGAGGAGGAATTGTTTCGTTTTTCGTGTTTGTTGTTGTGAGAAACATGGGAATTCAAATGCACAAACATCCATCGATTACACTTGCAACAAATTATTTTCCATAGTGAAGCGAGACTCACGAGAAATTTAAGTCGCTTAAATACGAATGACAAATCGTTCTGAATAAGCGGAATCTGCGGAATGAGAGTGTTTGCCTTTGGATTTTCCGTCAAAATCGTCAATTGCGTGACTTTTAGTTTGAGATCCTTCACACTAAATCAGATGCGACACGTTACAAGGTTTCGGTACATATATGTTGCGCAACAAATTTATAACTGAGCCGAACTTCAAATCCAAATTATGTAGAGGTAAGCCCGGAACATCCAAAGAATTCAAAAATTCAAATAAACCCAATAAAGTTTTGTTTGCCCTTCCTTCCAACCAAAAATCATAAAGGTCCAAAAGTATCGTGTCTTCCAACCGAAACCATATAATATACACACAATTTCTGTTAAATCGGGTGAGTGGTTTCGGAGATCGACAACAACGCCACCTATCGGGTCCAAAATCAAAGCTTTTAAGACTGCCTAAACCTGAAATACAACAATACGAACAAAACAAAAGAAGAATCATAAAAATTGGCCTAGTGGTTATCGAGTTATATCGTCATCGTTTCACCCCGAAAGAAGATTATTATTGAAGAAATATGAATTGAGCTGAAAATCGAAATATAGGCCTAGGCCTAACGCCACATGTTGAGGACTTCCTGACTTTTATTTTTTCCCCAAGCCATCCCTGATTCAAGACGAACAAAACAACACAAAAATCCTTCAAATCGGTCGAGCCGTTCTGGAGCCTTTACCCGACTACGCACAGCAATTGATTTTTATATATATAGAGATGATGTTTGTCTGTATGTCGTTTATAGAATCGTAAACGCATTTGATCATGTGATGATCTTTAGCAAAGTTGTTGTGCATGAGCCCACGAAGGTTTCTGAGTTGGTACGATCAATTTTGAATAAAGGAGCGTGGCACCGCCCATACAAAAAAACATTAAAAATCTTAAATTTCCAAAGCCGCCCAAATCGATTGAGTTCAAATTTACACACAATCTTAGTTATTAGCCCAGGAGTGAAGATGTGAAGATTGGTCAAAATTGGACAAAAGGGCGTGGCACCGCCCATACAAAAAAACACAGTTTCTAGACAAATGGGCATCTAATTCTAATTGTCGAACATATTTCCGTCGAACCATTTCAACAGATGAGTATTTTCATGTACAAAAGTTCGACTTTCATTCCATTCAAATCGCTTGTACAATGAATTTCATTTTAGCCCAACCATAAGTTGTTGCTTGGGCTAACAACCTTTTGTGATTTTCTCTTAGACCACCAAGGTGAATAACCATAACCATTAGTCATTTATAGATAAATTCAAGTCAACCTCATGAATATTGAAAAATTTCATCAAGATACAAATTGTGCCACACAAACGCTTCGATCCGAGAATGCGTTTTAAATAAATTCCAGTTGACATCATTATTCACAGTGGATTTCTTGAAAATCAATTTAAAAACGAAAACGTTCCCAGTGCCAAAAAGCAATCGAAGTAGCTAACTCACATATCTGTCTAAAATCACTTAAAACAAAATTAAAAATTCATCTGAGTGGGCTTTAGATGCGAAATCATAATATTTGCGCCATTAGACAAACGCCAAATCCGGTCCTAGAGACACTAAAACAAAGACAAATTAAAATCTATCTCAATTTCGAATGAAGCGCACGTTTTGTCCAAACCCATCGGCTGAGGTGAGGGGCGGAGCCTCTGCGAACTACCCAGTAGTCAATAGCATGGGCTTAGTCTATAAACGTTTAAGATGCCATAAAATTACAACTTTTACGATCAAATTCTTGTCTTTTGTGAAGTTCTCTCTGATGTCTCTCATGCGTACAATAGAAGGGAACAAAAATGTCACGGCGATATTTTAATTTCTCTAAAATTGTCAGTTTATTTCGTTCTCTGTGTATACTTAATCATCTGACACCTTTGATGGCATTTATGGGCGAATTCTACTTCTCGATATCAGATGAATTGAATTCCATTCGATTGATTTAGCCCTCTGTTATTTTTTTTATTGCTATTTTTGTTGTGGGGAAAATACCAAAATCCCAATGCCGTAAAATTTTAAATTAGAAAACGTTTGGGAAGTTCTTCAAACAGAAGAGAAACAGTCGTAAAATACAAACACAAGGCAAGCGGAGACGATCACAGACAATCCATGTCATTAGTCCAAGTCCAATTTTAGAATCATTATGGTAAATAAAAATCAGACTAACGCCTCATGAGAGCCGTTAAAATCCTTGCGCGCCACAGTCAACACCATCGCTGGCCAGGCAGGAAACCAATAAAATCGAAAAGTGCGGTGGTGGTGGGGCGATTTATGAGCGTGCACACAAACAAATTTAAAAATAAAAATGGTGAAAGGGTTTGGAAGATAAAAACAAGCTTGATTGGGAATCATAATTATAACACACACGTCGTGGATATGTCGATTCAGTTTGGTGTGCTGTTTGAGGTTGTCTTTTTCAAGGGCACTTTCCGACTGGGATGCAGTGTTGCCAGAGGGTTATGATGGAATATCCCAGATTGACCGGTAAAAAATACCTTTTCGATGGACTTTATCCCTTTTTGCTTAGCCCCCCCCCCCCCCCTAAAAAAAAAATAATAAACAAGAAAAGAAAAGAAACACCTATCAAACAAAAATAACATTTAATGACTTAATTTTCATATTATTTCAGCAGAAAATAATAAAAACAGCGATCGTAATAAACAAAAACTTACAAAACTCGTTTCTGGTCCCCAAACATGGCGAATGTATTGTTTTATACTCTATTCACACCGCACCGAAAACCGTGCTTTCATCGAAAACTCGTCGATGCATTCGCACCGAAGACCAACTACTTTTCGTTTGACGTTTCAATGAGCTGTGAGCAGGGTTGCCAGAGTTAAAAATACGAAAAGGGGGTTATCGTGATTTTTCTAGTGAGGACAAGTTTTCAAAAAGGGGGTCGGTTCGCTCATTTTACCAGAGTAAATTTTGATTTCAAAACAAAAACTGAAAGAGAGACAGATGACAGTACAAAACAAAAACATAAAGGAGAACAACTTTAGCACGTGAAGTGAGATGTAGTTCGTGAGTAGATGCATTCAGCTTTGAAAGTTTTCTTGCACTTTAAAGGGATGTGTTCATAGATAATCTTGTTAAACATATTATTAAAAGAAAATATTTTCAAAGCTTTCAATTGAATGTTTTCTTTTAATGAATTTTGACTTAACAAGGGGGACAGTGGTTTATACTAGGGATGATACGGACTTCGACTCCAAATCCGATATGTCGGAACCTCCGGTTTAAATTGCACCTCCGAATCCGGCTTCGGTTCCGATATAATCACATCGGAGGTTTTTCGGAGCACAATCGACGACGAGGCGACCGATGAATATGAACAACAAAGAATTATCGAGTCGCGACATCTTACAATACGACTGTCTTTTCATTCTTTTATTTATTTTACATAAGTATGTGCATTGAAGTTGAGAGTCGATTTTATATTTTGAAATTTTATATTTTATATTTTATATTTTGTGTCTGCGTGCGACCCCCGAATCCGACACCCATTCAACTCCGAATCCGCGTATGCCGGTGTGAGGCCTCCGACTCCGGTAAAACAACCTCCGTAACATCCCTAGTTTGTACTAGGGGGGACAAACAGCATTTTTGTATAAAAAAGGGGGACGTATGGCATCCCTAGCTGTGAGACACTACCGTGAAACTTATTTGTAAAATAATCGCATTAATAAACAAATAAAATGAATTCAGATACTTTAAAAATAATATTAGCCCATCAATTAAGTGTGGAAAATGATTTTAAGTTGGGAGCTGTGACATTTGTTCGGTCAGCTATTCCGCGAATTTTGCTGAATATTGCAAAAGGTGTGTTTGTTTCAATTACCCAACGATTGGAAGTCGTTTTTGTGGTGTTTTCGTGGAAAACGCTTTAATAGTATACATTTCGTACACCGCACTTAATTTCAGCATTTCGGGAAACAAATTTCGAAATCCAATTTTGCGTTTCCACTGAGACTTCAACATTCCAAATAACAGCTAACTGTCTGAATTTATTACTGATCTTTTCTTTCTGTTTAGAAATCAGAAGTGGTTGAACCCAACGAATTTATTTTTTTTTAAACATGAATTTAAGTGCTAATTCGGACATATTAATTAAATCTATATATATATAAAACAAAGTGGCAAAAAGTGTATGTTTCCCTCTGTCGCATTTAAATTTAAATTCTATCAGTGCCTGGCGAAGCCGGCGGGGTTCAGCTAGTTAAATATATTTCTGACTCATTCTGATTGATTGATTTGTTAACAGCTGTTTTTTTTTTGTGTCAGCCGGCTGAAAAGTCATTAAACGACGTACGGAATTTGTAAAGAGGTTTGTTCAATTTGACAAACTTACAAATGCAGCGACGAAATTCAACATTTCGCTGAAATTCAACATTTGGAAATATTGGAAAATATAAGTCGAAATGCTACACATTTGGCCTGAAATGTTGAATTTAGCCGAAACGATGAATTTAAGTGCGGTGTAAATAGAAAAAAAGGATAAAAAGCACGCTGTCTTTCGGAAATGACATTGACAGCTAGGTGTTTATTGTCTCGCTCTCGCAGGCCCATTCAGCTGCTGTCCTTATCATTACTTCTCTTCTGTCAGAGTGTCAGGTGCGTGGATTTGTGTTTCTTTCAGAGTTCGTGGTGGCGTGGCCGGTAATGTGGGTCGTGGCGCCACAAGCTATTTCCTGTTTGTTATCGATTATTGTAATGTGAAAAGGGTTGTTGCACTGCGACCTTTTGGGCCGTTGTACCCCCTGCTTACACTTCAGAGAGAGGTATATTCCTTCTTAAGAGTTCTTCTCACAGTAGAATTCTTTCGGAATCATTTTGGAAGTTCTTGTACTCTTGTTTATACTTGGCGGCAGAAATCCTTCTAATATCACTCTCTCTAGTCCAGTTTCCTTTAAGTCGACTAGATTGGTCTGGATAAGATGTAACCTTAACGCAAACACTATATTGGTCGGGAATGTCACTTTTTCTACGTCAGCCACATACCCGAACCGTCAACTAAGTACTCAGTCACGAATTTCTTGACTAGATTCGTCGGCTACGCCTCCATAAACGTCAACTGAAACAGCTGCTCCTATGAACGATTTCAGACAATTAAAACCGAGGTACATCTCATCAGACAGCTGTCAGACTTACTAAACTAGATAGTTGAACGTCCCCAGTAGGTATTTCCTCATAAGATATAGTTGGTACTTGCAAAAGTATTTCACTCTTTTGTGGTTCAGTGCCCCACATGACCCCAGCACGTGTTCTTGGATTTCACTGGACTCATCGCAGAATCTGCAGAGACCTTCTTCAGATATACCCACTTTCGTGTTCCATGAGTCTACAGTGTCCCGTTTGGAAGGCCGTTGGGATACGGAGGTTTTTTTTTTGCTCATTCCGATTCAAGCTTGGAATCTTTTCCGGTTGTATTGCCCCAGAAGTTTCTTGGCCTACCTCATGCTCAGAGTGTTATGCCAGGTTCTTGTGCCGTTTTCTTTCTCTAGTTTCCCAAATTCTTCTTTGACGGCATGATCCGCTATTCCCCACAATGGTTCAGGACTTATGAAAATCTCTGATGCACCCTTTCGATTAGTTTATCAGTCATCAAGCTCTAGCCGTATACACAAAAATTATCTATAATCTCAGTGTATAAGGATCCTGCTAGTTAAGACTAAATCTGCTAGTTGCCTTAAAAAAAGCTTAATGAATTTCTAATGACTTCTCTACGGTATTTAGCTTATCCAGCTGAGGACATCTCCTACCGCCGCTCTACAAATAATGCTTAATCTTCTTCCTCTGGACATCGTCAGCAAGGAATACGCCGCTAACGCGGCAATCAGACTAAGGGTGGGTAAGCACTGGAGAGGACAACCAACTGGACATGCCAGCATCCTCCTGCAGACAATACCCTTACCTACTACTACTGATTATCTGCTTACGAAAATCGATTTCGAAAAGGGCTTAACAAAGGAAATACCGAACAGATCAAAATGGTATTCACGGAATGTCCCACATGTACGAGCACTGTCAATATTTACGGACGGTTCCAAAACATTAGAGGGAGTCGGGGCTGGGGTATTCTCAGAAGAACTGAGCTTGCGCCTCTCCTTCTCCCTTCCGAAACACTGTAGTGTCTTCCAAGGGAAATTGTTATTTATGTTGACAGTCAGACTGCAATCAGATCCTTAGTTTCCAGCGAAATAAGATCTAAGGCGGTGGAAGATTGCCGCGTATCTCTTAACGAAATAGCTAGACAGTACAATCTTACCCTTTGCTGGGTTCCGGGACACTGTGACATCCCAGGGAAATGTGCAGCTGACGAACTTGCAAGATTAGGCTCCTCCGGTGTTGATAGCGTTAGTCTGTACAACGTGCATGCACCGCTGTCTTACGCTAAACAAATCATTAATGTGGACGCAACAAAAATGGCAAACCATATATGGAAACATCTGGGATATTGCGACGTTGCCAAGCTTACTTAGCCGACATTGGATACTAAAAGATCCAAGGATCTTCTGCGACTAGACCTAGTATCTCGTTGGTTGCTAATGTCATTATCATTACCGATCATTGTATCTTTGGCAGACACGCGCTAAGACTCGGACTGCCATACAATGACTTTTGCAGAAGCTGCAGGGATGAAGAGGAGGATGAGTACGTCACCCAACTTCTCTGCAGCTGCCCTGCCCTATCCAATCTAAGGATGGCGCACTAAGGAAACTACTTCCTCAATGATCTTAGTGATCTATGCTAAACCAGCGCTGCTTACATTCAAATGGTTCAAATGAGTAAACAGTTAAGGAACCCCTAAACACCAGTGGTATGCACAATGGGCCGATTAACGGCCTAAGTGTTTCTTTTATCGAGAGCCACTTTAACATAACATAACATTACATAACATAACATAGCTTATCCATCAAAACATGTCAATCGAGATCTAAAGAAATTTTAGTTCTGAAATTTCAAATATTTCTCAACTTACTTAATTTGAAAAGCTAGACTAAGCGTCCTTTGTTAGCATAGGTCCACCGTTTTTTTTAGCTTCGCACAAAATTTAGAGATTATCTGGCTGTCGCAAACCTGAGAGTTACAAACCAATTGCAAAATAGCAATTTGAAAAATGTTCCCACAACACTACAACATTCTTCCAAACCCCCATTCAAAACCCCATCAATCCACAATTTACTAACAATTTTTTTTTTCTCTTTCCATTACAGGTACGTACCGCCATTGTTTGCTTTCATTCAACTCACTATCGCGTAAGTACCGCAATAAATGCAGATATACGTACCCCTATATCCCAAATCAATTACACTCCAGAGCCCACATACTTATAGGTTAACTCTCTACATCAAGCGGACTTAAAAACTTATTTATTAAAATTAACACCTCAAGCTAACAATATATAGGCACCAACCGTGCACAACCAAATTGCAATTTCCATTCCTCGTACAACTTAAAAAAAAAAAAAAACGACAAAACATTGACTCCTTGTACAACCGGACTAAACAAACTCATAACTAATCAATGGATTTGTCCGCTTCTCCAATCCCCTCAGCAACAACAGAAGAAATAGTTAACTTCACTCCCCTTCAACATTTTTGCCATTTCTCAATTAAACGCGGCCGCATTTCACATAAAACCATGACTCAAGTGGTAATACCTTTTTTATTTATTTTTTGTCCGTGTTCGTTTGTGTGACTGTGTATGGGTCTGTCGTTCATTTAAAATTGTTCACCAACAAGACCGAGGTGCACAGTGCATGCATAAACTTTAACTAAACTTACTTACGATCCACATACCACATGCCACATCCCCCTGGCAGCACCACGAATCTCCGGATCGGAGGGAGAGTGTATATGTGATTCGTGTGTGCGCTGTCCTGGTGGTGCAGCCGCTGCTGGAGATACACATTTGTGCTCAAGATTGGAGGTGCCCCCAAAACAAAGTTGCACCACAGTAACATAAATTCCCTGACTAAGCTGAATTTATTTTCAACTTTTTGCGCTGCTGCGCTATGGAGTGCTGAGGGTTTTTTTCCCTCAAAGGATTTGTGCAGGAAGTAGTCACCAATTGATGTAAACAAAATGAAATTATGAACAAATCGTTTTTGCCAGAACAAAAAAATTCTAATCACCCTGTACGGATAGATACGTATCTTGCAAGGAGACAGCGGTATGGAGAAATCGATTTCCAAATGAATTGTATCATTTTTGAATGAGTTCAATGCATACAGGCACACACACACACACATGTAGCCCTAGATGCAATTATTTATGCCTGAAATTATAATGGACGTAGCTACAACAGAGAACAGATATCGCCAACATCCTTTGGGTCTATGGGAAATAATGTTGAAAGAAGAACACTGGAAAAAAAAAAACAAGGAAATTAATGAGGATATCGGTGCAGAGTGCATTCAGTAATTAAATCGATTGCATTTTCTGATTACTTCGAGTTGGATTTTTTTATAAACTTATTTAATGGTCTCGAGAGCATGGCGGCTTGAGCACGCCATTACATTATCAAGTTGTCTGCCTTAAATTGTGAAGTGTATTTTTTTCTGTGCACCAACTCATCTACATCTAGATTCAGCTATTGACAGGTTAATTAATTTCTTTCGCAAGTATTTTGTTCATAAGTTGTAATGCTAAACGATGACACGAAATTAGTTTCCAATTTTTAATTACAAACAGTAAATTGTCGAAAGTCCATTAAGCTTTGAGTGGAACACAGATGGGGTATAGATGTTTTTAGCTAAGTGAACGGAAAACTGTTCGATTGTGCAATTGAGTTACGCCCGCGCAATTAGCAGCGAAGCATAAGACTCTTCAGTCTTCGCTCTTCAGAGTTCAGAGGAAAAACAAAAGAGTCGAGTGGCGAACTGCAGTTTCGATTTATTGTCTGATGGTGGCGAATGGATTGATGTTGGAAATTTCCCACTACCTAACAGCTTTCTATGATTGTACGTACAGATCGAAAAGGAAAGCCTCGAGACTGGTAGCAAAGTGGATTAGGGAAATGGACACTGTTCGTTTTGAGCTGGATGCTTTTATGAGTCAGTTTTAAAACAGTCTCATTTGTTTTTGTGCCATGCTTAGGAAGTGGCTCTCTAGATTGGACTGGGGTTTCTCTGCTAGTTAGGAATAACGAAAAATCTGCCATGCTGTCGTTTAATATCGCCCATGACTGGTAGGTAGTAGGTTGAAAATGAAATAAGGCCCCAAATTTGGGGTGTTATTTCATAATGGAATGACACCCCAAAATGGGGTATGGTTCTGGAGTCTTCGTGGAAAGCGAGAACATTAGACTTCACTTCCCCTTAGGAAACCATGCGTCTGTCTTCCAAGCGGAAATTTTCGCTATCCTTATGGCTATGCGCTATATTGTGACAAACATGTGGAGGGCTAGGAGTTGCGTTTGCATCGATAGCCAAGCTGCATTAAAAGCGCTGCTTAACCCTCTTACCTCGTCTATGTTAGTGTTCGAACTTGGTGGGAAGGCTGAATTCAGTGAATCTTGTTTGGGTCCCAGGTCACACTGGTATCCACGGAAATGAGATCGCTGATCGCTGTCAGGCTGGGTTCAGAAGAGGCTTTCTTAGGAACAGCGTCTTGGTCCGCCTGCATCTGTGGTTAGGGCATCCATTGATACTTGGGGTTTCTCGTGAACACGAGTGTCGGTGGCGTGGCTGCGAGGAGTGTGAGCAGACCAAACGACTGCGTCCGGGTCTTTCCTTCTGTCTCTCAGGAGACTGCGGACTGCTTGTGGGCGTCCTTTTGGTCCACCAAGCTTTGGCCAAACACTTAAATGTTTTGGGCTTCAGCGTCACCACCATCTATACTGCTTGTGGACGAGGATACAGTGGAACACTCCCTCTGTAGCTGTCCTGCCTTTGCTCGCATCAGATTGCGGATCTTTGGGAAAACTAAGTACAGAAAATTAAGGTGTCTGTTTAGCAGTACAAAGGACAAGTAGTTGTGTCTGAGTGCTCCATCGAATAGTAACAACCTCCGAAAAAAAAATCACAATTTCTTTTTGTACGAGAGATGAGATGTGGTATCGATATGATATTTAAATTAACTAGTCAGTGTTTTAAAGCAGAGTTGTAAAATTAATGAACACAATACGTCCTTTATGAAAAAGAAAAGAAAAAATATAGGAAAGAAGTAAAAATGAAACGACTGCCCTTTTAAATAAAGGACGGATGGTCATCGTAATTATAGCTGATAATACAAAACGACTAAAGATAGTGTCAAGACCGGTGAATCGAAAAATTCGCAATAAAAAAAAAGCTGTCCACCAAGAGTAGGTTCACTTATTCCCTGTTCATGGTCAGTGCAAATGAACTTGTATCTGTTTCCTCGCTGATTACAACATTTTAATTCCTCCAATTGCCTTGTAGCTGCAACATGTACAATTGTACATTGTACAAACTCCTTTAGTTTGTGATAGCAATTCTTGTTTCTCTTCATTTTAATTACCATCCCACATTGTGGTATTGTGGTTATACGTTGATGGCCATTGCCAACCGCTGACAGTCGGAACGATTCGTTGCACGATTGTAAATGTTGACGTTGCGACCACAAGATGAGAGGAGACATCGACTCACCACCATAGAACTGTAACATGATGTCCTTTTCAATCAGAACGCTTTCAATATAGAACATGACAGAGTGTCGATCTCTCTCTCTCTCTCTCTCTAGCCCCATACTTTGTATAATATCAATTTCCGATCCGAGTACGTTAATTAAAAGGGAAAATCGAACGATTGGAAAGAAATTACAATTTACATTGTAAGAGAACATGCAGTTTCATATTTCATATCATCTTGCGCCTCGGAGGGGTGCAGTGATTTTTGTGTAATAAGTCTCACAAGTCACACAACTGTCACTGCGACAGCACTCGTCTGTCCATCAAATTGTGCGGTGGTTTTGTAAATGCAACGAAGCGCTTTTCGCTCCATGTGGGTATCTTCTTTGGCGAAATTGACACGAGAAAATTGTACGATAACATGGGCGCTGTCACGAGTGGATGAGGTCGTTCTTCCCTGCACGTTTGCATGTGTCCCGTCGAAAGTAAGACCTCCCCAACTGTCATTGACCTGGAAAAAAGTTTCCCATGAGCACATTCCTCGCCTGGAGAAGTCGATACAGTCTGACCCAGAAAGGTCGGCCGGTCGGTTGCACATAAACCCCAGTTACAAAACGCCACACAAGTCTGTCTCGAATATAGAAAGTGAATTATAGTTTTCCCTGTTAGGGGGACATTTTTGCGCAAATTCCTCCTCATTCGAGTAGGCTTAGCATATCAAATGACAAAGCCAGACCACTATCCGCAACGCAAATTCAACCTCAAGCCGTGGTAGCTGGTCTATCATTTTACAAAGCAACCCCCTGCTGGGTGGCTGACGTTCGTTCAAATTCAAAGATACGATTTTGAAATTCACCCAATTCGGAGGGAGATATATGCATAACTACGTGTATGACTAGACCGAATGAAATGTGCACCTAGACGCCACCAGGCCTCGTATGCGTCGTTAGGCAATTTTTTTTCAACAGTAATTAGACTCACTGTGGCACTGTTGGCGTTCTGCTTTAACGAATTGGCGAGACGGCGCAGATTTTAGCTGGAAAAGTTTCTCTTACAGAAAACCGATACCGTCTCCGTAAATATGTTTTCACACAGGTGGAAAACGACATTAAAAGCGATTTTGAGCGAAACAAAAATAACACGATCTTCGGCGTCATTGCAATGTAGGCGCACAGTTTCCATTAGATATCGCTGTTTGTTGGGTGTTGACGGTTTTGTCGTGCTGGTGTTAATTTCAGTAGCAGTCGTTGGCCGTGTGTCGGTAAAGACTGCCGAAAGGCGTATTGAACTACCCTCATGCGCGAGGTTTTCCTACTGCAAATGATGAGGAAGGATTTGCCTTCGAAAACGTGGGTTATCGACTTTCTTTGGTATATCTGTTTGTGGTTTTAGTACTTAGGTCGTAAAATGATGGGGTAAAATGGGTAAGAGGATACAGTGCTCTTTCACTTAATCAAGCACGCGATTTGTTGGTATAGCCCTTGTGATGCGGGTGAGCGGTGGAGTTTGAGCAAGAGGATCAAGTCCGTAAAGATGTATGGGTGTCTCTTGGCGTGGACTTAGATTCTTTGATGCATATAGGAAGATGATTCGACTGCAATATTCAATTTACATCGCATACTTCCTTTTCGTTCCGCTTCAACGGAGAAAAAGACCGTGCTTTCACTGAGCGGCCACCATACTGCAGCTTCTAGAAGAAGCAAAAATAGATCTTTTAGCTGCGGTAAGAGTGTCCTTTGTTTTTAACTTTCTCCATTACGTAGTAGAGAAAGATATTGTATTCGTACAAAATTACGAACACGAGATTTTAATCAATTCTGATATTACGATAGACAAACTAAAAAAAGTGGGTCGCATAATTCTGTCCATCTTTTTGTCTATCTGTCCGTATGCTTTCGCGCACTACAGCCTAAACGGCTGCCATAATTTGGTTCAAATTTCGGATTTGGAGTTAGTGGGCTTACAGTTCGGGGTCGTTTTTTTTCCAATACAAAACTTTCGTACCAGTTTGATTTGTTCGAAAACGGCTCCAACGTTTTCAACAACAATTGATACTAAAGCATAAGTAGGTGAGGTTACCATGACTGAATAACCAGTTTTTTGCTAAAAATTCGAATACCAGTATGTATTTTTTTTTTTAATTTCGACATATCTCGAAAACGGTCCATATGATTGTAACAAAAATGCACTTCTAAGGTAATGTTGTCATTTATAACTTAGTAGCAAACTCAGTTTTTTTTTCTATATCATCGTAAAATGAATTTTTTGAAAAAAGAAATTTTTTCTAAATTTAGTTTTTTTTAGTTAACCTGAAAACGGCAAAAACGATTTTGACCAAAATGCAAACTTAGAATAAAATCAAAGTTTTCAAAACGTTAATTTTAAAAACCGCTCATATCTCGAAAACCCCATTTTCGACTTCGATGAAACTTCAAAAATCAAGTAATGTTTAGTTTATATCCGGAACAATAAGTATAAAATTATTAAACGAATAGTATTTTCCAAAATAAACATTTGAATTTTGGTACTCTTTTGTCCGCCAAATTTTACGAAAACCGCTCTAACGATTTTGATCAAAATACGTACCAAAGACAATATCAGTATTTTTAATAAGATTCCGTACTAAGTTGTTCTTAAAAAATTCGAATAAATCCGTTTTTTAATCATTTCTCAAAAATTACTACCCAAAAGCCGACCTGTCTTCGTAATTTAGGTAGGTATTTATAAAACTCAATACAACACTTTAAAATTAAAATTAAAATTGCAATACTCATTAAAAATACAATAACGACCACGCAAAACTTATTTTCAGCAAATATTACCCACTTCTTCTTTTTTTTTCAAACCATTTTAAATATGAACCTTAAAATAATTCCAGCCACTTGGAGTTTACACAATCAGAAAATATCACTTCATTTGCAACCCTTCAAACGTCCATCGGGATATTCAGTTTATTTATTCAGTAAAGATATCAGTCGTGAACCCTACTTCCAATCATAGACATCTTAAACGATCTTCGCTAATCTATTCCAGTCAAAAACAAAATCATACCCCAACAGATCAAAAAACAGAAACTTCCAATATAAGCTTAACCTTTTACCCAAAATTCTTGTAACGTATACTTATAAAATAGTACAGTATGCGATTAAATCTCAATAATCAGAAGTTGCAACAAACGCATATTACTAGAGCTTCAACTTATAAAAACTTACGTTGTTATGATTTATTCTACCATATTGAAAGAAAACTCAAATATGGATTTTATTTAACACTCTTTCTAGCGTCACTTCTCAGATTTTTACCAATCAAACTACTAATCAAACTCTTGATCAACGAAAAAGTTTCGTTCGATCCAGTCGTGCACTTTATTTGTAGTGATTAAGAATTATAGTATAGTAATGGCAAGCAATTAAATGAAACCCATTGTAGTCGTTTAAAATGATTTTGACCAAAAACGCCCTCAAAAAGAAGGCGTGTCAATGACCGACATAGCTTAAAGTATTTTCAGAGCTTTAAGAAATATTTCAAAGAAAGTTCTATCGCTATTTTTCCAGTATTAGTCAACTGCAACCAACAGAAAATGTAACCTACTCCTTTGCAAACCTTGTGACCTGCAAAGGAGTAAGTAACGTGCGACCAAGTCGTACACATTTTGTAAAGCAGTTGTCAGTATTTTTTTACGTGTTTTATACGTTTCTTTCTTACCAGGAATATGTCCAAATAGTCAATTTTCAAAGTAGGTTAGTGTATACGCTTTACGAAGACTGGAATCCAAGCAGAGCAGGGATTCTTATGCTAATATCGAAGGAATGTCTTTTTCCTATTTTTCTATTTATTTTTTCTTGTAATCGGTGTTACCATTGAAAAGATCATACTCTCTCAACTCATTAATGTCTGGAAGCAGCTGTTTGAAGGAAGCCCATTTCGGTGTATATTTCTTTGGCAGTTGAACTTGATTTGGGGAATTTTCGATGGACACCGATCATGTAGAATAATACAGACCTTCGCCTAGTCAAACTTGTCAGTTTTAGTCAAACACAAGTATGAGTCGCACTTGGTCATACTTTCCTCATTCTTCCAATAACTCTGCTGTAAGACTCTCCCGCAACTTATATTCAAGCCCGACTCCACTGGCATCTAGTTCGACTAACCACCAACCAGCTATACAAAGGTCAAAGGAAACTCCCATCCTGCGAGGTCAGGTAATAAAAATACCACGAAACTCGCTGGCTCGCACCTAAATCATAACATTAATTGATTATTATTTCTGCAGACTCTTATCCTACACAGACAGTGCACAAGGGCTATTTATATTGAAATAAAAATGTCCACAAGCTCATGTATCGCTGTTCGGACAAAAACAAAAGGAAGAAAAAAAAAAAAAATAGCACATGTCCCGCTGAGATGCGGGAGATCCTCTTCAACGCGCTCGCGCATATTATAGCAAACACAAAAAGTACAAGATCACCAAAAGGAGTCTCCCGCGTCGCGCCAAAGAGTGCGTATATCTGCAATCCCTGTATGACGCGCAGTTCCACTTACACAAATTCCTTTGGACTTCTTCCTCTTCTGTTGTGTTGTTGTTGTGTAGTGGTTAGTGGACCTTTTTTTTAATCTCTTCATTTTCTGCATCTAGTATGCCGTATGCTGTATGCCGGTTGCCCTTGGCTTTGCGTTGAAGTTCGTTCGATTGCGTGTGTGTTTTGTTTTTTGTCTTGATTTTAATTTTTAATCGGTTCTGCAGATACAGCAACTCATGTTCCGTCCCTATATGGCAATGGGGGAAGTTCCACTTGTAGATGAAGGCGGGTGGCATAGCCTCAACAATCAAAAGCTCAGCCACTCTTGCATACACACATCACTGGGTATAGTGTGTTGCTTGTCATCATTCGATATAGACAATTCATATAATCGAGCTATAGATACACCATTGTATGTTGTATCTATACGTACCTGCTGTGTTGTGTTGTCTTGAAATCAAAAGGAATTATTCTCATATTGAGGGATTATTTGTAATTTGATACTTATGTGCGCAAAAAGTGAGGTTTTCCGTGAATCTGGCCAAGCTGGTTGCAGGCGAGTTCCGACTCTGAGACACACGCATGATTTCCAACTCCTAGGTACAAGTCTGCATATAACTATATAGAGAGATTCATGTCCTAAAAGCGGTATGCGCATCGTGCGCGCGCATTAAATAGGATGAAATTTGACGACTATTTGAAGCCTTAAGTAGTCTTAAGTAGACGTATACGTTGACGGGATGTATCTTCTTGCTGGTGGACCGTCGGTCGGTCGGTGGATTGCTCTGGTGGCTGGGAGTTTTTAGTTACTTCTTCTGTGATAATATATGTTATGGTGGCCGTGTTTTATAGAGAAGAAAAGGAGAACGTCAGTGATAGAAAATCTGATCGGATTATGGTGGCTTTAATTGAGTGTCATGTGCAAATTGTGTTCGCTGTGTTGTTGTGGTGGTTGCAATGGAAATCCTTGTCTTTTTTAATTACCCACACTGAGAAAGTCACGAAATTAATTCACAACTGACAGTGAGGGGCGGGGTTTTAATGGCGAAATCCTTGAAGCGCTCGGACGTAATGAGTCTTAAGACTGCAATGAAACGGTCATTTAAAACTTAAATAAATTATATTCATTTGGTTAATGGTTTGTATATTCGATTGGGTTAATGTCCTTCTCAGTGTGGGTTTAGATGATTATACTCGTGGTATGAGTTTTTTTTTTTAACTTGATTATTAATACAGGAAGCTTTGGTGTGCAGTTCATCAATTGGAGAGTGGTAGTGGTCTGCGAAGGAGACTGATGGATAATGGATTTCAGTTGTAATTTGTAATTAGTCAGTCTTAGATGGTAGGTGTATAGGTACCTACTGGTTTATAAACAAATGTGTTGGACCGAGGCTTCATCCATGATCATGGACTTATGCAACAGAGCCTACATTGTCTCGACAGCAAAATCCAAAAGTTTGGTCGTCTTTTGCCATATTCTGAAGACAATGCTAGATAAAGAGGATTGTCCCCTAATTTACGGCTTTTTAACCTTATTTTCTAGACAGGAAAATGCCCGCCCTATCAATTTAATTAGACGTCGGGGTGTAACTAATACTATTAGTAGGTATCAAATTACAAATAGTCCCTCAATATGAGAACAACTCGTTTTAATTTCAAGACCTTGGGCACATCGAAACATTTTGGTTTGAAACTCGGGTGATTTTATACTCATATGGGCTGTACTATGGCTAATGGAAAAAAGACTAAACGCGCTAAAGACCATGTGCATTTCTTTCAGATATTCACTTACTATTCAGGGCTGCCGTTTCATAATTTCGTTGGGGAGTAGAAAAGAACTTTTTTGGGGAGTACCGGGGAGTACAGAACGAAATTTACTTCTAGCTAAGCGTTTTTCAAATGAGACGTTTTCCATGTTGGAAGCCAGTGGCGGTCATGTTGTTTTGGCAGAGTCTCTCTAATCTGGTGTGTATTATTCAGTCACTGACTTAAGTATCAAAATACGAGTATTTGTCAGTGAAAACGATTTCCAGGATCCGCACGAGTTTGTTCGACGCGAATGTTACAAAATAGAATACGAAAAAATGTTTATGACTGGTTAGAGGCATTGTAAAAATAGTTTATGTAATTCGAAATTAAAAATTGGAGGACATTTTGGCGTTGGGGAGTACCGAAGTACGACAGAGAAAAAAGGAGTGCAACTCCTATTGTAGTAGGTATTTCAACAGCGGTGTTACTATTCTGTGAAACCTCTAGAGGTTGAAGGGTTTATCGCTTATTAAATTAATACAAACTGCTGATAAATCGGAATAAAAATTAAGAAATAGTTGCCGCTACAGATTCTTATAGGACGAGCTTCTCTTTTCGTAGCTTCTCGTTTGGATGAGTTTAATTTTTTTTTTAGGAATGGAGGGTTCCTCCAATTCGATGTCACTGAGTTGAGAAGCTTTCTTAAGGCCACTTACAGTTTTAAATGTATTTTTAACAGAGTTTTAGTGCAAACTGTGTTCCATGAATTGTTTGAAGCTAATTCAATGCGAAGCGGTAATCCTATTGCGGTCAATTCAGCCGTCAGAGTTTTCCGTTTCCCGACCGAACCTAGCTTTCTGGTCATAAAGTGAATGTCTCACTGGCTGATCTTGATAAACTTTGGGAAGAGTGGAATATTAAGGTACTTAGTTTTTAATTAGACCGAAAGGAGATGAATATTTTGCTGATATATTTACGAAGCAGTACCGATAGATAATAGTATTTCCTCAACCGATTCTTTCGCTTTTTCTTAAATGTTTCCTAGGCAATTGCAGACTCTTAATTCGTGCATACTACTAAGATCCCAAATGAAGTACTTTTTAAGGTCAGTGTTGCCAGTTTGGGGGTTTTCCGCCAGATTTAGGATAATTTCATAATAATTTCGCACAAGGACTGTGTAAACTCCCACAAGATGGATTCAAAAAACAACATGCGTTTGACATTTGCATTGGATGTATTTATTTGTTGCACACTTTTGCATCCGGAAGACCGTTTCAAGTAGCCCATATTCGCGACTTAGGCCCGTTTTCTAATACTACTCATAGCTATTTAAGTTCTACTTCTGTACTTTTTCATAAACCGTCACATGAGATTTTAAGTGGAACTTAAATAGCTCTGAGTAGTATCAGCAAACGTGTCTAACAATTACTTATATTTGATGAAAAGTCTAAACATTAGCTGCAAAGGGTAGTTCTATTCAGTGTTTCATATTTCGGAACTCCAAAAGACTCTCCCGCTTCGTATACCTCCAGATTTTTTCCGTTGCATAATGGCGTCTAATAAATAAAAGAAAATATATCATCTCAGACTCTAAACGACCTTTCAAAGTCAAAGTCGTATTTCAAATATCAAAGTGTCTATTCGCACGTTACGTTTGTACTGACTAGCGTGTGTCTGGCTTCGGGACACGGCTACGTAACGTACTCGTAGTTTGATTAAAAATAGCATTTTAAGAAATAGGTTGGGCCTTAAAACATACAGCCTCGTGACCGAAAATGAAATACTGGAGTTTAGAGTCGTTTTTGCGAGCGAAGCGAGCCAATATACCCCATACTCCTATTTTAAGCGATAAAGCTTTGACATTTCGTTACGTAGCCGTGTCCCGAAAGACGTGCGAATAGCAACAACCTTTAAAAATACACAACATTAGGCCTGTTTTTTTGAACTCCGATCTCAGCAAAGAAAAATAAAGTAGGATTTTCAGCACGCAATTACAACAACTACGCTCTAGTTGACACTTCGAGGAATCACAGTAGATGTTGTAATTGCGTACTGAAAAAGCTCCTTTACTTTGCTCAAAAAAACACGCCCTCTGTTAAAATGTTTCCTGGGAATACAACTTTCTTTTCACATCCATCCTGTGCAGAACACATTTTCTTAAACGGCTTTTATTTTGTGGAAGAACTTCAAAGCAATAAAACCACCAGAAACGGCAATCTGTCGTTCGCAACTGATTTGATGGCAAAATTTGCCAAAGATAAAATCTATGAGCTACTTAGACCACTTAACTCGCAATAACCATAAATAGCTGTGAAGGAACCGGATTGCTAATTTATTGTCATCATATACGTTAATAACACAATAAAACCAGTGTTGCCGCTAAGAGAAAACAAAATCAGCTACAATTCGCTAGAATATCAAGCTGGAAGTGTAGGCGCAGTGGCCTAGTGGCCTCGAATCCCGCAAAAACCCAAATCTAACTTATGGTTTTTTTCACTGCGCCACCTCTCGCAGCGTCTGAGAATCATCCGAGAGTATTACTGTCTTGAAAGAGCCTCTCAATTAGCCGTTTGGAGTCGGCATAAAATTGTAGATCCCTTCAATTCGTTCCAAATATGAAAACTCACACAAAAACGAATGGTTGTGAGAAGCTAGGCCTAGGGTCCCTCAGGACCTGTTGCGCCAACTATTTATTTATTTATTTATCTAGCTGGAAGTATAAGTTCAAAAAATACATACAAAATACTTAAAAGTAAATTATTATTGAATAAAATAAATAAAAATCAAAACTTTCAACAAATACAAGATAACAAAAAACAAATTCAACAAATTGGCCATATCCCCTGTGGTGTCCCATTTAATAAAGTTTATGTTGTGCCATTGGTGTAAAATCTTGTCTATTGCGTCATCTTCAAATCCGAGTTCTTTGGCTACGTCAATAATAGAATTATTGTCTTTGCCCTGTTTAAGAGTCTTCCCTTCACTTAAAACCGTCATTTGAACATGGTTTGTAGTACCTACCGGGGTTTGGTAGTAAAATATCGCTAGAATTTACTAGATTTTATTTTAGCGACATTTTATTAAAAATCTTCGGGAGTCTTAAAAATCCACTAGATCGGCAACAGTGAATAAAACCATTATCTATATCCACCCATAGAATACTTACCCGCCAACTTACGTATCCCAGTTAGCATACAACTATATTCCCCCCACCAATTATTAGCATTCCATTTCGACTGACAGAAATTTTAAATTCAATATTTTCCCTCCCTAACCCGAAACTTCTGAAAAAAAACTAAGACAGAAATAATTATTACCGACAGATGAACAAATTATGCGTATAACAAAACATGAAAATAAGCCCATGCTTGCCCAGATCCAGAGATAGGTATGCCAAAGGTATATAGAAAAATTATAAAAACAATATGCTAATGGGCATCTTCGCAGAAATTGTTCCCCTTTCCTATATAAGACAAAGGCCCGAAAAATAATCGATTTTTTAATCCAAATTAATTGATGACGATGACAAGAGTTGAAAATATTCGGAGTTCATTGCCCCCCTTTGTGTGGCTGTGGTAGACGCATGCGACTGAAAGGTGGCCAATTAAGTGCGACAAGCGTTTCACAAGTCCAGGTCATTTCGCGATACACGACTGCATTGGAACTTTAATGGTAACAAATGACTATCGATTCGTACAATAGCTTGATGTCTTAATAAATAAATGTCGCGTCGTTGGAATTAGCATACACAAAGTTTGAACAGTTGTTGTTCGCCTACTACTTCGTTACCAGTTTGTTGGCTGACTAAGTATCTATTTAGAATAAAATTCCATTGGAATCAACATAAAACGAACGAGATATGGTTTTATGTTGTTTTAGAGTAGATTTGTCATAGGCTTTCAGCGAAGAGGCTTTCAGACTTGGCACAGCCCGTTCGAACTCACTGAAAATCAAGATAATGGATACGATTTCTTAAAGGTCGGCAAATAACTTATATACCCCTTCTGGCGTTATTCAAATTCCATCATCACTTAGTGGTGCTTGGGAACGAGTCTTTCTGCCCTAGCCTACTGATTTCCGTATGTCTTGCAGGGTATGGGTATGGCGAACATCATCACTCAAACTGACACGGCAAACTTAACCACCTCATCAACCACGCTTTATGACTCACTCCCTTTGTAGTCTCGAACTGTATAGCTGGTGCTGGTGCATATCAATCGCCATCCTCAAGCGCGGTTTTTACGGTTTTCCACAATAATCCCTCGGATCTCTGACTACAAAGAGGAGCACTTCCTTATATTCGTACAGTAAAAGCGATGAATTTACGACCACAACACCGAATTCTTCATGTTAATTATAATGCTCCTTCTAATGAGGAGGACGGCATAACCGCAACCCGCAAGAACTGGATCCATCCGCGAACGCATCTGATGATGTGCGACGCAAAATGTAGACAAATCTAAAAATAATAATAATTAGGAGGAGAAGAAGAAGAACCACCACCACTATCCACCGTAGTCAACTATGCGAACCACCAGCCATCTTGGATAATTTTAATTCGTATTTTATGAGTTTGGTTGATGGTGGCCGACCTTGTCATCGCACTGGCATCGCGATGACGATGACGATGATGATGATGGTGCTGCTGTTGCTGTCGGTTCTCATCTTCCTCCGGTGCGACTAAACCTTTTCGATTCCAAGCCCAGATATGGATTGTCTTCCCAGGATTTCCAACTTGTAATTACTATTGCCCCCTCGCTGTATCTATGAACTCGGGATATCGCAATAAATATAACTCATGGATATGCAATAATTACCCACATATACACAGAGAGAGAGAGATAGAGAGAGAGAGATGCGAATACGCACCGGCACCACTCGGCTCAATAACAATAAATTATGCAGATTTTGTCGTTTTTGTCTGTCACCACAGTGGAGACCCTCCGCTCGCCACACCTGATCCACCTGATCCACTTAGCCACCCAAGATGACTGTGAATCCAAAGTGTCGTGCTCTAAGTAGCCGCAGATATTTTAAGCTATTTTACGATCTCTTAGCGATTATCTAAGCGGTGGCGGTGCGTAAATTCCGCACATCTACAAACAGCGACAGACGCAGATGCTGCGGCCATTGGTTAGGGCCTGCGCATCCACTTGGAGAATTGGTTTTCATCTTGCCTACGGAAGCTAAATAAAAAAAAAAAAAAATCACATTTCACCGAAAGCCAATCCCAATCCTTTGTAATCCCAGCATGTAGTCAATTTTCAATTAAACGTGATTTATGGAATTTTTCGCAATTAATCCATTCCATCCGTCGCGTCGCGTCGGCCCACTTATGTTTTTTCGGATCGGCTACGTGGTATCTATCGCGTATGCGTATAATTTCTCGTAAATCACTAATAGGAGATTGTATACTCTCAGTTGGGCACAACAACAGAACAGAGAGTGTGGTCCACAATGCGGAAGAGGAAAATTGTTTTGATTGAAAGATGTGCGCGCAGCCAGCAGCAGCTGTATACCTACCATCAGCACTTCTTGGCTATGATGATGTTGAAGATGGTAGTCATGGTCGTAAAAATTGCGAAATACCAACAGTGGGTGGATGAGAGGTTTCTTTTTTGTGTTTTGTAATTATTTAATGCGAACAAGTAGTGAGTGAGATGGACTTAGACACATACATAGATAGTTATACTGTGGCGCTACAGCTGCGCGCATAGCTTTCACCCGCGCGCACTATAATGGGAGGAAATGGGAAAATATTTGTTTAATCAGAAGTAAATTTCAAGCGGTGGGGTTTGTTGGTTGCGAAATTTTTAATTAAATTTTCCATGTTGACCCGAGCACCATATAGAGGTTTGGAGGTATACACCTATTCGAAAGACGTCCTAGATTTACTGGACCGTTAGAAGAGTGATGGAGTTTCTTCTACTCATTTTTAATTATTATGACGGCCAACATCAGAAGGTTAAGATGCAGTGCTGTTCAAAAGGTGGGAGATGTTGTAAAATTGTATTACGACTCTTTGAAATGATTGCGTTCGGGACTATTGAAGATAAGTTGCTGAGCTATGGGCCTCGAGAGGAAAGGGACTTTGGGTACCAATGGTGGATATAGTATTTTGCATTTTTTGTTAAATACTTCTCTCGGGGATTTCGAACCTTTTAAGAAAACCGGAGGTTATGCATTAAGTTTGAAACAATTTTATTTTATCCTTACTATAATAAAACTGTATACCTTTTTGCTCCTTTCCGGCTAAAAGGTGTTTGTTCGGAATAGATTGAAAAAGTGCTGCACGAAATCGATGCCGGTTTGCACAGTTGCATTGAAAATTTTCGAGATTACCCGATAATTACAACATTGTTGAACATGCCATGCAAAAAAAATAGATTCAATGCAATTATGAACAGAAATACTGCTGCAAGCTTGCAGTAGTTTTGCGTTTTCGAAAAAGAGTTCATTATATGCAGTACATTTTTTGTTCACTTTCATTCCTATAAAACACAAATAATAAGTATGTAGGTATATTTGAACTTTTAATAATAAAACAAAATCTTCATTTATTTTCGATAAATCCATTAAATTTTTATTTATTTTACCTACTTACTTGATCGCAGTTTGATTGTCATTTTGCTTATATGAATGCTTATAACAACTGTCGTCATGCAAAGATAATGCAGTTTTTTTTTACATTAATGAACGCAAAGATTTTTTTTAGATTTTAAGATATAAATCATCTTTGTAGGTTATAATGCAGTTGAACAATAAGCATTAAACTATAAATTGTATACAATTCTTTTCGATTGAAACTAGATCGTTGCTTTTTGCCAGAGTTCAGTGGAGGAAATTTTGTGTGTGTGTGTGCGGCAAAATCTGTTTTTTTCTCTTTGTACCTCTTGTGCTGTGTACCAGTGATGCAAATCGAATTTTCTCAATTGTACTGAAAACTGAAAAGAAATAGTACTGAAACGTACTAAATACAACATAATTTTTGGAATGTCATAAATATGGATTGTCAGGCTAAAAAAAGAATATCATATCATCATCACTCCGAGTGTGAATTAGATTTACATAAGTTAATTTCACACCTTACCATTTAATCCGCATTTTTTAAACCCGATGACTAAAATTTCCATTTATAGTATTCACTCAAAAACATGCATTCAATTACATAAACCTACTAATCTTAAATCTAATCTTAAATTTCACATAAAATGACATTAATTTTATATTGTCTGTCACTTGGAAATTCACACTTGATTTGTTGTGTGCAGAGTTTCATTTGTATTGTATTAATTATGAATTTAGCCGCCAAACTGACACTTTTATTGATATTTGATATAGTCGAAGACGAGCACGACGTTGATTCATCATCAAAAAATGTCAGTATTATGAAATTGAGTTTTAACCCGAGTTAAAATACCTGAGCTGGTCTCCGCAGTGCAGTTTAAATTCAATCGGTTTCAAGTTAAAAAAAAAACTGAGTTTATTTTCGGGTTTGATGACTGAATATAATACACTTGAGTTTAGTTTTTGGGGTGAATAATATGGCCTCATATGTTTGGTTTATTTCAAAACTACAAAATAGTAGGTACTCAAAATTGGGAAGTGATACTTGCTTGATACTTACTTGATACTGAAATCAGTTTAATAGTAATGGGAGAAACAGATTAACACACAGCAACAGCGAATTTAGGATTAGCTCTAACGTTGATGTCGCTGTCGATGTTGCTGTGCTAATGTGTTCAAAGTAATTAAACTACAGTGGTTCTAAAAAGTTGTCAAAGTTGCTGTTGATGTCGCTGTGTTAATCTGTTTCTCGCATTAGCCTTTTTTGAACAGATAAAAAGTTAGCAGCTTTTATTTCTTCCACATATTTCTGTAAGGTGCAGGGAAATAAGTCCCCGGGAACTAAGTCCACTGAGGGACTTAGGTCCCACTTAGTGGGAAGTAAAACCACTTTCGTGAAGTGGACTTAGTTTCCATGTAAGGTGGGAACTAAGTTCACTTTCTTATGGGAACTTAGTACACATTCAAAAATAAGAAGAGGGAACTAACTTCCAACATTTAAATTTGGATACACTTTTGTTTAAATAATCACGGCGATTTTTCTTTGACTATTTTCAGAGTCTTGCATGCTGAATTTTTTAAGTTTTATTCTGCATGACAAAATACTCTCTTCGAAATTCAGTCAGCAAGACTCTGAAAATAATCAAAGACAAATTTCGGTGATTTTTGGCGCACGGACGAGACTAAATTCACGCGAATTTCTTACTTTTATTTTCTCAAATTTTCGAAGGCTAAAACAAAAAAGTTGTTTGAGAAAATTAATTGACATTTTTAGCCTTCGAACATTTTAGAAAATAAAAGTAAAAAATTCGCACGACCGTCGATTTTTCTTTGATTACTTTCAGAGTCCAAACCGCAAACCGAATTTCGTTTTTAAGTTTTTTTACATATATTGCTCTGCCTAAGTTAAAATTTAATTTCTCTTTAGTTAATAAAAATTGTAAAGTACCAACTTGACTCTTTAATTTAACTTTGTTCTTAGTCGACAGTGAGAATTTACTTCACATTAAAAGGGAAATAAAACCACTCAGAGTTTTCGGAATTTATTTCCCACCTTACATGGGAATTAAGTCCACTTCACGAAAGTGGTTTTATTTCCCATTAGGTGGGAACTAAGTCCCTCAGTGGACTTAGTTCTTGGGGACTTATTTCCCTGCACCTTTCTTTAATCGGGATATTTATTCATTTTTATCTGTGCTGTGTTCTTTTTACCCGACTGGACATAGGGAGAGTTATGTGTTTCGCGCGTATCCTATGTATGTTCCTACGTTGCGCTCTGCAGCTCAACCGGCTTGACCGATTTTGAAGAGTGAGGTGTCATTAAATTCGTATTCTTTCCGGGAATGTTATAGGCTAAACAAATAAATATAAAAATATTAATTAAAAAAAAAAAAAATTGTCACAAAAATGTCGTCAGTGAGATTATTTTTTGGTCAGTCGGTTTTTTTGGTTTCTTAAATTAATCATTATATTAATACGTGAACATCCGGGCTTTCCGTACGCGTTTTTGGTATTTAATATGAAATGAGGAGAATGAAACTTATGTTTTTTGAAAGGTACTGTGCCGTAGATGTGCACAAACCCAAAATCGTGGGTATATGTTGCCATTAGGCCTGGTAAAATTATGTTATGAATTCCCATTACAAAACAGGTAATTAATTACTATTATTCTTTCTTTTTTGTATGCACCTTTTGTGCTTTGTGTTTTTTTTTTGCTATCTTTTTTAAAATGAGTTGGAGTACTTAAGAGTAGTAGAGCGAATGTGCCACAGTTCAATTGTGATTTAAAATGCGCTGGCGATGACGAAGCAAGGCAAGCACAAGTCAGCTAGTAGTAAATAAAAGTCCTCCCAGTGCAAAATTTATGGAAACTTAATTTTTACGAATTTTCCAATTTGCTTTTAAGATTTTATAATTTTCTCGCTGTATGAACCTTCGTTAGGCGTAGAGAAAGACAACAAAGAAAAGGTATCTGAAATCGGACGATCCGTTCTCGAGTTATAGGCGGTCTTACACATGCAACTTGGCAATAAATCTGCTGGTGTACGAGTCTCTCTATTAAAGACACGTTTTCTTAACCAATGAAAAGCCGGGCAGTCACAGAAAATGTGTTCGGAGGATTTAACACATTCTCCAGACAGAATGCATTCTGTTTCCGGACATAGGCTCATTTTCTTGAGGTGGTTTCTAGGTCCAAAATGACCTGAGAGGAAGCCTACTAGCTTTCTTATATTATCCTTACGTAAGAATTGTAAGAATTTCTTTGTAGGAGTATAGCTTAATTGATTGTGTGGCCCAGGACATGCTCCCAGTATTCATGACGAAGTTGTTTTTCCCACTCAATAGTTATCCTTTGCGCAGTAGTCCAATTGACTGTGCAGTAGGGTTCTGATCCACAGAGAAAAGATTCTGAACCAGCCCTAGCTAGTTTTTCTGTGGATGTTTGTTGCCTGCAATACCCTGATGACCGGGTACCAAGCAAAGTTTTACCTTGTTGTGTTTAGCTAGGGTTTGCAGAGCATCGTGGCAGCATTTAACTGTTTTAGAGTCCATTGTATTGGACGCCAAAGCTTGTAAAGCTGCCTGACTATCCGAGAAAATTCGTATAATTGCGCCTTTAATACCTTTTTTGGAGATTAGGCTAGCACAAGTTTGCTCCAAAAGACAGAAGAAAATCGTTCGTCCGCACAAGATCGCTTGAACGTTTCGCCTTACAGAATCTGAATCCTGTCGGAATAGTTTCAAATTTCAATTCTCTCGTTATCTATATCAGAAGTTCAATTGTCAGTAGACATTTTCCAAAGCAAATGCATTATGGAACTAATACCTCCACCTTGTTACGCGTTTCGAATAAAGAGAACCCACGATTTCGTCATTCAAAGAAATTCAAAGAAATTCCCTTTCTGAATCAAAATCAAAAGAGCCTTAACGCGAACTTGTTTGTTTGATGAGAATATCACCTATCCCCACCCGCGCTCCTCAAATGGAAGCAATGGCAGCCAGCGAGCTAACAAGATTTTCAAATAAAATTAAGAAGCTAAGCACCACCGTGATCTTTAAAATAGAATTGTATAATTTGTCACTTAACTCATCATTAGATGGGGAAAAAAAAAAACTCATTCGCGGATTATGCAAATACAAATGATCCATGAATGATTTGTTGTTGTATCTCATCACCAGAAATATAATTCAGCACGACCACCAAGCACCGACTGCTGACAGGCAGTCCTAAGACAATGCGCTAGACGAAAAGTTAAAGCCAAAATTTATGATGTCTATAATCCCGTGTTTATCTTCTTTAAAATAAGATACTTATGTGTCTCTTTATATCAATGAGTGAATATTGTGAGCCGCATGCAACCCACAATCAATTCCAATTCCAATTTCAAGTCAGCCACTCAGCCGAAATAAATACCGCACAGTTGCTGCGGAATGATATATGCCCGGCACTGGCTTAATGACGGGACTTGCTGTTGCTGTTCCTGTTGCTGGCTTGGTGGTGGTGAAAATGCAGTCGCGCCGTCATTGCTGGCATCATGTCAAATTGACGACTAGAAGTTAAGTCTGGAAAATATAAAAAAAATACTTCTGGGACTGGGCCTGGGATACTCATATGTCGTATCCATGGGGCAATCGCAATCGCACAGCCAGCCTTCTCGCTCGTGTAAATGATTGCAATTTTATGTGGAATTGCAGTGAGTGAATGAGTGTTGTTGGAAAATTGCATTGCATATGGTTATGTATCTGCACAGTTCTGCTAACGGTATACAACGACCGGAGACTGGTATTTCGAAATTAACTCGCCGGACACACATTAATATTGTGTTTCGGTATCACAGCGCTGATATCTCTGCAGTTAGATAGATTTTAATGGAGTGATTACATTCGAATGTGTGGCATTACCATCTGGCAGTCTGACACAAGTGGCATATCTCTTGTAACAATAGATTTCTTTCCCACAATATAAGTCGGTGGTGCTCGTACTCGTGCTATGTGTAGGAACTTACTCTCAGCCATAAATTTTCGCTCATAATATCCTTTTTCCATCAGCACAATCTCTGCCATTCGATGATGGTCAGCGCAAAAAAAAAAAAAAAAAAAATGATGGCTCGCAACTACATGCTGCCGGCCGGTGTTATACTCGTATGCGCACACGTACGCATGGAGCTGCTTGCGTTCGGCGGCGTCGCGTCGCCCCAGTGTTGGTGCTTGGTGCTCTCTGCTTTCAGCGAACCTTTGTAGGCAAAAATTTGCAACGTTTAGTTTTAAATGGTCAACCATTTTAATTTTCAGCTTCGGTGCAGACTATTAAAGCTCATTAAAGTTGATTGGGTTTTGCATTTCGTAGATACTTTTTAATGATTAGCTTTGATGCATGAAGATGGGAGGCATTTTCTTTATTACACAAGTACCTATGGTCGCGGTCGGAGAGTGCCCATGCAGAGATGCGAGTGCGAGGAAGGAGCCTTTCATTTATGTGGTAGAGGGGTTTTTGTTTTTGTTTTTATTTCTTTTCTTTTTTTTCGTTGGCGCTCCTGTGTCTTAAGCGTAATAAGAACACTAGTTCATGGTGTTTGGTGCTACCTCGTATACCTATAGTGTTTTCCACAAGAAGACGGGCGTGTGTTTCGTTTTCTTCGTCAACGGTGGTACGACGTACGAGCCTGTGTGTGAGAGGGGAGTGTGATGTTGTGCATCTGTTATTTCTGTTCAATGTTGCAATTTAATTTAAAACTCTTCTCTCTTATTTTTTTTATCGATATTGAATGGGAGCTAAAGTGGAATAAAGTAATGGAACGAAGTGGGAAACAATACGATGCTATTTCGAAGAATTTTATAATTACAAATGGGAAATGAAATGAGAGGTATTTTGATTAGGACTGCGCTTTGTAGGGACCTAGGGAAATTCAGATGATAGTGGGAAAGGTTTCATATTCCATAACCATCGAAAGGAATGCCAGTCCAAATTTGTGTGGTGGAAAATACTCTTCTAATTTATGGTGCATCGCCAAGGGTGTATTTGAAATGAAATAGGAAACATTTTTAGATAGGTATGGTGGGGAATCAAGAATGACATAGAGTTGGCTTCATTTGAAACAAATCGACATAAAATTAGTACCAGATGTCCAGGATAACCGATGTAAAATGCTAAAGTGGAACCTGTGCGCAGCTCTCGAACCTCCGCCATGGACTTCAAGTTAAGGGGGGCAGTCGCCGTACCCGTAAAGGACCAACCAACCATCTTATTCTGGGATCTATCTTGTAAAAGGTGTCTTTTTGAAGGGTACATGCATTTAAAGTGAAATACCAACTCATTGGTAGCATTGACTAGGTTTTAGAAAAACAAATTTATAACATTGTGGAGAATGATTTCGGACATTATGGGCCCTGTCGCATGTTGAAATGATTAGCAATATTGTAGTATAATTTCGGATAAGCTCTTAGAGCCGTTGAGAGTCATGAATCGTGAGTCTTTTTAGGGTTGTAGCGAAATGGCAAATCAATCAATGTGAGCTTAAATCAGCTGTCAGCTTGTCATTTGATTGGCCCAAGGAAAAGTTTTGTCAGTTCGAAAAACGCAGTTCTAAAAAAAAAGAATATGTGTATATATGTAATGTCCAGGTTTGGATACGGGAGTGCACTGATCTCCATTAAAAGGGATCCGGTCGAAGTTCTGCTTTTAAAATTCTGTCTTCTCACACAAAAAGTAGGTATGCTTTTTTTAATTCTACTTCACAAAATTTTGATTTTCAAATTTAAATCCATAAAATTCTGCTTATTCGGCTTCTTTCCAACTAACAAATAACGTAAACAAAGAACAAGCAAAAAATAGACTTAAAAAAAAAAAAACATTTATAAAAATTAAAAATTATGTACTTTTAATTTGTAAATAAAAATTAAATTAAAAAGAAACAAGAGTAAATAGATTAATATTGACAAAAAATCTTAATAACAAAAAAAAAAAATAATGCGAAATTTTATTAAAAAAAAATAAAGCAGTAAAAAAATAAACTTTTATTCATTGTAATCTCATTTGTTTACTTTTTATAAATACTAATAAATGATAAATATATTTTTACGCACCTTATAAATTTAACGTACCTACCCAATACAATACATTCCTATAATGTTTGAAAATTATTACTTTTTGAAATTCCTAGTCACTTTGTATATGAAAAGGTTTATTTGCAAACTTTCTTTGCAAAACTCAAACAATATACTTTTTTATTAAATCAAATATATGTAGAAGCTTCATTTCGGCAGTATAAAAGGACATCCGAAATGTTGCTTAGTAACAAATTTCTTCGACAAACATACCCGGTAGGATCTTCGAATACTCTAAGACCATTTTCCGCCATTTTTTGATGGTTCAGTGGACAGAAAAGGACTTTTCATCAGTCGTCCTAAAAAATATCAAAAACAGTGTTGCTTCTTCTGTTTACTTTCGCATCTCTATATAAAAAAAAAATTAAAATCGTATTTTTAAATAAATACCCACGCATCTCATCCCAGGAGGAAATATAAGGCTACAAATAAAAATTAAGAAAAGAGGAGATAAAATTAAAAAAACACATCCATCTCTGCTTTATAAAATTCTGCAAACCATAGAAATAGGTTTGGAAAATGTTCAAAAGCGTGCGATTTTTTTTTCGTTTGTTTGCAGAATTTTGTTAAGCAGAATTTTGAAAAGAAAAATGTAGAAAAGCATAGTTTTGAAAGCAGAATTTTTTGAAAAGAATTTGACCCCAACCCCCTGTAAAAAATATGTTATCATAAGCTTGAACACCCTAGGAGCTGTATAGTGACTAAGAGTGCATAACTGGAGGATGGAGGTAACAAGTATTTATGACTGATATGGCAGGAGGGACTTATGGCTTGATGCCGTGGTAGCAGTAAGCTCCAACTTGAGTGGAATAACTTGTAAGTTGTAAGACAAGTAATCTTCTTGACTGTTTACGTTTCAACAGCAACTTGGTTTAAGAAAGAAATCCATTCGTTGCAAAACCTTTAACAAAAAATATCTCTATCGATGTCTATGTTTGAACCATCGTTAATAAAGGCAACTACGGTCTCCTTGTCTCATCTGTAGCTTTTTCATAAAAACACTGGTTTTTTCTGCACTTCTTGGAGTGATAACTACTTCTGTCGAGTGCGAGTAGGTATGTTTTATGCATGTTCTTCCAATCGGTAATAGCAGGTGTTTTAATAGAAAATTCTCCAACGAATTTCAAAGGCATGTTGTTTCAGCTGATGTTTAGTTGAAGGCACATGATGTCCTTAACCACCTCAAAGTTGCTACTTTTAATACACAGCTCCTAAAATAGAAGTTACACCTACAAGATGAAGATAAAAAAAAAATAGATTAGTCAACTGAAACTCCCTCATGAGCTATTCTACCTCAAAGAGGAGGATACGCAGTTTATCCTGTTCCAGCTTCATTTTCCACTTTACAGGCCAAGTTTTAAATATATAGTTCTAAACGATAGAGCTAAATATAGAGAAAGTAAGCGCGTGATCGTTTTTTTTTTGTGGATAGGATTATGAAGCTGATAAGTCGTGCTTCCTTCCAACTTTCTTGCGCCCTACCCCTATGAAAATATTATTTCCGTAATCGAGGAGTCTTTTTTGGTAAACCATCAGGGACTGATCGAAACGTTCGTATGATTCTTATACACCTACCTGCCTACCTCTTCTCCCAATGCTAGGTTGTGGAACTGGTTCTTCGTTGACTATACTCTGCCCCAACATTCGAACTGGAATTTGTTTTATCATTTGGAAAATTCTATAAATTCCACCGCGATATACCCACCTGATATCTGAACCTAAAATTCCTGAAATTCTTCCTCGAAGCACGACCTTGTTCAGTCATCTCTGCCAAACGTATAACGCCCCACCAGCTGTATGAGTATACTCAGCCAACCAATCGATTAATCTACCTCAATTGAATAATACTTCATTTTCTCGATTTAATCGAACGTAATTCCATTTGCATACGAGTACGAGTACGAGTATGAGTATACAAGGCATCCACATGTGTCATGTCTAGTTAGAGAATTCCATCTACCGCGACCAATCCATTCAATCGTGGTACTTAACATTTTGGTTAAGATCATTTCAAAATGTACCGCGCGCGCACTCGCTCAAGTCGAAAGAAATTCACGCAAATAAATAACTCAAAGACCACAATCGATCCAAAATCCAATTCAAAAACCATAAAATCAAGAAATCCATCTTATGGATCAACATAAATTGTGCTGCGGTTGCAATATTTCATCATTAGACGGAATAGTTGTATTGACGCGACCGCATTTGGTTTGCTCGTATCCATCGACGACGTTTAACATTTTCTTCTTACGCCGCGCCGAGCCGGGCCAGATAGTATCCAATGGCCGCCGAAGAGCTCACACACTCGCGGCTTACGAAAATGTTGACACATGTTATCGATCAGTTTTTGGCAGAGTTTGGCAGCAAAACGATTGTTGTCGTGTCCATTAAAGTGATCGCGTACAACAGCTTGTCATTAGGTGTAAAGAAAAACGGCCACAACACGTTTAACCGTTTACGGCTCACACAAATGCACACACATTACACTGTATTCGTATATAGAGTGTTGTGCTCTCGGTGACCCAATTAGAGAGAACCAGCTAGAGACGAAATATTTTTATTCGTATCCCGAAATGGCGATTGCTATGTTTTAATTGTTTTACACGGTTTGCATAGCGAAACCGTTGCAAAACATGCATCCTGCTGCCCGATCGATGATTTATCGCTGCAGAGGCACGCCTCGCAATTGGTATATTGAACATTTTCGCACACACATCGGCAAAGGCAAAAAAAGAAAGAGTGGACGCTTTTCGCGGAATCTCCGCACTAGATCTCCCATAGCCATATCCATATCCCATTCATTAAAAGACTCGATGAAGAAATATCCATCAATCAAGCCAATTGTAATTGTAGGACCGCCGGCTGCCGCAGCAACAGTTGCAGGTTGCTTTCAAATTAACACCAATTTTAGAAATACACTCATTTAAGGCCACAGAGTCTGGCCTTACGCACCGGTATGAAATGTCACTGCGGCCAGAGATACACCAGCGGCACTGGCTCGCGATGATGATGAATTTCGTTGCAGAAACTAAGAGTGGTTCTCGGAATTGGTTAAACATGACATTTATGGCAACTTAACCTGGCAACTTAATTGATTGATTGTGCTGCATAAATTACGATATCGGGATACCAGAGAGTGAATAGAACAGCTTGCAGGTTGCAGCTCTGAGCGGTGAGTATCCTATGCAGTATGCATATTTTTAATTGCCTCAGATGCCCGGGTCGGGTAAACAATGCATAAATAAAAAATGTTGGCGGACTGTTGGCAATTTTGTTGTTCTCTCAAGTCGCTGATTAATTAGAAGACAGCGCTCCCGCAATGGTACATTTATTGAATTATAATCGCAGACCTGTACTGAGGGTGTGAAAACATGTTCAAGCCGATTAGAATAATTTTTCAAATGCAAAGCACCAATGAGGGATTTGTGCTGGGCAATGGGATCGCATGTGTGTGGAGACTCACCGCGACATGGATTTGCATATTCCGACTGTACAAAAAGGAATTAATTGGCCAGTTTAAATAAGGAAATGACAAGTCTATTGGCCTGGCAATTGCGTTAGAGTTGGTCGGTAAGTAGACAGACAATTGCAAACTTAAAATTCATTGATTCAGATTGCGGTTTGAATTGTTGCGCCACAACTTGGGGTAGTTGCAGATTTTTTTATATATCTTTAACAATAATGGGCTTCACGGATCAGCTAAGAGTCAGTTCGAAAACAGTGACTTATTTTTATTTCGCGTATTCTCACACAGAACACCGACGGTCACTAGTTGCAGGGCGAAACAATTCCATTCTGATCGCATTCTATTAACCTGATTTCTACTGTGAAATTGATATTGTCAGAGCTATTACAACTGAAAGGTATAATTAGGAGCCTCGGTACGTTCTCGAAAGTAGGAACAAACTTCGACGATGGACGTATTTTTCAACATAAAGCTGAGTCTAAAGGTATATCTTTCTATTGAGCTGTCCTGCATTGAGTATTATGGTAGGCGCAGTGGCTTAGTGTTAAGTGTGTTGGACTACCAGCGGTCTCATGTTAGATTCCCAAAAAAAAAAAAAAAATCCACCTTAAGTTTTTTTTTTCAAACATAATCGTTTATGATTACTCAGTGGGGAACCGAGGAGTAACAACGATTTGGGGGGTTACCCTGACAATTGAAGGTGGGAAATTATGTCGAATTTCAGTTTGTGAATAATTGTTGTTTTTGAGGGAAAAATCATTCTCGACTTGTTTAAGACGTCTTTATTAGTAGGTTCATGTCGCTGAAAAATTGCGAAAAAGGGACTAAAAAGTTGTCCGAGCCAAGAAAGGATCCTCCACATCAAATACTAAGAAAAAAAAAAAAAACAGCAACAAAGACATTTATTTTTAACAAAAAACAATTGTTTTCATTACGAAACACTTCTTTTCGTATTTTTGCAGTCTTTTTCGTTGAATAAAGAATAAAATCTTACTTAAACTGAAAAGGGTCCATTTAGTTCATTTTTCCAAAAACGGGAACCAAGGGTCCTGAGGCTAAAAAGGGGCCAACGGCAACGCTGCTTCGATCCACTGTGTAGAGCCTATTGATAACCCAGGGCAATAAGCACTTGGATTGAATCAGTCAGTAACTTGAAGGGCACCATTATGAAGTTTGACTTTTAAAATTGCATTGTTTCTAGTGGCAGTCGATTTGACAGATGATGACAGATGACTTCTGCTCAGTAATACCAATTTGTTGTCATTTTATTCAAATAAAGGTTTTTTTTTAGAGGTAGGTATAGAACTTTAAGTTGGTAACACTATTTTAACTGGCGGCCATTTTATCAGCTGTCAAGTGATTTATTTTTAGTTTGGTTTGACATTTCAACATGAATAGACTGACGCCTGAACAACGCTTCCAAATTGGCCCAAAACAAGATTGCCGTTGATCACAATTTTCATAAGCGAATTTTGTTTAGCGATGAAGCTCACTTTCGGTTTAAATGGATACGTCAATAAACAAAACTGAAGTATTTGGAGTGATGAAAATCCTCAAGTGTATGTTGATACGCCGCTAAATGCACAAAAACGGACTGTCTGGTGAGCTTTTTTGGTTGGTGGAATAATTGGTCCGTACTTCTTTAAAAACGATGCTGGCTAGAATGTTGCAACCAATGGTGACCGCTATAGAGCAATGATTACTGACTTTTTTGTTCGTCAATTCAACAACCATGATGTGCACGAGCTGTGGTTTCAACAAGACGGCGCAACATGTCACACAGCTCGTGCCACAATTGATCTATTGAAGGAAACTTTTGGTAACCGCATATAGTTTCACGTTGCGGACCCGTGAATTGGAATCCAAGATCGTGCGATTTAACGCCGCTTGACTATTTTCTGTGGGGTTATATGAAGTCGCTAGTCTACGCTGATAAGTCCGCGAAACGATTGACTACTTGAAGGACAACATTCGCCGCGTTATTGCCGATATACGGCCACAAATGTTAGAAAAAACAATCGAAAATTGGACCTCCAGATTAGTCTACGTCCGAGCCAGCCGTGGCGGTCATATGCCAGAAATCATATTTAAATTATAATGCCAGAAGATCATCCTTCGAATAAAGTAAATTTCATGTCAATTTAAAAAATGCGTCTTTGTTTTATTTCAAAATTCTATACCTCTAAAAAAAAAACTCACTTTACTTGTCAAATGGAAGTCTATATTCGCCGCCTCAGCATTTACGTCGATAAAGTGGTGCAGAACTGGGACTCCAGATTGCACTTCCTTCGTTGATAACTTTGACGCGGCTTTTATAAAGTCGGCTGAAGTTCTTAACGAATTTAAAACGAAGATCGTTTGTTTTATGCTTGTTGTCTCCTTTCTACAAAACCTACTGACTGCCTCGTGCACATTTTTGCGTCGGCCTATGAGTCTCCTAAATACGTGCCTAATTATTTTCTGTTCTATACTCCCATCTAAAATTTCACATCGCTTTGGTTAGGTTAGGGAGCCTAAAACGTCTCTATTCACGTCATACATATATACCATAGATATCGGACCCTCATTAACTGTCATTTAAGAGCTTCTCAATTAGCCGTTTGGACTCCGCATAAAACTGTAGATCCCTTTCATTCGTTCCAAAAACGAAAGACTCACAAAAAACGAATGGTTGTGAGAAGATAGGTCTAGGGTTGCTACAGGCCTGTTTCGTCAACCATATTTTTAATTCTTAAGTCGAACATAAAACACGGTAAAAAAAATTATGAAAACAAGTTGAGTTTTTTTTTTTAAATAGCCAAGTCTGCTGGTTTTACAGATTTCTTCTGCCGGGAATCACCATCATCGTCTGCGTATCAAGAGCGATGACACCATTCTCCGTCTTTGCAAGGCATGTGTCCTCATCACTTTCTCACTTCAGATCGCTCATATAAGCTCGCTAAATTGATACTTACACGCGTTCCTGTGTGAAGGCCAATAACAAATCTCATTTACCAAAATGTTGCCATAATGAGTTTTAATACACTTTCCGCTGAACGGCCTGGAAGATCCAGCTCTAAAGTGTTCCAGTTGATTGAATTTAAAAATTACCCAATCCACGAAAATGCACCCATAAAAATATACAACCACCGAAGGACGAATGTGGTTCACAAAAACACAAAAAAAGAAAAAAACTAAATTACCAACAAGTTTAAGATAAATGCTATTATTGATACCGCGCACTAACCCAAAAAAGAAGGCCAAATGACCAGTTTGGCGAATTGCAGAAAAAAAAAAAAAAACCCTCTGACCATCGAACTGAGTGGCGCGTAATAGTAGGTACGTTTAAAACGCTCGCTAAAAAAAGCAATTTACAAAAATGCGCGTTTTTATTACCAATCAACTGATTTAATGTCCATTAATTGACAAATTCATTGCGATTGTCGGACATATGGGTCCCGTATACACTTTCTAGCAAGGAAGTACACTCTGTCGGCTAATCTATTTCAAAGACGATGTGCATCCGTCATCGGGAGTGCTGTTTGCTGCACAACGGCGTCAGAAGGAAGTACTATACAAGCGAAACTTAATTTGATTGCATTACATAGATAGCGTGCAAAAGGAGGCGCACCACTTACAGAAATATAGATTAATTTATGTTTTTTCCCCGCCTGATGAACGGCTCGGACTTCGGACATACTCATGGCAGCAAGTGTTAGAGCAAAGAGTGGTTGAAACGAAGAAAAAAAAAAACACACACACACATACAAGACCAAGCCACACAACAAAATGCAATTAATGGCAGATGCTGTCTAAAATTGAACTTCCATTTCAGCGAGTCCATCGAGCAAGAGCGAAGGATTCGCTGATGTGCACTGACGTCGCAGACGACGGTGACCACAATCGCGCCAGCTCCATCGCCGACTAGATAGATAGGGACGATACCAAAACTTTATTTACCGCATGAGGTCGCTACTCGCTGCTCGCTGCTACTTGGCAGCATTTTTTTCGCTGTTTTACGAGCATTTCTTCCTTTTTCTTGGGGGGCGTTCCATTTATGATATGCGCCAGATTATTATAAATGCATCACATCCAGCGAGAGAGATATAGAGAGTGTGTCCAGAACATATGCCCATTAAAAAGTTTTTTTTTTTTTTTTCAACGCTCAGCACTCGCGCCAAGGCTACAAAGGAGAGGGAAAAATTACGATATTGATACCATCCAGCCTATTTCCTTGAACGATAAAAACCGCACTCTGGGACTCCTTCTTCGTCTTCCAAGAGGAGGGGTTTTAATTGTTGCTGGCTACCACGGCTCCTGTGGAAGTACCCCGCATGTAACATTGCACATTCTTCTTCTTCCGAGCGTTGTTCTACCCATGTTCGGTCGACACCAAAAATTAAGGATTATTAATCGCTGTTCCTAATCAATTATCTTTCCATCTTTAATTAATTTTCTATATGTACGACGAATATGGTTGGCATAACGCGGACCATGGGGCACGTACTTGAATGTTAATTTATCCTCCCTTCCTCTGGTGCCGTTTGCCAAGGATGCCAAAGAACATTTTCATAATATTTTCGCTTTGAAGACCGATTCTCACATTAATTTTAGGGGGTAGAGATGCTTTCACCGAGCACAGTTGGACCATGGGTTTTATTTTCTTCTCCGGATTAAAGGAGGTGTACCTCGAGGTGATAATGATCTTGTTGATTGGGGGTTTGTTGGTTTTCTGAAGACGATTCGCCTGGCAAAAAGAGAAGAAAATTATTTCGACTCCGTTAACAGATTTCATGTCTTAATTTCCGGTAAAAAATAAATAAAAATGCCTACTTTACCGCTATGCACGGTGTGAGTGCCACCCACTCGAGGGAAAATGTGTGACAAGCTCATAAGATGTCAATTTGGGTGAAAAGCGATAGTAATGCCAGAAGCCACTGACAATATAAAAAAGATACGCTCAAGTGAACGTAGATAGAAGTTGTAGGTACTTGCTGCTGCTAACTCGGAAATGTCAACTGCTTTAGCGGGACACGTAACATATACCCAGTTGCAGGTTGGCTATTGTGCTCCGGTGGTAGTTACACTGAGCTGGCAGTCAGATGATAGAGAATGTGACGATTTTTTCCGTTTGCTGATTGTAATTGGTGCTGTGACATCAGTTACGTTAGCTGTTGCGGATGGTTGCTCTTTTTGCAACGTTTTCCATGAGATATCGGGATGACTTCATTACGATGATGGGCGAAATAATTCGCAATTGAAATTCGTTGCGATGGGATCGCCACGTATTTGCCACCTAAAAGTGTGGTATAGAAAATGTATTACTAACCCGCTCAGAGTTGGCCGTGACCAGGTATTGAATTGCTTGAATCTGTTCACGTCTATCGACCAAAGGAAGTGTCTTTCTTTTCATAGTATTCTTCTTTCAGTAACTAATAACCTGTGACTGGTGCTCTTGCAGCACGGGTTTGATGAAATGTTGGTTACGTATTTGTGCAGTACTTTTTTTTTTTTAAGTCCCATGCTCAGTTAGTACTTACTTACTTACTTAAGATGGCGCCACAGTCCGGGGTGGACCTCTGGGCCTCAACCAACCAGATTCTCTAGCCAGCACGATGTTTAGCCAGCTGTCTCCAGTTTCGCACGCTAAGATGGAAAAAGTCTCCTTATACTTGCGTGCTCCACCTCAACCTGTTACACTTTTCTGGGTTTAAATAGAAGTGAAGTCAACGATTCTAGTTTGTCAAACAAAAGAGAAAAAAAAAAACACGAGAAAAATTGCAGCCGCCGCTGCGCCGATGGGTTAAAAGTCGTTAATGGGTATTGGTAGGGAAACGTCAATTCGTTGATGCTAATTCACCGGTGGTATATGGTGGGGAAAAGTGCAACAGGTAGCCGGTTGTATGCTACCGCCTCGGTCGCTCAGCTGGTGTGGGCTCAGTTCAGCGGTTTAGCAATTAAATTAAAAGTATAAAGAATTCTGAAAAGGATACGAAAGAGGATACGAAAATCCAAGAAGAGGATACGAAAATCCAATTTTTGGTTGGATTACAGTGGGCGCCAATCTTTTTACAAGGAATTTTGAAACCTTATAGAACAGCTTCCCGATGATGAAAATTATGAACGAACTTGATAAATTAAAAAAGAATTGATTTTCACCTCGTTATAAACACCGTTTGGGAAAATGGCGTCGTATTTAGCAAATTGGTTGGGTGGTAGAACAAATGATGGACGCCGATGAAATGGCCCACTATCGCTACTTCCTGAATTTTTACAGTGTGTGTCCCGCTTTTCTAGGATTTTGACGAAACGAAAGCCAACGTAATAAAATTAACACTTTAACGTCCTAACTAACGCGGTGCTCTGAATTATTTCACAAATGCACATGAACAAAAAAATACTCTACTTAGCTTGCTTCCCTTATCCCCAAAGACCTGTCCTGGAAGGTAATTCTGTGTCTTTCCTGCCGCCTTTCCGCCTTTCTCTCCTCCTCATTTCACTTTTTTTATGTTAATACTTCTTAACCTTAAACGTTGCTATTGAAGTAATAGCCTTTTAACTTTGCAATTAATATCTTAGCTTTTATGCTTATCAAAAAAAAAACTTCTTAAAAAAGTTCGGTATCGGATGTTATTCGAGCTCTATCTAGACGATCTTGCAGTTAACCAAGAAGTGACTTTTTTCCACTTTCTTTCTTTTTACCTCATACTGTTCTTACATTCAGCAAAACGGGACTATATTATTGTCCGCGACTGCAACACTCTGTTTTTCTTTGGCGGAGGTTCGTGCGGGCTCCCGTTGTTGCTCTTAATCATTGAATCATGCTGTTTACGCTATTTGGTGAATTCGCCCGAGTGTTAGGGATATTCCCCAATCTCAGACTTTTCACTCAACGCACTCACACACACTCTTCATACATTGCATTCAGTACAAACATTTTTTTTTAACGCTGTTACTCATTTGAGCAACTTTAAAATATTTTGGACATTATAGAGCTCGATTAATATGCGCGTTAGAACCCGTTTGCGACATTATTCCGCTATCGTTTCTATTTTTGTTTCTTCTACCAAGACAAGAGGTTCTTTAGCAGGCGAGTTATTGGGATTTACACTGCTTAGGGATCATGAGACCTTGTTCCTATTTATGGAAAGCAGCGTCTTCGGGACAGAGGTTGCTAATTAAAACCTATTTCGTACTTTTCCTTTTATTTTCCTATTTTAATTACGTGGGCTTTCGCACAGATTTTGGCCATTGCTCACACATAAATTGTTTATGTTGGGGCCATTAGCCACTGGATGCTGACGTTGGGGTGGACATTTCGTATTCTCTGTTGATATTATCTTGTCTTGCGTTTGTGGTTATATTTTGTAAGATGTGACTCTGTTGTGCTCCCGTGATTTTGTCTTCGACGCTATATTTTCATCGTAAGTGATGATCTAGTGTGTTTTGAGTATTGAACGTTTTCGTTGGCCTTTTGGTATTCTAATAATTGGTTTTCTTGTCCACGCGTGATACTTTCTGTCTTGTGTCGTTCGATAAAGCTCTCTCTCCCTCTCTCTCTCTCTCTCTCTCTCTCTCTCTCTCTCTCTCTCTCTCTCTCTCTCTCTCTCTCTCTCTCTTAGGACCGTCCGTCCCTAACCATCCAATTGGGCTGTTGGGGTACTTGCTTTTCCTATCCTCCCGAGGGACATGGCGAGTAAGATCGGTTATGCCACTTCCTCAAGAGAAAGGGTCAAAAAGAATGGATGGTTCGGAAAGTGGGAAGGTGGGAATGTGGGAGACGACCGAACTTATTTGCGTTTTTGAACGCAACACCTGAAGCACGGTCTTCCTCTACTGCGCCAACTGTCGTAGCACTCGTGTCCATTCGTTCTACATGACCCACCCACCTCAGTCGTTGGTCATTTTTGCATATCATAATTATTTACGTACGACTGCCTTCTTAAAAAAAAAACTTGTAATCCGTTTATCGTCTGAACGAGTTGTTGACTGATTGCTAAAAAATAAGAACTTTATGTTGATCTATTCAGCCCCTTGGAAGAGTAGTTTGAACGTGATGCCGTAACAAAACCAAGACCATTCACATTCAAGCAGATAGATATTTTTACCACAGGTAGAAATTTGACGGCGCTAAAAAGTGCGACAGAACCCGTTCTTGTGAAAAAGGCTATTTTAGACGGGAATCTCCTTCCACTTCAATGAAGCTACAGGTAGCCCGGGGCTGAAGCTCGTGTCAGAAAGGATCGAACACTTAAAATGTGTCACTAGTCTTACTAATACGATCTGCCTTAAGCTGGATCACTCCCATCATGCAATCATATAATCGTGTTATTCGTGCTTTGAAGCCCCCTATAAGTCGGTTTGTTGAAGACACACTTTTGCTCAATGCAAAGGTCAATTGGATAGTTGGAATCTATCCGCCGTACTAATAACAAATCTTAGTCTCGACTTTAAATTTACGGAAGCTCACAATTGCGAAATTTTTATGGAAAATAAGGCCACTGTGAACCGCTAAAATTTAGAGTCGGAACTAGAAATGTTTATTGGTAAGGCCCTATAAGTCTAAAAGACAAACGTGCACGCATTTCTTTATTTATTCATTTTCCAATTTAAAACTAAATCTAAATTTTATCTTCTTTTTCTCTTGCAGGTAATTGCCATTTCTGGTCCATTTACAATCAAAAATTATTCGAGTAAGTATAAATCCGCCTAGACATTAAACGAAAACCATGGTCTGTCCTAACCATTCACCATATTTCCCTCGTAAGAAGAACCACCTCTTTCTCCATTCTTAATGCAATCTTTGTGTTTTCTTTTTGTATCATTATTTTACCACATATATCATAATTACCTCCCAGCAAAACAAAAAGCTGCAAGTATCCCAGCAAAAAAAAATGCATTGTCTGTAAAAAAAAATTAAACACCCAACCAGCGGAGTCACAAGAAGCCAATGGAAGCCATTTTACCCTAAAGTTCCGCCTATAAGATCTTTTTTTTTATATTTTGCTGCCGCTGTTGTTCTTCTCATCATTATTAACTCACTCTTACTTGACGCGAAGACGAAAAAGCAACACAACAGATGACAGAAAACACAAAAAAGAAAAAAAAAGAAAAAAAAAACCAAGACAACCTCACCAAAGAACCCATGGATGGCTAATTTAGAACCAACCAAGCGTATGCAGAGTGAAAATTACATTCTTGTAGAAAACAAGAAGGAAAAAAACAGTATTTTCTGATAATGGCTGATATGGACGACTGAACGAACGAATCAGCAGCAGCAGACATCAACCACCGAGCGCCACTCTATCGACTGCGCTATAACAACTGCCAGAATGAATAGGTAGCCCCGGACTTGTAGCTTGTAGGGTAGGGTTGGTTATACGAGCATGATAGCCACTATACACAATGGGTTATCTGTCATCTTCTCAGGTGAACAGAAAATGGAAGGAAAACTCCCCATTGATGGAGTTTACGACCGCATACACAATTCACATACACATCTGTACAAGTGTACATCCCCATCATCATCTTCATCATCATCGGCCGTCATTATCATCGCGCATCATAATTCCATGATGAATTGTAATAAAAATGATGAGTTTCGTATTTCTGCCTTATTCTTGTTCTTCTTTAGTTATCTATTGTCCGTTGTGTGCTGCATAGAAGAATTCCATTATAGTAGGTATACACGGAGGGGGGGGGGAACTGCTTCTATACCGAACAAGATGAAGGCGTTCCAGGCAAATTACTACCGGTAGTTGGTTGTCACGTATTCGACGAGTTGCTAGAATCCTTGGGGGAAATTTTATTTCTACAATTTTCCACCAAATTATAAACTCTTACACGAATGTTGATGTAGGACGCCGTAATTATGAATGAATCAACAGATTTTCAACTGTTTTACCCAATTTGAGTTAGACGGCACAGTGACCAATGTTACGGTCTCTTGAGCATGCATTTTAGGGTCGGGTGGAAATAGTGCTTGTGATAAGTTTTTTTTTTTTAGAAGAAGTGTAATAAGTCACAGAGGGGACATAATTGGAATCGCATTTGAACTGCAATTTACTGGTGGCACAACCTGAAGTGACTCGGCTGAAAGTGACACCGCTAGTCGGCGTTCCCTTAGTGTGGGAATTTTTTCTATAACTATCCACAGTGGGTGGTTGCCCTTATAAGCAGTCTGTAGCTTGTAACCTTGTTGCCATCAACAATCACATGATGAAGCCACCCAATGCATCACATTTTACATCGCATAGTAAACAACTTCAAATGCAATGTGTCACACATCAGGTGAGCCCTGTAGCCATTGAAAATGCCACCAAATACCGACCATTCAGCGCGATCCCCATTCACATGTATAGAAACCCCAGTTCGCAGTTGGACTCTTTTGTTTTCATTTTCACTTTGCATGCAAAATATTCCAATTCATCTAGTATTCAAATATTCCCTCGAATCCGCAACATTGTTTGCCTTTTATGCCAATTCGCAAAAGTTCATCGAACCTCCACACCACAAGGTACAAAAAAAAAAAAAATAATAAAATAAAATAACCAAGAAGATGCTTCTCTACCTGAATGCTCGCCTAGGTTCTGCATTTTGTTTTTGGTGTTGATTCAATTAGCAAATATCTCTTCATGAAAATATATTCACAAAGATGTGTGATAATATTAACTCAGCATCTACACACCATGGCTGCAGACAGTGGCAGCAGCATCACGGCGGTGTTCTCAGTCAGCGGGTTGCCTGCCGTATATATATGCATATGCAAAGTAGGACTCCTGAGATTCTCTTTATCCAAGGTTCGGCAGCATACAGCGCAAAATTTTCCGTATGAATAAATGGCCAGCAAAATAGTACAAAATGAGCGCATCTCTCTTTTGTTTAGTTTCATAAGAACTTCTTAAATAGTGTACACACAGGCACATGCATCCCCCTCGCTTTGCTATATGGCAATGTCACGACAATGCAAATTTTCTCCATTCCATCAATACAGCGAAGTCGCATGCAAACAAGAAAATCCGTACTCTGCCTGGTTGGATCTATTTTCCAAATGGTGGTGGTGAAATGCTCACTATTCTCAATTGTCCCTTTCTGGGTTGGGGGATGGTGGAAAGAAGGATGGTGGACACTGTCGCCTGCGATTATATAATTCCCCATTTGGTTTTGAGGATGCAAAGCGAAATTACATTATGCCAACCATTTTGGTGTTAGAATTGAATTCGCTATGTTCGAACATGGCTCCGGATCCTTCCTTTCACGAACAATGAATGTCCGCAAAGCATCCAACCGACACCGAACATAAAGTACGTACTCTTAGGCATAAGGGTTATTAGTTTGCTTAATATACCCAGCGAACCCTTACCAATACGCATGCCCCTTCGGCCGCCGAGCGATTGAAGCGCCGCATTTGGTCACAAACATGGCTGGCACTCTGTTGGGTTAGGGAATTTCCTTCCTTTCCTCGTCGTCGGCACAAAATTAAAGTAGATAGTAGATGCTGGTGTGTGTGTTTGCCTATACAGCAATACCAAAAATGGTATAAGAAATTTTAAAAAGTGAGAAAAACAATCGCGCGACAACGGAGCCTGAACGCAGTGTGCAATTGGAAAAGTGAGTATATTTCTCCAATCTCCATTCCGGGATAGTTCCTCTTCATCATCATCAGCAGCAGAATCAGTATCAGCATCAGCAACCAGCACAGCAGCCGACCAATGTCAGCTAGAAAAGAGAAAGACCAAAAGCCTTTGAAAACCGTTGATAACTCTATTATGTGAAACAGCAAACAGGCTGTTTAATAGCGGCCGACCAATAGACCAAAACATATCGAGCACGTATTGATGGTTGGAAATAGTTTTATTATTGGAACATCGTAATGAAGTGATTCCTCTTCGCATTGTTTCGTTTTCTTTTGTTTGGCACGCTGACGACGTTGTGCCGCTAAAGTGTATTGCTTAAGTGGTTTCCTCGGTAATAAGAGTTGGAGCGGCAGCATATAGGAAACTGTTTCCAATTGGTAAATACACTGTATTTGGTAATATAAACTTTCCATTGCGCATTCCGTTTTGCGAAAGAGTCGGCTTGTGGTTTCATTAAAATTAATGAAAATAGCTACGGTTTTGGGGGGTGTATAGGAGTGAGATGAGGTAATCATGTTGGGACTTCCGATTAAATTACTATAAATTTAATTTCTATATATACGTAGGAGCAGCGAAATTGGTTATTGGCAGGCTGCATCAACTTTCACAAGTCACTTTGTGATGGTAGATATTTCCTTATTGTTATAATTGCTGGAATTGAAATAAAGCAAGGCATCTATTCAATTTTAGTCTCTTTTTTTTGCTGAAGTGTTGGATGGGTGAACATTTGCCGCAACTACCAAGTAGTGCCAAGCAAACAAAGTCTTTATGATTCTTTATGAAAGGTATGTTGGTGAGCTCTAGTGGAAGCGCATAAAATCGTGGAATTTATTGCTCGATAAATCCCATGATAGCATACAGGGTGGGCCAAATACCAGCTTCTTCTTGAAAATGCAATAAGATGAACAAAATTAATTTTTTTCATATATTATGGCTTTATTATAGTAAGAGCAAATATTCCCATTAATTATGGAACAAAACATCGTTCAAGTGGCTGCCTCCGCTGGCTTTGCAGTAGGGCAGTCTGTCACTCCAATTTCCCAAGACCTTGTTGATGATTTCGGGCTGCAGCTCACGGATTGCTTGAATAATATTGGCCTTAAGTGCTTGAATCGTTTCCAGATTGTTGGCATAACATCGGTCCGTCACGGTCGGGCATAACAAAGTCCAAAGGGCTCAAATCGCAGCTCCGAGCCAGCCAATTGACATCGCCAAGACGGCTGATAACACAATTTGGGAATTTGGTGCGCAAAAGATCAATTATGGCATGGGTTGTGTAGTTTGGCGCGCCATCCTGCATGAACCAGAGGTCGTCCAAATCAATGTCTTCAATTTCAGCAAAAAAAGTCGGTTAAAATGGCTCTGTAAGTCGTTCGCCGAAACATTGTTCCCAGACTCATTTTTGAAGACAATTGGTCCAGTGATGCCACCACTCCACAATCCGCACCAAACTGGCACTCTCTGTGAATGCATTGGATTCTCGACAATAACTGGTTTTCCGAGCCCCAGATGCGGTAATTTTGTTTGTTAACATAGCCACCGAGATGAAAATGCCCCTCGTCAGAAAATTTTTCGCCCAAAATTGTTGTCCACTTCAAACTGCTCTAAGGCCGAAGCCATAACGAAGCGGATGGGCATGCGCCTTTAATTGCTTCGACATTATAAGCGGTTAATCGGAGATCTTTGTGCTGAATTCTCCTCCCAGTACGTGAAATGTTGAGCTGTTGAGATCGATGGCGAGTTGATGTTCGTGAATTGAGTCTCACACTCTCGGCTACAGTAGCCACATTCTCCTCTGTGTGCACCGTACGACGACGAGGACCATGAGTGTTGTCCATTAGCATACCAGTCTCATGAACTCGTGTGGTTGCTTCATTTCGGCCACAATTTTTTTTTTTTTTTTTTTTTTCAAAAAACGCACTGTTTGGGCTACCCAGCACTCAATTTGGAAATAAGTTTTCAATATTTCCCAACGTTGATCAAGCGCAAAGCGGCTAATAGCGTTCCACGGTGGTATGATACTGACTTTCTGTAAAGATTTCGAGCGGAAAACAGCTGTCAGTGTCAAAAAAAATTTAATAAAAATAAATTAGATTTTAAAAGCAACCCCTAGATGGCCAACCCTTGTAATAAACTGCAACCAGCGTTGGTGTCATATATCAAGCGGTTTCTTTATAATAGGTTCCTTAGAAGAGTTAAAAAGACTGCCAGAAGTGTCAATTATTCGTTCTGTAAGGGCTTTTTAATGAAGTCGCCAAAAATCACAAAAATGTACAGTGAAGGAGTCATTTATATTGGAATCCCAGTTCGCTGTTGAACTCTTTCGTTTTGGACTTCAGTTTGCGTTCAAAATAATTTCATTCCATTTCAATTGCAGTCTTTAAATATATAATTTGAACCCCCACTCAAAAAAAAAAAACAGACTTATTTGGTTGCGAATTGCTGGGTCAGGGCCGCCTTCCGTCATTCGTTTGGCCGCCTTATACCACCCACAGTACAATATACAAGTCGAGCGATCTTAAGTCGTTAGGTAAAAGAAGTTTACTGGTGAACGTTGAACCTCAGATCCAAAGCCCTTTTTGACCTCCTCTGTGTCCCTTTTAAGGCCCGTCTTCCTTTTGATGATGATATGTGTTTATTCCTGGTATTTGTCTTCGCTTTGTCCACCGCAAAAAGAAAAGAACGCGTAAATGTATAGATACTTTTACTTTTATTTAATTTTATTAAAATCGAATTGTTAAAGAACAATGTCGGCCACTCGCCATGCTGTCGCAAAAAAAAAAAGAAGAGAGAAGACCAAGCTGCCGAAAACTCGTCGGTTTTTGCGAATGAAGATGGTTGGGGAGGGGTTTGCCATCTGTCAACGTGTATGAGAAACGTACTGGCTGTACTAGATTTTTTTTTAAACTGATACAGCTACTCTTTGATAGATGGCGTTAACAATGTGAATCCCCTGTTAAAGTTATTCCGGCTGGGTTATCAATCAGTGTCTATCGTAGAGGTGATTCTCCTTAGCATCATTAATTCCAATTTTAATTTTACATGCCAAATGCCAACATAAGTTGACGAAGAATCGACTGTTGCTACATGGTGATGGTACGTGATAAGTCAAAAATGGAACGCAGACCATATAACCTTGTTTCTGTGCTTTCATTGATACCACAATATATTTATTTTATTTTATTTTATTCAGATCTCTCATTCGTCTTTCACACCGAGGGATAGCACCGCACCAGCCTCCGAACTTTCGAGACAAGAACACCAACCAAGCCGTCCCATGGTCGGAATAACAACTTTTTATACTCAGCCCATAGCTAATCAGCCGAAAAACAAATTAGATACATATGGCTATTCCCCCAAAAGCAGTCCTTCCCATAGCCCTTTTCAAATGAATAAACCAACAGAAACTAAACAACCAATTCGCCGAATGATTTACAGGCTGGCTTAGTTAACCGACATAAATCCACCTGCTGACAGATCTCAGAAATAACACACCAACACAGCCCAGAGAGAGGGACAAATGCAAGCTAAGCCGCAAATGCGCACAGAGACCACAGATATTCAGAGCAAACTAGAAGCAACCGCACACAAAATGCACATAAATACGAACCAGAAAAGGACTGTAAGGCTTCACAGAATTGGGCAAGATCTTGGCCGGTTCGGGAACAAAATAAAAACCAACTGCAGACAGATCGCCTTAATGCATTCCGTATATCATCTTGCTCTGCTGTTGTTCTGTTTCTCGTCTTGTGCCTGTCGCTTTTTCTTCTGCTTCTTCTTCTTCTTCTTCTGCGCTCCTCTTCGTATTCTTGGATGGCGTATCTTTTATTGAAAACTACGATTAAAATCAGTATGAATATCTTTAAAAGTCTTTTGTAATGTCATTATGTTCTGATATGTGAAAAACGAAACACACATATCGAAGGTTGAGAGAACAAACATCCAGTGGGATTCGCTGTTGACATCTCTCGTTAATTTAAAATCCTTATCGATTCGGTTGCATCGGTGAAGAAAAGTAAATCCAATCAGATGCAGTTGCAGTGTGGCATAGGACACTGTAGCCTTCTTGTGCAGCTTTGGCTTTGGATGCAAATTATTGGCACAGAGACAGAGGAGGAGACTGTGTCTATGAGTTTGAGTCAAAATTTCGTTGATAAACTCGAGGCGTGTACACTTTAATCGATCGCTTGACATTTGTGCCGATTTTGTTGTCAGTTGCAATCATTTTGCATATCAAGCCGCTGTCAGTTTGGGGCACATCTCAAAATATAAGGCAGATATTCCGACACAGGGCGTAGCATCCTTGAAAAGTCAGTTTTCTTCAGATCTCAGATTGCCTCTCTCTATAACCGAACGGCTGTTGGCTGGCCGGGACAGCGGCGACGGTCAATCTCAATCAAAAATCACCAGTTGACATTTTTCGGAAATGCAAAGGACAAAAGGAGCAAAACAACAACAGCTCATGGAATGAAAAAAAAAAAAAAACAGAAAAAAAGCGAATAAGCATTAACAGTAAGCGCAGGCTACTCCTGACTGAGCAGCGGGTAGACAAAAAATGTCCTTAAGTCTTCGACACACGGGACACGGACCGGACAGTCAGGCAGCAGGCAGGCAGGCGGGCAGGCCCTTTGCCAAGTTACTTTGTTCTGTTTAGATTTCAACATCAATTTATTTGAAGACATGTTTGCGTTTTTTTTTTTTTTTTCTCTTCGCTGTTGGTGTGGATCGCTTTGTTTGTCCTTTGCTGTGTGGATTTCTTTTGGACAGCACAGAACACTATCCTCTCCTAAGAAAACTACGAGGACAAACATTTTTTTTTTTTTTTTTTGTTCTGGTTCTTTAGTTTTAGCCAATGTCGCTGTCAGTTTTTGGTTCAGTTTTCTGCTTGTTTTGTGTTGATGGTTTTTGTGGGTCTCTCTTTGTGACTACGGGTTTTTATTTGTATTTTGGTTTGGTCTTATTTTGTTGACATTGTCCAATCGGACGTAGGGCAGCATTATTGGTTGAAACTTGATATGGTTTGTTGGGGGCCATTTTGAAGATGCATAGTTTTTTTTGTTTCTGGTTAAGCCACACAGCGGTGGAGATATTAAAATTAGGTTGATGCATGTGCTTATGCATGTACACATTGTTTGATTTGGAGTTTTTAAATTTTGGTACATTTTTTTGTTTGTCACAAGAGAGAAGAGATTGAGAGGGATTTTTCCGATTTTTTGCAAAACGAATTGAAGCACAGTTCGCGGTGCAACTCTTTTCTTTTAGACCAACAAATTAAATGTGACTACTGTACTTGTGTGGGCAATTTATAGGTGAGCATAAGCGTCTTGTGTCTTAGATTTAGGAGATAACGCGTTTGCGATGTAAGCAGCGTGCCCGCTACAGAATTCAGAAAAGTCGCAATAGAAAAAGCCAATGAGGAAAATGTGTCATTTAACAAGCCATTCTGGAAATTTAGAATTTTCGAACGATATCTATTAAACAATCATTTGTTCTCTAAACACTACAAAAGTGTTGTGACAGGCAACTGCGTTAATTTTAATGTTTTTATTTTTTTTTTGGAAATAACAGCATTTGAAAATTTTACGAAACGCCTTTACCAACTAAAAAAGGCCAAAATGGCAAAAAATTGTGGCAGGCTCTCGACAAAAGTAAAAGTTTTAGGCCCCAGTTATAGTTAAACGTAAACCGAAACCGTCAACATTTTCTTTTCCTTTTTTTGACCACTTAAATTTGATGGCGCAGTGGCTTAGTGGTTAGTGTGTTGGACTACTAAGCGAGGGGTCCATGGTTAGAATACCGCAAAAACCCAAATTCCAATTTAGGGTTGTTTTTTTCCACTGCGCCACCTCTCGCGAACGTCTGACAAACATCCGAGAGTATAACTTTCTTGAAAGAGCTTCTCAATTAACCGTTTGGAGTCGGCATCAAATTGTAGATCCCTCCCATTCGCAAAACGAATGGTTGTGAGAAGATATGCCTAGGGTCCCTCGACTCCGGACCTGTTGCGGCAACTATTTATTTTTTATTTATTTTAAACTTGATGGTTGAACTCAATCTGGGTCTTAAAATGTTGCTTTGGAATTACAGTCGAACCCGTTTAAATGAAATGAGAATAAAATCGTTACTTTAATTTCAATTAGCCGGGTTTTTCATTTAAACGGACTTCGGATAACTGAAAAAAGTACACAGGGACAAATTAAATTTCTCATATAAGCGGGGTTTTCAATTAAACGAGTTTCAAATAAGCGGGTCCGACTGTATAAGGTTAGTTTATTCAAAATTAATTATTTTTCCGTGATCGGAAAAAGTTGTTCGTACAGAAAAATTTATAAATTCTTATTTAAGAAAATATAAAAATAATTTACAATTTTTTTATTTTTGATAAACTAACTTTGTAATTCATGAGCAACATTTTAAGACCAAGATTGAGTTAAACTAACAACTTTAAATGGTAAAAAAAGAGCAAAAAAACATTTTTACGGTTTGTTTTACGTAATGGCTATAACTGGGGCCTTCCGCAAAAGGGTCACGCTGCATGTCAGTTCAAATTTTGTATCAAACCCAGGCTGGGGAGGATAATTATTTTTTTAATTTTACTTCAACAAAGAAGTTCAAGTACCCATCAAATTCCGACCAGACATAGACACCCAAACCTAAAAGAGACGCGTGCTGGAAAAAAATATCGCAGGCTGTTTAGTGATCCAAACAGTTGATAAGAAGTGGTTAAAAAAAATGAACTCACTGCAGCCGTTCGTTCAGTGTACTCAAAAAATTTAAATGGCATTGTTGGTAATTTCTGCAGTTAATTTGAAAATGGGTCGAGCTGCTCAAGAAATACGGCCCCAAAACGTTGTAAAATTTGCTGCAGAATTAAGCGCTACTTCCAAACCAGCGAAAGCAGTCAGTTAAAAAGCTTACACTCGTGAACTTTAACTTTAAATAAAGGAACAAACTTTGAGCAATATTGAAAAGAGGTTTATTTTTAACAATATTCAAAAGCACCCAACAGATGGCGCAGTTTAAAAACTTTAAGATCTAATAATGCGCTATTCCGTGAATCAAACCTAAGAACTTCCTCAGTAGTCCAGCAAAATAACCCGAACCACTGATCCAAAAGACGGTATGCATCACCGATAAGAAGTCGCTCAATACTGGATTTATCTTAAATATGACATTAACACTTGACAGCTCCTTTAACAGTAAACTCAGTAGCATTACTTACTTAAATAACAAAATGTAAAAACATCTTCCTTCCGACGTGACGGATCCTCAAAGAGCGCCGCTCTTTATAGACGTTGCATTTATATTTAATTAGTACCAAAAACACGGTCTTAACATTTTTTTTCGAACACGAAAAATGCATTGTCATTAAATTTAATCACATTTCCAGTGTTCCAATCGCACACACATTTTTTTTTTTATATATATATTTCCATCGAATAAAAACAAAACTGAGTTCAGTTTTGCATATTTGGCTTACTGGTCTTTAGCGTTGACAGTAAATATGAAGTTTAAAACATTTAGTGACTTTAATTGCCTGGCAAATGAATGTAATTGATTGTCATTGAGTTTATTAAGGTTTTTCTACATTTAAGCTGAATAATAAAATTATATGGGCCGAAGTTTGATTCGAGCTACGGCTCTGGCTTAATAACAATATATCGACGCAGTGTAATATTGCAATGGGACATTTCAAGGCGAGCGGTAACTGTCTGTATTTATTGTTCTAGTTTTGGAATAGTTTTATATACCACTTGTTTCTTAGTCACTTTATTACAAGTATTAGCAGGACACATAAAGTGAAATAAATGCGGTTATTAATTGCTTGAGCGAGCAACAGCTACTTGTTCCAATTTGCAGATATTTTTAGAGCGCGTTTCAGATGTGTGGATTGCAAACAAAACACGTGGCAGTTTTTTGTGGCACGAGTTTTGTACTGGCATTTAGAGCAGTGTTGTCATATCGTTATATCGGATTTATCCCTTTTTTGTGGGAATTTCGATGTCAGAAAAGCCTTTCGTGGGATAAAGGGAAAAAGCGCCAAATCGTGGGAATTTAAGGAATTTAACAAAAAATATTTAAACTAACTATACATTTTTGCTGAAATTTCATGAAAACTCCTACATTTCACCATTTTTATCAACACACTGAATGTCCATAAAAAAATTGCTCACATAAATCGTCTTTTATCAAAATTTGCTAGTTCCAAAAAATAATTGTAATAATGTTGAAAATTGTGATTTTTATACTAAAGCTTTATTAACCGTGATTTTCAGTCCTTGTAATTGTAAAACAAATTTTAATTTTAAAACTGGATTTTGAGGCAAAAAATGATCTTGGAGAAGGAAATTTGAGTATGGTGAAAAGGGAAAAAGGGCAAAATTACCACGCTTCGTGGGATAAATGAAGAGAGAGTGCTACAACACTGCCTCGGAGTAACATTTTTTGAAATAGCATTTCCGTCTCCCTCGCCTTAGATTTATTTAAAAAAAAAAACAAAAAAACCATTGCCGGCCGGAAATATTAAAAACCACATTGTATTCGGGCGTGACTACACAATCATTACAAAGAGTTGAACATCCTCTCTAATCTTTGAGGACACATTCGTATGTTCATAAAAAAACATTTAACTCCGTGATGGTTCATTTCGTAAGAACGACTTTATTATCAGTGGCAGTTAGAAAAGTGCATGACTGGACGCCACAACCCAGTGTCCACTGCCCGGGCCGTAGCATGACTTCGACATGACAAATACATACCTTTGCATAGGCAACACCGTGCAGTCAACTTCCAACAAGTGAATTATCAATTGGTTCATAAAATAGAACAGCAAAACCAATAAACAAAAACACCCAGCGACGTGTGCTGATTATATTGCCAGATGCCACATATATACAAAAACATGGCGTAGTTTGACTTTGTTTCTTTTTTATTTTTATATGCATTATCTCTCTGATACTCTATGGGGCAGTGATTTTCAAGCGCCCAAGTCTATATTGGTCATAACTTGATTTCCATCGAAACTATAAACTTGCACTGCGATAAATTTTGAGCGCACATATATGCACGTAGCACGAAGCAGCACGTACGGGAAAGCGTATGAAAAATCATTGATTGCAGAGAAACACTCTAAGAAAAACAAAAAATAAAAATGAAAAAATAAAAAAAAGGAAAATCGTAAAAACCAGGGCAGATATAATTGTAAAAAATGATTGGGCCATTTGCCTTTTATAGTTGTGGTTGTGGTGGCTGTGCCGTGTCTGCTGTTTGGCGATGTTAGTTTCGTTTTATTGCTCTCCGCAATTGCTGTGTTACTGGTCAGGGAACAGGGAGACAGTTGTGCTGCTGGTGCTTTGGAGCATTTCCTAAACTCGAAATTATTTCCTTTTGCATTTTATTAATTTTGTTCCCATCTCATTATGGTGATGAAAATCGCAATACGTAAATCATTGACAACAGACATATCTGGCGCACAAATTAAGAACAATAGGACAAGAAGAGATTTAAATCGCTTCTCATGCTGGCCAGGGCCATCGAGTGGAACTGTTTAAAGAGAGCAGTTGAGAGGTACCGTCTGAGGAGTCGTTTACGATTACGATTCGGCAAACGGGTGGAAACTTTTCACACCCTTTAAGTCATCTAAAGTGATAACTCAAGCTTTATAAAATTGATATTCTATCTCAATAGGTACGAGCTGCTAAATATGAGCCCTTTTGGTCGTCCAAGATGAGATTTGTGCGCAGAAAACTTTAGGCAATGATTGGCGAAATCTAACTGATCGTCCATAAGTGCATTACGTGAGCTTAAGCTATCGTCAGAAAATCGAAAGTCAAAAATCGAAAATCATCTCCAATCCAGAAAAACACTTGAAATATCCCACTTATCCTATTATGACGACGGGTTTCAATATCGATGAGCCTACGCACTTACCAGCGCTCAAAGACAACTTCCATCTACTAAAAACCTGTATATCCTCTGTGAGAATGAGCTGACCAATTGCAATAAATTTAAAACTACAGCCAGCGTTGCCATAAGTGCAGATTTGTCTGCATTTTGCAGATTTTCAACCTTGCTGCAGATTAAAACAACAAAAAAACTGCGCTTCAGGTTTTGTCTGCATCCGCAATAATATATTTTGTTCTTTTTAACAAATTTTAACATTTGTTTCACACTTTATTTCGCTGTATGCTGTCATTTTCGTATTCAGCTTTTTTTTTTTTTTGTTATTGTTACATAAATAAAAAAGTTAAAAAAAGAGAGTGCTCCCAGACTTTGAAGACTGTTTTTCCCTCTTTTTTTTTATCATGAAAAGCTTTAATTTTCCCCTACATTCCAAAAAAAAAAAATCCCCTGTTCTCAACTAAGTGAAATTTGCACTTGTTTTCATAAGAAAAACTTCCAAACTGTAACTGTTTTTTTTAACAAGCTTGAAATAAGCATATCACTTAAAAATATATCTACATATTCCACATTTATTTCCTTTTCTACTAGACATAAAATCAAAACGAGTGAACGCATTTAGATGCACAAAAAGTCCTAAATAGACATTCGATAGGCTATCTTTGATGTTTAATATGAACAATTCATTCTTTGGAATTTTTTCGCAATGAAAAAACCTACGGTTTAATTTTATTTTTAAGCATTTTGTTTTAACAGAGATTTTTTATTTTGCCCCTTTTTTATAGCTTGTCCCTCTTTGTCCCCTTTTTCATTCAAAAAGTTACAAAATTAAAATTAAAAAATCAAAAAATTGTGTTCAACGAGAAGGCTGTGAGGCCAGATAATTGAGTTGGATTGTTCGAACTGGGTTCTCTCCTAAAACAGCTAAGCTAATCTTTAATTTAAATAAACTTCTTAGCTTCCCTTCCTAGTCCAACATCCCCCTGTATTCGCTACGGTTCATTGCGTCGAAAACCCTCATTGCACTGCCTTTTTTCAAATTGTATATTTTTCCCAATACTAACCGGCCTTAAGCCACACGCAATAGATGTATTTCCGTGGTTCCTTGAACAGATTTTACATGTACATATTTTCCAACTCCAAATGAATAAGTGAATAGTGGGTAGATTGGCATGCAATTTTAGCCATCCGAATGTACCAATGTTTGTTAGAATTATAACTCCAGTTTGCAAAGGTCATCTTGCTCTTGCCCCACTAATTAAACCTCGCTAATGGCAAATAGTTCCAAACATTAACAGCAACCTATTGCATCCACCATCTAATGTTGCACAACAAATAATTCAGTAGCAATTACTGGTGTTGGCGCCACACTTGTATGCCCAACACAACTATCATCAATCAAAATCACAAATGCAGACATTTAAATTGCATTTGATCGTTTAATTAAGAGGTTACCAATTTGACGAACTCCAAGTGGTAGTTTCTTTTTTTTTTTTTTTTTTTCTCCACCGTCGGCCAATTTGTTTCGAGCAAAAGATACGTGTTACAACTAATTGCATGTGGCTGCTGGCTGGGTTACAATTAGCTCTTTCTCTCTCTGCGCTGACACGAGTTACCCAATTAAAATGTTGTTGAAATAACCACAGTTTTTCTAATCATTCCTTATACAAATATTAAATTATAATTGTACCTACAAGAATCTCTGATTTGTGCGCTCACGTGACTGAGAGCATTTTGCGCATTCTACTGCAAATGTGTGTAACATTATTGCGCAATTGTCTTTGGATTGGTATAACATTTTCACATAATTCGCAGCCAATTAAAGAAACCTACAAATTGCACCCCATGAGACCTGATAGATACCTGTGCCTTTCGGAATGTTTCCCCGGCATCTCTATGTGTATTGAACAATCCCAAATGTGTACGAACTGCATGAATATTAAGTAACGTACTCGAATACTCGTTCATATGGGGTCAATCAAATGTTATCCACTGAGAGAGTTATTTTTTGTTTTTTGTTTCCAATTTTTTAACTAATGTGTGGTGTAATTTATGAAAAAAAAAAAAATGAAAGAGAAACAGCAACACCATCATCGGTTAATAGTAGAGTTGGAGCCATTACCACTCGGTAATCGAACAACTCACACTCGAGTTAATGGCTTGCAGGGGGTGCCAAAGGCGAACGCGTGAGATTTTATTTTTTGTAACAACTCCTAGGCTGCCACAACTTCATTTAATTTGGCATTTTGCGGCAAAAGAATCACGTTTGGATTTCATTTCGTTGTGCAGTTGTAGGTGTTTCTTTTTGATTTTAGTGGGTAACTAATGTGACCGGGACCAGTAGGTATTTCTTGCAATTACACTTTAATTCTGTTGTGCAATTGTGTATTGATTTATTAATGCGATTAGCTTACGTTTTGGATTTAATGTTAGTAAGAATTAAACGCATGCTCGTAATGCCATTGGAAAGGTCATGCTTAAGGAGGCAGTAGAGGGCGGTTGGTTGCAAGAGAAACATAAGTCCACTTGCAGTTATTGCAAGGCCTACAGATCTTGCTAGTTTAACGAACCACACCTGTAAAGGGCGCAATGGCTCAGTGGTTACTACTGAGCGAATTTCCTCTCACGAACGTCTGACTAACATCCGGGAGAGTACAACTTACATGAATTCATTCTGTAATCTATACTTATAATAAAGCTGTAGGCAATTTTTTTGTTACCTAATGGCGTGAAAACTACTGCACAGATTTCGATGAAACTTTTTTTGAAATGTTCCTTAGGATTTTGTGCAACACATAGGCTATTGCCTTTCATTGACATGCCTATTTTTTGGAGCGTTTTTGACCAAAATGTGTCTTTTTTTCTGACTTTACTGCCTTTAACTCGCCATTACTCAAATAATTGTTAATCAAAGCAAACAAAACAAAATACTTAGGAGAGCCAACACTTTTAGAGTTATTTCAAGCTATCAATCAGCTTTCTATGCCCTCTAGAAGCTGAGCTACAGCCTAAAATCTAACACCAAAAAAATAAACTTATTTTCTCAAATCGAATATTATCAGCAGCCGCGGTTCTTGATCGTTGTTCTGCTTTGGGCTGGTTTGGTGGCGCACATCGCACAAGCACGTTCATATGAAAAAAAACTGCGTGGTGTTTTCTCCAAATTAAGTGAAACGAAAGAGAAGTATGCGACGTGAATGTGTATGTAATCAACAGCGACAATGTGTTTCTGAGGAAATGCGCAGATGGCTGATGACGTGTGGTGAATGGTGATGGAAGTATGGTGGAGGTGGTGTATGTAGAAATTGAGTTCATGCTATGCGAGGGGTCGAGGTTCGAATCCCGCTAAAACCCAAATTCCGACTTAGGGTTTTTTTTCACTGCGCCACCTCTCGCGAACGTCTGACAAACATCCGAGAGTATAAATGTCTTGAAAAAGCTTCTCAATTAGCCGTTTGGAGTCGGCATAAAATTTTAGATCCCTTCCATTCGTTCCAAAAATGAAAAACTCACACAAAAGGAATGGTTGTGAGAAGCTAGCCCAAGGGTCCCTGCGGGCCTGTTGCGCCAACTATTTATTTTTATAGTACCTACGTTGATACCTACAGTAAAGAATTGAAGAATTCAAGAAGTAAAGACGATATAGGTGAGTTATGTTGTTTGATTTACTTATTGTTGGTGTAGATACAAGTTTCCGTTCAGGCTTTTGTTTTAGTGGTTGTTTTGATATTACCTACGTTGTACCTACAGTAAGGAAGTGGAACTTTAGTACTTAAGCTGTTCCAAAAAAAAAAAAATTCCTGACAGATGGAACAGTACCTAAATAAATGAAATATTTTTGATCGAAGAAATTAATAAACTATTTTTCTGGAAAATTTAAAGATAATTTGCTTATTTTTTTTCCTAAACTACCTATATAAGTCATAAGCAACATTTGAAGACCGAGATGGATTCCAACCATTTGACTCAAGTGGTCAAAAAAAAGCAAAAGAAAATTTTGCCGGTTTCTTTTTACTTATGGCTATAACTAGAGCCTTAGTCTTGTCCTCATGCTTACTTCAAGACCAACCGATTTCACTCGTACAAAGGTCAATAAAATTGGCGACCAACTTCTGTCTTTATAGTTTAAAACTGGCAAAAATGTCCCCACCCCATCTCGACTGGGAATGGAATAATAAAAAAACTGATTTACTTACTTACTTAAGGTGGCGCTACAGTCCGGGGTGGACCTGGGCCTCAACCAACAAGCGTCTCCAGGCAGCACGATCTTTGGCCAGCCGTCTCCAGTTTCGCACGCTAAGTTGGTTAAGGTCCCCTTCCACTTGCGTGCGCCACCTGAGTCGCGGTCTTCCTCTACTGCGCCGTCCCTCGGGTGTGGATTCGAAGATCTTCCGGGCCGGAGCATTGACGTCCATTCGCTCTACATGACCCAGCCACCTCAGTCGTTGGACCTTCACTCTTCTGGCTAGGTCGATGTCGCTGTACAGCCCGTACAGTTCGTCGTTGAATCTCCTTCTCCATTCACCGTCTATGCAGACGGGACCGAAAATTACTCGAAGAATTTTCCTCTCGAAGTAACCAAGAGTGGCCTCATCCGCTTTTGATAGAGTCCATGCCTCTGCACCATAAAGTAGGACTGGGATGATCAAGGTCTTATAAAGGGTCACTTTAGTTGAACTGATTTACCTTCAATAAAAATCAGTTCAGTAATCGTTTCAATAAAACCGCATCGAAACCGCCACAGTGGCGCATGACTCCAACTAGCAGCGACTCTCACATTCCCCGCTGAAGCTCAGTGCTCAAACTCAGACTCAGCCTGATGTACTTAAAACCGAGAAGTAGGCATCAAATTTTCAGGCTCTCTGACCACAAGAAATCGATTATCGACCAAAACAATTAGGTTACGACAAAAGAAACGTATATACAGGAAAACGTGTACCAAAAAAGCACTAGATCTCATTGTATCTCCCACTGAGAAGCGGTCCATACGTACTCGGTACACTTCACTGTCTGTCAAGTGTGTATGACTGATGGCAAATACTGCGGGTACCTACACCGCCGGAGTACACGGTATATGCACTCACGTTCGAGTCGAATTTCATAGACACACTAGGCAGAGGAACTTTCTCTTTGCACTGCGCCTTGTGTTGTTTTGTTTTTGCCGAATGACGATTGCGATACCCTTATGATGACTCTGCGATGATAGACAGGTTGAATCCGGGAATATGATAGGCCATGCTGTGCCTGTTTGAAGTTGGGTTTTCTTCTTTTTGTTTGCTTGTATTTTGCCGATCCAAAAGTGAGTCCATCCAGTGAAAGCGATCATTTTTTCCTTCCGAAGGTCTCGTGATTAGGAAGGTCAGCTCTGTGCGACAGTTTGCCCAATTTGAGTGACGTAACGGAGTTTGATTTATTTATCATTTCAATAGTCGTTTCGTTTCCGTTGTTTGAAAGTCAGTATAGCTGACCGCTGACTCTTTCAAATCACAGTTAGCGCTATTTAAATGGGTATATATCTGCACCAGATATTTTTGTGGTTGGCCTCAGGGCAGCCAATCTGCTAATGGATTGATTTAGAAATTTTCGAGTTCGAGTTCATTATTTTAATGGAAACATGCAGTAATTATAACTTAATAGTTCCACTTTTTAATTAACGAGCGGTTTCGTTTGTGCCCCATATAAATATATGCCGATTGATAGAAAGTAACCTTATATCGGATATACAGATACTTGCGGTTCGATCTAAATGCAAATATTGTTCAAGGCAGAGAGAATAAATTTAAATCACACGCCTTTCTCGAAAGCTAGTTGCCAACTAATGGCTGTTGGCAGTTGGCACATATATTCTGTTCTGCAGGTGGCAAATAAAACGAGCACATCTATGGGCAAAGGACGGTTGCAGGGTCCCTAATTTATTGGGATACGATTATGCTAAGTATTGGTAATTATCGTTGTTCAAGTGCGGCCCAGAACAGGGCTACTGTATTTTTGTAGCAGGTGTTGCGGGAAACGTGCTGGGGTCGCTTATATGCATGTGATGTGCATGTCTTATTTCAATACTGGATAGGGCTACTGAACTTGGGGATAATCAGTTATCCTACTGGAGGATGCATGCCGGCAATCGATTTCGCGCAACATATTGCAACAGTGTCGACTTTTTCACTGAGTGGGTAGGTACACGTTTGCTTATCGATCCTGTGTGCAGCCCAAGTATTTCATTCGAGTGACTGCTTTGGAAATGCTCAGGCGGTTTTTTTGTTCTTAAATTGACAGCTTAGTGCAGAAGAAGTACAAACAGCTATCGAAATGAACATCTCCATTCTTAGGCAGCTAGCATCGATGCATCCACTGAGTAGGAACAACAACGACAAAGTGTATCAGCTCACAGACACAGCAGTAGGAGCATTTCTCTGTCACGTTCTCACACTATCTACACCCCAACCTGACATCCGTTGTCACATAACTCCAGAAAATAACAATAAATTACCTCTTGCAACATTAATTTACCAAATTCACTAAATTTCCTAAATTAATGTCCAATTATTGTGCCACCATACTTGGCTTTCGATTTCGATAGTCCATAAAATTTGGAATTACTTCACAACATCGCAAATACCACCGTAGACGCCTTAGCAAGCGACATGTATTTCGAAACATCGTAGCGAACGAGTAAAAATAAAACAAACAGCCAATCGCACAACATAAATTCGAATCCAGACCTCACAAGCGATAAAATAAATGAATCCGCAGTGCAGCCTATGACTGTAATTGACTCTAACTGTTGCTATTTTTCACACCTCACTTGGTATCGACACCTCACCGGTTCCGAGACAACGACGACCACGACGACGACGACGATACGATGGTCGCCTCTCTTATATGGCACCACAGGTAAGGTACCCACTGCGAACGCCAAATTTAATTGCACCCAGCCATTCTATTTTCCTATTTTGCGTGCATGGCAGTAATTTTGTGCGCGCAGTGAAGGGACATCCAATCCACCATACCGCAGCCAACTCAGAACCAATCCTTAAAAAACTATTTCGCTCTCTCTAAACACCCGAAACCAAGTGCACCAAATAAATCAAATTTTTATACGATTCCAGCTCTGTGCAGCCGGCTGTTGGTATTTTATTTGCCAAGCCATACCGTATGCCATAAGTGTAGGCCGATTTTGGAGGCCGTGTACAACCTACATACGGCTTAAGAGTTAAAAGTATCTCTATACACACACAGTCAATGAGCTCCATTAGTAATTATTTATTTTTCCCAGCCAAACGCTGTGAAAACCTCTGCAATGACGCAAGTTAAGCTCGCTGCTCGGTTAATCTTTCCAAATGACAATAAGAAAAACCGATTCAATTTGTTCCTCATACACAGCCAAGGCTTGACTTGACTCCTATCACTCGCAGTCGAAGCCAACCTGTGTGTAGACGTGATTAAGAAATTTTCATCTCATTCGATGACAAGGAGCCGCTGCTTCGAATTTTGTACTGGGTTTGCGCAACATCATGCCGGTCATGCTGGGTGGCAGCATTGTATATAGAGACTAGTCTCTATATACAATGGTGGCAGTGAGCGGGGTTTTTTCCCCTTCAACTGTCTATACGTCGTCGTCCTCATTTCGAGGGTGTTATGAGACAACCTATGCACCGAAATCTATCAGATACACGCAATTGGTATTTCGGCTGGGACGCCCCTACCGCATCCATGTAATATTGGGGCGGCAAAAACATGCCGCGAGTATACGATTTTCAACATAGACAAGGGGCCATCCGACACGACGAACCCCCAATCAATTCCGCCATCAAGACATCAAACAAAAACGAAATTCAGCTCGAATTTGTGGATGTATGCTGGGTGGATACGGTGTGCGCGTTTACATGAGATCGAGATTGCAGAGCGAGGCACATGATTGCATGTCTTCCATGTTTGATGGGGCCTGCAACACACATGTAGACATAATCTCTGCGAGAGTGCAATTTGATGTTTTAATGTACCTACCTACACCCGGATGTCATGTGTGGCCTTAAACAGGGATGATGTGTAAGAAAAATTACAAACAAAAACTGATATAAATTTTGTTTCAATAGTTATGGTCCGTTATGCTGTGTAGTTGTAAGGAGCTGTCCATCTGTTTTAAATGTCAATGAGGGGACCTATATTTGTTTGCGTGCAGGTGTTAATCCATGGTAATAGGTCTGTACGGCTATAAATAAAGTGGACAATACCAATTAGCAACTCATGTGACAGCAATTTGTAGATTTTATCTGGAAGGCATCCGCCCAGAACCGACGACTCGGATGGTGTTAACAATTAAACAGTAAATTAATCGAATGGCTGATTAGCACGACAGCTTTTACGGGTGAGATTTGGGCGAAGCTTGCAACGAAACCAGTGCTGCTAATGGATGGCGGATGGGGTTCATTATTCAGAGAGAAACGGTCTGGTAAATCTGTCATTGATAGAGGTGGCGGTTAAGTTAAGAGGCACAGAGTTACTCTAAATCTCATTCAACACATTCAACACCTTTCAACGGTTTTAGCAATTTAAACAATTTGTTGCTAAACTACTCGTACCTTGTGTCCACTTAATTTCTAAGTTGAAGAATGTATCCACTGACCACATTTGCGCTAATAACTCCGCCATAAATGATGGTCTGTATTATTATTGGAATGCCGCCAGTCATATGCACTCGCGGAAGACTGACAAAGTTCATAAAACAGTCATTGACGGTGAAAAATATGAAGGATAGCTGAAATTCCTTATGCAGCATGGAATTTTCTAAGCCATGATGAATTGCCATCAGTGACCATTTTCAGAATGGGACTGAAAATCATATTTGCAATTGTTGGAAGGATCATGTGGGGAAAATGATCCAATTGTCAGAGGTATCTGTCTATCAAACTTGTTGTAGCTTAACCTGCTTAGATTGGCTTATCTGTGAGAAGATAGAAATGCTTAGTAATTTAAAGTTAAATTGTATCCTATTAGTCGACTAAATTCACTAACTACAATAAGTAATCCCCGCTGCCTTTATAAATCTATGACTAGTTCGTCTGCAGGGTTAAATATCGAAAACACTGTGAAAAGAAAAGCGCCATCTATTGGATTTACCTTTCTAAACACAGCTGGTACTATTAGGAACAAACTGGTTACATTCACATGTAAGTCGACTCATTCATTTTGGAGTCTAAACGTTACAAACATACGAACAATGGCCCTACTTTAAATGGAAAAGATCTCGAAGTCAAAGATTTTTGTTTACCACACTACAAAGCAGTAAATGTAACTTTGTGAAGCGTGCCCTAAGGTACAGGAGAGCTATACGAAACGGCAATTGGGAAATTTGATGAAGAAAATATTTTTCGAGTGGTAGATGGTAGCCCTTCGGCCTTCGTAGTTAGGTGTGGGCATCTTTATCTGTATACAAAAAATGAAAAAAACTAAAGCTGTAGTTTCGAGACAGGTGAAATGTTCGTTGAGAAATAAATCTTATAGCTTAGTACGAACCTGTTTCGCAACAAAAAATCCCATACATAAGTAACACAACGAAAACATGAACGAAGACTGTGCTCTCCTTTTCGTTTTGCAGTACGCACCCGCTGCGAAATGATGGCCGAAGATTGTTTAATTTTGTGGATTGCTTGGTACAATTCTCCACTCTCTTTTTGCACAAATTTGTGTCCTTTTCGATTTGGCTTTTCAGATTTTTATCTAAATCTTAGATTTCTGCTGTCAAATCTATATATAGGGTGTTCGCGAAACAATTTTCGAATTTAAAATTAAATAATAAAAGATTCACAGGTTTTTATATAATCGTTTTTATTTTAAAATAAAACATACAAATGCGGATTTATGTTTTGAAAATAATTGAAGTTAAATGTTTACCACGGAGACGAACACACTCATTTAAACGAAACACCATATTTGTGCAAACTTTTTTGCAAGTTTCTTGCGAAATTCCTCTGATTTCGTTGCGAATATTTCTTTTCAGTTGCAATAAATTTCGCGGTTTGTTAACGTAGACTTTAGATTTAAGAAATCTAAAATCTAAAAGTGTAATGAATACGCCTCCCCCCTCCGCCGATACCCCGCTCGCCGTTTATTCAAATTCAAAGTCGAAAATTCTTTGGCGGACACCCTATATATTAAAGAGAGTTGCAGAAAGGTTGTGGCTTTATAACTCACGAACGGTCAAACCGAATTCGATCAAATTTTTAGGGTTTGTTTGCACGATCGTATAGTTGGTTTATTTTAAATTTGAACGAAATTGGTCAACGTGTTCGTTAGTTATGTCAACATCTGATTTTGTCCATATAAAAAAAAAAAAAAAAACGTAGGCGCCTATGTGCTTTTGCTGTATGTTACGGGTTGTGGCACTGAAAAATAAAATCCAACGATATTTCTAAAGTTGTATAATTAAAATTATTAATGGACACTGTCGAAATAATGCACTTTGCGAAATGTGAGCACGATTTAATACGAAAGGTACGAGGAAAGCCGGGTGGGTGAAGTTACATAAAAAATACACTGACGTCCGGATGTGCACTCATAACTCGGGAACGGATAGTTCGATTTTTATAATTTTTGGTTTAAATTCGCTCAGTTATAATTTTGTTGCCTATCCTCAAGGCACCGAAACTTTGTAAAGGAACGCGTTTGAAGGGTAAGGATTTCAAATCAAATGTCATGCGAGCGACGGTTTTGAGGGGAAAATTCAAAAGCAAACACTCTCATTCCGCGGATTCCGCTTATTGAGAACGATTAGCCATTCGTATAAAGCATTTTAGTAAAAAAGCTGAAGGTTGGCCGACACCTTAATCATTGCGGTTTGATTGAAACAAATCGACATGGCTATACTTCAGTTATTTCTATTGTATTTAATATAACTTTTAAATGAAGAATTTGAATTGACCGAATTACATAAAGTAGCAAGTGCATTGTGCATGCTCGGAATTATTATTTTCATTACATTAATGAATTTGAGCAGTTCCATATTGCAAACAAAGTTGGATCCGTAAGACTCCATAACTCGAGAACGGATCTCCGGATTTGAGCTATGTTTTCTTTGTTGTGTTTGTCTACGCCGGTTTTTGGCGCGGTGTCAATAGGGTTTTAGCAGATTACCCGTCGAATATGAAACTGGACAGTTTTGAAATTGCCCACACTCAGAAGTGGCGGGAAATATTTGATGTCGACGTGCTCCTGCAAAACAGTCCTAGTTGTCATTTGTTTAGTGACTGAAAGTACAGACGTAATATTTTTAATATGCGGGCTATATGGGAATCAAAAGTTTTAATTTATGCAACGTTTCGAAAGTGTTTAGGGACGTAGCTGCCAGGAAGACAATTTTATATAAAGACAAGGAAAGAAACGTCTCCTTGTGTTAAGAGATCGACACTTTCGGCAGCCCCTGTTACTAGTTTGGCTTTTTTATCGGCTTATTCAGCTGCATCTGAAATCAACCCCAGATTAGATCAAATTTGGTAAGGGGTATCCTTCCTTATCCTCATTCTAGAGGTCAGTCATTTAGTTGGACTTGCGGCTAAATTTGTGGGTGAACTGGTGGCTGTAGCTTCTCTGCTTCAAGTTGAGTAGACACACATTTTGATTAATCAATTACAGCGACTCTGGCATGGATGTATATTCTTTTTTATATATCATGTACTTCCCATTCTCGGCTACAATTCACATCGCACAAGCACGAGTTCGTACCTATATTCCTTTCAAGCTCCATCCATTCGGTCGGACAGCCTGTTCTTCGAAATTGCTCTTTCAGTACAAATAATTATACCACATTCCGGACATACTGAAATTGTTGTAAATTAAAAGTAAAACATAGAGCCTATTGCCAGGCAACAACGTCTCGGTCTGTGCTGTCGCTGTGGCCGAGGATCGCTATTGACCGCGGACAACAACGTGTTAAACAGCGAATTTATTTTATGTACCAACCAAACACATGTAATAAGCGTGTGTTCGAACAGAATTTGTGTAGGCCAAAAACCGGGCGAAATCGCAACCACCACCACTTGCACGTCTCACACTCGCTGCAGGCTGCACCGGAGTGCAACAGCAATGACGACGACGACGACGACGACACTTTTGCCACATGGCACAAGAAATGAGCGGGGGAAAACGTTGCCAAAAGCAAAAATCAATTTAACATTAATAATTAATTTCTCTTATCGCAGCACTGGCCATGTCTTTTAAATCAACAAAATCAATATTTAAAATCGAATCAATTTTATTACGAGCTGTCCGCGTAGCGCGTCCCTCTCCTGGCCCGTCTCTGGGCCCCGCGTGATGGCGTAATTTCGCAATCTCCGCCAGGCGCTGGCTATAATGGTGAGAAACATGTTAGTCGGCGCACTAATGTGTGTCCAGGTTTTCGGGTTCAACCGCACAAATAGTCGCCGCTAAACTTCTGGTACATGCGCCGCTCCAAAGTGCTCCAAAAGTGGTACAGAGCCCCAACTAATGTCGATCCATTATTAGACACACACAGGAAAATATCGATTTATTATGATATATTAACATTTTTGCATTTCCACATTATTTGTACGATTGTGGGTATATTGACTTTGGTCAGGTCCAGATTGTTCGTGTTTTGGGGGGAACAAAAATCGTTTCAAGCCAAGAGGTTCGGCTGCATTGCGTCTCTATGTGAACTGCGATTTGTATGGCGCAGAGCAGACCCAGACACAGGCCACAGTGTGCCTGGGCAAATTATGAGATAGTTAAATCATGTATCAGTTTGTGTTGTATCTACGGTTATTGCAATTTATTCATTCAACAGATAAGGCTTTTAGCCTCGACGACGACGATGCCGTTTGAAGTTGGTCAAAAGTGGTATTACACCTGCTGATGGGAAGCAAATTATTTACTGATAACATGATGAGGGAAAATTTATTATTTTCATGCAACGCTATAAGTGTTTCTTCTGGCTGTGGGTCGTAATAAATAAATTCTTTTGCAATATTGTGGGGCAATTTCATTTAAATCAGCCTAATTAGTCGGGTGGAATCAGCAGTGCCGGTTGGCCCCTTTTTGAGCCTCAGGATACTCTTGGCTCCCACATTTGAACAATTATCAAGATTGCCCCTTTTCCAGTTTAAGTAAAATGTTATTCTTTATTGAACGAAAGAGACAGCAAGCATTATAAAAAGAAGTGTTTCGTAATGAAATAAAATTTGTTTGTAAAAAATAAATGTCTTTGTTGCTGTATTTTTTCTATTTCTATTAGTATTTTATGTGCAGGCCCCTCTTTTCGGCCCCAGGACCCTTTTAGTCCCTTTTTTACATTTTTCAGTGGCAACGCTGGGTTAGGAAGGTGGAGGTAGACTGTTAATGGATGCGAAAGTAGGACTTTTGTAGTAATGGAATTTGTCCGTCTGCTTGAAAGAGGAGTTCATGTTGCGTCAGAAGTCTTGGAATTTATTGAAATTTTTTTTATTAAGAAAAGATGGCCTCAGTTATTTTCAAAATCAACCATTTTTGCCATTATTTCCCATAGGACACTGAAACGCGGTGTGGTTACATCCTGTCTCCTCTATATAAATTCCCCAAGTCTTGTTTAAAAAAAAAATCACAAAAAATAAATAAAAAAACGTGTAGGGTAACTTCGGGCACTAGGCACACTTTTTTTCGTTCCCAAATAACTTTAACACGAATAATTTGTTTATCAAAAGACAAAAAGATTTATTAAATAGTAGCGGACCTGGCAAACTTCGTCCCACCCAAAACAGATTTTTTGATTTAAAAAATTTCGAGCATCTAAACTTTGCGATCGATTACAGTTGCGTTTTTAATTGATGATTGATTGAATGACACACAATACAGAAACTTTGTACTGAAACTTCAAAAACATTTAAAGTACACGGTTACTAACCTATCGATGGATTGATCATACTTATTTTAAAGTGATATTCATCCTCTTCATTGCAGAACATGAGTCGATTGCAATGCGTCGTATGAGTTATGGGTCTCATATAGCTTGCCCTGCACGAATTCGCGACGCAGGTGCTCAAAGTTGTTTTCGATAATCTCACAGGAATCACTGAAACTATGCTGACGACTTAAAAATTTAACAATACGACAAAATCAGATGTTGACATAACTCACGAACGCCAATATCTGACCAATTTCGTTCAAACTTTAGACAAACCAACTACACGACCATGCAAACAAACCCTAAAAAATTGATTGAATTCGGTTTGACCGTTCGTAAATTATAAAGTCACAACGCTTTCGCGACTCTCTTTTATATATATTTTATTAAATTTATTAAATATACGAAACATAGACCAACAAAAAATTAAATTAAGCTTACAATTCACGGATATAAGTAAAAAAAAAAATTGTTAAAAATGTTCTGTAAAAAACCATAATGCCCTTTGCATGGGGAAATATGGCGGACCCTAGTGGCCAATGTGGCCATGTGATGATTTACTTGCGGTTGGATTTGCCACAACTATCAAAATAGTTTTTTTGTTTTTTTTTTTAATGCGTGAAGGAGCCATGGGACCAAAAACTACATAAATTGTAATACAAAGCGTTCATTCATCCTTTTTATTTATTAATAGGGTTTCCTGTTTTACTTTGTTGATTGCAGCAACTAAATCACTTTCCAACCATGTTGCTCTCCAGCCCTTATTTGCTTTGCGGATAGTCGACATTTATATGGAAACTAGCTGACCCGGCAAACTTCGTTCCGCCCAAATTTGTTAATGTAAAGAAAATAATAATTCCGAGCATGCGCAATGCACTTCCTAATTTATGTAATTCGGCCAATTAAACTTCTTTATTCAAAAGTTATATTAAATGCAATATAAATAAATTATGAATAGCAATGTTGATTTGTTTCATTCAAACCGCAATGATTTTGACGTTTCGGCCAACCTTCAAATTAAGATTGATGCCACTAATGCACAAACATCCATCGATTATCCTTGCAATAAATTATTGACATAGTGAAAGCGAGACGCACGGGAAATTGAAGTCGCACGAATGGTAAATCATTCTAAATAAACGAAATCTGCGGAATAAGAGTGTTTGCCTTTGAAATTTCCCCTCAAAATTATCACTTGCATGATATTTGATGTAAGATCCTTAACCATAAATCAAATGCGATCCTTTACAAAGTTTCAATACATTGATGTTGCGCAACAGCATTTTAACTGAGCTGACTTTCAAGTCCAAATTATGAAGAGGTAAGCCCGGAACATCCAAAGAATTAAAAAATTCAACTAATCCCCATAAAGTTTTTTTCACATCAAAAGGTAGCATTATGCCCTTCCTTCCAACCAAAATCATAAGAATCGAACGATCCGTCCCCGAGTTATGAGTGCACATTCGGACGTCAGTCTCTTTTATATGTAACTGTATCCACCCAGCTTTGCCCATACCTTTCGTATTAAGTCTTGCTCACATTTCGCAAATTACTTTATTTCAACAGTGTCCATTAATAATTTTAATTATACAACTTTAGAAATAGAGTTTGATTTTATTTTTGAATGGGACGTGCCAAAATCCGTTTTCTTATCCCGCTTGTGTTTTTCAAAGTACCACCTATAGGGTCAAAAACTATCCGAAATTTAAAACTGGAAGCAACCATATACATTTACAAAATTTCAATCAACTTGGTAGAGCTGTTTCGGAGATCGGCAGCAGCGCCACCTATCAGGTCCAAAAGTATCCTATCCTTCAAGCGGAAACGAAGAATATAAATCTACAAAATTTCATTGAAATCGGGTGAGTGATTTTGGAGATCGTGAAACAACGCCATATAGTGGGTCAAAAATCCTATCTTTTAAGTTTGCGTTAACCTAAAATACAACAATACGAACAAAACAAAAGACGAATCATAAAAATGTACCCAGTGGTTATCGAGTTATATCATCATCATCGAGTTTCATCCCGAAAGAATTATAGGTATGAATTAAGAAGATTATCTATTATTAAAGAAAATTTAATTGAACTGAAAAACGACATACGCCTACAACGCCACATGTTGAGGATTTTCCGACGATGTGCACTAAGAAATTCAGTTTTTGTTAAAAATAATAAATTAATTATTTTATATGTATTTTTTCAATATAATAACTCCGATCGAAGCATCTGTTTTAAACGATATTCATTTTTTTACATCCTCCTTGACGATATTTGCAGCACGCATTCTGTCAATGTTATGCCAACGCCATAAGGTTACATCAAAAAAGTTTGAATTGTAAAAGCACTATGGTTACATTAGATATAATTTAATATGGTGGTTAAGTATTCTTAAATTTTCTAATTTTCCGCGCAATTTTCTTCATTTTTTCTTTCATAAGATTTTTCTCCTGACAATAACAAACACAACAAAAAAAGAATTAGTGAAATCGGTCTAGCCGTTCACGCGTGATGCCGTGACCAAGGGAAATATGGATTGGTTTTTAGGCCACTTCCTCAAGATGATAGCGGAAGGAATCGAGGGCGAAAAATCGGGAATAGGTAGGAAGGTGGAAAGGTGGGAGACAAACACTTCCTTTTCTTTTTGTGCGTTACCTGAACGCAACAACAGCTTGACTCAATGCGATTCGTTCGAAGTCCATTTCTCGCTCCAGTTCCAGCTGTGGCATCCCCAATTTGCACAACAAAGTGCCACTTTGTGGTGCATTTCATCTGACATCTCCAGTTCATTATCCGATGTCACAGTGCGAATTCGATGCAAAATATCGTTGGCCATAATATCATTTTTATTATAATCAAAGTATCTTCTTCATTTTAAAAAGTTACTTAATGTAACGTAGTAAACATAACTTATTAGAACAAACTTTTTAGGTACATACATATATTTAAAAGAAAAAAAAAATCAAAATTGTTGACAACAACAATTTGCTTGGAAAACAATTAAAATAATTGACAACAACAATTGCTTTTAAAATTTAAAATATTTTTTTTGTATTTGAAGTGTCACTACTTTATGTTATCCAGTTTCTTTTTTTTTCAAAGTGTATTTCCCCATGAAAAAAATAAAAATTTAGTGGTGGATCACCCTTAACATTTAGGGATATGAAAAATAGATGTTGTCCGATTCTCAACCCTAGCCAATATGCACACTAAGTTTCACGAAAATCGGTGGAGCCGTTTCGGAGGAGTTCAACTACGCACCCCGTGACACGATAATTTTATATATTAGATAAGGCATAAAAAAAAAAGATCGTTGACTGTAAAATACTGGTGTTCTTTAATTATATTAAATTGGGGCTAAATGGCGGGCACTTTGCATGCAAATATTATGGCAAGGGTGCGCCATAATGCCCCTACAAAAAGTGCGCCATATAACAACAAATACGCGTTTGCAAAACACATAAAAAAAACACTATGTGTTCATTTCCTGTTACATGTTAATCGCACCAAACGAAAACTGACACATTTCTTTTCAATTCACTATATACAAGAAATACCTGCGCTTTATACTTACCAAACAACGCAGAATTGAAAAATAGACAAAAATATAAGGAAACTTAGAAAAATAGAAACTTTTTTTTTTTTTTTACGTGCACAAAAAAAAACGCGTAAACTCAGCAATCTGACACGGCACGCGATTGACTAAGACTTAAGTTTTTTCATAGTTTTGTTTTTACGAGTAATGCCCCCTGCGCCATAATGCCCAAAGTTAACCTATGAAAATGAGAACCAAATTTACTCCCAATTCAAATGGGTAAATAATTCCCGCGCCACCCTGTGTTTAAGCTGAATGTTTAAAATAATCATCAGCCAATATCCATTGAATGATCTTTTATTTTCTGAATACCCGACGGTATTCTTGGCTATTTTCGAATCACATCGTCCTATAAAACCACCCAACAACCAACAAAAGATCAAGAGAAAATCACAATTACACGTTGCATGCGTAATGTGGAAAATAAAATAAAATTAAAATGTCCGCTCAGCACACGTTTCACATAGACCGACACAAGGACCCGACCAATTGAGCCTAGTAATTCCGGTGATTTTATTGTTTAAAATTGTAATGGGGGTGAGGACTGAGGAGGCGAGTGCCACGACTCGTACACTTTGCTCTCTTCTCAACGTATAAAGCAAGAAAAAATCAACCAGTACAAGTGCTTGAATTCCTCAACAGAAAACCTTAAACATATAATACGCTTGAGAGTAAAGCGCACTAGAGTCGTCTGATGTATACCCACACATATGCAATACAGGTGGAGTTCGCTACTCTCGTAATATCAACAACACGAATTCGTACGCATAATACCAATGAATGCGAAATGTTAAACAAAGATTGTGCGTGCAATTATTTGTAATTGAGTACCTACTCGTTGGTCTTGCATATTGGGTTTGGTTTTGTTTTCTTCCCTGCCGGATCGTATGGATATAGAGGATTGCGCACGATTTTAGCAGCAGTCGCAAGCAAAATCGAAAAAAAGAACCACTAAAACGAGATTTCACTTTTATTGGTCGTTTTATTGAATGCGGCGCAATGAGAAAATCTAGTGCAGTAATGCTAGAAGATGGGGCTCAGCAGAAACAAAAAAAAAAGATGCCAACCCGGAATGGATATCGGTATGAGTGCGAGATGTGGGAAGGTTTGTTAAATGTCTAAAACTGGACTGTTTGTGATAAGTAAAGATGCGAAAGGAAAGACAATTTTTCTTCAATTTCTTTGTAGACGTCCTGCCTTCTTGGAAGACCTCTCCTAAATTTCCGCTGATATTTTGTGGCCTAATTTCTGAACTGCTTTGGATTGGTTGAGAAATCCTGTCGAAGAGTTCGCCAAGTGGTAAAAATTCTACCATTATAGCGACCAGGCTTATACACAACATTTTCGAAAACCAATTACAGCCCATATTTGTACAATCTTCCCAACAAAATAAAAATCAATCCGATATGTTGTGTTTAGGGCAGTGAAAGTGGTTCTTAACTATTTGCCTTCGCCTATTTAAATATAAGATCATCGAGATATATGGGCTACTTGAGATTTGGCATCAAAATGGCGTACAAGTCTGGCATGGCCAAACAGCCATACTTATTGGGAAATTAAAAATCGATTAAAAGACATGATTGGAGTTCGATATAAACATAGAGGTCGATGATCCTTTATTTAAAGGATTGCAGATGACAGACTTTCGGTATGAAGTTTTTGATAAATATGTGTGAGCCTTTTTCGAAATAGGAACAACTTTAAAAACACTTCAAAAGGTGACGGAATTTCACTTAATACTATAGGCGGCCCACCAGAATGCGTTGAAAAGTTTCAAAAGTGCTCGCTATAAAATGTCTTCTCAAGGCTCTAGACCATGAAAAAGTATTGAAACAGAAATAAAGTAAACGACAATTAACCTGATTCATAATTAGTGTTATTGAGCTCAAACTCAGCTAGACCAAGCAGACTTTGCTAACGACCAGAAGCCTATGACAAAAGGTTATGAGCAGCGTTGCCATTTTGACTGTTTTCCAGTCAGATCTGACTGGATTGATACGCATTTAGCTGGAAGATTTTTTACAATCAAGCCGGCTTGTCTTTTAGCTGGGTGCATTTTCGTTTGAATGTTTTTAAATGTTTCGTGTCATTTCTTTTCAAACAGTATACTTTTCAAAATTCAAAGTGAACAAAAAAAAAAAATATAATTCAAGCGTTTAGAAGATGAAGGTCGTAAGTGACATTTTTGCCTTTTTTCTTACGGATGAAGGTCCTATGTGAAAACTTAAATTAAAAAGATCAAAATTTGCTTGAGTTTCTTATTTTTGCCCTCAGCTTGAACACATATCCCACTATTGCAATCGACAATTTTATACGTCTGCGTTGACACAAGTATGTACTTGCTTTTGCCAACTTTAATGCTGCTTCAACTTTGATATACCGTCGGTAAGTTGGTACTGTGTAATATCAATTACAAAAGCAGCAATACAATCACCCCTATCGAGGTATCCGTTCGGAACGGAATTTTCTCCGATCTGTACGAAATCGGAAAAATTCCATTCGAGGTATCCGTTCCGATACAGCTTTCGGAAAAATTCTCCGACGACATATAGCGCATCTTGTCGCTTAGCGTGGAACCGCGTTATACACTTACTTTTGACAGCCACACGGCACATTTTTTCCGAAGCTCTCCGACAACGAATTGCTGCGGAATATTTTCATGTGAAATGAACGCGTTTATATGCTTCATTTATTTTATTCCGAAACGGATACTTCGAATGCAATTTGAGTTCCGATCGGATTTTATTTTCGTATCGGAATTTTCTCCGAACGGATACCTCGATAGGGGTGAATATCGGACATAGATGCAAACGATGAAGATGATGAGGAGACAATAGCTCTCAGATAATTTACTATGTAAAGTTGATTTATGAGTTGAACTATTTTAATGAATTTATTGTTAATAATTTTAATAGACTTCACTTTAATACGTGAGAGTAAATGCATTAAATGATTCCGCGTCTTTTTTTTAAATAAGGTTTATTTCTGATTGACTGAAGTTTTAGCTGGAGTTTTTTATTGCATTTCGTTGACTGTTCTTTTGAGTGGATCTTAGATTTTTGACTGTTTTTTTTTTCAGTCAAATCTGACTGGAAAGCCGGCTTCAAATTGGCAATGGTTATGAGGTGCTGCCCCGTCTTCTAAAGGGTTAAATTTTAAGGGCCGATGTTGAATGTGAACCACACCTAAACGTCAAGTTTTTTTATGCATTTCATTTGACATTTCTCAATTTCAGACGAACTCAATTTGTACCGTGGAAAGATACACAATCGCACCAACAAAGAGTGACTATTTGGTGCTGTTTATGGGCTGGCGGCATCATCGGGCCGTATTTTTTCCAAAATGAGGCCGGTCAGGCAGTTACTGTGAATGGCGTTCGCTATCGTGAGATGATAACGAACTTTTTAAGGCCCGAATTGGAAGATATGGATGTGGACGATATGTGGTTTCAACGGGACGGTGCCACTTGCCACACAGCTAATGAAATAATGGCTCTTTTGTGCGACAAATTCAATGGCCGTGCTATCTAACGTGGTGGCGATGTCAATTGGCCGCCAATATCATGTGATTTGACACCGTTGGACTTCTTTCTTTGGGGTTATTTGAAAGAATAGGTATATGTCGATAAGCCAGCAACAATTCAAGAGCTAAAGGATGAGATAATTCGGCACATTACCGGCATAGAACCTCAATTATGCCTCAGCGTCATCGAAAATTTGGACCATCGGATGGATGTGTGCCGCCGAAGTCGCGGCGGCCATTTGGCCGATATTTTGTTCCATACATAATTGAACCATACCAATATTATCATAATAAAAAGAAATGATAATAATTTCCAAAATAATTTGTGTTTAATTCAAAATCAACAACGGCCTCTAAAACTTAACCACCTTATCTTATGAAAGATTCGTTCTCCAATCACACAATATGAATGGGAGTAGCCGAAGAAGCCTGCGCAAGTTCTTCCTCTTGACGGGTTACAGCTGCACGTACCTCAGATTTGACAAAATCCAAGAAGTTCACCTCTTAAGAGCGACTAAGCTGCACCCCTACATGTATTATTTATATGTCCCTTGACACCCATTTGAACTTGGCGGGCGTTTCACTAAGTTAAACCTTCGGGGACCTTCGATTTAATGGACACTCAGCGCACTTCTATTCATAGTAACGCTCTCAAATAAAATGGGACTATGGTGGCCGAGGAGTGTAAACTCAGTCTCTAATCGTGACACTTGAATAAAGGTCATGGTGTGGCCCTTGGGTGCCGCCAACTTTAGTTTGTTACCCACCACTTGGATACTTCCAACTTCCACCCATATTCGACTGTAAAAAGAAGTCGAATATGTTTGCCTAAAACGTGACAAACTTTCTCCAATTGCAGACCAAAATTCTCCCCTTCTTCCCCACTTCTTCCATAGACTTGAGTAGAGACAGAGGCATGATATTTTTATATTTACCACAAATGTATATTGTATACATTCCGACAACGACCCTCTTTCATGGTGGTACCTCCCTCCGTCATTTTAATATGTAATTATCTTTCATCTTGAATTGAATTTTATTGCCACAGAACTGCCAGTACTAAAAATACACAAGACACATCACAGACCGCCAGCCCATTATATTACGTTTCCCTCCTCAGTCTCAGTCCTGGGAACACAGTCAGTGCGATCTGCAAGTAGGTACCTCTTCTATAGTCGGTTTGGTTTCCCTTTTCGTTTTTAGTTTATAATCCCAGCCCAACTAGATTTTCACAACTAGCTATATCCCAATGGGTATAAGGCCCAGCCACACACTCTCCATTCAACGATGAGAACGAAACAACAGACCGACGATGATGATGGCATGACCTCAATGGTAATAATAACCTATTATCAATGGTGGAACATCCGCCACCGCAAACAAGACCAAAACGAAAGGAAACTCAACTCACTGGGCAGAGGTATAGGCGCGTACATATACTCACACTCGTATACTGGTGCATACCACAAGATTGCTACTTATTTAGATGTCAATTTGTGCGCCTCGTCGAAAGAGGTGCGAAATACCAAAAGCCTGTTGCAAATGGTATGTAACTTATGATGCGGAACGCTACACGCCAACCACAAACACTTCCATGGTTCCATATAATATACTAATCGAAAGAAGCGCGCACCCTAAACAAGGATCAAACCAAAGTCCATCATGTGGCTGAACAGAAAATCGTAATTTCCCTCCCCATCCATTATTTATGGCGCCAAAAAATCAGATAACAGCTGCAATTCACAAAAAGTAATTTCCGCTGATTTCCGATCCGTTGTGTTGGACTGGATGCGCGTATCGCTTTCCCAATCGATACCACTGCTGCGATCCTACTCGCGTTCGCTCTTAATCCGAACATGAAAGCGCGTTGACCACATGAGCGCATGAATGGAGAATAAAAGAAAAAAATAATATTGGAAATGGAAACATGTCTAGATGGACATGATGGACTCACTCACAGAAGATGAGCACATGATGCAGATGCAGAAGCATCAGGCAAGCCATCAGCACTTAACCGTCCATGAAACGTCTTTTGTTGGATTTTGATGGAATTTAATTCGATTATTGCTCTTTCTTGACCATGTATGTATTTTTTTTCTTCCTTCAGTCTTGAGATAGAGAGCGGGAGTGCTATTGGTGCTGCTTGGCTTCGCATACATTTTGCGTAAATAGATGTTACAAATGGAATTGATGGGGTGCACCATTGTAAGTGGGTTCACACCGCAACTTCCTGGGCACGTACTCGAAGGAGAAAATTGTTTTGAGGTGTTACTCCACAATTTTAAGCTATTTTATATTTTTATGTTGATTGGATCAATGGCTCTAACCGCGTGCACTTGCTGTGATTGCGACTTGCGTAGAGGAGTAGGCATGACAAGAGTGCGGCTGTTTTTTTTAGATGATGATAATCGATGTTAGATGGCGATGCAATTTGGAGCTAATCCGATGGGCTTGTGGTGGTTTCTTTTTTTTTATTCAGAAGCCACTCAGTGGCGGTTTGAAAATTTGATTTGTGTGGCTGTGTAAACTGGAAATGATTGTTAGTTGGAAAAGGTGAGGACTTAAGGGAATCTTTTCCGAGTTAAAAGCACAACTCCATCCCAGGGTGTATGGTAATTCCGGCGGCTTATTTTGAGGAGAAATATTCACTTGCTGTTACACGTTTATAATCCACGAAGCAGCGACTTAGAGTGGAACATTTCCAATAGCAAGGGTAACTCAGTGGACATGTTTTTCAAATACTCTGAATATTGTTTGGCTACAGCGTTTCTAGTTTGGGGGTTTTCCCCTCAGATTTAGAGTTTTTTTTTTTTTTTGGTGGCCGCGACGAGAAAAAAATCTGTGGGAAGATACTGTTTAGGGGGAAATCTGGGGTTCTTAAAATTATATTTTATTTGTATTTCATTATGCTATCCTTTTTTGGTAACCATAAAATAAGCTTAAGCTGTAAAACTAAATTTATAGGCAATCTGTGAACGTAAGAACCGCTGAGTAACTTTTACTTCAGAATGAGGTACGTAGCGCAAGGATTCTTCGTTCTGTTCACAACTAAATGATTCAATTCAAAATTGAGCATGACAATCGAGAATGAAATAACGTCGCCTGTTTTGTTCCATACGCCAATTTTGTCCTTTTTGAGTTAGGAACGGACTCTATGGTAATTTTGTGTACTCTTTTTAAAACTGTGATTCGATTTGCTCTATGTCTTTCCAATCCCGACGAGCATCGACTTTGTCCCATATCCACCAAAATCAACAGTTTGTAGAGCTGTTTTGTCCCATAAACCATTTTTTGGCGTTTGGGACAAATTTTCCATATACCTACTTTTTTGCAATTTTTTTCCGAGAATTGTTTTGTTCCACGTGAAGTCGAGAATTGGTTTGTCTTACGTTGACTTGTGTTATAGAAAAGCCATATCCATTTTTTGTGTTCCACGTGCATGGACAAGAAAAAAATCAGTTTCAAAATATAGGAGGTGGGACATAGGTCAAAAAAGTAGACTTTTAAGTAAATTAACGTAGCGTGTAAACGGTTTGGCAAAACACATTGAAAATTGGTAGATAAACTCTCTATAAGACTAACTTCAAGTTAAAAAAAAAATCCTGTCACACGGTTTCAGAGTACCAAATACGCAAAAAGTGCCAATGGCGTATGGAACAAAACAATTATCAGGCGACGATAAATATGCATTTTCTATTACACTCGTCTGATCTATACCTACAGATTCGGGTCTATCACAGAATCCGTCCTATTCGGAATTTAGCTACGAACCCCGAAAGAACTATCACAGAATCCGTCTTAGGGTACATTTTTTGCTTTCGAAATTCGTAGAACGTGGTAGAACGTGGCGTCAGTGATACCACTTTCTACGAATTTCAAAATTCCCCTACGACGGATTCTGTAACAGTTCTTTCGGGGTTCGTAGCAAAATTCCGAATACGACGGATTCTGTGATAGACCCGATTATTGATTTCCATGGTAGGTATTTTAAAATGCTGTTGAATAATTGTTCGAGCCTCCAAACTCCAAATACATATTTGTAGGTAAAAATGTTTTGTTCTAATATCTTTGGACTATTTTCATTTACAAAACATGTCTTTCAAAAAAAAAGCTGATGCTAGTTTCATTAGAAAAATGTTTTTGTAAAAGTTGCTCAAATATTTTTCAGGATTTTGACACCAATCTCACCTTAAGCATTCCGAAAACCAAACTAACATATATCCGCGTTTCAAATTCTCAATTGCTGCTTTTAAGTGTCTCAGGTTCTTATCTTCTTCTTCTTAAGGTGGCGGTACAGTCCGGGGTGGACCTGAACCTCAGGTTCGATTCCCGAAAAAACCCAAATTACATCTTAAGCTTTTTTCCAATGCTCCACCTTCAAAATTTTGAGTTGCAAATCACGAATTTTATATTTTTCGCAAAACACAACGATTTTGTCTTGAATTGATACAAAAATTCGTAATTCGACATTGAAAACGGCGAAAAATATCAAATTTTGTTTTTTGAATATTACGATTAGAAGTCTTAATTCGAGCTTCATTTATTCACTTCAATAGGTCAATTCCTCAAACACCACTTTACAATCTCAAATTGCAAATAATATCTCGTGATTTTCCACCACTAAATGATGAATCAATAAAATTTTATAAAAATTTCGCACATGTAAATTAAAAACGTAAATTGACGTAGAGAAGTCGTGAATTGCAAAATATGAATTGCAAATTGATTAAAATAAGTTGCAATTTACGATTAAGAATTTGTAAATTGCAACTACTGAAGTAGTAAATCATTCCCTGTTGTAATTTACTAAGGGAAGAAATCATAAATGCAACAGAAAATATGGTAATTTACGATTTGTTTTTTGCAAATCACAACCACAGTAATATCAAATTGATAACAACTATTGGTGTCAAATTGCGATCGGTTTTGACAATTTGTATTTCACGTCCATTATTAACACTGAGAAGTGTTGTGTTGATTCACGACTTTTGCGGGTCAATATCATCACCTCGTGAATTAGTAAATCTTGAGCTAAGCTCTAAAATGAGACAAACTTTGCGTGATTCGACGCTTATTTTTCTTGATTTGATCTTAAACATTACAACATTAGGCTTAATAAAGAATTTTATTTATCTAAAAGAATCTATAACTCTCATGAGAGAGCTTCTCAATTGGCTGTTTGAACTCGTTATACAATTGTAGATCCCCTATCCATTCGTTCCAAAAATTAAAACCTCACTCAAAACAAGTGGTTGCGAGGAGCTAGGTCTAGAGTCCCAAGGGAACATAGCCCATTCAATTTATAAAATACAAATTATGACAAAAAGTTGGGATTTTTTTGGGAAAAATGACAAAATCAGGGGGAAAATGTTTTGACCGTCTGGCAACGACGGTTGTCTATATTTTTGGTAATGTTTCGGAAGCTCGATTCGCAACAGCAATATTCCGATTAAATTGCAAGATTGGTTCGGACAGTCCCCACGACTCAGTACTCAGACTCACTTGTGCCCCAATAACGAACGTAACTGCGGAAAGCTGCGCACCGACCAAATGCGGTGAAGAATGCTTAGTTTTTGTTTCTTATATTTTATTATATTTGCGGAGGCTGAAAAGAAACAAGCTTTATAACCTTACTTGAGCTAACTCTAATCTTCTTGTTATTTCAAATATGCCTCAATTATCGTATAGCCATGATAGCTTCTTAACTTTTAGCACCCACATATTTTTTTCATTGACTCGCTTTTAACCATTTTGGGATAAGGATAAGGAGGTCCATTATATATTATGTGTAACCATGGAAGTGTCATACGGTACTCATATGGCAAGACTCTTAGGGCTTTGGAGCAAAACAAAAGTAGCTTGATTGCTATGTAGGCTTCGCTTCGTCACAGAATTTAGGCAACCTTCCAATAGCATGTTCAGCAGTTGACTACATCCTGATCGGTTCGGCTACGAAAATACCCCGAAGGTATATAGCAAGCATCTATACTCTCTCTACCGATTGTCAAGAAATGATAACCTCAAATAATGGGCTCAAATCGAGTACCTATATGAGGATCTTTTGTTTGGCAGTGCTAAAAATATATCCCGGGATGCATCATGGGGGTCTTTAGTTCTGTTTGAGGCCGGGCATACCTCGTCTTTCCTCCAAATACAACGCGAACAATTTCGTTAATTGCCAAAAAAAAAAAAAAAAAATGTGTCCTTGTAAAAAAACACTTTGAATTCCAAATTCCACTTACAGCCCTCCTGTGTGCAAGTTAATGCAACAAAGTTCTATACGTACAGCAACCAGCCAATATCAACGAATATTAACCCCAACACTTGTCAGCACATCCGCCTCAACGCACTGTCAACACTTCCATTGCACTGTCAACATTTACCTACATTGTACTTTTGAACTGACCTAGTTTAAGTTTATTTTTTTGTAAGGTATATAGAGATAGAATTAAAGAATAATAGAGTTGAGTTCGTTTTCGGCTTCGAATCGGAAAAGTTATTTTATGTGCACTTAACGTAGAACTATTATAGTGGTGCCTTGACTTAAAACATAAACTGTCAGCCAAATATAAATTCCCATTGACACCGCCGAGTGCTTTTTCAAATCAGATGAACAGCAAATAGAGGGATTGTCGGTAACTGACTGTTCCCTCATGTATCGGCGCACTGTATCTATTCGTATAGCCGGTAGACGAACTATAGTCTAGATATGGACACCGGGCGTTAGATTACAGCATCCATACTTACATACTTACTGAATTTGTTATTGTATTAAATGTAAAAATCTACAAAATCAGTGACTGAGTGCTCGCTCACGGCTGCGGTAATTCGACCCTAGCTGCCATCCCCATCCTCATCTCAGATGCTCTCCCATTTATAATAGGTTACTGGTAATTCACTTACTGATCGATTTTGTTAAAAGTTTACTGTCTGTTTAGGTGATAGCCCATACACTTTGGCGAAGAATAGAGCTAAAGAAATCCATGAATCCTCAAGCATTGATGTACCTTAAATTCTTAAAAATATCCAACCGTTTTCACGGGAAACCGTTTGGAACCATAATTTCCAGTTTAAATTAGGACTCACTTCAGGGGTCCCAATGCTACGATCTTCCATCCTCGTTTACCTCAAATGCAGGACAAAAAATAAAGCTCTTCTGAAAAAATGCAAATCCCCCATTGAATGCAAAACCACGGTCAGTGTTTTAGCTCCACTTCCCCAACTTCCCATACGAAATAAAATGTACACATACACTCTCCGGGTGACGTGCGTACAGTAATAATTTTCCTTACAATTACAAAACATAATCCATAAATATTTCACGTTTTATTTGATCAAAGATACACAAATTTAATTTCATCACAATTTACGATTTTTTTTTTCTTCTGTTGTCTTCGCTGCGCATACCGCCAGTTCTCTGTTCGGTACTGTTGATTGCTATAAAAAAAAAAAAAATCGCCATTCTCTGGATGGATTACAGCTTTTGGTCGCATCGTCTCTCGCCCCCCGCATTTCAGCAGTTATATAGCAAAAGACAACCATCGCAGTAGGTATAGAATTTTATGCGAATGCCGCAGCGAATGGAATCAGATGGAAAAGAACAGCAAAAAAAAATAAAAGAAAAGGAAAGAAAAGAATTGTTATGTATCGAGATAAGTGATCGCATAATGAAGAAAGGTGTGTACTTGCTATAATTTGAAATTCCCATCTTTGGTGTACTGTGGCATTTTTCGAGACAGAGCAGGGCTATGGAATTGACGGATGGTAGATTGATTGTTTCTCTCCCTCCCTCTCTGTTAGGGCCGGGAATTTTATTTCATTTTCTTGCCGGACTGTCAAACAGTCCACACAGGTACTCCCAACTCTGATAGCTATCATCATCGTCGTCATTATAACCAAAAAGTGCCCATTAAGAAAAACTTTATTTCCTTTCTCTCTCTGCGTGTACCTGACTGAGATGCGAAATAAAGGCAAATTGAAAGAGACAGAGGAGAGATTTCCAGTGATTACAAAGCCACTAACCACAAAACCCGGTCAGGGAACTAAATGCCAGCCGAAGGTACCTCAAATAAAACAAACCACGCTCGACGAACAAAAAAAAAAAAAAACACCAACAAAAAGTAGAGATAAACCAACCATCATGCAATGAGTACCCAAAGCTTTCAGCACCATCATGGTGCGTCATAAAAATTAAAGAATGATTTGATTGTTGAAATCAAAAGAGAGATATCCCCGGCGCAGTATACCTAAGTAAAAAAAAATAAAAAATAAAAACAACAACTCTCGGTCGCGCAGTCATTCTTCTTTGCTGATGATGATCCGCGCGCATCAGTGTTGCGCGGTGCGGTCTCCCAGTGACGTAAATCAAATAATAAAGAACAAACGCAGGGCACACCACACATCACCTCGAATGTGCAGTATACGCAACAGCCAAACCGAAACACCGCTGTTATTCAGCCAAATGAAGCCAACATGCTGTGAGATATAATTTTTGCTTGATTACCCATCCGCCAACAAAATGAGATAATAAAGGCAAGAGGAAGTTTTTTTTTTTTTTTTTCTCTGTTTAAGGCTAAATTGAAGTTTATATAAACGGGAACCACAAAATCATGCAGAGTAAGGAACATGATTATGTGTAACATAAAATTCACCTGGCCTTCTAATTGGACACATATTTGACATGCGCTTTAATGTGAGCTCTTATAGCGCGAATATTTGGCCTGCTCCTGAGCTTGTTTCACCTGTGGTTTATTGCGGACCAAAAATGAACAGGCAAAAAAAAAACAGACTAACTCTTGGTGCGGAGGGCAGTTTTTTTTTTTTGTATCCCCTTGGTGTGGGCAACCAACTACCAAGCAAGGGGAAAAGGTCATCACTTCTCATTATGTCAGTAATTATGTTGGGTAAACTTCTTGTGACACGCAGTATCGGCCGGTTGACTTATGGCGCAAAACAAAAGAGTTGGTGTGCGAACCGCGGTTTTCTCCTTAATTTTCACAACCACTTGCACTTGGATCGCAGCTCTTAGCAACTGTTACGTATGTCATTGGTGCGGAAATTGTTGTATAGATAAAAGAATATATATGCCCTATGATACCGACGTAGAGATTACCATTATCAGGGCTTCCAACTTCCAAGTCTGATGATAAGCTACAGCCACTTGTCCCTGTGATTGCAGTAGGTCTCTTGTTATATGAGGAACCTTACCCAACCCCGTAAATAGTCGCTGCTTCTGGCTAATATTATTCATCACTCAAGCCCGTTTTTTGCACGGTGGGCTATAGAAGCATAGGATATGCGAAATCAGTCCTCAACTCAGAGCTCTCGGCATACTTTTCTTATCCTTCTTTACGAGCTCGTATTATGGAAGTTTCTATAACCCCTTTAGGTACATAGGATTCCAACAAGTTCGCAAAAAGTCCCCTTCAACTCCAATAAAAGGTTCATTATTGTTGCGCCGAGCTTTTGTCAATACCAGTGGCGACCTAAAACTCGGTTTACAACTACAAGTTCCGTTGAAAAAACTGCATTGGAATTGGCATATTGTCGTTAGTTTTCCTCAGCATATGGCCATGTCCGTTGCTTGTTTTCACTTTTAATACCTTCCGTCGAGTTTTACCATTGTAGGATGTGATCATCAATCGGATTTTTGAATGTACCGCTAACACCGGCTTAAAAAGTCCCTAGCCAAGATCTTTGTGATAAACTTGGAATAACTCAACAGCTTTCTGATCACACGAATAGAAGGGTCTGCAATTGACCAAGGCGGAAGCCAAATTAGAATGGGACAATAGACGGGTTCGTTAGAAACTATTGGGTCTATTCGCAGTTATTTGAGGAGTGTGAAAGGTGTAACTTGGAGTCTTCTTCGAGCTGGCAACTGCAACTAATTTTCAACCGCAGTGCCTTATACAGTTTCGCTTATTTAACCTAAGCGTTATATATTTTCACAACAGCTTTTCATTTCCATTGGGGAGAGAACGCTCTTTTTGACTCCATCAATCCAAAAGCCACAACATTCAATCTCATATTTCCAAGATTTGTTCTCTGATAGAAAACAACTTAAACGTGCCAAACATTTATACCAGTGACAACTAGTCAATAGGAACATTTTGTTTTTATTTAAATTCTCCTACACGTAACGTTCACGTCGCGTTTTTGTGTGATTTGTTATACCTACTTGCACTTATAATTATACTTATACTTATACTTATACTTATACTTATACTTATACTTATACTTATACTTATACTTATACTTATACTTATACTTATACTTATACTTATACTTATACTTATACTTATACTTATACTTATACTTATACTTATACTTATACTTATACTTATACTTATACTTATACTTATACTTATACTTATACTTATACTTATACTTATACTTATACTTATACTTATACTTATACTTATACTTATACTTATACTTATACTTATACTTATACTTATACTTATACTTATACTTATACTTATACTTATACTTATACTTATACTTATACTTATACTTATACTTATACTTATACTTATACTTATACTTATACTTATACTTATACTTATACTTATACTTATACTTATACTTATACTTATACTTATATGTACTTATACTTATACTTATACTTATACTTATACTTATATACTTATACTTATACTTATACTTATACTTATACTTATACTTATACTTATACTTACTATACTTATACTTATACTTATACTTATACTTATACTTATACTTATACTTATACTTATACTTATACTTATACTTATACTTATACTTATACTTATACTTATACTTATACTTATACTTTTACTTATACTTATACTTAGGTATACTTATACTTATACTTACCTATACTTATAGTTATACTTATACTTATACTTATACTTATACTTATACTTGTACTTATACATATACTTATACTTATACTTTTACTTTTACTTATACTTATACTTATACTTATACTTATACTTATACTTATACTTAGGTATACTTATACTTATACTTTTATACTTATACTTATACTACTGCATCGTACGTAGGGGACGTAGCTTTGGAATCATTTCACTTAAGCTCGATAGGGATGTCTTTTACCTCTGGAAGTCTAATAGTTTTATCTATGGTAGGGACTTAAAGGTTAGTAATTTTAAAATATGGGTTCGTTTTTTAACAAAAGTCACCGAACTTTAGATCTTAGAGATCTGCATAAAATAGGCTCCAATTTGAAGATGCAGTTTCGTAGAACCACAGAATGTAATTTTCGTTCATATATTTTGTTCAAAGTCACAAAAACTCAGAGCTAAAGATTTTACCAATGCTCGGACATACCTATCTACTGGCTTAAAGAGGTAGTGTTTTAAAGGTTCCACGTTTCAAGTCGATTTTACGATTCAAATCAATTTATTTTTATTTATTTATTTATTTCCAATCAAATGAGTACATCTACTGTTCTCGCTAGATTACTTAAACAAAAATATACTTAAATACGACCACCAAAGCCTAATTTGAAAGAGATTTACCAAATCGACTTATCGCTTCATATCATTTGACTCTCCTTTCATAGTTCACTTTAGCTGTTCATTTCTGCTAAGATCTCTAATAATTCGTTCACGTATGTCATCACGATCTCAATTGATTTTTTTTTTTTTTTTTTTGGCAGGAAGTCTATTGCATTTTCCCTCTTTCAGCAAATACGTATCAATTCCATCAGTATAACTGGGGAGGCTCCTATCTTGCCAAAGATACATTTGTGTTTACAAACTGCCAACTGCAAAGCTGACTGGCGACAGACAGTTAAATCCACGCTATACACGGCTTGATAATCCGATAGTCTTTCGTATTGCATTAGTGTTAACAACAACTCCAAAATCGGTCTTGCAACTAAGTAAAGCCCCACCATATATGTCCGCCGCATCTACCCATCTGCTCATTCATAACAAGCGAGGCGACAATGTTGTCTGAATAAATTTGAAGAATCCAACACGGTTGAGGTTGAGGGAATTAAATCCGAATTCCTCCTTAATGCATACGAGGCGTATGGCTCGAGCATTAGGTGCAACATCACGTGCATGCGCCTTCTCCCAGTGTGTGTCGTGCAATCGCATGTCCCTCCCCTTGCGGCGTGAAATTGATCATCATACTCAACAGGAACTCCATTCCCCAGCGAGACAAGTCCTTAAACATGCGCTCCATCAGCAAAAGTGTACCGCACGTTTTGATCTTTAATTTCAAACGCTGTGATGACATCCAACTAAGCGGTGCTTAAATTAAACGCAATTTGTACTGAAAGCCGAATTGTATTATGTCCTATCCACACATCTGAATTTATTTGCCATCTTTGAACCTCATATACAACGTGAAATGAGTCTGTGTATGCTCGCAGAGTAATCGTGGCCACACCCAAATCGATTCTCTCGCTCTTTTCCCGGTGCGCGCCGTGAAATATGATCCGCGGCGAAAATACTTCATTAAATTCCATAAATTTCGTAAATTACTTATTCAAAACTGAATGCTGCTGCCGACTGGGTATAGGTAAAACGGCTGACGGCGGTTCATGGCTTCCGCTCTCCGCATCTATGATCTGTATGCAAATACCACTTAGTGGCTGTGGCTGTGGCTGCGCTGTGCGCTCGCTACTGGCTGGACCAATCGATTACCAAATGCGGCTCCGTGTGGCATTTGCAAGCCTCCATTCATGTGGGTACCTAGCGCGCACACAAATAATTGACAAAAAATGCGCGTCGAATTTATGCCGAAAAATTAATTTTCCCCAAAAAATTTTTTTAAATATCAAATTACCAATTAAAAAAGTATCCATACCGCAATTAAACCGCTTTTTTCGTTATATACTTTTCAACCGTTTACGTGAGACAAAAAAAATATATTTTATGTGGCATTTCCCTTTAATCCAATAAACTCCGATCCGATCCGATCAGATTGTATCGTTCGCTCTTTCCGCTGGCTGTCAATAATTTAAATGGCAATTAATTAGTGGTGGTCCTTCTTGGTTGTGTACAGATTTATACAGCGAAGCCATTGAACTCGGCAAGTTTGCTGAAATGATGACATTTCTTCTGATTCGGTACACACCTCTTGTTTTCGAACGATGATGACATTTCAGAAATGTAAAAGGGGCGGTGAAATGTGGACATTGGACAACGTATAGTGAGAATGAGGGAAATTAATTGAAAATCCTTACGAAGGAGGTTATCGCGCGGTCATGCTGTGCCAGGGAGGATGGTATTACAACAGACATTTTATTGTCCTCAGTGGACATTGTTGCAGGTATAAGAAAATTTCTGAAGAATTTTGGACTTTTGGGTGTCGTAAAAATTAAGGTTGCCAGCTCTTATTTTGGGGGGACACTTTGAAAGGATAATGTTGTGTCGAATCCGCGTATAACTTTTTTGATATGAAGCAGGTCTTAGGCGCTGTAAAAATCTCATTATGTAAATCTATAGGAGGGGCCCTACAACCGAACCTTGTGGTACTGCTATAGTACTCCCTCCGAATGGATGATCAAACTGATATATCAGACTTGACGCGAATAAATGGTTTGACAAAGAATGCATTAACAACATGAAACATTATAAAATATAAATGTATGTCAATTTGGAAGGAAATGGTAACATCGATCCGCTAGTTTTGTATATTTGGTAATGGGAAGTCGCTGTGAATGGCTCAGTGATCTGCATAGACCATCGGCTGCTAGATTACCACGGCGAGTTTGGACTGCGGCGAGAATGGACTGCTACTAAGAGGTTTCGATTTCAATGATGATTCTAGTTGAGTCTCTTCAATTGGACTGTACTGAGGGGTGAAAACATTGACAAGGAAGATTCCTGCTCAATCAATTTCACTATTACTACCTCCCTTTTAGGGATACGTCGCTGTGTTCCACAATTAAAAAAAAAAATATACTTCTAAGTGTTTCAATTACGGAATACTGTGATTCCCTTCAACGCGTCATTGGTCAGAATCTATAGTGTTAAGCGATCGATCATATGAGGGAGAGCAGGGAAACCCCTTCTGCTATATTAGGTGGTATAGCTTACGTTGCGAAACGCAGCACGGTGAATGTGGCAGGCAAATTGAGTTCATATCACTTTTTGCATCTGACCAGGAAGGGCGTCTTACCGAGTTCGCGTCCGTGCAAGTAGTTTCATTACTAGAGTTTATTCAGTGAGTTCTACAACAGTGGCAAAGACGCCTTCAACTACTGTTTAAATCGATGCTTCCCATAGTTTGAATGGCCGCATAAAACCAGATCTCCTTAGGATAGGTTAGGTAAGCGGGTTGGCGTGGAGTACTCCGTGCCACACTCAGGTCAATATTGACCCATTGTGATGCCCTTGGGGGAAAGGATGTCCCTTACCCATAATAACCCTGTCTATAAATACCTGTGATTAAGTCTTCACTGTGTTCTTACATACAAACCATCCTGTGGATTTGATAAAACTCATGTTATCTTGTCTATATGTATGCTGGAAGCTCGTGTAGGTCGTGGAAGAAGTGTCTCCCTAGGAATCTGTGCCTATTGTGATGAAGACCTGGGCAGTGACATAGGAATGCGTTGTGCCCTCAACTGCTTCCTCATCACCGCAGCCTCTACAAAGTTCTTCTTCCGTCAAGCGTAACTTCTTCATGTGATACCGCAGTTGTGCATCGTTAGGATTCCTACGAGGGTGGAAAGAGATTTTCTATCCTTTCGTATGAGACTCTGGGTTTTGGCTTCATAGAAGGTTGGCCATAGCTTTCAGTTTCTAGATTCTAGTGCAGACCATCTAGCGTTCGCCTCCCTTGTGGCCTTTCTCCCTGCTTCAAGCTTGAGTGAGCAAGGCGGGATATTCACAGAGAGATCAGCTTGTTCTGATACAGCTGTCGAACCTAGTCTTGCTAATTCATCCGCTTTTAATACCTTCTACTGCGTGCCAAGAGCCCTTAGTTCTCCGCAAGAGCATTTCACAAGCTTTGATACAGATCCCCCTACATACCCATTTCTGTCATCGAAATCATTTTCACAACAATATCTGGTCCAAAAAGGAGACCTCTCCACTTACCATAATCCAGTTTATTGTAAATCACCACTCCAATAAATTCCAACAGATATACCTAATTACAAACATTTTTAACGACCCCACGCGCTAACCTAACACACACACACCCAACTCAAAAGCAATAATATCTCTCGTTTGTTTCTGTTTTCCTGGCCAACCCACGCATCGATTATAAGCGAAATCCTAAAAATCGCCCCAAGCTATGCAAAATGCAAATTCATTCGTAAACCTTACAAAAGTATTTTTCTTAGTTCTATTTTATATATTTTTTTTGCTATATAGGATCTGGTAAAAAAAAGGGCAAGGACTCTATTCGTTCCAGTGCGTCGTTTCATGGTCGGCTCGTGTGTCTAAATGAGAATTTACGAGACAACGCACCGCACAGCCGAGCGCAACCGAAACAAAATCCAAACAAAAGAAACCAAACAATCTTTGGGATAAAAATAAATTCTATTAAAGCATTCGATGAAAATGTTAACGATACCGATATACCCACAGATATATAATGATTTTGTGCTATTATCACCCACGATCGATTGGTTTTCAATGAACGGCGGATACGAAGCGGCACAGATAGTTTGCCATTGAATAAACCAACAAAAAGAAAAACGCTTGGCTATTTTGATGTTTTATTGTTTTAATTTTCATTTAGCCGCAGTTGGATTATTTTATTTTCATTCAGAAATATGGGATGTGCTTGTGCGTGGCTGTCGAGCTAAGTAGCTTAATTTGCTTGTAGCCAGTGGTGAGTGGGTGTGATTTGTGATTTTAATTGATTGGTAGTAAATTTTGAGAAATGGTACGAGGTGCTGAGATGCACGCTCGATTCGATAGGTGACTAGGTATAAGTTTTCCAATTTTTTCAAGAGTAACTCCATTCATTTTATATGACTAAATTTGCAATTTGACACTTTTTTCGAGAGTCTGACAATTTTTTTTACTACTAAAATGTACCGTAGTTGACACATCACATCATTATTATAGTAGCAAGCCAATCGAGTCTAATGGGATCTGGCACAATATCCACAGCTAGGCAGAACATTTTTCCCCAAATTCTCCTCCAGAAAATCATTCTTCCTGATTAGTCTGTACAAAAACAACCTGAGAATCCTAACAGGAATAATCAGCGGCCACGATCGCGTGAGAAAACATCTTCACCGCATTGGCGTCTCACCGGATCCTATCTGCAGACTCTGTCTTGTGAGAGTGACGAATCCTCTCTTCCCATAATCACAGAATGTCCGGCTCTCGTCTCAGGAAAAAACATCCTTGGAGATGAAATCGTAAATTCAACAACTCTTGCGGATATAGGTACACCCAGAGAAGATCCTTGTCTTCCTGACTGTCTCTAGAGTGAAAAAATGGCTCTAGGAATTTACCAGGGAAGCCATAATAGGCTCATTTAAGAAGCCGCAGTGCCAGATCCCCTTGAAGGCTCTCCCTGCTCAGAATCTAATCTAATCTAAGCCAAAGTTTATTAAATAGAGTGGGAATATTACAAATTTGTGTAGTCGCAGTGGCTTAGTGGTAGTGTGTTGGACTACTAAGCGAGGGGTTTCAGGTTCGAGTCCCGCAAAAACCCAAATTCCAACTTATGTTTTTTTTCCACTGAGCTACCTCTCGCGAACGTCTGACAAACATCCGAGAGTATAAATGTCTTGTAAAAGCTTCTCAATTAGCCGTTTGGAGTCGGCATAAAACTGTAGATCCCTTCCATTCGTTCCAAAACTGAAAAACTCACACAGAACGAATGGTTGTGAGAAGCTAGGCCTAGGGTCCCTCCGGACCTGTTGCGCCAACTATTTATTTATTTATTACAAATTTGCTGAATGTGTTTAGAAATGACACTTTTTTTCTCATTGGCCCTTGGGGTTAGTGTGTTTGTCTGAATTTCCTCTTAAATTCCACGAATGGCTTGTTAGTTAGGTTAGGTGTGCCAGAAAGTATGCGACACTAAGCATAAGCAAGGCTTGTAAAGGGTAGGCCATCTAGTGCTTTCTTTTTAAATCATAGCTTATTTTGACACTGACAGCTGTTTACCGGTCGAAATCTTGACAGAAAGTCAGTATCACAACTCTGTGGAACGGAAAATGAGTCGCTTTAGGCTTGAACAGCGTTGGGAAATATTTAAAACCTATTTCCAAAGTGACTGCTGTGTATAGCCTAAACAGTTCGTTTTTTGAAAATAAGTTTTGGTCGAAATGAAGCACCCAACGCGCCTGCTGTATGCAAGTTTGTGCAAGAAGTTCGTGAGATTGGTATGCTAGTGGACAACACTCATGGTCTTCGTCGTTTTATGGTGTGCAAAGATAAAAATGTGGCTACTGTAGCCGAGAGTGTGAGACTCAATTCACGAAGATCAACTCACGTACTGGGAGGAGAATTCAGCACAAAGATCTCGGATTATTCGCTTACAAGGTCCAATTGACTTAGCAATTGAAGGCGCACGACCGCATCTGCTTCGTTATCGCTTCGCACTTTGGGCCTTAGAGCAGCTTGAAGTGGACAACGATTTTGGGCGAAAATCCATCTTTTCTGACGAGGCGCATTTTCATCTCGGCGGCTACGTAAACAAACAAAATTACCGCATCTGCGGCTCGAAAAACCCACATTTTACTGTCGAGAAGACAATGCATCCATAGAGAGTCACATTTTAGTGCGTATTGTGAAGTGGTGGCATCATTGGACCATTATTCTTCGAAAATTAGGCTTTAGACTTTATTTTACTGAAATTGGAGACATGGATTTTTACGACCTCTGGTTCATGCAGTATGGCGCGGCAAGCCACACAGCCCACTCCACCATCGATATTTTGAGCACCAAATTCACAAATCGTGTTATCAGCCGTCTTGACGATGCCAATGGAAGCCTAGAAGCTGCGATTGGACCCTTTTTTTTATGGAGAACCGTGAAGGACTGATGTTATGCCAACAATCTGGAAACGATTCAAGCACTTAAGGTGAATATCATCCAAGCAATCCTTGAGTTACCACCTAGAAACCATCAACAAGGTCTTGGGAAATTGGAGTGACAGAATGCGCAACTGCGAAGCCACCCGAGGCAGCCACTTGAAGGACGCTGTGTTCCATAATTAATGGGAATATTTGCTCTTACTAATCAGGCCATAATAAATGGAAAAAAAGTGATTTTGTTAATTTTATTGCATTTTAAAAATAAACTTGGAACCCGCAGGTGGAAATCTAATTCCGAGGGCCTTCAAATATTTGTCCAATTTGGAAATCCCTCTGCTCACCTCTCAAGTCCAAAGGTCTTTCTCATTTTTAAAGTTTTCTGGCAATTGCTTACTGCGCCCTTTAGCGACCTCATAACACAAAAGTGCATCTTTTCCTGTTTCGGTGAATAGTTTCGTTTCCTCATTTTTCTTATCGCTTTTGCTTTGAATCACCAATCTGTTAACAACGATAGTCAAAAATCGCCACAAATAAAGCTGACAGTCCATAAAATTACTCATTTTGGCCATAATTCAGTACGGCGCTGGAATAGCACACAAAAATGATTGCCTGTCTTTCAGTGTCAAGAGTTTATAGTTGGTACCTCAAGTTTGGATATAAATTTCCCCCAAATTCTTGCTTGGTAGGTAACACCATCCAAACAAAAGTATGTCGAAAAATCGTTATTTCTTAAAAAGTGCTTCGCTATTTAAACTAGACAGGCCTTCACATATTTGAGCTTCGAAATTCCCCCATTTAACGATACACTCTGTGTCGGTCTTGACCAGAAATACCAGCTCTGACATTATACCTTATTTACAACTGTGGCTTAGATGAATGTCGGCGTATAATACCTGCCCATACCCAAGTATTAATTTCGCGCAAAAATGTGGCAGTATACCTTCGGCTAACCTACCGCAAATTAATTAAAATCTTAAGAAATCGACAACAACACCCAAAGCCAGCTCTAGCCGAAATTCCCTTTCCAAAACCCCATCCGAATACCTCCATAGAAAGCTACCAGAATTCCGTTGTAATCGTCGATTGGTAATAAAGTTGCATTCCCGCCAAACTATTCCGTATCCATCGACTTTAACTCACTCTTGGCTGCCTTTTCATGCCACAAACGCATGTGTGTGGCTAAGACATTTTAATTGCTCAACCGATATGGCTAAATGAGTAAAATTCTCTACAAAAAAAAAGAAACACAGCAACTTCTCCGATTACAAGTTTTCCGCGCCACCACTGACTTGACTATGCAGACAAACAAAACACCACATGGATAACCATCCGGCCATACAAAGTGTAAATTGTGACCGCACTCGCATCTGAGGTTTGAAGTAAGCCCTCCCTGACACAAACCGCCGGATTATTACCATTATTATTCTTATTATTGCTACTGCGCGGGTCATAACTATCGGATGTTTATAATATATATCGGATGGGGGCTGTGAATTGAATCGAATGCAAATGGAATCCTGACATAATTACCCGATAAGTTTTCCTTTCGGATGCTTAGAAATTGATTTTATTGCTTTTTGCGGCGCACTACTCAAATGGCCATGTTAAAACTGTGTTCGATCGCATACAGCAGCTCTGTCGCTTAGTATGGCGGGATTTAACTATCGATATTTATTGGCGCATGCACTGAAGCGGATCGTAAATAGAAGTTAATCGCGCAGTTTAAAAAAAAAAAAAAAATCCTGATTGTGGAAGCTCAGGTGGAAATGGGTACCAGGAAATGGACTAGGAGCCCAGCATTTCGTAGAGAAGGTTAGAAAAAGGTTGAATTGGCGCAAGTTAGGTCGGAACTCGGCAATTCCCGTCAGCGAAGCGGACATGTCCTTACATACACCAATTGGAAAACCTTATTGCATAATTAAGGGCATTGAAAGGGGTAAACTTGGCATGGTTAAGAACTGGGGCACCTCTCGTAAGCTATGACCCACCAAGTAGAAACTCTTGACACTAAATCGAACCTCCATCGACACCAAAACTGAATTTATCATTGAAAACTGTCCCATTCGACTCATGATCACGGTTGCCACATTGGTCCTTTGCGACCAAATTTGGTCATTATATTTTCTCTTTTATTCCATTTGGTTATTTTTTTAACGAATAGTGTTTCTCATTTAAAAATATATATATATTGCGATCTTGGGCGATCTTGCAAACTGCAATTGACTTTTGGTATTATTTGGCGGAGCTTTAGCATCATGGTCCTATTTTGATCAAAATGCGCCTTATGGAGGACTTCCCCTAAACCTAGTAGGTACGCAAAAAGAATTTTCAAATAACTTTGACACTTAGAACAGAGGTTCCCAACTGAAAATGAAGGCCGCAGACAATACCTGGAGACTGTGATAATACGCAGAGCTATCTGGAAAAAGAGTAAAGTTATTATAGGATCAGAATTACTGTAGACCCAATAAACAGAATTCTGGAGTTAACGCGGCATATCTAGGCACGGGTCCAAGGCCTCTTTTTTTACAGGAACGCGGTATGTCAACCGTTCTACCTGTCGTCGATTCAGTTTAGTTGGAAATTGTTTCTTTTCTGTGAATTAACGTGAAGGCCATTACGTCCGACATACCTCCCGTAGGTATGATAAAATGGCGCTACAGTTCGGGGTGAACCTGGGCCTCAACCAATACGCCTCTCCAGTTAGCGCGATCTTTAGTTAACTGCCTCCAGTTGCGCACTCCAAGTTGGTTGAAGTCCCCTTCCACTTGTGCGCGCCACCGAAGCGCGGTCTTCCTCTACTGCGTTGTCCCTCCGGGTTGGAGTCGAAGACTGTTCGGGACGGAGCGTTGGTGTCCATTCGCTCTCCATGGCCTAGCCATCTTAGTCGACTGATGTGCGCTTTTCTGACCAGGTCGATGTCGCTGTACAACTCGTACGAGTTCGCTGTTAAATCTCATCCTCCAAAGCCCGTCAACGCAAACAGGACCGAAAATCACTCGAAGAATTTTGCGTTGCAAACGACCAATGACATCTTCATCCAACGTCCATGTTTCTGCGCTATAGAGTAGGACTGGGATGATGACGGTCTTATATAGAGTCTCCTTAGTGTTTCTTGACAAGGCTTTACTTATCCAGTTGCCTTCTTAGGCCAAAGAAACAGCGGTTGGCTAGAGTGATTCATCGCTTAATTTCCGATGTGATGTCATTGTCAGAGTTTATAGCGGAGCCGAGGTAGACAAAGTCCCTAACTACCTCAAACTTATAGCTAGTCTATCGTGACGTTCTGTCCGATTCGTCGATGTTGTGTGTCCCTTCTTGTCGACAGCATGTGGTATTTTGTTCTGCTCTCATTCACTACTAAACCCAGTTTTGCCGCTTCTGTACTAATAGTTGCAAATGCACCAGTGACAGCTCGCTGTGTTCCGCGAATGATGTCAATGTCGTCAGCGTATGCAAGTAGTTGCACAGACTTTTGGAAAATTGTGCCCCTCGTATTGCCTTGCAAGTTTCGCACAATTTTCTGTTGAAGAAGTCACACGACAACGCATCACCTTGTCTAAGTCCTTTTTTGACATCAAATGTGTCGGTGAGATCGTTTCCGATCTTTATGGAGCAGCGGGCATCGTCATTCTGCACAATCTGACAAGTTTGGCAGGGATGCCAAAACAAGACATGGCTCTGTATAGCTCGTCTCTATAAATGCTGTCGTATATGCGGCCTTAAAGTCATCTTCCCTACTTAAGCCCTAATAGGCGTTCTTGCTAACAGCCGTCAACTTCAGTAAAATCCACCCTTCCGACCTCACAAAGGCTGAACTTTCCGGAGACACCCCCGCTTGCAAACACACTCAATCAATTACCCAGAAATATGTCCGTACCTACGCATCATCAACATACAAATTGAGAAAGTTCCATGACATGTCTCTAACGTCATAATCGTCCTGAAAAATCGTCAACACTCTACGGACACGGAAGAAGGCAATATTTCGAGAAAATGAAAATCGAAATTCCAAAAAGTGCGCACTTTCTAAATCGATTATGACATCTCCTCCAATACACAAAGCCACACGAAACCAAAGCCAAATCGAATGTCCTCTCACGACTTTTTAAACTACTATTACCTTCACTTGGCCCAAGCGCGGAAGGGGGCCCAAGTCAAGCAAGTCACACTCATCTGGCATATACCTTGTACGCTGCATGTTGCTTATCTCTACGGACACCGAGCCACAGAAAAATTGTCTCCTTTCTTGTCGGTGTAAAACTCGTTCGTTTGCGTTTTCGTCTATTCATTGACTATGTCCAATTAAAAGCCACAAATCAAAAATTCTCCTCAATAAATTCATTCAATATATAAATCAATTAAATTGCATTAATAACTTTTTTTCTCTCTCTCTCTCTCTCTTTGCAGGTGAGTCTGAGACTGAGTGTGGCAGAGTTGCGCGACAGAAAACAAACAAAAAAAAAGAAGAAAAAACGCTTTCACCCCGAAAAGGCGAAAATGTTAACAGGTGGTAGGTATCTAAGCGGTGTTATGACATAGCGTTCAGATTATCCGCAGATATGGCTTACAGGCTAAAAGGAGAGACAACATCAATTAGGTTGACCTTTTTAACGGCCACCCAAAGTTGGGTAGGATTACTGTCTGTTTATGGTGGACGTTGGCCTTTTGACACAATTAAATCACACGAGGTGTCCTTTTTTTGCTGTTTCTGTTGACGGCAATTACACGCGTTGTTTCGAGCCAATTAAAATATCTCTGTAATTGTGGCAATTGGCACACGGAGTACACACCACCTCTGGTGTAGTGTAGGTAATACCGGGACGAAAAAAAATTCGGACATCAAAATGCGAAAATTGATCCTTTCATTCAATGTTGGCGGCGGCGGTGCATTCTCTGTGCCAGAGAGGAAAACAATTCAATCGCTGACGTTGTACCGTCGGACGGATGGATGTTGTTCCTTCGCTCGAGCATAAACCATTCAAATGGAACAACATGCCATCGAAGACAATAAAGAGACGAATTGCTGATAGACATGAGTGAGAGGAGACCCAGAACCAACAACAACTACTGCCTGTTTTCTGTTTCCCTTTTTTTTTTTTCACAATTTGAAATGTTTCAGATACCATTGTCCATTCATCTAGCACATACGGTAGTAACTCTCTGGAGTTCAGTTACCGCGAACAATTGTCTTGTGCTTGTTGCAGTTGCTGCTGCAAAATGGCATGAAGCGAAATGAAAATCAATTGTGTTTTTCCTAGCGAGCGTGTTCGCTTGTCTACTTGTTGCTGTTGCGGTGGGGGATGTTAAGGAATATGACTAGCATAGTAATGAGTACCAGGACAGGTGGTGATATCAGGGTGGATTGAGAGAGCCACTGCTGTGCATATATAGGAAAAATTATCATAATTGCAACACGAAAAAGAGAACGTCTAATATCGGTTGTGTCCCTTGGTTGCTAATTACCATTCATCTGTACGCCAGCAACGAGTACCTTTATGTTCTGTCCAATTTAGCAAATATCTGTCTGCTGGACTGTATGACATTGAAATGGGTATATGGGTTCTCGTACTCGTTCTCGTAGTCGGACTCGGACTCGGACTTACCACATTCGCACCCATTTCGCCATTTCGCTTAACCACTCTTCCTTCTGTTGGGATAGTTGGCTAGATAAGAGTTATGCCCGAAAGCGGAGAGGTTATAGCCTCGCCCGGCTGTGCATATGCAATGGCTGCTCTCATCACGGTGTGCGCTATCAATTTGAATGAATGCGTTTGAGAGGATTGTGTGTGGGTTCGCTTGAAGTACGCATATTTGGATGTGTCTTGACTGCTGACATTTCACGACAGTGGAATCTTTTTTCTCGCAAGCCTTGCTGGCGCGAAACTGGGTGGGGCGTTGTGGTCTTAGGCATCCAAATTTGGCAGTGCTTATGGGCGGATTGTGTAATGCAAATTCAGGTATTTAGCATAATAGATAGACGTTGGTTTGCAAACCGATTGGCTATGGGTTTTATAGCCTATATCGGTTGCTCAACAGTTCAAAGTGTCATTCAAATGGGTATTTTGCGTATACGGAGTACACATATGGGGTTGTTGTTGTGGTATGATTCCTATATAAAAAAAATAACATAGATACGCCATTTATGTTTGTAATATACTGACCGAATTTTAGCTTCTGGCAAGGTACCAATTGAGTTCATTTTCGGTGTCTAAACATACGTACAAAATAATTCAAATTCCACTATGACTATTGGTGCAGGGAAATAAGGCCCCACCTAGTGGGAAGTAAAACCACTTTCGGGAAGTGGACTTAGTTCCGATTGAAGGTGGGAACTTAGTCCACTTTCTTATGGGAACTTAGTACGCATTCAAAAATAAGACGTGGGAACTAACTTTCAACATTTAGAATTGGATAATATTTTTTTTTAAATAAGCGCGGTGATTTTTCTTTGATTTTTTTGTTCAGAGTCCTGCAAACTGAATTTTTAAATTTGTATTCTGTTTCGAAAATCGCGGCGACTTTTGTTTTTGATTATTTTCAATTCGATTTTGAAAATTTTGTTAATTCAATTTGGTATATATCACTCTGTCTCAGTTGAATGTTAATTTCTCTTTTGTTAATAGAAATTGCAAATCACCTACTTGACTCTTCAATTTTACTTTGTTCTAAGCCGACAGGCAGCTTCTGCAGCTGTACGCCTCAAAGCTACTCCACAATGGACCAGCAAAACAACTGGCCATGCCGCTATCTTATGAACACCATTAGGAACCTTCCAGAAAACATCGACTACAACACACTAGGACTACAATTTGATAGAGACTTCCGGGTCTCCATTCCTACTAGATTATTCTGGGAGGAGAACGAATTCCTGCATGATGAATCGATGAATTTCTTCACAGATGGTTCGAAAACTGTGGACGGTGTTGGCGGCGGTGTCTTCTCTGACAGACTAAATCTTAGTCTCTCCTTCCGTCTTCCTGGTCACTGTAGCGTTTTTCAAATGAAAACAATGGCGATAAAATCAGTCTTATCTTGGCTAAGGGAAATCGTGATATCTGCTAAAGATATCCGCATCTTCTCGGATAGCCAAGCTGCTATCAAGTGCCTGGAATCAGTCGCTTAAAATTCTATAACAGCCCACGACTGTTGTTCGTTACTCATAGAGATGGCGGAGCAGTTCAACATTCACCTTTGTTGTAAGCCGGGGCATAGGGACATCCCAGGTAACTGCAAGGCTGATGAACTCGCCAAACACGGAACTACACTACCTATGCTTCCAATTAAGGGTTGCTTAGGTATTCCATTCGCAAACTTACAATAAAGCTGGATGCTATCGAAAGACCAAATCTTAGGTGGACAACCGGCTCGACATGTCTAGTGACAAAACAGATTTGGCCAAAGATGGATCTAAAACGTTCTAAGCATCTCATCTCCCTCGATAGGAAGCATATCAGTGCTACAATAGGTGTCATTCCGGGATACTGTCTCATAGGAGGCATGCAAAAAGGCTTGGCGTATAATCTAACGATTTTTGCAGAAGCTGTTTTGACGAGGAGGAGGAAAAAACTATTCTTAATCTTCTCTGCGCTTGTCCGACTCTCTCACAAACACGAAAACTCCATATGGGAGCGTTCTAATATAGTGATCTGAACGATCTCAAAACACAGAGACTCCTACGCTTCATCAGACGGTTGAACGAGTAGGAAGAGTAACTATAGATTCATGTGGTATCACAAGGGACCTTGTTCGAAACTGGTTTGTTTAAATTCGAAATTTATTTCCCACGCCACATGGGGACTAAGTCCACTTCACGAAAGTGATTTTATTTCCCACTAGGAGGGAACTGAAGACTAGGGAATTATTTCCCTGCGCCAACTATATTTTGGGTTTGATAATACTTTTGTAGTTTGGACGACAATACCGGAGTCGCAAATTTTAATATCACAGTTCCTGAAATTTGTTTGACTTAAGCGAAATTGTATCCCTTGATGTACGAAATTTCAACTCTGTTCAATGTAAAGTGGCGTGTTAGTCGGTTTTAGTAAAAATCCCCAGCATTGCTAACCACGTATTGCATAAGAGTATCAAACCCCAGTTCGCACTTGAACTCTTTTGTTTTATTCCTGCCTGCGCTCGTCAGCTGCATTCAAATTTTCATGGTTAATCTAATTGATAGCTTATTTTGCCATGGATAGTATTAACCGACACTATAAATGAGTACACAAAAATGTTGGTACAACAGGCCCGGAGAGACCCTAGGCCTAGCTTCACACAACCATTCGTTTTGAGTGATTTTTTCGTCTTTTGGAACGAATGGAAGGGATCTAACATTTTATGCCGACTCAAAACGACTCATTGAGAAGCTCTTTCAAGACAATTATACTCTCGGATGTTTCTCAGACAGTCGCGAGAGGTGGCGCAGTGGAAAAACCCCTAAGTTGGTATTTGAGGTTTTGAGGGATTCGAATCTGGAACACCTCGCTTAGCAGTCCAACACACTAACCATTAAGCCACTGCTCCTACTAATAAATGAGTACCTAGTTATAATTTACCGAGCGAACTCGGACCTACGTCTTACGTGGCCGCGTGCCGATATTGATAAATAAACAATCTCGAACACACTACTCGTATGCATGAGCTGCCAAATGACAGTCCTATCTCCAATATTGCCACCAACTGCTTAAGAACTGGGTATGTTCTATTACCGTACAATAGCAAGAATTCGAACTCCGTAACAATTGGAAACAAAAGTTAAATTCACTTAAAGACCTCTTCTCAGTATCCGATTTTCGCCTACATTCAATCTATCCCCATAATTGCACATTCCGCTGAACGTAAAATATTCTAACGAACTATAACAAATTTACAACCCAGTAGCTGTTGCAGTTAGCCCGTCGTAAATCCATCAAACCAACAAGATGTCTTGGTTCATTTGTTGTCTTCTCGTCCCGCACCTCCAGGGGTAGGACTGTATGAGTTTCAGCACTCGACACACTACCTATCCAGAAGCGAAATAGTGTCGCGCATTAATGTCACATTCATGACGCAAATTACAATCGTCGACTTGTACCATTCAAGCGTATCCCACGCTAGAGTTTTACTTCCTTTTTTTCTCTCTTCACACAACAGACAACCTAAAGGTTTCATTATGTTCTATGTTCATGTACACACCAAGGGAACCGTTTGCAGATATGATGCTTCTCATAAAATCACAACAGACCGAGACCACTCTTCAAAATAATGTCAAGTTGGTATGATTTGATGCCTCTTCGTATTCTTTTTGTTAACTCTCTCAGCCTGCTCGCATTGGTCATGGCCTGAATCTGGACTTTTGGACATGTTGCGTATGTGTATCTGTTCAGTCGAACGGCAGCTAAAGCAAAACACTTGAAAACTCACTACACTCTTACACACGGATCTATAAAATAGAATTTTCTCCAGGTCCATGAAGAGTATAGGTTTGTTGTTGTGTGTTTGCTACTCTGCTCATGGTGATATACTTGACTTGATGATGAGGACTCTTGAAAAGGCCAACATGAGGCACTTTTCCCGCGTCCCCCTTGGTACGAAATAAAAAAGAACACAAGAGAATTACACCTCGGACACCATAGCCGAGTGAGTTTTCCTCCAGTTTAACTGTTTGCCGGTGTAAACGGTTGTCATGTTTCGTTATGTTAGTTTATTATTTTTCTTCTTTCACTGATTTAACTAGCTTGAGAGTTAAATCCAAGCTCGTGGGGAGAATTTCTTTTTTGAAAGTGTCGTAAAATCGGCCATGAAGTGAGTTCACTAATGGAAATTAGAATTTGCGCCTGAGGATTTTACTTGTTTCTATCGGCTCGTTGCGGAAATAATGGTTTAGACTTTAGAGGGTTATGTCCACCTACACGTGGTCGCAATTAATATATCTACACAGTGGGCTCCTGGTTGTAGGCAGAATTGTACAATTTCGCGCTGGAATGCTGTAGGTATATGAGCATTAAAAGAAAGTGTACTGCGAATTCTTACTCGTTGATGTTTTTATTGCTGGTTTATGTATGCTTAAGCTGCCTTAAGTAAAAATCTAACTAGTTCGGTGCTACTTACTTACTCTGGGAGAAAATTTCCTATGAATCCGATTCGTAAGTAGGTAGCATGTTTCGGTCGAGCCAGCAAGGTGAGGTTGTTCTTAATATTCTTCACTGTAGCCATAGGTTAATGTTTACGTTAGGTATGGTTGTATGCTAGGTAATATCTTCTTCACAGAGGACCTATGGGGAAGTTAGCACCGAGTTTCTTATAAAACTGCCTGACCACCAAAACCCAGTTCGTGGGTGCACTCTTTTGTTTCGCTTAATTTGAGACCCGAAATGTTCTACTGGGTTTTGGTGGTAAATGGGTGACTTTATCGATTTAAAATTGAAATATTCGGTTTATTACCTAAAATGTGTACTGATACGCAGGACTATGCATTAAGTAGGACATCTGTCCAAATATTAACATTTTTTTCATTGTAATGTTGGTTGCAAAATGTCGTTTGGGAAGAAAGCGGTACTAAGGAAGGCGAGGAACCGTATTCAGCGATTGGAAGGTGCAGTCTATCCACTATATATTATATCACATATTGGTGTCCAAGTTGGGAACATGTGTTTCACGCCACCAAACACAGCAGAAACATAAACCGATTCGCTAGCAGAATCAACTGTTCTGCAAAGGAGTAGAGCTTAAACGTCTAACCAATTTATTCATGGCTGGGCCATTTTTAAGGCACTTCTAAAAATAAATTGCGGTATAGAAATGTCCTCATACTCACAAGAGGCTCCTAGATAATATTTCATAGAATCAGAAGGCTGCCTAAAATAAATAGCAGTTTCCAGCAGTTAGCAACAATTTGAATTTGAATGCGTTAGCCACATACCTTGGTAGTACCCTCAACTTTGTGCACCTCTTCCGCGATAGCAAGATTGTCATACCGACAACACCTACATCCCGCTTCTACAGCTAACACGACTGCAGATCAGGCGCACAGGCACGTACTTTTTGTTCTGTTGGTGTTCCTAAAGGCAGTCATATTGGACCTCTTCTGTTTGACAAGTTCGTTGAAACCGTGATCTATCGGCTGTACATCTCGTCATCACCTGGCGAACACCGAACACACCCTCTTTCAAAACCCCATATACAGTGGTTTTCAGTTTTCGGTTTTCGGTTTTCGGTTTTAGTTTTTCGCCTCTGGTGGTGTCCCTTCGCAATGTGCAACATATCTAATTCGTGATTTATTCTCATTGTCCTATCTAATGTTGAAATTGAACATTGAAGTCGTGCAATCAATGTAATTTATTTAACAGTTTCGCTTGCGCGCATTCCATCGATGAACGCACACACCACACCGCCAGGTAGGTGTAAATGCGCGAATCCTCGCAGCCGCAGCTGGGCCGTTCGCCCTCCCGACAAGCCACTAATACAATATGAATTCGTACATAAATTCCCCGCGAGAGTCTTCCGAGGACCGAAACTCCGGCCGGAAGACTTGTTCTTTGTGCGCCAGAGCCCAGTGTGAGCCCGTTGCATATGTTGTGCACGCTGGACCATCTCCTTATTCATATGTAATACTTTGGTTCGGTGTATATATGTATATATCCCCCCACTGTAAGCTGGGTGAACTTCTTGTGTTGTGTGCTGCTGTTGCTGCTGCTGCTGCTGATGGTTCTGTTGCGGTTGTCCAAATGGTCATGTTCTTTGAAATGCCACCACCATACTAACACCAACCGACTTAGCATTAGTCTCAGCGATTCAAAGCTCATCAGCGGCGCGCAGGCAGTTTGTTCTATCCCCGTCGCGGCGCGAGTGCGAGTACATATGGAATGCATTTTATATGTACAGCGGCATCATCATCATCATCATCAACATGATTGCTCTTTAGTGGAAATCTTCCAGCGATAACATCACAGAAGAAAGAAAAATTGCTGGAGACGCAAAAAAAAAGGAACGAAACAGGAAAGCGCGCGACTATGCAGGAACAAATAAATGAAGAAAAAAAAAAACTCGGAAAATGCGAAATGTAAATTTGCAGCGATGACGGTGTGTGGATGTCCTCGCACCTCCCCAGCCGCCGACATTGCCCTTGGAAATGTGCGAACATTTTCCATGTTTGAATTTTTCCTTCTCATCCGCCAACAGAGGTATAGAGAGTGATCGGCGCGGCTTGAGGGAACGGCATTGTCATTCAATAACTCAACATTGGCAACTTTAGTGCTTTGTGTTGCGCTTCTCATTCAAACATCCAAGCGAGAGACGGCCATCACCATCACACCGTCGGTCGTTGTGTAGTCGTTTGTCGTGGTCGTCCTCCTTGTCGTCGATGTTGTCGTCGTGCTTTTTTGTCGTCATCATCGTCGCCATTGTCACCAAAATAAAGGGTGAACAAACAACACCACCAGCAACAGCAACAGCAACAGTCAGCACAGTCCCCTCGCTGGGGCAAAGAAAAATGTATCTCGAGAGTGAGCATAGAAATCTCATTACCATTAAATCGATTGTGTGGAAATGTTTTTCCTGCCTTTAGATGAATACCTATACCTAAACGTGTGTCTGCCGCGCCGCCGTCGTCGGTCGTGGAACCATGCAAGTGTATAAATTGACACTAAATGTCACCCGGAGTTTGCGGGTGGTGGGCATACAATTGCGGTCGCACCGCACACACATGTCCTCCATTAAGACGAATGGGAGGAAGAAAAAATAATAAAACAACTGCGCAAATCTCTCGAAATATATATTTCCCTCGTGAAACCTATTTTGATTAAACGAATGAGATATCACATGGAAATATGGAAATTGATTAAATGCTTGCACCGCATGAGCATGTATACTAAAGCTCAGCTATAGGCATATGTGTTGGAACAGTTGAATGGCCAAATTTGTTTTAAGGAGACACACTGCACAGAAAAAGAAAAGAGTAGCGAAAACTCTTTTTAGGGTGCGGGCTGTGGAACAAAACAAATTGCAACACTTATGCTCAGTCATGCTCGTGGCGGCGGGACACTCTATTATGTTTGAGGTTTGGTTTTTGGTATTCAAATATGCGCATTTGGCATGATTTCCAGTGGAGATTTGAGGGGTTTATTAGGACAGATCAGTAGGAGAGAAATGGGGTAGCTCGTTGCAGTTGCAGTTTGGCAAGATGTTTGGGAGTAGCCTGGTTGAAGTTCGTGAAATGAAGTACTGAAATTTCGATTGGGTTAGTCAAGTCGGAAATAATCCTTTTTTCATTTTTTTTTTTCGCATTAGGGCAAATAAGATCGATTTTAAATTTATAGGAGCTCAGCTTCTAGACCGCATAGAAATAAAAGTGATAGCTCAAAATTCTCGGAGAAGTATTTCCTATGAGCATGGTGGAAAAAAAAGTTAAAAAGTTACCAGACCAAGCTAAAAGTAACCAAAAATCTGGAAAAATTATAAGACACATAAAATCATACATATCGTCCTGAGCCAGTATGAATACCTATGACTTTTCGGTATCCTTGGATTTGTCTCTGATTTACGAACTTAATATATCTACAAAAATGTCATGTGGAAAAGTGTACCTATGTTTAAGCCTAGTATACACTATATGTACACTCAAAGCCTCTCAAATGATATCCTATTTTTTAAAACAAATATTCCCCGCGAAATGTCAAAATTAAATTTCCACGTGAAAATACCAGTAGGCAGTACGCAGTTCGAGTGAAAAATAGCTGCTTAAAAGATTGGTTTGGCAGACACTTGGGTTTTATTGTCAGCCGAATGAAATTTGTGACATTTCCGCGTGAGAAATAATTTATAGGAAAACGTGAAATTTATTTGAATTTCTGCTGTTCTATGTCTTTAGAGAAACTAAAAGAAAAGTGTACAATGTACACATCAAATAATTTTAACATAAGTCTTTTAAATTCAATTAGCATTGTACATTACAATAATTATGAATTTTGCCAGACAAAGTCAAGCAACGGCTACCATAAAATAAAACAAATAAGATGTAACTTGCTAAATTACAAGTAATACTTTTAATCCTTTTCCTGAAAAATGAAGGCAGCATATACATGTGATGATATCGAGTTCTTCTTTTTTGGTGCTCCTGGTTCAAAAAGTTACCAAAATTTTAATTAGTTGGCGCAACGGGTCCGAAGGGACCCTAGGCCTTGCTTCTCATACCCATTCATTTTGTGTGAGTTTCTCATTTTTGGAACGAAAAAGTTACCAAAACCGGATACAAATTACCAAAAATCACCAACTAAGAAAAAAGTTACCAAATTTGGTAAAATATTACCAAAGTGGCAACCGTGAGAGCCGTTTCAAGATTGTTTTTCTCCTGATTTTTATTTATGTACTAGCTGGACAAGTGATCTTCGTGCCGCTTAAATTTCATTAAATTATAAATATCGCTTTCGAAAATAAAGCCGCTCTATTAAAAGAATGAAACTCTTTTGGAATTAAATTGAACTCGATGCAATAGTTGCCACATTGGTCATTTGTGACCAAATTTGGTCATTATTTTTTATCTTGGTCACATCTTGGTCATTTTTTATTCCATTTGGTAATTTTTCAACCAATGCAATATGTTGAAATCATTTTTTTTTATATATATACTTTTCCCGGGAAAGGCGAACCTATAACGCTTCAACAGCGCCCCGAGATGCCTGCAGATGTATGTTTGCTCTGCACTTAAATTGCTGCAAATTGTAGTCTTCTGGAAATATATCCCCAGGAAGCGAGTTCCAAAGTTTGCTTGTCTTGTAACAGAAGGAGTTTTGGAAAGTTGATGTCCTCGCGGTTGTCAAGTGTACTGTATGGTCATGAGTATTAGCAGCCTGTCTTGTTGGGCGCCCAAAAGTTGCATTTCGAGGGATAATGTCTTTGAGTTCCTCAGAACATCTACCATGGAAGTACCTATAGAACAAGCATAGGTCAGTGACTTGTCTTCTGTGCACCAACGGTTGTAGATTCGATGTGAGTGTAGGGTCTCCAATGAGTCGAACTGCTCGTCTCTGTATGCTATCAAGCAGGTTAAGTGATGAATTGATTGTTATGTGCTTACAAACATTTCGGACTTAAAATATTTTGGTCATTTTTATTTCAAATTTTGGGCACAAATTTTATTTTCAAGTGGCAACCTTGAGCGACTTCATAGATTTCTGGTTTCTTGATCGGGTGCATATTTCAGTGATAATGGACTAGGTCCGGCTCATTTTCCCAATCAACCAAAGCAGAATGTGGGCAGCAATCATCGCTTCTGCAATCGACTCGCATCGATCGAACATTGTGCCTTTTCAGTTTTTTTTTTTTTTTTTTAATCGTGGGGAATACCTTGACGGTTGCTCGAAATTTGTCCACGAAGTAAGAGCTGCGTAAAATCTGCCCATTTTGGATTGCAGCTGAACGTGATTAATGAGTCGGGGCGTCCTTAATGCAGCGCATATTTGTGCATATCCCTCGCGCTTGCTACACATGACGCTGTGAGAATAATCAACCGGTCGAAACTAAAGGAACTCATGATCTCCTGGACGATGGTTGATTTGGTCTTGGATAAAAAATAGTGAAAAGGGAAATGGGACCCCTGTTTCCAATTTCCGGATCTGTATTTGTTCACCTAGATGTATACAAATCCAAATTAAAATTACCAAATCGCAGAAAAATATTATTCCTGATGGACAATGTGCTCATTGTCATAAATTCAAATGTTCTAAATCCCTAACAAAATTAAATTTTCTGAAATCCTCACCATCCACCACTGGAAGTATGCAATTTCTGGTTTCAGAGGTTTACTTGCACGTAAACGCGCCCTGTAATTCGCACGTTCTGCATCTGGCTTTCCCATATCTGAAAATATTTTAATGCATCTTCAATGACGGCAAAACATTGCATTATTGACAGAAATATAGAATTGTACCAATTACTTATTTTTATGCGTTTTACTATTGAAACGCATGTATTCAACAGTGAAATCGAACAGTGAAACAACGCGCACTTAGATGTTTACATATCAACAAACACTCCTAACATTATGCAGTGGAAAATACTCGTTTGCTGTTACACACGAAATGAAAGTGTCATTGGAATTTCATTCGGCTTGCATTGCACATTGTAAGGTTCTGGTCTACGACATTTTTGTTAGTTGTTGTCCAGCTGTGATTTCTGCGTGCCTGGTAATTCACGAAAGATTTGGCTCTGAATTTCCTCGAGATGTCCGTCACAGGGAAGAAATGTGTATGACCATCATATATGAAAAACATGCTTTATTTCACATCAACAAAAAGCCTAAATGAATATGTCCCAGCTAAAAGTATGCAATGATAAAAGATTTTACAATGATAAAACACAGTGACGCATTTCCGTTACACATTTGTCCCCGCAAGTTAAATGTGCGGAATTACTCCACCAGATTCCAAAAAAATTTTAAAATCATAAAACCAAGTGACGCATTTCCGTTACACATTTCCGTCCCCGCAAGTTAAATGTGTGGAATTACTACACCAGATTCCAATAACGCGCGCTTAGATGTTTACACATCAAAAAAAAGTCCGTCAAAAATAAATAACCAAAATATTTTTGACATGGACACCCTAATCACCTCTAGCGGTATGAAATATACTTTGCGACCGAATCTCATACCTGCCAAATATATACAAAATTTTTTTATAAAAATGGGTCCTGCCGTTTCGGAGGAGTACGACCACAAACACCGTGACACTAAATTTCTATATTTTAGATAATTACGAAAAATTCATTTAAGTTATACAGAAAACTAAAACAAAAAGTAATTTCAAGAAAATAACTAAAAAGAAAATTAAATGAAATACAAGAAATAGTCGTCAGAAGTATTCATGAATTGTGCATTCGTTGAAAGAGTTGGTTCAGTAGGTCCCGAGGTCCCTACAAACAATTTTTACATTTTTTTTATTCATTTTAAATTCATTTTTATTACCTCTTTCTTTAACTTGCTGACTAGACATAAATGATTAAATCTAGTTTAAGACTAACACTTTATAACATTCTAGCTTACTGGCTCTTTACTAGCGACTTATCAATAAGCTTAAAACAATTTTAACATCCTTGTTTAAAAGTGGTAGATTTTAAGTGATAAATTACCTTTCAACTGAAGCTTAATAAAAGCTGTAGGGAAGTATGTTCTATTGGAACTTGTATTTGTACAATACGTTCTGATAGTCTAGACCCAACCACAGTGTTAAGGGAAAACGCTCACTTTGTCACAACGCATTAATGCACATTGCACAAGATGATTTTATTTCCATCCTTGACTTACCTTGGTACATGTAATACCACTGTCTGTGAATGTTCAAAAAAGTTAGCACCTTCCTCCCAGGAATCGTTAAACATATGAAATAAATCTCTGAAGACTGTGTTAGGAACTCACCGAATTGCAGTCGTCGTATATTGTCGTCTGTACGCCGGACTACATTTCACAAGTTATGGAAGCAAAATTCCCTGAATTATTTAAATTCACTCCAGCTCCATGCCAATAAAGCATAGGTTCCTCCCCGCCTTCTCATCATTCCCTCACTACCCTTGCAAACCGCTGCTCTACTCATTAGTTTGTAAAACAAAGACGCTTCCAAATTTCAAACGTCAGATTGTCTAGATTCGTCCAATGACAATTTTATCATAATTCCCTGTAAGATCTGGCTTACAAGGGATTTACCGTCATTAGCACTTAATTTATCCCATATGTCACCATCATTTACATGCCCCTAAAACTACACCCATTCCGTTGCACGGTTTAACATGGTTGCACAATCAATGACAGCCTCAAATCTAATGGCCACTAATGCAGTCCAATAAAACAAAACAAAAAAACCATTCCGAATGGACAAACGAAAATTATTCAAAATGCCATGGCAAATGAACACCGACCAGAACTATACTCCTAAAACGACATATCCACTCAAGACCTATCCAATTACCAATACACACATTCATTGTCCAATTAAATCAGATTTTTTGATTGACATTTCTCCTCTAAATGCCTTTCACAGTTTATAAATTCGAATTTCCATGACCGCAACATACCGGACTGTGAGCATATGTCAAGCAATCGACGTTCATCAATGAAATTGTATACCCACCGTTGCCAACAGTTGTGCAACGAAAAGTTGTCCAAAGCAGACAAAAAAAAAATATATATCCCCAACCTGACTTTCATTTGATTACATTTGGTCGTCAGATACAATTAAAATCACACATACGTTAAGTCCCACTAATTACGTCGCGTCGGGTGGAGAAATGTCATTTAAATTAAAGATGACCGCCCACACGCCAAGTCGATCTCTCAAGGATCGCGTTGAGGGTGCGCGCACCCGCAATCATTCCAATATGAGATGTTTTGTGTCGCCTTTCGTTTTAATCGGAGGGGAGACGACAAGAAGCGCATGGTCGTCGTAAATTAATTGGAGCCTTTTGTGCAGAGACACGTGAAAATGTCTTCGCTTTTTGTGTTGGCAGTCTCTGAACTCGACTGCTTTGCTTTTAATTATGTCCCCTGTATGAGACGGGGGGGGGGCAACAGCAAACAATTAAAATGAAATCGATCCTGTTTGACTTTTGGCGTGACACCGCGCAGAAGTCAAGTGGAAAGGAAAATGTAACACACCAAGGTGTTTAAAAAATAATTGCATTCGTTGGGCATTGTTTGTCGTACGGATGTTGGGTAGTCCTTTACGGCTGAGTATTCGATGAAGCTGGTGAATGCCGTCTTAGCTGATGGAGGATGATTGTTGGCAATGCATTTGATCGTATTTTGGAATGATTAAGCCACAGCCCTCAACACCAAAAGCGTTCAAAAACGATATATCGTGGTTGGAATGTTGCAAATTCAAATGGCAGTTTTGGATCTACTCAGATCGACGACTAAAACACCGTCGAACCTCCAAACGCGTGCTCCCCAATCCACCTATGAATAGAAAGTGAAAAATTCGCAACGGCTGTTATACAAGATGATGGTCGCTGTTCCAAGGTTCGTTACCTTTTTGCCTGCCTTTACCTTTTGCCGATATCGTTTCCTTTGACTCCCATCTCCCAACGACCGCCAACAATTTCCGCAAGATGAAATCAACAACGTGATGCGGTCCCAGTTGCGCTTTGATATATCTAATTTATGAAGCCCACGCGTCGGAGTCGCCTCCTTCTATACCATCTATGTTTCTATCGCAGCGCAATCAAAAGAGAATGACATGTAATTCAACTTGTCAAGCCATCTCCTACAATCGATGATAAAGTCCACCTTTTCGATAAATCATCCCGTACAATGTTGCAAAATTTCCTTGTCTTAACAACAAATTCTATCCAACTGTGAGCACCAATCATCAGAATCAGAAAGAAATACAAAAAACCCCAAACAAACCTACAGCCGATCGCAACTTGAGAGTGCAAACCGAACACGAGTAGCAATATCCCCAAAAGAAAAATGGTAGCCGCAGTGTTCGTCCAGTTTAGCCTACCCTTAGGGGGTTGATCGATTACGAGAGATGAAACTCGATGGTATGAGGCAGAAATTCATTGCCACCAGAATTAACTAAAAAAAATAAGAAGAAACTAAAGCACCCGCAGGAGCACACACGAAGATGCAACAGGCAAACAAACTTTAGTCACTAAGTGGGACGAATGTGTAACGGGCTGTTGGTTAAGTTATTTTTGATTTGCATCACACATGTTGATGGTATGGCTCTAGTTGTAGTCTTGTAGTAGAGCATGGTCTCTCTGTCGCTCTTGCAGCGATGTGGCCTCTTCTGTTTTGAGTCCCTCCGGAGATCCGGTGACTAGTGTTTAAAAAGTCATCGATGGTGTGGATATAAATAAGGATTTGGTGAAAATGAGAATATCGCGTGTGGTTTGGCTCTCTCGTCGGACCATGATGGTCCATCATTGTTATTAACATCATTCACGATATGTGGCAGTGGAAAACGGTGCGTGTATGTTGTGTGTTGTACGAGCGGGTATGTTGCGGTTGTTTATGCTGTTTGGTTGATGACGATGATGATGATGGATTGTTAGTAAGTTGGTTACCAATCCGTATAATAATGATTGCAATTTGAAGACAGGTAGTGGTTGGCTTGTTGCTTGTGGTGATGGCCTCAGTTTGTTTCTTGCATATGGGAATTAATATGTTTAAACGTTTCCAGGCGAGATCAGCCGGAAGAGATTTTTTTGTTTTATGTTTTCGGTAGACATGTGAAGTGACCTTCATTTAGGACGAGTTTTAGGAGGTTTTTATTTGTGCAATACTGTCTTTTTGAATACGGACAGGTAAATTTGAAAAGGTGCATGGGTTGGAATGGTGGAAAATTTGTTATACCGCCCCCTGTCGGTTGCTAATGACATTATACAGAAAAGTTGCCTTTGACGCATGTGGCCCAAGCACCCACCAATTCTCTGGCTTCACGCTTCTACATGCGCACTCCAAGTTGATTCAGATATTTTCCACCCTTCGTCAAATCAATTTCTTCACAGCTGCTTACAATTCCTGGCAACTACTTCCAAAATATTCAAACCAATGTATAATATCCATATCCCCGAGTAAGTGAGCAGATGTTTACCACATCAGGGTAAATAAAGCGAAACCCCAGTTCGCTATCGAACTCTTTTGTTTTTCTGTTTCTCTGGCAAAAAAAAAAAACAAAACGAACGCCTTCCCATTCCACAGCGACACCTAAATAAAAGGCAAATAACAACGAAACGCTTCAACAAAAATGTAGCACAACACACACAACAGACCCTCCTGCTTCGACACCAGCAACAGCAACACCATCAACACTCATCGTCAGCTCCTCAGTGCAAAAGCAGATAAAAAGATTTATGATGATCTCAAGAAGTCTTTGGGAATTAAAAAGTGCATTATACACATTTAAAACTGTCTCTCCACTTGTTATTGCCATAATGTGACCGAATGAGGAACGACAGCCAGGCGACGACGACGGATCAGTTTTTGTTGCTGCCATCTTAAACTTACAAAAAAAAAAAAACTCTGTCTCTACATTGTTGCGATAAGTGTTTTGTACTTACTTCCCCTTTGCGCAAAAGGAAAACTTCTTATCATAAAATCACTTTCGTAAAAACACTTGAAACACCTTTAACACCTCTTCTTCGGTCCGACCACCGACCAATTGAGAGTCTTCTGCTCGAGTTGAATTCAATTTAATTCGAAGTGCGCGAAAGATGTCTGTTGGGTGTGAACTCTGCAACTTTGTGGCTAATCTTTGGCATTAAGCAGGCCAAACAAAAAGCCGACTTTAGAAATATATAAATATATAATCGCGCGTCGTCGTCGCGGGAGCTAATAGGAAAATCTTCCATTAATATAATAGCCATCGACGAGTAGTCGTAGTCGATAAGACTTCGATTACGTTTTGTTTGTGATTCTTTTTTCGTGGAAGCAGAAAAGAAATTCCAAAATAATTACCAAGTGATTCAGCTGATGCCCTGATGGATTCATGAGAGTGAGCGCAGTGTTATTCTCAAGTGCGCGACCGCTAAAAGGCCCTCATTTTTGTCTTGTAAAGAGTTTTTTTTTTATACATATATTTTTTTCATTTGTTGCTCCCTCTGCATCCAAGTGCTGCTATTATTTTTCCGTATTTAATTCTATTTTAAATTATATGATGAAATTATACATCTGGGGCTGAGCCGGTGAACTCATCCTTCGTTTTTCGTAAATTATCCCTAGCGAACGGAGAGTAGGCGATGATGGAATAAAATGAGGAAGCACAACGCGGCCGAAGCAAACAAAGCAACAACAAATTTAATAAGCATATGAAAATTGCTGCGTTACTACACAGAAATAAATGAATTTCTGCACACGCGACTTCAGAGAGAGAGAGAACAAATTACAAAACAAAATTGCATTTAGTACACACATCAAAATTGTTACAGGGAGAATTTTTATTTTTTTTATTTTACACGAGTGGAACAACAAAGTGAATGGCAAACCACTTTGGATGGATGAAAAATTGATTACAATTGTTGGTCGTTTGTTCTGTTGTGAGATTTATTTCATTTCGTGATTCTTAACTCGCTCACCTTGGTAGGGAAACTGTCAAACGCATCAGCAATCATTTTTCCATTACCAAGAGATTAAAAAATAATTTAAACAATTTTTTGTTTGTACATCTGTCTAATACAATGTTTTTAAGTGGAGCTGCACAGAGTTGAGAGGGACTCGAATTTAATTGAATAATTAACTCGTGAAACATTGTTGCAGAGATTATGGGCAGGACATCTGGTGCGGTTCTTGTTATAATCGTGTTGCCTTTCCGATTACAAATTGAACATTGCGAAGAAAATTACATCAGCGTAATTGTGTTCAAAGGGAAAACCAATGGAAATGATAATTGAGTCGTTCAGGAAGATGGGTTTATTTGGGGCGACGTTGTCTTCAATTAGTCACTACTAACAAGGCACACATCAACATCAAACGTGATCTTCAAGTAGTCTTGTAGCCATGCCAAAAAGGAGCGCATGTAGTTCAAGAAATAGCGCAGACATACTTTGGAACTCGATGTGACATATTCAGAATAGAACTGTGCGCAGCGCAGTGGTGCCAGATAAAATTTCACAAAATCTGCATTTTCTGCTTAAAAAAATTGTCAAAAAATCTTCATTGCCATAAAAGCAATAAATTGTAATAATAATTATAATAATGATAAAAAGACGATAAATCGTCAGATACAGCATCGCTGCGTGACCGTTGTGCAACTAAAGTTGCAATTTGGCCTTTTTTTTAAGAGCCTGTCACAATTTTTTCCTTTTCTTAATTGGAGAAGGCGCTTCCAAAGATTTTCAAATGCATTTTTTTCCAAATACAAGCCTTTAGAATTTAGCGCAGTTGCCAATCACAACACTTTTATAGTGTTTAGCGAGCCAATGCTTTATAAATATCGTTTTAAAATTCTAAATTTACAGAAAAGCTTCAGGCATTTTTTTCTTAATTTTTTCCTTTTTCTTGCGACTTTTCAGAACTCTGCAGCAATCACCCTGTTGTGCCTAAAGGTCAGAAATTCATTTTTGTCTATGGTCGCAACAAGCAACAAGGAGGGTTGCCAAATTGATGTGTCGTATTTGGAGCTACCTTGTTTCTTAAAAAATGATAGAAATGAAAAAAAAAATGAACGCCCAATACAATTTTGACCTACATATTGTTTTGCAAATTTTGTGTTAGGTAATTTTATTCGTGTTTTTTTGGGGTGCGAAATCTTGCTTTTCAAAATACTGTTATCCTGTTTCCTTTAAGCTCGATTCCTTTAATCCCGTTTTTTTTTATAATCCAGCGTTTGAATTGAAACTGATGTTTTATTTCAAGCAATCTCCGCCAAGCAGTTTTAAACGGGACTTTAAAAAGCGGGATTATAATAGATCGGTATTTAGAATAAGCGGGATTTTCAGAGGCAGTATTTAAAAAAAACGGGATTTTAGAAGACTGTGTTTTAAAACTTTTTTAAGTGGGAAAAACTTTTTTTTTTTTAAAGGGGTTTTCAAAACCGGGATGCCAATACTTACTTACTTACTTAGGTGGCGCTACAGTCCGGGGTGGACCTGGGCCTCAACCAATACGCCTCTCCAGCTAGCGCGATCTTTGGCTAACTGCCTCCAGTTGCGCACTCCAAGTTGGTTGAGGTCCCCTTCCACTTGCGCGCGCCACCTAAGGCGAGGTCTTCCTCTACTGCGTTGTCCCTCCGGGTTAGAATCGAAGACTCTTCGGGCCGGAGCGTTGGTGTCCATTCGCTCTACATGTCCCAGCCATCTTAGACGACTGATGCGTACTTTTCTGACTAGGTCGATGTCGCTGTACAGCTCGTAGAGTTCGCAGTTAAATCTTCTCCTCGAAAGCCCGTCAACGCAAACGGGACCAAAAATCACTCGAAGAATTTTGCGTTCGAAACGACCAAGGAGATCTTCATCCGCCTTTGATAGCGCCCATGCTTCTGCACCATAAAGCAGGACTGGGATGATGAGGGTCTTATACAGAGTTTCCTTAGTATTTCTCGACAAGGCCTTACTTATCAGTTGCCGTCTTAGGCCAAAGAAACAGCGGTTGGCAAGTGTGATTCTTCGTTTGATTTCTGATGTGATGTCGTTATCAGAGTTTATAGCGGAGCCGAGGTAGACAAAGTCCCTAACTGGTAACTACCTCAAAGTTATAGCTGTCTATCGTGACGTTCTGCCCGATTCGTCGATGTCGTGTGTCCCTTCTTGTTGACAGCATATATTTTGTTCTACCCTCATTCACCACTAAACCCATTTTTGCCGCTTCTGTACTAATACTTGCAAACGCACCAGTGACAGCTCGCTGTGTTGTACCAACAATGTCAATGTCGTCAGCGTATGCAAGCAGTTGCACAGACTTATAGAAAATTGTGCCTCTGGTGTTGGCTTGTGAGTTTCGCACAATCTTCTCAAGAATGATGTTGAAGAAGTCACATGACAGCGCATCACCTTGTCTAAATCCTTTTTTGACATCAAAGGTCTCGGTGAGATTGTTTCCGACCTTTACGGAGCAGCGAGCGTTCTCCATCGTCATTCTGCACAATCTGACAATCTGAAGTTTGACAGGGATGCCAAAACTAGACATGGCTCTGTATAGCTCGTCTCTATAAACGCTGTCATATGCGGCCTTAAAATCGATAAAAAGATGGTGAGTATCGATCTGGTATTCTTGGGTTTTTTCCAGGGTCTGCCGTAGTGTGGGCCTAAAACCGCACTGATAGGGACCTATCAGATCGTTGACGAATGGTTTCAGGCGTTCACACAATACAGCAGACATGATCTTATACGCAGTGTTCAGGAGACTGATGCCTCTGTAGTTGGCGCAGTTTAGAGGGTCTCCTTTCTTGTGGATCGGGCAAACAATGCTGAGGTTCCATTCATCAGGCATACTTTCCTCTAACCAAATCTTGGAGATGAGTTGGTGTATGCACTCTACCAAGTCATCTCCGGCTGCCTTGAAGAGCTCGGCAGGTAAGTCGTCTGGACCAGCAGCCTTGTTGGATTTAAGCTTAGATATTGCTATCCTCACTTCATTTTGGTCAGGTGGACGGAAATCTTGGCTGTCATCGTCCAGGTTAAATGGTTCGTTCTGCCTAACAGCGGAATTTGTGTCGTCTTCGCCGTTTAACAGTCTGCAGAAATGGTTTTTCCATGTCCTCAGCACCGACTGTGACTCTACTACAAGGTTTCCTTGCTCGTCTCTACAGGTCTCCGTTCGGGTCTTGTTGCCATGACAAGTTCTTTTTACCTTTTGGTAAAACTTCCGAACATTGTTCCTGGAGTAACACCTCTCTATATCCTCGATCGCGCGCTTCTCATGCTCTCTCTTTTTTCTCCGGAGAAGCCGATGTTCTTCCCTCCTTTTTTGCTCGTAGAGCTGACGAGCTGCTCTCGTCCTTCTATGCAGCGACGCTTCGTAGGCACTTTGTTTTGCTGCATGTGCTTGCCGGCACTCTTCGTCAAACCAGGGGTTTCGGGGGGTGGGCTGGTGAAACCGAGCACATCAGTTGCGGCGTTTTTGATGGCTTCTTGGCATCGGCGTCACTGGTCTTCGGCACTTGATGCTGGCAGCATAGGACTTCTCGAGAGGTTGTGGGATACGCGATCGGCATAGGTTCTGGCGGTTTGTTGCGTTTGTAGTCGTCCAACGTTAAAACTCCTCACAGTATTTTCTCGTTGTTGTGGCGTCTTGGATATCCGCATCCGTACCTTGGCTACAACAAGGTAGTGGTCCGAGTCTATGTTGGCCGCTCGGAAAGTTCGGACATCTAGAATACTGGAGGAGTGCCTTGCGTCGATCGCAACGTGATCAATTTGGTTGACGGTTTGATGATCGGGTGACCGCCATGTTCCTTTGTGTATATTGAGGTGAGGAAACCGTGAACTAGCTATGGTAACATTACGTCCCGCAGCAAAATCAATCAGCCTAAGTCCGTTTCCAGACGTGGTGTCGTGTAGGCTGTGTTTTCCGATTGTGCTACCAAAGATGTCCTCCTTTCCTGCCAATAGGCTCCCGTTTATTCCTTCACAAAACTAAAAGAAGAAAATTTTTCCAAAAAACACGCACTTTCAAAACTTGGCAGCACTCTTACATCGAACAATTGTTCAACTTGCATGAACGCCAATTTATTTTGCAGGCTGATTGATTTGACACAAGCCACAAAAGTCAATTGCAGAAAAAAGAAGGCATACCTGTAGAACTATTCACATGAGAGCGAATTGCGAATACGCCCATGAATGAAAAATTCGTTCGAACCTAACCTTTAAAAATGAAACTGATACGCGGGTACCTGCGACCAAAAAAAGTTTTCATGTGAATGTTCGCAGTTCGCAACTCGCTCTCATCTGAATAGTCCTTAAGTGAGATGGGTAAGTGGGAAAAGTACCAAAATTTTCCAGGATTTGTTGGGCTTCTTTCTGGGCAATGATTTTGGGTTAATTTTTTTTTAAGGTTTGGCCGCTTAAAGCAAACCAAGTTATGGCCACCCTGGCACCATGTTTCAAGAACGCGTGCCCAGTTTTGCAGTTTCGGCACATTTTATCGGCTATCCGAAAATTTAGACCTCGTTTGCCAAATAAATTAGAAAATTGCCCGATTCGAGGAAAAAATAATTTACAAAACGACTTATGAAATAATAACACTGCTAAACTTATTTAGATCGGCGAAGGCGAGATTTAAAAATCATGACATAGCTCGCTAATCAGCCCGCAATTCAATGAATATTGCCAGTTTGTAATATCCTGATATTTGACACCGTTTGGCATAATCTTCTTCAGATCAGACCTTCGATGATCTTAGCACTATACTCTTCAATTAATTGCCTTATTGTACTTTGTGGGTCGTTAAAGTGTCACTTAGACAGTCTAAATGTAAATCAAGTGCATATTCGAACTCCTATCTTTCGGATAACCACTAATCTTTTAGTGTCGAAGAAGAAGAATCATAACCAGCCTACCCAGGACCACAATCAACTTCCGAACAACTCATAAATTTTCTTGTATTTTATTACTAACTAGCGGATCCCCGCCTGCTTTGCTAGATGTTAAAATTTAAATTAAAATCAATGTCTCATGTTCTTCTGTTCTTGAGAGAGTTCACTTCCGTTCCCTTGCCAGATCACAATTTTCGTAACACTTTTAAAAAGTTGACTCCAGCGTGCCCATGAAGATATTCGCCTCAAAAATTCCAAAGTCCACACATACCGGAGTAAACAACCCCAACAGTACGGTCCATTGTAAAAACCTCTGCTGGAGCTTTTCCCAACCCAAAAATCTCCATCTGCTTCAATTGAACGTCCTTAACGCGATAGCTACATCATAGACGCTCTCAGCTGTTCCTATAGATTCATAAATGAATACGATCGCACGACCGATCATCTCGTGTAGCTCCAATTTGATGTACACATAACTCATCCAATCTAGTTGCATGTATAAATGTATTACGCAAAGATAGCAACTAAAATTTCACATGAAACAGTGCAAGCACTCACGACTTTATCCCTTACCGAGAGTATAGGTATGGTACTCCCCAACTACACCTGCTGATTAGAGCTTCGCTCCTCTTTCTGTTGGCGAGTTAAATTACCATCCCGAGCGAGCGCAGAAATGTAGAAAATTACCATTTAGCTCCAGCTACAGCTCACACGAACCAATCAACTGCAAACACCAAAGGCAGTATAAATCGCACCATCAGCGCTACGGCTAAGGCCAAGAACGTGAGGACCAGTAAAATTGATAGCAAGACTATCCACGAACAAACAGTGATACCCTTTTACAGATATTGCATATTTACATAATCTGGAAAATTTTTATTGATAAATCATTCAAAACATTGGCCGAGTAGCAGCAGCAGCACCAGCACCACTACCACCAACCGAAAGGGCATGCTCCGCGAGTGATTTCCATAGGCTGAAGGGGCATCCTGTGTGCGGATACGGATGGAATAGACATTGAACATGGAAATAATAGACCTTTAACAAAACGCAGTTCACACATTACCACGCCACACAATGGATCTTTCAAGTTTCGCTCGCGCGTAGGTACAAGTCCTCCAATGGGCTTGGGTTTGGGCTTGATGTTGGCGAAGGGCGCGCGTATAGTGATTCCCATTCTAATGCGGTGCGGGGAAAGTTCACCATTTCGAGAAAAACAAGAAACATGCATGCGCACTCGCTCCTCAACTCAAAAGGGATGCAAATCAACGGCAGTGATGAGGAATGTGTGGTGGCCGGTGGCCAACCTAACCCAACTCCCAAAGCAAGTTGCAGGTATGATGATTCTGTGTGTGTTTCTCTTTTCTCCGCGCCTGCCTACCCGTTTATCATTTGCTGTAGCCAGTATACCAATACCAGCTACCAGCCCCCCTTGGTCGGCGGTATTGTTGGTCTGCTGCGAGTGTGCCCAGCGTTGATGGCCGTTCCTTCCTCGCCTTCTCTGCGATTTTTTCGTTGCTTTGTACCTATAATGTTAACCGAAGACAATAAATCATTAAGATACATGCACGATGATGTATTTTATTGCGAAAAATTTTTATCTCTCATTTAACTGCCTTTAAAATGCGCTGCATATGAAATGTATCTTCTCTCGAGAGGAGAGCTGTTCTTTCTTCTTTCTTCGGTGCGAGTTTGAGTTCCTGTTTCGCATCGCAGTGTTGCGCTGTAAGTATTCTCTCTCGTCGTCGTCGGTCCGTCGGCCTTCCGGGGGAAGATATCTTATTTTTTTTTTTGTGTCGGGGGGGGGGGGTATTTTTTGGGTTCTTCCTTGTTTTTTTGTACATCTATTGGAGTTGTAAAGTGTGTGCTGGCTGCTGGTGCGTAGACAGATTTTTTCCCTAAATATATTGAGCGATGATGATTGTTAATGGTCCTTAGTTGAAGAGAGGATAGGTTTGTTGTTGTTGTCGTTTTTTGTGTGTGCCTGTGCGTGTATGGATTATTTTGTTGATGGGATGTGAAATCCACTTATTCTACTTAAGTGACGATAAGATTACTTGAAACGAGGTGAAGTCTTAGAGGCAACTTACGCACACGCTGTCGCTTCTCACTCGTTGGTGGTGGTCGTTGTCATATGCGTTTGCATATGTGGTGAGTGAAATGTTTGATTAATTGCGGAAAGACTCTATGATGGATGGCAGCGGTATGGATTGATTTGTGCGGACTTTTGGGTATACTATTTTTTGGGATCTGTTAGTTGGGAGGATTTATTGTCCATTTGAAAGTAGCTGCGAAAATGTTTCTCCTGAGTTTCTTGACAAGATTCTTGCCGAGCGAACTCAGACAACGCTTTTATAATTGTTGGGATAAAAATAACACTCCATTCGATAGTCGTTGTGATTGCAGTGTTATTGGGTCACCAGTCTGTGTATGCAATACTCCATCAATGGGTTTGGTCCGTCCTAGTCTCGCCTCTGAATAACCCATAAATAAGTATCACTGTCCAAAAGCGTTTTTGGGACTTCAACCATTATTCAAGTATTTAATGAAAATCCAGCTAATAAAAAGTAAAAAGCAGATGTTCTGGCAGTCTTTATTCCATCTTTTATTAATTCATAAAACTAGCATCTGCTGAACACCACCTAAAAGTGGGTATAAATTCTCCAAAGCTCAAAGGGCAATTTTGTAGAAAAAGGAAAAGTCTGCCGCTGCTCTTTTGGTTGCAAAAAAAGTATTTTTAAGCACTTCAAGCTGTAGTTATTCCTGAATTGACCTATTCCACACTGAATTGCATTTTGTTATCAGTCATGGATGTGACATTTCAATGGAAATTGGACAACAAATTTAACAATTTCGGCGCAAAGTACCGAACCGAAAATCCAGTTCGCACCCCAACTCTTTTGTTTTATACCAAAATACTCCGCCACGCCACTCCAAACTCACCGTCCTGTTCATCTAATCATTCTCTTTTTATACTTAAATACATAAACTAAAACTAACACAAAATGTCAACTCCGCATACGGGCATCTGCGGGACCATAAACACAGCAACAACAAAATAACCATCCAAACGTCCTCGCAATAGCAATTCACAAAAGCGAGCATGCAGAACATAACCGTAAACCCCATTCGATAATGTGCAACTAGATAGATAGAGCGAGATGGAGCACAGGGGAGAAAATAAAAAAAAAAACACAAAAACCTAAATTCATTACCCACTCGCTGGTCATAAATCAAATATCAATCCAGATAATATTTTTAGAATTTATACGGTAATGATAGCCAACGTCTACGCAAGTCCGTATGGTTGGCGGTTCTTTCGCGACAGCCAGGGCAGGCAAAAAATGAAAATATATAAAAATAAAACCTTTCAACTTCTTCACCAAGACTCACGAGTGTGTTCTTCTAATTGAAGACTTTTTTTTTGCATCTTCTAACCATTTTAGGATTTTTTTTTTTTTATTCCAATCCTCTTTATGATTTCTTTTTCTGATGCGCGCAAAGGCGAACAGAACAAGCCCGACGTTTGGCATAGGGTAAATGCAATAAATTCTTCGACGGAATTGATAAGATGTCAAAATAAATCAAACCACTGACTAATCAAAAGGAAAGGTGTGAAATGAGCGATCTTTCAGAGTATTGCAACCTCGCCTTTCTTCAGTTGCCAGCTTGGCGTATATGGTATGGATGGTGCATATCTAGGATGGTTCTTTCATCGGCATTATAGGGAAGATTGTAATATCTAAATGGGATGTAGGGTATATTGAGCAATTGCGAAAGATGGCAAACAAAACGCTTGAGGTGGAGATGGCGAACGTTAAATGGAAATCGGCCTTTGAGCGATGTTCCTGGTGGGATGCAGATGTTGTTATGCAACTACTGTCCAACCGATTAGATATTTTATATTAGTTGAGTCGATTTGAGAAAGGATTCAGCTTTATTTTTTGTGACTGCTCATTTGAAATATTCTGCAATGGAGATGACTGCGACGTGTGCAGATCAAACGGCTGTGCTAGTTAGATGATGATATTAAGCACATGCGGTGACTGTTTGGTGATGCAATATTTTCGACCAGAAAGATGTCTGAAAAAATAACAACTTTTCATATTAGAAAATATAAGCAGCTCCTTGTTAGGATCAAGAATATTCAAAATGTCCAAAATGGTGACAAAAACTTTGAAAGTGCTCAAGTCCTTTTCGGTTTAGTGTTTTGATTAAGGTTTTTTCCACTGCGCCACCTCTCGTGATCGTCTGACAAACGTCTGAACTTTTGGTTGAGACTTTTTTTTAAGCCGTTTGGGGTTGGTATAAAATTGTAGATTCCAAATATGAATCCCACAAAACGAATGGTTGCGAGAATCTAGGCCTAGGGTCCTTAAACGGACCTGTTGAGTCAACTTTTTATTTATTATTTTAGTACCTAATCCCTGAACCGTGAACTAATTGAACTAACTAGTTCTAAGAAAAATTTAATTTGAAAGGCAGTGAACAAGTATTTTGTTCCTTGAGCTAAGAGGTTGAAAAGCAGTAAACACTAAAGTTCAGCGGTTTATTTTGATTCTAATTTTTTGGGTGCGATATCCCATGAACTTAATGAGTGGAGCAGTTCAAAAATCAAAATCGATTTGAACTCAATCGAGTGCCTTACTTTAAGACTTAAAATGAAAAAAAAATTATATTTTAAAGAGAACTAAAAAACGCGCTTAAATAGCAAATTGAACTGAAAAGCAGAAAATAATATTTAATCTGTATATATAACACAAAGTTGCATCGGTAAGAACGCCCATCACTCGAGAACTGATCTTCCAATTTAAGCTATCTTTTCTTTTTTCTGTTTGTCTCCGCCTGAGGAAGGTTTATACGTCGTGAAAATTCGAAATTTTAAAATGAAATTGAAAAATTCATAAAAATTTGTTTTCCATACATAGGCGCAGGCGCGACTTGGGAGTAAAATAAACTCGAACCCGACGGAAATTCCGTGACGACGGCGGAAATTGGCTTGTCACAATAGGTGGGGCTGTTGTCGATCTCCAAAACTACTCAACTGATTTCAATGAAATTTCTTGGTTGTGTATGGCTGCTTGCAACTTGGAAGATAGAATAGTTTTGAACCCTATAGATGGCGCATGCTCTCGATCTACGGAACTATTCAACTGGTTTCAATGAAATGTTGTGGATGTACCTACATATGATTGGTTGTAGTGTAGTTTAAAAGATTGGAAATAAACACTTTTTCAATTCATTTAACTTAATTCTTAAAGTGAATATTTATATGGGCCCGCTGGACCTAGTTAGTGAACTGATAAAGCTTGGTCTTACACAGAGTCTAGCCTACTAAATCAGTTGTATCACGGGCGAAGCCGGGCGGGAACAGTTACTTATTGATATTTTATTCAACAGCCATAGAAAGTCTACTAACTCAATATATTTCAATAATTTTTAATGATTCTAAAATAAAAATAAAGTGATAAAAATAAACCTAATTTCATTGTTAGAAATGCGGGTGGTGCTTTTTACCCGACTAGACACAAGGAGGGTTATGCGTTTGGCGCGTATATTATATATGTACGTTCCTACGTGACGCCCTGTAGCCCAAACGGCTTGACCGATTTTGAAGAGTGAGGTGTGATAAAATTGGTGTTCTTTCCCGGAGTGTCATTCGTCATAGGCTAAACAGATAAAAATTAAAACCCGACTGACTGTAAAAAAAAAGAACTTATGTACAAAACACATTCAAGTATACCTAAATATTTTGCAGTCGGAGGGTGCCTACTCATATTTTTGTTAGGCTGTGTAGGTACAGTCTCCAATTGTCAATAATTAGGTATACCTACTTGAATGTGTTTTGTTCATATCTTTTTAACTCTCTTTTTACACTCAGTCAGGTTTTTTGATTTTTTAAGTTAACATTTTCATTAGGTATTTAATTTGTATAATAAATCTACTTTTATAAATAGTAATCCTACTGATATATTTACAACAATCAATATGAAGCACCCCTCGCATTATTTACATACAATGAAATTAATTTTATTTTTATTTTAGAATCACTGAAAATGGTTGAAGTATATTGAGTTTTTTTTTTATAAGTCCCCTGCCCCGTATAGACTTTCTATGGCTGTAGACTTAAAATATCAATAATTACAAATTATTTTCTTCTTTTTAGTTCAATTTTTTATTAAAGTTTGTTTTTTTTTTTTTAACCATAATTTATTTATATGTTTTTGCATGTAACACGGGCCATAAATTGACATAACACCGATAGGAAAACAAAATGGCGAATTTGAAAAAAAAAAAAAAATTGAGGGGGCTAGCGGCAAGAGGATTGCGAGTTGTAGGTCTCAGAATTGTCTCTGGTAGCTACTTAGTGACCCCTTTTTGGACTGCAACTGCAACGACTTCAACCGAATTTTTCCACTGATCGGTGCAAAAATGCACATTAAAAGCCACTCCGAGAAGACTGGGCTCTCCGCGAGTACTAATCGTTTCCAAAACATGCAGCCTCTTCGATCGAAACTTAACATAAGTACGCTTGTCATTTGAGTCGACTTTGCAAATTGAGTGCTCAACGAGTTAGTCCTTAACGACTATTCTTACTTTTTGTTCCGTCTTTGTCTTTAAAGCCCCGTCCGACACCAGCACTTAACTGGAACAAAATCCCTCCTCATGTCAATTCATCTTTTCTCTCGGCATACGCTTAGTCTCTTCCTTGTTTTAGTTTTTTTTTAGGTAGGTATTTTTTTATTGCACTCTTATTCAACCATAAACCCATCCTTAACGACCGCAAATTAATCCCCGAAATTTGAATGATGTGGCCCCCGTTGTATAATGTGAAGCCCCCTAGCAATTCGCATATATACTCAAACAGTAAATTACATTCCAGGCTAAGCGGATGAAAACGAGCGCACATACGAGGAGGCACACCGAAATGTTTCAGGACAGAAGTGATTTATTTTAATTGGATTAAGGAGAAAGAGATGACGCTGCCGCATACTCTGAAAATGCAATCGAAATTTCGATAGTCTTCCGCAGGTACAACGTTGCATCAAATCAATTTGTGCGGGTGGTCAATTGCATAATAAAAGTCAAAAATATTACTCAAACGCTTGAACAAAAAAAGAAATAAAATTTAAGAGAGGAGAACCCCACTGAGTACTCAATATTGGTCAGGTGCTAAGTTCATTGCGGTCAGAGATGCAAATTACCTCGGCGCGCGGTACCACTATCATTATCATCATCTTTGGTCTGAAGTAAATCTGCGCGAAAGAATAAAGAATGAGAAATTATTCGCACATTAGGGCGGCTGGTCGGTCGTCCGTCCGTCCGGCCGCCAGGTTGTGGCAAGTGTGGATTTGTTTGTGGTGGCCAAAAAACGAAAATGCACAGGTACTGGGATGGACTTCAGAAGCCGCAGCGCGCATGAACCCACTTTTCAATGTGTAGCCCGACCAAATTATAATTTTGACAACTTCATTTTTTGTGCGCTGGCCAATGTCCATATAGCAGCAGCAGCATTATCCCCGCCGCATACTCGTAACCGTAAGTCGTATTATTGTTCAATTCGTCGTTGGCAGGTTGTTGTTTCTCTTCTTTTTTTATCCTCTCTTCTGCGGGAATAATTGCCTCTGATTGCCGAGCCGAGTCTGTTCGACTTGGCCGATGTTATTAAGCATTAAATGGTTGATTTTTACATGCCCTTGTGGCATTTGGTCGAATTGGTCATGGTAATGGTTTATAATGCGCAAGCGCAGATATGTCTTTTTTGTTCCTTAATGTCATTGCTAAATGAGAGTGTGACTGCGCGTATAGTCGGTTTGCTTGATTCCGAAACGAATAATGAAGATACTTGGAGTTTTATTAGATTTGCGGTTTCCATTATCCGCGAGCATGATATGCGCTCGCAGGGTATTGTACAAATTACTTCCTGTTGCGTGTTAATCAGTCGATGAGATGTTGCGAGAGAAAAATTGCGAGGATTAGTGTTGCGTATGTACGCATTTCGTGTTCCATTAGTTGGATTGGTGCTTTTGGCACCTCATCCATCAAATTGAGCAGAGAAGCTGGGGTGTTGTTGGTCAGTTGATTTTCGTTTGTAAATTTTACCAGCAAATTGTGCTCACCATACTTGGTCTTGGTTGCATATTTACGAAGCACCTCTTTCACCTTTGTGTAGCTCGTATCGCAGCTGGAAGAGTCTGTGATTCAATTTTAATGAAAGTCCTGTAATCTGGCTTTATTTGGCTTCAAAGAATGGTATATTTATGTTGAAAAACACATACTTGTTAAAATGGTTCAAAAAAAAAAAGTTATTACAAAATGTCCCGTTTAGAAGTCCGTTGGGATGCGGAGGTTATTTTTGCTCATGCCGATGCATGCTTCGAATCTTTTCCCGTTGTATTGCCTCACAAGTTTCTTGGCCTGCCTTATGCCCTGAGTGCTATCTTCCTAAATTCTTCTTTGAGGTTTTGATCCCCTATTCCGCAGAATGGTTCAGGACCTATAAAAGTTTCTGATGCTCCCTTTCTTGCTAGGGAGTCGGCCATTTCATTACCCTATATTCCTACGTGGCCAGCAGAGGTATTTATATAGAACATAAATCGCTAATAGCTGAGTAGTATCAGCAAACGGGCTTAAATGATGTAGGAATTAAGTGTCATAAGAGCAGCCTGGCTGTCTGACATCTTAGCTACATCACAGTTGACTTTGTTTCTGTCGAGGTTGGTTGGACACATCTGTCCATGGCATAGATTTCAGCCTGGAAGGTGCTGGTCCTTTTACTGGTTCCAGGCCCAAATACTCCCGCTCCAGTTCCCTCATCAGTTCTCGACCCATCTGTGTACCACTTTGTTGTGTGATTGCTCAGTCTGTTAATCGTGGATTTATTGATCATGTTCTTCTTACTGCTGAGTTATGTAACAAAGCTATTTTGGAAATAAAATCTTTTGATGATCGATCAGATCTAGAAAAGGCCAATAATAGTTGTTTTTTGAGTAGTGCGTCAAAATGCCTCTTCCTATTCCCTTCTTGGCCGTTCTTAGAATCGTTTTACTTGCAAATTCCTCAACTACAAGTTGCAACAGAGTTAGTTCCAAAGGAAACGTTACCTACTGTGTGACTTCCGATACCCGAGAACAAACTACTCGATAAATCTGACTTCCAGATTGCGCTTCATACCTCCATATTCCCGAAATCATATCTCAATGCCAAAAAAAATGGTAAGGCCAACGAAGTTTTATACCTCCAACAGAAATACCCCTTATAACAACCTCATTTGTTTGTGGCCAAGTTGGTGTTTCTGTCCAAAAGTATTGTACAACCAGGGCCGGCTCAACCATATGTGCAAGAAAAACCAATTTTATCTTGCGCGAACAAAAAATACTGCCATTTGCATTTTAAACAAAAGAGTTGTTCAAATAAGCCCGAAATACATGAAAAAAGAGCACTTTCTGGAAATCTTGCACAGGGCGCCAGTTTGGCTTTAGCCGGCACTGTGTACAACGTTCTGTTTCCTGCTGTGGATCGTTACATATATTTTTTCCAAACTTCGCATTGTCTACTTTCCTAATTTGACTAAAAAGCAGCTATCGGCAAACGGAAATTGAAATTCGACAAAATTTCCCAACAGAAACTGTCAGGGTAAAAACCCTAGAACTAGCGAGAATCGTAATTACTCCTCGTTTCCCCACTCAATAAACGCTTGTGTCAATCGAACTTGTTACTTGCAAGAATCGACTTTGAGTGTTCCTACCCAATGAATCACTCTACTAACTGTCTCCAAAATACGTACTAAAACTGTTTACACCGTCCTTCCACCAAAAGCCCCCAAAGAATGTCTATTACCCGACCAACACCAGTAAATTAATTGCCTCTTGGAAAACCAAAAAACCAATAACCAATCTGCAAAGACCAAGTGACAACGTCTTATAAGTCATTGTCATTCAGTCGGGACTGCGAAAAACAAACAGAAAGCCAAATTTTCAACTGCAATAAATATAGCCATGCTTTATCGCCCAACAGATACCCTACCCCTAAGCTCTTTCGCAGATATCCAAGCGAATAAGGAGTGCTGTTGACGAACAAATTCAAATTCAAACTCAAATCGGACCAAGTGTTAAGACCATCCAACACTGTAGCCAGTGTCTTGGTTTTGCATTAACAGGCAACACACACAAGTCGGAGGCGCACTCGAAAACCGCCTCCCAAACAACACTCAACGCCAGCATCGGCTGTGGAATTTTAATTGATCGCAAACTTATTTGCGCGCTGCTCCACTCCGAACTGACGGTAGGAGGAGGCGGTTGGATTTAGCATTTATGAACTCTTAGACCCGAGCTATTATAATTACACAGCCACATTGAATCGAGCGCGCATTGAAGTGTCGGCGCGCAAGTGAATGTGGTTCCTATAAATATATTTACAGTATATCCGTCTAAATGGTTTCTAAATCTTTTCTTCTTATCGCCCCAACAGGTGTCTGCGAGTGACCCAGATTGCGGTGTTAATGCAATGGTTAATTATACCCTCGGTGAGGGCATCAAGCAGCTAACCGAATTCGAAGTACGCCCCGCATCCGGCGAGATATGCATTTCTGGTGACCTCGACTATGAGAAGCGCAGCGCCTATGAGTTTCCCGTCATCGCAACCGATCGAGGTATGTATACCGTGTATTTTTATGCATCTTCACATCCCACCTGTCCATCCACCATCATAGATATGACTGTGTCCATGTAAAATTACCATATGGGTATATAAACTTTGAACGTCTCCTTCTTTGCAGGTGGTCTCAGCACAACAGCCATGGTGAAGATTCAACTAACCGATGTCAATGACAATCGTCCTGTTTTCTATCCACGCGAATACAATGTGTCACTGCGGGAATCATCAACTGGGTCGACGGCCACTGCCACACCGGTGGTATCGGTGGTGGCCACAGATCCGGATTCGGGTCGCTTCGGCACAGTGTCCTATCGTATTGTGGCCGGTAATGAGGCTGGCATCTTTCGCATAGATCGTGTCACCGGCGAGATATTCATTAATCGTCCCAATATGCTGTCGATACGCACTCAGCCCATTCACATGCTGAATATTTCCGCAAGTGATGGTGGAGGCCTGAGAACTTCCCAAGATGCTGTGATTTTCATTAGCATAATTGATTCGACACAGAGGCCGCCGATTTTCGAGAAGCCACGCTATAACTACTACGTGAAGGAGGATATACCCCGAGGGACAGTGGTCGGCTCGGTGATGGCATCGAGCAGCGATTCAGGTAAGTGCGCAAAATTATCATAAATAGGTGGAAATAGGAAGAGGGTTTTCTTTTTCCTTTGCCAAACATAAATGCTGCTAGTATAGACTTGGCTGATCGCCCGTCAGTTGCATCGGAATGGTTAAAATGCTTACGAGCTAGGTGCAAGCCGTTTTTTTTTCTTAAGTATGGTAGCTTCTAGGTTCGAGATCTAAGGGAGCCCCTTTCAAGGGACTAACAAGGGCATTTCGTTGACCATATTCAGGTGAATTGCTTTGTATTGATGTCATTCAATTTTTTCCGGTCATTTAAAGTCCTTTCCCTTGCTCGCGTACTTTTATCTTTAGAATCGCATTTATGCCGACTGTCCACCCGTCCAATTATAATGGCGAACTCGGTTCCGCCCAAACGCAAACGAAGGCAGCCGAACTAATTGCTCATTTGAATTTGCCGAACAATTGCGCTGTGCACTGTTCGCTCTTGCCCAAAACGTGCAATGGCCCCTTCTTGTCAGGAGATGTCAGTTGACGCCAATTTCGTGGACGACAACATCCCGATCGGCACTACATTAACTGCGCAAGCAAATCCCACTGCTAATTTAAATGTGATACACCGAAACCGAGAGCACATTCGCCACGCATAAAATTCGGACAAAACGCCATGACATCCCTTAGAATTGTCCATCAGAAAAAAAAGGGGAAAAAAAAAACAAGAAGGAGATGCCTCAACATCTCACGGTGTTTGTTAAGCAAAAATTGAATTATTTCGCCATTTTTCTCGCGGTCGAAAACAACAGAAGATATTTTTCATCGAACTGCTGCAGCCAGCAAAAAAGGACATTTCATCTGTTAGGCCATTGATTGATCGTGATATGGTTGGTAAGCCGAAACCGAGAGCTACTCGTTCTTCTCTAACTGCGTAAAAGAGGATGCCGCCACCGCCACCAATTTCGGTCGCATTTCTCAATGCAATTCTTTCATGGCTCCCTCTCTAGATTGTGTTTTTCCTTTTTCTTTTTCTTTTTTGTGGGCCCTGTCTTTATTCGCTTTGTGTGAAAAGAATCAGAAACCGACAAAAATTCGTTTATTTTCCGCAATTTTGTGTTTCGTCAAATAAATTGCTTCCCAACGGTTGGCCAGGTCCTTTGCCTGCACACACAAATGAGGCGAAGAAATTCCACAAAAAAAAAAAAAAAAACTAAACACGACTGGTCGATTTTTGAATTTTTCATTTTCAATTGTACGAGATGGACTTGAAGTGGGCACTCTCTCAGAACGACGCCAGCCATCAGTTCAATGATTTGGAAACCGAAAATCTGCACTTTTGAAGGACAGGATGGAAATTTAAATACTGTGTCGCTCATCCGAAATGCATTGTTCGCCTGTCGTTCGGCGAACTTTGGCCGAGAGAAGAGCAAAGTCGCATTCTGCCGAATAATGTTGACCAAGAGGTATTGTCAAAATTTTTCGCTGATGTATGCAAAAAAGGATATCTCCGGGAAGGCTCTTGAGTTTGACTCTGTTTTTTTTTTTTTGTTATTTTTTTTAGGGCACAACACCCAAAAAGGGACAGCGGTGAATCAATTTTAATGATCTTTTCGAATGGCTCCCACATCACATCGTTTGTTTGTTTATTTGAATATAAAATGAAAATTGACGTACGCTTTTTATGCGGCTGGATGCTGGTCCATGCTGTTGGTCATTAGGGTGAGAGCAGCGGCCAGTCCATGGAATAAGAGGAAAATAATTGCTTCATTCGAAATTCGCAAGAGCCAAAAGAGAGATTTGCTGCTGAAGTGATGAGTTCGAAGACGAGACACTTCCGAGAAATGTGGAACACATTTGACTGCGGGACAGATTAAATGCAGATAATGCGCAGGCGAAGAGCTTTCTTCGGGATGAATGCAGTATGTTTGCTGGAGTACTTTGGTTGGGTGAATTGGAGATCATTTGTGATTTCTGGTGAAATCTTAACGCCCCGAATGTTGGGCGATGTTGATTTATGGCGAGGTTTTGCTTGGACGGAGGCTTTACTTTGGAGTTGCTTTTGTAATAGTTTGCGTGGAGCTAGTCTGTTTGTCTGCATTGGTGGTGATTTGATATAGTTGCACTTTGTCGTATAAGGAAGTTCCAAATTGTACTTTATTTGAAAACTAGTTGTACTTTTTAGTGGGGTGGACTTAGTTTTAAATTTGCATTACATTAGACTGGACTTTCCATGAACCGGTTTCATTTGGCAGCTTGTTTAACTTACTAACTTAAACGTACTACGCTTTTCCACAACTAGGTATCAGTTTGGTTGTGTTTGATACTAGCACTATAATTTAGGTTATGTGTGATTTATTAACAACAACAACAACAACTGAGCAAGAATCCATTTTTAACTTTCTCGATTACGTACTAAGAGAAAGATATTGCATTCCTACAAAATTTCGAACTCAAGATTTTAATCAATTCTGACATTACGATGATAGAAGAATTCAAAAAAGTGAGTCGCCAAATTCTGTCCATCTGTCCGTCTATCCGTCTGTCCATTCTTCCACAGGCTTACTTCCTAAACGGCGGTCCGGATTTTGTTCAAACTTCGGATTTGGAATTTGTGGTCTTACAGTTCGGGGCTGTTTTTTATTTTGTAAGGTAACCTCAATATTAATGGAACCTCCCATATAAAATGTTCGTACCAGTTTGATTTGGTCGAAAACGGCTCTAACGATTTCAACCACAATTGATAATCATTCTTAAGTAGGTGAGGTTACCATGACTGTATTTCCAGTTTGTGGCTAAAAATTCGAATACCGGTAGGTATTTATGAAATTTCGACATATCTCCAAAACGGTAACAAAAGCTAATTTCTAAGGTAATATGGTCATTTCTAACTTAATAGCAAACTCAGTTTTTCTCTGTATTATCGTAAAATAGATTTCTGAGAAAAAGTCTTTTTTTTTATTTTTTTTAGTTTGCTTGAAAGCCACAATTACGATTTTGACCAAAATGAAAAATTAGAGTAAAATTGATGTTCTCAAAATAACTGCGTCCTTAATTTTCAATTCGAATCACCAAAAACGCTGATTTTAAAAACTGCTCATATCTCGAAAACCCCATTTTCGACTTGAGAACAATTTTGAAACCGAGTAATGCGTATTTTCCAAACTTTATAATCTAATACCCAGTTCTTAGCGTCATATTTACGCAAATGTATATTTCCAACTAAACATTTCAATATTTGGTACTGTTTTGTCAACCAAATTTTACAGAAACCGCTCTTACGATTTAGATCAAAATACGTATTAAAGATAATATCAGTGTTCTAAATAAGATTCCGTGCTTAGTTTTTCTCATAAAGTTCGAATAAATACGTTTTTTAATTATTTCTCAAAAATGACTACTCAAAAGCCGCACGGAAAGAAGTTTAAGATCAAATCAAGAAAAATAAGCGCCGAATCACGAAAAGTTTGTCTCGTTTTAGAGCTTAGATCAGGATTTACTAATTCACGACTTTTTATTCGCAATTCTAGAAATTGTACAAAGTGAAGATATTGATCCTAAAAAGTCGTGAATCAACACTTCTTATTGTCAATAATGCGATCGGGTATGAAATACATATTGCCATAACCGATCGCAATTTGACACAAATAGTTATCAATTTAATATTAGGTAGGTACTGTGGTTGTGAAATGCAAAAAAAAAAAAAAATCGTAAATTACCACTTTCCTGTTGCAATTACGATTTCAACCCTTAGTAAATTAAAACAGGGGTTGATGTACTACTTTGGTAGTTGCAATTTACAAATTCTTAATCGTAAATTGCAACGTATTTTTATCAATTTGCAATTCATATTTTTCAATTTACGACTTCTCTACGTCAATCTACGTTTTCAATTTACATATGCGAAATTATTATAAGATTTTATTGATTCATCATTCAGTGGTGGAAAATCACGAAATATTATTTGCACTTTGAGATTGTAAAGTGGTGTTTGAGGAATTGACCTACTGAAGTGGTGAATTGCGTCAAAAATGTCACAAATCAGTACAAATAAATGAAGCTCGAATTAATACTTCTAATCGTAATATTCAAAAAACAAAATTTGATATTTTTCGCCGTTTTCAATGTCGAATTACGAATTTTTGTATCAATTCAAGACAAAATCGTTGTGATTTGCGAAAAATATATAATTCGTGATTTGCAACTCAAAATTCTGCAATTGGTGACTATGTAGTTCTTTCCGTGCAATCTCTGTTCACATATAAATATTTTTAAAACTCAATGTCGCACTTTAAAATTAAAATTGCAACAGCCATTAGAAATGCAATACAAGCAGCGCAAAACTTATTTTCAGCAAATATTACCCACTTATACTTTTTTCAACCATTTTGAATATGCACCTTAAATAAATTTCAACCACTTGGAGTTTACACAATCAGAATATCCCACTTCATTTGCACCCCCACATACGTTCATCGTCATATTCAGCTTATAACTCCAGTCCAGTCGGGTAAAAATAAAATCAGATGACAAATCAGAAACTCCTACCACCCTTCTGCTCATACCTACTCTAAAATCTTGTAAAGTTTAAGAGCTTATAAAATAGTACAGTAGGCTAGGCGCTTATACATAGCGCTCTAGCCAGAACTGGCGGCAATAATTGCCTGTTACTGAGAGCTTCACCTTTTAAAAGCTCACATTGCTATTATGTACTGCCATATCAGATCCGTCTAACCAAGACTGAATTTTATTTATCAATATTCCTTTTTCTATATAATACGAACCGTTTCTTTTATCTAACATTGCCACTCAGATTTTTACCAACTCACCTAATAAAATAGGAAAGCATCCAACCAAACTTTTGATGAACGAGGCAGTTTCGTTCGACCCAGTCGTGCACTTTATTTATTTTTTCGTTTGTAACTAGAAATTTTCAAAATCAGGTTCCGACTGCACGCTTCAGGAACGTACGTGAAACTAAATGATATTTTTATGTCTTTATTTTAAAATAATATCCTTAAGTAGGAAATATTGAAAGGATGTCATATCTTCCATTGTGCCATATCACCCGACCTTACCCTACCATTCATCAAGTTGCGATGAAACGCTGACAAGTTGTTGTTCATTGCGGAGCATGGTTACTTGATAAAAATTGATGCACGTTAGGTGGCGCTAGTATACTCTTTTCGAATGACGTTTCAACATATGCCGGTCGTGTCAAACAATTTAAGTTATGCTCTAATTCAGCCGCAAAAACTCAAAATTCCAACTTAGGGCTTTTCCACTGCGCTACATCTCGCGAACGTCTGAGAAACATCCGATAGTACAACTGTCTGGAAAGAGCTTCTCAATTAGCCGTTTGGAGTCGGTATAGATATTGTAGATCCCTTCCATTCTTTCCAAAAATGAAAAACTCACACAAAATGAATGGTTGTGAAATGCTAGGCCTAGGGTCCCTCCGGACCTGTTGCGCCAAGGGCAAAAAGAGGCATCCGATGTTGTTTGATTCTCATTTTTTTTTTTTCTAAATGAAAAACTTCGATTCTGTTTTTCGATTATGTTTACTTGAACCTTTAGAATTTTATTGGTCAAGGCGAGAAGATGATATCGGCCGTCACATCGGCGAGAACTTCGGGTGACAGATTCTCGCACTCGTGTCGAATGTTTTCCATGAGGGCTTCTAGGGTCTCGGGCTTGTTCACGTAAACACGGGACTTCAAAAAAACCCCACAAAAAATAAAGTCTGGAACGGTTAAATCGGGCGATCTTGCGGGGAAGTGCAAATCGCCAAAGCGAGAGATGAGGCGCCCCGGGAACGCAGCCTTCAAAATATTTGTGGCTCGCGCAGTGCATGCCGTAGCTCCGTCCTGTTGGAACCACATGTCCTCCAGTCCTAATTCATCCAATGTCGGCAGAAAAAACTCGGTTAACATGGCCCTATAGCGCGAATTAAAACACTTGTTTCTTACTTTTAAAATTAAACAATATTTATTTGGAACTATGTCCTTTATTATTGAAATACTTTTTACTAATTCTAAAAGGAGCTTAAGGCTACTATGTAGTTACAATAAGACTATTGATAAATTCATCATACAGTCGTATTTATATACTTTTCTTATCTATCTACAAGGAGACCCAAGCGTACAATCGTCTTGCTTGATAATGAAGAAGAGATAATATTCCAACATTGTATACAAACGATATTATCTCTTTTACATATGTTATCATTGTAGCGTTGTGTGCAAGACTGTACTAGAGACTAAAGATATCATTGAATACAAATAATGTTATCTTTTTTCTCAATATGTTTTGCTATGGATACTTAACTCCCCCCCTTGTTAAACGAAATCGTCCCGATTTTTCGACGCTATTTTTAACATTTCTCTTTCATAAGTTTTGTTATATGCGTCAATCTTTTTTTGTTTTTGACGATCTGTTATACATTGTATAGTTTTTATCATTACGTACGTAAATGCTAGAATAACAATCAGTGTTACAATTGTGTATATAGTTGATAATATCGGTTTTTCTTCAAAAGGAATAATTAGTTTTTTTAAAGTATCTATGTTATCGAATTTGTACATTGTATCTTCTTTAATTATTTGGTCGATGTAAGACTCTGAATTATGATTTCTTAATATAACTTCTTTAATTTGCTTATGCATGTTTTTGTATATTTTATCGTCTAGATTTATAGTATTTTCATAAGTAACTAAGTTTATACCATTAATTGTTTGATTATTTAACTTATGCTTACCGCTTAATAACATAACACCGGATTCAATTTCTAAGTCGTAATCGTATTCTTGTTTAATGTTGCATTTTGAAGTTATATTCTTTAAAAGTGGAATAAGACAATTTTCTTCTTCAAAGTTAATTTCACAAATGTTTTTACTTAGATGATTTTGACAATTTCTTGTTCTTAAATAAGTTTGGTTACATAAGGCAATTGTTTTATCTGTAATGATTTTTCCATGTTTTGAATTTAAAGGTGTTACTTTATACAATTTACATGATTTAATTAGAACTGGATATTTATATATTGTGATGAAGAATTCATCAGTTCTAGCTAATAATATTTTAGAGTACTCAAGTATATTTATTATGGGTACTTGAATTATTTCATGTTGAATAATATTTTTAATGTCATCTAAGTCTAGGCTTTCTGATAAATATTCATTATTTTTTGCTGCATTAATTGTTCTGGTCAATAATAATAATTGTTCGTACACTTGTTCTATTACTAAATGTTCTTTAAGGCTCTGACCTTCGAATTGTTGCAAAATTTGTTCAAATCTAGAATTTATAGTTTTTTGTTTATTATTGTTTTCTATGAGATTATTTATACTCGTTTCTATGTTAACTAAGTCATAATGGTCAGGATTACCAAACACATATTTGAAAGCTGTTCCTAAAAAGTTAATTGATCTAGTATGCCTAGTATGTTCTTGTAATTGGTCTGCTAAATTCTTAATTTTACTTAACCAAATTTTTTCTTCTTGTGTAGGTTGATATTTACTAGTTACGATATTTACGTAAGGTTGAAATATCGAAGTCAGGTTGGTGGCATGTAACAAATAAGTTTGTTCTTTGAATAAATACACGTCATCTGTTTGCGTAAGTATAAACTTCTTGTTTAGTAACTCAGTTATTTGAACGTTTCCTTGCCCTTCTTGACTCTGTACAATTCCTAGTAATGTTAGGAATATTAATATTTTCGTCATCTGAAAAATGATAATTCTTTATGTTATCCTTGTGAATTTTTATTCCTTCTTTAGAGATTACAGTGTCTCCTTTATCTTCTTCTACTATTCTTGTTATGTATCTGGCGTTAGATTTCTTTCTAAGACCTGTGATTCTTACCATTATCTTATCTCCTTTTTTATACTCTCTGTGTCGAGTTCCTTTATTTAGACGTTCGATCACTTTTTTGGATGCTGAGTTTAGTTTATTTATTATAATTTCACTATTGCTATATTTATTTTGATTAAAGAAAATGTCTCTAGGTTTCAAACCGGTAACTGAGTGTATAGAATTATTTAATTCACGCACTGTTCTAAATATTTCTTCGATAAGTCTTGTTTTATTCTGAATTGTGAATATTCTAGACAGTTCAGTTATTGTACCGTTTACACGTTCTACCTGACCGTTCGCTGTCGATCTGTATACTGGAGTTTCTACTTTAGTTATGTTGTATTTCAAACACATTTGGTTCACCATTTCTGTTTTGAATCCCTTCTCGTTATCTGTCATGAGTCGTTCACATTTTGGGAAATAATTAGATAAGACCTCTTCCATAACGTCGTACAGTCTGTTTCGAGTTTCGATTTCCCGAAGGATTGTATATTTAGAATACTTATCTACTGTTACAAGGAAAGTATACTTGTCGTTGAAGTATATGTCCATATGAATGTGTGTTCCCACATGTGTTGGTATTTCTGAATTATTCAGAGGTTCTCTGATAGGTTTTCTTTCATATTTTCCAAATAGACATGCTATGCATTTTCTGTTGAAACTCTTTGCTTGTTTATTTAGATCGGGCCAGTAATATTTCTCTGAGATTTCTTGTATATTGTTACGTAACCCTCGGTGTGCTCTTTCGTGAGTTACCCTTACAAGTTTTAGTTGTTCCTCCAAATTTGTCACGTCTTGAAGTTTTCTTGGTGTGAATATAAATCTTACTAGTGGGAATTCTTTTTTTATGTTTTCACCATATTTGTATATGTTTTCAAATTTCGTATGCAAAGCTACAATCTTTTGGGGTTGTATAACTTCTTTCATCTGCCTTAGTAAAGAGTCTTTGTCCTTAAACTTTATTATGAGTCTTATTTTGTTACTAAAATAGATTTGTGTTTCGATATTATTTGTTATATCTTCAATAAGTTCGAACTGTGCAGTGTATGCATTAAAAGGCTGATTCACAGTTTTTATTATTTCATTAGAAGAACTTTCAGCTGAATGTGCTGTTTCTATGGTAGAAGTATTTATGCGTTGACGTGATAATGCGTCAGCTACAAGATTTAGGTTTCCTGGTTTATAAACTAATTTTGCTCCAAAGTCTTCAATGATTCCCTTCCAACGTTTCAGCTTTGTGTTGGGATTTTTTTCTGATACAGAATATATAAGGCTCTGGTGATCGGTATATATGGTTAAGTCTGCTATACCATATATGTAGTTTCTGAGTTTTTGTAAGGACCATATGATCGCTAATAGCTCTTTCTCGTTTGTGCTATAGTTCTCTTCTGTCTTACTCAGTGTTCTTGACAAGAAGTGTATAGGTTGCTTATTCTGACTTAGTACGGCTCCAATAGCTATGTTGGATGCATCAGTAGTAAGCTCGAATGGTTTACTATAATCCGGTTGAAAAAGTTCGACTTGTTCTTTCAAATAATTTTTTAAAATTCTAATCGCTTCTAATGCTGAATCATTCAGATTTAACTTAATATTTTTACTTTGTTTTTTGTTTACTTTACCGTTATCTCCTCGTAAATACAATGTCAGGGGCTTGGCTATGCTTGCGTATCCTTTTATAAACTTACGATAGTAACCTGTAAGACCTAAAAATCCTCTCAAATCCTTTACCGTTTGTGGGACTGGAAAATTTTCTATAGCTGCTATTTTCTCAGGGTTCGTAGTGATTCTACCATGTCTGATTATGTGACCTAAGTATTCTACTTCTTCTTGAAAAAACTTACTTTTCTCATCAGATATTTTTAATGTGGCTTTATTGAGTACGTCGAATACTTGACTTATGTGCTGTATATGTTCTTCCTCAGATGAAGAATATATCAATACGTCATCAATGTAAACGTGTACGAATTTACCTACAAAGTCTCTCAAAATGTCGTCCACGCATCTCTGAAATATGCTTGGTGCATTTTTGAGCCCGAAAGGCATTCGTTTAAAATGATATTTTGCGCCATTTATAGCAAAAGCTGTTTTTTCTTTATCATCTGTTTTGATTTTAATTTGGTGGAAACCTGACTCCAAATCTAATGTTGTAAAGTACTTGGCTTTACCTAAATTTTGAATTGTCATGTTGACATCCGGAATGGGGTATCTGTCTGTTACAGTGTGAGCGTTAAGTTTTTGGAAATCAACAACCATGCGCCGTTTTGGTTTTCCTTTTTCGTCCAAACCTTTTTTAGGTACTGTCCATATGGGACTGTTATAAGGACTATGGCTTTTTTCTATTATATCGTCATGTAAGAGTTTCTGTATTTCTTTGTTTACGAATTCGTTATCTGCTATGGGATATGGATATTGTTTAACATAAACCGGATTATCATTGGTCGTCCTAATGCTTGCTTCTATAGTATCTGTAAAGGGTAACGGTCCTATGCTGTTATTAATCTTCATCAGTCTATCTATGTCTGCTTTATAAATATTATTTTCCCCAATTATGTAATTAATTTTCTGAATAGATTCGACACTGCTTATGGTAGTTAGAGTCATATTACTGAAATTTATTTCCGCGTTTAGAACTTTAAGTCCTTCATATCCTAATATCATATCAAAAGACTGAATATCCTCTAATTCAAAAAATGTTATATTTTTCTTTAATATCCTAACTACTTTCTTTGTATCTACCATAGAATAACCATGCATTGTTTTTATTTTTATAGGTTTAATTTTAATTTTTTTGCTAGAATCGCATTTTCTATTAATGTAATTATGGGTTGCACCAGTATCAATAAGAATTTTATAAATTTTCTTAGAAATAGTACTAGTTAAATTTAAGCAGGGCAACCCGTCTACTAGTTTAAATGATCTATTCTTATGTTATTATTTACCATACATTCCGTTTCATCTGCTTCTGCATATGTACTGCTGACATCGTCTCTGCGTTGTTGTCGGGAGTTATTTACTCTCTGCTGCTTGAAGTTCTGCTGATAAGATCGTTGCGGTCTGTTGTGTGTGTTGAAACTCCCGCTGTGTTCACGTTTCGCTGGTGGATTATATACATCGGGTTTGTATTGATTCCAATTTTGTCGCTGTGCATGTACAATTTGTCTCGAGTTTATCTCCATCGGCTGTGGTCCTTGATTGTGTTGCTGCATATTATCGTATTGCTTCTGGGGTTGATAATTCGTTGTTTGGCTCGAATAATTTGGTCTTCTTTCGTTTCTGCGTTCATGTGGCATATTTTTGTGGTGCTTATCCTGAGTGAGATGTAAATGCCTGTGCACATTATCATGTTCTATTCTGCGAGCAATTGCGAATGCGTGTTCTAGATCATTTATTGTAGCTGAATATAATGATCCTCTTGTAAAGTTGTCACTCATACCATCAATGAATATACGAACTGCGTCGTCGTTAGCATTTTTAATTAGTCTGTCGATTATATTCGGCGGATCACCTGACATAGTGATTTTTGATATTATTAAATTGAGATTTTTATTTATCTCGTCGTGGTATTCAGACAGTGTGCTTCTTTTTTGCGTGATGGCTTTCATCATGTCTTGTAGCACGTATAGAGGTTCTTGATTAGAGTACGTATAATCTAATCTGTTACGTATCGCCTCAAAATTAAAAATTGTGTTATAATTAGTTAACACATTCGCGGCTGCACCCTGTATTTTACTTTTCACTATAGTCAATGCTGCTGCGTACTTACTGTGTGTTTTGAAGTTTTTAATGCTGTCCATTAATCTGGATGCTTCTTCGCGCCACGACCGATAATTTGATTGATCGCCGTTGAAAATAGGTAGGCTTTTAAATGCGTCTAACTGTATTTCACTACCATCTGTATATGTGGTTCTTATTTCCTCTAGCACAGGTATGTTTGGTACTATGCCTAATCCAGATTTTACTTCATTTAGTTTTGTTTCTAAATTAGTGTTTATTTGATTTTGGTTAGTTATTATTGCTGCTAACCTTGCATTCTCTGTGCGTGTGTGCTCTAGGGTTTGTGTTACTGTGTTGCTCCTGGTTTCTAAAGCTTCTAATCTTGCCATTAATACTGCGAGTTGTTCCATTTTGAACTCGTGTCTGTTGTCGTCGAATTTGTGTGTTTTTTTTCTCCACATATACACTTTCACTGAATTGCTTTGCTGCTTCGTACGAAGAAGCTATATTTGTACCTGCTATGCTAGGTAATTCTTGTAACCGGTAACGCGAGTGTTCTGTTTATACTAGATTTCACTACTTGTTCCCGAGGTCCGCTCGATTGAAGTTAAAAAGTATATTTAACCTCCTGGCAGGATCGCCAATTAAAACACTTGTTTCTTACTTTTAAAATTAAACAATATTTATTTGGAACTATGTCCTTTATTATTGAAATACTTTTTACTAATTCTAAAAGGAGCTTAAGGCTACTATGTAGTTACAATAAGACTATTGATAAATTCATCATACAGTCGTATTTATATACTTTTCTTATCTATCTACAAGGAGACCCAAGCGTACAATCGTCTTGCTTGATAATGAAGAAGAGATAATATTCCAACATTGTATACAAACGATATTATCTCTTTTACATATGTTATCATTGTAGCGTTGTGTGCAAGACTGTACTAGAGACTAAAGATATCATTGAATACAAATAATGTTATCTTTTTTCTCAATATGTTTTGCTATGGATACTTAACTCGCGCACCGTCCACTGTTGTCGTTTGACCAGCGGCGTTCTCGAACAAAAATGGCCCGATGACTCCTCCAGCGTGAACAGAGCACCATGCAGTAACTTTGAGCAGGTCTAATGACTCCTCGTGCATTACTCGTGGATTTTCGGTGCCCCAGAAGCGATAGTTTTGCTTGTTCACGTACCCGCTGAGGTGGAAATGAGCCTCATCTCTCATTATGATTTTGGTCGAAAAATCGAAAATTCGAAATTATTCCGCGTTCTTGGGAAGTGTATCGCTCCGTGGCTTATTCACTTATATTCTACATCTGTCTAGTCCACAAATGTCAAAACAGATTTGACATTGGCGGCCATTTGCAAAAATGAGAGCATCTTCCAATAGGGTGATCTCTTTTGGCCCACCTTGTATGTATATAGTTCTGCCAAATTTCGCCTGAATCGTCGCTAGTTTATCAACATTCAGCTTCATTTTTGTGGTGACCTTTTCTGATGGGAGCACAATTTCATTGTATAGTTGCACTTACAACTTTTATTAGCCCTTTACCAAACTGTTGTCCATATGCAGTCTGAACTCCGAACAAATACGATTCAATCAAAATTATCCGCCAATAAATTTTTTTAGAAAGTTCTCCCGCACGCTCATTATGATCCATGTCTTTCCCATCATCTCCTTCCTTTCATTAGCAAATATTAAACTGCTAACTACACATCGGCTTGCCATCATCCGCACCAGGCAGTTAACCTCTTCGTTGTGGAGCTACTTGTCTTTCATTTCCGCTAAACCGTGCAACGGCCAATTGTCAATGCCATTGGCGAAAACGACTCTTCAAATTTAATTACCTATAACTTCATGGGCCATAATATTTTCCTATATCCCATTGTTAGTGAGAGTCGACCTCACGGCAGTTATTGTTCCAGGGAAATTTGAAAGTTTTCAACTCAGAGAGGTTTCCAAAGATTGACTGGTAGCCTTTAAAATGGCAAAGCCTGGTGGTTATTTTATTTTTTTTTTCTGCTGATGGTATAAAATTTCCTAAAATTCCTTACTCTCATTGCAGGAAGTCGCAACGTAGTCCGGTACTCCATCTACTCTGGCGATCCAGACGGGTACTTCAGCATCGATCCCATATCGGGCAACATCCGAATCGCGAATCCCTTGGACCACGAGTCGAAACCCCAAGTGCTGCTCAACATCCAGGCGACAAGTGGTGATCCACCGGCTTATGGGCACACTCAGGTAAGTTCTATGAACCCTTCCATCCAAGTCCAATGCAAGGCGACATTCTAGTTGAATGCATACCAGGGCGCGCTTTACTAGGCATCCGAAGGAGGTTTGAAAAAAAAAAAATCCAACCAACCATTAAATTCCTTGAATTGTGGGACGACCTAGCTCCTAAATAAGGAGCTAAATAGTATTTTGCTGCTCTCATTGGTTTTGGCTCTGCCATCATTATCACACAAACGTGACACAAAAGTTTTGTTTCACCGTGTCGCGTCTACCTCTGTGAGTTTGTATGCAGAGATAGCCGAGTCCCAAGCCCAACACACTGACCATGAGAGAGCAAAGATCTCCCGGAGAAGATGCAAATAAAGGAACAAAGCGAAAAGTCCTCCGAACTCGATCCTAATTAAAATACTTAGGACGTATGTTAATTAAGCAATTGTGTGCGCAATTTCTTGCATTGGATTTCGGAGAACTGTGGTCGCCATCGCCATCCTTTCTCTTTTTTGTTGTTGTTGCTTTTTCTGTTTTGCGTTGAAAGACGACCCACGAGATACGGATGATTTTATTTTTTTAATTGTTTATATCTTTTGTTCTTTCGTTCGTACAGGTCAACATCGATATCGAGGACGTTAACGACAATCCGCCCGAATTCGAGACGAGTATGGTCCGTATCTCAGTGCCGGAGAACGTCGAACTCGGTACACCACTGTATGCGGCTCACGCCCGCGATAAGGACTCCGGCAAGAGTGGCATTGTCACATACAGTCTAACAATGATCGGTTCAATGCCATCGCCACATCTGAATGTATCCACTGCAGCGATGTATGGCGGCTCATCGATGTTTATGTCCTCGGGAGCAGCAGCATCATCATCTGGATCTGCATCATCATCGTCGTCGTCGTCGCTTTTATCATCGCCGAATGGTGGCAATGGCAGGCTGTACACCATTGCGAATGGTAATCACAATCAAATTGGTTCTGGATCTACTCAGCAGCAATTGTACGGAATGGGTGCTGGCATTGGTAGTAGTTATCTGTTGGCAAACTCATTGCCACCAGAACTGCAGCCGCATCATCTAGTGCAGCCATCTGCGATGAACCACCACCACCAACAGCAGCAACAGCACCACCACCAAGCTCAACTGTTTGCGATCGATTCACGTTCCGGACATTTAACATTGTCACGACATTTAGACTATGAGACATCACAACGGCATTCGTTAATTGTCACCGCAACCGATTCTGGTGTACCACCATTATCGGCTAATTTAACTATTCTCGTCGAGGTACAAGATGTTAATGATAATCCGCCGGTCTTCGAGCGTAATGAATATTCAATTAAGGTGTTGGAATCGATGCCGATTAATTCGCAGGTAAGTCAAAAGGCCTTCCCATATACTTATACATATATATTATGTAAGGCTTATGGAAGTTGGTGGTTTCTATCGCGGGAGAGAACGAGGCGCTCCTCCGAAGAAAGTAGAATGGTATTTAACGGTAGTTTGGGGGAAGAAAAGGCCTCCTTAGCCAACTTTGCGGCGAACTGACTTTTCTTCTTGCGTCAGTTAGTCAGTTTGCTGATTCTTGTGCTTAGATAAAAGGCCAAACTGTATGCGGTTTCTGTTGGCGCACATACGAGGACTAGCGAGCAAGTACTAATGACATACATGTGGGGGAGGTGTTTAGTTTACCTGATTTCTAGGTGAGTGACACCGGCGGCGCAAACGTGGAGAGTTGCATTTGCCATAGTGACTCCTCTAATGAGCTGAGCGCAGTACATGGGAACAGCTTTCTTTCGAAGCGGTATACAGACCTGTGAAATCTGCTTCGCAGAAGATTGTTCTGAGCGGCATTTAAGTGAGTCAATCAGCCTGCAGCTGGGGATCGGTTTGTTTGTTAAGGGAACACAGAAGGTGCAGTTCTGTAAGTGATCGGTATATTCTTTTACTTTTTGTAGGCGCAGCGTTAGTGTGTTGGACTACTAAGCGAGGGGTCTCAGGTTCGAATCCCGCAAAAACCCAAATTCCAACTTATGGTTTTTTTCCACTGCGCTACCTCTCGCGAACGTCTGACAAACATCCGAGAGTATAAACTGTCAGCCGTTTGGAGTCGGCATAAAATTGTAGATCCCTTCCATTCATTCCAAAAATGAAAAACTCACACAAAACGAATGGTTGTGAGAAGCTAGGCCTAGGGTCGCTCCGGACCTGTTGCGCCAACTATTTATTTCATTTTATTTATTTATATTCTTTTACTGTATACAAAGGGAATGCAGGTTTATGGACTCTTGCACACTGGACGAGATTTCGTGAATAGCTCGAATAAAATCTACAGCTTTAACCAAAATACCAGGAGCGCTTGAATTTGGAATATCGAACATGTTTATCCAACTAGAACTGATTCCATTACTGTCAGTTTCCGACGATTTGGGTTGGTGTCTTTGATAAATTGATCTTCAGAGCAAATTTATTAGCGACAGCACTTGCTACTTGACTGAAATCAATCATCGCTCATTTGTATTGTGTTTCAGACTCATGGTTATGGTCTTTGATTGTGTCTTCTATTGCCACGGTTTGCTAGCCTGAGACTCATAGCACTTGCTACTCAACCGTACCTAACTATTCCACTTGATAAAGTTCCCGACTTTTTTTTGCAACTTTCTTAGCAATGAAATTATAGTTCTGTAGGGGTAGGGGTTATTGTCTTTGCTAGTTTTAGGTGTAGGTACAACCCCGATTTGTAAGAATGAAGGAGACATCGGTAGAGCTTGACCGAGATTGAACAAATTCGGCCCTACCGGAAAACTCTCCGATTTTATATGATTCGGAGGATTTTTGCTGCGAGGTAGTCTTCAGAACAACTGTTCGGAGAATTAGTCCGACATTTTGTAACACAAATCGGCCAATTGCGTTGAAATGCGATAAAGCGAATTTTGTTGTTAAATTTTTGACAGCTATAGGTTCCGATATCGTCTGACAGAAATTGGTTGCGGAGTTCGTTTGTGCGTTGCGCCATCGGAATTGTTTACTTCTCTTCCGAACACGGACACCTCGAGCTCGAATGGAATTCGAGCCTCCGAAAGAGTATGCGTAGCGGAGAATTTTCCGTCCCGACGGATACTTCGCTGGGGCCGACTATATTTTCAAGCTGACGGTTTCTGCCTTTGCTAATTTGATCTTTAGACCCAGAATGTGTTAGATAAGGCTCAAACTTGCTTCTGCTACGCCAAGACCAACTATGCAAAATATATTTCCGGACTGTTTTGGACAACTTTCTTGGCAATGGTCAGTTGAAGTCTTATTAAGGCTCTTTGTTAATTTTGCTTCAGCCCCAAACTGGAAGCTTGAAACCGATAGCCTTGGTCTAGACTTTCCTATCGACATTCGGCAATTAACATCCACTAGATTACAAAGTGTTGCAGGCAATTTCCCGTCCTAAATCCCTTCGATTCTTCCCCAAACAAGCATTTTTTCGGACTAAGGGTTCTCGTCTTTGCTATTTGTTAGAACCCCGATTTACAAACTTATGGGAGTGATTTATTTATTATTTTATTACAAATTTATTTATTTATTATAAAGATTTGTTTCACAGTAAAAATTCATCTTATAAGTTGTGAGGGCTTTACAAGGATTTATGATTTTGTGTTCTACTACCAACCAAGATCATCCATATGACTAGGTAGGCTCACTGCTTTCGGCCTCCAACAAAGTTTGGAGTTTTCCCTGTAAAGGGTTATTGTCTTTACTAGTTTTATCTATTCCTCTGAGTTGTTAGCTTGAGGCTTAAGTCGTTTCCACTCTACTAAGACCGACAATTTTTTCGACCGTTTCCTCAGCAATAACAAGTTGAAGTTTTTGCTAACCACGGTTTGTGACTTTTCTAACACCGCCTTGTGTATTAACTTTGTAATTAAATTGCTCTGACTCATTTGATTGAGCGACTTAAATCGTTTCAACTCTACTTAGACCGACACAATTTTTTCGACCGTTTCCCAACCCATAACAAATTGAAATGAATACTAGCATGGTTTGTGTCTTTGCTAAGATCGCCTTGTAAATATATTCAACTTACTTACTTACTTACTTAGGTGGCGCTACAGTCCGGGGTGGACCTGGGCCTCAACCAATACGCCTCTCCAGTTAGCGCGATCTTTGGCTAACTGCCTCCAGTTGCGCACTCCAAGTTGGTTGAGGTCCCCTTCCACTTGCGCGCGCCACCTAAGGCGAGGTCTTCCTCTACTGCGTTGTCCCTCCGGGTTGGAATCGAAGACTCTTCGGGCCGGAGCGTTGGTGTCCATTCGCTCTACATGTCCCAGCCATCTTAGACGACTGATGCGTACTTTTCTGACTAGGTCGATGTCGCTGTACAGCTCGTAGAGTTCGCTGTTAAATCTTCTCCTCCAAAGCCCGTCAACGCAAACGGGAACAAAAATCACTCGAAGAATTTTGCGTTCGAAACGACCAAGGAGATCTTCATCCGCCTTTGATAGCGCCCATGCTTCTGCACCATAAAGCAGGACTGGGATGATGAGGGTCTTATACAGAGTTTCCTTAGTATTTCTCGACAAGGCCTTACTTATCAGTTGCCGTCTTAGGCCAAAGAAACAGCGGTTGGCAAGTGTGATTCTTCGTTTGATTTCTGATGTGATGTCGTTATCAGAGTTTAGTAAGTCCACAACCGATCAAATATTCACACTACGGCAGATCCTGGAAAAAACCCAAGAATACCAGATCGATACTCACCATCTTTTTATCGATTTTAAGGCCGCATATGACAGCGTTTATAGAGACGAGCTATACAGAGCCATGTCTAGTTTTGGCATCCCTGCCAAACTTGTCAGATTGTACAGAATGACGGTGGAGAACGCTCGCTGCTCCGTAAAGGTCGGAAACAATCTCACCGAGACCTTTGATGTCAAAAAAGGATTTAGACAAGGTGATGCGCTGTCATGTGACTTCTTCAACATCATTCTTGAGAAGATTGTGCGAAACTCACAAGCCAACACCAGAGGCACAATTTTCTATAAGTCTGTGCAACTTCTTGCATACGCTGACGACATTGACATTGTTGGTACAACACAGCGAGCTGTCACTGGTGCGTTTGCAAGTATTAGTACAGAAGCGGCAAAAATGGGTTTAGTGGTGAATGAGGGTAAAACAAAATATATGCTGTCAACAAGAACGGACACACAACATCGACGAATCGGGCAGAACGTCACGATAGACAGCTATAACTTTGAGGTAGTTAGGGACTTTGTCTACCTCGGCTCCGCTATAAACTCTGATATATTCAATTTGCGTTAACTATTTTTCTATGACCGCTTTTCTGTCTGCTTGTCCCGGTAGTAAGAAGTCACTTCCTTCCGTAGTTGGGCTGGAAATCTTTAATCTTCTTAGACTTAGGTCAAACGTGCTAGCGAAGCCTTAGCTAGACACACTAAAAAATGTAAATAGTTAGGTCACAGCAAGCTCTTCTTTAACTTCAAGCGGATTTTTTAAGGACTCCCAATCTTTGAAATAAAATTCTTTCCTCCTCTTGACAAGTTTGTTCGGCTTCAACTTCGACTGGCATTCGAAACAATGTAAGACTCACAAATATCTCCATTGGTTAAATGGTTGTAACCCCGTCAAAGAGTTGTCTATAAAAAATCACTTCGCATGCCCGATGTCAATAATAACACTGCCCAACCCAGTGATCCCGCAGCCCCCCCAAAACGCGAGCCTCCATTTAACTTTGTATCACATTCCCACAATAGATCATTTCACTGAACGGCCTGTCCATATGCCTGCTCCGGTGTAATCCCGTACTACCACGGAACTGTCATAAAACTGAATTAAACATATATTCATATTTTCGCATTCGAATAACAAAGGAAGTTCTGCAACGAAACCAGTATACCGTTGCTCGCAGCCTCCTGAATGCCATTGAATAGCATCACTCAATAAAAAATGCAACACTCACCCCGGGAGCACTGCTGCTGCTGCTGCTGCTGCCGGTAGTAGCAACAGGAACAGCTAGAGCTGGTTGCTCTCTTTCAGCGGCAATCGACCACCGTAAAAGACGAATAAAACCATTTTACTATTTACGGTCTGTGGTGTGGCAGTGCTGCTCCGTCGCCACATAACCGACCATCATCGTCATCATCATCATCATCAGCAGCAGCAGCAGGAGCAGCGCGGCATCAACATCATCCGCCGAATGACTAATGAATGAGCTGCACTGCACTTGGACTTGGACCAGTGAAACGTTTTCCTCACCGAAAATGCATAAAAAAATCCATCATTGCATGTGACCATTAAATTCCATAATAGTGTGGAGTAATAGTGTGTGGTAAGCGGGGCTCTGCGCCGCTGCCGTGGTAGTCCTCCTCGTCAGCCATTTGACTCTTTGCCCTGGAAAAATTCCCAAGGGGGCCTACATACGGTTTTGGATCAGATATACCCAACTATACCACCACCAACTAACGATGTGCCCACAAAAAAGAGCACAACACTCACACATACACACAGTTCGGTGAACAGTATGCACGCCTCTGCCGCACAGAGCCCCAGTGCCCACCAGATGCAGGGAGGCTAAAGAATCGGTGGACAAACACCGAAAACAAAATCTCTGGCTCAGCGAGAGAGCGCGACCAGATAAAGATTGACATGATGGCGTAATCAAGGAGAGAGAATGTGCACCTTTTATGCCAAAGCTATAAGCCTGTGCCGGTGACGACGCTCGACGCCTCTCCACCCTCGCTCAACAGGAAGCCTATATATTTATTTTATACTGTTTGCGGTACACCCCCCTCAGCCTCGGAGCGGAGTAGGAGCAAGAATTCCGTTTAGAGTGTATGACCGCTTGACTGGTTTTCTGTGTTGCGCGCGCGCTCCTTTGGCCAATGTGCATACCACGCTTGTTTTGGGTCTCGGTTAACTTGGTTTTTACGATTTTTGTCGGTTGGTATTTTTTTTTTTTTTCCATAGCTCGCCTCGTGGCCATCTTTCGTCCCATTTCTTCTGTCAACGGATACATACACTACTCGCTCAGCGGAGGTATATGTAAATGAGTTACGAGCCTTTGATGGAGTTGTAACCACGATTTGTTGTGCGCGCAGCCGCTGTATACTCTGACTCTGTGTTCCTGTGCCAGTAGTAAACAAGCGCACCGCTCGGGACAAAAACAAAACAATCATGTGAATCTAGGAAGCGCATAAGCATACATAAGCTTGTGCTTGCGGTTGCCTTGATTGAAATAAGAGAAGGAATCCCGAAGACCATGTTCCGTGGTAGGCAAAAAAGGCCAAGCCAAACCAACTGAACAGGGCAGGCGACTGGGTGTATGTCGTCGTCTTGGTTGGATGTGTAACGGATTCAGCAGCGGGAGCCACAGCGATGTTGATACTAAGCCGCACACATTTTCTAGTAACCTCTAAACGAATTTATGCAGCAGCCACAGCCAGGCGCAGATCGCAGTATCCTCTCCAGCTCCACTCCCCCCGAACGTATATGAACTGTTTTGGGAACTTTTTGATGTTGTGTCCCCTTGTAGTTAGATGGTTGTTTTGATTTCAGTCTTTTTCTCTCTCTCTCTCGCTCTCTCTTTGGCTCTCTAAAGTGTAACTCAAGTAACTGAATACTGTGACTGTCATAAAAGTAATGAAATGTAGAATGTCTGTGCCAGTTGGGCAACATACTAATGTGAAACGGGAACCGACGCGCAATTGCTGTTCTTTTCCGCCATCGGATGTGATCGCATTCAAATGCGCGCATGACTTGGTTTCTAGTGATCCCTCATTGACCCTCATCCAAGTGGAGTATTTTTTTTTTTTTGCTTTGGTCTCAACATTTGCAATGACTTTGGTCAAATGCAGAGGAGAGAGACCACGGGCCTGTGGACCACGTAATTGCGCTTTCCCGGTGCCTGGTGTGCGGTTGGCGATTGTTAACTGATTTACCATTTATGGGTGAGTTTATGAAAAGTAGAAGTCGAGGTCATGTGAATAGCCAAATTATAAGTTCAGACTAAGTTCTGATTGGTTTGGAGGAAATTTATGGGGCCCAGTGAATCGTGGTTGTGTACTCGAAGAGTGGAGCAGGTCCCTTGGGGCTCACTGCGGGTTGATGTGAAGAGCTGTTGTCATATCGCATGATGAACTGAAAGTTGAGTTGAGTCGAAAAATAGGCCTTTGCAACGAGCTTTGTTGACCTAGATTTTCGAGCTAAATTCTGTCCCGATCTGGATAAGTATTTCGGCGGTCTTGCGAAGCCTTTTTTTTTTCGATAGAATTTCGTTGCTTCTGGAACTTTTGTTAATCGTGGGAATAGAGCAGTATTTGTCTCCAGGGGGATTTTGAATTTAAAGAAATGTGAGATAGAGTTCTAGGCCTAAAATGACTTTTTCTGATGATTCAAAATTACTTCTCTACGTAATGGGCGTTCAAAGTTAACGTGTTAACCTTAAAGGGTGTAACAATCGTCACATTTCATATATAATATTCAGGGACAAGTTAGTTCCGCATGTGATCCACACTCAGGATTTGTGGCCAAACGTAATAAGAAGAGGGATCAACGGGAATTGGCCAAGCTGCGGGCACCCAAGTGCATCTTTTACAAGCCAATTTCAAAAACAAATTTTATGGTCAGATAGTCTGCTCATTTGGGTGCTAGGACTTCAAACCTTAGGACTTTAAAAATAGTCTAAGAGCTCGCCTCGCTGAGTATTTAAGACGCCATTTAAATCATCGATTCAGCTATCGCGTTGTCATAAACAAAAGATCTGTTCCTTTACTTTTTAAATCGTACGAATTTTTGCTAATTCTTAAGAATTTTTACGAATTTTTACTCAATGCCGTTCCTTAATTCGCAAAATTCGTAAAAGAGATAATCTTATGAATTTTTACTCAAATTTTACAAGTTTCTTGTTTAAAGAGTTGAAAAGCTGTCAGTAACCTTATGATTAGCAGCGGAATTAAAATTTGTTGTCCCATTTGGTATATGCGTGCAATTTTCTTGCGTATTAAAATGGTATCAACAGGGGAAAAAATAAAATTGAACGTTCTCCTCACTCATATTTTCGAAAGTGGTGACGAAATTCTTTAGCGCTGAAAGAAAGAACAGTCTCCATTATGTAATTCTTAATTTAGTGTCGCTTTTTCCTCTTCTCGAACGCTTGTAGTTAGCGTGACCGAGATGCGACTTCAATTCCAATTTGGCACATTTTTCGAAAGACTGGCACAAGTTAAGGGGTAAACCCTTTTTTAGCCGGAAAAGGGGCTTCGAAAATTTTGCAAATTGTTTTTATTTCACAATAAATTCCTTTAGAATGTACCGAAGTTGCCACTATTATAGTGGTTAGCATGGCAATGATTGCCAAAAATTCAAAATTTAAAGAAAGCTTTAGAAAATTATACTTTTTTTCTCATTGGCCTCTTCAACTTACTGAGATTCATCAAACCGAACTTCGATTAATTCCAAATCGATACGTAGATGAATCAACTAATTTTGTTTGTAAATTAGCAAATTCTTCTTCGGGTTTACCAGGCATTCGAACCACTTTTCGTGTCCTTTTTTTAAATATGTAGGTATAGGTATCTGTCATTTTTCACAGATTACTGCGAAAGCGTTCCCTAACTTTTTCGTAGGTTTCTCTCTCTGAGAGAACATTATTATACCCACCAACCACCACTGCCATTTTGTTTTTGACAGTCTTTTCCATTCTTACGACAAAAGTAAAGTGTATGGCTGCTTGCAACTTGATAAGTAGGATAGTTTTGGACCCGATAGGTGGCGCTGTGGTCGATCTTCTAAACCACTCAACCGATTTCAATGAGCTTTTGAGGGTGCGTACGGTTGCTTCCAGCTTGAAAGATAAGGAACAAATCTAATACGCTTTATCTAGAACAAGTTTATTTGACCGAAGATATACAAAAATTAAATACGTATAGTTACCTACATTAGCTAAGCTTGACATATACATGTAATTTAATTTTGAGTCTCTTTGGTAAAAGTCCAGGTAAAGCGAGGTTAGTGTCGACAAAATATGAGAGAACGATTTTTTTAACTTTCTCGATTCCGTTGTAAAAGAAATATTGAATTCGTGCAAAATTGCGAACTCGAGATGTTGATATATTCCGACATAACTATGACAGAAGAACTCAAAAAAGTGGGTCGCAAAATTCTGCGCGTCTGTTTTTTTGTCTACCAAGGCCTAAGCCACTGCCCGGATTTTGTTCAAACTTCGGATTTGTAGTTTTTGAGCCTACAGTTCAGGGCCGTATTTTGTTTCTGCACGACAACCTCAATATTGAAGGTACTTCCCATATAAAATGTTTATATACCTGTGTGATTTGTTCCTTCACTCCTCACCTCTAAAGATTTCAACCAAAATTGATATTTAAGCTTATGTAGATATGGTTACCATAACTGCATACCCAGTTTTTGGCAAAATAATCAAATAGCGGACTTTTGAAGTTTGTACATATCTCGAAAACGGTCCATACGATCAAAAAAAAAATAATTTCCAAGGTAATATGGTCATTCCTAACTTAAAGCAAGTTCAGTTGTTCTCTATATTAACGTACAATGGATTTTTCCAAAAAGACATTTTTAAAAAATGGTTTTCTTCAGTTCACCCGAAAACGGCACGAAGTATTTTGACCAAACTACAGACTTAGAGTAAGATTGATGTGTTCAAATGCATTGCGTCCTTAACTTTCACTTCTATTCACCGAAAACGGTAATTTTAGAAAATTCTCAAATCTCGAAAACCCCGTTTTCGACTTGAATAAAACTTCGAAAACCAAATTATTCTTATGGGATATGATATTTTGAGCACTAAAGTCTCATTACGATAGTTGGTCGTGTTTCTATCGACGGTCGATATGTTGAAGCTTCTAATGAAATGGTATCCACAAAGTACCTACGTTTTGTACAAATGCTCAAGCGACTCTAGATAGCCAAAGTGGGACAAACCCATGGAGGTTCCGAAACCTGACATAGAAAGCAAAACATTCTCCAAGGTAAGCACGAGCACCTATAAAATGACTGCTTACACAAAACATGAAAATGTCCGCAAAAGCTCCTCAGTGTATGTGGAGGCAGTGGTATATATACGACCTATTAGATGATATGGCATAAAAGTGGGCCAAGGTCAGTCCATAGATCTTCCCTGTGGCCGATGGACAAAGTGTCATCCGTCTGTCATTAGTGGGCACCACCAGTGAAATTGTTTAGGTTCGGGATTAAGGATTAAGGCACTTAGTGTATGACTTCCAAGCTTACCGATAGCTGCCCGAACAACCTCAATAAACGGAAATCCTTCTACCATAGGTGCTGAGCTCAGTCGACGATGGTGACGACTTCTTATCGCAAAGTCGAAGACAGTTTTCTATCGACCTCAACACCCTTTCCCAAACTATCGCTGTTATCCGCTTGGCTTTCTGTTGTTGTTCTATTTCTCTTTTTGCTTCTATATAGTAGTGTTACAAAACCCCATTTGACTCAAGACTAACATCCTCCTCCTATTTCCGTTGCAGATCCTCCAAGTGACCGCCATCGACATGGACACTGGGAACAATGCGCGCCTCACATATCGCCTGGTGGGCTCTGGCATCGATTTGAAGAACCTACCCAAAGCCAATTTAACACTACCACTGGGCGGTGGTAACATCAAATCGCTCGCGACAATGCTATCGATGAACAGTGTCACAAACTCCCCAATAACGGCGAGCTCCGATACAACTCAGCTATTTGGCATCTTTCCCAACAGCGGCTGGATCTATCTGCGTGGCACCCTAGATCGGGAGACGCGCGATCGCTACGAACTAACCATAATGGCCAGCGACAATGGTACACCATCTGCTCATGCGAAAACACGTGTCATTGTCAATATACTCGATGCTAATGATAATGATCCTCGATTTCTGCGCAACGCCTATGAGTTCGCCATCGAGGAGAATATGCGTCGCGGTGCCATAGTTGGCACCGTTGCAGCCACCGACTTGGATCTCGACGCGAACGCAGCGATACGCTACAGTCTGATACCGAGCAACACCAGCTTCCAGGTTAACCCAGTTACAGGTAAGTCAATGTCAATCTTTGCCAAGCTTGATGAATATTTAAATTTCATGCAAATCTATATACACACCATGGCGGCCAGTGGTGTGGTGGTGGTGGTCAAACAGGATAAGTGATTGAGCGAGCGCGCACACAGCAATTGTCTCTCGCAAGTCGCAAAGGCTTATTAGTCGGTTGTGGCTTTAATTAAATTGAACATACGTGGAGATAAAAAAAAAGAAAAACTGTAGTGGTCAGGCCGGTAGTAGGTTGTTTGTTCGCAACTGACATCTGACAAGCGAGTTACATACAGCGACAGCAACAGGAAACAGCAGGAGCAACACAGTGCCGTAAACCATCGGGAAGATATAAATCGGTTTTGACCGGTGATGGTCATTGATTTGCATTCGATTCCACCGATGACAGGGAGTGGTGCTTACGATATGCACGATCTAACCCAGTTCCAAATGCTGTGCGCTGCATCAATCAATCACGGCTACCAACCAACTGCATCGCTGTCCATCTGCAGCTTCTAATTTTGTGTGTGTGTCCTTTTTTTTATTCTCTTCGTTCTCTACTTTCAGGCGAAATCATCACCCGCGAGCCGCTGGACCGTGAAACGCGCTCCCTTTACGATTTGGTCGCCGAGGCCCGGGATCAGGGCACACCATATCGCAGCGCTCGCGTACCAGTGAAAGTCATGGTGACTGATGTGAATGACAATGCTCCGGACATCGTTGATCCGCAAGAGGATGTGGTCAGTGTACGCGAAGAACAGCCGCCCGGCACCGAAGTGGTACGAATTCGTGCCGTCGATCGTGATAATGGCCAAAATGCATCGATCACCTATTCGATACTAAAGGGTCGTGACTCAGACGGCTACGGGCTGTTCTCGATCGATCCGAGTACCGGCCAAATTCGCACTCGTGTTGTGCTCGACCACGAGGAGCGTAGCATCTATCGGTTGGCGGTGGCCGCTACCGATGGTGGTGCACCACCAAAGCAGACAGTACGTTTGTTGCGTGTCGAGGTGTTGGATTTGAATGACAATCGGCCGACGTTCACCAGTTCCAGTTTGGTCTTCAGGGTGAGTACCTTTATCTATACTGTTCTGTAAGAGAAGCATTCTCCTCCTGGTCGATGTTGGGGACCATGGTCTCCTTTTAATGCACATGTACATCTTGACCTTGTTCTTTCCGAGAATTGACCTTTCTGCGATGGTGGCGCATTTGAATTCGTGATTTTTGTCTTTGGAATTTTCTGCTTGGTGTGTGTTTGTGTGTGTGTGTGTGGAGGAAGAAGAGTGTCGAGATGATTTGTATCGTCACGTGACAAACGGCAGAGACACGACTTTCGTTATACATTTTGTATGTTGTTCTTTTCGCGCTCACCACCGGCGCGGCGGAGGGTTCATTGTTTCGAAGAGTGTCTGAGTTGCGTGGGATGGCTTCCGCTCCTTCTCCACAGGCGAATGACAAATACACACTTATTCGGAGCTCATCATTCGTTGGAAGTGATCGCTTTCCTTATGTAAGAGCGATTAAGATCAGCGCAGCTACGCGTGATCAAGTCGTTGGGATGTGTTCGCAGTAACTTTTTTTTTTTTGTATTTTGTATGGAGGAACAACGGACAACGTTTACAGCTCAAAGTTCGAAGTTCTTAATTCGCTACACTATCACCGACAGCACGGCTCAAGCGCGTACACCAAAATCCGTCACTCGAATTAATTATATGTTTGTCCGGGGACAGACAGGAGACGGAGGAGCGCAAGGGAAGAGAAAATTAAGTACCTGTCCCCCGCTGTCATCGAGAGAACACAAAAAAAAAAGAAGAAAAAACAATGAATACCAATGAATACGGCACTTGAAATTGAAATTCTCCGAATAACTTCAGTTCAAGTTTATATGACATGATCATTTTAATTCTACTCCTTTGGCTGGAGTTTCGTGTTGGTTCCTTTGTTTTTTTTTCCTTGTATGCGTTATGCTGTCATTAAAATTGCCAAATTAACATGTTTTGCGACATGTAATTGTTTTTGTTTTTTTTGTTTTTTTTTGTCGGCTCTGATGACATCGGCTCGACTCAGCTTTTGTTTTTGTTATTCACGCTGATGGACAGGTGTGGAATGCAAAGTGGTTGCTGTCATCGAGTGTTGTTTATAGTCATATCGGAGCGAGGAATTATTAAATTTGATGAGACGATCTGACAAGCGACTTGATTGAAGGGAAAACCAAGTTCGGTGACGGACTCTTTTGTTTTACGCGGATTTTATCACAATTGGAGATGTGTCATACGACAGCTGGAATAGCACTTTAGGTATTTACTTCAGAATTTATGTTGCAGCCTAGGAAATTGGAACTATACTTTGTCCAGTTTTATGATGGACTAGCTGACCCGGCAAACTTCGTTTAGCCCAAATTTGTTAATTTGTTAATAAATTCCGAGCATGCACCAAGCACTTGCTAATTTATGTAATTCGACCAATTAAAATTCTTTATTCAAAAGTTATATTAAATGCAATAGAAATAAATGATGAATAGCAATGTTGATTTTTTTCAATCAAACCGCAATGATTTTGACGTGTCGTCCAACCTTCCACTTTTTCACTAAATTGACAAACATCCATCGATTATCCTTGCAATAAATTATTTGTCATAGCGAAAGCGAGACGCACGGGAAATTGAAGTCGCACGAATGGTAAATCGTTCTCAAGCGAAATCTGCGTAATAAGAATGTTTGCCTTTGAATTTTCCCTACAAAATTTCAATCAACTTGGTAGCGCTGTTTCGGCGATCGGCAACAGCGCCACCTATCAGGTCCAAAAGTACCCTATCCTTCAAGCGGGAACGAAGAATATAAATCTATAAAATTTCAAAGAAATCGGGTGAGTGTTTCGGAGATCGATTACAACGCCATATAGCGGGTCAAAAATCCTATCTTTTAAGCTTGCGTTAACCTGAAATACAACAATACGAACAAAACAAAAGAAGAATCATAAAAATTTACCCAGTGGTTATCGAGTTATATCATCATCATCGAGTTTCATCCCGAAAGAATTATAGGTATGAATTAAGAAGATTATTATTAAAGAAAATTTAATTGAACTGAAAAACGACATACGCCTACCACGCCACATGTTGAGGATTTTCCGACGATGTGCACTAAGAAATTCAATTTTTGTTAAAAATAATAAATTAATTATTTTATATGTATTTTATCAATATAATAACTCCGATCGAAGCATCTGTTTTAAACGATATTTTTTTTGTTTACATCCTCGTTGACGATATTTGCAGCATGCATTCTGTCAATGTTATGCCAACGCCATAAGGTTACATCAAAAATGTTTGAATTGTAAAAGCGCTATGGTTACATTAGATATAATTTAATATGGTGGTTAAGTTTTCTTAAATTTTCTAATTTTCCGCGCAATTTTCTTAGTTTTTTCTTTCATAAGATTTTTCTCCTGACAATAACAAACACAACAAAAAAAATTTAGCGAAATCGGTCCAGCCGTTCACGCGACCGCGACCAAGGGAAATAGGGATTCATTTTTATATATATAGATTCAACATTGGCGCATTTGTTCGAACAGCTTGACTCAATGCGATTCGTTCGAAGTCCATTTCTCGCTCCAATTCTCGATTAAATGCGTCAAATCAAAGCTTTGTTGCGCATTTCATCTGACATCTCCAGTTCATTATCCGATGTCACAGTGCGAAATCGATGCAAAATATCGTCGGCCATAATATAATCTTTGTATAATCAAAGTACCTATCTACTTCATTTCAAAAAGTTATTTAATGTAACATAGTAAACATAATTTATTAGAACAACGTTTTTAGGTACCTACCTATATTTAAAAAAAAAGAAAAAACTTCAAAATTGTTGACAACAACAATTTGCTTGGAAAATAATTAAAATAATTGACAACAACGATTGCTTTTAAAATTCAAAATATTTTTTTTTTTTTTATTTGAAGTGCCACTTCTTGATTGATATTTCCCCATTCAAACTTTAATTTTCTAATTTTCCGCGCAATTTTCTTAATTTTTTCAATTTTTCTTTTTTCCTAAACCTTCGCGGAGCAATTACGAACAAATCCGCAGAAGGAAGTATCCAATTTGGTCCAGTCGTTTTCGAGTTTTAAGCATCCGAACAAACCAAGATCCATTTTTATATATATAGATCAGACACTAAAAAAATACCCTATTTCCAAGGCCAATACTTTTGTTGGACCTTAGGACCAGCAGTTCGGATCTGGTCTGTAAGATTTTGTGATGCGAATTGAGACAAGCTAGGGCTGGTTATTAATTTATTTTAAATCTGGATTAAATTAGCTCTGGTGAAGGGCCGCCCACCTTAAATTGTTACGATTCCAGTCATCTGTTTTCCGTCTTCGCCGAAAATCCACTTTATCAATAGACGCACTCTTTTTAAACAACTGTCCAACTGGACTAACTTGTTCAAATTTTTTTTTTATTTACTAGCTAACTTCGTTCCGCCGAAATTCGTTAATGTAATGAAAATACGCATTAATTTCGAGCATGCACAATGTAAATTCAAGTTTTTTATTCAAAAGTTATATTTAATACAACAGAAATAACTGAAGAATAGCAATGTCGATGTGTCTCAATCAAATCGCAGTAATTGCCGTGTCGGGTTTTGGGCAATCTTCCGCTTTTTCAGTAAAGTTAAACCAGTTTCTTGAATGAGTTTTGTTTCGAACGAAGTCATATGGAAGCAGTTGTTGTACTGTAGAATGTTCTTTAGAAAATCATCCGATTCAAACAACGATTTTAATGGCTCCGAAGGTGCAGACCATATTTGAAACTCGCACAACAAAGGCCGTTTCACCTTCAAATTTCGGCGCGTTGCAATGGTAACATACAATTAAAGTCATCGCTCCAATATCGAAAATCGCATCACCATTCACCACCATAGTTTTCTGTTGGTTGATACCGAAATGCCAGTCATTCGAATGTCGGCAACGATGCTCGTCTTGCCACACTTCGATTTGAACTTGTTTGCTCTCTCCCAGCAGCAGTACGATTTGGCATATTGTTTGCCAGTTTGGGGGTTTTCCCCCCAGGTTTAGATGTTTTTTTTTTTTTTTGTTCGACGGGGAAAATCGATGTCGAAATTGTTTAGGGGGGAATCTGTTTTTTTTTTTTTTTTTTTTTAAATCTCATTTGGCATCACTGATGACACCTCACTCTTCAAAATCTGTCAATCTGTTTGGGCTACAGGGCATCACGTAGGAATGTACATAGGATACGCGCGAAACACGGGGAATTTGTTGACCGTCTGGAAACATTGACTGGTCTTATGCGATGTCCCATTCTGTCAACTTTTCTATGTGCTTTGCGTTCTTCTTCAGTTTGGCTTCGTTGATATATTTGTTGTTGGCTTGCTTGCCTTGTTGGTCAGCTAATATTTCGCGCCTTGGCATTTTCAAAAAATCAGTGAAATATTACTTTTCACTAACTATTTTGTCCGCGTTTGAACTATTTTATATTAAATGTTTGCCTTGTTAAATCAACTGTATAAAAAAAGCGATGAAACTGTTGACAAACGTATAAGTACATTGATCTGAAATTTTCGATTTTCTCAATTTACTTTTTGAAAACAAAATAATACCCCAGATAAGTAGTTTGCTAATTAGTTTTTGACATAGAAAAGCCAAAATAAATATATAATAGGAAAAATCATTTTTTTGCGAAATCAGGACCGCACGGCAATTTTCCGGAAGTTTGTTTCTGCCTAAACCGGATATATATCAATACGAAAAAGACCAAAAAAGGATTATGAAAATCGTCAAAGGGGTTACTGAGTTATAACGTCATCGAGTTTCACCCCGAAAAAGTTATATATATAGAAGATTTATTTAATTTGATAGCTGAGAAAAATTTAAATAATATTTTAAAAATTAATGATTAAAAACATGTTCCAACTGTAATATAGTTTAGATTTAGATGCTCAAAGTTAACAAAAAAAAAATAGAAATTAAAAAAACCCAGTGATAAAAAAGAACAAGTGGCAGGTAAAAACAGGCAGTTTGATTTGTTTTCTAAACGAAAGAGGGATAGATGATTCCAAATTGTAGTATTTTTTCCGTGAACTTATAATAGTTATCTATATAAGAGTGTTGTAGTTAATTCGGGCCTTTTCTAATTGATTAAGGTGGCCTTCCTTTGAAACATATTCCTAGACGAAGAGGTTATTAAACTATGAATTTAGTTGATGATCTTCAGGAATGAGATCATTTTTATTTTCATTTTTAAAAACGTAAAAATATCGGCTTGTTCCACAACTTCACTGGTCATTCTGAAACTGTAGCTTATTTTTCTGCGGTGCATGTCGCAGCTACATATTCATTCATCTCTATAAAAATAGATCCACTGATCCAGACTACTATACCCTACTAGATATATTTGTGAAGGATCACTCAGCTGTTCTATTTTTATTTTTTTATTTTTTGCCTATTTTCGAGTCAATGGAAATCATCAGCGATCAGCTGGACTCTATTGAAGGCGAATATTCTTTCTACAATTCTACCCAAGGACTGTGAATGAAAGTAAAACACGTGGTGTATATTCTGCTGACTTCGGTGTTCTGCCCGTTGCCTTTGTGACGTGACATTTCACATTAGGAAGACACACTTTTCGAGGGCATGTATGACTACCTTGAATGGTCTAAAATTCTCTTTTGCTTACGCTCTGGGAAACTCTTTCCTTTGAGGGGCTCGCACAGCCTAGTCTTCCATGAGCAATTGCTGCATCTTTGTAGTTCATATACCTCAGATTCATATTCCACATGCGCAGGCACAAAATAACAACCACATCATTTAGTTAGGGTTTATAAATAAATAAATAGTTGGCGCAACAGGTCCGGAGGGATCCTAGGTTGGAATTTTGGGTTTTTTGCGGGATTCGAACCTCGATCCCTCGCTTAGTAGTCCAACACACTAAGCCACTGCGCCTACAGTGGTTAGTGTTTATACTAAACATGAATATGCACGGCAAATCTACAAGGGGAGCTTGAGGCCCACAGCCCCCTTTCCAGGGGGCACCACTGCGCGTTCTCAGTTTTCATGATGAACCCGCACTAACAATAAACTCAACTTGAAAGTACCTACATCCTACACCTTTGCGGAGTTTTTATCAAGCTTCAGTTAAAGGTCAATAAACTACTTTACAGGACACACAGGATTTACTTGAAAGACCCCTCCATCAGTGCGCTTAAAAATGCATGTCAATTCGCTGCACGCTGTACAATGGAGTTCCAATATATCCGGCAAAGGTTGCGATAAATCTTCTTTTTTTTTAAGAATCGCTCATCAACCTTCTGCTGGAGCTTTTGGTACCGCGGCGCAACACGAATAATAAATCGCCCAATTCCAAAATAAGAATGCAACCACTTGCATGTCATTCACAATAACTAAATCTTTCCGAAATCCACTTGCGACAGCTCTAAATCATAAAGCCACACAGACAAACGAACATCTCCTTCTCTCCACAGTGAATAACCTCCTCCAGCATAATCAAGTTTCAAGTGTGCCGCCCCAAAAGAAAGAAATGTCATTTTACTCCTTCTTGGCTTGTCCAACAGAACAACAGAAAAAAAAGAAGAAAAAAAAACTCTTTAAAGAAATTGCCTTCCCTCCAAAGTGGACATCAGATCCGTTTTTGTACTTAATATGCAAAACCGCATCCACATCTTGTTTCTCTCTGTGGTATGTGTGTCGGCCGACGACAACATAAAACGGCCAAAGAATGAGAGATTAATTCTCAAAAAAAAAAAAAAAAAAATCCTATACTGCCCCCACACTCCTGTCACAAGCTCCTGTTGACTGCCGCTTCAAAAAGATAAAATCACCATTAAAATTATCATAACTACAAAAGAATGGTAGCTCGTTAAAGAAGCCAACAACAAAAAGCAAATAAGTCCCGTACGTGGTACGGATGATGATGCGGTGGCTTCGAATTTGACTGTATCTCCTGTTTTTGTGTTTTTCTTTTCTTTATAAATGAATGACTCAGCGCACATCGACAACTAATCATGTGTGTTCGTCCTTTCGTTTCAGGTCCGTGAAGACGTCCCAGTGGGTCATGTTGTGGGCTCGGTCGGCCCCTCCGAACGAAGCGACATTCAAAATATGATCTCCGAGCCAGGACTGCATATAACCTACACGCTGACATCGCTCACCAAAGACACCATCGAAGGCGCCTTCGACATGGATCGCCAGACTGGCTCTCTGGTCGTGGCCCGCCGCTTGGATCGCGAACAACAGTCCGAGTATCGATTGGAAATACGCGCCCTGGACACCACCGCCTCCAACAATCCACAAAGTAGCGCAATCACAGTTAAAGTCGAGATCGCCGACGTGAATGACAATCCACCCAAGTGGGCCGAGGATCCAATAATGATCTACGTCAGTGAGAGCATCGCTATTGGAATGGTGATCTACAACTTCACCGCCACCGACGCAGACACCGGCACCAACGGCGAGCTGCAATACAAACTGCTCCGCTACAGTCCAGATGGTGGTGTCGCCGCTGATGTGGAACCACTCTTCTCCGTGGATCCCCTAACCGGCGCTCTGACCCTACAAGCTGCACTTGATTACGAAACAATCAATGAGTACATTCTAATTGTCCAAGCACTCGACCAATCGTCGAACATCAGCGAACGTCTGCACAGCACAGTTACGGCTCGCATCCTCGTCGAGGATGCCAACGATAACGGTCCAGTTTTTGTGTCCCCAGCTGGTGGCGGTGACACCACCATTGTGCTGAGTGATGCGACTCAAGTCGGGCAATTAGTGGCACACGTTGTGGCCACTGATAAGGATGCGGGCGATAATGGACACATCACGTATGCGATACTTAGTGGTAATGAAGACGGACGGTTTAAGATCGACTCGCGGACCGGCTTCATCGAGTTGGCCAAGACGCTGCCGCTAATGATGATGGGCAATGATGATGCGTCCGGCTTCTACGGCAGTCGTCAACAACAGCAGGCGAACAGCGCTAATGGTCAGAGGGCGATAAATAAATTTAATTTGGTGATCAGCGCCAGCGATCATGGTGCCCCACAAGCCAAGCAGACCCATTTAAATTTACAGATTCTGGTGCATGGTACGACTAGCAATCCTCCGCGTTTCCTGCAATCTGTCTATCATGTCAACATCTCGGAGAATATCCAATCAGGAAGTTTTGTGTTGCGCGTAGGCGCTAAATCCTTTAATGGCGGTGACAACGGTGAGTACATGCTTCTTGTTTTTCATTCTTTTTGTGTGCAGATCTTTTGTAAGCTTTTAATTAAACACAAAGAGGTTAGACGGTGTCAGGTGAACGACAATATCGATCGTCGATGTGGGGCGAGTTTGCTATCCGACTTTGGTTTTTCCCTGCGTTGACAAGTGCGGACTGTCGCTGGGCTTGGTTGCGAAATGTTCTTCTTAATTTGGATAACAGGATGTGCTGGCCATGGAGTTAGGATTGAACGGATCACTTTGGGGAGGCTTAGGTGTCTTGATGTGGCTCAGTTGTGGGTCAGTATCAGTAGGCCAAATGCCTATAGAGACCGCACTTGCACGTGTGGATGTGAAGACTTCGTCCCTCCCGCCCTAAAATGAGAATCCAACTGGCAATTCCCCATGACAAAGTATCGACAACTCAAGTTTATCACCCATTTACAAAGTATGTACCTACCACGCACACGCCTCCTAACCCCCCAACCATTCCAAAACAAAACCCGAAGCCTGCTGCTCTGCAAAAGAATTGAAAACATATATCCAGCGGTCATATTGTGAATTTCTTTAGACCACGAAATTGTCCGAAAAGAAAACAAACCAAGCCACCACACACCATCACCATTTATATGAGACACAACACGAAATTATTGTCGAACTCAAAGGACTCCATGTTATCGTTGAATTGGTCTCTGCCTTTCTGTCCCCGTTCCTGTCCCTGTCCCTGTCCCCTGCGGCATAAAGATTGCCAGCAACAAGTTGAGACTTTATTGGGTCTTCGGAATTGGAATTCGTTTGCGAAATCTTTAATTAGCACCTTTTTTATTGTTGCTGGTTCTTCTTGGAGCTGTTCTCCTCCGTGTCAGCACTTTTCGATTTCCAAGCCGGCAACGATCCTCTACACATGCGCACATGAGTGTTTTTAATTTTGGCATTTAATTTGCTTGTCGATTGATTTTGTCGTCAGTTGGTGTTGTTTCGATGTTTGTGAGTTCTTTTTTTTCCCCTCTTTTCTCTCAGTCTGCCTTGATCGATATTGAAAAATGAGAATTAAGGACCTGGAGGGTTGGCAATGTGTTAAGATGACATAAATCAAAGTTGTACCATGGTTAAGTGTTTGGTGTTACTATTTTGTTTGAGTCTTATTTTCTCACACTCCTGTGTTGCCTCTTCAATTGCGACCACAAATACAGATACACCCCGCATACATCATCTCGAGCAGAGACTTAAACTGAAACTGAAATTGAAGCTGAAACTGAAACTGAAACAAGTGCTAATTAAAAGGGGAAATTAGTAAAGACCCTTCGTTCGGTACAGTCCCTTGTAATATGCGCGAAGAGTTATATTTGTTGTATTCATCTGCAACTGCACTGCAGCTGCATCTGCACTGCAGCGGAGGAGAGATAAATGAGTCAAACGATGACAAAAATAGTAATTAATTGAGATTTGCTTGTAGTCGCATCGTTATGTCCTTTCTCGAACTACTTGCGTTCAAGTTGCAGTTGGTTGAGCAGCGCCCACGTGGACAGCGACCATGTTCTAGCTTTGATCAATGGTTAATGTCTGCTCTAAGTGAAGTGGTATTTAATTTCATTGTATGACTAAGTAAATACAAGCAGTTTGTGGTAATTTATCGCGCTCATTGGTGGCGCGGACAATCTGTGGAATGTATTTGGACGTTGTTTTCTCTTTAATTGAACCCCAACTCATTTCTCAGGGGAGTTTATTCCATATAGTTTGAGGAGACTTCTGTATATTTTAGGCTTAGACTTTCGGCTGTATTTGGATGGCAATTTGTTGGAAGCCTCGGGGGACTTTTCGTTGTTTCTGTCTCTGTAACTGATGTATGGGCGACAGTCAAGTTGGGAGCCATTATTCTATTCCAGCTTACTTATTGTGGGACTACATTTTTGGATGGATCTAGATCTTAAATTGGGTAGTTCCTTTGGTTGGCATTAAACGACTTCGGGTTGAAAATTTAGGGTGCAGCCGCTCTACACGTAACCTAGGCATCTTAGACGATGCATTACCCCCCTGCATGCGGAACAAAAAATCGTTGGAAATATTTTGCGTTTAAAACGTACAAGGGGCTCCTCATCAGCCTTGATTTGTCGTTCATGTTTTTGCACCATAGAGGAGGACTGAAATGTCTTTCTGCAGACCTACAGTGAAGTGGACATAAAGAATCCATTTCCATTTTGAAAACGTTGAATCAATTCAATCCGGATGCAGAGGCAACTTGAAGCAGCTTTGGAAATGAGGTGTAAGTTCTATGCGAGTTATATAAATTCATACACATGTGGATCGCTCTGCGGGGCGCTTGTGTCTGTAGACGACGCATTCATCTACTACTATCGCAGTCGCAATTGATGTTGGAACTAAAAACCTAAAGGGTCTTTCATTAGCGACTTGACAACTTCAAACTTTCACACACACAACGAGTGTCTTGAGATTTTCTTCTACCACAGAGGCAGAGAGGTTTGAACGCACCCTTAAACCGATTACCGAACTGTTAATGTCCAAATATTTAGTAATATCAACAATTTCTTCATGAGGAAGTACACATAGGAAAAACGTTTACAAATAATTAAAATTTACTACTGGTCCGATGGTCGCAACTTCAAGAATCTCGATTTTCAATCTGCAGCACATTTTTGGTAAAACGGCTTCGTCAATAAGCACAATAATATCTGGGTGACCGAGCTTTGCTCGGTTATTACTATTTATTGTAATTTTAAAAACAATAAAAATTAAAAAAAATATATATTAACTTGAACATATAAAAAACTTTAAGTCTCCTAAATGCCGGTAGATGTCTTACTTTTTTCCTTTTACTATGACGCGGAGTTATTACTTACTTATGCGACTTCCAACGCTAATAAAAGCATTGGATACTCAAAGGTGCGAGGGTACCGCTCACGCTTCAGAGTTCAGAGTATGCATATATACATACAAGAATTGCTCGTTTAAAGGTATAAGATTAAAACAAAAACCTTGAACTCAATTTCTATATACAGCACCTCCACCCAGCGATGCCAACCTAGGTTTTTTATGCCTTTTAGGCATTATTTCATTAGCTAAGGCGTTAAGGCTTTTTTGTTACCAAAAACGCATCTTATTTCTATTTCAAATATTTATTTATTTTTTGATCTGATGGACTAAAACTGTGTTTGTTTTGTTCAATGCTATTTACCTACCTACTCAAGAAACTAAAGTCATGAATTTTGTTCCTATTTCTTCTGTGATTTATACATAATTTAAGTTTTTTTTTGGAAATAAAAATTGTTGTTGTTAATTTTGTTATATTTGTGTTTAATTTTTGATTTATTGTTCCAATTTACATAAAAAATTTTTTTAGGCCTTATTTTATTGAAAAAGGCATCTTTTTTTCTCAAGTTAGGCTTTTTTTCGTCAAAATTGGTTGGCAACGCTGCTCCACCATCCGTCCATCACCACACCACACGTCATCATCCATCTGCGCATTTCCTCAGAAAGACATTGTCGCTGTTTTTTTTTCATATGAACATGCTTGTGCGATGTGCGCCACAAAACCACCCCAAAGCAGAACAACGATCAAGAACCGCGGCTGCTGATAATATTCGATTTGAGAAAATAAATTTATTTTTTTCGTGTTAGATTTTAGGTTGTAGCTCAGCTTCTAGAGGACATAGAAAGCTGTTTGATGGCTTGAAATAACTATTAAAGTGTTGGCTCTCCTATGTATTTTTTTTGTTTGCATTGATTAAGAATTGTTTGTGTAATGGCGAGTAAAAGGCAGTAAAGTCAGAAAAATAAGCTCAAAACGCATGAAAACTCGAAAACACGCGTTTTCCCAAACATAAGACTAATCTAGATCAATTGCTTACCCCCGAAAACCCCCATATACCAAATTTCAGCGAAATCGTTAGAGCCGTTTCCGAGATCACAGAAATATATATATATACAAGAATTGCTCGTTTAAAGGTATAAGATACATTAATGGACAGGTGAGAACCCTAACTTGCTTCATGAAGGAGCCCTTCATCCGCAAAAAGTCACCGTTTGGTGCGGTTTTCATACCGGTGGCGTCATGGGGCCTTCTTTTTTCCTCGATGAAAATGACCGTCACGTTACGGGGAATGGTATTCGCTACAGAGACATGTTGGAATGTTATTTCTTTGATAAATTGCATGAATTGGACATCAGTGAAATGTGGTTCCAACAAGCCGGTGTCACAAGCCACACAGCTAATTAAAGTCTCAGTTCTGTGATCGTGTCATCACGGTCCCGTCGATTGCCTGCCGAGATCGTGTGACTTAACGCCTCTAGACTATTTTTTATGGGGCTATATTAATTCAGTGGTCTATGCCAACAAGCCGGCGACGTTAGAGGTGCTAAGAGCCGATATTGAACGAGAAATAGCGGCCGTATCGGTAGAAAAGTGCGGCCAAGACATCGAAAATTGGGTTCAACGTATCAACCGCTGCATACGTTCCCGTGGTGGACATATGAACGAAGTCGAATTCCATTCATAAATGTTTTGACAGTTATTCAATACAATAACATTTTTTTGAGATATCTCAAGTAGTTTGGATTATATTTAAAAAAGAAGTTGTCAAGCCCTTAATGAAAGACCCTTTCTATTTACTCGTAGGTTGTAACCCCTTCCCACGACCCAATTTTAAAGCCCCGCAGAATAATTTCCCCTTCCACTCAATTCGGTTATATTACCTTTAAGGCCTCCCCCCCTAGGAGGAAGAAATTTCCTCAAAATCGAGCCGACCGTTTCCATTTCCATTCAAACCACACAGCTAAAAATCACCAGTTCTCGCAGCAACTCTTTTGTTTTAATTTCTTGAAATAAATTCCTTTTGCGATCAGTCACCAAACAAATGCACTGCCAACCGGGTAGCAACAATGTATCCAACAATGGCAATTCCCCTGCCAACTATTAGCAACTGACAATGACACTTTTTCGCGAATGTCATGCTCATGACCTGACAAAGCGACCTACACACACACACACCGAGTGTCTGGAGATTTTCTTCTACCACAGTGGCAGAGAGATTAATCTCTTTTTCTCTCCAGCAGCTACTTTGCGTATAGTTAAAACCACTTTTTAGCTCCGTCCATATGGCGACGAACGACACTGGTGGAACAATGGACCGATATTTTATCATCTGCTCGAAACCAAGGGACAGGTAACCTGTTGCGAGTAGTATGGCGCTGACCAGGTACTACTAAGTTACTGGTTGCACAAACAACCGATGAACTTTTGTCTTTTTTTAAGGATAGGCGCTCCCATATACACATCTCCTACGATAATAGATCACTCCTAATTAGAGAGAAATGCTTGGCATTTGCCTATGGCCATGTCCACTTCCTCTGCGATGTAAATTACGTAACGGAATCCATTTTAATCGTATGCATTTTTTTTTTTTTTTTTGCAGCAAATCTCACATATCAAATCCCATCAGGTGTCGCTGATAATCACTTCATTGTGGATACTCATCGTGGTATTGTCACAACGCGAGGACAATTTGATCGTGAGACCAAAGACCAATATACGATACCGATCTATGTGTTCGAGACGAATCGTGCCCAAAGTGTTGGCATACAACAACGTACATCAGCGCTGACGTCCTCCGGAGGAGTAGTACCTTCTGTCACATCAGAGTCACAACAACAGCAGCAGAACGGTGGACAATTTGACATTGCAACGATAGTCGTTAAAATAACTGACGTTAATGATCATGCACCTGAATTTCGTCCTGGCTCATGCTATCCACTGGCAGTGCCAGAAAATAGTGATTTGGCGGTCATTCATACGGTGGTCGCTACCGACTTGGACGAGGGTGCTAATGGTGAAATTGTCTACAGTATAATTGGTAAGTTGCAATAGACCAGCAGAAGAAAGAAGAAACAATTTCAACACTTCCTTTTCCATTGTTGTACACATCGTTTGAATATGTTTGTCATTCTTTTCTTTTTTTTGTGTTCAATTGCAGGCGGTAACCTGGGAAATAAATTCAGCATCGATATGCATACGGGTGAGCTGACAGCACGCTCCTTGGATCGTGAACAGCATTCACGGTATTTATTGCAAATTCAAGCCCAAGATCGTGGTACACCCATCACATATCAGGGCCATTGTAATATATCGGTGATGGTTGAGGATCAAAACGACAATGATCCCCGTTTCGAACAGACCAAATATATCGTGAATATTGCCGAGGATATTGGAATTGGCTCATCGGTGTTGAAAATCAAGGCGAACGACGCTGACTTGGGTATAAATTCGAGGATCGTTTATTCGCTGGCGAACGAGACACAGTGGATCTTTTCGATAGACAATCGAAGTGGATTGATAACGACTGTTGGGTAAGTGCCTTCTACCATTTGAAAGAGTTTTCTATTGTTTGTTTAATTGTGATTTGTGTTGTGACAAATAGTTGTGGTTGAGACCCTTAAAGCAGGATATACGAAGGTCCTCTATAAACCATATCGTCCGTTTAGTTGGACTTGCTTGGGAATTTTTTCACAAATTGGATTTAAAAGACCGAAAAGCCACCTCTTGTCCTGGGAAAAGGGGCAATATCGAGAAATTGTGACATAATTTTTTCGGAAGATCACTTGGTTTGATTCTTGCGGATCATCTTTACTGGGCTAGTGAGTTCCTTTAGTTCAAGCATCGGACTGTAGAATTTATTGAATAATTTTTGAATATCACTGTTTAACCTTTGTAGTGATTTTTTGAACTACATATACGTTAAATGAACTAAGAAAGTGTGTACCTCTAAGATTATTCTTGTAGTCCACTTGCCATAGCAAATTTTTGAACTAATTCGTTTGCAAAACAAGTGTACAACTGACGTACAATCCTAGACATTCCCAACCAGAGGTGAAGTTAAATAACCTGCGTACGAAAACTGTCGGAAAATCGGAAGCACCTGTAACAGTACGATGTTGGATGAGTAGCACAAAAGCCTCACTTTTGTGGCTTGTATTCTATGTCAACAGGAATTTACTCTACCATTACAAGGGTCAAATCGACACGATCGTGAATGAGTCATATCTTGTAGGTATCACAGAATTATGTCTGTTTTAAAAAAAGAAAAACAAAAAAATAATTCCATTACGTATTACTCGTTCACGGATGAGACGTTTCGGCTGCGATAGTCCGTCAGGTATTTCTAATATCTGGAGTGATTAGCTCCTATTATGCCATTCGTCAGTTGCTCCAATCATGGAGTGTCCCTTTTCGAAACTGTCCGACACCCTTGCTCGACTTTTACTCGACGTTAACGCCTAAAGTCGCAGTGGCAACCACATCTACCTACCAAGCTTGAGCAAAAGAATTTGTCACCTAGACTTATATGTCCACTTAGGCAGCCAAATAATATAGGATGAACAAGGCCCTGTCAGTGGCTTGTATGGTATATTAAGAGCACTGATACCTCAGTACAGCTGACACCGTTGCGGCATCATCTTCCTTCGTGCGTTTAAGGCAGATAACGAGACTTCATTCATCTGACCATATTTTAGAAAAGAGTTGATGTGTACAGTCTCTACCAAGTCATCTGCAGCTCTTAAGAGCTTGGTGACTGCGTTTCTGCAGATTGAATAGTGCTTTCTCCAATTCCGTTTATTTTTCGAAATTGTCGACGACACGCCTGGAAAAATTTTGTATGCGTTACAAGGTCAAAAATTCATGGAAATCACGGACGACTTTGCTCAGGATTTTAGCGGGACAACTAGATTTGGTTTGGCAGAGCCTAGAACTCAGTTTACAATCCCGCCAGAGAAACTGAATTTGTTTTTTTGATGTGAAACATCTATTGGCGAGACTTGGGAGCAGTGTTACCTTCGTGACGCTTTAGAGTCATTTTGACTCCTTTTTGGGTGCCTGGACACCGGTCTCATCTTTTTAAAAATCAGTGAATTCGGACTCCTTTTAAAAATATAGGACGTTGCTATAATTCACCATTGCTTGGCCTTTTTAGTTGAATTCGAAAGAGCGGAAAAAAGAAGAGAGAATATAAAGATTGAAATGGGACTCCTTTTTTCTACCAGGACTCATTTTTGGACTCTTTCTGAAAATTATCAGATTTAAGACAGCTTGGGAGTAAAATCGGCTCGAATGAGACAGAAATTCCGGCGCTACGGCGGAAATTAGACTGTCGCCATCACTACGTATGGTTGGTTGCAACTTGAAAGATAGGATAACTTTGGACCCGATAGGTGGCGCTGTTGTCGATCTCCCAAACCACTCAACCGATTTCAATGAAATTTTGTGGGTGTGTAGTGTGTACTGCGTATGGCTGCTTGCAACTTGAAAGATAGGATAATTTTGGACCCGATAGGTGGCGCTGTTGCCCAGATATAATCTTCTTTTTTTTATTATTTCTTGAAGTGAACATTTATATGGGCACGCTGGACCTAGTTAGTGAACTGATAAAGCTAGGTCTTCCACAGACAAAAGACTCCTGAATCAGTTGGTTAAATTAAACCTTAGTTCTAATGATATGTAAAGAAAACGCCTGCAAAAACTCTAAAAAATACGTCTAAACGTTGGATTGGATTGCGTTATGAAAACTTATTATATGAATGAATACTCTTACCTACTGCACCTTCCTTTTAGGACGGACTCTGCGGTCTAATAGCATAGGGTTACCTTTTTAAAATCGGCCTTCCAGTAAGATTTGACTTCTGTAATTAATACTACAACTACAAGTAGCAACTTTATTTGTATCTTCCGACGTCTAATTCTTATTGAACTTATCCCCTTTATAAGAATTGGCACAACCATATTGTAGTGACGGAATTTTATGGCTCGGTCTAGGAAAGTATTTGTTCATAGCTACTATCAGACGAATCGTATACTAAATTTTAAAGTGAGTAAAGGTCTTAACATAGTTTGAGGAATATATTATCAGGCGACTGACACCAAGTAGGAGTTATGCGTGGTGTTGCCCTAAGTGGACAAGTCGAAATTAGACTTCCAGAATCCCCATTCCGACTTATTGGGCCCAATCAGAGTGTACCTATGCCCCAGATCGTACTCGATAAAATCATAACCTTGATCCGTACGTCTTTTATTTGGTTTTAAGTTGGAAAATTCCCAATTGCACGAACCCAACTTAACGATCTCCGAGCAACGCACACTTAAACCTTGCCTAAAGCTTTAACGCCAAATCTGTCAAAGACTCTACAAATAAGCGTTTTTTATTATGCCCATATGATATATATCACTGATTTTCATGGTTTGTTGTATACCATGGATATATATGGACCATACGGGCATAATAAAAAAACGCCTAATGTTCCACTCCGCATTCAAAACAAAAGAGTTGATGTCCGAACTGGGTTTGGAAAAATCTGCACGGCAATTCCTTCCAGTTTTATCTTTCTTTCCAAGAGCCACCTCCATTCCCGATATTCTTTGCACTACCCCACACTCCTATGCATCTGCGTGGACTCCACGCAACATTGTATATGCTAGAACTTTGTTTGTTCGTACTCCTAAGCGGACAGTTTAGTTTAACATGCGACCCCGCCTTACATCTTATCCGGCATTCATTTATTCATCTGCTCTCTCTCCAATTTTGCCTTCTTCGTCCTTCTTTGCCTGCCAGTACCCTACCCACCCTTTAGCTAATTTTGAAATGCAATCACTCAAGTTAAAATTTGCACTATTGCAATTATGAATTAAAGGCAACATCACGAGTTGTTCTCAGCTGCGCAGCCCGCCGACCGCAAACGAGAGCGCACTGCACCACCACACAAAAGGCAGCAATGGAAGAACGTACGAAGAAAAAAAAAGAAGGAAACTATACACGTAGCATTGATCTGACAAAGACCGGTAAAGGACAGGCGAATGAACGACGACTAGACGATGGTCAGGGATGCGGCGCGGCGCACACCGATGAGCACTGAGCAGCGAGTGAACCTTTCGCCATTAAAATTTCGATGTATGATGATGACTGCGATGATGATCTTTCTCTAGAGACCTCTTGTTTTAGGTACGTACATCGTACAACGTACATACGGAGAGTCGAAATTCCGTGTACCTCTTCTGACAATTGCTGATCCAGTGGAATGTGGGCACGCACACTCAATCTGTGTGTAGTGTAGCATCTCATCCGCGTCCGTGGTGTACAATCAATAAAAATTAAAGAAATTGAGTAGGTCGTCACTGTCCATCGACCATCGCCTAGTTGAAGTCATCGTCGTTGTTCTGTTCGTTCTGCTGCTGCGCGTTCTGTGTTATCTTGGGTATTGTTCAAGGTAGGGTATAGGACAACTGATCCGCTGCCATGTTGTTGTTTTGTTGTTGTTGTTTTTTTTTCGCCTGATTGAAATCTTACGAGACACATCCATTTCACTTCGATCAGCGCGCGGTTATTTTCTCTGGAACAACAAATAGACATTCAATCGATCGAAACACACAAATGTAGCCAAGAACAGATTGGACGTCGTCGTCGTCGTCCAACCATCTGATAAAAATTCCATAATGTCTAATGAGCACACAATACAGCACACACTCCGGCCGGACATCGCACTAGAGCTGGTATGGCTGTAGGTATACCATGTGTGTCATGTTTGGTGTCCATGATCATCGTCATCACCGTGCGGTGAGCATTGCGGCCTTGAGATTTCAGTGTCCAACGCGTGCACTTGTTTCTGCGAATAGCGCCCGAGCCCGGCAAAAAATCACCGACAACAAAAACAAACCAAAAAAGCAAAAGTGATATTGCGTGTTGGTTGCGGACATTTTTTGCCTATTTTCCTCATCCGGATTTTCTTTCTTTTGCGCCTGCTGGTCGTATCCTTTTTTCACCACGAAAACCTGCATTTCGGACTCACGCAGTTCGAGGCCAGTATAAATATATGCTGTGTGTGTGTGTCGGGGTTTTTTGTGCTTCGCTGGGGCTCTATGATTGACTCGGATTTGGTGAGGGTTTTGTTTTATTTTTTGTTGTTGAAATTATTTATTCTGTTCGTTTAAATCTATAAATGCTGTCGTCGATTGCCATAAGAATAAATTTCTCCACGGGGGGGTCTGCGGCAGCGGTGGCTGGAGGTTTGCACATACGCGAACGCGTTGAAGTCTAGTATTGATTATTTTGATTGGGTGTAGTATAGTTGTTGATGTACGTCCCGATTCTTGAGTGTGTCCTCCTCACCCCGCCACCGTGTGTGATCTTGTTTAAGCTTTCGAGGTAATTTTATTGTTTTCCTTTTCTTTTTTATTTGGTCCTGCTGTGGGGAAAATTCCTGTGAAAACGCATCGGCTGATAAATGATGTTAAAATGTTGGCTATTTTTATTACTCGTTAAGTTAACGCAATATTTCAAAAGAATTTTTTAACACCACCACTGAGTGGGCTATAGTCTGACTTTTGTTGCTGGCTGGGCAACTACTATAACAGTGGGGAAGCAGAACATTCGTGTGTCCTATATACAGCGAGTGGAGTAGGCTTCTTGGACAATGCACATCGGATTGGGTGCTGAGGTTGTTGTGTAGGTTTTTTTTTTTTTTTTTTGTTAAAGCCGGACTAGGTACTGTGCTGTTGAATGTCATAAATCAATCGGTTGTAATCGATACACTGGGGGTTTTTGTTGCCAGTTTCTGTTGTTGGTTTGTAATTTTTATATGATTTGTATGTAAGGAGAGCAGCACGGTTTTAATTGAACGAATTAAATGAGTCTATTAGTCATCGACGAATGGAGCTATTTATGTTGGTTAAATTAATGGATTGCATTGGGGAGGATGAACTGAATAATTGATGACTACGCCAGGAATTAAGTCATTAATCGTTTAAGCAGATTATGCATTTGTTGGAGGAGATAAGCAGATGTTGCTTCTTTTTTTTTTTTGTATGCTGGAGCGTTTTTGCGCGTAGGTTGTGCAACATGAGTGTTGGTAGGGAAATAGCGTGGAAGAAGTTAAGTCCTTTGTACTTTGGGCATTGACCAGGCGGCGGAAGTAACCTCGCAAATGAGCTGAGAGTCTTCGCATGGTTTTGCATGTATTTTAGCATTTATTTATTTATTTTCAATCAAATGAGTAAATCTACTGTTCTCGCTAGTCTAATTAATACAAAAATATACTTAAAAACGACCACCAAAGCCTACCTAACTAATTTATTTCTTAATGAATCGCTATTGAGATGAAAATCGAAAATACCTATTACAATATTTATTGGATTCCCTAAGGCATCTTGAATTTGGTTCATTGTATCCATAGTTAACTCTATGATAAGGTACATAAAATAAAAGACGATTGCTAAGAGCTCTCGAAGGGGCATAAAATGCAATTAATAATAGGAAAGGGCAACCGATATGACCATTTATGAAATGACGTATAAACATAAATGAAAAATGTCTTCCCAAGTGGAATTATATACGGAGAATTGACTGTCAAAATTCAAAAAAACTATTCAAACAATCAATTCAAAGGAGTCTGATGAATTAGTGGTGTAGTTCGAAATAGCTATCATTCCTACCAAAGTGACTGTATCTACGAGGGGTTGTTAAGAGTTATTTCTCTCAAACAATAATTCACAAACTGAAATTCATAAATTGTCGGGGTAGCCCCCAAAAAGACGAGAATCGTTGTTACTCCTCGCTTCCCCACTTAGCAATTGAAAAATATTGCCTACGCTTAAAAAGAGGTAAGTTACCAAATAATTTGCACCTCGTCAAGTAAGATGGCATTTCAATCAAGTCTACGAACGGCTACTCTAGTAAGACCTACTTCATAAAATGGATTCCATACCATACTGCAATCCACTCGAAATCGTGTCGCTTGCATGACATTTGATTTGAGATTCTTCACAATCAAAAGTTTCGGTGCATTGAGGTTGCGCAACAAAATCATTACCCTATTTGTTTAAAATCAACCGTCTAGCTAAACCAAAGCGGTGAACATTGTTAATGCGAAACAATAAATCAAACAAATCTATTTACCTAAAACACCAATGTAAGAAAATTAAATTCAACTGCTTAAGTACTAAAGTTCCACTTCCTTATAGGGGTCATACACGACACAGACATGTCGTTGCAAAATAATATATTTGTCTCTACCAGTATCGTGTGTATCCTTTGTCTATCCTTTGCAGCAACCTTCTGCGTGAATTCAAAACTTTTTGAATTTTCCTTGGTCTGCAACGACATGTCTGTGTCGTGTATGGCCCCTATTACTGTAGGTATCAACGTAGGTAATATCAAAACAACCACTAAAACAAAAGCCTTAACGGAAATTTGTATCTACACCAACAATAAATAAATCAAACAACATAATTCACATATATCGTCTTTACTTCTTAAATTCTTCAGGTATCAACGTAGGTACTTTAACGTATAAAAAACATTAAAACAAAAACCTTGTACTCAATTTCTATATACACCACCATACGTCCATCAGCGCACGTCGTCAGCCATCTGTGCATTTCCTCAGAAACACATTGTCGCTGTTGATTACGTACACATTCACGTCGCATACTTCTCTTTCGTTTCACTTAATTTGAAGAAAACACCACACAGTTTTTTTTTTCATATGAACGTGCTTGTGCGATGTGCGCCACCCAACCACCCCAAAGCAGAACAACGATCAAGAACCGCGGCTGCTGATAAATGTTCGATTTGAGAAAATAAAATTATTTTTTTCATGTTAGATTTTAGGTTGTAGCTCAGCTTCTAGAGGACATAGAAAGCTGATTGAAGGCTTTAAATAACTATAAAAGTGTTGGCTGTCCTAAGTATTTTGTTTTGTCTGCATTGATTAAGAATTGTTTGAGTAATGGCGAGTAAAAGGCAGTAAAGACAGAAAATTAAACTCACTCACCATTGACGTTAAACGTTTAACGCAACCTTGAGTTGGAAGTCGCACAAGAAGTTTCACTTCAATAATTGTTGTAATTGTCGAAAGATGATTTTTGTTGTTAATTTATGCCCTATGTACCACCTATCGACTTGAAACGAAGTGCACCTGATGCAGATATTGGTGTGTGTCTTCATTTGCTGGTAAGAATATCCATCCGATAGTCAATATATCCTTGAATCTAGTAGTCCAAATTTTGCAGTTAAGAATCTCGAAATTCTCGATTTTATCAATTTACTTTTTGTAAACAAAATAGGACCGCACATACGCACACGCAGTTTTGCTTCCAATTTTTGACATAGAAAAGTCAAAATAAATATTTAATAGGAAGAATCATTGGATACCAAATCAGGACCGGAGGGAAGTTTTCCTATAGTTTCTTTCTGCCTAAACCTGATATACAGCAATACGAACAAAACCAAAAAAGAATCATGAAAATCGTCCCAGGGGTTATTGAGTTATAACATCATCGAGTTTCACCCCGAAATAATTATACATATATCATATATATAGAAGAAGATTATCGCCATTTTTATAAACACTTTATGCGGTAGCTTTGGTAGTGAGAAAATGAATGGAAGTCAATGGAAGTACCCGGATACTGGCGCCTTTACCCAGTCGCTAGTGATAAGTTGCGGACTGTCTGACAAACTGTAATTCTTAGAATTTAGAGAAAAATATCCTTCCTGACCCCATTCCAGAGAGAAACCAAACCATGCCACTTACTCACTTAAAGTATTTGTGCTAAGTGAGCAAGTGAGCCCATTTGTACCCATGAATTATTCGCAGTAAAGCACGGCAGACACAATACTCGGAACCCAAAACAATTCATACCGTTCATACAATTCATACCTGAACTAAAATGAAAAGCAGTCGACTCCTATCCCGAGGATAAACGCACCGCAGAGTGCGCAGCCATTCTTTGTTTCAATTCTTATTCAGCCTCCCAGCTGAAGACCATAACACTAGTCCGCATGACTCTCTGTCCTCTGTCTGTGGCCGATGGTGAATGCCGAATGCCACCATGGACGATTGGCCTAGCCGAACCCGCCCATCTCGGCGCAAGACTTATGCATATTGGAAATGATTTAAACGCATCCCATTTGTCACAACACAATGAATGATGCCAGCTCGCGCATACTTTGGTCCACATTAATATTTTTGCTCTTGTGTTTTATTTCTTTGCAGACAACTGGATCGGGAACGTCAACGTATCTACAACTTCATGGTTGTCGCCACAGATGGCGGACGCTATGACTCGCGCTCGCAACGTGTACCCGTCCAGATAATCGTGGACGATGTCAACGACAACAAGCCGATGTTCGAGCGTTACCCATTCCGGACGCAGGTGCCGACCCTGATACAACCCGGCCAGACACTGCTGCAGGTCAGTGCCACGGATGCGGATCAAGGTATCAACGGCGAGATCCTCTACAGCCTGATCAACGATGCGACAGGCAACAAATTTCGCATCAATCCCAACACCGGGGTGGTGAGTGCCACGCAGAGTCTGGCCAGCGAGAACGGCCGCCTCCTACACTTGGAGGTGATGGCACGCGATAAGGGTAATCCACCGCAGAGTTCGATCGGCTTAATTGAGATCCGTGTGGGGGAAATGCAACCGGGCAGTCCGGTGCTGCGCTTCCAGAACGATACCTATCATGTGCGCCTGCGAGAGAACACCGCAATTGGTCAGTCTGTCATTCAGGTGAATGCGGTGCGCAGTGACGGACGACGCCAAAAGATTATTTATTCATTTGGCGCGGGCAACGAGGACGGCACATTCTCGATAGACGCGAACACCGGCGAGATCAAAGTGCGCAACTCCGAACATCTAGATTACGAGAGATACTCGTTGTTGAGTTCACCTCAGTCCTCGGCGTCCTCGTCGTCGTCGTCGTCCATGGCCTCGTCAAATGGTCGCAGTCTATTCCACGATGATGACATTGCTGCTGCTGCGGCTGCGTCTGGTAGCAACAACAGGAGCACAGTAGCCAGCAACACAACAACAGCAACCGTACGACGGAATCGTGGCGTCACATATAACGAGAACGAGCATCCGAGTCCAGCGCCCAATGAGATGCGATTAATTTTGGTCGCACGCACCGACGGCTCACCATTGTTGTATGGGTATGCGGAATTGCACATCATCCTCGAGGACGAGAACGACAATGGACCACATTTCACGCAGCAACAGTATTCGGCCACCGTGTGGGAGGGCAACAACAAGGGTACATTCGTGGTGCAGGTGCAGGCCTTCGATGCGGACGCCGGCTCCAACTCACGGGTGCTGTATCACATTGTCGATGGCAATCATGACAATGCGTTCGTCATTGAGCCCGCGTTCAGTGGAATTGTTAAGACGAATATTGTACTCGATCGTGAGATACGCGACATGTACCGACTGAAAGTGATCGCCACCGATGAAGGGGTGCCACAGATGACGGGCACGGCTACCATTCGGGTGCACATTGTCGATGTGAATGATAATCAGCCGACTTTTCCACCGCACAGTGTGATTAGCGTTAGTGAAGGTAAGTTGTTTATTTGTTTTTGTTTTTGTCTTAGTCTTTGCGTTTGCGTTTGTCTCGCCGAACGTGTGCGGTTTTCATTAGAATGGGTGCTGACTGGCTTAAAGGTCGAAACGAATCTTAAATTGAGTGTAATTATATGCAAAGCGTCAGTAAATAGATAGAAAGATGGCTTATCTGATTGTAGTTGACAACGTCGATACTTGATGTAGGTGACGCGTGTAGAGAAGTGTTTTGCATAATGATTGCGCTTAATGGCGAAGGCTGCACAGAAGTTTGTCGTGTGAAACTAGTTCGCCAGAACAGTTTTGTTGGGCTCATAAAGCATTTAGCATTCGACAATCGACAGCTGTGGAGTGGAGGACATAATTAAAGCGCGGACCGTGTCTTTTTCTAAGACTAGGGTGTGTTTGATGTCTTCGAAGTTGTGGCTTGTGGAATTCTTAGGAATTTTCACCCAGAATAGGTCCGTGTTAACTAGTGGTGGCATTTTAGGGAACTTGTTCCAGAGAGGTCAGCCGATTACTTGATGATTTGACAGAAATTTACCGGAGGTATGGTGTATATTGAAAGTTAGATGGGTGAAATTTGAAAAAGTTCGATTTAGACACGAGCTTCTCCATTTTAAATAAAGTGCACGACTGGTTCGAACGAAACTTTCTCGTTTATCAAAAGTTTGCTTAGTTGTTTCCTTCTTTTATTAGGCAGGTATTTAAAAATCTGAAAGCCAATGCTAGATACAAGAAACGGTTCATGAAATATATGAATAGTGTTAAATGAGATACGCTTTTGGGTTTTTGATCTGATATGGCATCAGTACATCAAATAACAATGCGAGTTTTTAAAAGTTGAAGCTCTCAGTAATAGGCAACTTTCGCAAGTTCAGGTTAGAGAGTAATAAGCGCCCTAATGTACTATTTTAAAAGCTCTTACACTTGACAGGATTTTTGAGTACGAGAACTCGTAGGAGTTTCTGTTTTGTAATCTGTTGGGACAATTCATTCATTCATTCATTCAATTTTTTTTAACACTCTGTAAAAAGTAAAATAAGACTTGGTATTTTATAGTAGGCACAGGGACAGTTTAAATGAGGTAACAAAGTTCTGAAATGAATTAAAACCAACAGTGGTTTTATAATAAATTCATGATTTTATTTTTCTTGGAATAGATTAGTGGAAGTGGGGCATTGAGTTTATTACAAAAATATACCGTGGGTAGGTATGTGAATGCAGATCAAGATTTGGGTAGTAATTTTTGAGAAATAATTGAAAACCGATTGAATTCGAATTGTTTGAGAAAAATTTGGTACGGCATTTTATTTAGAATACTTATATTGGGGCTTACCAATAAACATTTTTAGAGTCGACTTTAAGTTCACAATGGCTATATTTTCCATACAAATTTCGCAATTGTGAGCTTCCGTAAATTTAAAGTCGAGACTAAAATTGGTCATTGGTACGGCGTTGTTGCGATTTTTGTTAAATTATGCTACAAAATAGTAACAAAAATTTGTAATTTTTGTAGTTTGAACTATCCTATTGCTTAACTATGAAGCTAAGAACTGAGCATTGTATATTATTTGGGATATAAGCATTACTCGGTTTTAACGTCTTGTTTCAGTCGAAAATGGGGTTTCCGATATATGAGTTGAGTAGGGTTGCCATGGCTGTCTAAGCTAACCTAGGAGAATAAGTTTTAAAATCCCGGACTTTGAAGGGATGCCCTTCCTTAAAAAAGAGGATAAAATGAAAACAAAAATTAGGTCCATGAACTCAAACAAAAATATATTTCATTTTTAAACAACATAAATCAAAATAAGAAAATAAATATTTTATAGTTAAAAGGAACATTTAATAAAGTGTGTACCTACATGTTTTTAATACTTCTAAGTCTTTTTACACTCGTATTTTTCTTCAGATTGCACTTTTTTTTTCAAGATTTCATCATTCCTATTAAATGTAAGGTCATAAAATGGCTTACAGCTTAGGTTATTGTAATTAAATTTAGTTAAAATTATACCCTTAATAGTTCGGGGTAATAGTCTATTTCTCTCCTTTGTCCATTGTGCCTAAACAAAACAAATTACAAAATTACAATGAAGCTGAACTCCTGAACGAGTGGTCGCGTTCAATTAAATTTTGCAGTTTGACATTTAGAGGGTTGAAAATAAGATCTGTTTCATTTTCTATCAGATTTGTATTGGATCTGTTTTTTTTTTCTTTAATTCAGAGTTCGATAATTTAATTTTTTTTTAAAACTACATGTTAGGAGAAAAAAAAAGAGGACAATTTCTTAAAACGTTGGAGGACGTTCCGCGCCGATATTGAAAAGAGGATAATGTCCTCTAGAAAGAATACTAGTGGCAACCCTAGTAATAGCATTTTCTGAAATTAGCGTTTTCGGTGTCTGGAAATAAAAATTAAGGACGCACGAAATTTGAAAACATCAATTTCAATCCAATCATGCATTCTGGTCAAAATCCTTCTTGTCGTTTTCGGGTAACTAAAGAAAAGCATTTTTTTTCTTAAAAAATATCTTTTTTCAAAAATCCATTGTACGATAATATGACAAAAACTAAGCTTGTTTTAAGCTAGAGGGACCATAATTACCTTAGAAACAAATTTTTGTGACAATCGTATGGACCGTTTTCGAGATATGTCCAAATTTCAAAAGTTATTAGATTTGTTAGCCAAAAACTGGGTAAGCAGTTATGGTAACCCCATCCAAACTCAAATATCAATTTTGGTTGAAATCTTCAGAGCCGTTTTCGAACAAATCAAACTGGTATGAGAATTTTAGAATTTTATATGGAAGGTTATGGAAGGTGAGATTAATATTAAGGTTACCCTGCAAACAGTAAGCAACTGAACTCCAAATCCGAAGTTCGAACCAAATCTAGGCAGTAGGCCTTGGGAGCATACGGACAGACAGACAGACGGACGGGTTCCTCTATCATCGTAATGTCAGAATTGATTAACATCTAGAGTTCGACATTTTGTACTATTACAATTCGTTTCACTTACTTCGTATTCGAGAATGTTAAAAAACAAGTAACTCCCATACCGATTTCTGTCATTTCTATTTAGAACCGCTAGACTAACTCAATTATATATATATAGTTGGACTCTTAGAAATAAGCTCAAAGTACGTAGGTTCGTAGGTGCTTGACTTCTTTTTAAGTTAATTTTTGTTTTCTTTCAGTTAAGAAAAGCAACAGCCAACCAGTTGCGCAACTCAGTCCTCAATACATATAATAATTTTTCGAACTCACAAAGGCAAAATTTTCCATATAAAATTGCATATTGTGACCTACAAAAGATTTAAGGTGGAGATTTAAAAATGATTATAAGTAAGGAACAGTGAAAACAAATTTATTCTCCGGCAGTATATGTTCTACTGTTTTTCTGTTCTTTTCGAGAATAATTTATAATACAGTTTTAGGGAGAAGAATTGTTCTGACATTGATTTTTTAAAAACTAAGAGATAGCTAATTATTTTAAATACCCCCATTTTTAAAGGTTTGCGTTCTTTATTAGGTTCAAGCTTTGCTAAGAGCTCCCAAGTATCCGTTATTTTACTTTACACCCACAAAACAGGGAATTGACAGAACGTTACCGGGTGATAATATTATTCCAGTGCTGCCAAATTTTTATTGTATGTTATACATTTTTTGACAGGAGATCATTAATGGTAGGTACAAATCTTTGCTTTTGAACGATTACGTAGGAAAATTATTTTGATATTTATTTGTTTGATAAAAGTTAGAAAAGGATAGAATAAGTGGCTAAAAATGAACAGCAAACTTGTGTAGTACTTTCTTTATGTTTGCTAGGAAATATTAATTCATATTACCTGATGTGTATTTGGAAGGTTTTGAATCTCGCGCTACAAAGAGCCCTTTTAATAAAACCCCTAGTTCGGCACGTTTTGTCCGCCCCCGAAATCTATCACATTTCATGCAAGGCATACTTTAAGCTATAACCGCCATCTACCGGGCGACAGCTGTTATCAACAGAACTAGAACCAGAGGTTTTGAGGCTGCTTGAAAGCATTGTCAGTGACTTTTAACATTTTCTTCTCATTTATTCGTCTCACCCTCAGCAGTCAGCACCAATTCCCCTTCTTTGACCATCCATCGACGCATTCCGATCCCGATCCCCCACACTAAATTTTACTTTGTTTCTTCCTTTGGCCTAAACACAGGTACCGAACTGGGCACTGTGATAACAACAATATCCGCCAACGACGTCGACACCCATCCAGCGCTGACATATCGATTCGCCACCGAAGAGGACAACTCGAATGCAGCAGCAACAGGACCAGCACCAGCTACATCATCAGCAACAACCACCGAAGACAACACTTCCATATTCGCAATCGATCGGTACAGCGGCAAAGTGATTCTTCGCAAACGACTCGACTTCGAACTGCAACAAGAGTACCAATTGGAGATAATTGCCTCGGATACAGCACACGAAGCACGCACCACTCTCACCGTCCGTGTCACTGATGAGAACGATAACGCGCCCGTATTTCAGCAGCCAGCCTATTATACCACACTTCCGGATCAGATGTCCAATGGGGACATCGAACTCCTTTCGGTGAACGCAACCGACATGGACGTCGAGCGCAATGCACTGATCCGCTACACCATCCAGCCGCCGCAGACGGGCTTCACAATCCACGAAACCTCGGGAATTGTCTATGTCAATAGCAGTCGGATAAATGCGGTCGGTCGTGATGACATCTACCTGACAATTGTCGCCACCGATTCTGGCACTCCTGCGCAGAAATCATCGTCCGTGGTGAGGGTGCAAACGAATGCAAATAGCCAGGGTCGAGCGCAATTTCTGCAGACACAGTACCGTACCACTATTAATGAGGAAGCACCCTTAGGAACGGTGGTGTTGAAGCTGTCACAGGACGTGCTCGATACGGAACTCACACAACACTTGGTGTTCACCATTGTGTCGGGCAACGAGGACGGCACCTTTGAAGTCTACCAATCGAGTGCGATCATCCTCGTACAATCGCTGGACCGTGAGCGTGTCGATCTGTACAAGCTGCGTCTGATCATGAGTGAGAAGGGAGCCCCAGTGCGGGCGGACAACAATTCGTCGGCCATCAATGTGTTTGTCACCGTCGAGGATGCGAATGATAATTCGCCGGTATTCGAGTCCACTGGACGGTATGAGGCGGATATAAGTGAATCGGCACCGCTGCGGTACTCCATAGCGCAACTGGTCGCGATCGACGCCGATCTGGAGAACACACCAAACTCGGAGGTTGTGTACGATATCACGTCAGGCAACGATGAGGGTATGTTCACCGTCGACCTGGTCTCCGGAGTGCTGTTCGCTAACAATCAACTCGACTATGACCGCGGAGCCATGAACTACGAACTGATCGTGCGCGCATGTGATAGCGCCGCCATTCCACGGTGCAGTCTGCAGCCATTCCGAATTTCCCTACTCGATGAGAATGATAACGCGCCACGATTTCCCGTTGGGGAATATATCGAATTTGTTGGCGAGAATGAAGCAGTCGGCACCAGCATATTCACGGCTCGCGCAACTGATCTGGATCGCGGCATCTACGGCCTCCTAAACTACACCATCGATCAATCGGACTCGTACAACGTCGCCGGCGATGAGCTCGCTCACAAGCTGTTTCGCGTCGACCCCGTCACCGGAGTTGTAACCCCGAACGCGATTTTCGATTACGAGCAGCGGAATCGCTACGACTTTGTGCTGCGCGCCACCGACACAGGCGGCAAGTACGCCACGGTCAAAGTACGCATCATGATCGAGTCGAAGGATGAATTCAGTCCACAATTCACCGAACGGACGTATCGCTTTATAATGCCGTCACCGGCGGGAGGCTATCTGCCGCTGGGCTATGTTGTGGGTCAGGTCGCGGCCAGCGATCGTGATAAGGGCGCCGATGGACGTGTCGTGTACCAATTAACCTCACAGCATGCCTATTTCAAGGTGAATCGCACCACTGGCGCGGTGGTGATCAAGAAGAAACTCGACGACAATTTCGATGACGGGCGCGACATCAGTCTGGTGATCACAGCCAGCTCAGGCCGGCAGGGATCACTCACGAACATGACGGTAGTGGAGATTTCGCTCGACCCGCTAGCGGACCCCGTCACAAATTTGGCAAGTAATGCGGGAGCGGGTGGTTCCGGCGGCGGAATTGCAGACTGGGCGCTGGGTCTTCTGATCGCGTTTCTGTTGGTGATATGTGCCTTCGCCGGGGTGTTCCTCTTTCTGCATATGCGCAACCGGCGGCATAGGCAGGTGTCTAAGCCAAACCTGAGCACGGACACGGTGGGCAATTCGAACAGCTATGTTGATCCGAGCGCGTTTGACACGATACCCATCCGAGGAGGATCGGGAGCAACGGGGAGTGCGGGACAGTTCGCACCGCCGAAGTACGATGAGATTCCACCCTATGGACCACATGCTGCTAGCTCGAACTCAGGAGCGGCCACAACATCCGAACTGTCGGGTTCCGAACAATCCGGATCCAGTGGGAGGGGTTCGGCCGAAGACGATGGCGAAGATGAAGAGATTCGCATGATCAACGAGGGACCACTCCACCGAGACCACCATCGAGGTGGCGGCGGCGGTGATGACGGCCGGCTGTCGGATATCTCAGTTCAAAACACTCAAGAGTACCTAGCGCGGCTGGGGATCGTCGATAACCCGAACACTACGGGAGCGGCTTCAACCTCCTCGCGACGCTGTTCGGAGAGCATCGGCGGTAGCAACAAGGATTCACACCTCCATCACCCGCTGCCGATCGACTCCATGCACATGTTCGACGAAGAGCCCGGCGGCGAGTCCGACATTACGAACCTCATCTACGCCAAGCTGAACGACGTCACTGGAGGAAGTGATCGCGCCAGCAGCACCGACGAAGCGGCCACCACCGCCGGCAGCATTGGTGCCGCTGTTGACCACGTGATGGGCTTCGGAGATGTTCCTGTAGTCGGCAGTGGTAACGTCGGCCCCTCCATGAATGGCTCCCTCAGCTCGATAGTGCACAGCGAGGAAGAGCTTACCGGCAGCTACAACTGGGACTATCTTCTTGACTGGGGCCCCCAGTATCAGCCGCTCGCGCACGTATTCTCAGAGATTGCAAGACTGAAAGACGACACCCTCTCGGTGCATAGCGGCAATAGCGGAGCCTCATCCAGTGCCAAGAGCAAGCAATCGCTGGCGCATTCAGCGAAACATATACCACCGCCACTGCTGACAAACGTCGCGCCCAGGTCCATCAACGTTCCAGTATTATCCAGCCGAGGGAGTGGCAGTCACCACTCCTCGGTGCCCGCGAACCAATACCTCCTGCCACGATCACCAATTAGTCATGATTCACCAGGCGGTGGATTCAGCACATCGTCGGCCATGTCTCCCAGCTTCTCGCCGTCCCTTTCACCGTTGGCGACGAGGTCGCCGTCGATATCGCCGCATGTCGTCGGCGGAGTGCCGACAGGCCATCATATGGTGTCACTGCCGCGGCACCAGCCCCAGCCACAGCAGCGCAAAAATCTCGACGGAGATATGCGAGTGAGAATGTAAGATTGACGAGTCGAGTGTTCTTCTTGTAACCCCACCCCCCCTCGAATTGGCCCATAAGTTAACTAGTTAAGACTAAGGCAGCTTCGGCAGCCCTCTCTCAGCTGTGGTAACGAAAAACCTTAAAAACTACTATTTAAACAAATACATTTGAATATACACGTCATAATCGCTTGTACAGTTTTAATTTTTAATCACTTTGCCATTAGTTTGTAAGCAGTAGACTTAGAGACTCAACCTCATTTTTGACCATAAAGTGCATTTTTTTTTTAATTGTTTAACATTAACACCATGTCCCCCTTAAGGAAAGTAAGTCATAACATGTACATACTGTATTCAAGACTAAGAAGCCAATAAAGACTCTTAAATAGATATTCTTAACGAAAGGAAAATAGAAAAATTAATACCACACTCGTAAGCATTAATTAATCGCCATAAATAATAAAATAAACATTTCTCCGCTTTTAATAAAACAAAAGTCTTGCCAAGAATTACAATAAATCAATTTATAGAAATAAAATAAACCATTAGTTCTTCCACTAAAAATAATTAAAATCAAAAGAAAATGTTGTAAGTGTATAAAATAATTGCTAAGTAATAGATTTTGTACAAATTATTGAAAACAATTTAAGTTAAGCCTACACATAGACTTATATAAATATGGATAATTTTCTTTTATAGTTATATTACGTCTTCAAATTATAATTTAGTAAAATTATTATTTTTTTATAAATAAATAAGTAAAAAAAAAAACAGAAATTTAGCTTTAGGAATTATGCTACTTTTTGTGAAAGTAGTCTTATTAGCGTTTGTAAGAAAATTGTATTATTATTTTTCTACTACAGGTTAAAAACGAAAAAACAAATTGAATAAAATGGATGTTTTTATAAAAAAAAAATCAAGTTTTTCTGACTTTTGCTTTCATTTTCAGGCAATTGGTAAATTTTTCATTAGACAGAGGTAAGCTTAATATTTGTATGTAAAGCTTTCAGGTTGGGACGATGTCTCTGAAATGAAGATAGCAGCAAGTTTTCTCATCTTTAAGAAAAAAAAGTAGGTGCCCAATGTAAGCCTTAAGAGAGACGCACTTCAGTTTACAAAGGTAATATTTTTAATGTTATGGGCAACTTAAGATTCAGGTAAGCTTAAAAGCGGCTTGACTACTGTGCAACTAAAGTCGCAATTTTGGCACTTTTTATGAGAGCCTGTCACAATGTTTTGCTATTTTAGACCTTTTTTATTTTCAGAAGGCGCTTCAAAAATCGTAACTTTCAAATGCTGTTGTTTCCAAATAAAAACATTTTAAATATAAAAAGAATTTGACTATAACAAAAAACTATTATATTGTTTAGCGAGCCAATGCTAGTTAAATATCGTTCAAAAATTCTAAATTTCTAATAACTTCAGAAATGACACTTTTTCTCCCATTGATCCTTTTTCTTGCGACTTTTCGGAACTCTGCAGTGGTCGATGTAGCCTGATTTTGGTACTGAATTGTGGATATATGCTGTGCCTACTCAATTTAGCTATTCTGAAATGTGGAAAAGATCGTTTTAAAATGACAAAAAGATGCAAAGTGCACGGCTTTATACCAACCCTTGGTTTGAACCTAACCATAAGTACAAACGAAGCTACAAAAATTTCGGAAAGTACGTCGGCTTTTTAGAAAATATCATACAAGAAGGGCAAGGAAAAGATGCTCATATTTGAGACTTAAGATTGCTTAAGCAATGGACGCAACCAGGGTTCATCTTCTCGGAACCACTTTTTGTTTTGTGTTCGTCTTATTTTTGGGCCAAATTAACCAGTTTTAAGTAGTGATTGGTAAAACCAGGTTGACTACATACCAAAAGGCTTGAACCTTGAACACAAAAGGCCGGATTTGTATTTATGTTTGCTGCATGGCTCGCATCGCTCGCATCAAGGCTTTAGGCTCCAGTATATTATCACAATATCAACTTCAACTTTGAAATGTTGTGTGCTAACAGAAGCCCGACGGAACTAAAGCGTCAGGTAAAACGTATTATTTCCGATGAAACTGCTATACCAGCAACTTCATTCGCAGCTCTCCAAAAGTAGGCGTGGTGGAAAACGACTTTAGAGTCTATAGCCTTCCTGAATTTTTACGTAGCATTTCAAAAGAAAATTCACCGAAATCTGCCCAGTAGCTTTCACGCCATTAGGTAACAAACGTAAATCCACTTCGCACGCACACAAAATGTCCTCCACTGAACGCTGGGAAAATTCAACGATCTAGCTTCAATCGAACATTTTACTCTTTTGAATTGTATAAAATTTATATTTTATTGCTTATTGTTCCACAGCAGGATAACCTACAAAGATGATTTATATCTTAAAATCTTTTTAAATAATTTAAATTTATGTTAAAACAAATCCTATTTCATTTGGATGAGTCATTCTAAGGCTAGGAGCTAGAAGGCATTCGATAAACACAACTTTTCTTAGATATCAGCTTAGATTTTCGCTTTCGGACAGCGGATAATGGTAAAACATATCCTATAATCTAATCTCGATAATTTTTCATGCAACTGTGAAAACCGGAATCAATTTCGTGCAGTACTTTTTTAATGTATTCCGAACATACACTTTACACCCGGAAAAAAAGTAACAGTTTTATTATAGTGAAGATAGCGCGTCCAAAAGAAGTTCCCTCGATGAACAGTAGCAATTAATTTAATGGGCTATTTGCTCTTAGACTCGTTTTTGACCAAATGAAATTATTAATGCTTTTCTCCACTTATCATTCTTGTACCTTTAAAAAAAAAATACAAACACCCGTCAAAGCTGCCTTTTATTGACTTGAGAAGAAAGATTATCTCTTTAGAAGTCTATTGAAAGGGTGCTCTACAGAAAATTTGTTCCAACCCTTTTCAATAGTGGGTTTTCAACTAATAGCTGTATATTAGAACTCAAATGTTCATCTATAAACATGTGAGATGTGGGTGGAAAAATGTGTATTCTTTGCAAGCTCGGATGCTGTGTTGAAATCAGTTGTATGTTATGTCGATCGTCGAACGTCAATCAATATAGACATTTTCATTAATTGTTTGAAGAGCACACAATATTTATTAGCTTGATTAGTTGTTGCAAGGCTCTCTTTTGTGTTGCGAAGAAAATTACTCATGTAAGGAAACCTGTGCGTGAAAATTTCAATTAACTTTGGACGGACTATACCTATAGATTGAGTCACGAACGTCTGACCAAAACCATCTGATGGTTTAATGGTTTGGCCCGTTTGTATATAAAGTCCCATCACATAAGAACTTACGACAACTAAACAGCCATCAATTCTCAAAAATCGTACTGATCATACACGAAAACAGTGCTCGTACAGCCAACTTCATAAGCAAAAATGGCAGCACTTGCAAGAAATCCCATTGTGACTGACCAGTGTTATTATATCGAGGGAAATTCTCATTTTTTTTAATGTAAGAAGATTTAAAAAATTAAGTACTCTACAATAGACAGATGATGATAACTTTCAAAACCCTTTTTTAACCGATAAACACCGACGAAAAAATATGAGAAAGATTATACATAGGATGGAAAAGTTTCAGGCTAAGATTAAAAATGCAGGCTAAACTATGCAAGATATATGGACCTGATCAAGTCGTATAGGAAAGCTTTACATTGTCTTCAAAAAGTGAATGCGGTAGGTGCAACAATTTAGGGAAATTGAATTTAAATTTTAATTTAATTAAATTTTAGTTAAAGTTTAATAGTAAAGGCCTATTCACATGAGCGCGAATTGCGAATAGGGGAGTTGCGAACAAATCAATTTTGATATTTATGAATTGAAAATTGATCGTTGTTCTACCACCAAATCATTGTACTTACTCGATCTGACATTTAATTTAAAAAAAAAAAACTACCTTTCAATGGATTTAAATAGCTAAATTTACTATTACAGCTATTTCCCGCGAATTGAAAATTCTTGTCGCGAACTCTTCCTCTTTATTCACAATCCACATTAAACAGTCGCGATCCACAAACCCGCGAATGAAAAATTCGTTCGAACTTAACCTTCAACAATGAAACTGATTCACTTGTACCTGCGACTAATGAATGAATGAATGAATACCTAAACTTAGAATGAAATATCAGAATCTAGGAATATTCGCCTGTTCGCAAGTCGCTATTCCCTCTCATATGAATAGTATCTACCTACTTAACATACTCTTTTATACAGCAAGTACTAATTCAATGAATATGTATAAAACACTGGAAAACAAAAATTAAAAGGGGACCAATCGCTACTGCTCGAAGGAACATTTTTCAAGAAAGCATAGCAACAATGTGAAAAAGCGTGATAATTAGAGGGATTTCTTTGATCACCGCAGGTTTAGAATATATTTTCCCAGACACATCAGGAACAGAAATTTCCCTTTGAAAATGTAATCACTTGCTCTAGAACTCTACAGTTTATTGGTCAAATGTTTATTTCATTGTCAACACTCAACTTGATTCTTCGATTTTATCATAAAATAACAGACTCATTAGGTGGTGTCAATTTGTTCCCAAAAGTTCTTGGCCGATGTTCCCTCCGCAAGTTTTGTTTCCTTTCATTTAATGCTTCCATCGAAAGCCGACACTAATGGTAATGGAGAAGTGCTGTGAGAGAATGGTCATGGGAGAGAAAATATGATTTCGTTGTAAAACGCTGGTGCACAAAATCTTAGATGTACATATTATATAGGCGAAGGGAAGTAGTTAAGAACCACTTTCCCTACCTTATACTCAGCATATTCGCATGATTTTTTTTTTTTTTGTTGGGAAGATGGTTCATCAGAGACGCATTGCTGTCAGCAATTATTTTTCCTATATGTTGAGTATTAGCCAGGTCAATATTAATTGGTAGAATTTCTACCACTGGGTGAACTCTAGTGAAAACAATTCGCCATACTAATTGAAATTTTGGTAGGTATTCAAAAACTCAGCCCATCCAAAATGAGTAATATGCAGCCGGTGCTCATCTCGTATCTTGTCGGACTGCTTGGACATAGATTCAGCAGCAGAACGTGCCTATTGCTTATCCCACTATTAAATCGCATAGCAGCGAACCTCGAATACAAACACACAGTCATGGGAGAGCAGGGGCTCATCTGGGCAGAAAGGCATGGCGGACGGCTCTCATTTGTACGTACGTAACATTGGTAGAAGTAGAAGAAAAATTTGTCTGTCTGTCCGTCGTTTCAATTCATTTGAATCATTTCTTACGTGTTTTGGATTTTTTTTTTTTTTTTTTTTTTTCTCTTTGCGATCGTTCCTCTTCTGCATGTGGCGATCTTCTGGGGGCGATCTCAATACCTACCACCACCACCAGTACCATCGGCCACAGCGAAAAGCAGAAGCAACCGACATCGTCTCCAGATCGTACAGGTACAAAGCGAGATTGTCGAACAAATGGAACCAAGAAAAAAATAGTTCCCATCAGGCCATCGCAACAGGAGGAAAAAGGGTATATGCAACGACGACGACGACGACGACGACGACGACAGCGGACGGCGCGAAACGGTGGAGGGGGCACATGACCAAGGAACATGCCACAGAGAATTTGCTCTAAAATTAATGAAGGCGTTCTACCTGCAATCCATTTAATTTTTATAAACGATCTCGTCCTAATGCCACTGTGCTAGTACGGCTATTATAAATTACACCGAGCTGCGGGTGCGGGAGCTGCAGATGAAGGAGGAGCTGCACTGGTGCCGTTTTGAAGGTGAGTTCGAAGTAGCAAAGACAACCGGGGCTGTGATTGTCTATACGTCTAGAGGAGAGAGAGCCCAGTACTTTGTTTTTCATCGTCCTGCTCTCGGTTCGTCATCATCATCGTTGTCAGAAGGAACAGCGCGGCTGAAGCATCATACTATACAGTCGCAGTCAACGGCAAGGTCTTCCGTGTCAATGTGGTAGTGCTGGCACTTCTATAGCCACACAAGCTCCCTCCTCATTATTGGGCATGCCGAAAAAGAACTATTATTAACTTTTCTCGGCTGGTTGTGTGTAAGTAAGACTGCGCTCTTATTTTTGTGAAATATTTTGTTGTACAACTGATGGCTATGGAAGCAGCACCATGCTGATGTCATACTGCATGTAGACCACTGGCAGTGGAACACGTGCATTGCGGTGGCTTCAAGAGTGGAGTGCAACGATTGCATTTGAAATGTGGTAGCGCCTAAGAATTTATTGTTCTGTCCATCGTGCTGTGGTGGTGGCTCCTAGAAGCTGGTGTCCGCTTTTCGTTTGAGTGGAGAAGGGCTGCAATTGCGCTTTTGGCTATTATTAGTTGTGTCCTGGACGTGTTTGTTGTTTCTCTGGTGAAGACTTTTCATTTTGTCTTCCATTTCAATGGTGTGCCCTGTCTTGACTCTTGAGTCGGGCAATTGTTTCTGGGTTGAGGCTGATTATAGGTTGGGAAAAGTGAAAAGAACAGCCTTTGGGAGACGTTTCCTTTGCTGAGGTCTGCCTCAGTTTGGATAATAGTTCGCTATCTGCGATTCATTCGTCTGGGCTTATTAATGGCATATCACTCGGGGGCTGTATATTTGAAGTCTTTCATGTTTTATTGCCAACAAGTGGAACGAGTTGAAGTTAAGGAGTGTGTCACGATTCCTTTTTGTTATTGTCACTTTCGAGTCGCATATAGAAGATGGGGAGCAGTGTTTATGATTAAGGATCACTTTGTCATAGATTTGTGTTGCCAAGTGGCTTGGAGTAGTTTATTTGGGAATTTTTTGCAGCAAGTGATCGGTTTGAATTTTTTTTAAACACTTTTTTGAGTAAACAATTTCAGCTGCTCGGGTTTTTCTTTCACTTTTTATGCATAGGAACGTTTAAACTTCAAGAGGAACCAACGTCACCTGGGCTGGAATGCGGGACAAACAAATTTTAACATTAACGAGCTTTATGGCGACCAGAACCATCCTCCTAGCAGTTTGCGGATGGGCGGAAAATGTTCGTCTAGATGTTCGAATTTTTTTCTTTCGCGAGGGTTTTGGCGAATCGCCGGCGATTCGTTCATCAACATTCGTTGCGACGGTCTTTTTCACGACTTATCTCAGTGGAAAATCAATGGAGCTGGAAGCCACATATGCCACTGAATATGCTCCGAACCTGTTTAAGGTTCTAACCTACACAAATTTGCAAAATTAAGCAGAGATGTATCTTCGATCTCCTTTTTCAAGATAACCTATATATAGCTTATAGCCAAATTCATAGAAATACTACCCATATTCGCTCAATGATTTGATGTTGTTGCTCTACCAAATGAGCCTCGTATTTTCAGAGATCCGCTGGTAAATAATCGGAATACCAACCTCCTCTAGACTAGCTTATGCCCCCCGCCATCTCCCTTAATGGCTGTCAGTTATTATTATTATGTGAAAGGGGTTGTTTTACTGCGATCTATTTGGTCTATTGTACCCCCTGCTTACGCCTTCGAGAGGTATATACCCTCATAAGAGTTTCCCTCACAGTATAATTCCTTTCGGAATCATTTTAGAGGTTATTGTACCCTTCTTTCTCCTTGGCGGAAGAAATCTGTTTTATAACACTCCCTATAGTCTAGTTTCCTTTAAGAATCTAAGGATGAAAGCTGGCTCCCAGTGACAGTATTTCCTCATCAGTTAGTTGATACCTACCCAAGTACATATTTCAATATTTTGTGGGCCATTGCCCCACATGATCCCAGAAAGTGTTCTGGGATTTCACGGACTCCACGCAGAATCTGCAGAGACCTTTTTCAGATATAGGTATCGAGTTGCCTAAGGTGTTCCTTGAGTCTGCAATGCCCCGTTAGGCAGCCCGTTAGGATACGTATTTTATTTTTCTCATGCCGATGCAAGCTTGGAATCTTTTCCGGTTGTATTCCCCCAGAAGTTTCTTGGCCTGCTTCATGCCCTGAGAGTTTTGCCAGGTTTTTGCCCTGTTTTCTTTCTCTGGTTTCCTGAATTCTTATTTGAGGGTGTCATCCCCTATTCCACAGAATGGTTCAGGACCTATGAAAGTTTCTGATGCTCCCTTTTTTGCTAGGGAGTCGGCCATTTGATTACCCTCTATTCCTACGTGGCCCGGAACCCAGCTGATGGTTATTTTGTTTCTCCTACAATGGTCATTAAGTTTTTATAGGCATTCCCACAAGTTTGGATTTAATGATGTAGGAATTAAGTGCAGCCTGGCTGTCTGGCATTATAGCTAAATCACAGTTGACTTTGTTTCTGTCGAGGTTGATTGGACACATCTGTCCATGGCATACATTTCAGCCTGGAAGGTGCTGGTCCTTTTACTGGTTCCAGGCCCAAATACTCCCGCTCCAGTTCCCTCATCAGTTCTCGATCCATCTGTGTACCACTTCGTTGTGTGATTGCTCAGTCTGTGAATTGTGGATTCGCTGCTCCAGTTCTTCTTATTGCTGAGCTTAGCAACAAAGTTCTTTTGGAAATCAAATCTTTTGATGATATCATATCTAGGAAAGGCCAATAATGGTTACGTTTGTTTAGCAGTGCGTCAAACTGTCTCAGTGTGATGCACTTTCCTCTTCCTACCGTTCCTTGGCCATTCTTAGAATCGTTTTACTTGCACATTCATCAACCACAAGGTGCAACAGAGTTAGTTCCAATAGCACTTCCATAGCTGCGGTTGGGCAAGTTCGCCCCTGTTATACACAGGCATGCCAGTCTTTGCACCTTATTGAGTGCCTTCCTTGTGGTGGATGGACTGGTTATTTTTGCCCATTTAATTGCTCCATACGTGCTCATTGGTCTCACAATAGCAATATATATCCCAGGATTTGCCAGCTTGGCTTCGGCAGATCATTAAAGCCCGCATTGTTTTCCTGGTTATCTCCTCTGTGTGATTTTTTCCAGACGAGTTTGCTGTCCAGGTTTAGTCCCAGATATTTAACTTCATTGACCGATGTCAGTGATGAACCCGATAGCCTTATCGGCCTCAGCCCTTCAAGTTTTCTTTTCCTCGTGAATGGTACTATTGTTGTTTTTGCAGCCGTTTCGCACCAATCACGAGTTATTTCGAGTCCCATTTGTACAATGTCACAAAGGGTTCCCTCAAATTTACCCCTTGCAATAATTACTATGTCATAAGCATATGCTTGACAGTTGATGTCATGGTTTGTCAATTGCTCAAGTAACTCGTCCATTGCAAGACTCCACATTAGGGGACACCTCCCTGCGGACAGCCTCCTGCTGTGCTAACTTTGTGATACTTTCTGATGTGTGAGTCTCTGGCTGATCTTGTGCTCAGTAGTTCATACATCCACCTCGATACTGTGTTATTTACTCCTTTTCTATCAATAGCTCGTATAATTGCATCATGCGATGTATTACCAAATGCTCCTTCGGTGTCCAAGCTTCAAGAACGCTTTCAATGATCTCAGTTAGCTGGTACAGAGCAGTCCCGGTAGATCTGCCCGCTCTGTAGGCATGCTGACGATGATGAAGAGGCGATATATATATAGATAGTATATATAGTACATCTTCTCTCAAGTAGTTGTCCACAGCCTTTACCATCGTTGTAAGAAGAAACGAAGTAAGGCTGATTGGTCTATAGGACTCTGGGAGACTTTCTTCCCACTTTCGAAATGAACGATACCTTCGCTCGTCTCCACTGGTTTGGTATGTAGCCCAGTTCCAGTCTGCTTTTGAAAATTATTGCCAAATATGGAAGCAATTTACCTTTCCCTTTTTGTAGTAGGACTGGCGTAATTCCATCCACCCCCGGTGATTTAAAAGGTTGAAAGGAGTCAATTGCCCATTGTAGTCGCCCTCTCGAGAAGATTTCGGTTGCTATTCTCCAATCCTCTTTCCGAGGTCTTTGAATATTGGTCGTGCTCCTATTGTCCGTGCTCGGATAATATATCAGGAAAATCAGTTTCTAATAGAAGTCGTGTCTTTCTGTTGCTAATTTTCTGTAAAGCTGCCATCCGGTTTTCTGAGAGACATTGATATTGATGTTTTTGCTAGTGCTTAATAACTCTGGCCGCAACAGGAGTGTGCACAATTGTCTAAAGCTTTCTCGTTTTGCTTTCCTTATTTCTTTGTTATATGAAATCAGTGCCATTCTGTCGCTCTGGCAGTCTCCAGTACGTTTAGCTGTGTAAAGCAGTTTACGCGTCGTTGACCGAAGTCTTGACAGATTGTTGCTCCACCATGGAACCTTATGCGAGAAACAGATTAACACAGCGACAGCAACAGCAACAGCAACAGCGAATTTTGGATTGGCTCTAACGTTGATGTCGCTGTCGATGTTGCTGTGCTAATGTGTTCAAAGTAATTAAAATACATTGGTTCTAAAGGTTCTCTCAAAGTTGCTATTGCTGTTGCTGTGTTAATCTGTTTCTCGCATTATTCTTCTCTGCACTTCTCAATTTTTTTGTCAATGTACGTCCAACAAAATGTTTCTATCAAATTTTATAGCTCTGCCGAAGAGCCTCCGTTGCTCTTCCTCTGCAAATAAAATCCCTCCTCAACGTAGTACAGAGACTACAGAGTTGATTTGTAGCATTTGCGAGACATTTTCTAAGCCCACCCTACCATAGTCACCCACTCATGTGCGCCAAACTTAATCCAAATGGAAAACTCTTGTCCGACAAATTTCTTATCGACAACTCTATAGAAAAACCATCGGCAAGCATCAAAGCCCAATTACAAGTCGTTTGGATAATCACGACAAAATTACAACCTGTCGATACATCTCTCCCGAGAGAGATCATAATTCTTTTCGCGCAATTCGCGCTGTGATTTGCACCAACAATAGCGCTGCCCATCCGAGGGTCCTCCAACTTTGACTCCAACTCCAACTGCAGCTCTATAACTATATATAAACGCGAAATCGCATTTAAAATCGACAAATTGCTTTATACCGACTGACCAATGGGCAATGATCAACGGGCTGCGCCACTTCTCCTCCTCGAACATCAAGAGATCATCCACAAATTGCGCAGCGATAATAAATTCATATCACGATTAAAAGTGCATTAGCTCATTAGCCAGATTCATTAGTTGTTGTGTTCCTTTTTGCCCTGACAGCCAGGATGTTGGCCACGATGATAATGATGATGATGATGTCTCCTGGGCTAAGTGCTAATTTACTCTGCGGGAGGAAAGGGCCAGCGAATATGCCATCAAGTGAACCTTCATTAAGTCGCGCACAAAGGCAAATGAGAAAAGAAAAAAAGAACAACACAAAAACCGTCTTTCGTCCTTGGCGGTCATACAGCTTTAGTTTTGACGTATGCTTCCTTTGAAAAAGTATCCTGATTCTGCACATTTGAATGCGCTTCGGCTTTTGTGTGTCCTTTGTCTGAAGGTACTCCCTTAATGCGATCCTCTTACCGAGCCCAAAGGATGCACGTCACACATAATGTACACACACAAATCAGTCCGCCGCAGACAAGGGTTGGACGTGCACCAAGCAACAAAGAAAACAACAACAACAACAACAAAAAACCGAGAAAAGAACGCCTTACTCCCCAAAGTTGCATCCTTCTCTCATGGCTGTCTATCGTTGTCGCCATCAATTGACATGGAAAAGGTTTCCACGATGGGGCACACAAAAAAAGAGTGCACACAACAAAATCCTTTTGCTTCGCAAACAAACCGAGGCGGCACGGTCTGCAACTGCGCGGCTTCAAGAACAAATGCTGCATTCTTATGGCCAACAGTCTCGATGAACAGTCTCAGAGCTGAAAGACGAAGAAGAATCGGATCGTGGATTCTATTACAAGAATATCAAATTGCATCGATGGGGGAATGGAAACGCTCTCGCCGAACGGTGTGTATGGAACCCTAGAAGCCTAAGTAGCCTCCAGCGCGCACACCGACCGACCGAGACGTACCTCGCTGCGTGTTCTCTGGCTGAACACAGACATCCCGGTTTTGTGGGTTTTATTTGTTTTGATTGTTCAGCAGGCTCTGGGATGGTTTTTTGTTTTGACCCCCCTCCCTCTCTATTCCTCTCCACGGATTGTTGGCGTAAATTGTGCGCGCAGAGCGGTTTGGTAGCGGCAGCCATGATTACGGGGATAATTTGTCAAAATTTTTGACTTCTAATTCCAACTGACGTCGAACAAGGCACTGATCATAATGATCGCGATTCGTGATTTTTAGATTCTTAATAACTTGTGATGAGCGGATAAACAATGAAAAAGGAGATGGGTTTGCACAAGGACACACAAACAAAAAAGAACAAACCCTGCTTCGTATATGGATGGGAAGAGGAATAGATGCGAGCAGAATGCTATAAGGCTATGTGCGAACAAAAGACAGGATATGGTACCACAGTCTGGGATAAGTCTGTGTCTGGTGACAGACTAGTTTTCACAAAAAAAAAAAAAAAATGGTTTACGGATGCAAGCTGACCATTACACATTGCTCTATGAGGTCTCAGAGCTTTTACTGCAACTCAGGAGTGCGATTTGAAAAACATAAAGTAGATGTAGATGCAAATGATGTTTGTATAGCTTTTAAAGGCCAGAAAGTGTATTACGGGTGCTTTACAAGTGGATACAACATTGCAGCAAAGAGTTCAGTCTCCAGAAAACCGAACTTGTGCTTTTCACAATCGAGAAAAGTATACATGGAACCAAGAAGGGTACTGAGACTTATAAAGAGCCTCAATAGCTCCCTGGGTTAAATAATAGAGGCCAAGACAATAGATCTTTTCTGGTCGCAGTGTATAAGGCCTACTGCTTACAATACAATACAATCCACATAAAATTACCCTTTATGACCCACAAAATATTTACTGCGAAGCTTACAAAAATCATTATTCGTGAGTCCCTTTATCATAGAACAAGGACACCAATTATTGTCCTGTTTGACAGCCTCTCTCTTCCCCTTTCTCTTATCAAGTCTTAAGATCAACTTACTTTTGAAATTCTAAATTGGCTCAAAAAGTAAAGGAACTCAAACAAGTAGTTCACCTCTAAGACCCTTAAGACCACATCCGTATATGTTGAGTCCATACAATCAAACTGTGTAGAAACTGTTTCTTTTTGATTTGTAACAAGAGGTAAGTAAAAGCCTCCCTGTTGGAGAATAATATTTTGCCCGTTCAAAAATTGATTCAGAAAACTGTCGAATCAAATCGTAAGTGAAAGTGTCTGACCTAAATTTTCACCAGGAATCCCTCAAAGTATGCAAAAAATAAATGAAAAAAAAAAACAAAGGAATTGTTTTGCAACTCGTCTGCGACTTCAAAGGCCAATAAGATCTACAACCCAACACCAAAACCCAGTCATGCTAAGGTGTTTCGAAAAGACTAGCAACTCTTGGACGACTTCCAGCGCTTAGGCTAATATTGAATACTCTTTTTCCACAGCAGGGAATTCAAGTGTCATGTGATTTTGAAATCAAATCCATAAAACACCAACCCATTACTCAAAAAAGGCAGAACATAGACAAAATTACAAATGGCTTGAATACCTCTCACCAGAGCTAAAGACAATCCTGAAGAGTTGTCTAGACCTAACCAGTCCCCTCCGTTGATATTGAAACAAGTGAAAAATGAGGCCTACAGCTACAATCGGTATCTTTCAAAGGTTGTAAACCTCAGATATAAGACCTTTACTTGTAATCTGTTGGACTTCCTTTAATAAAAAGATTCTAGCTAAGCCTAAGCTATGTCCAGAGAAGAGTTGGTTAGTGTGGAAAACTTTTGCATATTTCGTCGGCTCCTAGAAATTCTATTTTATTTGACATGCTTAACAGTTCTTAGCATGCAAACGGGGGTAGCCCCCAGAGCTGTTTATGTTTCATGAAACTCCTGCTGCCACAGCAATATTTGGACAAGAAAAGCATTCATAGCAAATCACTCAGGTAGGACGATGTCATTCCTGGATGAAAATTTGCTCCATTTTATAGTTGGCTTAAAAGCTGTAGAGGAGGATGCAATTTATTTATTACTGGTCAGCTAGTAATAAATAAATTGCATCCTCCTCTACAGCTACGGAAAACTTCGTTCCGCCCAAATTTGTTAATGTAATGGAAATAATAATTCCGAGCATGAACAATGCACTTGCTAATTTATGTAATGCGGTCAATCAAAATTCTTTATTCAAAAGTTATATTAAATACAATACAAATAATTGACGAATAGCAATGTTGATTTGTTTCAATCAAACCGCAATGATTTTGACGAGCCGACCAACCTTCCGCTTTTTCACTAAATTGGCCATATGAGAAACATGGGAACTCAAGATTGATGCCACAAATCCACAAACATCAATCGATTATACTTGCAACAAATTATCTGTCATAGTGAAAGCGAGACGCGCGGGAGATTTAGGTCGCTTAATAACGAATGGAAAATCGTTCTGTATAAGCGGAATCTGCGGAATGAGAGTGTTTGCCTTTGAATTTTCGCTCAAAATTGATGGCGGAAAAGTGAGTAGTTGTAGTAGATTGCTTGGTACAATTCTCCACTCTCTTTTCGCACACGTTTATTGTCCGGGACATTCTTTGCTTGCGGAAATTTGGCATTTGTGCTGCAGTGTTGTCAGCTTTCAGAAGAGGGTGGAGAAATTTTGAAGCCGAAAATATTCAAACTCAAATATGAAACTTAAAACTGCATATTTTTTTGTAATATTAATTAAAAACAAAACAATACAAACTCGTAATTGAGAGACTTTTTTTTTAGTTTCCATTTTGCAATGTTAACAAAAAAAAAAAAAAAAACAGCGCAAATGTAAACGAGTTTTTATATTAAACTACTTCGAAATGCGTTGGTATAAATGTGTGAAAATCAATTGCAATGAATTTCCGGTGCAAGTGAAAAATATGTTTTTTTGCGGCCAACTCACAAAAGAAACCAAATTCGGATTTAATGTTCCATTTGGCAGTAGAAATCTGAAATCTCAGATCAAAATCTGAAATACCCAATAATCGAAAAAGACATAACTGCTTAGAAAGTTTTAGTTATACGAAAAGAGTACGTTCGCAATCTATATATATAAAAATCGATCTTGGTTTGTTCGGATGCTTAAAACTCGAAAACGACTGGACCAAATTGGATACTTCCTTCTGCGGATTTGTTCGTAATTGCTCCGCGAAGGTTTAGGAAAAAAGAAAAATTAAAAAAATTAAGAAAATTGCGCGGAAAATTAGAAAATTAAAGTTTGTATGGGAAATACACTTTGAAAAAAAATTAACTGGATAGAATCAAGAAGTGACACTTCAAATAAAAAAAAAAAATATTTTGAATTTTAAAAGCAATTTTTGTTGTCAATTATTTTAATTATTTTCCAAGCAAATTGTTGTTGTCAACAATTTTGAAGTTATTTCTTTTTTTTTTTTTTAAATATATGTAGGTACCTAAAAACTTTGTTCTAATAAATTATGTTTACTACATATGTTACATTAAGTAACTTTTTGAAATGAAGTAGATAGGTACTTTGATTATACAAAGATGATATTATGGCCGACGATATTTTGCATCGATTTCGCACTGTGACATAGGATAATGAACTGGAGTCAGATGAAATGCGCAACAAAGCTTTGATTTGACGCATTTAATCGAGAATTGGAGCGAGAAATGGACTTCGAACGAATCGCATTGAGTCAAGCTGTTCGAACAAATGTGCCAATGTTGAATCTATATATATAAAAATGAATCCCTATTTCCCTTGGTCGCGGCATGACGCGTGAACGCCTGGACCGATTTCGCTAAATTTTTTTTGTTGTGTTTGTTATTGTCAGGAGAAGAATCTTATGAAAGAAAAAGTTAAGAAAATTTAGCGGAAAATTAGAAAATTTAAGAATACTTAACCACCATATTAAATTATATCTAATGTAACCATAGCGCTTTTACAATTCAAACATTTTTGATGTAACCTTATGGCGTTGGCATAACATTGACAGAATGCGTGCTGCAAATATCGTCAACGAGGATGCAAACAAAATAAATATCGTTTAAAACAGATGCTTCGATCGGAGTTATTATATTGATAAAATACATATAAAATAATTAATTTATTATTTTTAACAAAAACTGAATTTCTTAGTGCACATCGTCGGAAAATCCTCAACATGTGGCGTTGTAGGCGTATGTCGTTATTCAGGTCAATTAAATTTTCTTTAATAATAGTCTTCTTAATTCATACCTATAATTCTTTCGGGATGAAACTCGATGATGATGATATAACTCGATAACCACTGGGTAAATTTTTATGATTCTTCTTTTGTTTTGTTCGTATTGTTGTATTTCAGGTTAAAGCAAACTTAAAAGATAGGATTTTTGACCCTCTATATGGCGTTGTAATCGATCTCCGAAACAACTCACCCGATTTCAATGAAATTTTATAGATTTATATTCTTCGTTCCCGCTTGAAAGATAGGATACTTTTGGACCTGATAGGTGGCAAGAAGAGAACCGCACTACCAAGTTGATTGAAATTTTGTAGGGAAAATTCAAAGGCAAACATTCTTATTCCGCAGATTTCGCTTATTAAGAACGATTTAGCATTCGTGCGACTTCAATTTCCCGTGCGTCTCGCTTTCGCTATGACAAATAATTTATTGCAAGGATAATCGATGGATGTTTGTCAATTTAGTGAAAAAGTGGAAGGTTGGACGACACGTCAAAATCATTGCGGTTTGATTGAAAAAAATCAACATTGCTATTCATCATTTATTTCTATTGCATTTAATATAACTTTTTAATAAAGAATTTTAATTGGTCGAATTACATAAATTAGCAAGTGCTTGGTGCATGCTCGGAATTTATTAACAAATTAATAAATTTGGGCGAAACGAAGTTTGCCGGGTCAGCTAGTAGAATTATAAATTCCTAAGTATCCCAAAAATCGCCAAACTTTAAATAAAGTGAATAGCGTCAATTACGATAAATTCGAAATGACAATTTTAAGGAGCCAAATTGGAAATAAATAGCCAATGCTGGTAACACTGCTACTTGTGTATCAGCTGATGGAAATCTACACAATTATTTTCCGCTGCCTTTTCGCAGACGTTTCGCTGTCAATTTGGAGACCACCGGAAAATTTCGTTTCAGAAGTGGTCCGTACTACGCTTAAGGCCGCCTGACAATAAACGCGTGCAGAAAGAGACTGGAGAATTGTACCAAGCAATCTACTACAGTAACCCACCCTTCCGTCATCATTTCGCAGCAGCAGCGTACTCCAAAACGAAAAGGGGAGCGAAATTTTTCATTCATGATTTCGTTGTGTCACTTTCGGAACAGGTGCGTACTACGCTGCACGCTGACGAGGTAATTTTTTAGTAGGCACTAGATTACTTGTTTGCTCGTTCAGCAAGTTAGAATACGTTAGAATTATCTTCTTTTTTTTTATTAAATGTTGGTTTTCTTAATGTTTGCGTTATTGCTTTTAAAAATTGAAATGAATTACAGAACAATGAACAACTTTTAAAATACGGAACATTTATTGTGATTTTGTATAAAAATTATTTAATAATGAACACCTACTTCTTCAAATACAGCACTGTTCATTAGGTCTGTTCCTCTACTTTTAATTCTTACGAATTTTTACTAATTCTTACGAATTCTTACAAATTTGTACTCAGTGCCATTCCTTAACTCAAAAAAATCGTAAAAGAGAGTGACCTCAAGAGAGAAAGATATTTATTACCCCTCCTCTGAGAATCTTATGAATTTTTACTCAACAAATTTCTTGGTGTAAGAACTAAGAAGTGGAAAAGCTGTCAGTCACCTTACAAATAGCAGTTGATTTAAAATTTGTTATCCCATTTGGCATATGCATGGATGATTTTATGATTTCTTGCGTATTAAAATGGTATCAACAGGCGGCAAAATAAAATTGAATGTTCTCCTCAAGATTCTTTCGAAAGTGACAAAGAAATTCTTCCTCGCTGAAAGAAGGAACAATCTCTGCCATGTAATTCTTAATGCAGTGTCGCTTTTTCCTGTTTTCGAGTTCTTGTAGTTCAATCAGTGCAAACTTTTCCACATACTCGGATTCATCAAAATGAAGTTCGATTTATTCCAGATCACTTTCTTCGCTAGCTAGAAGACATAACTAATTTTCTTAGCAAATTAAAAAATTCCTCGAGTTTATCAAACATTTTAACGACTTTTCGTACCATTTTTTGAATATTTGATCTATGTATCTGTCATCACTACATAGTATAAAACAAAGTCGCTTTCTCTGTCCCTATGTCCCTATGTCCCTATGTATGCTTAAACCTTTAAAACTACGCAACGGATTTTGATGCGTTTTTTTTAATTGATAGAGTGATTGAAGAGGAAGGTTTATATGTATAATAACACCCATTAAATAGTGGAGAAATACTGTTATTTTTGAGGTTTCTAATGTGATGCCGTAAATAATTACATTTTTTTCGCCTACATTGCAAACGCAGGCTGAACCCTACGTGCGAAGCCGGGGCGGGTCGCTAGTTTTTCATAAACTACTATAAAAGCCTTCCCTAACTTTTTCGTAAGCGTCTCTCTCTGTGAGAGAATTTATCCCTACCGCACTGCCATTTTGACAGTCTTTTACATTCTTACTACAAAAGTAAAGGAACAGACCTATTATTATAAAATGAACGGATGGTCACCGTAGCATATAATATGATAATATAACAAAGTAACGTAACTAAAACTAAGCATGCACAGTTAAAAAAAAATCCCAAGCGACACAGATGCGTTCCGTTTCCAATGAGCTTTAATTGTAACTACTGATCAGACTCCAAACGATGCCAGATAAAATTCCGCATCATGACGAAGTTGGCCGCTTAATCATGCTCCCATTTTCTAGAAATTATATACTGCTCACTTCCCCAACGGCGATTGGGCGCCCTGCCCTGCCAGAAGTTTTTGCCAAAATTGAGAAATAATTCTTCCGCCGATTAAATCACACTTTGGCGCAAATTAACCGAGTCGCCTCAAAATCCACATGCCCATGCACAATTTCGCTTTTCTCCTCTTTCAGCAGACATTCTATTTATTTTATTTTAATTTCTTCATTTTTATTTTGCAGCGCACAAGAGTTCATGACTTACTTAGGTCTGCGTCTGCGTCCGCTGCGTACCATAAAGGGATGCGGGATGCGCCCTGTCGCTTACGGTGTGAGTGTGACCCACTAGTCGAAGAGGTCCGTCGTCATTCTCTGTGGCGGCGGCGGCGCAGTGGACGGTGGATCATCATTTGTTTCAGCAATTATTTTCGCATTTGGAGAGTTAAGTTTAGCTCACGTGTGTGTTAGTTAGTTGGGCGCGAAATGAAACAATTCCCATCAGAGAGCTGTATCCCAGGCCCAGCTCTCATCCAACATTAACTGACAGATCCAATGAAGACATTAGTGTTAATGGAATTGTTATTAAGGTGTTGCAGGCGATTGTGCAGTTGCCCCATTACCGAGCGCGATCTTAATTTAGATGAATCTCAACTTTGGCCATTTTTCCAGGGAATCATTCTCGCGTTCCATCATTTATTGTGAGGCTGCCTTTGCGTCCTCTCACTCGGTCTACGCAGGGTTCTTTTAATTGCGTGCATTGTCTGTGTGCAAGTGGAATGTGAGTGTGCTGCTGCGGTTGATCGCTAACAATGGCTCGTAGGATTGTTGGAGACTTTCGCTTTTTTTTTTAACGTAACTCTATGCTGTATCTAGACCAAAACAAGAGGGAAATCACCTGGAATCACCTCAAATCACTGTCTGTCATTTGCATAGGAATGGCTTTGATTGTTGGCAGTTTTGTCAAGCCAGTTGGTTTGGTGATTTTTTGCAAAAGCTTCACAAAGCACACAACCAGCATTGACAGCCGCGAATCACAACATGAGCAAATGCCATTAATTTCCGTCGATTAGTTAGCGACTGCGACTATGCGGAGGGGGCCAATGGGCTGCTGTCGTTTCAGTGAGTTTTATGTGACAAGTCATGAATTTTTATGCTGCTGCTCTGAGATACGAATCGTGCCGCTCAGTGCAGTTTGCAAATTTCGTCATAATCTAGTTGAAGGAAAAACCGATTTTAAAAGTAATAAATCACGGAGCGAGCAGTTATGCAAGCGGAGTTCCTAGTAGTAGATTGTCAATTTTGGGAGACCAATGCAGATGAGTTCAAGAGGGCACTGCCAGTAGAATAGCGGACACAAAATTTAGACGATAAAATGTCAAAGGGGCATTAAATGAATGTGAAAAGGAAAATCTTTGTACAGAAGATGGTGGTCTAAGACACTGTACGACTGGCAATGATCCGCCGGCTAGATATAGTTGGTGTTTGGTTGGCACTTTATTTTTGAAACGGACAGGTGTAAAAAAGTGGTCGTATTTAAATGTAAGAGAAATTGTATATGAGATTTTGTTCCCCCATTGTTTGGTTAGGTTATAGGTATGTGGGTAACACTCAGGTCAACATTGACCCATTGTGATGCCCAATGGGGGAAAGGTTGTCCCTTACCTATAATAACCCTGTCCATAAATAATAGCAATTAATTACTCACTGTAGGAGCAGTGGCTTAGTGGTTTGTGTGTTGGACTACTAAAGGGGTCGAGATTCGAATCCCGCAAAAACCCAAATTCCCCAATAACTCAGGGTTTTTTTCACTGTGCCACCTCTCGCGAACGTCTGACAAACATCCGAGAGTATAACTGTCTTGAAAGAGCTTCTCAATTAGCCGTTTTGGAGTCGGCGTAAAAATTGTAGATCCTTCCATTCGTTAAAAACAAAAAAACAAATGAAAAAAAACTCACACAAAACGAATGGTTGTGAGAAGCGTGGAAGATGTGTCTCCCTAGAAATCTGTACCGTTTGTGTTGGAGACCTGGGCAGTGACATAGGAAGTTCGTCGTGTCCTCAAGAGCTTCCTCATCGCCGCAGCCTCTACAAAGTTCTTCTTTCGTCAAGCGCAATTTCTTCATGTGGTACCGCAGAGTGCTGTGTCCTGTTAGGATTCCTACCAGGATGGGAAGAGATTTTCTATCCTTTCGTATGAGACTCTCGGTTCTGTATCATTAAAGGTTGGCCATAGCATTCTTATGGTACGACAAGTTTCTAGTGCAGCCTATCTAGCGTTCGCCATGGCCTTTCTCCCTGCTTCAAGCTTGAGTGAGGAAGGCGGGATGTTCACCGAGGGATCAGCTTGTTCTGTTACTGCTGCCGAATCTTTCTCATTGTTAATAGCTAATTTTCCATTGTTAAAATGTTTTTTTTTAATCTAGATATACCATTTTAGAGAATGTCGGTAGAGTAGTTCTCCCACTTATGAAACTCACTGTCAAAAAATTCAATAGGTATCGCTCTATCCTTTTTGTGTTCGTCCGCTTTGAACTCAAGAATTACTGATCCAATTTATGTGGTTACTTGTACATTTTAAGATCTATATTTGGGTCAGGTTTTGCATAACTTCTCCTTTTTCTATCTTTTCTTATCTCTTCCATCTTCTATCTTCCATCTTCTTCTGTATAAATAAAAGGTAAGCTTCGTGTTCGTATGTTTGTCGCCTGTGAACTCAAAAACGAATCGACAGATTTCGCTTAAAATTTAGCAGTTCAATCTTGTTAGTGCCGACAGAGTTTAGAAAGTAGTTTGAGTGCAATCCGACAGGTGGCGCTGTTACTCTTACATTATTTAGATTCTAGTACGTTTATCTGTCTGATTTCGCATATCTCGAGAACCACTGAACGGATTTTGATTCGGTTTTCACTATTATTGTGAATATTTCTCATTAATTTGTTAGAAATTGTTCTACATATGGTCTAAGTGCCTGATAGTTGGTTAAAATCGTCCGTCAAAGAGAGGCGATTGAACAACGCAAACTCAACAATGGGATGGGATTGATAGGAACGATGAACTGGGTCGAATTACCGTATCAGCCACTGAATTTTGTGAATTTTACAAGAAAACCAATAACAAATTCAGTCACGTTTTACTCGATCACGAGTGCGGTAATTCAACCCCTGGTTCTAGCTAAGTTCTCCCTCTTATTTCACAGACGTCAGACAAACAGTGCCCACTGCCTGCAAGTGTGGCGAACACTCCGCCAGCTTTATATAATTTTAAGTTGGGGAATCCGCTCAGGTAGGACATCATTTACCACCCGAAATACGATGTTATTCGCACGATTTTATACCCAAACCTAACCCATAAATAACTTTCCCAAAACCTATCACTTTTACTTGGAAAGTGTTTTGCGGAAAACACAATCACGAACTAAAAATTGCTGGAAACGTAAAATTGAATTGTTCCTCCATATCAGGCGCAGCTATACATATCCGCCTTGCCGCACATGGGACACAAGACACAACACACAATAAACCGACGAATTCGAGAAAAGTCAATAAATCTCTGACACTGGTGCCCATCTCTGCCCGGGCACTCGTACGGAATGCGTTCTAATATGCTCGCAAGCGTGTTCCACCGCACTATAAGCGTGTGTGTGGATACTGCAGCAGCAGCACATGCTCTTAGGAAGCACAAAACGTGACGTATTTATCTTGCAATTATTGATTGAATATTTACCTGTCCTAACTGCGGGCACGATGCGCTCTTGCTCTATGCCTCCGAGTTTCACTTGGGCTAATGGAGCTCTAAGCTCTTATGTCACTTTGGGGGAAAGTGGATGTGTATTGTGAATTTGTGCTTCATTTTTGCATCTATCGCGTGGATACGCTGCTTATGTGTCGATTTCGAATGCGCGCATCCTAAACAGTTAAATTGACGCTTAAAACACGCTGCAAATCGTACGAGTTGTCAATTGTTGATTGGCTCTCTGTGGCCGCTGAGCTGAGGGATCTCTTTCGTCATCGCAGAGGTATCGCTCTTTGTGTGTGACTAAAACGATCATAAGATCTAAAGTCATGACACATGGTGGAGTAAATATTGTTATTACGACAAAGATGATGCGGTGATCTGCCGATTCCTTGAGATGACATGGTTGCCTCTCTCACGGATCGGTGTTTTCTCGATGGCAAACCATTAGATGGTGGGCCTCTTTAAGTGAGCGAATGGGTCTTAATGGCTGAATCATGGATGAGAATTTTAAGTGTTTGGCTTTTTATTGGCGGGCGCTTTGATGGGTGTTTCAAGTGTTTTTTTTTTTTTTTTTTCGAAAGAGAGAACCTAATTAAAGTTTATTTAAGATCTTTGCTGCAGACTGTTCCTGCATGGGTTAGGCAAATTGCGGGAAAAATGCGGGACTAATTTTTGTGACATTTTCTGAGTAGTAACTAAGCGGGGAATTTATTTATTATGCTGTGGTGGCATTTTTTCTCTTTCTCGCTTTATATATCGACGAAAAAAAAGTCACAACGTGACACAGATTTGTCTACTAGTCCAGTTGGAAACATTTCCCAATTAAAGACAACTTTAGTTGTAAAGGATGAATGAATGGCTGGAAGAATCGGACGATTTCCATTAAATTAAAACTAAATTTGTTTTTCTATGAAATTACTTGCTGACCCGGCGAACTCCGTTCCGCCCAAATTCGTTAGTATTAGAAAATTCACTAATTAAAAGAAATTCAAATTCTTTATTCAAAAGTTATATTAAATACAATAGAAATAACTGAAGTATAGCAATATCGATGTATTTCAATTTAAGTTGTTCAACAAAATGATAATTGAGCCGACTTTTAATTTCAAATTGTGAAGCGGTAAGTCCGGAACATCCAAAGAATTAAAAAAATAAAATTTTTAAATAATTTTTTGTCTTGTATTGGAAGTGACGTAAACCGCCTACCGTCACCGCTCTTCCTTATGTTCGTAGACTTTGAGAAGGCCTTTGACCGAGACAACCGCGAATGGATCTGGAAATCCTTAGATAGGAGAGGGATTCCCCCGAAGATTGTTGCTGTTATAGAGGAGTCCTATCATTTCGCAAAATGCTTCGTTCTACATAATGGACAGCTTTCCGACGCTTTCGAAGTGCGACAGGGAGTGAGACAAGGGGATATTCTGTTGCCAACCCTCTTTCTACTGGCGATAGACGATGTACTGACTGCCACCGTATATATCCGTATATCCGAGAAGCTAAGCCACCTGGATTATACCGATGATATCTGTTTCCTGGCAAAAACCAACAGCGGGATGAATGAGATGTGTCAATCACTGCAAGTGAACGCAGAGATGGCTGGTCTTAGGATCAATTGCAACAAGACCAAAATAATGCACACTGGCCGCCCGGCACATCAGCCCATTATTCTGAGACAGACACCTATTGAGGAGGTCAAGCAATTTAACTATCTAGGCAGTTTTGTTTCATCCGAAGGAGGAACGGATCTGGATGTTAATAACAGAATAAATAAAGCCCGCAGCGCCTTTGGAATGTTATCCTCAGTATGGAACTCCAGTCAAATTTCCCTACGCACCAAGTTAAGGCTCTTCGAATCCAACGTCAAGTCCGTACTGCTGTATGCCTGCGAAACCTGGAAAGTCTCTACCTCCAGCTCTAGAAGACTGCAGGCATACGTTAACCGCTGCCTGCGATACATCCTTAAGATCCGATGGTCGCAAGTCATATCTAACCAAGAACTGTGGCATATAACGCATCAAAACCTGCTGAATGCAGAAATTAGACAGAGGAAGTGGCGCTGGATTGGCCATACGTTGAGGAGACCAAACGACAACATCGCGAAGCAATCCTTCGAATGGAACCCTCAAGGTACACGGCGAGTTGGTAGACCAAGAACAACGTGGAAATCAACCGTATTGGCAGAAGCAGCAACGCAGCGTTAAACGTGGCCACAGCTGAATTATCTGGCTGCAGATCGAGAAGGATGGAAGAAATTTGTCGCCGCCCTATGCCCCACCCGGGGTTGATTCATATATATATTGGAAGTGACACTACCCGTTTCCTATCTATTCTATTTTTTCCAAGGTGTTATTCTATTATCAGGTTTGAAGACAAATCTGCGATCGTCTAAGTTCATTTTCTCTATCACCGTTTTAAGCGAAAGCGTTGATTGCATTATACAGGGTGTCCGCCGGGAAGGTATACTATTTTGTTTGTTTATAATTTTTGATTTAATTAAAGAGAATGGATCTTATATTGATACATTTTTATTTAATGTCGCCAGTTATGTATGGAATACAATATCAGGTTAATGTCCGCCTCTGTTAGTCTCACAAACGCGAGCCCTTTTGAGCACATTTTTCATTACATTCTTACACATTTAACGCGGTATTTCATTAATTTCATCACGAATATTTTGTTTAAGTTGCTCAAGCGTTTCTGGTTTATTTGCATAAACCTTGCTTTTCAGATATCCCCACAAAAATAAGTCCAGAGTAGTCAAATCAGGCGACCGTGGAGGCTAATCAACATCACCATTTCTTGAAATAACTTGTTGTGGAAAGAGGTCTCGCAGTAATTCCATTGTAATCCTGGCTGTATGCGATGTGGCACCGTCTTGTTAATACCACATGTTAATCAAGCCCAAGGCATGAAGTTGTGGCGTTAAAAAGTTTTCAATCATATCACGATATCGCTCGCCATTCAGTTACCGTCACGCCGTTTTCATTTTCAAAGAAGTAAGGTCCAATGATTCCTCCTGACCAAATTGCACACCAGACTGTAACGTTGTGGTCCATGCTTGGGCCTATCATCTACAGACCCTCTTTTTTCGAAATCATTCACTACACGATAAATAGTGCGTTTTGTTGGCACGTTGTTTCTCCCAAAAATTTCACGTAACTTTCTCATCGTCACAGTAATCGAAGATTGATTTTGAGCAAATGTTTTAACGATTAAAACACGTTGGTTTATCGAATATTTTTCCATAATAAATTTGCCACGTGTCTACTTCACGACTGCCAAATATGAACTGTCTAGACTAGTGTTTACCAAAATGGCGGCAAAACAAAGTAGTATACCTTCCCGGTGGACATTTTGTAAAGGGTTTTCCAATAAGAGGTGTTATTGTGCATGACCCGCTATTTCGGTCGTGTCACTTTTGAAGCTTTTATTCTTTGACATTTGACAAGTATAAACTACGTTATTACTAAAAATGGAACGATACACGCTTCAACAACGCATTGAAATTAGGCATTTTTCTTTGAATACCAAAATAACACCTCTTATTGGAAAACCCTTTATAATTGTTGCAACTGTCGAATGGCATTTTTTCTTACTACTGCCCTCCGCATAGCCTATCGACTTGATTATCCCCCGACAAAATGAAGTACACCTTGTAATATTGGTGTACGTCTTCATTTACTGGCAAGAATGGACCCATCTGATGGCAAATTTGCCCTTGAATCTGTTAATCTGAATTGTGCAGCGTAGAATCCCGTGCCATTGTTAGAACATTTTGTGTTTTCATGATGTATATAAATATTGCCCTGCAAGTCGGCATAAAACCCAGTTTTTTAAATGAGCCTTGTCCCCAACGAAGTCATACGGAAACAGGTGTTGTACTGTCCGACTCCGGAGGTGCCAATTTCACTTTGCCACTCGCACAGCAAAGGCCGTTCATTTCGTCTTTAAATTTCAGCGCGTTTGAATGGAGGCACATAATTGTAGTCAACGCTCCAATATCGAATCGCATCGCCCCCATAGTTTTCTGTTCGTTCATACTGAAAATGAAATGCCAGGTGTTTGAATGACGGAAACGACGCGCGTCTGCCACTCTCCGATTTGAACTTGTACGATTTGACGCAGCTCTCATTATTTGCACTCTCAAATTGCTTGCCTATTAATCTAGTTTTATGCCATGCCCAAGCGATGTCCCATCCTTCGCATTTCTCTTCAGTTTAACTTCGCTGATATATTTTTTGTTGACTTGCTTGCCATGTTCGTCGGCCAATATTTGCGAGCGTTCGTCTTAGCATTTTAAAAAAATCACTGAAATTTACTTTTCAACAACTATTTTTGTCCGCGTTTAAACTTTTTGCATTTCATTTTTACCTTATCAGTTACATAAAAGCAATGAAACCATCACTGTTGACAAACGTATTATACATTAATCTGAAATGCTCGATTTTCTCAATAAAACCAAAAAAAATCCGCACATACGTAGTTTTCCAATTAATCTTTGACATAGTAAGGTCAAAATAAATACTTTGTAGGAAGAATCATTGGATGCCAAATCAGGACCGCACGGCGATTTTCCGGAATTTTCTCTCTTCCTAAACCTGATATACAGCAATACGAACAAAACCAAAAAAGAATCACGAAAATCGGGCCAGGGGCTATCTGACAGTACAATTTTGCAATATTTTTAGATTTTATTCATTTTTTTGACAGAGGGGGCAGTATTTTCTTCGCTAAGTATTTTCACTTTGACTCATTTTTAATTTATTCTTGAGGCAATTCGTTACCTTTATTAAAATACTAGCTGACCCAGCAAACCTCGTTTCGCCCAAATTTGTTAATTTGTTAATAAATTAAGAGCATGCACCAAGCACTTGCTAATTTATGTAATTCGACCAATTACAATTCTTTATTCAAAAGTTATATTAAATGCAATAGAAATAAATGATGAATAGCAATGTTGATTTTTTTCAATCAAACCGCAATGATTTTGACGTGTCGTCCAACCTTCCACTTTTTCACTAAATTGACAAACATCCATCGATTATCCTTGCAATGAATTATTTGTCATAGTGAAAGCGAGACGCACGGGAAATTGAAGTCGCACGAATGGTAAATCGTTCTTAATAAGCGAAATCTGCGGAATAAGAGTGTTTGCCTTTGAATTTTCCCCTTAAAATCATCACTTGTATCTCAGAAAAAAAAAATTTTAATATTAAGAATTTTATACTTTGGCCCAACAGTTTTCGTACTTTAAAATGAACCCAAGTACTTAAAATTCTTAATTTGAGAATGCAAGTGTTTTTGTGATGAAAGAACTTTTATTCTTGACTTAAAGATACAAAATGTCAAAATTTTAAGAATGTAAACTGTTGTCTTTAGAACGAGTTGTTAAAAACCCTCAACAATTTAAATTGTGTGGCCAAATATGAAAATATTTAAAATTTTAAGAGAGAAAATTCTTGGTTCAAAAACAATAAATGTTAAATTTTAAAAATATAAATTGTTGACACAAAAACAAATTGTCAACAAAACATAGAAAACAATTGTGGTTAAAATATTTAAATTGGCAGATTTCCAAAAATTTAAATTGTTCCGTTAAGAACTCGTTATCAACATACTTTAAAAATAATGGTTGTTGAAATAAATCTATTTGAATTTTTCTTTTAAGTAAGACTATATAGATAAATATAAACGTCATGACAGAAATGAAATGTAAGAAATATAGTGCAGCGGCAAAACTAAATGTCCAAAAGTTTTATTTAAAAGGTAAACCATACGGGAAACATTTATTATGCTATTTCTATACATTATGTCAAAACGTCTATTTGCGTAAAACCAATGCGCCGTACTATCAACAAATTTTAGTCTCGACTTTAAATTTATGGAAGCTCACAATTGCGAAATTTGTATGAAAAATATTGCCACTGTGAACTACTAAAATTTAAAGGCGAAACTAAAAATGTTTATTGGTAAGGCCCAATATTTTTATATATAAATTTAAACTTACCTTGAGAACATCCCCTAGTTTGAGTAATCCAAAAACTATTCCTTCTCCACACATAAATCAACATAAATATTAGAAATACATATGTACATATTTAAGAGCAACGAAAAATAAAAATGAAACGCTCAAAATTAGGTAGGTGTTATAACGAAACATATATTTTTTCCATAAGCATAAGCAATTTTTAAAAATAACTTACAAAAACTAAAATCGAACAAGTTCTTCAGAGCTGTATAAAGTGACACTTTTTTCACATGTTGAAAAATTTATAATATTTTTTATATAAAAGCAACTTAGTTTTTTTTCTATTTGATACGCCTGAAAAGTTTCTAAAAATAAACTTTTGACTTCTTGGCATATCAAAAAACAATTATTCTCCGAATCCAAAAAGATTTTCAATATTTTCAATACTAAGAGTAGTTCCTGGGAAGCTATGCGACACTCTTCCAATGCTTTTAGCCCGTCACTGGATAATCCCCAACTCACAAATAATTCAAGGGTGTCAGCATCAATATGGTTAATCAACAATTGTTCATTTTCAGGTTGATCCATTTAAAATTCCATTTTAATTTTACTTTTTTATCTTGCACTTTTAATAAAAACTGTTGTTCACGCGCTCGCAATTCATAAGACAATGATGATTGATGATTGCTTTGCTTCTTGTAGTAAGGGAAAGTTTTACAGTTACTTTTTTATGAATTTAAGAATAAATTGTCGTGTCAAGAACTAGTTGTTATCCCAAGAACTTTGTTGTTGAAAACGTAACAATTTTTATTTAAAACTCAAGAATACATTTTTAAAGAAACAGTTGCGATATAGATATATTGCGTACCTACATTTGTATGCAAGCCAACGATGATACAAATATACTCTATGATGGAAGCGTCAGTGTTATTCTCTGACTCAGAATTTGTAGGCGAAGGAAAGAAAGATTAACGTCGCGTCGTGTAATAGGGAAGGGTAGATTGAACTGAAAGGATTTTGTCTTTATCGTCTACGCAATGAGTCAAATTGCAGACCACCAACTCCATTGCGCCATATTTTGTATTTGTCCTTTTCTTACGAAATGTTGAATTGTACATACGTAAGAACAGATGGTTGGCATAATAAACATTTTATTCTCAATTAACATTCAATGGGGCTTTTTCAACAATTTTATGTAGATACTGACTGGGAAATAACAATTTTGTTCTTGGCTTAAGAAATATGTACTTAAATCAGATTATCATACAAATAGTTAACATTTTTCATTGTTATGGCAAGTTCTTTTATTCTTAATAAGAATTGTTAACTGAAAAACGAATTGTTGAGTTAACAATTTGATTTTTTGAAGGATATTTTGTCTCAAGAAATATTTAACAGAACAATTTTCTTGTTGGGCTGATAATTTTTCGTTCTTGAAATTGTTTAAGAATTTTAAAATTGTTTTTACAAGAATTTCATTTTTAAACCAATAATTTAATGAATAATGAGTTGTTGGTGGAAGAACTTTTTTTTTGAGCTAACAATTTTTCACTCACAATCTAACAAGAACTGAAAATTCTTCGGATAACAACGTTTTTTTTTCTGAGTGCGCGATGTGAGATCCTTCACCAAAAAACAAATGCGATCCGTTGTAAAGTTTTCGGTACATACGGACGTCAGTCTCTTTTATATGTAACTGTACCCACCCGGCTTTGCCCGTACCTTTCGTATTAAATCATGCTCAGATTTCGCAAATTGCTTTTTTTGGACAGCGTCCATTAATAATTTTCATTATACAACTTTAGAAATAGCGTTTGATTTTATTTTTGAAGGGGACGTGCCACAATCCGTTTTCTTATCCCGCTTGTGTTTTTCAAAGTTCCACCTATAGGTCAAAAACTATCCTGTTTAACACAGCACATTTGGGCGAAGCATTGTAATGTGCACTCTACAAGATTTTACGCGCCACCCTATTATAAAAGACACAAAACAGCTACGCATATTTCTTAAATGCAGTAAAGCGCATTGCAAGCAACATAACACAGCATCTCTTTTGTCAGCGTTTTATTTGCCAACCGCGAAACCGGTACATTTCTACCAGCAGCAGCAGCACAACGATTCACCAAAGGCAGATGAGTGGTCATTAGCTTTCGAACCACCAACTCGACCAGAAGCAACATAAATTATTGTAAACAGAAATTGTACTGTCTGTAAAATAAATTGAATTTTATAACGTGGTAAATTCGATTGCTTTTCTTTTTGCAACAACGAAGCAAAGCGCAACGAACGTTTTACTTTGTTCATTGGTGACCCCGACGTGATACTTTCACGTGATTAATATACAAATCGTATCATTGTACATCACATTTTGGAAGATTTGGCACCTGGTGGAGGCAGTGCAGAAGGCCGAAATAGAGTCATCTACTTCCTGGAGGTCAGCGAAGGGCAACATACACACACACACAAATACACGCACACACACACACACAACACAGTTTTTAAGTATTTTCAACAATACAAAGGGTCGGTGAGATTAATCTAAGAATTAAATACCTACATCCTACATCCATACTAACACCCACAGAAAGCAGCTTTCTCATAATATACATATAATATACATACACATAATATTCGTATACATATATATAAACATAGTGCGGTACTCTCCCCTTTATAAAAGACATAGTGCGTTTGTAACGGCCAACGGTTTTTCGATCTCAGTCTCCTCAGAACATGTCAGAACAAAAGCTTATAAAGGCAAAATCGAAACGGTCAGTTCTTGTCGGGCAAATTACGCGCGTAAAGACCTTTACGGACGAAAAAATAAAAACCGCTAGAGCTGCTGAAATAGAAGGACGCCTTGAATCGCTAGAAGGCTACTTCAAATCGTTTGAAGCTATTCAAGCTAATATCGAACAACTTGATCCAGACGAAGTCCAGAATGATGATAGGGCAACATTTGAAGAACTCTATTTCGAAACAAAACCATTATTAATAATGGCATTAAATGCACTGAACCAGCCTGCAACAGCTGATCAGAATACTTCTGAAAAATTCGCAACCAATACGCCCACGATAAACTTTATGCTTCCTAAGCAACCGTTGCCTATGTTCTCGGGTAATTATATACAATGGACATCCTTTTATGAAACATTCTTAAATATGGTCCACAAAAACAGTGCGTTAGACAATGTGACTCGTTTCCACTATCTTCGGTCCGCGTTAACTGATGGTGCCTTAAAACAAATCGAATCCCTCGAAATTTCGTCAGCCAATTATGATGTGGCACTACAACTCCTAATCGATCGGTATGACAAAAAGCCCGTTATTATTCAAGAGCACATCAGAAAACTTTTTGAACTAAAACCCATATCAAAACCAACGTCCAATAACATTCGCGAATTGATCGACGCGGTCAACGCTCACACAAGGGCATTGACCACTCTTGGTCGTCCAGTTGTTTATTGGGATGATCTCCTCAATCACCTCATTCTTTCCAAATTGGATTTTCAAACCATTGAGAAATGGAATGATGAATGTGCACAGCAAAGGTTAGCTTCGCTCAGTGAGTTGTTACGGTTTTTAGACAAACGGTGTCGCATATTAGAGGGCAGTACTACCTCCAGCAAGCAACATACAGTTAGACCATCACGGTATCCACCACAACCTGCATCGTTCACCGCTACAGTAACAGGTAGCATCGCTTGTACCTTCTGCCAAAAGGGTACACATGCTATTTATAAATGCTCTCAGTTCTTAGCACTTCCAACGAATGAACGCGTATCTACTGCGAAGCAGCACAGTTTATGCACCAATTGTCTTAGATCCGGTCATATGAATAGAAACTGTACTTCCAAAGGTACATGCCGCAATTGCGGAAAACGACATCACACTATCCTCCACTTGAACAGTGCTGAAAAGCCAAGACCTTCCGCAGAGATAGTAGAGCAATCAATCGAGTCAGGTCCAACTACGTCATTTGCTACTACATTTACAACAACCACCAGCAATGCTCCCAACCTGCCAGCTACGGCTAAACCGAAATACTCAACAGTACTTTTAGCGACGGCGCTAGCTCGGGTCCTCAATAGCAGTGGTCAATTTGTGGCATGTAGAGTTCTAATTGACTCCGGGTCACAACTCAATTTCATATCTGAAGAATTTGCTTGTCTTCTTGGTCTTAAACGGTCATCATCATGCGTGCAAATAGGGGGAATAGGAGAAATAGATACCTTATCAAAATATAAGATGACAATATCGTTACATTCAAATATAAACTCATTCCATACTGAAGTTGAAGTGCAGTCTTTACCAAAGATAAGCCAAGCTATACCCGAAGTATTTGTTGATACCCAAGATTGGCCAATACCCGCAGGGATCCAATTAGCCGACCCAAACTTTAATTATCCAAGCAAAATTGACCTACTGTTAGGTGCACAATTGTATTGCAAACTGCTTTATCACGGGCTTATCCAACTAGCACCAAAGCTACCATCATTACAAAACACGGTCTTCGGTTGGGTGTTTATAGGAGAAGCATTGAATTCAAGGCCCACAAGATACATGTGCAATATTGCCACAACCACGAAACCAGCTTTAACAGCTATAGAGAGCATCCTCAAAAGGTTTTGGGAAATCGATTCCCACGACACGCCTATTCGAACGCTATCCAATGAAGAGCGTATCTGTGAGCTACATTTCTCCGACAACTTTCGACGAGATGATTCTGGGCGGTTTGTGCTACGATTACCGTTCAAACACGACCCAATCGCAAATCTAGGATCATCACTTGAAATGGCCAAACGTCGCTTTTTCTCAATAGAGAAGAAACTTAACAAAGACGAACAGGTTGAGAGACAATATCGTCAATTCATGAATGAGTATAAGCAATTGAGTCATATGTCTGAAGTCACATGTATTCCCAAAAATAACTACTTCTTACCACATCATTTCGTCCTCAAGCCGGATAGCTCCACAACCAAACTAAGGGTTGTCTTTGACGCGTCGGCAAAAACATCCTCTGGAAAATCGCTAAATGACATTCTGCTAACAGGGCCAACTGTTCAAGCGGATTTATTTTCGATTATCATTCAATTTCGCGTCTTTCGATATGTATTTACCGCTGATATAAGCAAAATGTACCGCCAAGTTCTAATAGACCCTAGAGATAGAAAGTACCAAATGATTACTTGGCGTGATTCTGGCGAAACTAACTACAAGTATTATCAGTTGAACACAGTGACATATGGTCTTTCATCTGCTCCGTATCTAGCCACCAGATGTCTACAACAGCTAGCTAGAGACTCAGCGCAATCATTTCCCCAGGCATCTTCAGTATTAGAACATAATACATACGTAGATGATATTATGACAGGTGCAAATGATCTAAATACTGCCATAACCTTACAAAAGGAAATAATAACTCTACTATCCACTGCAAAGTTTGAGCTACGTAAGTTTTGCGCAAATCATCCAGGGTTACTAGAATCAATTCCATTGGAGGATAGAGAAACATTTTTGTCCATTAACGAAAATGAATTCGTAAAAACACTTGGTCTCATTTGGCAACCTACTTCTGATACTTTTCACTACAATTTTGAGATTCCTGAGCACACAACTATAACAAAAAGGACTGTTATATCAGATCTTGGTAAAATTTTTGACCCTCTCGGTATACTTGGCCCTGTAGTGATATTGGGAAAGATCTTCGTGCAGCAGCTCTGGAAAATGAAGGAACTTTCATGGGATGATCCACTTCCACCGCAATTAAGCATGAAGTGGGAAAACTACATTGAAGGAATGGTAGAGCTTAAGTCATTTCATATCCCTAGACTCGTATCTACTTGCAGCCCTAACGAAATAGTTGAATTGCACTCCTTTTCAGACAGCAGCGAGCTTGCATATGGCGCATGTTGCTATATGCGCACTATAGATGAACATGGTAACATTACTACCCGACTTCTATGTGGGAAATCCAGAGTCGCGCCCTTGAAAAGTATTTCAATTCCAAAGTTGGAACTATGCGGCGCTCTGCTGATGGCAGAATTAGTGAATAGAGTGAAGGAAACATTGCAAATCAACCTTAGTAAAATTGTTTTCTACACGGATTCACAAATTGTTCTACAGTGGCTGCAGTGTCCCTCTTACAATTGGACAACCTTCGTAGCCAACCGGGTCACAAAAATAAAAGATCTTACTGCAGACGGAGTTTGGAAACATGTACCAACGAAGGCCAATCCAGCTGATCTCATATCGCGCGGATCATTGCCACTAGAGCTAAGAGATTCTACTCTGTGGTTCAACGGGCCCGAGTACTTACAGATGACATTCAGCGAGGATGAAGAGCATGTAATCAAAATCCCAATGGAATATATGCCAGAACAACGAACAGTGAAAACAGTTTTACTGGTTTCTCATCACAGGGACCTGTTAGATGGAGTTCGTCATAATCACTCTCTGCTGAAATTGGAACGCATATTTGCATATATTTATAGGTTTATACACAATTGCAAGGCACCTACGAATAGATCAACGGGGTTACTTCAACCAACAGAACTACAAACAGCTCTTATGGGAATACTTCGCAATGTCCAACGTATTGCATTTCGTGAATTCTTCGAAGGACGTACGGGTGAAAGGAGTCATATAAAATCACTTTCGCCCTTTATTGATGAGAACGACAACCTCATTCGAGTAGGCGGTCGCATTCATAATTCTAACCAACCTTATAACACTAAACACCAAATTTTGATACCCAAAAATCATATCTTTACTCATATCTTGTTTGTTTATTTTCATGGTAAAAACATGCATGCTGGTCCTCAGTCTCTCCTTGCATCTATACGGCAGATGTTCTGGCCCCTATCTGGTAGACTTTTGGCTCGCAAGACTGTCAACAGCTGCATCAGATGCTTCAGATGTAAGCCCAGAGGAATACAGCATCTCATGGGAAATCTTCCTCCTGAGCGCATTAACCCTGGACGCCCATTCCAAACAACTGGAGTTGATTTCTGTGGTCCATTTCGCGTGTACATACGAGTTCGAGGCAAAACCCCTTGCAAAGCATACGTGTGCATCTTCGTTTGTTTTGCAACGAAGGCGGTCCATATGGAACTGGTGGGAGATCTTTCCACGGAAGCATTTATTGGAGCCCTTCGGAGATTTATATCAAGACGTGGTCTTTGTAGCACAATATTTTGTGACAACGCTACCAACTTTATCGGAGCGAGGAATGAATTGTCAGTACTGGCAAATCTATTTAAGTCCGAAAGTCATCAACGTTCAATTCATGAACTATGTCTGAAGGAGCAAATCGAATGGCGACCCATACCCCCGCGGTCCCCTCATTTCGGAGGTCTGTGGGAAGCAGCGGTTAAGGTCGCAAAACATCACATCACGCGTGTCGTCGCAGATGCATCGCTTACATATGAGGAACTCGCCACTGTTATTGTCCAAGTTGAGGGCATCTTAAACTCACGCCCATTAACTCCATTATCGTCAGATCCCAACGACCTAGAAGCACTGACCCCGGGCCACTTCCTTATCGGTCAACCGCTCTCTTCATTCCCCGAACCAAACATTTCATCGAAAAGGTTCAGCAGCTTATCACGCTTTCGACGGCTTCAGTACATGCAGCAGATATTTTGGCAGCGATGGTCAACTGAATATCTGCATCTACTACAGCAACGACAAAAATGGAATTGCGCTCAACCGAATCTAGTGAGTGGCACATTAGTAGTCGTCAAAGAAGAGAATCTTCCACCTCTCAAATGGTTACTGGGTAGAATAACCAAAACATTTCCAGGGAAGGATGGTGTTGTACGAGTCGCAGAAGTCAAAACTAGTACTGGTCTGTATAAACGAGCCGTAGCTAATCTGTTTCCACTACCAAGTGAAGATGAACATCCAAAGGATGTTCATGGCGGCCGGGATGTTTAACACAGCACATTTGGGCGAAGCATTGTAATGTGCACTCTACAAGATTTTACGCGCCACCCTATTATAAAAGACACAAAACAGCTACGCATATTTCTTAAATGCAGTAAAGCGCATTGCAAGCAACATAACACAGCATCTCTTTTGTCAGCGTTTTATTTGCCAACCGCGAAACCGGTACATTTCTACCAGCAGCAGCAGCACAACGATTCACCAAAGGCAGATGAGTGGTCATTAGCTTTCGAACCACCAACTCGACCAGAAGCAACATAAATTATTGTAAACAGAAATTGTACTGTCTGTAAAATAAATTGAATTTTATAACGTGGTAAATTCGATTGCTTTTCTTTTTGCAACAACGAAGCAAAGCGCAACGAACGTTTTACTTTGTTCATATCCGAAATTTAAAACTGAAAGCAACCATATCCATCTACAAAATTTCAATCAACTTGGTAGCGCTGTTTCGGCCATCGGCAACAGCGCCACTTATCAGGTCCAAAAGTATCCTATCCTTCAAGCGGGAACGAAGAATATAAATCTATAAAATTTCATTGAAATCGGGTGAGTGGTTTCGGAGATCGATTACAACGCCATATAAGGGGTCACAAATCCTATCTTTTAAGTTTGCGTTAACCTGAAATACAACAATACGAACAAAACAAAAGAAGAATCATAAAAATTGACCCAGTGGTTATCGAGTTATATCATCATCATCGAGTTTCATCCCGAAAGAATTATAGGTATGAATTAAGAAGATTATTATTAAAGAAAATTTAATTGAACTGAAAAACGACATACGCCTACAACGCCACATGTTGAGGATTTTCCGACGATGTGCACTAAGAAATTCAGTTTTTGTTAAAAATAATAAATCAATTTATGTATTTTATCAATATAATAACTCCGATCGAAGCATCTGTTTTAAACGATATTTATTTTGTTTACATCCTCGTTGACGATATTTGCAGCACGCATTCTGTCAATGTTATGCCAACGCCATAAGGTTACATCAAAAAAGTTTGAATTGTAAAAGCGCTATGGTTACATTAGATATAATTTAATATGTTGGTTTAGTATTCTTAAATTTTCTAAATTTCCGCGAAATTTTCTTAACTTTTTCTTTCATAAGATTCTTCTCCTGACAATAACAAACAAGGGATTCATTTATATATATATAAATTCAACATTGGCACATTTGTTAGAACAGCTTGACTCAATGCGATTCGTTCGAAGTCCATTTCTCGCTCCAATTCTCGATTAAATGCGTCAAATCAAAGCTTTGTTGCGCATTTCATCTGACATCTCCAGTTCATCATCCGATGTCACAGTGCGAATTCGATGCAAAAATCGTACATAGTAAACATAATTTATTAGAACAAACTTTTTGGGTATATCTACCAAAAAAAAAAAAAACTTCAAAATTGTTGACAACAACAATTTGCTTGGAAAATAATTAAAATAATTGACAACAACAATTGCTTTTAAAATTCAAAATATTTTTTTTTATTTGAAGTGTCACTACTTGATTTCTATCCAGTTAATTTTTTTTTCAAAGTGTATTTCCCCATTCAAACTTTAATTTTCTTTCATAACATTTTTCTCCTGACAATAACAAACACAGCAACAAAAGAATTAACGAAATCGGTCCAGCCGTTTGTGCGTGATGCTGGGACCAAGGGAAATAGGGGTTCATTTTTATATACATATATAGATTGTCAATCGAAATACGCTACTATGGGTATAAGTCTTAAGATTGACCGCTGACAATCCCAATAGCCTGTGTGAGTGTGGCATCTCTTTCTGTCCTCGAAACTGTAGGCGGTGTAAGTATAGTGGCCAACTTCGAACTCTGTGGCAAAAGTTTTCAAATTAAGAAGTACATACAGCTCGCCCAGTGGCCCTAACCTACTCAACGCCTTACAATTCCCGATTCACCTAAAATCATTAAAAAAAAAGGCTCCAAACTTTGTCCAGACACCATGCGTTGTCACTTAAACTACTGAAAGGAAATTTCATAGGGCAGGTTTCAAAATGGGTTAAGGTAGGTTGTGGTCTGTCTGCCACAAATTTGACAATAATTTTTTACGAAAATTGGATGGGTCTTTACCATCCAGAGTTACTTGTAAGTCTTTCTATACTCACTACAAAAACTTGTCGTACTCTTGCAAAAACAAAGACCCATCCTTACATATAGGTATTCTTGCAATTCCAATTGACATTCTTCGTTCGATTTGACAAGACGCGATATTCGAATACAAGCACTTTATAAGCAATTTACGATGAGTGAAATTCAATTAAAGACCTATGTCGACATTGATCCACCTATGACACCGAGCCGACTCTTCTGTGTGAATACGCCAATCCCTGAGAACTCCTCCAAAGTCCGAAGCCATACACAGACACACTCCGGCTTGAAGAAAACCATACAAACCACAAACCCAACTCATTCGAATTAATCGACCGGGTAATTCCAATGAAATTACACAAAACACCATCAGAGCGGAGCCCAAGAACACAATGCTCGAGGAGGCTGTCCTGTGCACATAGCCATTTGTGCAATGCATTACATTCACACATTGCAATTGAATCGAAAGTGTTATTCGCGGTCTGTGTTATTGTAGCGCGAATTGCGAGACGAGAACACAACCATTTCGAGCCGTAATCGTCACACATCCCCCCAACTTAAGTGGCATTGACAACACAACTGCCAAACAATTTTAGGTCCATATCCCCGGCCCGACACCACACCACAACCGATCGGTTCCCATTCCCAGTGCAGCGGCCGGCCAGCACCGCATCCGCCGCGACGCGATGAACATGAAGATCACACTTTAATTGCCCAGTGCTCTCTGGCGCTCTTTGTCGCCGCTCTCTCTCGGACGAGTGCAATTATTCTTAGGATGGTGGCATAAAACATCCATGGATTGGATTTTTTTTAACAGATCGCATCCAAAACATCCTCCAAACAAGCGAGAGGGAGAGGGAGAGCGCGAAAGCGAGAGAAGCGTAATTAGTTAATGACTTTGATATACGAGTACGCGTACGAGAGTGTGGTGCCAGGAATGCTGCTTTAAATCGCGGAGGCTGTCCACTTGAACATCGACAAAGGACGTTTCCCAACTGCACCGCGCCGCTATGTGAAGGATCATTAATTCGTTCGAGAGCCACATCCCCCTTTCCCTGGCACAATTAATGGGACTGTGGGGCAGAGCCTTTGGGCAAAGTAATTTCCCTATGGCCGCACCTTTGTCTTGGATCGGGATGGACAATACCCACTCCTGGATTTGCCACCATAACCAACACCACCAGCGCACTGGCTGCTCTTTACCTACTCCTGTAGTGTACAGCATCCGGCGAGCCGAGCCGAGGAGCAGTCCTAAAACTGATTTAATTAAAAAAACATCAGTCGAGGCCTTAAATTAAATTCCGTCCTCGTGTAAATTGGTATCGATGTCGCGCGATGTAAATAGCCGTAGGTTGCAAAGTATCGCTGAATCCGTGTCCAATTTAAACGATTCTGGTCAGCGGCGCGTTACTTACCGATGTTTGGCGTTGGCTTGTCTGCGGTTAAATATTGCAAGTCTACTACTTGTCTATCGACAGGGCAAAACGAAAACAAACAACGAGATGTTGTCCCTACTCAAATTTGACTTATAGTCGCGTCAGCTGCTCCTGTACGAATAAATTGCGAAAAACTTTGCCCCAACATGTCGAACAATTTCACGCATCTGATAGGAAAAATTCGTGCAATCGTGACGATTACGAATACCCAAAAAGTATTTTTATTGACGAAGTGGTTCAGTTTTCCTTGTAAGGAGTTGTTACTCAAGAACAAGATTGGTTGCCAAATTATATCGCAGGCGATTCTTAAGAGAGCGACACGAAAGGTCGGGGATCGAAATGCAGCTCTAAAGTGGATGACAGTGCATTTCCTAAATATTAGAGATGAAGAGATTGGAACAAGCTTGAACGTCATTATTTCCATATGGAAAATCTGTTTGTTGGTGGTTAGTGCTAGTAAGACGGACTGAGGAGTCAAGTTCGATGCACAGCAAAATACAACGCTAGGCGCAATGACGAGCCGATCCATAATGTGACCGTCAGCATATCAAAATTTACCACGAAAAATGGCACGTGTATGGCACGATCGAGGTATTCTTCTTTTTAAAATTAGGGTTGGAGCTGCAAAGCAGTGATCAGCGAATATCTATTTCAAAGATATCCCGTCTGGATCTGGACGACATGTATGGTTTCGAAAGTATGGAATTTAAAGCCATATTGTTGGAACCGCAGAGAGATATTTGCGTGAGTTGGACTGAAGAAGGCCCGAAGGTCGATGGCTAGAAAAATTGGTTTTAAAAAATGTGCTGAAGTACCAGCAGTTTTGACCAACTATCGATACAGCTGCTCTCAACCTCGTGTCGGTTTTACGAATGATTAGCAGTTCGTGATTAAAATGTGTGCATTTTGAGACCTAAATGAAAACGAAAAAAGTTGAGTTGCACCCTTTTGCTTAAAGGTTTTAGAGGAATTTAGTCCCGACTTCTTCACAAAAATCGCTATGTGCTTCAAATAAGGTTCAAAAGGCTGTAAACCACTGTAAAAACTACTTTTTATTTAATACTAGCTGACCCATGCATACAAAGAGAGAAACAGATTTTGCCACATACACACACAAAATTTCCTCCACTGAACTCCGGGAAGATCCAACGATCTAACTCCAATCGAACATTTTACTTTTTTGAATTGTATAAAATTTTTAGTTTATTGCTTATTGTTCGACTTCAGGATAACGTACAAAGATGATTTAATTAAAATTTTTGTAAATAATTGGAGTTTGTATTAAAAATATCCCATTTCATTTGGATGAGTCATTCCAAAGCTAGGAGCTAGAAGGTATTCGAGAATTATAACTTTTCTTAGATATCAGCTTAGATTTCCGCTTCCGGACAGCGAATAATCGTAAAACATATCCTATAACCTAATCTGGACAGTTTCCAATGCAACTGTGAAAACCGGAATCAATTTCGTGCAGTACTTTTTGAATCTATTCATAGCAAACAGTTTACAGCTGGAAAAAAAGTTACAGTTTTATTATAGTAAGGATTGTTGATATTGGATAAACTAATATAGATTAAAGGAACTTTGAATATACTCAACCTCGCACCCACGACCCACCCCGTAATCTAAAAGTAAACCCAGCAGGGGGGTTGCTGGGGGGCATTACCCCCACATAAGTATTCCATGTCGGAAGGGTAACAATTAATAAAAAAAAAATAGTTTCGGGACTTGTTTCATAATGAAATAAGACCCCAATTTTCATTAGGAAATAAGGCCCCACAAAAGGAAATAAAACCCCAAATTTTATTAAAAATAGTTGTTGTTGTTTCCTGTACACGTACAGTCAAACCCGCTTAATTGAAATGACCAAAAACATTAACTTCAATTTCAATTAACAGGGTTTTTAAATTAAGCGAACCCCGGATAACTGAAAAAAAATTCAGTTAAGCGGACCTCGGATAACTGAAAAATAGTTTCAGTAAAGCTTACCCTGGACAAGTTCCTCATCAAAACGAATTGGTAATAATAATAATACTACAAAAAATGTAATAATGTAAGAATTTACATCTGTCATGTGGAATGTGGAAGTTTAATAATGCAAAAAATGGATGCATTCAACGCGTGCTCGTTACTTTTTGCATTTTTTTTTTTCAATTCATGTAGGTGCGTTTACATTTTCATTCCTTTCATATAAGCGGAGTTTTTTCTATGAAAAGTTATAACGTTTTAAAGGAATTGTGTTTCAGATATCCGAGCTTTTCACTTAAGCGGGTTTCAATAAAGCGGAGTTATTTGTATGATTTGTTTTTTAAATACAAGGGGATTATTTATAAAGTTTAAATAAGCGGGTTTTTCAATTAAACGGATTTTAGTTAAGCGGGTTCGACTATATAATTTTTTGGGGACTTATTTCATTTTTATATTGGGTCCTTATTTCGCAGAGCCGGTTCAAAACGCCGTTCAACTGGATACCCCTGCATCATTACAATAGGTTCAAAGCTTCGCTAATTAAAAACGAAATACTCTTTAAAAAAACACAGTGGAGGCAGCATCTTTGATGTGGGTTTTTACTTTTAGTACAATTGGAGGGATCTACAAACCTTGGCCAAATCCAAACGTCTAACTTGAGAGGCTTTCTTCAAACTTTCTGTATTTTAAAAGGGGCTTAGTCAAGGTACACTTTTGACGCAGTGCCTCTCATAATGATTAATAAATAGTTGACAGAACATGTCCGTGGCGATCTTAGGCTTGTAGCCAGAGACAGTACTAAGACCCCCATCTTCTGCCGATTTTCCGTTACTTGCCTACAAGCTATATTTCTATGGGGTGGTACACGCTAAGTGCGTTAGTATTGTTACATAGAAATTCGTATTGACAAATGTCACGTAACTTCACCCACAACACTTGCACCTTGCGTGTCCCACTTCCGCTGTCGGCAAAGTTGCTGCCAGCGTTCATAGAATTTTGTCAGTTAAATTTGAAATTATTTGTTACGTGTAAATAGTATTTTATTTTGGGAATAAGTGCACTTTTGCTGAAAATATTTATGAAAAATGATTACTGCAGAGTGGTTGTAGGAAAATAAAAGCATTTTGAGCAATTTTATTTCAGTCATTTAAGAAAAATTTACTCATGAAATCGAATTAATTAAATCGTGTTAATAATATTTGTTCTAGTATATACAACATCTCATTTAGATAGCATTATTAACTAAACAAATTATATTAATCGTGTTTTAAAAATTTATAATAACCAACCAATAGCATTCAGTTATCTTAAAATGTGGTATTCCCGAACTTTATCACATTCCCCCATGGTTGGTAGCAGTTGGCAGCATTGATTTTATATTTTTTGTATGTTGTTGCATGTCACACGGATTCTAAATAGACAGACTGAGGGGGCCAGCGGCAAGAGGATTGTGAGTTGGGGGTCTCAGTATTGTCTCTGCTTGTAGCTTCTCATAACCATTGGGTTTGTCTGAGCCAAAAAGAAGGGATGTACATTGTACAATTTTATACCGATTGCGCAAAGGACTATTTGAGAAAATCTTTCATGACGGTTATACTCTCGGATGATTGTCAAACGTTCGCGAGAGGTGTCGCAGTGGAAAAAAAACTTAATATGGATTTTTTTTTTCGCGAATCGAACCAGTAGAAATGCATTTTCGAACTAAAAAAAAGGAACAAAATAGCAAAAAACTGTGCCAGGCTCTCGAAATTGCAACTTTAGTCGCTCAACAGTCACGCTGGCGGAGACTGTTCATTCTTATACAGTGATGAAGAATTGCTTTGTCACTTTCGAAAAGAGTCGAAAACAAATGCATGCATATACCAAATAGGGCACCAAATTTCAAATCAGCTGTCAATTGTGAGGTGGCTGACACCTTTTCCACTTCTTATACCAAGAAATTTGTTGAGTAAAAATTCGTAAGATTCTCAGTGGAGGAGTAATATCTTGCTCTCTCGATGATTGTCTCTTTAACGAATTTTTCCAGTTAAGGAAAATTCAGTGTTTACAAATATTTTGGACTTGATTTATTTTGGTCTTTTTAGCTACAGTTGGTCATCTTTTTATTCAGTTTTCGATACATACTTTATTTTCAAGTGATGACCGTGGTTGAATATCGTTCAAAAATTCGATATTTGCATTCGATTTTTTGAATTGTTTGAAAATTTAAAAACAAAAATCCGCTGGTTGTCATATTTCTGAACTTTTTTGGTAAAAGATAATAACCTAATTTCTATTGGTAGATAATTTTTATAAATTTTATTTCCAAGCTAACCTGGTTGAGAGACCTACGTCTGTGCATTTCAGCAACTTATTTTACTTCGCCTTCAACTATTTCAATATTTAGGGGGCGCAGTTTAGCATCTAGAGTCATGCCTAGATAATTTTCCGTATTTAAGAATTTTACTATATTGTTGGTAATGTATATTGGAATGGGTGGTACGTTTTTATATGTAAAATTAAAATAGACTGACTTGACTTTAGGTGATTAAATCTAGTCTGCCGTTTTTTATTCCATTCTGTGCCATCGGCATTATGTTGCTGTAGTGATTTCTCCGCTAACAGGCAGATCGCTAGTGGATAATAGGTATAGCACTGGCCCTAGAACACTGCCTTGCGGGACACCAGCTTGAATTTCTCTTATTGTTGAGTACCTACTCTGCCTTTTGTTTAATTCTGAAGAATCGATCTGATACGTATGACTCCAAAATTGTCGAAACTGCTACTGGCAGTTGCTTTTGTAGTTTGTGGATCATTCCTTATTCCATACTTTTTCGATAGCTTGTGCTATATCCAGAAATATTGTAGAGCACACTTTTCTCTCTTCGAATGTTTTTTTTTTTTTTTATTTTATCTGTGATTCTAAGCACCTGATCATTTATAGAGTGCTTATTTCCAAAACCAAATTGGTGACTAGCGATTTGTCGAGCAATTTTTTAAACACTTTGGACAACATTGCTTCAGAAAAAACACTTTTTTTTTTCATTTTCCCTGTTTCTTGTGACTTTTCAGAATTCTGCAGCGGTCATCCTGTAAGCTAGATGTTGTAAATTAAATAATAAAGATTAAAATTTTAGCAGCACGCAGCACGCGGCTTTTAAGAAAGTTTTTTTTATTCATACAAAAATGGCTACTCTGCGCAACCAACTCAAAAATAATGCAAAAAGTAAGAAAGAACTGATACATTCACAGACGAACAGCCGCCGGCGCCGTGGCCAAGGCCGAGATGGAACACCTCATCTTCAAATTTTAGAAAAGACCAACCACTGTATTTTGTCTACCTCTCTCTCTCTCTCTTTAATTGCGACCGATGGATGAGAACAGCACGTCCTGCCCAGGACTGGATATGTTCACAGTGCAGACGTTTTTAACACTAGGTATGAAGTGGCTGTTTGCGAAACGCTACTCAGATGATACACTGGTCGTTTGTGAAACCGCATGGATCTGCCAGTAAGGGGTGAAGAAGACAGGGTGTGCCTCAACAAGTAGGGATTTTGAATAAGTTTCACGGGCTTGGCAATATGTCAGAGGTGACAACTTCAAGGTAAAGCATTCTTCTTCCATGCAGAACAAGTTGTGGACTCCTACTCCTGATTTCTATAGCTCTTTGGTTACCCTTATGTGACACATCGGGAAAGTACTTACATTCCGATTAAAGTACTCAGTGTTTTGTATCCCAACAAAAAAATGGTTGTCACCGCAAAACTCACTACCCTACCCAACCCAGTCATTGACTAATTTATTCCGTTTAGCGAAATATAAATACAGTTCCTTCTTCTTCTTGTTTTTGAAGCCGCTCAATCGCCACATCAATTACTGGGAACTCGAAAATAACCCCACACCATGTCCGGCTAACTGATGGCGTTAAAATGAGGCCACATTTCGCACCCACCTAAAATCCATTAAGAGTTGCTTAAAAAAAATGGCAATAAAATCCTCCCCGAGTAGGCGTACAAGACTACAAGCCTCTCGAAAACAATTCCGTTAAGGCCATCTCTCAAGTGAAACCCAAATCCGACAGTCACACCGTTGTACGTGTTTCATTAGTTGCGCGGCATATTAAATTTCCAAAGGACGACACATTTCGATGGGTGGTGTTGGTTGAGCCCAAAAAAAAAACACAAAAAAAAGGGCGAAAAAATCAAAAATCGAAAAGCGTTATAATAAATGAGCCCGCATACGCCTATCCTGACCAACCCAGGCCTAACTCAGCGAATTGTGGTACGAAAAGTACTCATTGGCCACTGTCAACACATAACCAGATGTGCAATTTATTGTGCCAAACTCAATTATTTAAGATCCGCCCGAAACGGAGGAACCCAAAAATGCGGTCCCAAGCCAAAAACAACCGATATGACCAAGCACCGTGCAACAACGAGAGAGCGTGCGGTGGCTCTGTCTCACTCGCGCAAGGGAACCAGGAAGACATCAACCAAAAATAAAAATGATTATCTGGTCGGACTAGGGGGAGAGAAGTGTTTACTGGGACGAGAAAAGAAAAACGATCCTTACACCAAAAACAATGTCCAACGACACTTTCAATGGCACCATCCTCTTTCAACATGCGGTAGACACTCGGCGATGTAGTGATGGTGATGGTGATGATGATGGCCCAGAAGAGTTGTTTGCGCTTCCCTCGAATCGCACTACAAATTTGGTCGCGTTCGCCTGCCTGACGATATGATGGAGTACCAAACACATTTCCTCCAGCCACACAGAGGCTGAACGCAACACCAACAGTAACAGTCCTTGCAGACGACTTTCACATTTCCGCCACAGTCGCAGGAATATGTACATCCGCCGCTGCTGTTGCTCCACCGCCAAAAACTCAATTTATATTTCACCAACAAATTATGGTTGGGAAGGGCGAGCGCGCGCGGTCCAACATGTTCCGCGGGTGGCGCGGGGGCCACAGCTTCGCAGAAACAGAGTGCACTGAAAGTCACACGTACCGTACATGGGTAATCCTGCGTGGCCCTGCCCAAAAATGCTGGGTTCCTTCTTGAGTGTGGGTTTTCCGATTGTTTTTTTTTTTTTATATTCTCCTCTGCGCCTTGCCAAAAAGCTGAACCTTCCTTTTTGGCAAAACAGTGCGAAGAACAAGCAAAGAGTCCAACGACCGAATGATGGTTGTGGACTTGGTTGCATTCTTCTTCGTTATTTCTCCGAATGTCACTCGGGCTGGACCCGAAAATTGTGTAAATCGCAGCGACAGTCGGGAGACAAGTTAACACCATCTCATGCCACAGCGCACGGAACGTTTGTATTAACCGACCGTAAAACTAGAGCTGTCATCGAAGAGGTGGACGCTCCACTCTTGTCGACCTGCTACTTTGTGTTGTGTTATGTCGCAGTCGCTGACAGTTTGATGAATTAAGATTTTTCGCGTTCCTCGGAGGGTCATTCACCGAAGTGCGTCCGCGTCGCAACATCTGTCTCTCTGTCTCCCTCTAAGTACATGCTAACAACGTGTAAATTCAATTACAACCTCCAGGGGGTGGTGAAAGGTCAACGACGCGCGGCATGACAAATATACCCCGAACCATTGTTACCCGTCCTCCGTACAGGAGGAATCAATAATCGCGATATCTTCACGGGTGAGGATTTTGAAATTTATTTTCACTCCCTTTTCGGTTAGTCCCTTGCGCTAATCTTTTGGGTCATCGTTTGTCCGAGGATCTTCCTCCATAACTTACGCTAGGGAGAAATTAACGAGAAGAGAAAATCCCAATAGCAGAACAAAATTATTAATAAAAATGATCAACGGTCCAGCACTTGCAGGCAGACATCCCTAACAGGAGCAGCAGCGGCCTTTCCTGCCGTGGAAACGGACAAAAAGCAGTGCTAAGCCTTCGGGTATAAATAATCGCAAATGTACATATTTTACGCGGCGAATGAGAGGGAGACTTTTCGCCCAAAATGCGGTTCGCACGTCGAAACGGGGGAGCGAAATTGATTGCTATTGTCACACCTCCTCCTTCTTGCTCACTGCGATTTGGAGGCTTTTGTTGAAACGATCAAGCCAGTGCGCTATACTATATGTGATGCGGTTTATGTGTATGTATGGTATAGTGAGGCTGGGAACTTGGACAGATTTATTTTACTGCTGAACTTTTACGTGGCTCTTAAGAGTTTATTTAGCGGAAATTTGGCCCAGATGCTAGAGCACCTATGGGAGGTATGGGAGGATGGATGATTTGTGAATCGGGTATAGGTTGGCAAATGCGATCGTGGTTTGTGTTTTGGTGGCAAAAACTAATTTATGCACTTCTGTGCTCAATTAAATGGCAGTCCGATGCACTTATCAATGCAATTCCGTCATGAAGGCACCTTTTAAAAATCATTTTTGTTACCACTATTGATCGTGGACATGGGGAGGTGCATTTTTAGACCAGTTTAGCAAATGTGCACGACTGGGTCGAAAGAAACATTCTCACTCGAACTCATATTATTTTTAGAATAGGTAACTTCGAGGCAGCAGGTGCTCAATAACTCAATTAATTATGGCACTTGCTTTTTTTTTCATTTAGAAAGCAATTCGCGTTTTGTATGAGTGGGTTTTCTTATGCGCATTTGGGGTTAGAATAAAAGCTACTACTACTTTTCTGCAGGAGCTTCACTATACCCTTCCAACAAAATAAAACCATAATCTGTGTTACAAATCAGTTCTAATTAAAATTATAGTAGATATTTCGGGTACCAACTATTTAATAAGTTCTTACACACAATTAACGGGAGCCAAGTTGAAGTTATACATTTTGCCATTAGAAATCGACTTACGCTAAGTTTTCATCGGAGACTAACTCCGAGATTAGAATCGTTTTGGTATAAGTCTAGAGATTTATCAATGATAAATTATCATACCAATTTTAACTTCATAAATACGAGATTAAAGCTATTAACGAAAACCAAACAGGTTTGCGTTTACAGTCCAGTTTGTGAACACACTCTCCACAGCACGGAAGGTCAAAAATGTAAAACAAACAGAACCGGATATGACAGGAATGAAAAAGAAGACGTTAGAAATAGAAAAATGGCTTTTTCTCTCGTAAAACGTAATTTTGTCTCTCGAATGGAGACGGCGGAAAATCCCTTTTAGGCATAATTCCGATGCTATAAATATATAATCTGGTACTTTGATCAAAGTCGTTTCACTAATTTTCATAGCTGCGCGTCATTCTTCTTTTTCAATTATTTACTTACTCACGAAATGAACCTTGAGCTAGAGATTAAAAAGGATTTAATTGTCTATCGATCTGCCAACATTTTGTTCAAATGTAGGTTGCACTTCATTTGTAGGTAATATAAGAATAAAAACTTCAATCGGGGTTGGCATCACTGGTTGTGCTGAAGTATCCAATTGGGTAATTTGGCTAAAGTATTTTACCTTTGGCTCCGAGCCAAAGAGAAATGTCTCACATTTATCTCTAAACTTAATCATAATTTTTGGAAAAAAAAAACATGTTAAAAAATAAAAACACGTAATCAGAAAATGAGAATTCACGCCACGGAATGCATAATAGCTGGTTAAAAGATTCACCAAGTGAACGCGCCCATACATTTTGCATTTATAAGAAACATTTTAAAGAAAGATAACTGACTTTTGTGGAATGGTTTGGAAAATGGCTCAACTCAAAAATTTCTTCGGAACAACTCTGCTTCCAGCTTCCAGTTCATTCTAAACACGACAGAAATATCCGGAATTCTTATATAATATGCACAAAGCACAATTGCACATACACGACACGCACTTTCAACAAAACACAGGAAAATGTTTGTTTCAAATGTACATTTAAAATATTTATCTTCTTCTTCTATCTATCTTCTATATATATAAAAATAACTTGCGAAATGTGTGTGTGACAGCCTGCCGACTGCCACACACACCCGATTTTTATTTAGGTTTTTTTGTTGGTTAATAGATCATGCAGAGAAGGTTTTTATATTAGTATGATACATTTTCGAAAGAAGGCGCAACCGCCATTCCAATAAATTCAATTTTGTACACTTTAAAAAAAAGGAAACTGGATAGAAATCGAGTAGACGCTTCAAATACAAAAAAAAAAATATTTTAAATTTTAAAAGCAATTGTTGTTGTCAATTATTTTAATTATTTTCCAAGCAAATTGTTGTTGTCAACCAATTTGAATTTTTTTTTTAAATATATAGGTACCTAAAAAGTTTGTTCTAATAAATTATGTTCTATGTAACATTGAGTAACTTTTTGAAATGAAGTAAATACTTTGATTATACAATGATGATATGGCCGACGATATTTTGCATCGAGTTCGTAGATACTGTGACATCGGATAATGAACTGGAGATGTCAGATGAAATGCGCAATAAAGTTTTGATTTTGATCGAGGATATTTTTTGTGTCTGCTCATGAGTGGCAATCTGTTGTGCAAATTGGGGATGCCACAGCCAAATCGTTTAATGCAAGACGCATTTAATCCAAAATTGGAGCGAGAAATGGACTTCGGTCGAATCGCATTGAGTCAAGCTGTTCGAACAAATGTGCCAATGTTGAATCAAGAACAAAAGAAAGTGGACGATGAATTGATGCAAGCAGTCGATAACGAAAATGGCGGAATTTTCTTCCTTTGATGCGCCACAAAATGTTTGCAACTTTACAACGACACCGGAAGAATTAATCGTGAATGTTTTCCCGAATATTGCTCAGAATTATATTGACCATGATTGGCTGAGTGTAAGAGTGATTTTGGCTGCGAAAAACAAGAACGTCGATCATACAAATCAGTCAACTCCGTGATGGATGAAAACGAAGCCACCAACTATCCCAGTTTGTTGCGCAACCTAAATGAACCAAAACTTTGTAACGGTACGCGTTTGATTGTGAAGAATTTAATATCAATTATTATTCAAGCAACGATTTTTATTGGCAAATTCAAAGGTGAAGATGTTCTTATTCCGCGTATTTCACTTTTTCAGAACGATTTGCCGTTTCAATTTCCCGTATGTCTCGCTTTTGCTATGACAATTAATAAGTCGCAAGGACAATCGCTGGATGTGTGTGGCATAAATCGGTGCAGGGAAATAAGTCCCCAGGAATTAAGTCCACTGAGGGACTTAGTTCCCACCTAATGGGAAATAAAACCACTTTCGTGAAGTGGACTTAGTTCCCATGTTAGGTGGGAAATAAATTCCGAAACCTCTGAGTGGTTTTATTTCCCTTTTAATGTGAAGTAAATTCTCACTGTCGACTAAGAACAAAGTTAAGTTAAAGAGTCAAGTTGGTACTTTGCAATTTTTATTAACTAAAGAGAAATTAAATTTTATCTTAGGCAGAGCAATACATGTAAAAAATTTTAAAAACGAAATTCGGTTTGCAGGACTCTGAAAGTAATCAAAGAAAAATCGACGCTCACCATGACCGGTTGTGCGAATTTTTTGCTTTTATTTTCTCAAATTTTTTACTTTTATTTTCTAAAATTTTCGAAGGCTACAAAATGTCAATATATTTTCTCAAACAACTTTTTTGTTTTAGCCTTCGAAAATTTGAGAAAATAAAAGTAAAAAATTCGCGTGAATTTAGTCTCGTGGACTTATGTCCCTGCGCCAAAAATCACCGCAATTTTTCTTTGATTATTTTCAGAGTCTTGCTAACAAAGTGTATCCAATTCTAAATGTTGGAAGTTAGTTCCCTCGTCTTATTTTTGAATGTGTACTAAGTTCCCAGAAGAAAGTGAACTTAGTTCCCACCTTACATGGGAACTAAGTCCACTTCACGAAAGTGGTTTTACTTCCCACTAAGTGGGAACTAAGTCCCTCAGTGGACTTAGTTCCCGGGGACTTATTTCCCTGCACCGCATAAATCTTGAATTTCACATTTCGCACCCGATAATAGAAATAGAAAAAAAAATGTTGTATACCATAAAGCGCTTCAGTGAAAAAGCGGTAGGTTGGTCGACAAGTAATTGATTTTATTTACTTTTGAATAAACAATTTGAATTGACCGAATTACATGCCGATATCATGTACAATTTATGTACATACAATTAATGAATTTGTGCGGTACGAAGTTCGCCGGGTCAGCTAGTTCACTTATAAAACAATACTTAAAAAAGGTCCCTGGAACTTTTTATGCATAACGGCCTCTGCATGGCTTCAGGCGGCCCTGCCTCTGTCTGCGGCTTGGTTCAGTCAGTATGGAGAAATTAAATAAATTGCACGACTGAGTTCCACGAAACTTTCTCGATCTTTGCAAGTTTAACATACAACCATTTACCATAACAAAAAGCAATTTTAAATAGAAAGAGAAAATAGAAATCGTATAACAGGGTTCATTGGACTTTTATTTATCCCAATAGTCATTTTTAAATTTTAAGCACAACCACAAAATGTGTATAGAGTGTTGTTAGAACTCTCTCTTTATTTATCCCACGAAGCGTGGTCATTTTTCCCTTTTCATCCCACTCAAATTCCTGTTAAAAATCCACGATACTTTTTTGCCTCAAAATCCAGTTTTTTTTAAATAAAAAACCACGGTTAATTAACCTTCAGTATAAAAACCACAGTTCGTAACATTACTACGATTATTTTTTGGTACTAGACAATTTTAATAAAAGAATATTTATATGAGGTGTTTTTTTTTATGGACATTCAGTGTGTTGGTAATCATGGTGAAATAGGTAGGAGTTTTGATGAAATTTCAGCAAAAATTTATAGTTTGAATATTTTTTGTTAGATTCCTCAAATTCCCACGATCTTGTGCTTTTTCCCTTCATCCCACGAATGGACATTGAAATTCCCACAAAAAGGGAAAAATCCCGCGATATAATACCACTGTCTGTACACACAAATGCAATCGATTTGAAAAGTTACATATTGCGTTGTAAACAAATTATTAAAATTGTTTAACTGTTGTAATTTTATTTTAAAATTGAATTAATTTATTATTTGAACCTCCTTTTAGAGGGATATAGGCTTATAGCTTATAGGTCGACCTCCAGAGATTTGACGGCAGTATCTAGTCCATGTGGGTAACACGAAATATGGTGGGTGAAATCGCAAAAGCATCAACGCCTCACTGCGCGTTAGATAGGGCAATCACATTTGAATAAGACTGTATGTATAAGTGGATTAATGTCTTTTCTGTTACCAGTTGGCGTTAAAATCAGATATCGCTAAAACTTATTTTAAAATGCTTCTTAAGACCCCATGAAAGCTATAAGCTTTTTCAATCATTGCCACGCCTACTTTTCGGAACCATTTTCGACCTTAATGCATTTTTTTCTGACTGTTCTATACCTTTTGTTATTTTTATTATGATTATTATTAAAAAGTAAATACATAACAGTTTAATTTCATCTTACAGCAATAGCTACCTGGGCCTTCGGCTGATTCAAGTTGTTATTTCTCAAATAATTACATAAAGAAGAATCCTTAAGGGAGCCAACACTTTCTTACATATTTTAAGCTTTCATTCTGTTTCTTGCTTCATTCAGAAGCTAAGCTGTTGAAGTGTCTGTCATTTTCTCTGTCGGAGGTAGCAGCGAAGCGCAAGAGAAGTATCTGATTAGTGTTTTAAAAGTTATCAGCGACAACAAATTTCTAAGGAAATGCACGGATGAATGATGAGACACCTTGTGCGAATTCCAAGTTGTAATCGGTGTTAATTAAATAAAAGAATATTATAAACAGTTTTATATATAAATGAGGCAACATTTTAAAACAGTTAAAACGCTCGACATCATTTAACAAAAAGTGAATGGTCCTACTACTACTAATAATTTTTTTTTTTTAATCTTTAGCTTATTTTTAAGGTCACAATATTCAATTTTGTAAGGAAACTTTCGCGATTGTGAGTTCGGAAAATTTAGTCTGGACACTAAAAATGATTTTTAATACCGCCGAATGACTTTTTCTTTATAAATAGGAATAGATTCTGGCTTGAACTACTTAGTATTATTAATTTTATCAGAAACCACTCATTGTCAGATTAGTTTCTGTGAAAAGATAAGTAAAATATTTCTAACCTATATTTCAAATAGAAAGCAAACTGGAGGCACATCTTGCCCTCTAACAATTTTTTTTTTTTAATTTTGGTGGGGGCAAACGCCCCCATTTATTCGGCTTATTACAAGCTATAACATTGCTTAACTACTAACTTACAAGCTATTACAATTAAACTAAGACTAACTTAAATCTACTACTAAAAGCTAAGGATGGTGAAGGAGGTCAATTTTAAGGGAAGGACTACTGCGGTTGAAGTCAAAAACAGTATGGTTTGAATTAACCTTCCGCAGCGGAAGATACGGGAGATAGGTTCGTTTGACCCATATGAGGTTCGGTGAATTGGTAAATAGAAGAGACGGGGACAACGAAGATTCCGAGGGTTAGTGTTAAAGGAGATAGAGTTGTAAAGAGACATACAGTCGATGGAGCCTGAGAGTAGACGGTGGATAAAGAGAATGTCTGCTACGTCTCTGCGTTCCTCAAGGGTATTGAGGTTAATAAGTTTGAGGCGGTCTTGATATGGAGGTAAGATTAAGGGATCATTCCAAGAAAGCCCCCGAAGCGCAAATCGAAGAAAACGACGTTGGATACTCTCAATTCTGTCTATATGAACACGTTGAAAGGGAGACCATGCTTGGCTAGCGTACTCGAGCAGGGGGCGAACAAATGTGACGTACAGAGATCTGGTCACGTACGGGTTGGAGAATTCCTTGGACCATCTTTTAACGAAGCCAAGCGATGAGTTGGCTTTAAGAATTATCTCATCAATATGCGAGCGGAAATTAAGTTCCCTGTCGCATAATACACCAAGGTCACGAATAGATTGGGCTATGGATATAGCTTGGCCGTGGAGGAGGTAAGTTCGAGGAGGAGACTTGTTGCACTTGCGTGAGAAGGTAATAGATTGGCATTTGGTGACATTGAGTTCAAGGCAGTTTTTGAGGCACCAGGTGGAAAAATTATCTAGATCTATTTGAAGGAGACGGGAGTCGTGGTGTGAGGAAATGGATTTGAAAAATTTTGTATCGTCAGCATAGAGAGAAAGTGCTGAGTGCTGAATGACAGTTTCAAGGTCGTTAATGGTTAGGATAAAGAGAAGGGGACCAAGATGGCTGCCTTGGGGCACGCCAGATGTAGCCAGGAAAGGGGCCGATAGGACGGACCTGAAGCGAACACTGTAAAAGCGATTTTCCAAGTATGAATTTAACCACTTTAGCAAAATAGGTTCAAAGCCAAGTGCTGACAATTTGAAAAGGATTAATTTATGGGATATTTTATCAAAGGCCTTACTGAAGTCGGTTGTAATGACGTCGACTTCTTTACCACTTTCTAAGGCTGAGAGTGTAGAGGACACAAATTCGATGAGGTTAGTAGTAGTTGACCTACCTTTAAGAAAGCCGTGTTGGGTAGGGGAAATTAAAGACTTGCACTGAAAGCTTAGGGCTTCGTACAAAATACTTTCGAGGAGTTTGGGTATATGTGAAAGTTTAGCAATAGGTCGATAGTTAGTAACCTCGCTCTTTAATCCCTTTTTGTGAACTGCTGTTATAAAGGAAGATTTCCATATCTGAGGGAATTCGCCCTGAGAAAGCGACAGCTGAAAGAGGTTTGAAAGCGGGATGGAGAGATTGAAGGAACATTTTTTAAGAAAAATGGCGGGAAGACCGTCAGGACCAGGTGAATATTCATCATTAAGTTTTTGTAATTTATTTTCAATTAAATAGGGTTCAAAAGTTTTTTTTTTTATAGTTAACGAATCGGAAAAAAGATTTAGGGTCATTAATAATGTTGGCTTGCGCGTTATGGAGATATCGCTGGTAGAGAGAGTTATAAACCTGAGTAAATTGAAGGTATGAGCCGAGGTAATTTGAAAAGTCAGAAAAAGAGTTAGTGCGAAGGAAAACAGCCCATAATTTATTACGCTTGTTGCGTAATGAGCGAAGTCTTCGATTATACCAAGGCGGGGATGTAGAAGATGTTTTAGGGCGAGTGATGGGGACATAAAGAGAGATAGAGCTAAATAATTCTCTATAAAACATGGAGAGGGCATCATTTAAAGACAGATTGGTAAAGTCAAAAGAGACTCTGCTAAGGTATTCATTGATTTTGCGGAAGTTGGCTTTATGAAAATCGTAGGAAGGGTGAGCTGTAGAAGGTGTGGGCTGCGGTGGAGTGTTATGAAGAGAGAAGAAGTGGGGGGTGTAAGTTATCAATAGTTGACAGCAATAGAGGAGAAAGTGAGACAGAGGAGTTAATGGGATCAGAGGTGAAGATAAGGTCTAATTGCCTACCCATAAAGTTTGTAATACCACTAACTTGGCATAGACTTGAGTCGGTTAGGTGATCTAAGAATATTGTTCAATATCTCTCGTAACTAAAAATAAACACTTGTCCAGTCATCTTCAAACACTCGTAGCCGTAATAGTTTCGCATTGGATAATCACGTCCATTTTACGTCCTTTCCACTAGCCCAAAGGTGTGAAACATTCCCTTATAAGGCCAGACATTATACCTATATTATTCAAAACTGAACTTTGATCGAGTCGGACTCAGCTGCAAGTCAATTACAAGAACAGAATCGAATACGTAATGCAGTCTGCTCTATAAAGACAACAAGATCTAATTCAAACATCAATGGATGTTAATGAAGTGGGTCATGTTTGCACGTTTTTGTATAAACTTTGTATAAATTACTCTAGAAATATGGTCATACCGTGTCAGCTGGTTATGTAGTAAAGGTAATTTATTGACGCGGAATGGCTTGGCAAAAGATATTATAGAAACTGCGTTGGCTGAGAAATGTGTTAGGTACTCCCAATGCGAAAATAAAAAAATAAAAAATTTCCTATATTATAAATCGATTGGCGGCTATAATGTCTTATTGTGCATTCGGACTAAGGTGATTGTGATGAATATTTATATTTTTAGAAGCCTCTGTAATCTGGGTAACACGATATCCAATGTTAAACTGTCTATCTGGCGGAGGATTTCAATAAATTTACTGGCAAATTGATGCACGTCCATTTGTAATTCAAAAAGTGACAGACAATTTTTATAATGGGATAGCTGTTGCCCCATGGATTACAAAATTAGCGGGGTGTAGGTTGCATATGCTTGTGGATAGCAAATTTGCTAGAAATTCTCAGAAACGTTTTAGAAATAAAGAATTGTGTTAACGAAAAACCTTATTTTGTGACCAAATTAACTTTTAAAATATATTCTTGGCTGCGCATGCTCTTAAGTGTGAAGGTCGAAGAGTGCTGGTGGTCGATTCTGGTTCTGTGAAAAAGCGAATTGAATAAAACGTTTTCACATTCGCTTTCAAACATTGCTTTCATTTTTTCGATTCACTCGGTAGGTACTAAAAAATTGTCGCGACTGTATCCAACAGTCCCGAAATATGTGTATGTGTAAACACCGTGCGTGCGGTATGTGTGAATTGTAATAACCGTATTCTTGATATATTATGAAATAACAAAAACATGCTTTATTTCACATCAACAAAAAGCTGAAATTAATATGCCCCAGCTCATAAATGTATGCAATGATAAAATTAATGCAATGATAAAACACAGTGACGCATATCCGTCCCCGCAAGTTAAATGTGTGGAATTACTCCACCAGATTCCAATAACGCGCGCTTAGATGTTAACACATCAAAAAGAAAGGTTAGGTCAGGTTCGAGTGGCAGGCCACATCAAGTGCAGCCTCACTTAGGCCAGAGTAGGCCCATTGTGATACCACAGGATAATTGATTTCAAAATCTACCCGTTGAACCAACTGGAGCTAAGAATAAAGCGTTGAAGACAGTTGATGCCTACATTTGCGAATTCGCTGAGATTCGGGCTCAGCACGTGCAAAGGAGGTGAGGAATAGTCTTCTCCTCCTCCTCGTCCATACAGCTTCTGCAGAAATCATTTCAAGGGAGGCCCAACCTGAGAGAATGCATCCCCATCATGCAGTGTCCCGTATTGATACCTACTTAAGTGCTTATCATGGATCTTTTCAGTGTTGTACAATTTTTAGAGCGTTAAATGAGTGAGACCATCATCGTGCTGAATTCAATATCGCACACTGTGTGTCTGTTGTACGGTCTTAGGTTCTCAATTTTAAAACTCTCACTTAAAACATTCACTTGCAAATGAGAACGTGAAAAAAAAAATATTTATATGCAAATTTTTGAAATTTGGTTCCACATTTTCGTAGAACGAGCATTGTTGCCGAAAAATACTCCCATAGTAGTAATGTACTACACAACCGTACTCGCGTACTCCTACCTTTCACTCCTCCTTTATACCTACTGGTATTAAGATATTTAGTGAAATTGGACTCCTTGGCAATTTCCAAGGCAACAAAAATCTGTAAATGTACAAGGTGGGCCAAAAGAGATGACCCTATTGGAAGACGCTCTTATTTTTGCAAATGGCCGCCAATGTCAAATCTGTTTTGACATTTGTGGACTAGACAGATGTAGAATACAAGTGAACACGCCATGGAGCGATAAACTCCCCAAGAACGTGGAATAATTTCGAATTTTCGATTTTTCGACCAAAATCATAATGAGCGATGAGCCTCATTTCCACCTCAGCGGGTACGTGAACAAGCAAAACGATCGCTTCTGGGGCAGCGAATATCCACGAGTAATGCTCGAGGAGCCATAACGCACGCTCAAAGTTACTGCATGGTGCGCTGTTCGCGCTGGAGGAGTCATCGGGCCATCTTTTTTCGAGAACGCCGCTGGTCAAACGACAACAGTAGACGGTGCGCGCTATAGGGCCATGTTAACCGAGTTTTTTCTGCCGACATTGGACGAATTAGGACTGGAGGACATGTGGTTCCAACAGGACGGAGCTACGGCATGCACTGCGCGAGCCACAACCGATATTCTGAAGGCGGCGTTCCCGTGTCGCCTCATCTCTCGTTTTGGCGATTTGCACTGGCCCGCAAGATCACCCGATTTAACCGTTCCAGACTTTTTTTTTTTTTGTGGGGTTTTTTGAAGTCCCGTGTTTACGTGAACAAGCCCGAGATCCTAAAAGCCCTCAAGGACAATATTCGACACGAATGCGAGAATCTGTCGCCCGTTATCAGAATTTATAATTTACTAGCTGACCCGGCGAACTTTGTTTCGCCCATATTCGTTAATGTAAATACTCAGCATGCACTATTCAATTCAATTCAATTCAATTTATTTGCAATAATCTTAACACAGAAAGATACAGTATCTTCTAAAATTGTGCAAGCTTCAATAATGTATACATATGTTACTGTAGAAAAAAATAGGAGATATGCACATGTCCTTTACGATTACGATACACGATGTATAAAGCGGAAGTTCATACATTTGACTTAAGGAGAAACATGGGAATTCAATATTGATTCCACAAAATTCCAGCGATAGTCCTTGAGACTTATTAATTATCATAGCGAAACAGGAAATTGCCACGCTTTAATACGAATAGCAAATCTTTCTGAATAAGCCGAATTCGCGGAATTATAATGATTTCCTTTGAATTTTTCACTCGAAATCGTCGCTTTTTCCATGACATGTGATTTGAGATTCTTCACAAAATTTCGGTGGATTGAGGTTGCGCAACAAAATTATAATTGAGCCGACTTTCAATTTCAAATTGTGTAGCGGTAAGCCTGTCATATCAAAATAATTCAAAAATAAAGATTTTAAATAATTTTTGTTGTATTGGAAGTGACACTTCCCGTATTTCTATTCAATCTTCTTTTTTTTTAAATGCGGTTCTTCATGCAAAGTTCCATCCCCAATCCCATCCCGTAAACTTTTATTTTCACGACAAAAAAAAAAAAAATAGCATAAATGTCCTTCCTTGGGTCAATACGAATCCACGAAGCAGGATCCATTCCCCAGTTATGAATGCACATACGGACGACAGTCTTTTTTACATATAGCCGTACCCACCATACCAAAATAGTGTCCTATCTTTCAAACTGTAACCAACCATACACAGCCCCAAAATTTCATTGAAATCGGTTAAGTGGTTTATGAGATTGAACACAGCGCCACCTATCGTGTCCAAAATAGTCCTATCTATCACTATTTTGGACACGATAGGTGGCGAAAAAAATAGTCCTATCTATCAAACTGTACCCGTAGTCGCAGTAGCTTAGTGGTTAGTGTGTTGGACTGCTATGCGGGGGTCCCAGGTTCGAATCCCGCAAGAACCCAATTCCGACTTAGGGTTTTTTCCGCTGCGCTACCTCTCGCGAACGTCTGACAAACATCCGAGAGTATAAATGTCTTGAAAGGGCTTCTCAATTAGCCGTTTGGAGTCGGCATAAAATTGTAGATCCCTTCCATTCGTTCCAAAAAAAAAAAAGCAAAACGAATGGTTGTGAGAAGCTAGGCCTAGGCTCTCTCCGGACCTGTTGCGCCAACTATTTATTTATTTATCAGTTTGGTTAAAATCGGTAAATGCGTGATTCGACGACAAACGAACACATAATATTTGATATTAAATTCTTCATAATCAAACGCGTACCGTTACAAAATTTTGGTTCGTTTAGGTTGCAAAACAAAGTGGGATAGTTGGTGGCTTCGTTTTCATCCATCACGGAGTCGACTGATTTGTATGAATGCAACTCACCAGCGATTTGGTTTTGAATGGTGAAATGCAAGTGATCGACGTTCTTGTTTTTCGCAGCCAAAATCACTCTTACACTCAGTCAATCATGGTCAACAAATTCTGAGCGATATTCAGGAAAACATTCATGATTAGTTCTTCCGGTGTGGTTGTAAAGTTGCAAAAATTTTGTGGAAACTGAATCAGGCCGGTGATTAAGTTTGCTGGAACCACACCATTGGCCATCGCCAACAATTGCCTGGAGAACTCTGCAGCTGACTGGCCATTTTGTAAAGAAACTCGCATGTTTGTTGTCAAATGCCATTTCTTGACGTTTCGCCATAAAACAGACGCCTTCAGGCAAGCATTCAATTCATCTGCCGGAGTTGATCTCGAAATGACAGGCAGCGTTTGACGAAAATCGCCTGATAGCAAGATCATTGCTCAACCGAAAGGTCGCTTATCATTACGTAAACGATTCCGGCCTCCAATCCGCGATTGTAAGCCATTGTGCATTCGTCCCATATGATAATCTTACATTGCTGCAGTACTTTCGCCATCACAGTATTCTTTGAAATGTTCCATGTAGGTTCTTCATCCACTTGTTCGCTGTTTGACCGCCTTCTAACAAAGTAGCCACTATCCCAGAAGAGGCTTGGGCCAAAGCGATCTCAGATCTCGAACGAATTGTAGCCAAAATCAGTAAAATCAGGAATGCATTTCCAGTTCCACCGGGCGCATCAAGGAAGAAAATTCCGCCATTTTCGTTATCGACTGCTTGCATCAATTCATCGTACACTTTCTTTTGTTCTTGATTCAACATTGGCACATTTGTTCGAACAGCTTGACTCAATGCGATTCGATCGAAGTCCATTTCTCGCTCCAATTCTCGATTAAATGCGTCTTGCATTGAATGATTTGGCTGTGGCATCCCCAATTTACACAACAAATTGCCACTCATGAGCAGACACATATCCTCGATCAAAATCAAAACTTTGTTGCGCATTTCATCTGACAACTCCAGTTCATTGTCCGATGTCACAGTGCGAATTCGATGCAGAATAATGTCATCCATATCATCTTTATATCTACTTCAAAGTATCTACTTCATTTCAAAAAGTTACTTAATGTAACATAGTAAACAATAGTAAACCTATATTTCAAAAACAAACAAAAATTTCAAAATTATTGACAACAAAAATTTGCTTGGAAAATAATTAAAATACTTGACAACAACAATTTGCTTTTAAAATTTAAAATATATTTTTTTTTTTATTTGAAGTGTCACTACTCGATTTCTATCCAGTCTCTTTTTTTTTCAAAGTGTATTTCCCCATACAAACTTTCATAACCTCTTTCATCCCCTCCAAATTTTATTTTCGCGACAAAAAGTAAATAAAAACCTGATATACAGCAATACGAACAAAACAAAAAAAGAATTATGAAAATCGTCCCAGGGGTTATCGAGTTACGTGACCATCGAGTTACACCCCGAAAGAATTATATATATAGAAGATTTATTTATGTTTTTTTTTTAACTGAATTTTTTGTTTTATGATTTTTTTGAAATAACGTTAAAAAAGCAAATTTGTGTGCCCACATTTATTTTTGAAGACTAAAAAATGTCTACACCTACTACTATTTTGTTTTCAAAATACTCCCCTTTTTTAAGAGGCAGTACTACCTTATAATATTTCTCTTCGGCAACACTGAATTGAACGAGTTAAAGGGTGGTGAAAGGGTGAAAACATTTTAGTTTCACTTTTTCCCAGAACGAGAATTGAGGCCTAGTTCTTATACGGATTTATTGAGGCCTAAGTGAAGAGCGAAAACTCAGTAAGCTTTTTGGAATATGAACAAATATTTACAACAGTGGAGTTTGAACGGAAGTGGCATTAGATTAATAGGCTACACGATTTGTAACAAGCTAAGCCTTTCAAATTTCCTTAATAGTTTCTTTCTTTTGAGTTCTTCAACATGGAGGTTCACGGCTCACTTTTTACATTCTTTCAGGGCGCGTTCGTAGGTACTGGTCGTACCGACTACGGCAATATTTCGAAAACGGTTTTTATGAAACTTGGACCAGCTGAAAGGTGACTTTCCGCGGATAAATTCCCACACAATAATGATTTAAACGAATGATTTTAAAACGAAAAATATAAAATCAGGGCTAGGTTAGGTTAGGTTTGTGGTCCGGCGAGGAAAATTCCGCACTGCACTCAGCTTAAGTTGAACCATTAAAAAAACTCAGGGTTGCTGATTTGCATTTGTATTTTTTCATCCCTTGAAGTATTTGCTGATTTAGCATAGGCATAGGTAGGTATTTTTAAAAGGTTTCCCTTCATTTTGTACAATTTTTCGCACGAATCAAGGCTGGCTTTGAACAGTTTTTGACAAGATAGATGATTTTGCACCATTAGATCTTTTTTGGTCCTTATAAGTCTTGTAAGCTGTGCCTTTCCGGCCACAGAATCAAGAGATTGATAGGCATCATTCTTCAGTTGATTCACCGTTGGTCTCATTGAGAAAATAAGCAGGAAGAGGCGAAGTACTTTACTGCCTTGCAGTTACGTGAGAGGGGAACCCTTATGCCGTGGTCTAATCCCAGAAAGGACCAACCACTCAATTGGAGACTGATCAAAGACCACCTCGGAGTGTACCCCAAATCCCTACCAAAACCACATGCAAGATCCAACTAATTACTTGACTTGCCTCTCAATCAGGCACATCCCACCGAATTCCAATTTTTCCCACATAAACGGTTCAGATCAAAGAACGCACACACAGTACCCACCCTCTGGCAGACATAAATCAATCGCTCATCGAACCAAAAGTCACATCGGCTTATAGAACTACACACACACAAACAAAACCTCTTTATACTTTATTAGCCTCGTTGGCGCGAGTGTCACAACGCCAGTCATGAAGCCATGCATTTACTCCAAGATGGTTGCGCCAAGGACTGCTTGTGTAGGTGGCCCAAGCCACCAACTGAATAATAATCCAAACAATTGGAAATGCATAAATTATAAATCACATTCGGCCTGTGCACCCCGGAACGCCCGCCTCATGCGATAATCGCAAAATTCTCACCACCGCATCATCAGCATGCAGAGTGGTGCTGCTGTTGCAGAGCAGTAGTTTGGTAGGAAGGGATCACCACGAAGTGCTCCAGCACGATTTATCTTCTCGAAGCAGGTACATCAGCAATTTGTCTATTTAAGTCGCAACGGACAGAGAGTGGAGGCCAACCTTTGCCTATCCGCGGTGGCGGCGTAAAAATGCAAATTCTATTGTTGCCGGCCCCGGAAAAGCAATGTTGCTGAACAAAAACTGATCTACCACCGATCACACAATGATCACAAAAGATGAATAATTTTATAATGTGACGGCGAGTGATTTAAAAGTGTTTTCCATGCCAGCATTCCCTGACCACGAAGGCCCGCAGAGTCAGCAGAGAAAACTGGTAGCTCCTTTGAACATAATGCCACATGCCCATAAACCGACTTATTTCCATAATTCATGTTTAATTCTAGAATTCGTTGGGGCAAAAGAAGCGGGGTATATCCCAGATCCCACCATCGCCATCGCCACCACCATCAGCATTCGATGGCTGCTGCGCTGATGCGAGCATGCCCGACCGCGCGCAAAAGAGATTCGCGTGATTTTTATCTGATCGCAAATTAATCATATTAGTTTGTCGAGCGCGCTCTCGCGCGCACAATGACTGATCCACGGAGGTCCGTGGTCCAGCCGAAGGTGCTGAAGAGATGGTTTCTTTATTTTTATTTTTATTTTGTTTTGTCCTTCTTTTAGGGCAGAGGATTTCTTTTAATTTTGAGGCTTGCATTCGCCAGGGCAGAACATTAAAATTTGAAATCACTTAGACACGACGACAGTTGTGAGAGACACACTCCGTGGTTCGTCGGAAGGTCAAACGTGTTTAAGGGATGGAAGCTGCCACGATTTTATATTTTCGACAACGACAACGTTGTAGTGTGTACCTGTGTAGGACATTTTGCGCCACACCCCATTAATCATGTGTCAATGGCCCAATGCAGTAAGCGATGATCCTTTGTATCGGTCGCGGCCGATTCACTGCAATGGGAATTAGTAAATGCAATTTTGGGAGCAAAAGGTACTCGCCGGCCGTTTTCGTATGCGAACATCATTTTATGCGGTTCGAGAGAGGTCTGCTTTAAGTGATGGTTCCTTGGGCTGGTCGCTCCTGTCACCGGGAACATTGCAGAATTTTCGGGCGAAATTAATGGGTGTCGCCGTTCATTTGAGTTGTCGTTTAATTGATAAATTAGGCTGCGCGTATAAAGTCGAAGAATTTTGTAACACGTTCTGGTGTTCAGTTCTCAGTTGGTGCGGTAGGGGTCTTCTCGAAGTTTCTTTGATGAGCTACACGTGTTAAGATGTTGACTCGTACAAGGTTTGTGGAATAACATTAACCAAATGCTGTTATGCTGATGAACTTTTTACCTATGTCAAGAGAGTGAGTCCTTAAAACAAGATGGCGGTTCTTTTTGGCACCAATGATAGACAAAGTTAATTCATGCGGACACAGCCAAATTTCAAGCTGACATAGTAAAATTTATTTGTGCGTAGAAATAGATCGATTTACAACTTTCATTTGGTAACCCTGCACGTAGCCAAAGACATCTCCGATTTTTGTGTGGAAAATAAAGTCACAGTGAACTACTAAAATTTAGAGTCTGCCAGACAATAAAATATTGTATTGCACAAAGTGAGGTTAGGCTTCTTAATTAATGTAAAGAAATGTTTATGGTAGAGCTGCGATTTGTTATTATTATGTGAAAGGGTTTGTTATACTGCGACTTGTTGGTCTATTGTACCCCCTGCTTATGCCTCAGAGAGGTATAATCCCTCATCCCTCATGGCGGAAGAAATCCGTCCTATAACACTCTCTCCAGTCCAGATTCATTTAAGAATCTAAGGATGAGAGCTGGCTCCAGGGACAGTATTTCCTCATCAGATAGTTGGTACTTGCCCAAGTATTTCAATCTTTTATGGGTCAGTGCCCCACATGATCCCAGCAAGTGTTCTGGGATTTCACTGGACTCATCGCAGAATCTGCAGAAACCTTCTTCAGATATACCCAGTTTCCTGAGGGGTTCCTTGAGTCTACAGTGCCCCGTTAGGAACCCCGTTAGGTTACGGAGGTTGTTTTTGCTCATGCCGATGCAAGCTTGGAATCTTTTATGGTTTTATTGCCCCATAAGTTTCTTAGCCTGCCTCATGTCCTGACAGATTCTTGCCCTGTTTTTTTTTTTCTCTAGTTTCCTAAATTCTTCGTTGAGGGTGTGATCCCCTATTCCACAGAATGGTTCAGGACCTATGAAAATTTCTGATGCTCCGAGCTGCGATACTAAAAGAAAATTTTCTTCAATAGAACAGGCTATAAGCTACAAGCAGCGATGCCATTATGTGGAGAATTTTCCCCTTTTTGGGGAATTTTTCACTAAATGGGGAAAGTGGAGAAAAATGCTATTTAAAATGGAAAAAAACGAAATACACGCATGTTTATTAATTTGGCATAATTTAAAAATAAAACTCGTGTAGTTAATTTTCAAATAAGCCCCAAACAAAAAAACACCACCGCGTTTATAAAATCTAAGCGCATTTCGAATTGAACACCACCTTTAAGCCTAAACTACATCAAAACAAAAGTTGAAAAAAGTTCTTCTATATATAAAATTCTTTCGGGGTGTAACTCGATGGTCACGTAACTCGATAACCCCTGGGACGATTTTCATAATTCTTTTTTTGTTTTGTTCATATTGCTGTATATCAGGTTTTTATTAACTTTTTGTCGCGAAAACAAAACTTGGAGGGGATGAAAGAGGTTATGAAAGTTTGTATGGGGAAATACACTTTGAAAAAAAAAGAAACTGGATAGAAATCGAGTAGTGACACTTCAAATAACAAAAAAGAAATATTTTAAATTTTAAGGCAATTGTTGTTGTCAATTATTTTAATTATTTTGCAAGCAAATTGTTGTTGTCCACAATTTTGAAGTTTTTTTTTTAATATGTATACCTAAAAAGTTTGTTCTAATAAATTATGTTTACTATGTTACATTAAGTAATTTTTTGAAATGAAGTAGATAGGTACTTTGATTATACAAAGATGATATTATGGCCGACGATATTTTGCATCGAATTCGCACTGTGACATCGGATAATGAACTGGAGATGTCAGATGACATGCGCAACAAAGCTTTGATTATGATCGAGGATATGTGTCTGCTCATGAGTGGCAATTTGTTGTGCAAATTGGGGATGCCACAGCCAAATCATTCAATGCAAGACGCATTTAATCGAAAATTGGAGCGAGAAATGGACTTCGATCGAATCGCATTGAGTCAAGCAAGGAACTGCAAATACATTCCTGATTTCACTGATTTTGGTTACAATTCGTTCGAGATCTGAGATCGCTTTGGCCCTAGCCTCTTCTGGGATAGCGGCTACTTTGTTAGAAGGCGGTCGAACAACATTGAAATTGCCATTGAATATGCAAGTGGAAGAAGAACCTACATGCAACATTTCAAAGATTACTGCGATGGCGAAAGTACTGCAGCAATGTAAGATTATCATATGGGACGAATGCACAATGGCTTACAAACGCGCATTGGAGACCCTGAATCGTTAACATAAGCGACCCTTCGGTGGAGAAATGATCTTGCTATCAGGCGATTTTCGTCAAACGCTGCCTGTCATTTCGAGATCAACTCCGGCAGATGAATTGAATGCTTGAAGGCGTCTGCTTTATGGCGATACGTCAAGAAATTGCATTTGACAACAAACATGCGGGTTTCTTTACAAAATGACCAGTCAGCTGCAGAGTTCTCCAGGCAATTGTTGGCGATGGGCAATGGTGTGATTCCAGTAAACTTAATCTCCGGCCTGATTGAGTTTCCACAACATTTTTGAAACTTTACAACGACATAAATGCGTGCATTTAGCTTGATTTGTTGTGTATTATAAAAGGCGGAAAAATCAAATCAAATGTTCTTCTCAAGATTCATTTTGAAAGTGGCGACAAAATTCTTCCTCGCTGTATGTAATACGGACACGGCCCTAGCGAGGAATCCGTCAAAACGGAAAATTCTCCGATTTTATACAATTCGGAGGATTTTTGCTGCGAGGTATTCTTCGGAATAACTGTTCGGAGAATTGTTCCGACATTTTGTAACGCATATCGGCGAATTACGCTGAAGTTCAATGAAGGCCATTTTTTTGGTTAAATTTTTGACAGGTTCCGAAATCCTTCGACAGAAATCGGTTGCGGAAGCCTCCGAAAGAGTATGCGTTGCGGAAAATTGTTCATTCTTACGGATACATAGGTATACTTGGATTCATCAAAAATAAGTTCGATTAACTCATTTCGTAGTAAATTAGCAAATTACTCGAGTTTATCAGATATTTTAACGACTTTTCGTACCACTTTTTTTAATATTTGAATTATGTATCTGTCATTTTTCATAGATTACTACAAAAACGTTCCCTAACTTTTTCGAAAATATCTCTCTCTATGAGAGAATTTATTCCCACCACTGCCATTTTGACAGTCTTTTCCATTCTTACTACAAAAGTAAAGGAACAGACCTAAAGAGTCCCTATAACTGACATTTGTTTACTCCAGTATTTCTAACTACAAATATATTTGATTCTTTCTAGTTGTGGTCTCAAAATGGCGCTCAATGCGTTATTTGCGTTTTTATACTTACTGAAAGGAAAATTCTGTCCCAAAAAAATAAATATTGAACGGAACTACAGAAATTCACCTTTCATTTGATATATCTTTCATAAAAATCTGTTTCGGAAGAACGCCGCGATCGGTACGACAAAAATGAATATCAAAAATTTGCCTATTTTGAATGGCAATTTTTTTTCCGTTTACTTATATTTATTGTTTAAATTGGGTACATCAAAAAGTGCTTCTTTGTGTTTCTATAAAGAAAAAGGTAATTGTTGTCCCGGAAAAACATTGTGTCGCCGTCATTGTCCGCCGAAGGACACCTTCACTGTAAAGACCCTTCTGCTTTAAACAAATTTTAAGTAGCTCGCTATAAATTGGTCAGAACTGTTAACTTTAATTTCAGCTTTTGTTGGGAACATCTGGCAACATATCCACACTATTGTCAATATATAGACATCCACTTAAGCCCTGTTCTAGCGTCAAGACGGCTTCTTCCCAGTGACAGAGTAATTGCTTTCTCTGTTCGAGTCTCGGATGACAAGTAAACTAATCATCTATTTAGACCATCAACGGACTACCCGCAACTCATACATACCGCCTGCTTATCTGCTCAATCGGTTGCAGTTAAAAATCTCCGCGCTGACATTGACATCTTGTCGAATGTCATTACAGATAAGATCACCTTCCGATCGAAACTCAGCAAATGGAACTATTGCCTCCCTTTGAATAGAACCGCTCGACTCTAATGCGGCAATTTCCCACCAACCACCTGTGCTAGAGCGAATATATAGGGCGACAAAGAAAACACGCCGCTACTCGACCGCACTTCATAATCATCCATAAATTTGCAATAATAATCTGCTTGCAGAGAGTGCTCCGAGTGCTACGCGCTCCGTCGATCGACCGATTGATTAATCAACAAAAATTGGTTCGCAACACACGCACTTGCGGATCACCACCAACACCGTCCTCTGTCGTCTTCTATCAAAATCCCATCTCACCTGACAGTGGCGGATCAAAGCGAAACACAAACAGCGGGCCACTCAGCACCCCGGCTAACTAGCTTCTTCGTCGGCCATCGCCATCATAATCACCATCACCATCACATCATCATCGGCAAGCAGCGAGACGACCTTCATCGATACGACGACGACGCGCGACGGACATGGACGCAACGCGCACGGCGCACGCCTAACCATATGGTAATTGCAATCATATAAACGCACCCCGCGGACAGTGGCTACTGTGTGCGCGAGCGTGCGCGCTGCCGAGCAGAGGATGCCAAGGATTCCAGTGATGAATCCCTGCGATTACTCAGCCAGATTTGTCCTCATTATTCAATGTGGAGCTTCACTTATTGATTTATCATGCGGCGGCAATGGAGGCAACCCGAATCATCACCGCCATAGGTGAGAGGCGCTAGACTCAGTGAGACTCCAGAGACGGGTCTTGCGCTTGCGCAGCCTCAGGTGCGTTTCGCTTCGTTATAATGTCAAAACGAACGCTTCACCTACATACCGGCAGAACACGAGTGTCGGATAATTTGAGGTGTCTTGTCTGTTGGGCTTTTTCTCGTGTTTGGATTGCGCATTCCTGTCTAAGCTCGGGATTATTAATTCGCAAATCAATTTTGATCGTCGTCGTCGTCGTCGTCATCTATGCTGGTGCTGCTTCAGCCGAACCTTAAAACCATTTCCCTCGGCATGGTGTTCCTAATTCCACATCGGCGCGGCGGCGCGCGGCGGCGGCGGCGGCGGCGCATATGGCAATCGCTCTATCGCGCTCCGCGATCAAACAAATATCCGAGCATATGGTAATTATTTATCTAGATGCCATTTGGAGATTAGTTATTCTCCTGGTCTTCCATTTTGGCGGCCGACACACCGGTGCTGGTTGGTGGCGGCCGGGCCGCTGCCTGGCTTTATTCGGGATAGGATTGTTGCAATTTCGGTGGTTGGAGGCTGTTTGCTACAGCTTAGCGCTTGGCGTTGGTAAATTGAATTGCCGGGACGGGACCTACAGCAGAGACAGCAGCGAACAGCGACTATTTGCATGCGAACGAGAGTGTGCTGTGTTTCTGGGTGCTCTTGGGCCGTGTTGTTTCATTGTACGACCACCGAGCGCATACAAATGATCGAATGTTGCGAAAACATCAACCGCTGTACGGAGATTGTACAGGTGATTGCGTTGAAGAGGTGGCATTTGTTTTTGTCTGCTGCTTTGCAGATAATTGAAATTTAATTTTCGGGTAAATTTTATCTAAAATCTTCGCCGTTGTATATATATAGAGAGTGCGGCGCGGCGGTGTAGGTTTTGCGTTGGGAGATACAGGTGATTTCGTTTTGATTAGTCATTGACTTGTTTGACTCTGTGATTGTTGGTGCGGTCGGAATTGGCATGAGGCACGTCAGAGGCATCATCGTTTATTGAATTGATAAGGCTCCATAAGTGCATGCTAATGCTGAGACGAGATCTGCGGATGTTAAGATAGCCACACCTTGATGCAGTTTTAGCTTCTTTGTACTCGCGTATATTGAGCAAGGGAGTGTTGGCTATTCAAAGTTGCATGTAAATCGCCTGCAATTGAATGTCGAAAGCGAAGGCGCCTACATCTGTGCAGCTGCTTGGCTATCTCTGCAGATGATGTTAGTGTCGTCAGATTTTACCCATAAGAGATCAGCGCAAAACAAAATCTTCGACCATTTCCAAACAGACAACTTGACAGTATTGATATTGAGTCACAACTCGCCATTTTTTCTTTCAAAATTTCATCGACTTCATTTCAAAATAAAAACCTCATCTTTCTAAAGGAATCCATGCACCTACTTGGAGTCACAGAAAACACGGGAATAATTATACGACTGAACTACATACCGAATATCACTTAGATTTGCGTCCTTAAGGTGCCTGTTCATTTGAGAGTAAAACAGCTCTCAAGCAGCTCTCGGGAGCAAACTCGCAAGTGGAAATAGCCTAAAAAGTAGTTCGCTTAGAGTTAACTTTTTACCGAGAGTAACTTTCTTCTTCGGAGTTGGGACTTAGTAAATCAAATTGCAGAAAACTTTTCAATCATGCCAAAGACACAAGAAAAGCGACTGATTGGGACTCCTACAAAGAAGCCCTTAAATTATATAAGAAAGATTTAAGAAAAGCCAAACGAGTATCTTGGAGAATATTCTGTGGTAAGATAGAAGAATCCTCCGAAGCATCAAGGCTAAGAAAGATACTCTCGACAAACCCAACTATGTCAAGCTGTCTGAAAAAGACAGATGGCTCTTGGACGACTTCTAGCGAAGAATCGCTTAATCTGCTGCTCGACACCCATTTCCCAGGCAGCTGTAAAGGTATTGCCCAAACAGATCCAAACAGATCAAACTTGCAATGTACCAACTTACAAGGTCTGATCACTAGAGAAAAAGTGCTTTGGGCGCTGCATAGCTTCAAACCATACAAATCTTCGGGACCAGATGGCATAATACCGGCCGAGCTTCAAAGAACATCGGATATCATTCTGCCAACGCTAATGACAATCCTGAGAAGCTGTCTAGATCTGGTGTACATCCCATTGCTATGGAGAGAGGTTAAAGTAGTGTTCATACCCAAAGCAGGTAAATGCTCTCACGTGAGTCCGAAAGATCTCAGACCTATTAGTCTTTCATCATTTCTCCTAAAAACTTTGGAGCGACTGATTGAAATCCATTTACGCAATAGCATTGACAAAAATCGACTGTCAACAGCTCAACATGCTTACACTAAGGGCAAATCAGTAGAAACGGCCCTACACACGCTAACGCGCTCCATAGAAGATTCCCTTCGTCATAAGGAGTATACAATGGTTGCATTCCTGGATATAGAGGGCGCCTTCAACAACGTCGACTCATCTGCAATCGCTGGTGCTCTGGCAGCTCTGAACGTTGACGTCTCACTTGGCAAGCTGATCAATTTGATGCTTAATAGCCGAATTATCAACTCAAGTCTAGGTGAGATATCTTCCAGAAGATCTGTCAGTAGAGGAACACCACAAGGTGGTGTCCTGTCTCCCCTTCTCTGGAATTTAGTGGTGAATCAACTGCTGATATCCCTGGAAGCGGAAGGCTACAATGTGATTGCCTATGCGGACGACGTTGCTATTGCCGTCTCGGGAAAGTACCTTAACACTTTAAAAGAACTTCTACAACACGCTCTCAACAAGCTAATAAAATGGACAAACAGTTGTGGGTTAGGTGTAAACCCTCACAAAACTGAACTTGTCCTCTTCTCTAGGAAATATAAGATTCCACACATTGACCCTCCATCTATAAATGGCACTAACTTGACGTTCTCAAATGAAGCTAAATACTTAGGCCTTATTTTTGATAGAAAGTTAACCTGGAAGCCTAACATCCAAGAAAGAGTTAAGAAGGCCACTGTGGCACTTTTCTCTTGCAAAAAAGCCATAGGGAACAAATGGGGTTTACAACCCCGCGTCACTCACTGGCTATATGTCTCGGTCATAAGACCTATACTCACGTACGGTGTGGTTGTCTGGTGGACTGCCTTAGAAAAAGCGATTAATCGCGATAAATTAAGCAAAGTCCAAAGAACGGCTTGCTTGTGCATCGGCGGAGCTCTCCGCAGCACCCCCTCCGCTGCACTTGACATCCTGTTTCATCTGACACCCATTGACATCTTCAGCAGGCAAACGGCAGCTTCGGCAGCCGTACGCCTCAAAGCTATTTCACAATGGACAAGCAAAACAACTGGCCATGCCGCTATCCTCAACAACATTAGGAACCTTCCAGTAAACATTGACTACACCACACCAGAACTACAATTTGATAAAAACTTCCAGGTCTCCATTCCTACTAGATCATTCTGGGAGGAGGAAGCATCCGTGGATGATGAATCGATCCACTTCTACACAGATGGTTCGAAAACTGTGGACGGTGTTGGTGGCGGTGTCTTCTCTAATAGACTTAATCTTAGTCTCTCCTTCCGTCTTCCTGACTACTGTAGCGTTTTTCAGGCGGAAATAATGGCGATAAAAGAGGTCTTATCTTGGCTAAGGGAAAACGTGATATCTGCTAAAGATATCCGAATCTTCTCTGATAGCCAAGCCGCTATCAAGTGCCTGGAATCAGTTTCCACGAATTCCATAACAGCCCAAGACTGCCGCTCGTCTCTCATGGAGATGGCGGAGCAGTTCAACATTCACCTTTGTTGGGTGCCGGGGCATAGGGACATTCCAGGTAACTGCAGGGCTGATGAACTCGCCAAACACGGAACTACGATACCTCTGCTCCCAATTAAGGATTCCTTAGGTATTCCACTCGCTACTTGCAAACTCAAAATAAAGCTGGACGCTATCGAAAGAACAAATCTTAGGTGGTCAACCGGCTCGACTTGCCTAGTGACAAAGCAGATCTGGCCAAAGCTGGATCTAAAGCGTTCTAGGCATCTGATCTCCCTCGATAGGAAGCATATTAGTGCTACAATAGGTGTCATCACGGGACACTGTCTTATCGGCAGGCATGCAAAAAGGCTTGGCGTATTCTCTAATGATTTTTGCAGAAGCTGTTTTGACGAGGAGGAGGAGGAGACTGTTCTCCATCTTCTCTGTACTTGTCCGGCTCTCTCACAGAGACGAAAACTCCACTTTGGAGCTTTCTACCTTAGTGATCTGAACGATCTAAAAAACATAGACATCCGAAATCTACTACGCTTCATCAGAAGCTCCGATTGGTTCAACGAGTAGGAGGAATGAATTATAGATTCACGTGGTATCACAAGGGACCTTATAATGGTCTAAGTGTGTCGACTAACCTAACCAGTTAGCCGACAGCCATTTCAACCTAACCTAACCTAACTTTCGAGAGGTTTACTAGCGTAAGTACTGTTAAATTGACAGGCACCTTTAGAGTTAGGACACTATAAAACATGTTAGACCTAGGTTCGAATTTGCTCCCACCCGACCCTAAAGCAATCACTTACCATAATTGACAGCATATTCAGAGGGGAGATAAATAAATGGGACTGTAGGATACAGCGGAAAATAATTTATGGTGAGTTCCATCAGCTGCTACACAAGTAGCAGCGTTACCAACACTGAATATTAACTTTTCTCCGATTTGTCTATACTAGAACTTTTCCTTAAAATTGTCATTTGGGGCTCATCCTAATATACGCTTTCAAGTTTGGCGATATTTAGGCTCCTAAGAAATTTATAACGATTTCTATGTATATATCAAATATCCCGAATAATCTCGGGAAAAGCTTAGAGGTTTTCAATGAAAGCTTCACTTCATAATTAACTGAGTTCCATTGCTTCAGTGGTTTGCATCTTATTTGATTGGCAGGATTCAAAGGGATAAAATAGATGATTACTTTTCATGACCTTTTGGAATTAGTTCTGGATTAGTTCACATGGTAGTCATTTGGGTCCGCTGCTCTTTATAGTTTTTATCAGCGGCATTTCGCATGCAGCAAAATATTGCTATTGTTTGATGTATGCGGATGACTTAAAACTGTTCCTTAAAATAAAAAATTGGTGCGACTGTATCCAACAGTCCCGAAATATGTGTATGTGTAAACAACGTGCGTGCGGTATCTGTGTGGCTTGATACACGTCATTGAGAAAAGAGGGAATTGTAATAACCGTATTCTTTATATATTATGAAACAACAATAATTTATTTTCAAACTCTGCGTGAGCCTTAACATGTCTGGGGTACTCTTCGTAGGGCGGAGTGACTTCCTATGGTTGTAAAACTTCATTGATGTCCGTTCTCCTTCTTTTGGCTCGAACTGACGATAAATCCGCGTCATTTATCGTCAGAACATCATTGACAGTTGATCGTGATGTCGTCGGTACATTGTCAGTAATTGTCGCTCCAGTTTGATTTGCGAGACGAGTTCTCCATTCACGCGAGCGTTCAGTACTCGTTTTCCCAACCTTTTTTTCCGACTTTCAGAGGTTTACTTGCACGTAAACGCGCCCTGTAATCTTTTGCACGTTCTGCATCTGTCTTTCCCATATCTGAAAAGATTTTAATGCATCTTCAATGACGGCAAAACATTGCATTATTGTCAGAAATATGGAATTGTAATTACGTATTTTCCTGTATTCCTGTATTTTTCTGCGTTTTACTATTGAAACACATGTAGGTACCTACAGATGCGAGTTGGATGACAGTTGAGGTTAAGGAGAGTCACAACTGAATGAGTTATAAGCAGTGTATTAAGCAGTGAAATCGAACAGTGAAACAGCGCGCACTAAGATGTTTGCACATCAACAAACACTCCTAACATATGCAGTGGAAAATACCCGTTTGCCTTTCCATCCCCGCAAGTTAAATGACATCAACTGTTATACAGTAAATGAAAGTGTCATTGGAATTTCATTCGGCTTGCATTGCATATTGTAGAGGTGCTGGTCTACGACAATTTTGTAAGTTGTTGCCCAGCTCTGATTTCTGCGTGCTTGGTAATTCACGAAAGATTTCGCACCGAATTTCCTCGAGATATCCGTCTCAGGGAAGAAATGTGAGACCATCATATGTGAAAAATATGCTCTATTTCACATCAACAAAAAGCTGAAATTAATATGCCCCAGCTCATAAATGTATGCAATGATAAAATGAATGCAATGATAAAACACAGTGACGCATATCCGTCCCCGCAAGTTAAATGTGTGGAATTACTCCACCAGATTCCAATAACGCGCGCTTAGATGTTTACACATCAAAAAAAATGTGTGAAACATGGGGTTTGGACTTTCTTATGATAGCATATTCTTCTACTTACAAAATGTTGGTATTATGTCCCATCTTTGAAAAATAAATTATAGACTTAGGTATATCCCACTTTGGAGGGACATAATTCCACAATCCAATTTTGAGCTTATATCCCACCGAAGTGGGACAAAGTCCATTATGAACTACTGTTGTCTCGTGGACTTATGTCGATGCTCCACGTCCACAGTAGGCTACATGTTTTTGCGTTTTATTTATTTTAAATTATACTAAAAATTAATTTTCCCATGCGATGTTTGGAACCTCCAATTAAATTTCTTTTTACTATTTCGACTTTACTTCAGTCAACTTGCATTGTTATACTATTTTTATCGACTGATTATTGGAAAATTGTTGGCTATTTTTTCATTAAGTCGAATGAAAATGATTCATAGATCTTGGTTCACCAACAATAAGTTCTGTCCTCATGTAGACACTTCATTGCGTATATCTTCTGAATAAGTTGACGTGCTTGCGATTAAATACAAACTAAATGTTGCTCCATTAATCCCTTCGTTACTCCATACGGATTGGGTAAATAGTTTCCACGTTATGCGATAACAAATGCAATTTCAAATTCAAACAATAGTACTCTAAGGATAAATTACACAATAAAACATTCTACTGAAGCCAGGAGGGGTCGGCTAGTGATTAATGGATCGAAAGTGGACTTTTGGCTTTAGCTTTACAAGAATATCTTAGGCTTCGCTTAAGTCGACGTAATCCCATTATGGTTAACCGTTCAGTCGACAATTAGTGGATGACAAGAGTTGTTTTTATTCTCTATTCACGTTAAGAAATATCGGGTCGCAAATACTTAAGAGCGAGCTATAATTTTCCTCTTTATAGAAAAGAAAACAAGAGCTCGAAATACCGAATAACTCTTTATTGTTTGACTAACAAACTCCGACCAGCGTAACCGTTGTGCTACTAACGTTGAAATTTGGGACTTTTTTGAGAGCCTGGCTCAATTTGTTTGCTATTTTGGCCCTTTCCGTACCCAAAGGGAAAAAATGGAGACTTATTAGTTTCCCTTTTGTCCGTCTGCCCGAACCCATATATCAATTTTCTACGTAGGTCTATCTCAGAAACTAATTGACGTAACTAGAAGGCTGGAATTTCCACACAACATCCTCTCCTCTAACCTCTAGATTCACGGCAAACGGTAGTGATACATCGACTGGTTTCAGAGTAGATAGTTAATTATATTTTGAAAAATAATATATTCATTCATTAATGGAACAAACAAAACTGTTTTTCTGTGTGTTTCCGAAAATTAAATACGCTCGAATTACGAGTACGAAGCCACGCGAGATTAAAAAAAAAAACTCCCTTCGTTTATGACTGACAAGTTTATTCTGAATTCATAATTAGTTTAAATCTAAACGGTTAGTTACAACATGATATGATAAATGAAAATGCTAAATTGACAATATTGGAGTGAACGTAAGTTCTTGGTAATTGAATTAATAAAAAGTGTTAAATTGACAATATTGGAGTAAACGCAAATTCTTAGAAATTAATGTAAGATCGATGACCGCAGGCTATGTGCTGCAGCCGTTTGATCGTGCTGGCTTTGGGGGTGCTGCGTCGGCATGACGGCATTTCGTAACTCGCGCCCACACTGAATAAGGCAAAACAAACCAAGAAAACAGAATAAGGCGTTTTGTTCCATCCGGCGTGGAAGCTCACTTACGCTTCCATGCATGTAATTTACCTCATCAGCAAACAAATTTCGTACTTGGCCGGTTTTTTTGTTTGAGAGGCGCTTCGAAAATCTTAAAAGTTGCTTTTATTTCCAAAGAAAAACCTTTAAAATGTACCGCAGTTGCCTATAATAAGCTAATGCTTATGAAATATGGCTCGAAAATTTTAAATTTGAAGAATAGCTTTAAAAATTACACTTTTTTCATTGGCACTTTTACTTGCAGCGGTCACACTGGCTCCGACTGACTTAGCTGCCGAAATCATTCTTAAGTAATAAGTACATTACAAACGGTTTATAGCATTGAGAGCCAGAGAGTGTAGAATATAAAATAAATGATTCAATCGCAATATTATGTATGATTTACAGGTTTGGAGACTTATGTTTAAGCAACTTAGATAAGAGTTTCCGTGTGCATTTAATAGTAGTGCTGGGGCCTTCTATTAGGTAGTGCTACATCCAAATAGTATGGAACTATGTGTTAATCGTAACTCGCGCACTTAAAGTAAGGCCAAGTATTTTATATAAATTGACCAATGACCATTCTCTCTGTAACTACCTTCATCCTACAGAAACATAACCAATTTTAATGCCTGATGTTACTCGTACAATTTTTGGTGGTAAGTTAAATTTGTACCAACTCACAATGGCGACAATTTCGTTAAAGAAATGAAAGTTAAAAAATGGTAATAGTAACGTCCCAATGACACCACCACCAGGAGTTGTCATTTCGAAAGCTATCTTGAGGCTAATTAGTCGCACTTAGTTAATTGCTGCTGATTAGCATAAAATGTTGTTCCCGCATCTCATCTATAATGCATCATCCTCTGGAAGTGATCAACAAAAGATAAATGGCTCTCACTGAAATGAGTGTGTGCATTAGCGACCATTTTGCCAAGCAGGAGCTTAAAAGATTCTCCCTGCAACAAATGCTTATATCCACTGCACGTAGGTGATGCCAATCCACTTATGAACAAAATGACTGCGAATTAGAATTAAATTAAATTAAATTACAACGCTCTGTGAGGTGCAACACCTCGCCAAGAGCACTTGCTATCACTTGCAGTTCACCCACTTAGCGCAGACCACACACAAGCACCTTGCTTATGGTTTCCGCTCGTAATCATGCAATTAATTCACTGCACACTAGGTGCTCTGAATTTTTATCTCACAGCGAGAACAAAAGCCGTCCGGGTCCGGTGCCACGGTTGCGCGCCGCGGTCTTTAGCCATCTAACACTTGACCAGCGATATTAATCACGTGTTTTTTTTTTTCGATTTTCCGCAACCACAACCATTACCATCCAGTCGGGCGATATGAATCGGAAATCGTTATTATGTTGCACATAATTGTAGATTTCCACTGTATTAAGTTGAGAATTGGCAGCGGCCACAGGTGTTTCGGACAGCCGCTGAATTCCACCGGTTAGTGGCTGGATGTCAAAACGTACGGACTCGCGCGTTTATAGGCCAACCAGTTTGGCAGAACCAGCAGCCAGTATGCGCGTGTTGTCGACGACGATCTGCTGCCTTTGCGAACTGTCCCAACTGGGATAGGATACAAATCCAACTACACATATTGTGCAAGGCAGTTCGTCGACTGTAAGAGGCGGACAACAATGACAACGATAACGACAACGACGGCGACCGACGACCGACGCCGCCACGCTTATAGGTTAAGTTGTCAAATTCCGCGCTGTCAACTGTAACTTGTTGTTCATTAATATCGCGAGAACACGGAAACGGCAAAGACAATATCGCTGCAACATGGTTCCATAATTCCGCCCTCCCACTCGGGGATCGGTTTTGCATCGTCTCTCCCGCGCGCTGTGTGAATCAAAATCATCACGTATATCAACGGTCCCATTGGCGGTTGTTGCCGGCAACGCGACGCGATTCGAACAATTAACAGGAACTGCCGTGTGCCTTTGTAGTCCTTTACAACCTACATTAGCTGCGCGCTAAAGTGATCTCGTGAATCATGTGACAGTGATTTATGAACGGACATCTTTCATTCATAGCATAATTCCACCTCCTCCTTGCACAGATACAACAAACGAAAAAGAGGCGAAAAAAAAACACACACAAAATATGAAGATAGTCGTGACAATAATCCCGGTACCAGAGTCCTTTTGTTCCTCTGCATATCACGACCCTAGCCAGCGCAGAGGTGTGAATGCGAAATGAGGACGCGCTAGCAGAACCAAATTGAAAACCTTTCAATACGATTTGGTGTAGCTGTATGGGGCATACAAGTACTCCTGCCGCTCCGTGCAATTAGAATTTCTAAGCAGACCGTGGAGCCATTGTGAGGGTGATTGGGAGGAGTTGGCATTGAAGGCACATCTCGAATGAGGCGTTTCAATGTAAACACATTTTTCTTCGCATTCAGCTGGCCTGAATGCGGGGCTAATTTTTACCGTACTCGAATATACGCGCTCTCGTATAGACGAATGCGGAAATTTGTCTTCGAACTGATCACTCGAATGGAAAACAATTAGGTTAACATGCGGCGGCGAGAGACGCATTGTGGCGATCTTATTGCGGAAATGCGAAGGGATTCTAGAAAAGAGCGACTCAAAGCGTACGCCACTCACAGATGACAGGTGATGTGTGATGTTGGATCGACTTTCTTTTCACCTGATGACAGCTAATCAGTACGCGCTCTAGTAGGAAGTGCTGGGCAAATTGTTGAAAATCTAAGGTCTTCCATCGCTAAGCGGATGATGTATTAGTATTTCTTGACCCATTCGCCGTGGATGCGATTGATGAAGTAATCGGCAATTTCTTTCACCGCTTGTTGTAAAGGCTGTCGTGAGCTAACCCAGAATCCACTTCATAGTTTTGTGTTTAAAACAAATTCTGATCGAAATAGAGAGACGGAAGGGTTCCTATTGAGTTGGCGCTTACAATAGGAACCCACGTCTGTCAAAGATTGCAGTTTAATTTCAGTTGATAGATCGTGGGCTGGCGAATATGGCGAATTCAAGCGTTTCACTTGGGCAACTCGACTTTGACTGTTGGACAAAAAAAGTTTTCTTTAAATACGAAATTCTGATAACAAACCAAGAAGTGGTAGACTCTTGCGATCGCTGTTGGGTCGAATAGTGGAATAGTGTCTTAAATAAGAGCATTTCAGCAACACATTCAGCAAATTCTATTAAGCCGTTTCTTTTTCCAAAAAATGTTAGCATGCGGTTTCTGACGCTTTTTAGAGAAACCTGATTCCAAATTTCGGACGGTTTTCAAACAAATTGTTTAATTTTTCAGTAAAATTATAGGCGATTTCTGATCATTTGTTTTTTGAACATACTTCAACATTTTTTCATTTATTTATTTCGGACGCTTTTTAGAGAATCGACAGCCTGATATTGAATGCTATTTGTATGTTTCCAAATTTCGGACGGTTTTCAAAGAAATTGCTTAATTTTTCAGTATAATTGTAGGCGATTTCTGATCATTTGTTTTTTGAACATACCTCAATATTTATTTCATTTATTTATTTCGGACGCTTTTTAGAGAATCGACAGCCTGATATTGAATGCTATTTGTATGTTTCCAAATTTCGGACGGTTTTCAAAGAAATTGCTTAATTTTTCAGTATAATTGTAGGCAATTTCTGATCATTTGTTTTTTGAACATACCTCAATATTTATTTCATTTATTTATTTCGGACGCTTTTTAGAGAATCGACAGCCTGATTTTGAATGCAATTTGTATGTTTCCAAATATCGGACGGTTTTCAAAGAAATTGCTTAATTTTTCAGTATAATTGTAGGCAATTTCTGATCATTTGTTTTTTGAACATACCTCAATATTTATTTTATTTATTTATTTCGGACGCTTTTTAGAGAATCGACAGCCTGATTTTGAATGCGATTTGTATGTTTCCAAATTTCGGACGGTTTTCAAATGAATTGTTTAATTTCTTAGTATAATTGTAGGCGATTTCTAATCATTTGTTTTTTGGACATTCTTTCCATTATTTCGGGCGCTTTTTAGAGAAACGACAGCCTGATTTTGTATGTTTCCAAATTTCGGACGGGTTTCAAAGAAATTGCTTAATTTTTCAGTATAATTATTGTAGGCAATTTCTGATCATTTGTTTTTTGAACATACCTCAATATTTATTTTATTTATTTATTTCGGACGCTTTTTATAAAATCGACAGCCTTATTTTGAATGCGATTTGTATGTTTCCAAATTTCGGACGGTTTTCAAAGAAATTGGTAGGTACAATTTTTCAGTATAATTGAAGGCAATTTCTGATCAATTGTTTTTTGAACATCCTTTCAATATTTATTTTATTTATTTATTTCGGACGCTTCTTAGAGAAAAAAAAACTGATTTTGGATGCAATTTGTATGTTTCCAAATTTCGGACGGTTTTCAAATGAATTGTTTAATTTTTCAGTATAATTGTAGGCAATTTCTGATCAATTGTTTTTTGAACATCCTTTCAATATTTATTTTATTTATTTATTTCGGACGCTTTTTAGAGAAAAAAAAAAACTGATTTTGGATGCAATTTGTATGTTTCCAAATTTCGGACGGCAATTTCTGATCATTTGTTTTTTTGAACATCCTTTCAATATTTATTTTTATTTTGAATCTCTGAAGGGAAATATTTGAGTTATTTGTGGAGCCATTTGAAAGCGAACATTTTTTACTGGATTTTTTGACGCGACATTTTTGTACGAGTGTTACTGCAATTTGTTCGTCTTTTCTGATGAGACTTTGTAGGCTATTTTTGAATTGGTTCGTGGAGTTTTATTCGATTTTGAGGTAAATTTATAAAGCGCAGGGACATAAGTCCACGAGACATAAGCTCATAATGGACTTTTGTCCCACTTCGGACGGACATAAGTTCAAAATTTTATTGTGGAATGATGTCCCTCCAAAGTGGGATATTCGGACGGACATAAGTTTAAAATTTTATTGCGGAACTATGTCCCTCCAAAGTGGGATATAAGTCCATAATAATTTATTTATATTTTTCTAAGCGGCTTTAAGGTTCATCTTATTTCTTTAGCTGTCTTTCTGTCTACCCATTTATTTTCGTAAAGCTAATTTATTTAAATGATTTTCGACTCTTTGGTTTGGCAACATTGAGACTACTTGTTGTTCATTTTTGTTGGTCACAGTTTTGACATTAATGTAATTTTTATTGCATCTTTAAAGTTTGTAAATATTTTTTAAAACAAATTTAATTTTTATTTTAAAGGCTGATCGAGGTTTGGGTTTTCTTTATGTGATTTTGAGCACAGTTTTTTATGCAGTTTGTAAGCCAAGTTAGCTGAGCTTGAAGCTGTCCCTAAGATAAATTTTGTTAGAACTTTTATTTCTCGTTTACTGGCCATTTTTGACATCAAGTTTCCAACACATTTGGAGGTACTTTCGTTATCACTTCTTTTGAATAGGATTTGGCAATGCATAACTATTTTATACTGATTGTATAATTTTGCCCTGCATCCACTTCGCAACAGACTCTTCAGCCACAGTCCACAGATGGAATGTTATTCGGGCTATCCATGATCTCTGGTGCGCCCTTAAAAGTTTATCAGTAAATTAAATCCTCGCAAATAACACTTGTACACGTAGAGAAATAATTCAAATCAACTTAATTCACATGCCACAGCAGCGCAGGGCATACTTGCATCTAAATGTATGTGTTGTGTACTGTAGTAACGGCCAAGACCCCCACTTTTGAAGAGCTCATTCAAATAAATAACTCAACACCCAGCAAACTGACATAAGAGTTCATTTTCGCTTTTAAACATCCAAAAGGAAGCCCTTTTGCCGACGAATCTACAACCAAAACATGGCCTAAGACCACCGAACCACACAGCATCGATCTGCCGACGGACGTTGTACCTTGCACACACCGCCGCCGCCGCTGCCGCGCAGTCAATAGATCGCAATTCGGCATAATAATAGCCATCCGGAGGATATAAATTTCATCGAGCAGGGCTGCCGCCGCACAACTACCAACAAGCGGTAGGGCAGCGTTCTGGGTCTGGAGCTGGACTAGGGCACCCCACCACCACTTTAACGCTTTGTTGTGGTATTGGCAGCAGCAGCGGCAGCGCGGTGCCGATGAATAGTCTTTTAAAGATAATTCTGCGCAAGCTATTAAATTGATATGATTAAATCTTAATCGCAGATTAAACCGACATCTGAGATTTGCGACATTAGTATGCCCAATGGGCCTGTATAGCGATGCTGTTGTCGTTGTCGTTGTCGTTGCCGGTGCTAGTGGTGGTGCAGAGCGAGTGTGCTCCCTGTATCTGCATACCGAAATCTCTCTCATAGAGTCGATTCGATGGATGGAGCTGGTCAACTGCAACTGCACATAGGAAGGAAGTGCATCGCTTGACCATGGTCGATGGTGTTTGCGCGGATTCGGTTTTTGGAAACGAGGTACATCGAATTTTTTTGTTGCTCGTATCGATTCTTTGTCCTCCTCGGTGCAGTGTGTGACTGTCAGCTTGACAACTTGATGAAAGAGGATTTATGTCCCGTCCATTCAATCCGAACGATTGGCTTCTCTCGCTGAGCATCGACCACAATATACCAATACCCCGAGCCTAGCACAAATCGATGATGATGATGATGATGATGACGACGATGACGACGATGATGATGATGATGATGATGAGATGAGGATTGGAGGATCGTTTATGTAAAGCGATCGAATGACGTTGGAATTGTCGTCGTCCTAAAGGGATTGAACCTGCAGGAGAGACCCTGAGAGAAGATGAGAATAATGGGCGAAGATCCGAGCAACTGACATGACCGCTCTGATGTCTGGAAGAGATGTGGCCGCGATTTAAGATGTATGCAAATAGTGTCATGTTAAGGCCATGCCAGGGAGAGAAGTTTTGTCGTTTGGGTGGGGTGGAGGCCAGTGCTCGATCTGTCTTTTGTCTTTTCGGTGGTGGCTGACAATGGGAGTCTTCTTCTGCTGCTGCATCGTCGTCGTCGTCGATGGCTCAGTGGATGATGTGAAATCTTTCTTAACCGGGGACACATCTTCGCTTTGATCGGCGGTGACAATTGAAATTGATTTTACGTTCCAACAAGGAGAAGAAAATAAAAGTCCCTTCGTCAGGTAGATGTCGTCGTTCCGCAAGGATTTCCATGGTACATGCGCGCTACCACAGACTGGATGGATGGATGGATCGTATACATCCGATGGCTGGGCGATGCAATCCATGGATGAATGGCCGACTCACTGCGGTTGGTTGTGTTATGTTTGATTGGGAAATTGTGCGCGGAGGGGCCTAAGAGCTTGTGTATAGGTCCAACTGTCGGTCAATTTATTGACGTGTTTTCTCCATAGGCATAGGGAATTTCGTATGCAAAATAGGGAACGCTTTGTTAAATTGATTTTGGGCTCTCCCTGTGTTCAATGGGCATGGAATTTATCGGAAAGCAATTGATTTGGTTATTTTCCGGCGACAAGTGCTGCAGTTGAATAGAGGACGATAATATATCGACGCAGTTCTGTTTGCAGTGTAAGCTTATGTCCTTGAAAGGGCATCAACGATATGGACCTGGGATTGTTATCGAGTTGGGGAAACGTTGTGTAGGTAATAGAACGATCATGTAGCTGCTTTAGTGGCTTTTGTGATATTTCAAGTAACCATGACCTTAGTTCTTACTCCTAAGGTGCGCACAATTTTCGATAAATTGATACCCGATATAAAGTCGTATTAAGGTGCAGTCTAAACTAGCTGGGAGCCAAAGTCAAGGTTTTGGTTGAAATTGCAATGGCTGACAATCGATATCTCTAAATGTCGGTCAATTAAACTCTGAGTTGTGTGTGAGAAATCCATAAGGATCGTCTGAGTAGTTGCCACGTGATGCGGTGACAAATCCAAAATCACCATACAAACAGGGAAACAATTTTAGATGAAGAGGTATAAGCACACGAGATTTTCAAACTTTTCTAAGAGAAGCAAACTTAACACAACTGTAGGTCGTTTAAAATAAAAGTTGTACTTTTTTTATAGTAGATCAATCCTTGTGGATTTGTTTAAAAAAAATTGTGGACAATTTTAGGGCTTCGTACAGAGAAAGAATCGATTGTGCCTAAAATCTATATGCCGACATTTATATAAAACAAACAAATGTGTTTCTTAAAAAAAGATGTTTAATGCATATAACGACATCTTCATACATTACAATGAACTTAAATAAAAGTCCCCGGATTTTGAAAAAAAAACCTTCTTAAGAAACGTGCGACTGATGATTGCTACAATTTTTTTTAACGTTTTTGTAGTCACAAGAATGAATTTTAAGTTTTAAATTTACGGCAGGAGTCCTTATAACATCTTTAAAAATTATTAAAATATGGACCCCCAGAACAAGATAGAGCAACCAGGAATTAACAAGACGATATTCGCCTTCTTGGATCAAGCTCCATTTTCCAAGATACCACTTTTGAAGGTGTAACCAGATTATACGTATTTATTTTCACTAAACAGTTTTAAACTGTGATAGAAAATAAATTGAGACACGTAGCTCAGGGTTTTCAAAATCGGACTCGTAAATAGTGCAAGAGGCATTGCTAAAGTTCTGCGACTTGATTACCTAATTAAGTTTTTTAGATTGAGAGAGAAGTCAGCAAGAAGACATCTACTGACAAACAAATGCAAAAAACAACTTAAAATTATTTAAAAACTACTCGCAAGGGTATGTGAAAACATTTTCCCATTTTAAGTCCATGTAAATAGCCCGGTAAAAGTACTTGACGGTAGTTTGAAAATCAAATTCTTGAATATTTTTCAAAAATGTGTAGTAAAAAAAAAAAAATGTACTTTCTTTCCAGACTGTACTTCTCTCCGTATCGTACCAAAAATTAATTGTAGGCAGCCATCTTTTTTTGTAACTCATGGCAAGCCGTCGTTCTGTTTCTGCCTGAATAATTTCTTAAAAACAATATTAAGGACTATATCGCTGATTTAAATCTATACCTACGTCAAGGAAAAATACAAGAACATTCGCAAGTGTAAGAAATTCTGAACTAAGCAGAAATAAAGTGCACGACTGGGTCGAACAATACTTTCTCTTTCATTAAAAGTTTTGTTGGCTGTTTTCTTATTTTATTAGACAGGCAGGTAAAGATCTGAGAAGCAATGCTAGGTAAAAGAAAAGGTTCAGGAAATATAGAAAGCTCTAGAAACAGACAATTTTCGCAAGTTCTTGTTAGCGAGTTACAAGCGCCTACTGTACTATTTTATAGCTTTTCCACTTTACAAGTTTTTGAGTACGAGAACTCGTAGAAGGAGTTTCTGATTTTTGATCCGTTAGGGAATGATTATATTTTTGACTGATTCTGATTGTGTAAATTTCAAGTGGTTGGAATTATTCTAAGGTGCATATTCAAAATGGTTGAAAAAATAAGTTAAAAAGTAGAAGTCGGTAATACCGACAAAGTTGCAATTTGAATTTTAAAATGCGGTATTGAGTTTTGAAAATACATATGAACAGAGATCGGCTTTTGGGTAGCCATTTTTGAGAAACAATTAAAAAACGATTTATTCGAGTTTTTGGAGAAAAACGAAGTACGGAATCTTATTTAGAATACTGATATTATCTCTAATATGTAATTTGATCAAAATTGTTAGAGCAGTTTCTGTAAATTTTGGCAGACAAAACGGTACCAAATATTGCAATGTTTAGTTTGAAAAATAATATTTGTTAACCATATATCTCAAAACCGATGATAAGTTATTGTTTGGGATATAAGCATTACTTGGTTTTTAAAGTTTTATCGAAGTCAAAAATGGGGTTTTCGAGATATGAGCAATTTTAAAATTAGCGTTTCAAGGGATCGGAATTGAAAGTTAAGGATGTAATCATTTTAAGAACATCAATTTTACTCTAAGTTTGCATTTTCGACAAAATCGTTGTTACCGTTTTCAGGTAAACTAAGGAAAATTAAAAATTTTAAAAAATAACTTTTTTCAAAAATCGATTTTACGATAATACAGAGAAAAACTGAGTTTGCCATTAAGTTAGAAATGATTAATAATATTAATGCGGAAATATTACCCTAGAAATGAATTTTTGTTACAATCGCATGGACCGTTTTCGAGATATGTCCAAATTTCAAAAGTATTATTATTCAAATTTATAGCCAAAAACTGGGTATGTAGTCATGGTAAGCTCACCTACTTAAGGATGAATATCAATTTTGGTTGAAATGGTTAGAGCCGTTTTCGAACAAATCAAACTAGTACGAACATTTTGTGTGGGAAGTACCATTAATATTGAGGTTACCTTGCAAAAAAAAAACGACCCGAACTGTAAGCCCCCAAACTCCTAGTCCGAAGTTCGAACGCAGTCTGTGCGCGATGCACTCACACTTTCAAATCGGATTCGGAACGTTCCCTAGCGACATTACCTAAAGATCCACACAAAATCAATGCACAAATATTATCGCAGAATAGAGGACAGGGAAAAAATGTGAGACTTGTGAATAAATTTAAAAGGGAGCAATGACGTTTTTGCGGAAACCACCCTTTCAACATGGTATAGCCTCGGATGCGAACTATTAATTTTTTCCCTTAATCAGATCTCCGAGAAAAACATTTCCTTAATCGCGTTTTTTTTTTTTTTTTTCTCCAACCGGTGTCCTGTAGATTTTGCAAACTTTGTTAAAGAAAAATTGATAGCCACACTCAGGCGCAGGCCGTTTATGGAAAATTCAAAAGGCACCTACCTCCTCTCCCTCTCTTTCTAATTTGGTTCAAATTGACATAGGCAATAATGAATCACCTCCCAAAATAGCAAAGCATCCGATTAAGGATCTGCACTCACCACCTCATGGGAACACCGCGCATAGACGCATAAGAGGTTCGGTTCTGGATAAACAATTGACATGGCAGCAAAGGCGTAATTTATTTTTATCACAGTGACATCGACGACGCGACTAAGCGAAAAGAGCAACAATAACAACAGCGACAACAAAAAGCAATCTCCTTGCAAGAGTCCGTCTCCCCGTCTCCGACAACTGTCAAAGATACAGAAACAACCAAGAAGGACGAATATTGCGCGCCTCGACTACGACGACGACGCAAAGACGCGGTGTTTATGGATGAACTTTGCAACTGTACCAGCAGCAGCACACAGAGAGGACTATTTTGCATACGTTCAGACCGTTTAAAGGGTTGTCTGCAGTCTGCACTTACTCTGATTCGTAGCTACCAGTGCGCGCACTCGCGCTTCCTCGCCGATCTTCTTCAAAAGGAACCAGGCTCATATACAAAAACAAAAAACAAAACCAAAGCCACAAACAAAATAGCTCCGACTAAGGACTTCCCATATTCCGGTGTGCAACGACGTATATGGGATACGCGACGCTTTGTGACGAACAACAGCGCAGCATCCTCAATCGTAGGACCAGTAGCGCTAAAGTTCCCTTTCGTTGAGGTGCCTCTGTCCCCGATCCCTTGCCCAACTGCCTCCTTGAGATGAATTTATGTATGCAAAGTGGTTTTTTGGTGACAGGACAAAGGAAATATCTCTCGAGATGGCTTTGAAATTATTTGCTGCTTCTGTTGTTGTTGTTGTTCGCTAGGACTGCTGCCTGCTGCCTGCTGGCTGAGAATGCGCTACTGCCGCGAGGGGCACTTGGTTTTGCTTTCATCTTCTTTGCGGTCGACAATGTGTCGTTGTCGTGGCTGTGTTTAGTCATCTATTCCAAGGTTCTTCTCCTTGTTTTCATCCACTCTCTCGCCGTCCCTTTTGCCATATGGGGGGGGGGGGTTTGGAGATTCGCGCATTAGCGCAGCGCAATGGAGGCTACACACCACACAAGTACGCGAAATAAATTATCTCAACGATGAAGACAAATCTTTATGTTGTCAATTTCGTGAAATGTGCATTTTGTCTCCGCTACCCTTGCTGCCGTTTGCCGTTGAAAAGGGAGCTCTAAACTCCGTACAGTGAATAATGTGCAAGGATAAAACGCTTTGAAGGATGAGTCCCGGCAATCACTCGCCGCGCATAGCTCAATAATTTCAAAGTTATTCCTCTGATTTTGTTGCGATGATTGCTCAAAATGTCATTACGAAAATTTTCTGATTAATTTATTAAGACTCTCGGATGACCGGGCCAGCCCCAGCCATACCGTGTCCTTGGCGGTGACGCTGCACAGATGTGATGTGAATGTATCGATGATCAGAGGGGGACGTCTATTTTTAAAGTTGACGTTTTCGCTAAGAGATTTGCATAGTTCAGGCTTGTTTGATGGGAATGCCATGAATGTGATGAGCAATTGAATGGACGCCGCGCCGTTGGCTCGGATTGAAGTCTCAGGATTTATTCGATGAAGCCCTTGTTCTGCGTGAGGATACGGGTGTCTATATCTAATTGAGAGAGGCAGACAGGCTTTGGAATGGATACGATGTGTAGTAAATGGTGGAAGGAATATTTCGTCCACGGAGAGGGTGACGCTTTCTATAGGGCAACTTCTATGGAGAGAACTATATGATGCGTGATTTGTGATGGGTGGGTTCTGCATGGATGTAGGTGGATTTGGCGCCTAAAATATGAAAACAAACCCTTTCGATCGCGTTTTTGCAGTAAGCTCGACTTTCCATCAAATATCCTTTGAGGCCACCCAGACACTCGACTGACACCTAAACACGTTCAACAAGAAGCGGCAAACAGCCCGCCACCACAATCCCTACGAACATGAATCTCATCCTCGATAACCAGAAAGAGAAACATCAGCCAGCCGTGCAAAGTGTCCGATAAAGCAACACAACCGCAGCCATTTTGTATTCACTGTTGGCCATTAAAAATTTCAGGAAGCTCCACACATCGCAATAACTCGCACTCGTGTGTCTGGGGCTGCATTTTAAATTCAAAACCACAAAAATTATGGCGCAACTGAAGCCATTCATTGAATGCCTCTCCGCATGCTCGTCCCAAGCGAGATTCAAAGAGATTCTCGAGTTCGAGTCATCCTCCTGAGTCTCTGTGTTCTGTGAGTCTGAGTCCAGCCAACCGAAATACCGACAATACAGCTGGGGAGCGAAATTTATTACACGTGGAAGAAGTTGTCGCATTTAGGTAGAGCAAGACCATTGCCTATGCGCCGAGATGGTTGCGAGATCGACCCCCTCTTTCATGCATGTATACGCTTTGTCCTGCTTGCACACAATTCCCATTGTGATATGAACAGCGCGCCTACTCCAGTTCCAGGTTACATCACCATAAAATATCCGCGAAGCAATAGCATGACCTTATCAAGATCTCACATCGCGCGAAGTAGGGGGCCCCCATCAGCCGAACGATTCTAAGATCCGACACAATACAAACATCGGAGGGTACTTCGAAGCCAATGGCATTCTTGCAGATCACCACCATACACCAATAGAGGGGTACCGGCACCACCAAGACGTGGATCAAAGTGATAAAATTTGCGACGACAACATGCGACGGAATAATGATGATGATGGCGAGCGGTGTCTCTCACAATATGCGCGACACACTCTGCAAAATTGATGGCGATCATGATGACGACGCTGATGGTAAAGATATCCACCAAATCCAAAGCCACCGACCACCGATCGCTCAGTTGATATGCGAAAAGGCTGCCCTAATGATGCCGTAAAAATACACAATTGGTCATTGGGTCCTCTATGTTGCGCTGCCGTGCACCCGTGCACCTCATTACAGTGTCACTTTCGAACCACCATATGGCTTCCGGATAAGTTCTCGTTGATTCACAATTACGAGCTTCATAAATTTGAGGTAAGAGAACAGGGAACAAACAAAAAAATGCCAAATCCCGTGCGACAAACATGGCGACGACAGTTGGAATTAATCATCCTTGAGTAGGGAAATGATGAATGTTCTTGCGGAGGACATCGGCTAGAAGCCAACGAGCACATACCAAGCAACTTAATCAGATCACCGAGTGGCAGACTCTCCGGTTTCATCTGTGCGTGTGATGGTGATGGTGATGATCACATCATCATTAAAAATGCAGCTCAGTGTGAAGCTATAGAGGATGTGGGAATGGTACGCGTATGGAAAATGGTTAATTCCATTAGCGGCGACAAAATTCAGTGATGACACGTTCCTCTATGTGGGCAGGAGCGCAAAGAGATTTCCATCAAAGTCTTTCGAATTTCACGAGAAACGCATCACGGGCAAACTGAACTGAAACCTGACAGTGGAATTGAGGTTATTTATGGTTGAGCGCGGGTCAACACTCGATGGTAATGTGACATGGGCATTGTTGTTGCAAGACTCCATTCCAATCAAAGTTGGGATCGTGCTGTACTATTGAATGAAAGGCTCTGGGTGTATGTATGTTTATATTGTAGGTTAGGGGACGCCAAATATTCTACTCTGAGGGAAAATAGAAACAAAATGGCGGCAATTGGACTATTAAATACTGTCATGCAAAGAAAAGGGAATTGCTCAGTTAAGGACACACTAGAAAGCGAAGAATTGCCATCGAAAATTCGTTGATTTATAACTGATAGATTATATCTTAAATGTAGCATGAGTTTGTAGCATGGCGAATCATCGGCGAATCCTTCAACGTTATTAATCATAAAGTCCACCATTTAACACGGAATATGTATCGCTTGGGATTCTTAGATGAATTCTCCAGCAAATGGAAGCTTCTTCCTAGGAACCCGAACGAACGAATTGCGTTTGCTATACAGTCTTCTCTTTCCTTCACTTTGGTAGTTAACCGCTATAATAACTAGTATTGGTTACAAATACCCCACTTTCTAAAATTAATTATATTCAGCTTTAGACACAAAATAAATCACTTGGGTACGTGGTCGACTTATTTAAAGTAGTTGTGACTTGTGAGTGCATCAGGCTTGTTGGCTACTTCCTTCTGCTTATTCTCTTCTTGACGAAGTAGAGACTGCTAGCGGTGCAGGGGTTAGGTGCTGCCAGGTCGCGCTGAGATCGTTGAGAAGTTAGTTTTCTAGCCAAATGTGCAACCCAGAATGAGCTGATTTGGGTGAAAGGCAGGCACTCTTGCGATACAGGAATCCGCTTGGTAATTTCATGACCTGGAGCTATTCACTAAACTTGGTAGGAGTATTGTAAACAGGTCGTTCGAAAGATAGTCAGAAGTGAACGATTTTTGTTAAGAATGCCAAAGTATACTTTCTCAAGCGAGAAGTTTTAAGCATGAAGCGAGGAAGATAGTATAGCGATATACTCTCAGAAAATGCTATCACCTTAAGAGGTTGGAACTTCTTGAGCATGACTGTGCCTTGAAAATAAGTTAACACGAAAAAAAAGGTGAAATAACAAAACTGAACTTCCGCCCAATTCCGGGAATTGCCTCCATTAAACCAAATTGCTGACTTATCCAGAAGTCAGCAATAAGCTTCGACAACAAAGTTAAAGTAATTAAATTCCGACACAACAATAATAAGGTAATAAATACCAGTAACAGTGTCACCAGTTTAACATTTTTCCTACTAAATTTTGCAGGATTATTTTATTTTTAGTCTTTTTTTTCAAATCATACTAAATTATGAATTAAACCAATAAACTAAGATAAAAGCAGATGAACCTTAGTTTGAAAAGCCATTCAACGAATTCAGCAAGCTTGCAACTGCAATCGACTTTCCAAAGACACACTTTATTTAAAAGGGTCGTCTGAATAAAAACTATTACTAATACTAGTATTACTTGCTTGAGGAAATGGTTGCAGCAAAATAAAACCACTTAGCAATAGCTTCGAATCGGTATGAATAAAAACCTACTTTGCTAAAATAAGTTCGAAAATTCGAACATAGCATTTACTTCGCTGTACGTGTACCTTGCAGTTTCTACCCAACCTGACCAGCAAATTTGAATTTTGTAATTTTCCTTGAAATTCTAACGACTTTTGTGGAAACTGAAATAAAACAAAAAATATGGAAATATGATTTTTGTTTGCCAAATAGGTTGTTGATGTTTTATTTCTTCTTCGTCAGGTGCCAGGCAATTCGATAAAGAAAAACTATGAATCACCGACAGGTTTTTGAACTGTCAACCTAAAAGCCCGAAAATCCTATATACCCTAGAAATGATCTATATATATAAAAAGAAAACCTTACAATTGTGTTCGTTAGTCGTCGATTCACGCCTTAACGCATTTACCGATTTGAACCAAACTTTCACACATATTTGCTATTGGTCTGTATATCATTTGTGTGAAGTTTTGTCGCGAAAACAAAGCTTTGAGGGGATGAAAAAGGCTATGAAAGTTTGTATGGGGAAATGCACTTTGAAACAACAAAAAAATGGATAGAAATCGAGTAGTGACATTTCAAATACAAAAAAAAAAAAAATTATTTTAAAAGCAATTGTTGTTGTCAATGATTTCAATTATTTTCCAAGCAAATTGTTATTGTGAACAATTTTGATTTTTTTTTTTTAAATATAGGTACCTACCTAATAAGTTTGTGCTATTAAATTATGTTTACTATGTTACCAAGTAGGAGTAGATACTTTGATATTTGTTTGATGGTGTTTGAATCCATTATTTTCAGGATCCTTGCATTAGTACGAGTGAGTAAGTTGAAATGTAGGGGTGATTGAGATGCGTGGACAATGATGTTGTTCAGCGTTTTGAGTTTTCACGTAGGGGTTGTTACGAAAAATGAGCGAGTAACAATCTTGGTACTCTGCTCATTCGTGAGTAGGGTTATGGCACCTGCAACAACATTAACCAATTTTTTGACGCTTGCCGAAGCCACGAGTTTGCACGAACACTTACTTATTACGAAATGCCCCGATATTGGAATGCGTCGTCGAAGAAGTTCAAGCGGCCGAAACAAGGTGAAGTAGTTCCCGCATTTCGTGGTGTTTATGCAAGTGATGCAATTGGTATAATATATACAGAATATACACAGAATGCTTCTATTTGCTTTGAGAATGCTTTTCGAGCTTCGCGCTGCGGACTGGTGTTGGTGTGTTGTGTGCTATGGCCGACGATATTTTGCATCGAATTCGCACTGTGACATCGGATAATGAACTGATCGGATCGGATAATCATCTGATGTGAGATTAAAAGCGCAACAAAGCTTTGATTTTGATCGAGGATATGTGTCTGCTCATGAGTGGCAATTTTTGGTTTAAAATGATGACACAAAGATATTTTCAGGAAATCTAGATGGTTTTGGCGTTTATCAAGATTATATGGCCTTTTATAGTGATTTGACGTCTCAAGATGTCGTTCGAGAAGTTAAAAACTACGAGTTGGAAGATTTTGACAATACAACAACACTCGAAATTTATAATGAGGCATTAGTTATAATTGAAGATATGTGCTTAGCAATTGCAAATAAAACATTGTCAGAATTAGGTTTGCCAGCTCCTAATTGACCATTGCATGACGTATTTAATCAAGAAATGCAACGTGAACAACAATACGATATAAATGAACTGAACACATTTATAAATTTGAATCTGCCTAAATTGAACCGAGAACAAAGAAATGTATATGATGCAATAATTCAAGCTATACAAAACGAAAGCGGAGGAATGTTTTTTTTATACGCGCCAGGTGGTACCGGAAAAACGTTTTTGATTTCCATGCTACTAGCTACTATAAGATCACCGAAGAATATAGCATTAGAACTTGCATCGTCTGGAATAGCTGCTACATTGAATGGTGGTCGTACAGCGCACTCCGCACTTAAATTACCTACCATTGAATATGCAAATTAATGAAAATCCAACGTGTAATATTACTAAAAATTCTGGAATGGGAAGAGTTTTGCAACAATGCAAATTAATAGTATGGGATGAATGTACAATGTCACATAAGAGATCGGTGGAAGCTTTGGATAGGACTTTGAAAGATTTAAGTAATATTCAAGAAATATTTGGTGGCGCTTTAATATTATTGGTTGGTGATTTCCGTCAAACACTGCCAGTGATACCCCGTGCAACTCCAGCAGATGAATTAAAGGTATGTTTAAAGTCATCAAATTTATGGAGAAATGCACAAACACTCACTTTAACAAGAAATAATGTGAGAGTACAAATACAAAATGACTCATCGGCTGAAGAATTTTTTAGGCAAATACTGTAGATAGGAAATGGACAAATTCCTATTGATAACACTGGATTAATCACTTTGCCAGATAATTTTTTTTGTAATTTCGCACAAACGAAACAACAATTGGTTTCAAGTGTTTTTCCAAACATTGCGCAAAATTATAAAAATCACAATTGGTTAGCTGAAAGAGCAATATTGGCTGCCAAAAATAAGGACGTCGGCCAATTGAATGCGGATATTTTAACTGATGTGCCTGGTGAGATTGTAACGTATCAATCAGTAGACACGGTCACAAATCAAGATGACGCTGTCAATTATCCGACGGAATTTCTGAATTCGTTGGATTTACCTGGATTGCCGCCTCATCGTTTACCTACAATTGAAAGTTGGTGCACCAATTACTCTTCTTCGGAATATAAATCAGCCTCGATTGTGCAACTGAACAAGATTAGCAGTAAAAAAGGTTATTAACAATCTTATTGAAGCAACGATTTTAAAAGGAAAATTTAAAGGTGAAGATGTATTGATTCCACGTATTCCAATGATTCCACCAGATTTAACTTTTGAATTCAAAAGATTCAATTTCCGATACGTCTTGCGTTCGCTATGGCAATAAATAAGGCGCAAGGACAATCGTTGGAATTGTGTGGAATCGAACTTGAGTATCCATGCTTCTCCCACGGACAATTATATGTATCATGTTCACGTGTAGGTAGGCTCTGCGATAGTTAAAAAAACACATACTTTAAATAAAAATAATAGTGATTAAGTTGTCCACAACATTTTTGCTTTTTATTTTTGACGAAACATTTTTTTTTTTAGTTTTTTAGATTTGGCATCAAAAATTATGTTTAACACCAAATCTTCACCGAACCACGATCCATTCCCGAGTTATGAGTGCACATACGGACGTCAGTCTCTTTTACATATAGCCGTACCCACCATACCAAAATAGTATCCTCTCTTTCAAGCTGTAACCAACCATACACGGCCCCGAAATTTCATTGAAATCGGTTAAGTGGCTTAGGAGATTGAACAGAGCGCCACCTATCGTGCCCATAAATAGTCATATCTTTCAAACTGTAACCAACCAAACACAGCCACAAAATTCTATTGAAATTGGTTGACTGGTTTAGGAGATGGACAACAGCGCCACAAATATATTTTTTTTTTGCACCGTTTTTTGTAAACAAATTACATTAACCATTTGCAACCAAACTTCACAAAAATCATATAAAGACCAATACCAAAGATGTATGGAAGTTTGGTTAAAACGAACACAATTTTAAGGCTCAATTTTTATAAACATAGATTTGGGCGGAACGAAGTTCGCCGGGTCAGCTAGTTCTTTCTAAAAATGTTCATCTGAACAATTATTAGCCCAATTTTCCACACTCAATACTTCGCGTAACACAAAATAATTGCTGTTATTTTCATAGATATTTTGTTGGTTTTCCTGTACAAACAGAATTTAACTTTACTAATTATTAAAAAAATGTCGAAAATTCATAATGCTTGGATTGTTTTATGTTAAAAATGTCCATACAAAATATTTAGCAAAAGGCCTGAGCCTGAGTTAGATAAATAGCAGACTTGGAATTTCGTAGCAATTGATACTTTTTATTCATACCAGATCTGAGTAAAAGATAAGTGTCGCCGCTTTTCGAACATGTCAAAAGTTAGTGTTAAGTCCAATCTGTTGTTATTCATACGAAACATAGCAAATGCTTCGATTTTGATATTTCGTTTTAGTAAAAGCAATTGCTACGTTTTATTCATACCACATTATTGTCATTGGCAATTTACTATTTATTTTAGCGAAAAGTAAACAAAAATTCTGAAGCTAAAAGAAAAAATTTATTTACTCAAACAACTTTTTTGATTTTCGGAAGTTAAGAAAATTTGAGAAACTATAAAATCGCCTAAAATAATATTTTGCTTTCCGCACTTTAAACAATTTGGGCGATTATTCAATATGCAAAATAGCCCAAATTTAAAATTCCCAAAATAGTCCGCAAGCTTAAATGAACCATCGGCCAAACTACAATGGGCGCCGCTGGACGCTTAAAAGTAGTGCATGGCAGCTCTGCGCTATTAATTTCAATTGACCTACATAAGCAGCAGGTACAGCATTTCTTTAAAATCAGAACATGTTAGAAGTGACATAATTCCATAAATATTTTTAATGAACTTATATCTCATCTCGGTAGGACAGAAGTCCGTAATCAGATTTTGAACTTATGTCCCACTTCAGTGAGACATACCTACACTAGTCGGTAAAGTTTTTTGACAAAAATGCAAGTCGCTTCTCAATGCGAATAATTCCTAAAGGCTTCGGATTAACTGTCAACAGTTGGACCCACGAACTCTGAAGAAATTCATCTCCACCTGGTAGCAGGCGGTAAGAGTGACAGAAAGAGATCTATCAGGGTGCTGATAAATGCATCAGCCTTCCTTAGTTTGACAAAGCGGAACAAGTACAAACAAAAATGGGCAGGTGGGTGGGTTTTGTTTTCCTCGTCGTTTCTGTAGCTTTTGCAAGAATTCCCGTTGAACAGGCTTAGTATTAACTGTTTTAACTTCTTGAATATCAATAGGGGTAGAAATGACCAGTTGATCCTAGTAGTTTGCTTTATTTTTAATACGCGCATCAATGGTTTGCTTAGCAAGAGTCTTGTTTGCTCAATTTGAATTTGGTGGGGGCAAAACCCCAATGTATTTGGCTTAATACAAGCTATTTCAATGACTTAAACTGAGACTTAAGCCTACTACTTATATATAGGAATACTAGGCAAGGACTACTAGAACTTCGTCACCTTCACAATTTCCATGGATAGAACTGTGATCGGGAGTCCATCAAAGAAAGCTTTTTGGCAATATTTCACTATTTTAAATTTTATGACGGTAGGTACCTATGTGCTAAGGATTTAACCTCAGCTAAGATGTTGATGTAGCAGTCGACAGCCAGGCTATAGGTTAGCTGGCAAATACCTTAAATCTCGGCAAGAAGAACGCGACAATTGTTCGTAATGCTGAAGTAAAGGTCTAAGTGTAGGTCTTCCGACACAACCCCACTTTAGTCGACGTATAGACTTCTGTCCAGTATTTCGGTTTTCGTATTTCTTCTTCTTCGTTTTTGAAAACTATTTCGAAGTCGATGCCTCTGGAGGAGAATGCAAGCATGAGCTGTCAATTGGTCTCCCCAGAGTGCTTGCTTTCATTTCTGCTCACTGTCACATTCGTCACATATTAATTTGGTTCATAAAATTGAACATGGTTTATATAGCTATTAGAAAAAGGATCCAATTGCACTTATAATGAGCGCAGATATGCCAAATGCTGTCTTTAACTAAATAAAATCAAGTGCAGCTTCTACCCAGTCCTGAAGCCGCCTTTCGGACGTAAACTCGGGACATTAAGTTACAATCATATATGTAGACTTGATTTTAACTTTATATACCTTCGGATGAGATTTGAATTAGAGCCAACTGCGGGAGATGGGCAGTGTGCACTTTAGCACAACTTTTTTTGATCGATGAACGGTTATTTTTCCATACTCCGCCACCATCCTGAAAAAAATCCAACCACTACATTCAAAATGGCGTCTCTCAAATATGCATCGAAGCACAAACGCATCTATGCGCCACCCCTGAAGTGAACATCAGCAAAGTTCTCAAAATCAAAATTCCGACATCAAAGACAACAAGATAACATGATCCACTCAACACACACGATCAAAAAAAAAAAAGAAACACAATTAACAAACCTGCAGCCATATTTAAAAGTAAAACTAATTATGTGCACCCATGTGCATCCACCTGAAAACATAGCATGAAGCTCCACAAGGATGCAAATACTCTGTCGAGGGGAGCGAAAAAAAAAAACCCAACCTCCGAGGGGAACAGAAAGCACAAAGAAAAAAGAAAACACCTCGCATCACCTGGTTGGTGCAGGCTCCTCGCAATGGCGTCTCTAAAGTGTTCCCAGCTAATGGGTGACCAGTATAACCAGTGTACATAACATACCCGGCGTATGCATATTCAGCTCATCACCATCTCTGTCCCCGTCATCATCATCATCGGCATCATCGGAGTCTTCTTTGTGTAATTTCTTGCCACATTACGCATCAACATTGCTCTTGGTGTGTGCGAACAAATGGAAATCCTTGCCGCTGCAACTCCAACGGTGGCGCAGTGTCTCCAGTCCACACATAATCAAATCCCAGTGAACCCAAACCCGATGGACACTATCTCGTCCAATGTGAGCCGGCTCATTTCTCAGTCATGGTTGCGTGCATCTCTCTGCTGATGGAATTGTTACACACACCCATTTAATTAGCGGATGATATTTATGGACGCCATTTTTGTATTTTTTTTTTTTTTGAAAATACGACGTCACTCAGAACAATCCACTATGCAGGTGGCAGCAGTAGGTGGAGTCCAAACCGCCTTATGTACACGATTGGGAACTTGAAAGCTCCAACAATCAGACAAACTGTAGCCATACTTTCTATATACGTGAGGTTGGCGAATGTGTCTCCCCTGCTGCTCGGCTAATGGGCCAGCATTCCTTGTTGTCCATGTCACAAATTGTGCGCGCCCGCACACAGCAGCAGCTGACCAACTGGTGCATTGATATGACGCAGAGACTAATCGACAGCGATATACGTTTTATTCTAATGGCGACCTCCTACTATCGGTGCTACTAATTTATTAGCACCGCACGCCAGTGTGAGCCGCAGCTCAGTTCAGTACCGCCGCCGCCGTCAAGCTGTTGACTGAATTGTTAAATATTTTATTTTAATTAATATCACAAATTGCAATTACCACCAATTGGAGGACTAGAGGAGACTACGGTGGCGGCGGCGGTGGTGGTGGCGGCCCAAGCCCGAAGAGCGCGATTTGAGTGGAATTAATCACCATTGTTGTCTGAAGCCGAGGTGATGCCTTGGAGGCGTTTGCCGCATGTCTTACAACTCATAACATGTGAGCTTAATTGTTTAGACGGTGCGGCGTGGTGGCGCAGTAAACCGGGTGCCAACTACCTGCAGACAAAGTGTCTAAGTGTGCCTTGACAAATGGTTGCAGCAAATAGGTGACACCGTTCGTGTCGGATTCGAGTCTGAATGTTTAAACATTTCTTTCTGCAATAAATGATGTTAATGGCGACTGAGAAGGGGATAACACTGCTTTTAATCTTGGGGCCTTCGCGTTTGTGGTGCCAATCGTAGATTTGAAGTTTACGTGTTCATTGCGTATTAGCAGAGTCATTTTTGAGAAGTTTTAAGTACTCTTGGTTGGAGATTGTCGTCTGAGTACATATTTTTGCAATTGAAATTCTGGACTTTGACTAATTTGATGTTTTCTATCTAATTTTCAGCAATCGAGATCGAAGCGTTGCGGGTCTATTTTTTTTCTTTATTTTTTAAGAAACGCAACTCAGTAAGTATTAGGAAACTTTTGAATGCACAGCCAAGCTCATAGTTACAAAACAATCTGCCAACCATCTGCAACATGAGGAACGTTAAGTTGGGTCACTTACTAACAACAAGCTGGAAAGGAAATTACCTTTATACGGAGCTTACGGGAGGGAGGGAGGGTTACGTGTTTCACGCGTATCCTATGTAGGTTCCTACGTGACGCCCTGTAGCCATCGATGCCAACTAAGGCTTTTTCATGCCTTTTAGGAATTATTTCATTAGCTGAGGCTCATTTTTAGGGTTCCGTAGCCAAATGGCAAAAATCGGAACCCTATTAGATTCGTCATGTCTGTCTGTCTGTCCGTCCGTATGTCACAGCCCCTTTTCTCCGAAACTATAAGAGCTATACCGTTGAAACTTGGTAAGTAGATGTATTCTGTGAAGCGCATTAAGATTTTACACCAAAATAAAAAAAAAAAAACAGTAAATTTTGGGGGTCCCCATACATAGAACTGAAACTCAAAAAAATTTTTTTCATCAAACCCATACGTGTGGGGTATCAATGGATAGGTCTTCAAAAATGATATTTAGGTTTTTAATATCATTTTTTTCTAAAGTAAATAGTTTGCGCGAGAGACACTTCCAAAGTGGTAAAATGTTGGTCCCCCCCCCCTAACTTCTAAAATAAGAGAACGATAAAACTAAAAAAAAAAATATGATGTACATTACCATGTAAACTTCAAACGAAAATTTTTTGAACGAGATCTAGCGAGTAGTTTTTAAAATATCGATCAAAGTTACAACGAACTACAAGAACTTTTATGTTATGTTACTGGCTGTTTCGGAACCCTTCATGAGCGAGTCCGGCTCGCACTTGTCTTACTTTTTTTTATTTTTTTATATTCAACATAGGTACTCACTTTTTATTTTTGAAAGCATTCCTAAAAGGCCAATAAAAATGTTGTATGTAATCTCGGTCTTAAAAAATGTGACTCTGCCCATTTCCCGGAGACTTATTCGGTAATACTTTAAAAATAATTCCAGCTTCCACTTCCAGAAAGTGGAATGAAATTGGAAACAAATTTAAGTTTGTTGTTTGTTCGTTACTTTGAAAATAAAAATTGTTTGTGCTTTTTTGGTTTTTATTTTGTTTATTTATTGTTTCACTTTACCTAAAAAAAATTTGTTAGGCATTATTTTATTGAAAAAGGCATCTTTTTTTCAAAAGTGGTTGGCAACGCTGCCTGTAACCCAAACGACTTGACCGCTTTTGAAGAGTGAGGGATCATTAAATTGGTATTCTTTTCCGGAGTGTCATTGGCTAAACAAATAAATATAAAAATATAAATTAAAAAAAAAAAAAAAAAAAAAATTATTTTAAACACCTAAAAATCTTGACTGACTTTTACAGATTTAAAAAGATTTACACAAAACACTTTCAAGTATAACTAATTGACAATCGGAGACTACCTACACAATCTGACAAACATCTGTGCAGCCTCCGACCGCCAATCTTGAAAATGTATTGTTTTAATCTGTTTAAATATTTTTTTAGGTCAGACGTTTTTTTTTTTTTTTTTTGGTTTTTCAAATTAAATTTTTTATTTCTATAATTTGTACTTTCAAATTTCTGTTGCAAGGATTTAGGTCATATCATGAAAAACTTTCTTTCATGTAGCTCCAAGAGGTATAGTCCGTTCGAACTTAATTGAAATTTTCACGCACAGCGGCACAGGTCTCTTTACATGAGATATTTTTTGCTCTCTTTTCGACACGAAAAAGAGCCTTGTAAGCTTGCAACAACAAATCAAGCTACAAAAAATGTGTCTGCACTCCAAACAACTAATATACCCCTGCTTCGGAATATGTCTCTATCGATCGACGATCGACAAGAGACTGGGATCAGGGCTGGCATCCCGTAAAAAACGAAACGAAACCCATTTTCGCATTTCAAAAAAACGAGAGAAATCACACGAAAGCGAAAATTTGCTTCATGTAGGTAACTGCTTTCGTTTTTTTCTTCTCGTTCGCAAGGCTTTAAGAAACCGGTGCGACAAAAAAGTTAAAGCTTGAGAAGCTGTATATATCAAATATGGTGTTTTGACGGCTAACATCTAATAAAAACTGTTTACTTTAATTAAGTACATTCTTATAGGACGTCAACAACAACACAACCCTTTATTCAACTGAAAGCGTTAAAAAAAAATATTAATAATAGGTCTGTTCCCTAATGATAACGCATTCGAACAGATTAGCCAAATTCAGTCAAACTTCGTTCCCTTTCAGAAAAGTCGGTTACAAAACATTTCCACTCCATAAAAAAAAACAAATGCAAATATTAGTCCAAGAAATTTCTTTTGGGCTAGTTGGTTATTGCTGACTTGATGGCTGTCAAATCGTTCAGATACTGATTTGTGAGTGACTTTTTATTTGATTTTATTTATTTTGTGCTGGCATACGCTTAGTACCCTGCTCGAGCTAAATTTTCGCTCCCATACAAAATTTAGCTGAGCTAAATTAAAGCGAACCCATTTAGCTGAGTACACTGCTGAAACTAAATAATGAAACTTTTGTTTAAGATTGTACTTCATGTATCTGTCAAAATTTAGCGTGCCCATTCAATGGGGCGATACACTTTCTTAAGCTAAATTTTGACAGATCGTTGTGTTCTGTTGCCTTGTTGCAATTTTATATTGCGGAGAATGGGAGAAGTACGGGTGGCCGTGGCGCAGTGATAGAGTGTTCGCTTGTTGAGTGGGAGGTTACTTGTTCAAATCCGAGCTAGTACCACGAAACATTTTTCACAAATAAAAAACTGGAATAAGTTTAAGTGAATTATAAGCGAACAAAAATATCAACAATTCTCCCCTAGCTATTAGGACGCCACTCGTGGAGAATATCCACTGCGCCACAAACTCTTTCCTATCCCTCTTTCTCTTCCTAAAAAAACTTGAATGCCGCGCTGTGCCCCGCATTATAAGGGTATTCATAACCCCTTGAGCGCGAGTAAAATTATAAAAAAAAAAAAAAAAAAAAAAAAAAAAAGCAGGGATGTGTTTTTTTTTAATAAACACCTCGACCAGGAGTACCTAGAATCGGAAATAGTTTAAATCAGAGATTGTTGAGTTTTTTAAGTAAATGTAAATAAGCAATGTCATACTGTCCGTAACAACTTCTTGGCCATACACAAAGCAATCGAAATTAATATTGAATTTATTATTCCCTTTTACTCACTTCAAGCCTGAATGAAAATGAAGAACCAAGCGAACGAGAACAACACAACCCTCGAGAGTCGAAACTCGACAAACATTTCCCGATGTCATATCTTATTCTGATATCTATGATCTAAACAAAGTGTTCCAACTTGCAGCCCTTATGTGTGGAGAGCGATAAATTAAGACACTCACTCTCGTTGCAAGATTTATTTACAAAATATTAATCTACAATTCAAAGAAAAATGACAGACAGATGACAGCTGGGTTCAGTGGTGGTTTGAAGTTGGATTCGCGATGAAAATTATTCTAGTGGACACAACATAAGGCTGTAAAGTTTGCCTAAATTCGATGTAAGCTGTTATAGCCATAAAGCATCGAGCAATTTAATATGGGGCGGACCGATATAAAACCATACAAAAAATAATAACCCCAATGCCCTTTTTAAGAATCCTTACCAAATAGGTAGTACAAGCGGACACATTTAAACAGCTTTATTGGCAACAACTGTATATGTAACTCTCAGCTTATGGCCATCATTTTGTCTATCTGGGGCCCTGAGGGTCTGAGGCTTCTCTCTGGCCTTGATATGCAATTGCTTAAATAAACTTTCACTCTTCCAGGGATTCCTGATTTTACCACATATCACTCGCCGCATACGGATTGTCCAAGTTAAACCAGAAATACAAAGAAGGAATCTTATTTTTAGCAGCTTGCACCAACCTTAAGCTAGACTTTATCCTTATAAACTTGGAAGAAAGTTATTCAGTTAAAACCTAAGAAAGACAACTAAGACCGGTTTGAAGTTTTCAGACAGCCCCTGAGTCCGAAACGCCCAGAAATCAGATTGCATTCGTACCTAAGTTATATTTACCTACTTAGAGTGGAGTATAGCTTGGAATTTTGCAGACCGTTCTACAGCTCTTTAGAAGCTCTTGCTAACCTCTTTTAGACATAAAAAAGGTATTTAAAAAGGTTGCAGCCCTTTCCACTTCTGCAGTTTTCTGGACTCTTCGGATACCCTGTTCCAAAAAATGATTGCTGAGGACCTAAAAAGGGTTTTGGAGCCCTTTATATTGCTATAGGATCCTCATTCTCGTTGATTATATGGACTACATAGGCGTACGTAAGCTCCATCCGGAAATGGTGAATTAATATGTTAAGCCGTGAAGTATGCTACCAGTTACTTTAGGCCCGCTCTGTACGACATCGTAGAGGATTTCGTTCAACTTGAAAGATGAAGCCAACATTAGCATATTTTTTCACCAGATTATCTAAACACATTTAGTTCCGTTTTATTCACTCGAAGTTGAACACAACTTGGGGAGTTTGATACATAAAAATCCCCAAGTTGTGTTCAACTTCGAGTGAAAAAACGGCCCTCAGAGACTTGAAGTTAAAGATGATAAAAGGCCTTGAAAAGTTGTATTGTATCTGTTCTAATGGCTTCGTGTGATGTTCCACTGAATGCTGATCTAAAATGTTGCACCTCCCATACAAGTACACATATAGGTGGCTTTTCTTGATACCGATACCAACTTGATGCCATAACCGTTCTTTTATACCCACTTATACTTAGGAACACTTTGATCTCGCAAACAATGTAACACTCGACTCACAGCAAAGCCGGCTTCACATACTTCATGCGACAAATTACCCCGGCATATACAGTTCGGCAACGAGATAATCACCGCAAGTCACCAAATTACCCATCAAAACAATGCCTTTCTCGATGTTGGCAATTATTTACGACCTTTGCACCAAAACGCCTCCGGTAAGTAGCTGCTGGCTGCTATTGCGGATAAATAACTTCGATCGCCGATGATCCTGAGAAAAGTCAACAAATTTCCGAAATTTTTCACCACTGGATTACCGCAATGTGAAATACCTTAGCCGCATCACCCTATCAATTCGCAGTAGGCTTGGCTTATTGGATGATCACCGCGTAATTCGAAAGGTTAAGCTACTGGCGGCGCAGGCCTTTAAAACGCCAAACAGCTTTGCACAGCTACAGACAGGAAAAAAAATAAACAGAAAACTCGCTACTTGAGTCGAAGATTTTTACGCTCTTGACAACTACAGGCCAAGGACTAATTAAACGTTCGAGTAGCTTGCGGAAACGACGAACATGGCACAAAACATTAAAACAACCATAAAACATTCCTTCAAGCAGCCGCCGCCGCCACCACATCCAATGGCGGACATCCCAACTTCAGCTTATATCCATCCGATTGTGTACCTGCCAAGTGCGTTTTTTTTTTGTGTTTGTTTGTACTTTTTCAAAATAAATACGAGATCTGGTAGCACAGTGACAAACAGCATGAAACGCGCAGAGTATTGGCAATGTACACTGTACAGTGGGGGCGAAAAGTCTCAACGAGTTTTTTTATTTGATTCTTGCACCCTTTTTTTATGGAAAGTTTTATGGTAGAAAAAATGCAGTAATATTTTTTGCAATGGTATATACACATTCGGCCCTAGCGAGGTATCCGTCGGAACGGAGGAGGAGGAGGCTCAAATTCCATTCGAGGTATCCGACTTCGGAAGAGAAATAAACTATTGCAATGGCGCACTGCAAATCGTAAACAAATACTGCAACCAATTTCTGTCGGAGGATATCGGAACCTAGCTGCCAAAAATTTAACAAAAAAAAAAGCACTTCATCGCACTTCAACGTAATTTCGCCGATATACGTTATGAAATGTCAAAACAATTCTCCGAACAGTTATTCCAAAGAATACCTCGCAGCAAAAATCGTTCAAATCGTTCGGATTATTTGGACAGACTTTTAGATCAATTAAATGTGTTTAGAACCCACTGCAAGAATATTTGTGAAACAAACTAGGGGAATGTCTTAATTCGACTGATGCGTGATGCCCCATAGGCTCCTTAAAGTTCTTAAGTCGGTGCGGGGCATCGGATAGCATGCACGTCAAGTTGAAAAGTAAGTCATTGGTCCCAAAAACGGACTACGTTGTGATTTAATTTTATAGTACACCGCACCTAAATTCATCGTTTCGGCTAAAATCAACATTTCAAGCCAAATGTCCAGCACTTCGCCCTTCATGTTCCAACATTTCCAAATGTTGGATTTCATCACTGCATTTGTAAGTTTGTCAAATCGAACAAACCTCTTTACAAATTCCACATGGTATTTAATAACTTCTCAGTCCAACGACAGAAAAAATACAGCTGTCAACAAATCAATCATTTGAAGTAATTAAAATTATAAATATGGAACGAAAAAGTTATAAACAAAGAAGAGTGAGGTAGTTGCATACCTCAATATTGAGTCAGCAATATATTTTATGACTGAATTTGCACTTAAATTTATGTAAACATTAATATATCTAAAAATAATAATTTCCAAATAAAGACCAGTAATCATTTCTGGGCGCAGTGGCTTAATGGTAAGTGTGTTGGACTACTAAGCGAGGGGTCGAGGTTCGAATCCCGCAAAAAGCCAAATTCCAACTTAGGGTTTTTTCCACTGCGCCACCTTTCGCGATCGTCTGACAAACATCCGAGAGTATAACTGTCTTGAAAGAGCTTTTCAATTAGCCGTTTGGAGTCGGCATAATTGCAGATCCATTCCATTCGTTTCAAAAATGAAAAACTGACACAAAACGAATGGTTGTGAGAAGCTAGGCCTAGGGTCCCTCCGGACCTGTTGCGCCAACTATTTATTTATTTAATCATTTCTGACAATAGCTGCCATTTGAAATGTTGAAGTTCAGGGAACGCAAAATTTGATTTTTAAATTAGGTGCGGTGTAAATGTACTATTAGTTTAGTTTTTCACAAAAATGCAAATCATACAAACATCCTCCACAATTACCGAAGGAAGGTAGTTCTAAAAAAGCACGACCTTATTGAAGAATAGTGATAGCTCCATTTCTCAACAAATTTTTACCTCAATCAGCTTATATAACATCAGTGAACTAAGTTGCGAACTGCCATTTTGCCGAAACTATGTATATCTCTTCCGAACTATTGTCATTCATATTCTCGAGACCAAAAAAGACTTGGCACGGTAGCGATCTGCTGGCCTAAATTCCGAATTCGAACCTGACTTGTTAAGAAATTAGGTCCGATGATCACATATTATCAGCTTTTAAGCTTGTGGATTCTGCAGGGTCTCTTGCCAATTGGAATCATTCCACATAACTTTAAAGTAAAATTTTGTTTTTTAACAAACCAGTCGTCGGTCGAGTCAAAAATGTATCTCGCTGAATTTGCTACAAAAAAAAAAAAATTAAAAGGCACTCCGGGAGTGCCGACAGAAGTGATAACTTGAACAATTACGTGTGTATTTTTCGAATCGTCAGAAAATATATTATTGTGTAGGAAGTACTTTTAAATAAAGTGTTTTTTTATTATGTTACATTTTTCATTTTCATTTAATGCGATATTTTACATCAAAAATAATACATATTATTTTACATACAAAACTGCAATCTATTGCTTAAAATGTATAAATTTACAGATACATGAAATATTAAATTTAAAAATTAATGGATATTCTTTGAAATGAATACCAATGACACTTATGAAATTTCATCAACAACTTCAAACTCTTCCATCATCATCATCATTATTATCATTATATTTGAAAACGGATACTATAGGTTTATGGTAGGTAACTAAAATAGGAAACAAACAATTTTGATTCGAATCTATTTAAATATCTTGTAAAGATGGCATCAATTGTAGTTTTATGTCTAGTCGTGCTAAGATTGCGATCATTGCTCATCGTTAAATCAAATTTGCTATTTAAAAATTCAATTAATGGTAGTTTTTATCATCTGCAAAGTTGATGTTGAAATCCCCACTCAAAATGATTGGAATATCATCAAATCTCTTCCCAACTTTATCTTGAAGTACCTAATGCAGAATTATCTTTAGCATATATAAGTAATTTTCATCGATGCTGTCTTCCAGCGTAATCTAGATAGATTACAGTCTCGAATGTACATATCTTACTTCAGCTACCACAATCCGATTGTATCTACTTGTATTCTACCGAAACTAGCACAGAACGAATAAATTAATAATAATTATACTGAAGCTTAATTGAATATGAATTTCTTTTCGAAAAATACAAATTTTACTTTTAAAAGAAAAAGAACGAGAAAAGACAACAATATTTTTCTGTCTTGCCGCATCGCCATTGATAATGCTCTAGATCTCGTGGTACGGCATCAATTGTAGTTTTATATTCATTATTTTACACAAAAATTACTAATCATATTTTACAGTATACACTAAGGCGACATGAATATTACAATTATTTATATAGTATACCTACTCTTAGGGTGGCAAGTTTACCAGTTTTCTATTTCTTGTTTCGGTAATTATAACACAAGCTACTGTGCCGTAAATGTGCACAAACCCAAAATCGTGGATATAATATGTCGGAATTAAGCTTGGTAAAATTAAGTTATGAATTCCCCATACAAAACAGGTAATTGACATAATTTTGGTGACAATCAATTTGTCGCTACCATAAATTACCATAGTAACGTATTCAAATAAAAATCATCGTAGGTTAAGCTATAAATTACCTACCCCTAAAAGTAAGCAATAGTACAAAAGTGTACAACTAAAAGTATGCAATCGGTGTCGGTGTCGGTGTCGGTGTCGGTGTCGGTGTCGGTGTCGGTGTCGGTGTCGGTGTCGGTGTCGGAGTCGGTGTCGGTGTCGGTGTCGGTGTCGCGAGTTTGCTAGTTTTTGCCCATCCAAATAGTGCCCAACGCGCCTAAAGAAGTTATCACTTCAAAAAAAACTGTGCCCAATTGTTGCAGAGCCAAATGACTGATTTTAAAACTGGATCTCACGCGCCTATTCACAATGACTACTCTCACCACTTTTCTTTTCTTTTTTTACTCCGAGTTAGTGTTCTAAAAGACACTATGAGGACAGCCGGCTCGTGCGATTTTTACTCACTTGAACCACCTCCCACAAATTTCTATCCTCACGGGTAATAAATTGGGTAGGTACACTATAAAATAGTTGGTCCTCCTAATCAACAGAATCAACATAAAAAACTCACACACGCGAGTGTTGCGCAGAATATAAATTTTTGTTTTCAAACAGACGTCACCGGTGACTTTTGATCGCTACTGTAACTCACTTCACGTATATACGCTTACAAAGCACACTGCAAATTGAAAAGCTGCAAATTTTATAGTTAACTGTCAAACAAACGACCAACACTGCGGTTACTATCGCAATGTGGACACTAGCCGAGTGCAAGTGGGTGCGGGGACATATTGCCTCACTCACTGCAATGGGGGAATTCGCATGGCATTCGCTTAGAGTATAGAACTGCAATCCAGGAACAATGCCACAGCACCGCAACCTACCATCCTCATTGACAAAAGAACAAAAACAACCAAGCGAGAGAGAGGGAGAAAAAAAGAAACGGTGCCAGCGGACAAAAACCAAACATCGAAGATATTCAAATATTTTACGGTAATTTTCAGAAAGAAAACAGCGAATTTGCATATTTTCCACATTTCTTTGAGTCTCTCGGATTCGGAGTGCAGCAGCAGTCCATTCTGCGACAACGACGACGACGACGTGTGACACCACCGAGCCCGTGCGCGCAGCACCATCCACCGTGCATCCAAACTCAAGTTGATAGCAGAGTGTGGCTTCCATTCCCGGCAGTTCCAGTTGGTAGCAATTCAATTCAACAATATACCAATATACAGAATGGCTATGACATCGAGGGCGCGAGCAAAGGATTTACTGCCGAAAACGAAGAAAAATTTCCAGAATTTGACAATGGCGCAATCCCGACGAAACGAGCGGATTTCAAATCCCTTCCGCCAGTAGATGCACGCGAAGACGAATTGTGTGCAGGATTTTGATGATTGCACATCCTCGCGATATGGCGAAATCCCCGAAAAGATTCATTTCTTGGAATGCCACGAGTGGGCATGGTTGGGGGGACTTGTGTAACTTTGGTCGTTTTTTTTTTTTTTTTTTGAACATGAACCGAGATGGTCAGAGTGCGGTGGCCAATGATTGAGAGGTAAATTGGAGATTTTGATGGCACATTGTGTTGTTGCTGGTTCTCTTTTGTGATTGGATGCATTTTGGGGCTGTGTTGAAGGTCCCTTGTATTCAAACGGAGGACCCGGCAAGGAATCTCATTTAATTCTGACAATCCGATGACACGTAGTACAATTGTTGTCAGCGAAAAAGAGTAGTGGACTCTCAGTTGACGCTGATGCGAGTCCATACGGGAAGGCATCTCTCGGTTTAATGAAGCCATACAAGTATCAATTTGCATGTCACTAAATGTAAATCGGTGGTGCTTTTTATGGGGAATTTTTCGGGGGTCATTGATTTCGGCTGAATCGCAGCAGCGTGTGTGTGTGTTTGTGTTTGTTTGTGAGGTTGGTGCGTTTCCCAGGAATTGGCAGACCACAACAGAGACCACCCTCTGTTCTGTCTTTTCCAAGGTCCTGGGAAAATGGCAATTCCCGCTGCATCGCATCGTTTTGCTACCGCACTCCCGCCGTTTTCATGTAACCATCCTTGGTTGGTCCTTTGGCAGAGGACAGACATTTGATCTTTGAGATATAATTCGCACAACGCCAGGTGGTGGCAGTTGAATTCAGGCATTTGCCGATGGGAACGAGTTGACCAAACAGATGCTCGGGTTCAAGGGGTGCCCTAATTTGACACTAGCCTACCTTACCTACTATCTATTCAGCTTGATGTGTCTGCGGTTTGTTAGTCATATCTGGGGGCTTTGAAAACCTCCGCTAAAATCGTGTTAAAAAGGCTATAATACACGATTCCATGTTTCCGGTTTAATGTTACTTCACCAGAAGATGAAACGCCCTTTTACAGACAGACTCTGTTGACAACTGTCATGACAGATTTTTTTCACCATATTCAACCAACAGATGCGAGTACATTACCAGCTCCGTCTTAGGGCAAAGCCTTGAACCAGAGAATGAACTTTTCATTAGCACCCGGCTTTATTGCAAATTTTGTCTAAGGTAACGATGTTGAGAGCGGCCTCTAGATCGACGACGATCCAATTCTTCCAAACAGTACCAAGTTTATCAGTAAGCGCAGTCTCGCAGGATTTACGAAGCTATTAAAAAAGCCACATCTCACAGGGTGGGTTGCTTGGCACGTAGGTACCTACAGCTTTAGCAGTCTTGCCATGCACTTTTCATGAGAAGTCTTATGAATTATGTGAGAGTTTTTAGGACTTCTTATTTTTGAAAAGTCAATTTAATTTAATTTTGGTGGGGGCTAACACTCCCATTTATTCGGCTTACAAGTTATTACATTGCTTATATTCTAACTTAAAAAAAAAAAAACTAAGACGAACGAAGATTTGTAAGGAAAGATTGGGAAGGAGACCGAGTTTAAGGCAGGCAGTGCTGCGGTTAAAATTAAAAATGGGAAGCTTTGCGTTAACCTTCCGCAGCATACGGGTGATTGGTTCGTTGGAGTCATAAGAGGTGCGATGAGTCGGTATGTATAGAAAAGAGGAGGCCATCGCAAATTAGGAGGGTTGGAGTTGAAGAAAATTGACTTTTAAATAGACGTGAGGTCGACAGATCCTGAGAGAAGTCGATTAATGAAGAGAATGTCTGCTATACATCCCTGCGTTGTTCAAGGGTATTTAAGTTTGTGAGTTTGAGGTGGGCTTGATAAGGGGTAAGACGATATCGTCGTTCCAGGGTAAGCCTCGAAGGGCAAATCGAACTCACTGAAATGGCGATCACATTTTACTGGCGTATTCGAGAAGGGGCAAGCAAAGGTAATGTAGAGGAATCTAGTCACGTAAGGGTTGGAGAATTCTTTGGGCCATCTTTTGACAAAAGCGAGTGATAACTCGTCACTTTTTAAATTATCTCTTCAATATGCGAACGGAAATTTAACTTCCTATTGTACAGATTACCAAGGTCGCAAAGACATTGTGCAACGGATATGGGGTGACCAAGAATATAATATATTCGGGGTGGGGGCTGGATGCACTCACGCGATAATGTAATAGATTGGCATTTCGCGATGTTAAGCTCTAAGCAATTTTTGTGGCACCAAATCGAAAAGTAATCGAGGTCTTGCTGAAGGAGACTAGAATCTAGGGGTGAAAAAATGGTCTTGAAAAATTTGATATCGTCGACGTAGAGGGACAGGGAGGAGTGTTTGATGACCCTCTCAAGATCGTTTATAGTGAGGATGAAGAGAAGCGGACCTAGATAGCAGCCTTGTGGGACACCTGAGGTTGCCAAAAAAGGTGCCGAGAGGTCGGATCTGAAAGGAACACTATAAGAACTGTTTTCAAGGTAAGAGGATATCCATTTTAGTAATATGGGTTCAAAGCCTAGGGCAGACAATTTGGAAATTATTAATTGATGAGATATCTTATCAAAAGCCTTACTGAAGTCGGTTGCAATTACAACTACTTCATTCCCATTCTCTAAAGCAGAGAGGGCAAAGGACACGAACTCAACGAGGTTTGTAGTAGTTGATCTGCCTTTAAGAAAACCATGTTGGCAAGGGGAGATGATGGACTCAGAATAAAAGCTTAAGGCCTCGTATAAAATACTTTCGAAGAGCTTGGGTATATGAGAAAGCTTAGCAATGGGACGATAGTTGGTCACTTCGTTCTTTGACCCCTTTTTGTGTATCGGGGTTATGAACGAGGTCTTTGAAACCTGGGGAAATTCTCCTAGTGAAAGTGATAGACGGAAAAGATAAGAAAGGGGGAGGGGAAGGCTGGAAGAACATCTGGGCCGGGTACGAATTCATCATTGAGATTCTGTAATTTATTTTCTACAACAGTAGGACCATAGTTTTGAGAGATAAAGGGGCCAAAGGAGAAGTTTAGTAAGTAATTGAAGTAAGAGGGGTCGGAAACGAATGAGTTATCGGTAAAAGATTGTTTAAAATAGGTGGCAATGTTAGGTGGGCTAAAATAACCTAAAACCGAAAAATGCAAGAAGCAAGATGGCACCTTTTGGGAGGATTAACGAAATCTCTGGCATCGAGGGATATATCTTTAACAAGCTTTGTCTGAGAGGGAGATTATTATTTAAAGAAGTGGCTGTACTGTCCTAAGCACTGTATCGTTGTGTTGGGATGGAGAAACCAATTTAAAAAAAAAAACGCTTTTAAGATTCAGTGTTATGCGAGAAATAGATTAACACAGCGACATCAACAACAACTTTGACAACTTTTTAGAACCAATGTATTTTAATTACTTTGAATACATTAGCACAGCAACATCGACAGCGACATCAACGTTAAGGCTAATCCTAAATTCGCTGTTGCTGTTGCTGTCAAAGTCGCTGTGTTAATCTGTTTCTCGTATTACAACCACAAAACTCCAAAAGGTATCTGCTATCAGGGATGCTATACATATGTTGTCCGGCTGCAAAGCAGCGCTTCAACTCCTCCTGGAGCATAGGGTAGCAACATAATCCTTCCATCTGTCCGATTCAACGCAACAGACCGAGCTTCCTTTAAAACAGATGACCTCCAAGTTGTTTTTAGTCTTCCAACGCGTCTATTGTACAAAGGATTGTTTCGCTATATTGTCGTTAGGTTTCCTCAGAGTATGGCCTATCCAACGCCAATTCCATTTTTTTTCTGTCCGGTCCTATTCCATAGTTCATCGTTCGATCTGGTTTGTGGCCACTGCATCTTTAGAATGTACCACAGACAACGGTTAACGAAGGCTTGCAGCCTGCTCGAGATGTTTGCAGAGCATTTCCATGTCCCTGCAGCATATAACAGCACAGATTTAACGTTCGATTGGAAGAGTCTCAACTTGGTGCATAGCGATATTTTGCTGGAGTTCAACACAGGAGAGAGGATTCCAAATGCACGACGGGCTTCGTTTATTCTATTGTTAACATCCAGGTCCGTTCCGCCATCGAGTGCTATGAAACTGCCCAGATAACTAAACTGCGTGAGCTCCTCTATGGGTCCCTGGCCTTAGAATAAATTGTTGTGTGCTTTGGCCCGTTGTCATTATTTTTGTCTTGTTTGCGTTGATCCTTAAGCCAGCCACTTTCCCATGTAGTTGGGACGCACATCAAAGGATTCGGAAAGCTGTCCATTGTGCAACACGAAACACCTTGCGTTATTGTAAGACTCTTTAATAACAGCGGCAATTTTCTCGGGGATACCTCTTGTAATAAGCGATCTCCAGATGCATTAACGATTAACCCGATCGAACGCCTTCTCAAAATCTACAAACATGATGTACATCGGTGATTGGTACTCAGACGATTGTTCAAGTATGATTCGCAAGGTGTTGATGTGATCGACGCATGTTCGGCCGAAACCCCGCCTGGTGCCTCCTGAGGGTATAGACTTGATCCTGAATTTCATCCTCTCGAGAACAATAGTTGCCATTAATTTCGGAAAAACAAATAGAATGGTGATACCGCACCAGTTATTACAGTTTTTGAGGTTCCCTTTCTTTGGTAACTTCACAATAACACCATCCTTCCATTCCCGCGGGTATGTTTTACTCTCCCAAACAGCCTGCACTAGTTTAAGCAAAATACGGAAAGCATGATTCAGGGATGCTATGCATTTATGAAAAAGGAAAGCCAAGCCCAACAAAGCAAAAAAGTAGCTAAGCAGTACTCGAAAGATATCAAAGTTTTAGGAGCTACATTCATCAGGGCGGATCTGAACTCTTCTACTGGCTTTGTGACCAATATCTCGAAAAAAAACCCACTCAACTTGTAAATCCGTATTCGTATTACAAAGTTTGTGTAACTTCGCAGTTAGCCGTAACCAAAAAAGCCGTTCAATTGTCTTCCAAATTGCACTTGATCCCAAATCCGGAAGCGCACTACCCCAACCCAAATACCCACATTGTCTCATACAAAACATGAAATACTGCAAATGCGCAGCACCTCCTCTCCGATCTAACGCGCCTGCGCCACACAAAACCCAAATCAGCAGGACCGGTCATAAAAAGTTGCACAACAATTGCGCGCATTGAAAAATAAATCACCTTGAATTAGATAACAGAGCTACTAAGCACGTAGTTTACCCTCTGCTGGCCAGCATCTGGCTATCTGGCTATGTTGCGTATTCGCGACTTCGTTTGGACAAATCCAAGGCCACTGCCAATGTTTCTTCATCATTGGGGGTTCGGCTGCTGTTTATGTGGTGCCTACACTTGCCGTTTGCCGAGCTCTAGATTCCAAGCATAAATACATCGTCGCAGTGTTAGGTACTGTTGGAGGTTGCTGTGCGCTGTGCAGTGTGCACCTACAATTGACCACTTTTCTTTATTTATCCGGTATACAAAAAACTGCATTAAAATAAATCCACCACAAGCATCAGCAGCATCCTCCAGAATTCACTATTCACATGCGGCGCAGCGACGAAGGTCCTCCACTTGGGTTGGGGAGCCGATGCGGTCGGGCTCATTGGTTAGTCGGAGTCGGAGTGTACCCGAAATGCCAATTTCTATGGAATCGACGTAAACGTAGATTGATTAAGACATAAACATAGGAAATTCTTGTTTTGTTGTTGTCGGCCTTTGTCGATGATTATCGATTGGCAAGGATGGTGGTGCTTGCTTCCCCCGGCGCGTTTTGTCTTTCTATTTTTTTTCGATTGGAGCGCTTCCTCTGCGCGCTTTGTGCTGGGTTTCTGTTTTTGTTTTTGTTTTTCTCTGCTTTGTCTGGTTTGCTTTTGTTTGGTTATTTGTTGATTTGCTTTGTTCATTTGTTCATTTGATAATGATTCGCGACTTTATATGTTGTTGAGAGGGCTCTTCCAGGGAATAAATATTGTCGAACATGTATGTAGAACATATCGTGGAGTGGAGAAACTGTGGCACTGACATATTTCCAAGGGAAATGTCCTGCCACATTAGCCCATTAAAGGCATCGGCCATGGGACATTGTGAATCACTTCGTTCTCTCTTTCTCTCGCTCACTACACTGCGGGTATAAGGTAATTTGCATTCGGGATTTTGTCATTTGTTGTCTGGGACAAGCGGATGATAACTGTCAGCGATGTTTTGTGAGATGGAAGAAAGACGACACATTGTTGAGTTGCTTTTTATGAGAGAACAATGTTCCATGCTGTGTATTTGTAGTTGTATATAATATGGGGGAAATAGTAGAGCGATTGTATTTTTGTGGTGGGTCTAATAAGGCCTCAGTTTTAGACCTATTTTTACTTTTCTTTTTAAAGCTCAGTTCTTAGAGGGACCTACCCAAAATACTTACATTTTTGGTAAATTGAATGAGGTCTTCATTGAACTTTTAAGAGAAAACTTCCTTAAACGCTTAAGCTAACTTCGTAACGTCCTAGAATTGTTCTTATTGCAAACAAACACTTGCGGTTGGAAGGTGGCACGCCCGACGTTACCGACCACGCCACCACACCGACGAACTCTGAAACACAACACCAAAAGAACGCACCCGACAGAAGGGAAGGAATGGGGACGTTCGGATTCCTAGCTTAGGCCCCAGTTATAGCCATACGTAAGATGCAACCGAAAAATTTGGAACAGTATGAAAATGATTTTTTTTTTTTTTTTTTAAAGCGGGCATAGCGAAAAATCTGTCAGACAAATGTTTCCCTACGAAATCAATTACAACAAACCAACCCCCCTGATTGGATTCCATCAGAAAAAAATTTCCTGACAGATGGAACAGTAAAAAATTGAAATTGGCGTCTTTGCTACCAAATGTCAAGCGTAACCGACAAAGTGAATCATGTTCAATCCCTTGTATTGGACCTCTTTAATGGACATGTTCCAATTAAGACGGTTGCAATACGAAATAAGAAATGCCCGTGGTTTACCAGTGAGGTTACAGATGCGATGAAGGTTCGTAATAAGTTATATTCAAGGTGGAAGCAAAGACCAACAACTCCTAATTGGGAACTTTTTTGTCGTGCTCGTAATTACTCTACCTTTATTACACGAAGAGCTAAAAAGAGATATTTCCAGTCCAAGTTGAACACTGACCTGCCATCGAAAAAGCTTTGGAGCAACTTACGTTCGATTGGCATTGGGAAAAAGGCAGCTGCTGATAGCACCCCGGATGTTACTGCCCTTAATAATGCTTTCTTAACCAGTGAAATTAATAATTCTTGTTTTACTCCCGTAGATGAACTGCTTTTTATGTCTGATTTTGATTTCGAAGTCGTCTCGGAAATTGATGTCATTAATGTTATTCGTTCGTTAAAATCGAACGCTGTCGGTGAAGATGGTATACCTCTTCGGTTTGTTAAGATCATTTTGCCCCATATAATAAGCTGTCTTACACATATTGTCAATTTCTGTATTGCGTCATCTTTTTTTCCTGATAGTTGGAAGTTAGCTAAAGTTATTCCGGTGCCAAAAAAACCTCACCCATCTGTAGCAACTGATTTCCGCCCTATCAGTATTTTACCAACTCTGTCAAAGGTTTTGGAGAGGGTTCTTGTTGACCAAATGTCAGATTATCTGGAACAGCATAGCTTGCTCTCCTTTGTTCAGTCTGGCTTTCGAGCGGGTCACAGTTGTGCTACAGCTATGATCAAAATTCTAGATGACATTAGAATTAAGTATGACATGGATCACTTGACCGTGCTTTGTTTGCTTGACTTCTCCAAGGCTTTTGACAGAGTGAACCATAAGATACTTTGTCAGAAGCTCAGGATGTATTTTGGCTTTAGTGAAAGGTCCGTACGGCTTATAAGTAATTACTTGCATAATCGTTATCAAAAAGTAGTGCATGATGGGAAATCGTCCGAATTTAGAGTATTACAAATGGGTGTACCTCAGGGTTCGATATTAGGACCAATATTATTCTGCTTATATATTAATGATCTGCCCAGTGTTTGTTCGAATGTGTCTTTTCACCTGTATGCTGATGATGCCCAGGTTTATTTATCACGACCAATCGGACTGGTGGAGGATCTCATTGCTAGAATAAATGAGGATCTTTCAAAAATTTATAGCTGGTCCCTTTCCAATGGATTAAACCTCAATGCAGAAAAATCACAAATGATTTTGATATCAAAAAAATATTGTGATACCAGTGACCTACCACCTGTGTTTTTAAACAATAGGCAAATTAAGTTTGTTGACACTGTCACGAATCTTGGTTTTAAGATAAATCGCTCACTCTCCGCTGTAGATCAAACGAATTGCATAATTGGTCGAATATATGCCGGATTACGAAACCTCTGGAAGTCCTCTAGCTTCACCCCAGTAGACACAAAATTGAGGCTTGTCAAAACTTTATTCGTTCCAATTATTGACTATTCAACTATTGTATACTGCAAACTTGGCTCCCACTCTCAACACAAGCTGCTCGTCGCCTTCAACGATGCCATTAGGTATGTATTTGGCCTTCGTCGTTATGATCATATATCGCACTACCACAAACTAGTACTTGGTTGTACGCTTCAACAATTTTTAAACCTCAGGTGTTGCCAGTTCATGCACGGTCTGGTTAACAACAGATCCCCTGCATATCTCTTCGAGAAACTTCAATTTGCTCAATCCACCAGGACTCAAAATCTTATAATGCCAACGTCTAATTATTTGAACTCTTCACGCCTCTTTTTCGTCCATGCAACCAGACTTTGGAACACCCTCCCGATCGCAACTAGGCAAATAACTGGATCTAACAAATTTAAAAATGCTGCACTATTGTACCTTTAATTTATAAAAGACAACAGTACCGACTATTTCTCTTCTTTCTCCTTTCTTACAGCTTTTTCTTCTCCCTCTCTTTCTATTTTTCACTCTACTCTTATATTTCTTTAGTTTTATGTAAGTTTTATTTAAGTTTTTGTTTATACATCCAAAAAAATGTACTATAAAAGACTATGTTCTTATTTGTACTTTCCTTTATAAATAAATTGAATTGAATTGAATTGAATTGAAAATATTTCAGTGGAATTGACTGGAAAGTTGATCAGAAAAAGTTTTTCGTACGGAATAATGAATAAATTACTTTTCTAGAAAATTCAAAGATCATTTGCATATTTTTTTTTTTAACAATCTAACTAGGACATAGTTCCAGGAACTATACAGGTCCGGAACTACCCAACTAGTTTTTGTAAAATTTGGCAGGCAAAACAGTTTTATTACTTCGTTCAAAAATCACTATTGATTAACTACTTAGCTGGAAACTGAGTATTAGATGTTGTTCGGGGTGTAAGCATTACTTGGTTCTTAAAATGTTATTGAAACCGAAAATTCGGTTTTCGAGATATGAGCAGTTTCTTAAAATTAGCGTTTTTGGTGATTGGAATTGAAAATTAAGGACGCAATGATTTTAAAACCATCAATTTTACTCCAAGTATCCATTTTGGTCAAAATTATTTTTTTTTTTTAAATTACTTTTTTCAAAAATCCATGTACGATCATAATACGGACAAAATTTGAGTTAGAAATGATCATATTACCTTAGAAATTATTTTTTTTACAATCACATGGACCGTTTTCGAGATATGTTCAAATTTCAAAAGTACGATTATTCGATTTTTTAGCTAAAAACTGGGTATGCTGTCATTGAAACCATATTAACTAAATCTTAGATATCAATTTTAGTTGAAATCGTTAGAGCCGTTTACGAATAAATCAAACTGGTACGAAAATTTTATATGGAAAGTCCACAAACTCCAAATTCGAAGTTTGAATGAAATCTGGGCAGCCGTTTAGGCTGTAGGTTTATGGAAGGACGGACAGACAGACAGACGGACAGACCGGACAGAATTTTTCGACCCACTTTTTTGAGTTCGTCTATCATCGTAACGTCCGAATTGAATAACATCTCGAGTTCGAAATTTTGCACGAATACAATATCTTTCTCTTAATACGTAAGGGGGAAGTTAAAAAGGGGGGAAAATAGTCTCAAAGCCTGTGAACACTGGATGGCACAAATATTTCGAAGCAGCAGCTCTTGCCAGTTGACATTGTCGGATTTTATTTCTCTGTGATTGCCTACGCGAAAGGCCTCGTCTGGGCCATCTATATTCGAAAATTCCATTTTCAATTTTGATTGGATAGTGTTTTTTAACTAAATTTACTGTGAGCAGTATTGATCGGTGGCAACTGAAGGTAGGGGATTTTTTTGCCTTCGTCAACCTGTCAATGTATCCTCGACCAAGAATTTATTCGGTTTTTATGACTAGGAATCACTTTTTGACAAAACACCATCCGCACTCGGTAGAGCGGTCGAGAAAACCATTCGTCTTGATAAGGTATGGTGGAAGTTACTTGTGAAATCACCGAAAATCTCTGAAATGGAAGCCCAGATGGACTTATGCCTGCTCTATGATAAAATATTTTGAAGTCGCCCTGGGATGTATAATAAAAATTCCGACTCATACTGGCGATCACACCTACCTTATCTAACAGCAATCCGAATGCCATTCTCTTGCGGATCATCACTGTCTGTTCGCGCAACAAATATAGACATTCAAAATATACCGTTGAAAAATATAGTTTTACATTTCGGAGTGAGTCCGAACAATGGCTTCCGCGTGCACCCTCATTGAGAGCACCACCAACGGTGCCTGCCAGCTTCTGGTATACGTATACGTGACTCGTATCCATTTAAATTTCAAAATATCCCAGCCATCTGCGGAGGATTGATCGCAACAAAAGGAGTCAGAGATCTAAAATCAGATTTCGATTGGAAGGCTCCCCCCTTTCGCCTTCACACTCCTTTACCATGGCAAATACACAAAATTCCACTCGCCCCGATAATAGTGTGCTAATGAGATTCACTTCCTGGCCAAAAGGCGAGCCAAACACCAAAACAAAAGCCAGCCACCGAAGACCGATCTGAACCGTTCGCTTGCGAAATTGAGTGAAGGTATTTTTTATTTTTTCGTTTTTTTTTTTTTCGATTGGAACCTTTCCACACAATAGAATCGAATCCAGGGAAATCCATTTGCCTGCAGCAGAAGCTACACCAAAGTTATCGATTGAATTATCAGCATTCATTAGCATTTCACTATAAAGGTTTTCCCCGCATCAACACAGTTGCAGACGGCCGGCGCGCAAAGGAGCTGGAAAAAGAAGCGCGGGCAAAACGGTTCCTGCCTGTATTTCCCACTCTTTGCGCAGGAAAATGCACATGCGACTGCTTTTGATTTGAGATTGTCCAAACGTAGGAAACGAGAAAAAAAAACACAAAATTTCCAGAAGAGCCACCCGGGTTATCCAACGGGCATCTGATACAGGGCTGCCGATATCGTTTCGGGTGAAAAGCTAATTGCCAGTGAATTGGTCTCCTTTTTCGAAAGGTTCAGCTGCGGAAAATGCTTTCATTAATTAACCTGGCAGCAGAGTTAGCCCCCAATCAGTCCAGCCGGTCATGGTCACTGTCAACATCATCCCGGGGGTTACCGCGTCGAAAAACCAAACCAAAACCGTACCCATACGGTTGACAATAGTACAAATATGTACATAAATACACTCAGGAGAATGCTGCCAAAACAAATAATGTGGGATTGCAAGCGCGCAGATCGTCATCTTCTCAACTCGGCTCGGCGCGAATAGAAAGCCTGCCAATGATGAAGGGCACAAGAGTGGGCGGACGAACCCAAACCCAGCCGCCGATCAGACCCCTGAAGAACCATTCACTGAAAATCCTGAATCACGGAAAATCGTGAATCCGCTCTCAGTGATAACACGTGTAGAGTGTCTTGCTGCACCGCGAAATGCTTTTAGAGGATATTTTACATACTTCGACAGGCACACCACTAAATAAGTAGATTCTTATTTTTGCGGATTCGCGCGACGACAATAAATAGCTATCGCCTCTGGAGAGGCACACGGATGCAGTGTGTCTCACAACGAGCAGCCCGGCGATGACTAGGAAACGAGTTGGTGGAAAAAAAAAGTCTTCACAGAGAAAAGCCAAAGAATGGGGTAGCGCTCTCTATGGGATTCAATCGACCGACCTACGGACGCGACGCGCGACGTTTGGAAGGAAGCTGATTGCGGTGAAGTGTATAGGTATGTGGTTTGCATACAACTAATATCTATTTTGGCAAATCAAAAATGGAAAATAGTTACCTGGGAGTTGGAATATTAAGTTGACCAGGCGAAGGTTTTTTTTTTTTTTTCGCCTGCGTGTGAGGAATTTCATACGTCGACATTAACAGAGATTGTTGGCCATTTGTTAGACGAAGGAATAGGCGCTTAAACTGAAAAGGCAGAATAGGCTGCTTTAAGAGACTCGTAAGTGCCATTATTTCTCAAAAACGACTACCCAAAAACAATTCTCTGAATTCGTATTATCAACTCCTACTTCCAATCATAGACACCTTAAGGAAGCCAGCGCCACTAATATATTCCAGTCCAAAAGTAAAGACATGCCCTAACACCTAACAGACCAGAAAACAGAAGCTTCTACTAAACTCGTCCTTGTATTCAAAAAGCCACCCAGCCGTGCACTTTATTTCTTAAGAATGAGGATTTTTTAAGCGACGCACGTTCGTGGAACTTATGTCTAGTGTGCTCTTTCATCCGTAGTCCTGGTCTCCTATTTCTTGTTTAACAACAATCTCCGGCAAAATTACAAAGTCATCCAGATGTAGGTTTTTTTGGTCGTGCATGTCAAACTTTGGTGTACCTATAACAGCTGTAAAAGTAGATACCATTCTTTACAAAAAATTCTGCCCGATCAGCAACCCTTTGCCGTGTTTACACAGAAATACAGTCCATTAAGCTGTCAATTCCCAATCTTCTGCCTCATACGCGGTTCTACAGGGGTGAAGCAGAGGCTCAGCTAACAAGCCTCCCCAGTTACCCCGGGCCTTAAATAAATGCATCTAGTTGCGCACTCCAAGCCAGTGGAAACCCCCTCCTTTATGTTGCCCGCCACCAAATGTGAGTACTTCCTCCACTGCGTTGCCTCCTTTCAAATAAGATGCGAAGACTCTACGGCCTGGAGTATATAGCTTATAGCCCCTCGCTTTTACCATCGAACTTTGGAAGGCAAGGCATTTCCTTCGAAATAAAAAATAAAAAAACTCCAACTATTAAGAAAGAAATCACTTCGGCCTCAAAGCTGTCAACAGCTATACCTAAAATTCCAATCTAAAAAAAAGAAAAAGAAAACCAGGTACGTTTCTTGAAACGATCTGTGAAGCATGCGCTACCTTGAGAAAGCCTTTATCCCGCCAATCAATTGTAGCGCTTCCATCCAACCGAAAACAGGGACAACTTCGGTACCGTATAGGAACTTTTTATACCCGAAAAGCCGTTTGGCATTTTCTTATTTGTTATTTGTTTACTCTTCCGTACACTTCCGCATAGGACTTTTTTTTTATTCGTACAGAATACACTCGGCAAACGGGGAAAGGCGGCCGCCTGTTAATCGTGTAATGTTCACGAAAAACTTCCTTTTTTTGGTCGCTTTCCGATGGAGGCTTTTGGTCTATTCTTTCTTCCTGGAAATCGAAATCGAGCGCGCGAAAAACAAAACGAGAAACATCGACATCCCCCAAAAGTATACCGCCCCTCCCGGCCGCAACAGTGCGCCGCGACACAGAAGTAAAGGAATTCCTCTGATGTTACGATCATGGTCACAATACTTTTATCTATGCCAATGCGGTGCTCTATGGAGCCCACACTGCATATACGTGTATAGATAGTCTGTAAGTATTCTCATCCTCACCTGGAAGCTGGCGCAGAGTGTAGAAGCTGCCGGAGCAGAACACCACCACCAGGCTGGCGAAGGTGTCGTCCACCGAGCGCGAGCGCGCGCACTAGGTACATCGGCGAAATGTCTTGTCCTAGAAATGTTCACGATCTTGTACTCGGATGTGTCACTCGATTTAGTTGACCATAAATTCAAACAATTGATGACTGTGGTGACAAAAAAAGCGTCGCGAATAGAACTAAAGAAATTCCGCAACCAATCCGACACCGTTTCCATTGTACTGCTGCCATCTATATGGTCCCATTTGGAGGGCAACAAATGTCGCCCAAGTTCATCCTTGTTCGGTGTCCCTGCGGCGGAGACCCGCTCAATAAAATATTTTATTTAAATTTTAAGTGCTGTCTAATTACCACCACCCCATCAGCTGTGTGTGGGGGATATGTCTATGTTGGAGATCAACACTTCGACGATCGTGAGCCGATCACGTTTCTGGAGGATTTTCTGTTCGACTGTTCGACTGTTGGATGTTTCCGTGGTTTGGTCGTTTTTGGGGCCGCCATCGAGAGGTTAACACTTCCTTTCGGGATATACGCGACGTTGTACACAAATTGTGTGTCAAGCGGGAACAAGAACCGCGTGCAGATGATAGTCGCAGTAGATAGCAATAGCATGGCGGCGTGGATAAGTTTTGATGTTTGAGGTGGTTTGTATTACTGGTCCGTGCTTGGTACTTGGTATACACTAAACTGTGAGATATACTGTTCAATTGGTGTGTTTGGGCCATTTCGGTCTTGTAAGATACTCCGTGCGATAGCAGAGATAAAAGTTAATTTGGAAATTAATTGTATACTCGGAGGTAAGTGGTGGTACTTTCTATAGGGAGCAACAATTGGATCTGCGGGAACTCGGATAGCGATCAATTGGTGAAATCGTTGTTTGGACTTATTTTCTCAGGCGCATAATAAGGCAAGATGAGAAAGTTGCTGGGCTTATCGTGTGTGGCTTTAGGTTTGGATGGAATTTCTTTAGATGTCCACCTACTACAAGTGATTCTTGGAAGTCAAAAATGTTGGCAAACTCCAAATCATAATATTTGATTAGCTTAGTTGATTAGTGCCTTTTTGTATGGACCTTGTGGCGCCATCTGTCAGTCAAACTCAGAAATTCAAGATCTTTTTTTGTTCTCCTTTCGACAATGGGCGTGTTGAAATATTTAAAAAAAAAAGTGTTTAGTTTTCATCAGGATCCAGGTCCATCAAGCTGTCGGAAACGAAACATGTTTTTCTGTTATGCGGTGTGGTCTGTCCCATAAGCAGATTTCCATTAACCATTTTAACCTATTAAACAGACGAGGTGCAGTTATATGGTAGAACCGTGGAAAGTGCGTTTTTTTATACTGTTGGCAGGGTATAAAATGTCGACTGTTGACTCTTGTCAATTGTAGTTGTCATCAAGTCTAATATCATAAAAACTAGAATTTTCAAAAGGCTTCATTTAGACGAAAAATCCATCCAGCACAAACCAAACGTCAAAGATGTCGAGGGGTATGGCCCTCTCTCTCTCCCTCTCTCTATCTCTCTCTAGCTTCAAGTCACTGCTAAACAAACAGGCACACACGATGGCGAAACACAATTTAATAATGGTCGAAATACGGAGTGAGCGAGAGAGAGATTGTGGGGCGAACACGTCTATTGAAGTCTAACAACATCCCAGTGTTGACGAAAGTACTCCCATAGGAGTATTGTACTACTTTCAACACCTCCGTTCTCCTCCTTCGTACTCCTATATTTGTTAAGTACCTAAAATATCTTACACTTTCAGGAAAGTGTAATTTCAACCTTAATAAATTTAATTCACTTCAAATTAAATGCCAATTTGGCAGCACTTTTATCATGTAAACTGTCATCAAAAAGGAAATTTCCCTCTTTCTAGTTTGCTTTTCGTTGACTTCGTGCAATTTTCATCTGTCAGTTTGGCATTTATTTTATTGTAAACTGAGATTGTGGTTTGATTGGTTCTGTTTTGGTGGTGCTTTGAACTTCGTGAATTTGTAGGGGGAAGGCGGGAGACTTCAGCCACTTTTTGTTAAATCGTTCACTACAACTGTTCTATTAATCTTAGCCACATGTTGAATATATTTTTTTAAATATATATTTATCTATTTTAATGTTAGTCACATAAACTCTATATACACGCAAGAGATTTTTGCCACGTGTAAAATGTTTGGGAACAGATTTTTGGCTAGTCTAGTTGACCACCCCCTTGGGGAGACTTCAACATATTTAAATTCTTCGGGTAAAACAATAGAACAAATAATTTATTTAGTTAATATCTCATTAGAATTCATTTTTATTATATTTGTGGTATTAAGAAAGAACAAAAAAGCTGTTTAGTGTCGATAAGATATAAGAGACTAAAAAGTAAAAAACAATATTAAAAAAAAACTTTAAAAACTTAACAAAAATAGGTAAGTAACTTAATTTCTTAATAAACTACCACATTATTAAGGTATTTTAGCCATGTGTACGATTAGCATCTAATTGCTATCACAGTTAGTGCATATCTCGTGCACGTATTTGTTACTAAGACGCAAAGTCGCATATCCATTATTTCATCAGAACTCTCCCCTTTGAAACCGGCTCAAGTCTCCCGTTCACATTTTTCACAATTAAAAACTGGATTTCGTTCTAATATCTACAAAGTCAAATAACTGTTTTATAACATAATGTTAACTATTATTACTTACCACGTTAAAAAAAAGTTATCACAAAAAAAAAGTTTAACTTTTTGCACCAAAAAACACATTTTCACTTCTAACAGCCAAAGTCAATTGACAATTTAGAATTATTTTTGTGTGGAAGTAAAGGGTCAAGCTCTGCTACATTTGAGTTTACCGTTGGAGGGTTTGAGTGGAATTTGAGGGAATTATTGAGAGTGGTTCAAGTCTCCCGCTCTCCCTCTATGTATAGTTCAATAAAATCAAAAGTTTTGTTAAATTAATGCTTGAAATATTGCTATTCCCATTAAAATAAATCAAAGTAAACTTGTAGTTATAATGCATTTTTATCGAAATTAGATTCCTTGAAGGCAAAGGCAAAAAAAACTGCCTTGCGCTGCTGGAGGCTCTAAAACAAATGAGTCTGTTGCTGTTCCTATAAATTTAGCACCAAAAGCCAACTTTTGTTTTTAGCATTAATGATTTATTTATTTATATTTTATTTTTATTTTTTTAATGAATTTTTTGTTTTATGATTTATTTTTAATAAATAAATTTGAAGAAGCAAATTTTTGTGTCCACATTTATTTTTGAAGACTATAAAATTTGTGTTTATTCAAAAATACTCTCCTTTTATGGCTGCAGTACCTACTTATAATATTTTTCTCCGGCAACACTGAACAGCCTCATAGTAGTGGGCATTTATAATCAGATCGTAGATGGGGAGGGGAAAAGAGCACATAAACAGGGCATTGACCTGAATTGCAATCATTTTGTAACGTCTTTTAGTTATGATTTGTTTATGTTGACACTTGGCCAGTGTGTTACCTACCATCCATAAAATTGATTCGGAATCATACCTATTCCAAATCACAGGCTCCAAGTTCATCTTGATTTTTAACACCTGCTGTAGTTTTGAGTTAAAGTTGCTTCAGATATGACGCATGTTCCTTGCAGCTGAGCTTACAATTTTATATATTACCTAAGTCGAAACCTAATTGACATTTTCACTCGCAGCTCTCCTTACTTTGGATTTTTTTTTTTTTTTTTTCTGTCTTTGCGATACACAAACAAATGAAGCAAAGCAAAATGTGGTGAAGTTCTAAATTCCCCTGCTTCTGAAGATATCTCTATCGATCGACGCTGACGATCGCCACAAGACTGATTTCAACAGAGCAATAGAGCATTGTCGCTCGTCGGTGGCGTGTGCGAAGTGGTGATCCCAGATTGTATGCGGAAAGGCGCCAATTTTGGCGAAGCATAGTTGGCTTGGCTATTTTCAACAACCCCCAAAACCCCTACCTGCGTTTGTCCACGGCTGGTGCACACAGTTTTATCAGCTCAATATTCACGAAGACACCTATCGGCAAGGAGATACTGAGAAGATCTACCGTTGAATGGGTGCAATCGCAAATAAATGCGGTTATGGAGGAACAATTTCTGTAAACTATTCGGACTCAAAAAGAATTATAAAACCAGGCCTATTGAATCCAAGGCCTCAGGTCGAAAAAAAAATTCTGCTGAACCGTTTGGCATACACAATAACCAACCTTTTTAAAAGATTTTGTTCAAGGATCGTCTATTACAGCGATAACCACCTGATTAACCAACACTTACCATAATAGAACCATAAATTATAAATACTGCGAATAGCTGAAAAGATTTTTTACGACTTACTCGCGCAATTTATGCCATCATCGATTCTCAGCCATATAGTGCATAAAGTGCATATGAAACAATAAAAAAAAAACATGGAACCAGGAAACGATTCCAGAAACCATTCCAAACTCTGCGGCTACTTTATACAATCGTTATTAAGACATTAAATTCATAACAATCGTAGTTATGCACCCTCAGGCGCAAGCCTTTAAACTCGGCTGTGCATTAAATGGCACTCTGCATACCATCCAACTTCCTGTACAAATGCCCTTGAGGAGCAGAAAGTATCTACTTAGCATAGGATAAAATAGGTGCCAAAAGAAACAAAACCTAGAACGGTGTATCTGCTCATTACCGCAGCGTCCTCGGTCTTCACGCATCTTTTAAAAACTGTCCGCCTGCAGAAATCGCACCTACCAATCTCATCGCTCGGCTTAATTAACGAGCTCTTCTCGGCCTTAATACCAGAAGATGGGCCCGCAGTTTAACACATTAATATGTAACAACTTCCCGTGAATAATGAGCTCACCAGAACCGGCCCGGTTCCGTGGAAAACCCATCAAAACAAAGTGATGAAATCCGAAAAGCTTATAATTATTATCGAATAAAAATTGCGTTCCACATTGCATTATTATGCCCACTGAGTGTAATGGAGTTCCTCGAATTCCTTCTGTCATTATTAAGAATCCTTCGTCTCGTTTAACTAAATCAACTCGACTGGACGACGGATTCGTGCGGCAATTCCACCAATGGGCATCGGCATCGGCCATCAGCGTCGCCGACCATGTTTAGATCGTCATTGCCGCATCATCATCATCATCATCATCTCATTCAATCTGCATCGTTAGGCATATTCCATGCATCGGTGCGAGCAGAGAGCGTAGAATTGGCATCCCATTTTAATCCAAACAAAAGGATAATGCGATCATAAAAAGTTGACGAGTTAATTTACGCGCCTAGCATACCAAATAGCTTGTGGATGGGGCTAGATGGATCGACGGATGCGGCTGCTATGGATGTTGATGGATACATGTTCTATCGACTGACGACGACAACGTCGGCTATGATTGCTTCTGCCAGTCAGTATTGTTGCAATATGGAGGAGACTTTACATTTATGACGCATTTTCTCATAGGACCTCGGTCTGTGTGTGTTGTTAAAATATGTTCCCCTGTGGGCTGGGCTGAAGTCAGCCCCCGTTTTGCGTTGTGATCTCGAATGGTTTTCTACTGATCGGCCTGGCCACTTTCATCCCGTTGCTGGCTAAGTAGTCCTTTTCCAGTTATTAGCTTCATAATGATCATAATCGTAGATTGTGCGAAAGGGGGCGCAAGCTGTTGGTTGATGCTATAGGGACCACTGCTATGTGTGATCTTGCCGCATTCGTGCGGTTCTAAAGGGCAAGACTGAGGTTGGGACTTGATATTGAAACCTAAAATTGGTTGTAAAAATTGACAAGCGGTTTACCTTGTTAAAGCAGGGCTTGATTACACGGATTGTGGTCCTCTTTTGTTTTTACAAAAAAAAAGGAAAATTTTCTCTAAGTTCATGTATTATCTGACGAAGAAATTCGTTCCAGCTATCAAGTTGAGCAGTTAGGTCTACTTTTAATAGGGTTAAGGAACTCAGGTTAATCGGACTTGGAACAATGTGCGTATAGCTAGTATTAGCGACAGCACTTTACGCATATACTCATCGGCAAGAGTATTTTGACGAAAAATGCAAGTCGCTTTTCAGGGCAAATAATTCCTAACCGTAACAGTTTACCAGCTTTCTACCAGCAGAGACAATACTGAAGCCTCTACAGTTTTCAATCAGTGGTTGCATATGGTGTGACCTAGGATTATGTGTGTAAATGAGAACGCAAGTACCACTTCTCAATTTTAAGTACTATTTGTACTATTTTGAATTTTTGAAATAAATCGAACATAATATTTGAGTTTATTTAACTAACGGCCATATTATTCACTCCAAAAATTAAACCCAAGTCCATAATATTCAGCCATTAAGCCCCAACATAAACTATTTTTTTGTAAACACGTCGGCGTTTAATCCTATGGAATTTAAGCTGCACTGCGGAGAACAGTTTAAGGTCCGTTGGCTGATACTACTTATAGCGATTTAAGTTCTACTTATACCTTATGGGGCTACTTTCTTCTTTTTTTAAGTTCCACTTCAAATCGCTATGAGGTAGTATCAGCAAACGGCCCTAAGTATTTTATCTCCCAAACTCATTTTCAGAAAATCGACATTTCTGTTCAGGAAATAAGTGAAAGTGAAATATAAGTTAAAAAAAGGATTTCATTTGTAAAGTAGATGAATTTTGATGGCTTCGTCGTTAGAAGTTGAATTTATTCAAGAGCTGATGGCATGCATCAGATGGTAAAATCAATCATCGTCCTTGTCTTCGGCTATATCTAATGTAAAAGCGGGCTAGGGTTTGAATCAATGATTACGATGTCAAGGATTTTCGGAAATATTTCTGAGTAAAAAAAGAGTCATATTGGAGGCTAAAATCAATTACCAAGTGACAAACAACAAAGAATGAGTGTTATTTTATGTAAAATTTAACATTACGTTGATTTAAATTGAGCTAAAATTGGTTTAAACTCCGAGTTAAAATTAAAATGCATCTTAATTTGAATCTTATTTACACTCGGAGTGAATAGTGTATGGCCTTTAGATGCAATAAAATATGATTTTTTTTGCTTGAATGCAATATTTATGCTATGGCATTTAAAAAAATATGTACTATTTTGTACGTAGCAGGACTATTTCTTTTCAGTTTTTAGTGCAATAGAGAAAAGTCGATTTGCATCACTTCAGACCCATCGCTGGGCAACTCAAGAATATTTGTGGTTAAAGTCCGATTTTTTGACTGGCAAAGTATTTTGACAAACTCATTTTTCAGGGGTTGTTTGGCGGAAAAAAATATTATCGCTTGAAAATAAATTTAATGTTAAAGATTAATTGTGTACAGGTCCATTTTGAATTAAAATATGGGGAAAATGGCAGAATTAAATATGAGAGATCGGGTAGCTTTTGTAGCAAAAAACGATTGCGGTCTATCTGTTAAAAAAAAAGGGTTGAATAGCGTCCAATGGTTGGACATGGAAGGATGATCCAGCACAGACCTTAAGCAATTACGCATTCCCGTCAGGGGATTGACTAATCAGGCAGTCATTTATTCTAAAACACGATAACGCTCCTTGTCACAAAAGCCCAATGATGATTTAACTTGTACGGGGTATTGAACCAGAAACACACAACTGACCACCCTGAGACTTTAAGTTTTGAGAAAATACATTTGCCAATGAGTGTAGTTAAACTGATTATTCTACCTTAGGCTAGGAACACAAATGTATTTCCAATGGCAAAAAGGAAAACTTTTGACGATGATAAGCGCTACACAATTTAAACAAGCGTTTGCCCGTCTCTGCGAGTGTGATCTCGGCAAAAGTTGATAAAAATGTCTTGCTGAAAAGTATCAGAGCTTTCAAAGGTTGTTTTTGGGTCACAAAATACTAACTATGCTCGTTATAGAAACTAGGACTAGATGGGCTTAAAACTCAACGGCAACTTTGGCGCAAATTGCGTGGCGAAATTTGGAACTATAGCTGTCATTATTATGACAAAAGTATGCCTTCTGAGGTATTAAGAAAGGAAGTGATTTTTAAGTGATTTTGTCGTTTTTTGGGACCCCTTCCCGCCTCCGTGTCAAAGGGCCCTGCGGCCCCCATTAATTACCCACAAATATCTTACTGTCCATGGATGTGAGGTCGGATGAAGGTCCGGAACAAGTATCAAGTACAAACAGAGGTAAGACCAGAAGGACTGACTTGGATTGTATGGTTGTATCATATACGCAATACACACCTCAATGACAGAAAAATCAAATAAGTCCTAATTGACTGCAAAAAGCTCCACCATGGGTGATCACATTTTAATCAACTGCTACGTTTCGAGTTTCTACAACGCAACACATTGCAATAACAAAATTTTAGTACGTAAGCACACGATTGCGAAATTTGTGTGGAAAATATACCCACTGTGAACTAATAAAGTAATAGAGTCGAAACTAAGAATGTTTATTGGTAAGGTCCATTCATACAGTCAGATTGAGTTTACTAACGCAAATACTTGCCCACGTCTTTAAGAAAACCAATTTGCCTCCTTAAAAGGTGAAGGCACATACAATGAGCTGTCTCCTTTCAGATGAGCTGTCGCAGGGTTTGTAAAGAGCAGTGTTTCCGAAATTCTTTGATAAGAATGACATCCTCAGTGTACCTCTACGGATATGCCTGCAGAAGCATATTGGGTGACATTTGGTTCCAAGTTTTAATTGCCTTTTGAAAAGCACTCCATTTGTTTTCACAAGCTTCACTGGTATGAATATATGTTTCCTTTTCCTTTTTTTAAAGACAATTCCCACCTCTTGCTGTTATTGGAAATGTCCTCAACCCTTGTAAATTATGCGGGCAAATATGTCAACATGTTCGTTTCCTTTACGTGTACCCATTGCCGATAACTGTAAACGAAAATTGCGATAATAACTCAAAATTTCGTTGGTCTTTCTCTCAATCGGTGTGTGCACCATCGCAAAAGGATTTTTTTCTCTTTATTTTTTTAATTTTTTTTTTTAAGGTACTCCTCTCTCAAATTTCAAATTAATGACAGTTTCGAATTAAAAATGATTTTCTGTTAAATTTGATAAATTTGTATCGCTTTGGTGATAATTTATGCACGGCCACTAGTCCGCACCACAATCGCTCGCAACCTAAGGATATCGATTTTCATCGATGACTCGATTCGATTTGCTGATGCGACCATTAGCGATGAATTGATGAGTCAACAGACTGCGCGCATTATAAAGTATCCTTTGTCGAATTGTGTTCATTATTCGCCGGGATGGGCTTATAGGTAGGCCTTAATTCAGTGAACATCGCGAGCATCATTGGGCCAGTGTAGACACTCGCCCACCACACGATTGTCATCAGGCGAGCCAACACTAACCGCGCATACACAAACCAGTTGGCTATATAGTCAACAAAAGGGACGACTCCTCTTCGTGGGATTCCAATCGATGGGAGTCTAAAAATAATTTACTGCTGGGTTAAAATTAAATGAACGATTTAAATGCATGTTTACACAAAGGAGTTGAAGCTAATTTACATGCGATTACATTCGGATAAGACGCTCCACCATCATCACCACCAAACATCATCGGCAACAACAACAGCAGCAGCACAGAAGACAAATGCGCTCTCTAGTTTTGGTATGGTCTGTCGCTGTATACCACTTCGTGTGTAGCAGCGAGGACTATATACTAAAGGATCGGCATTGCCATGTGATCGACATCGCATTTAGCTCTAAATTCATGGCCAGAGCTCAGAGCGAATGCCAACAGAGGGGATACAAAATGTTTTATTTTGTTTCATATTGCCAGTCGGTATAGGTGGAATTATCCAATAATTCTGATTCGTTAGGGAGTGGAAAGGACCTACGGAGACCTATATAGGTATAGTGGAGTGGTGTAGCCCGGGAAATGGAACGGTTTCGTTTTTAGACTGATTTTAGTGTCCCACCAAAGAAACAGATACACAGAGGGATACTTATGGACAACAACCCCATAGAGATTCCTCGTTGGATTCCATCAAAATTGCTGAATTGCATAGTTGTTTACTTCATTTCATAGGATACTCCTGATGAAGAGTACGATATTAACTACCTCTCGATTCACTCACTTTGCACCAATTTTACTGAGAATAATTCAGATTGGGTGGATATATCTTCGCATTGACCTATCAACACCTTGAAGCCTTCAATAAAAATAACTTGTAAATTGATTTTTGTAAATCTCTATCTCTTCTCTATCTCTCTATATATATATAAACTACGTAAATAGAGAAAGTTAAAAATCAATTGCTGTGTGTTAGTCGGGTAAAGGCTCCAGAACGGCTCTACCGATTTGAATGATTTTTGTTCTGTTTTGTTCGTCTTGAATCAGGGATGGTTTAGGAAAAAAGAAATATTGGAAAATTATCAATATGTGGCGCTGTAGGCGTATATTTCGTTTTTCAGTAAAATTCAGATTTCTTCAATAATAACCTTATTCATATGTATAATCCTCTTTCAGCGTGAAACTCGATGACGATATAACTCGATAACCACTGAGCCAATTTGCATGATTATTCTTTTGTTTTGTTCGTATTGTTGTATTTCAGGTTTAGGCAGTCTTAAAATCAAGCACTATTTTGGACCTGATAGGTGGCGCTATCGTCGATCTCCGAAACTGCTCAATCGATTTCAATAAAATTTTGTGGATGTATAAAGTTGGTTCCAGCTTGAAAGATAGGATACTTTTTGACCCGATAAGTGGCGCAGTTGTCGATTTCCGAAACAGTTTTATTGAGTCGATTGAAATTTTTTGGATGGGTATGGTTGCTTCAAGTTTAAAAGATAGGATAGGCGGGATAGGAAAACGGGTTGTGGCATTAAAAAATAAAATCAAACGATATTTCTAAAGTTGTATAATTAAAATTATTAATGGACATTGTCCAAATAATGCACTTTGCGAAATGTGAGCAGGACTTAATACGAAAGGTACGGGCAAATCCGGGTGGGTACAGCTACATATACAAGAGACTGACGTCCGGATATAAATAAAATAAATAGTTGGCGCAACAGGTCCGGAGGGACCCTAGGCCTAGCTTCTCACAACCATTCGTTTTGTGTGAGTTTTTCATTTTTGGAACGAATGGAAGGGATCTACAATTTTATGCCAACTCCAAACGGCTAATTGAGAAGCTCTTTCAAGACAGTTATACTCTCGGATGTTGTCAGACGATCGCGAGAGGTGGCGCAGTGGGAAAAAACCTTAAGTTGGAATTTGGGTTTTTGCGGGATTCGAACCTCGACCCCTCGCATAGTCCTCCAACACACTAACCACTAAGCTACTGCGCCTACAACTGACGTCCGGATGTGCACTCATAACTCGGGAACGGATTGGTCGATTTTTATGATTTTTGGTTTAAATTCCATGTGCCATAAATATGCAAGGACATAATATGTCACTCTTTGTCGTGAAAAAACAAAACTTTATGCGGATTAGTTGAATTTTTGCATTCTTTGAATGTCCCGGGCTTAACTCCTTACAATTTGAAATTGAAGTCGGCTCAATTATAATTTCGTTGCGCAACGTCAATGCACCGAAGCTTTCTAATGGAACGAGTTTAATTTGATGGTGAAGGATCTCAAATCAAATGTTATCCAAGCGACGGTTTCGAGGGGAATATGCTCAAACTCCGCTCATTCAGAACGATATGCCATTCGTATTAAAGCGTCTTGAATTTTTCCCTTTCAATCTCAGAGATGGTAAAACCTACCTAAAGAGACGCTTCATATAAGGGAACTCGAGAACGGATCGTCCGATTTGAGCCATTTTTTTCTTTGTTTGTTTGTCTACGCCTAAGGAAGGTTCATACGAAGAAAAAAATGAAACATTTTGAAAGGAAATTGGAAAGTTCGTGAAAATTGATTGTCCATACAATCATGTTGTACGACGAATTTTGTTTTTTAATTTTGATCTCACTAGACAGTGACATCGTATTTGTCCAAAGATATTTTGGATCAAAAAAATGTATTTCTGCTAGAATAGTGAATGCTCCAAATTAAAATTATTTTAGTCAAAAAGTCAGTGTTGGGCGGGACGAAGTTCGCCGGGCACACTACTTATTTAGATAAATAAATAATAAAATAAATATCTTCGCATTGGAATATGAAAAGCGAGTTGTCAATCACTTCAATTACGTTTGGCAGAGACTCATTCAGTCGGAGCTCTCCATTCGCGCTACAGGTCTACGCCATTTTGAGGTATCCAGCTATAGGCTTACCATTGGTACCTAGAACTCTCTGTTAATATGATGGCCATCATACTAACTGAGTAATGAGTTAATATTGAATCCCGAAACCCAGTTAGTGTGCCCAATTAGTTCCCAGTTACCTGGTGGATAGCAAGACGTCTCCTCTACCACGGGGATGACATGAAAAAGCACAATTGATACGTTGTTTTAACACTGCACAGTGTCCTCCCTACTCATACACTACTCAACCCCTTAGTCTAATTTAACAGCCAGTAAAACTCGCACTTACACATTGTATGCACACTCCGTTGCAGCATTCCAAGCTAATCGGACAAATAAATCATATTCCCCACGTTGGCTTCACACGTTATGATACAAATTTAATTATCATCGCTCAAATCTACGTCTTCATTAGCATCCAGTGAACATTTATCATTTTATTCGCGGCAACGCAAAATTCTCATTTGCATATATGCAGTTGCATGGAAAAATCTCCAGCACGCTCTGCATAAATGCAAACCGCAATCAATTAACCGAATAACAAACCGAGAAATCAATAAAACGCATGCGCGCCCATATGATCTGCCACACTAAACACACAGTTCACACCATTCCCTGTACGGCATTCGGATTTTCACATTTTTCCCCCATTAATTTCTTAATTGGCAATCATGTTCTCGATTGCAGTAGCTGTACGGCCTTCAGCTTCAACATCAATCCGCAAAAGAGCCATATCAAAACAAAAGAGTTCAACAGCAAACTTGATTTCAAATTCGAACTGATTGAGTGATATTTGGCCAGGAATTTCACACGTTCATAATTTATTATTGGCATTCGCTAAAAGGCATAAGCAGCAGCGTCAACCACTACCACAGACGACGGAACACGTGAGGTATGCTACAATTGCATTTTAATTGAAACATTCGTAACATGATGCGCGCGCAATTGTTTCCTTGGTCGCAGGCCAGTCGACTAGGTCTGTGAAACGTGCCCGTCATACACATACCCGGTTGATCTGAGCCAACTGATTTCGCGCGGGGAGAATTCCTCGACTTGTTATTAAATTTTTCGCAGTGGCGCGGAAACAATTGCCACAGCCAGTCGCAGGCATATACAGTCGTTGTCGCTTGGTAGTAGTGATTCTGTGGTACCATGTTGGGACTACGTCACTTGTCAGAGCGACATCTGTTCGAGTGAGGCTCTGTGTGAAATGCCGCCAGAGAATGTACTCCGTGTCGGTAGAAACTTCAGCCAAAACATGGACCAATTGTCTAGGCTGGGACTTACTGTACCCCTTTACCGCAACCTCCCATGAAATTATTCCCAGAAAAAGGTAAAAAATTCCAACGAATTATCGTCGTCATTGTCGCTTGTCGTGTATGGATCAGCTTCAGTCAATCGATCATAAAATGGAAAAAGTGCGAATGGCTAACGAACGAACGGACGGAAAAAAAAAGAAGGCCTTTCCATATTTAAGCCGTCTCTATCTCTAGCTGTAGATTATTTTGATTCTTCCCCGTGCAGCAGTCATATTTACCCTGACTGTCAAGATGGCAGCATCGTCGCAGCACCAATTGACGATCTTTGCAATCGGAATCGCGCCATCGCGACCAATTGTTTCCTCATCGCCATTCGCAGGCGCATGATAGCTCGCGCTAAAGAAGAGAGTGTCAATCGCGAGTTGATGGAAGGGCGATCTCGGATTGATTGTGGGTCCCTTGGAACCTGTACGCACGCACGCAGCACTTTATGATGACCACCGACAGTACATTACGGCCAGTAAAACGCTGCGCGATAGCAGTCCCCAATCGATTGTGTCTGCTGGGAGTGCAGTGCGCTGTTACACATTTGGTAATCTACAGTTTACGCGCAGTGAACTTGTTATGATGATGGCGAGGACGAGGTGCCTCTGCAAATAAATTGATTGGAACTTTTATGATCCGTAAGAGAGAAAATGTGGAATGTGGAATAGTTTTTCGATGATGATGATGATGATCGTGTCGGTTTTTTTTCACTTGGCCAATGCCAGCCAACCAATTGAACCGAGACAACCACTTCCAACAAAGGCATAGCGAACTGGTTGTGCGTTTAGTGTTGTTTTGCTTAAGAAAACTATTTTACAATGCGACTGACTCTGTGATTATTTCATTAAGGCCACCTTGACGAAGTGCACTGATGTGTAGTTAATTTCTGATTAATTCTGGTGAATTTCTGAAAATAAATACACGAGTGCACCAGTGGTGATTGGAATGCGCGGACAGGATGACAGAGTTGAGCGAGTAGCATAAATTTATTGTTTTGCATTTTTGCGTCGCCTAAAAGTTGTATATTAATTCGGTGGGATGTTAATAGGGACCTCCTATTACCTTAGTTTAATCTGTATAGTGTCCCAAAGGTTTGCTGATGGAAATTCAAATTCTGTGAATTTTTTTATGATATTTTAAAAGCTTAACTGGGAACTGTCAAAAACCAGATCTTATATGTTTTTCAGCACAAGACACGTTAGCTCTTTCGTGTTCGTTCAGAAAGCTCAGGAACCTCTATAGGAATAAATTGACCGAGCAGTCTCTGTACAAATATTTTGACAACTATTCAGGAATGCGAATGCTGGCACAGAAAAAGTAAGAAAGTTCTTAAAATGTTTAGTAGATCGACAAAAGTAGTACTGTAAATACTGTTCACAATGTGTATTTTTTTAGTAAAATGACAGCTAGTAGTCACCTACGCTGAAAATAATACTGTTCATAAAAATTATAAAAACCGTTTATTGACTTATTTTTCATTGTCGCAATAAACTTTTTATTGTCACAATAAACTTTAATTGATTTCAGATTTCCGGAATCAGTAAACTATTTATTGCGACATTTAATTTGAGTTTATTGAGTTCGAAATCCGAAAATTAGTAAACTATTCATTGCCGCAATAAACTTATACATTGTCGCAATAAACTATTTATTGATAATCCAACTTTCACAATTAACCTTTTATTGTCGCAATGAACTATTTATTGAAAATCCAAATTTCCATTTCAAAAAACTTTCAGTAAACCATTTATTGTCACAATAAACCTTTTATTGTCGCAATGAACTTTTTATTGAAAATCAAAATTTCCATTTAAAAAACAGTTAACTTTCAAAAAACCATTTATTGTCCCAAGAAACAGTTTAAACTTTTTATTGGCGCAAACAACTATTTATTGGGGCAAACAACTATTTATTACCATAGTTAACTCAAACGCACAATTAGAATTGGCTGACGATTCAGTCTGTTCCTAGTTCTTATCGCGAGTAAACGTACTCGAGTCTACTGAGGAAGTTGTGATAAAGTGTAACAACGATTAAGAAAGTGTAAGAAAGTGTTAAAAATAAAACAATAAAGACAATTAATTAATAAGTTTGAATCCATTCAAACAAGATCTATTGACTTTCAATTCTATATAAGTAAGTATTCCATTTTTCTAAAGTACTGAACAATAAAATTGATTTTGCTATTTATTGCCGTATTTGAATTTTGTCTGGCCAGAAAATGGTTTATTGGGAATTTTAGCTATCAAGCACTAAAATGAAACCAACTATCAAGGACTCCCAAGAATCATTCATCTTCGTGGCAGCATCAATCCGGACCGTTGAGGACCACATCCAGCACTTGCAAGCAACAAAAACAAGACAATGTCCAGCCTTTTATTATTATGGTTGGTGAGGATGTAATTAATTTTAAGGACATTTTTTTATATTTCGATGGGGTAAAGTTTTACCTTCATTAGCTTCAGGCGGTATTTATTTAAGACTTTTTTTAACTTAGAATTTCCTAATCCAAGTTCCAACTTTGGGAACTTTACGCAATCCTTGTATTTTTAAAATAAAAAAAAAAAGTTGTAGGTATAAAAGCACACATCCTTCAAAATTTAACTAACGAATACATTTTTAAAATTCAATAAAAAATCATCTAAAATTTAGCTAAAATGTTTCATTTTTGAACTTAAAATTCTTACAGATTTCAGGAAAAATTTGGAAAAAAAAAGTAAGTATATGTTTATTAATAAATACAATTTTTAATATTTTACTAAAATTTTTATCAATACGTTATTTGTGGGAATAAACTGAGTTCAATATGAGTGCGCCAATTAATGAGTTTATTGCGCCAATAAACGAGTTCATTGCGCCAATTAACGAGTTTATTGCGACAATAAATTCGTTTATTGCGCCAAATAATGAGTTTATTGGCAATAAATGAGTTTATTGCGCCAATAAACGAGTTCATTGCGCCAATAAACTGAGTTTATAAATTAACCCTTTATGGCAATTACCGTTTATTGCCGCAATAAACCGTTTATTGTGCCAATAAACTGTTTAAAAAATCAATAAACGTTTTATAAAATCAATAAACTATTTCAATAAACGTTTATAAAAATCAATTAACAGTTTATTGAAAAATTATGGGAAAATAAAATCAATAAACAGCCGTTCATTGTCGCAATAAACTTGTTAGTTGGACGAGTTTTAATAAAAAAGTTCATTGTCCCAATAAACTTATTATACTCTGTTCAATTCGTATTTTCAGTACAGGCCTTATGGGAAGCTCTTTTTTCTACCAGTGGTGCCTGTAGCTACTCTCACGGCACTCAACACAAGATTTGCCACTGAAATAAAAGCGAAACCACTGGCGATTCCAAATAATTTGTTGTTGTTATTTACGAAAAACCCACCCAATTGTCCTCAAAGGCGCATACATCCCACCATGACCAGTCTGCCAGGCTGTCGCGAGCAGAATGAGGATGACGACGACGGTGATATTCTCGTGTGCGGTTGCTTTTTTATCGCAGAAAATAAACATGTGTGTGTTTTAAGCACCTCAGAAGAGTGTTACCCTAATCTATTTGCAAAAATATCTTTACGGGTTTTTCTATGGATATTTTCACAGAACTTTCGGTTTTGGTGCTTTTTAAAGCTTTTGAGAGCGAATAAATGAATTTGATTATGTGGGATGTTGCCATACAGTTTTTAGGTACTCCTTTAATTATTTTGTATTTCTGAAGGATCTGTTAATATGCAGTTAAACCATTTTTTCTTTATAAAGAGTTGGTATTTGGTAACCCTACCGATATTTGTGAGAGAATTCGTCCTATTTATAGTGCCCACTATGGCAACCATGTGAGAGCTTTAAAATGGAGACAGCTTATTAAAATCCATAATAGTTAGGGTGAAAGGCAAATAGCCTATCTTCCCTGTACTGAAAATACGAATTGAACAGAGTATAATTGATATTATGTACCTTTTTGGTTCAGTGTATGTTGACTTATTATTCACGTGTCGTCATTTTTTAAGTTGCTATTCAGAATAGTTAAGAAAAGCATTTGAAGGGTGGGCCATCAAGTGGTTTCTTTTTAAAACATAGGTTATTTTGACATTGACAGCTGATTTCCGCTCCAAATCTTGACAGAAAATCAGTATCATACCTCCACGGAACGAAATGAGTCGCTTTACGCTAGAAGAACGCTGGAAAATATTGAAAACTTATTTCCAAAGCGAGTGCTGTGTAGCCCAAACAGTACGTTTTTTGAAAAAAGTTTTAGCCGAAATGAAGCACCCACCGCGCCTGTACGCAAGTTTCCGCAAAAAGTTCATTAGACTGGAAGGCTACTGGACAACACTCATGGTCATCGTACGTACCGTACACAGACGAGAATGTGGCTGCTGTAGTCAAGAGTGTAAGAGTGAGACTCAATTTCTTCTACGAAAATGGGAACAAAGTTTCGTACAACTGTGGGCTTTACAGAGCCTACTTTTTTTTACTAAAATTGTAGACATGGATTTGGTCGAAGTCTAGTTCATGCAGTATGGCATGCCATGCCACACAGCCCATGTCAAAATCGATCTTTTGCGCACCAAATTCCCAAATCGTGTTGTCAGCTGTCTTGGCGATGTCAATTGGAAGCCTCGGAGCTGCGATTTGACCCATTTGGACTTTTTTTTGTGGGGAACCGTGAAGGACCGATGTTATTCCAACAATCCGGAAAGGATTCAAGTACATAAGGGGAATATCATCCAATAAATCCTTGAGTTACAGCCCGAAACCATCAACATGGTCTTGGAAAATTTGAGTGACAGAATGCGCTAATGCAAAGCCAGTCGGGGCAGGCACTTGAACGACGTTCTGTTCCATAATTAATGGGAATGTTTGCTCGTACTAACAAAGGTATAATACATTTAACACATTTAATTTTGTTTACTTTTATTCCATTTTTAAAAAGAAACTTGTATTTGGCCCACCCTGTATAGGCAGACTATTCCGCCAAAATTAGCTATTGTCTTTTAACATTTGGACTGACAGTTGGTGGAAGAGTATTTCGGAAAGCAGATACCTACTTCAGCAGATGGGCTATCTTTTTGTTGTTTCTTCTTCTTCTCATTTGACAATTCTTATGTCATTTTCCATTGGGCAAAAAGAACTGTACGGGAGAGTCCGGAATCCAAAAAATTACTTCTGAGTCGGCCATTGGCATAATATATATAAATGTGTTTTTGGATGATTACGTACGAAAGATATCCATCTTTTTTAATCATTCATCTCTGGTAGCCGCCTTTCGACTGGAAAGTTATATATCTCTGTAATTCCATTACTTTGGTCATGCATAGTTACGGTGACTATCCGTTCATTATTTTAATGAACACTTCTTTGAAGTTGTATTTGAAGACGATGTTCACTAAGAGTTATTTTGTATTCGAAAATATTACAAAATGTTATGTATTTTAGAAGTTGTTCATTATTTGTTTTTGTTTGAAATGTTTTATTACGAAAACAAAAAATTCAATAAACAAAATGATAATGCTAAAGCAAAAAGTACCATAACTTGTTGAACGAGCAAACAATTAATCTAGTACTAAAAAGTGTGTTCTACTTAAGTTTTTTAGGTCCATTTAGGTATCAAATGAAAAAAAAATGTAATAATTGAAAATTGGGTAGAAATTTTTGTCTTTTTCTATTTTTCATAGCTTAGAATTCTAAAATATAATCACCTTGTGCATAGTAGGCAGTCAGTGCTGTCAAATCTATTAAATTTGGATTAGCGATGTGCCAAACCGATAATTTCTCCAACCGAGTTAAACCGGCTTAGAACTGAAGCAAACCGGTTTGCAAACCGAGCTGCAAACCGAGTTAGTCAACTTGATTTGCAACTCATTAAGAAATTGAAATCCAACTCGACTTTACGAACGGGTATACGTACGTATACGGTTCATTCAAACCGATTACGATTTACCTTATAGCTCACTCAATTATTGACAAAAACCGCCCTCATAATCATAACATAACACATGAACATGAGAGAAAACAGTAGTAAAGAGAAGAGCACAGCTTTCCAATTGCACTTTACAATTTTACATGCTCATTTATGTGTTTGTAGTACCTACATTGTGTTTATTTTTCTCACACCTACCTTCTTCTACCTAATCAACGCAACCGAACCGAAATCCGAAACCGAGTCGTGTGTTGAAATCGGCTTATGCGTGGCATTTTATTATTCGGTTTTCGGTTGGTTCGTTTCATTCCATCGGTTTTCGCCAACCCGGTTTGGAATAAAAGCAACTCGGTTTAACTCGGTTTAGTAGTAACTCGGTTTAAACCGGTTTACCAAACCGAGTCGACACATCACTAATTTGGATGGATTTACGTGCAAGAGTACTAGAACGACTTTTAGTGTAAAATTTATCAACTGCACTAACCCGAGGTTTGATCTATTACTAAACATCTATTTGCTATCCACATAAAGATTAAATGTTTTGAAATTGCAGTTTTCGATAAAGTTCAGTGAGACACAGTAATGCACTTTTTTAAAATTGAAAGAATATACCAGCACCTTAAATGCTTGCTAAAGTAGTGGCATAAAAGCTACTTGCGGTTCGGACTATTGAGCCGCCCGTTATTAGTTCATTTCCCAGAAAGCATCAATATTTTATTTTTAGCTGTTCCTCCTAACTGTAATCTCCTAACTAGTCCTCCGGAGTATTCGGTCATGGGAAAGCTTCTTCATTCTGCCTTTCGATACAAAATTCTACACATTTTTCCAAGTAAAGCAAAGTAGATTAAAATATTCAAAACGCAATTACAAAAACTACACTCTGCTTGAGACTTCTGTTATTTCCACTATAGGTATTAGAATTTATAGAATTGACTGTCAGAATTCAAAAAACTATTCAAAACAATCACTTCATGGAGTCTGATGATGAATTAGTAGAGTAGTTCGAAATAGCTATCATTCCTACCAAAGTGACTGTGTTTACGAAAACAGAAATTTTCAAGGCAAGACCTCAAGAACTAGCGAGAATCATTGTTACTCCTCGCTTCCCCACTCACAAGGTATTTATCCCAAGTATAGAAGTGACTTGGGATAGTGTAGTCCATATTGAGAACTTTCGTGGCACTGGTAGTGAACTGAACTGCCTTCAGCGAGCGTGTGCGGGGCGAACTTTGAATCAAACTAAAAGTCGAGACATACTGCAAAAATACCAGTTTACACCGCAATTAATCACAATCGTCACTCAGAACTGTTTTATTGAACATTCGCCTACTTTACTTGGTTCTACTTTACTTTGCTGAGACGGGTATTCAAAATGAACGTGAAAGTCTTAAAATGGCGCCCATACTCACTCTTAAACTGATTAGGAACAAAGCCACATTCACTGGGAAACAACTTTGAATACACATATATCCTAGATTCTTGCTTTTAAATCGCACACACTTACGAATGAGCAATCTTATAACAACAACAGAAATCTGGAAATATTCCACTGCAGTGAAATACCACCATACCACACTATCTGCCTTATACCAATGACCGCAACCTTGGTATTTGTTTATTTTGTCCACGCTTCCCTTTTTGTTTACAGTTAGCTGATAAGCCAACCATGTAACCAATGCCTCGAGGCTCGAGCATCTAAACACACTCCCCACGACTGAGATTGTTTTCCAAAATAAAACGAGTTCCCAACTATACTGCGCCGCGACCAAGGCTACTTAGCTGATATACTCGTCGGTATAAGGATTTGAGTCGTTTTATAGCCCACGTCTGCGTCCTGCTATTCCCTCTCTAACCTCTAAGTCGCCCCGACTGCATGCAGCTCGCTATATGGAAAATTAGAGTCGTACCCCACCTAGTGCGGTTTGGCTGTGCCGCCGTGGCTCCTGGTGCAATGTCTATCCAACTGGAGGTTACCGGAAAATGTTACGTACCTCTGCACGGCTGTACACGGCTGAAGCTAGCAGAAGAAGGTGGACAAGGAAAGGCGAAAAAACGTTAACGGGTAAATTAGTTAAACGCCATTCATTGAATCTGGCGATGCAGATCTGGTCAATAAGGTTCCTTGTCTCTCCCTCTCTCGCTGCGCCTTCCTCGTTGTGCAACCTTTTGTGTGTGGCTCCTCGTGATGTAGATGAACATCGAATTCCTACTGCAATACAACGTTGCAAGATGTATCTCATAATTCAGGACTAGTCCATGGGATCTCTATCGAGCGCAATATTTCCCAGAAAGAAAATCCTCTCGAGTGGCCCTCAGCCGCAATTAAATTACTGGATGTGTGTTCAGTCGTCATTTTTGTGACAAGACACATAGCGGCTCATAAATTCCAATTAAATTGCTTCGCGCCAGCTACGCGTTGTATGTGGCTCATTGGCGATTCACAAGGTCATCGGCAATCAATTGGCAACCTTAATCAAACTCAATATCGCTGCGAGCACTCGGCAATGGCGGTGGCCAAAAGCTCCAATTCAATCAAAATACAAGAATCCGCTTGTTGGAGGGGAAAAAAAACACAAACACACGCAGCGCACTGCCTTATCGCTGCCCAGATCAATGACAGAATTTATTACCACGTTAAGAAGCGATCCTGTCGCGGGTCCGACCTATTCGCACGTTGTAAAGCACCATGTGGCAGCGATTGTGGCACCTTTCGCACATCGTGTACAGCTATAGTTGGCTGGCTACTGCTGCTGGCTATATGGTGCTATGGACTTGCGTGTCTTTAAGGCCTAGAGAACATAGACCTGTCGATCGATGGCTACTCGCGACGCGCTCCCGTGTCCCGTCCCGTCACTCGTAGAAGTCATTTGTGTGTGAGAAAATGTCGCGCGTATTGCTTGTAACAAAATGTTTGGTTTTGACGGTTTTTTTCTGATCTTGTTCATTGTCAACTGAATGCATGGTGAAATATTTAAATTGTTTGAGGCTTGAATGGCTTTTCGATTGGCAGGGTATGCAATGCAACACGCGGGTTCACCAAGGCCAAATTCAATTTGCTATAACAAGATTGCCTGACCGACACGACGCGACGCGACGCGACAACGACATGCGGAGCTTTGAGGTTTTGTGGTTAGTTTTCAATAAATTTGTAGCGATCGCTATCGAAGACGAGTGCGGATGATTGAGAGTGGTGTATTTGATTGAATTGCAATTGGCACGTCAACTGGTCTATGTCATACCATAGACTAATTAATAATAAAGACACCCCGCTTCGTACAAAGAAAAAGTCGCCACTTTTTAATTTCCTGCACCGGGTTGCGGTTACTATCATTCATGTTGGCCTAATATATTTCTGTGTTGCAAGTTGTACCGATCTACAAGAACGCAATTCATATTCAGTTCAGATCAGAGAATCAGAGTATCTCCAGACCAGACACTGTTCAAAGTACGATCGGCGAAACGACGCAATTCATGACGTTCGAAAGCAACCAACACACACAAACACAAATCAGTTGCAGTTCTATTTCGGTCGGTCGCTTCGCACTGTAGAAAAACCGTCATCCAGACTCCAGAGCCATTCGATCATCGTTCGTTGTGGTTGAGGGTTGATGCGAGATATATATGTATGTGGAATTATTCTTTTCATATGTTTAGGAGGTAGATACAGAGAGTACATCATTTCAAATTTATTCGCTTTACTGCTCTTTTTATAAGATGGCTGTTCGCACAAAAAGTTGGGGTGTAAGATGCGCTGTCCCTTCTTGTCGAAAATCAAAGCGTGACAATCCAACCCTATCTTTTTTTCGATTTCCCAATGAGGATTCGATTTTTTTTGAAACGTGGATGGATGCATGTTCATTAGAAAAACATCCTCCAGCTAAAAACTCATACATTTGTTCCAATCATTTTCGCCAAAATGATATAGGTAAAAAAAAACTAAAAAAAACAGCAGTACCTACCTTCAATTTTTTCAGGTGATATTTTGCTTGAAAAAAATACAGCTTCTGACCAGGATCACATACCCGTTCGCTTTGAAGGAAGAACATATGAGCGGAAAAGACCAGATACAGAAGAGCTTTCATTTGAAGAGTTACATGATGTGGAGCCTATGTCGTCTTTTAGTGGTAATACCATAGATATAGAAAATGTAAAATGTAAAAACTGCTTAAAATCAGAAAAAAACTGTTTTTTCTACAAAAGCAAATACATTGAAATTGAAAAAAAATACAATCAATTGATGAGAAAATTTAAAAACGCTTCATTGATGACAAAAAGATCTTCCAGACAAACTAAGATGGCAAAGTGTAAAAACAAATATTTAAACAAGAAAAATGCTCTTCCATTGTCTTCTGTAATTGAATCCTTGCCAAATGTAAGTCGGAATGCAAAAATATTTGCCAAAATGATTTTGTGCAAGAAATCGAAATATTCTCACTGGGGAAAAAGTGAAAAAGATCTAGCATCTGAATTGATGTACAAATCACCTACAGCTTATAGATATATAAGAGATGCCCTTAAAATAAATTTTCCTTCTGAAAACTCCATTCGTCGATGGCAAATCATCAAAAAAACAAGGCCAGGGTTCAACGACGAAATAACTAAAAACCTTACCGAATTGGTATCAAAATGGAACCCAGACACTAAAGAAACTTCCTTAGTGTTTGATGAAATTGCCATAAAACGAAATTTGACTTTTGATGGTTTTTATGATGAAATAGTTGGGTACATCGACGATGGCAGGGAAAAGGAAAATTTAATCGGAAAATATATCTTATTGTTTATGGTAAGAGGTATTTTCTCCAATTGGAAATATATAATAAGTTACTTTGTGACTGATAAACCAATGGGCGCTAAAAAATTAAAGAACAAACTTATTGATAACCTTAACTATTGCCAAAACATAGGGTTACGAGTCAGAAGCCTTACATGTGACCAGGGTTCGAATAACAGAAGTTGCTTCAATTGCCTGGGTATAACACCAGAAAAGCCTTTTTTTTATCACAACTGTCAACGTATTTTTGCATTGTATGACCCTTGTCATCTCATTAAAAGCGCGCGTAATACATTATTGAAAAAGAAAATTCAATGTGTTGAGGGCATTGCAAGCTGGAAAGTTGTAGAAAGTCTTTTCGAAGCCGAGCTAAATAAAACAACAAAAATGTCACATAAAATAACTTTTAAGCATGTCAGGCCAAACAGTTGGCAAAAAATGAAAGTTAGGTACGCTACTCAAATTTTTAGTCATACTGTTAGTGCATCGATAAAAACTGCGTTTGAAATGGACATATTTAGCTCGGAAGTAGCTCCACGTGCTTTGTCCACAGCAAGTTTTTTTGAATTCCTTAACAATTTGTTTGACTGCTTGAATTCTAAGGCACCTTTTAACAAGAATATATATAGGAGTGGCTTGAAACGAAACAATAAGGTTCGATCATTTTTAGAAGAAAGTTGTAGTTACCTCGAAGCTTTAAATTTTGAGGGTCAAAATAAGACTTTTTGGGTAAAAGGCTTTTTACAAGTTGTAAGAGCAGTTTTACAATTATCTTCCGAATTGTTTGAGGACCATCCAGAAAAACACTACTTTCTTACATATAAGATAAACCAAGATCCCATTGAAAACTGTTTTTCATTGGTAAGAAGTAGGGGGGGTTTTGATCCAAATCCATCTGTATATACCTTCAATAATATTATTGCAAAAATAATGTCACATAAGTTCTCATCCTTAAGCACTTATTCATCAAATTGCGAAAACGACACAGAGGAATTTTTGTCAGAAAATTTATTTTCCCAATCGAAACAAGACGATTATTTGCAAAATGATAGGGTAAATCTAAGCTTTTCGGACAATGCTCTAATATTGGAAGAAGATGAAGAAACTGAGCTTCCCGAGTTGCAAATATTGGAAGAACATTTTTTAGTAGAGGATCTTTCCCTTAGGTATTTCATCGGTGCTGCAGTATTAAGGGCTAAAACTAAAATACCTTGCAAATTATGTGACACCGATATGAAAAGATCTGGGGAATCTATTAAATTGAAAATGGCTTCTGAAACATTCCTCTTTCACAAAAACTTTTCAAAAACATCCGATTTTGGCAGCATAATCGCTCCTACTGATTTATTTTTTGAAATATGTAAGATTCATATACAAATTTTCAAAAATTATATAAAAAGTACTCCACACTTGAAAAAAATTAAAAATAGAATAATAGAAAGTTTCATAATAGAAACGAATCTTATTCCAAAGTTTACTTTTTGGTTTTCGGATGAAAATGTTTGTAGATCCCACCACATCGCAGTTCTAGATTACATCATTCTTGTTCTTTTAAAGAAATTTTGTGTTTGGGAAAGTGCAAAGCTTGCAACTTCTCAAAAGGTACCGAAACAACACCCTAAGCTAAAAATAATTCAGGAATAACTTTTATTACATTCTCACAATTACTCCCAACAAAAACTACTTACACCTAAAAAATTAAATATTCATGTACCCATTACTCTACTTAAAAAAATTATGAAAAATATGGATACTTAATAAATAGGTATATTTATATAAAAAAAAAAAGAAAAAAAAATCTAAAAAAAAAAATATCTATAACCTGTACACTTTTGTCTATCTTCTATCTATCTTCTTCTTCGGGGTGTAACTCGATGATGATGTAACTCGATAACCCCTGGGACGTTTTTTATAATTCTTTGTTTTGTTTAGTTCGTATTGCTGTATATCAGGTTTTTATTTACTTTTTGTTGCGAAAACAAAACTTGGAGGGGATGAAAGAACATGCTACGAAATTGATCTGCGTTTGTAAATGGATTATTTTGTAGCCTTCAGGTGACGAGGGAGACAATGGAGATAATAATTCCTTCATAATTATATCCATGGCTATTTATATACTTCGTTATTTTGGTTTTCACGAAGATTTGAGCAAATGTATTGAAAGCAAACTTCTTAAACTGACAGTTGTGCAAATTATATTGGTAAGTTTAAATCTGTGCCTTGATTTTGTGCGGTTTTTGTCGCAATTGCGCTAGGGAACATTCCGAATCGGATTTGAATGTGTGAGTGCATCGCGCGCTGGACTCGCGTGACCGTTGTGCGAAAATTTGACACTTTTTTCGAGGATTCTAATATAATCTGTTGGTACTTTTTCCCTTTTTTTAGTTGAAAAGGGAATCGCGAAAATCACTGACACATTTACAGAATCCGCCTATACGTGAACCCTTTCCGCAACCGCAATTGCGACAAAAACCGCACAAAATCAAGGCACTGAAAAAATATCGAGATCTGTAAAAAGTGACCCGAATCGAAAAAAGATTGATTTTTCTACCCAATGGAACATGAAAAGTAATTTGGATAAAAAAAAAGACATTGATTTTGGTCCCAATGGAAATAGACATTAATTCGACATTTCTTTGTTTCTGTTTTTGACAAATTCAACCATGGAGTGGAACACAATTGACATACCTAGCTACTTTAACTATCTTTTCCTTTTTTGCTTTTGGTTTGAAAAATCTATAAATTTGTAATTTTCTTAGTGAATGATCTGTTTTTTTTTTTTCTTTTCTATTTAATGTTTAACTATTATAGTATTGATTAATATTCAAAATATACAAAGTAACTAACTTCTATGTGTTTTATAATTCATAAATCAAAATCTGTTAGCAAAGATCATGTGATTTGACACTCTTGGACTTCTTTCTTTGGGGATATTTAAAAAAAAAGTGTACGTCAATAAGCCAAGAATAATTCAAGTGCTAAAAGATGAGATAATTCGGCACATTAAACCTCAATTATATCTCAGAGTCATTAAAAATATGAACCATCGGATAGAGGTATGACACCGAAGCCATGGCGAGCACTTGGCCGATATTTTGTTTCACACATAATTGTCATAGATCCTTCTATCATAATAATAAATATTAAGATAATTCTCTGAAAACTTTTTGTTTTATTTACAATTAACATCGTGAGTTTTCGTTGGACTACCCTTTACAACATCAACAGCTATCAAATACATAAATAATTAGTACATACATTTCCCTTGAGATCATAGCAAAAATATGAAAAAATCACCCACCCTTGAAAAGCAGAATACCTAGTCCTAGGTAGATACTTTCACGAAAAATATTCGAAAATCATGAAATACCGACATACCCACTTGTAAAGTAAAACAAAAAAAAAAAACTATAACCAGTCATCGCAGCAAGTATGCTATATTGTGTTCGATTGTAACAACATTTGTGCTTCTGCAACAAAAGCAAGCAACAGAACATGCATGAGATGGAGGCAATCTCCGTGGAGGCAATCTCAAAGTGGTGACTTTTTCTTTATATGAAGCGGTGCGTCTTTATTATTAATTAGTCTATGGTCATACCCACAATATGACGTAATTGTCATCGGTAAGCTTTTTGTCAATTGCACGGTAACGAGTTTAAGGCAAACAGAGCTGTATTAAGAAAGCAGCATCAAAGATTGGAGTCTGACGGAAAATGCTGAAGACAGGGGATGTTCAAAGCTCTTGTTTACTGAGTCCGATAGTAGGCCGCAGTCGTAAATCTAAATTTTTAATAACTTCGATTAATAACGTCAATTGTTTTTTTTTTTTTAGTTTAACATTTACATTAATTTTTCGACAGTGAATAAGTACCTACTAAAGGCGACTTTACCGACCAATCTAGCTTTTATTTTCACCGTAACATTCATCGCATTTTACTGCTATTCAGACATACTTGAGTAGTTAAGTTAAGATGTGATTTTTCGAAAACCAATCAGCCCGTTTGCACTAATTCACTGTTTTATCTTTAACCTCGTTGCGTAATCTACTACTTTCGAAAGCACTAAACGTCGGTAATGAAGTACATTTGAAGAAAAGGTGTTCCTTGCCATATCTATTTGAAGTTCTCGAAACAATTCTTGGAGACTTGAAGTCGGTATACCGAATACGGCTTTTGGAAATGGTTCATTTCTTATTTCGTTGATAAACAGCAAGTTCAATTTAAACTCCAACACTCTCGTATACGTATATTTAAATTCCATTTTGTTTTCACAACTTCACAGCTAATACCCTTCTCACAGCGCAGCGAAAACAGTGTTTTTGTCGAAAACTCCAAATTGCATTTTTTCGTTTGACGTTTCAATCAACTGTGCGACACTAGTCGTTAAACTTCAGTGTAAACTATTTTAGTTATAAATTTCGATAGCAATAATTAACAAATAACATTAATTCAGAACATTTAAAAATAATATTAGCTCATCAATTAGTGTGGAAAATGATTTTAAGTTGTGGGTTGTGACATTTGTTCGGTCAGCTATTCTGCTCAATTTGCTGAATATTGCAAAAGGTGTGTTTGTTTCAATAACGCAACGATTGGAAGTCGTTTTCGTGGTGTTTTCGTAGAAAACAACCTTAAACGACTCGTTTTGAAAACTGAAAACTGTTTTCGATGAAGTTTTCGAGTGTTTTCGCGAAAACCAGGGGTGGGATTCTGTAAAAAACGAAACGAAAAACGCTTTCGTTTGCACGAAGAATTTGCTTGTGTAACATAGGGCAAAATATTCCTGCGCACGAAAACGTTTGATCGTTTCGCCTTACAGAATCTGGCCCCAGGTTTTCGGCTCGGTGTGAACAGCTTATAAATTTCAGACATAAACCGCAGTCGATTACTCGTTCAAATTGAGTAGTTGTAGTGCAGTTCTGTTTGAACGTGATTCGAGCTGGTCAATCGAATCTTGCACTTGTCCTGCCTGTTTGTGTTCATTAGCTGATGGCATTTTCATTTCATTTAAATAAACACAATTGCAAAGCCAAATGTGTAATAGAAAACTATACCTACTTAGAAAAATTTCTGGTCGAATGTGATTTGACACTAAAAACCAATTGCTTTGCCCCAATTAAAATCTATATTGACAGATGTCATGGTTTTTGACGTCTATTCTTTTCACTTAAGGCCCCAGTTATACCAATAGATATGTAAAAATTGTCTTTTCCTTAAAATGTTGCTTATAAATTATAAAGTTAGAATAGGTACCAAAATAAAACACATATACCTACAAATGATCGTTGAATTTTCTAGAAAAATAATTTATTGATTTTTCGAACGAAAATCAGCTGTTCATTGAAATCAATTTCAATCAGTGAAATAATAAAAGTGGATTTAAAGAAAAGTTTTAATCAGAATTAAGTTGTTTTTTTCGTAAAAAAAATCCACAATTGATTATCTTTGTTTTGATACCAACTAAAGCCAATATTATTTGATTAATCGTCTTAAAATCGTAAATCAAAATTTTCAATGATGCATTTCAATGAAAGCTATAACTGGGGCCTTAAGAAAAATATTTTATATTTGGAACTGTTTTTTACAAGAAGGTACTATTATTAAGAGCAGGTAGAGTTCAAAAATCAGTTAAAGGACTTAACATGGACACTCCAGCTAATTTCACAACTAGCCTCTTTGGAAAAATGCACCGCCCAGTTCTCCCAGACTAGGAAGTCGATGCAGAACTTTTAAAACTAGCTATGTATAGAATAACCCTAAGCATAACGTACTAACTCGCTTTATGCAGCTGCACGCGATACGGTGCATTGCAAATGATAACAATCAACGAGCTTTCATAAAGTCTTGAGCATTTTCCAGAATGTCCATAACCTAAATGTAATTGCATTAATTAGGAGCAATAAGTAGGTATACCTACTCTCATGGCATTCCAAACAAATAACCAAACAATGTTCAATACACTCATAAATCCACAGATTCAAGTGCAGATTTCCAATGACGAAAAATCAATCGAACCATGTTAGCCATTGGCAAGCGCAATTTACACATTACACATTGCCCCGCGAGCATTCCCAATTCAAATCTATCTCAAGCTTTCAGTGCGATCTAAACAAACAACGTCTAGTGTCGCGAAAGATACAACATAACCTAAATCGCGAAAACATTTCGGTGTGCATTTATTTATTTATCTGTGAATTTATCTATGTGGCTGCCGCGCGGCACCCATTGAACAACGGCGATTAGAATTAAAAGCTTATTCTTAAAATTAAATTAAAAGTCATTGAGGCAAACTGCACGTGTGTGTACCGCGCAGTGCCGCACCAATCAACCCAGCACGTCAATGTGCAATGAAATCAAAAACTTCTGCATAAATTTATCGAAAAATAAAAATCTCTCCTGCAATAGTTTTATAGATACAATAGCGCTAGCTGTTTGTATGTCTGTTCTGTTGTTCTCTCAGTTGTATCTATCCTTTTGATTCTCTTATTTTGCAAGACTTGTTAACCTGTCGAAGATCGAAACATGATAAGCATCAAGCCAGCCGCTGAATTTTATTGCAAGCTAGAGTGGCTATACAGGGACGGTGTACATATATAGGGTAGGGAGAGACCGCAGAAAATAGTCAGGGCAACTCTGTACCCATACCTGCCAAAGTGAATCGATCTAATTAGAAACTGATTTAGTCACTGAGACGTTAATTAGACATAAATAACCAGGAGCATGTTCGACTCTGAGGAGTAGGTTGCGATTAAAGTTCAACATTAGATCGTTTAGTATACCCAGTTCATAGATATAAAGCAGTTGCAGCAAATGCGGCATTTGTGCAGTGCAGTCTGAAATTATTTCAAACTGATCGATGCCATTCCAACTAGTGTTCGGCATTGGTGAACTTATTGGAGAGGGGCAGCTTAAAAGGGAAATCCCGCACTTGGTGACGAACGCTGGAAGGAAGTCAACAAAATATTCCTCTACGCATTTACGCATATTTCGTTAGAGGTCGCATTTTGTTCTTCCGCGTGGATTTTAATTGCTCTGTGGCTTTCATACAGAAATTGGTAAATTTATTGGAGAGGGGCCGCTCAAAAGGGAAATCGCGCACTAGGTGACGAACGTTTGGAGGAAGTCAGCAAAATAGTCCTTTACGCATTTGCGCATATTTCCTCTAGAGGTCGCATTTTGTTCTTCCGCGTGGATTTTAATCGATCCGTGGCTTTCATACAGAAGTTGGTGAACTCATTGGAGAGGGGCCGCTCAAAAGGGAAATCGCGCACTAGGTGACGAACGTTTGAAGGAAGGCAGCAAAATATTCCTCTACGCATTTGCGCATATTTCGTTAGAGGTCGCATTTTGTTCTTCCGCGTGGATTTTAATCGCTCCGTGGCTTTCATACAGAAATTGGTGAACTTATTGGAGAGGGGCCGCTCAAAAGGGAAATCCCGCACTTGGTGACGAACGTTGGAAGGAAGGTAGCAAAATATTCCTCTACGCATTTGCGCATATTTCCTTTAGAGGTCGCATTTTCTTCTTCCGCGTGGATTTTAATTTCTCTGTGGCTTTTATACAGAAATTGGTGAACTTATTGGAGAGGGGCCTTTCAAAAGGGAAATCCCGCACTAGGTGACGACCGTTTGAAGGAAGTCAGCAAAATATTCCTTTAGAGGTCGCATTTTGTTCTTCCGCTTGGATTTTGGCGACTCCCACACGTTCCGGGTTTCGTTTTAATTCCTTTCTGGCTTTAATACACAAATAAAATGTTGTTAATTATTTTTATAACATTCCCCAGAATTGGCATATCTAATTAAACTGCACGACAAGTGATTGTCGCATATATTCTAGCTATCACGCTAGGAACTGAAATGCATTCCCTTTTATAACAGCCATTTGACCTGTAGCATAAGAAAACTACGATCCCTCGATCCGTTCCCAGTTGCAGTGTAATTGGAAAACTTTCTGTTTTCCCATTTCGCCCAATTTCGACGAGACGTACCTACACAATTCTTTTCCCAGCAATCGACCTGATTTCCTTCGGACCGCCATAATAAACAGATCAAGCTATCTTGGACTTTCTACGGCATTTCACTATCGCAATAGAGAAGCCACCATCAGATAGCAATCATGCATTTTGCATGAATCCCATCATGATGAGAGAGTGAAGCGAACACAAAACCCAAACAGAAACAGATGCTTTCTACCTTTAGCCAATGCCAAAGTCACTGATGCGCTAAGCACGATTACAGTCGGAATCGGCATTTAATTACAACCTTCGATAATGTTGCCGAGATTTCAATTGGATTCTTCAGAGACAATGGGAGACACTTTAATTATACGTGAGTGGGTAAAGGCCGTTCCGGAATCCATGAGCACACTCTCTACCGGCATGGGAGAAAATGGGAGCACCCAGCTTTACTGATGATGGCTTTCACGGACATCCATATCAGCTCACCGTGCACACATAAATCAGTTGCCATTGTGGCGATCAGTGATCGATGGACGAGATCACAGATCGGTAATATGTCATTTAGAGAAGTCGGTCGGTCCGCGCGCCGCCCGGCTATACATTGTATATTACCAGCTTTCATGTTGCTGCTGTTGCTGACCTGCCAGCAGCGTGAAATTTTCCAATTTTCCACCATGGAACATGGATACCGTTAAAAGTTAGACTCCACCGTGTAATAAATTCTAGCAATAGCGGCGCACCGGTTCTCATTGGGCCAAAAGGTCGTCGAGCAAAATTACTTAAATTACTAGAATTCGATTATCGTTCTGGCAATAAAAATCAAATGCGCGCGAAGCAACTCGCCATACTGGCGATGACTTGCTATTGCTGGGGCAATTAATTAATGCCCCACTTGGCTTGCGGGAGGAAGCGCTTCAAATTGCCTAAAATAAATCCAATGTCTCACACATATCCCGGTGTATGCGGTGGGGTTATGTCGGTGGTTCGGGAAACAACGTCGTCGTGAATCATCATCAGCCACCGCCGCCGTATGGCATCATCATCATCTGCAGCGCATTTTGAGTGCACAATTGCGCAAATCGTATTTGCCCATGGTTCTGTAAACAGTAACAAACCACAGAGCACTGTTCAAGTGTGCAGTGTGCTGTGCACCACGGCGCCATCCCCCTTTCGCTCACCTGTGTGTGATAGTATCTTCTAGATAATTTGTAGTACAGAGCGTGTGTCTGTACAGTGCGCTGAGTATTTAGAAACTTTAACTGATCCGGAGTAGGTAATAGTTGGGCTGGGGCGGGGGTAGACAGGAGACCGCCGACGATATCTAGGAGGAGAACTTTCGGTGTGTCTACTTTATTTGCTGTGTGTCTTTAGGAGGCGCACCGCGCACCGATATTGCCGTTTTTTTCCTTTGCCTTCAACTGATTGGATCTCATAATGTGATCACGATTCAGGAATTACCGTATGAAGTGGGCGGTAACACACATTTTAGAAACTAAGTAAATGGGCTTAAAACGATTTTTTTTTTTCTGTTTGTTCTGCGCTTTATTTAGTGCGCGCGATGGAAGAAAGAGGACTTGAGGTAGCGCAGAAGGCCAGGAGTTGAACTGGCAAAATTGCAGTTGCGGGGGAATATTTTCGCATTGCCCTTGGATTATGATGATGATGATGGTCTATGCAGTCGGTTGGGTTTCTTTCTTCCTTTTTTTGTTGCTTTGCTTAGCTTAGATGATGGCTAATAATTCTGATCTATTATGATTGCGATTAGACGAGTTGGATTTACAACGAGTGGAGGTTTTGTTTGGAATTTCTAAAGCCATTTGGGACATCAAAAATCTTAAAGTACCTAAAGGATTTGATTGACTGTGTACATATTGGCATCCGAGTACAAGATTTGAGACTCAAAGTATGGAATTAAAACAGAAAGAACTTGCCATCGAGTTTGGGTTTCTTTCTTACGTCCGTATTTAAGTTTGGCTTTCAACTAACATTAGCACCAGTGACCAGTAGTACATGTAGTGTCACTTTATCGAAAAGTATCCAACTTTTACCTAAACAGTTCCTTATTGGTACCTACCTAATTCACTTCCCAACAAAAACGACGGTTTTGCGTTCGGGGTAAATCTTGTTAAATTGAGATAGATTCTCGTATTCTGTCAATTCTGACATCCTAAAACGTTCAAGTATCCATAGCTAGCTTAGTAATGACGTTTTTCACTGAAGGTCCGAGAGAACTGCCTTGAAATTCAGAATTGCTCATTTCAATGAAATTCATTAGAGCACTTTTGCAATAGGGGTAGACACCATTTTATGTGAGATTTGTTTTGTTGTTGATACTTGTTTGTTGTTTTATAAAATAAATAAGAATGTTTTCATATGCCAAATACAAAAGGAGCACTCTCTCTTATATGAATTGAGCACCTGGCAGACATCAGAAAAGAAAAAACATCAACGGGACTTTCACAACACATCTTATACCCTTTTCACTCCGCACCAAGAACTGTGTTTTCGTCGAGAACTCGAAGATGCAAATTCAAGAATCTTAAGTCGACTAGATTAGTCTGGATAAGATGTAACCTGAACGCAGAAACTAGATCTGTCAGGAACGTCACGTTTTCTACGTCAGCCACATTTATCCGAACTGTCAACTTATGTCGTTTTCCATTGGGACAAAAAAAAAACAATTTTTTTCAGAGTCAGAGCAGTTTTTCTGCTCTCGAAATCAGCTGGTTGTCAGATTTCATGTTCCATTGGGCGCAAAAAAAGCACTTTTTTTTAGAATTTTGCGAATCTCAGTATCCGATCGAGATTCACACCTATTTGCACTAACACCAAAACATTGGTCATTTGTCAAACTTTAAAGTGTGTTTACGTACGTTTTTAGACGAGAAGTCTGTGAAAAATAGAAAAAAAAATTATATCCGGCCGCTGCAAAAGTTATTAAAATAAGTTGAATGGATTTTTATAAACACAAATTACAAATTAAGAACGGCTGTCTTTTAAAACACGCACCACCACAGATGAAAAGGAAGAAAAATCTCGTTTTATGTTCCATTGGGCACGAAAAATCTGAAATCTTAGAGCAAAATCTGAAAATCCCAATGGAAAACGACATTAGTACTCATGCTCAGTCACGAATTACTTGACAGATTCGTCGGCTACCCCTCCACAAACGTAAACTGAAACAGCTGCTCATATCAAAACCGAGATTGACAAATTCAAGAATCTTAACTAGATACTTGAGGTCTGTTCCTTTACTTTTGTAGTAAGAATGGAAAAGACTGTCAAAATAGCAGTGGTGGGGATGAATTCTCTCACAAAGAGAGACACTAATGAAAAAGTTAGGGAACGCTTTTGTAGTAATCTTTAAAAAATGACAGATACATAATTCAAATATTCACAAAATGGTACGAAAAGTCGTTAAAATATTAGATAAACTCGAGGAATCTGTTAAATTACTAAGAAAATTAGTTATAGCATTTATTTTGAATTTTATTTTGATGAATTCGAGTATGTAGAAGACTTTGTACTGATTGAACTACAAGCATTCGAAAAGAGGAAAAAACGACACTGCATGACGAAGTACCTACATGGAGGAGATTGTTCCTTGCTCCAGCGAAGAAGAATTTCGTCGCCACTTTCGAAAGAATCTCGAGGAGAACATTCAATTTTATTTTGCCGTCTGTTGATACCATTTTAATATGCAAGAAATCAAAAATAATCCACGCATATGCCAAATGGGACAACAAATTGCAAATCAGCTGTTATTTGTAAGGTGACTGACAGGTTTTTCACTTCTTACACCAAGAAATTTGTTGAGTAAAAATTCGTAAGATTCTCACTGGAGGTAGTAGCTTGCTCTCTCGATGACGCTCTCTTTTACGAATTTTTCGAGTTAAGGAACGGCATTGAGTAAAAATTCGTAAGAATTAGTAAGAATTCGTAAGATTTAAAAGTAAAGGAACAGACCTTTGATCTTCCAGATTCACACCGAACGTCAACTAGTTTTCGTTTGAAGTTTCAATCACATGTGAGTTGCTAGTCGTGAAATTTCAGTGTGATTTTTTTTTTTTTTTTTGGTTACAAATTTCGATCGCATAACAAATAAAATTAATTCAGAGCATTTAAAAATAATATTCGCCCATCAATTAAGTGTGAAAAATGATTTTAAATTGTGAGTTGTTACCTTGCGACATTTGTTCGATCAGCTATTCTGCTGAATTTGCTGAATGAATATTGCAAAAGATGTGTTTGTTTTAACAACCCAACGATTGGAAGTCATTTTCGTGGAAAAAAAAATTTTAACGACTCATTTTGAAAACTAAAATATGGGAAAAATTCTGTTTTTAATTAAGTTTTCGAGTGCTTTCGCGAAAACCCGGTTTTCGGATCGCTGTAAAAAGGAGATAAGGCTCCAATCAAACAGCTGACTTTGACAACATAAATATTTTGGACAGGGAAAAAAAAAAGATTCGCGTTCGAGAGCTTAAGAAAAGAGCAAAAGCTCAACAAAATTATGAACATCAAAGAGGACAATATACTATACTAACTAAAGTAGGTGCAGTGGCTTAGTGGTTAGTGTGTTGGACTACTAAGCGAGGGCTCGAGGTTCGAATCCCACAAAAACCCAAATTCCAACTTTAGGTTTTTTCCCACTGCGCCACCTCTCGCGATCGTCTGACAAACATCCGAGAGTATGACTGTCTTGAAAGAGCTTCTCAATTAGCCGTTTGTAGTCGGCATAAAATTGTAGATCCCTTCCATTCGTTCCAAAAATGAAAAACTCACACAAAAACGAATGGTTGTGAGAAGCTAGGCCTAGGGTCCCTCCAGACCTGTTGTGCCAACTATTATTATTATAAAGTGTGGCTCTGTGAGATCAGCTGTAATTAATCTGTTATATATTTCTATATAATTAGTTTAACTTCTGTTTCGTGTATATAATGTATGCAACTGTTTAAATGCAGTTGTAAAATAAATTTTAAGTGGCATTTAAGGTAATTTTTTAAATATTATAAGCCCGAGTAGGTAACCCCCTAAAAAAACTCCATTAAAGAACTTTGCCCCTGAAGAAGTTGGAAAATTCCAACGAAACGTAGTAGTAGGTGGTAAACATGGAATATCAGTTTTAGTATTTTCATTCGAGAAGAAACGGTCACTAAGCAAAAAAAAAAGAAGAAGAAAAAACAACAATTTGTGAATGACCCAATAACTTTTGACATGATTTGAATATTATATGTATAAGCTCCCACCCACAGCTACACCCTAGAAATGCCCCTGGCCTACTCATTAAATATTCCAGACAAATTTATCAACATCCATCACCGTCTTGCCCACTGATTCTGAAATCGAACTCAACTCTGGAGTCCCAGTCCATATGGTTGGACTGTTATACGTTATACCTCAGTTATACCTCAGCGTTGCTGGTCAAATTTCAAACTTCTCTAATACATTCACAGGGGAGTTGGCTATCCCCTAAAGTAGGAAGATTGTGCTTCTTCTGCTTGAGTACCATCTTATATGAATCGTTGTAGTTATGCAATAACAACACCCGACCATTTCATAAATACTTTTACCAACTGACTTTATCGGATGTGTTGCCTCAATTACCTCCCGAGATATGCATCATCATTACTCGGGCATCGGAGTTGTTCATAGCATACTCGCTGTCCAAACACTAACCCAAAAACTCAATTACAGCTGTGAAGTCATACACATGCTGTTACAGTATGCATCTCACAATAGGAAATTATTCTTTCGAGCTCAGATATCTGATAGATATTCTTCCTCTGACAGAACCACATGTTTGCAAGTGGTCATAAAGCACTGAATTATTGTATAATCGACTCCTAATAGAAAAACAACTCGCATCGCACACGGAGTCGTGAGCCACCTGTATAAACCAACCATTGATTCAGTTGCACAAAGAATGCCATAGAAGGCCGGCCCAGCCCCACTACGCGCCGATGACGGTGGAATCTGATGACCAGACGATTACATTCCGTTCGCTTCGCAAGCTTAGCGCAAAATTAAATTACCCAAACCGAATGCTATAAAATGAAATTCAATTCCACAGCACAGAACCAAACCGCTTGGATGTGGAACTGCGATGATGCTTGAGAGCAAAACTAGAGAAAGGTCGACGGAAAACAACATAAAACAAGCACAGAACGGCAAGGGGCACGTCTATACCTCACACAACTTACAGCTATGCGCTGCGCAATCAACATGGTAGTGGTGTTCCATATTTTAGTGCATCGATGCACTAATGCACTGGCCATGAATAAGAGGGGCGGAACACTACCGCAACAAGATGAATAGGTCAGGTGCACCTCTGTGCAACAGTATCGATGGAGTCTCATATGACATGATGGCGAAAGGACGACGGCGATGCGACGGTCCGACTGAAATGACGCGACGTAATAACTAAATCTGAAAGTCCCGATGAAGCTATCTCCGAACAGTCTAGCTCGGGTGAGCCCGATCCCGAACACTGTAGAACTTTTGCATTTGAAGAAGAAAATTGAATTTTCTTTTTCGGTTACCTCGTGAGATGATTTATGGAGGAAATGCTGGCTAAGTGAAAATAGTCAGTTAGGTTGCCGGTTTGATTGGTATAGGAAGAGATCGTGGATGAGTTAATTGGCCCAGAGCACGAATGTAAACCATTTGGAAATGGGATTGGGTCAAAGTTATATTTCAATTAGCTGGGACTGCGGGTGGAAGGTTAAGTGGTACTTGCTATGGTTTTTCATTTCCCTGCAAACAGTTCGTGCACGTGGACCCCATATCATGAGGGCCTGCAGTGTTCCGGATAATGAACTGGAAGTTGACTTTGTAACCTAAATGCGGGGCGATTTCTTTGTTGGAGTCTTCAATGATTGATGACAGGTATTTATATAGCTCTGCACTGGGAGCATAAGCGGTATACTGATATTTGTGAATCTTTTTACCTATCCCGCTTAGAATTTTTCCGATGAAGTCCCAGTTTACTCACCCTTGACAGTTGAAATAAAAGCCTTATTTTGTGCATTTCTTTGATGAACAAGCCCGCGTTTTTATTTAGTTATCTGGCAAACTGTCATCGCAACTTAGTCGGAATTTACAAAAACAGGTTTTTATTTGAAACACTAGACAAAAAAAAACAAAGAATACAAATTATCTTAAGCGATTTTCTCAGGCAAATCAGGAGGAACATCCGCCGGTTCCAATTCTTCTGCTTGTCGTTTTAGGCGCATTTCCTCTCGATGTTTAAAAGTTATTTGGAGAAATTCCAGATACTGAACATCTATTCCATCATTTTCTCGCTTCATTTCTTCTTCTTTTATTGAAATTGTTTCCTTCTTTTCTTCCTCATCGTCGGAACCGGAAGTTTCATAGTAATCCTGTTTGGAATTCGCAGCATGATTTGAAATTAATTGTTGCCGCAACATTTGGTTCTCTCTTCGAAGATTTTCCGCCGCATGACGCCAAAAATTACTTTGGTGTTCTCCGTGCCATCTTACAGCATTTTCGTAAGCTTTACGCCAAACATCTGCGCCATTTTCTACTTGTAAACTACTTGGTCTGGAGGGGACATGCGAATGCGATGGAGTTTTGGTTTGGTTGTTTATCAGCAACTTTTGTTTATTTCGGCGGCGCTGCCGTTGTCGTTTACTGAGCCTGAATTTTGTTTTTGATTTCTGAGGATGGGTGGACTTTGTACCGGGGGGATTTTGCATTTTATTCCAAAGAATAACACAAATTTTCGGTGGAAAAATAAAACTTCCACCGGACAATTGACAAAACAAAACAAGACACGAAACTGTATTGCCGATTAGGATATGTCAAAGGTTTGATAGAATTCATTAGTGCTGTGTTATAGAAGGCAATAAGATTGTACTAGAATTAATTGAAATTATGTAATGGAAGAGCTACTACAAAATATTGGGGGGATCGATGAATTCATAATTAAATTTGTACATTTATGTATTAGCAATAGCATTCGGCCCTAGCGAGGTATCCGTAGGAACGGAAGATTCTCCACACTCTTTCGGAGGCTAGAATTCGATGCGAGGTGTCCGACTTCGGAAGAGAAATAAACAATTGCGATGGTGCATCGCAGCACACCGCACTCCAAATAGTAAAAAAATGCCGCAACCATTTTCTGTCCGAGGATATCGGACCTAGCTGTCAAAATATTAACAAAAAAATGCAATTCATCGACGGTTACCTCGCTAGGGCCGACTAATACGTAACCTGTAATTATCAGATTTTGTGGTAATCTTTGCGGCTATGATTTTACAGCTGGACTGCTTCTTCGTCATCGATCTTACAAAAAATATGTAGACATAATACCAACAACCCAAAAACAAAATGCCATTCTTATCCATCTCTTTCTTTATTAAATTCTAGCTCCTAAATAAATGTTCCTGTTCTTACTTTACTTTCATCTTCTTATTCGCTTTCGCCAGTTTCGCCTTCAATGCCTTCACGTCAACTTTTTCAGACGAACCCTCGTCTGACTTCCTCTTGCGCGATGGTTCCTCAGGTGGAATGAAATCTTTGCTACGCTTTTCTTCTTGTTTCTTGGCAGACACTGCTTGTTTTTCCTCACGCTCCTTGTTCTTCCTGACCTGCTTCTGTTCCTTGTTGAGGAAGTACTCGCCAGATGCCAGCTGCTTGTCGATCTTACTTTCAGGTTGTTCTGGCGGGAATGGTGTGTAGTCCTTCTTCGGCTTTTTGTTCTTCGGTTGCTTCCTCTTGCTGATGTTCTTATTCTTGAACTTGGGCAGAAAACGTGACCAATCCTCATTGGCCAGCTTAGGATCCTTGGACAACTCACGCTTGATCATCAAAGCTTTGATGTTGTAAATGGGATGAACGTTATTCATCGTTTCCACGACAATATCTCGAACCTGCTGAAGACCTCTATACGGACCAAGGGCAGAGACGGTGTTACCCTGTACCAAAACATAGCAATCTGTCAAGAGTTCAATGGATTTGAGTGTTGCTCCATTTGGGCCGATGAGACGTTGTCGCCTTTTCACAAATTTATCCTTCTTACGCACCAAGCTGCCGATTTTAATGATGTCACAACCGATTTCGTCCTCCAACACACGTTTAGCTTGTTCGAATGGAACACTGCGGGCCATCAATTTAATCATGTCTCGAGCTTTGATGATGATATATGGATCCCAGGTTTTGCGGGTTGTCTTCACTACCATGCTACCTTCGACCAGATCGAGTTCTGCTTTAAGCTGATGCTCGGCAAGAACTTGCTGAACTAGGGGCCATACTTCTTTCAAGTATTTTTCGCGATATTTTGGGAAGAGTGTAGCAAAGGAACTTTCTTCAGACATACCGTGCGGGTTGTGTTCCGACTTAAACTCGGGTATTTTCAAAGCCCATGCATTTTCCACTGGTTCAGTGGAAGTTTGCTGATCGTCCTCGGACTCATTGTCACTCATTTTATTTACAAAATTCAGAAATTATTAAACAAAATAAAATGTTTACCACACGTGTGGAAATTTACTACTTTTTGACAACCCTTTGACGCTTGTCAACTGTGCGTGCGAAGTTGGGTACGGTGGTAAATACTACATTACCGACATGTGTTCAAAAATACACATATTTTACAATAGAAAAAACTCAGAATAAGTCTGCATACCTACTTTTTTAGTATATGATTTTTGGGGTTTGCAAAATTTCGATTTATCTGTATTATTTGGTTTATTTAATTTTATAGTAGTCTAAATCCAACTAAATCTGTTTTTATGTAATATAACTTCATTTGTAGACATTAAAATTAGGCAGCTCCTTCAAAAACATATTTAAAATCGGCATAGACAACCAGAAACCTTTAAGGATTGCTAAACGTCTGTCATTAATGAACTAGTTTAACCTCTTTTAAAATAACTAGTTATAGTTAGCGAACAATTTTGATTTCGAATTTCAAAAATTTGATTTTCTTCATAAAAATAGCCTTTTGCGTCCCGTAAAGGATTATTCACATGATAGCGAATTGCGAACTGCGAACGTTTTTTAAGGTTAAGTTCGAACGAATTTTTCATTAGGGGGTTTGTGGATCGCGACTGTGAATAAAGTGTGACAGTTCACGGCAAGAATTTTTAATTCGCGGGAAAATTGCTCTAATTGTCAATTTAGCTGTTTAAATCAATTGAGAGTCATTTATCTTAGACTAGATGTTAGATTAATTAAAGATAATTGTTTTGTGATGGAACAAATACTAATTTTCAATTCATAAATATAGTTAAATTGATTTGTTCGCATTTCGCCTCTTCGCAGTTCACTCTCATGTGAATAGTCCTTAAACGGCGCGCCTCAACATTCGCATGCAAATTCCTATTCAATTTCCTGAACTTACCCAATTCTTACAGCTCTACCTTGCCACGCTTGACCAAGCTACGTCATACAAAATTGACAGAAAAATGAAAACAAAGCTAATTTTCTACAACAAAAAATAGTCAGCTGCTCATAATTTACTGATTGGCACGATAAAATACGCATATAGTCTGCAAATTATCGAGTTTCCCGAAATTGAAAGTTTGTGAATCTTCTAATCACAATGCTAGAATCGGTTAGGTATGATTCTGGTCAAATGCATTTAATGCGTACGAGTATCGAAAGCCAGCAGCAATCTCCAACGCCATTGGATGAACCAATTGGCTCGGCACAGGTAAGTCGCCCTTTTGCATTGAATTTCTTTTCTTTTTTTTTCTATTTTTTAGTTCGTGCTTATCTCACGCACTTTGTATAGCTTATCAAAATTAATTTCTTTTTATTATATTCATAAACAGATCCTCTGCACACACGATGGCGTTCTTTTGAAGCAGGCTAGTGCAGAATTCATATCTGACCTTAATACCAGCGGGTCACTAAGTGTGGTTGAATATTCACCAAGCAAGCGAAAGTACATTGAATGGCATCCAAATGAAAACATTCTGATCGCCGATGATACTCAAGACCAGGGCGATTGGGCCTTAGTTGACACCATATCACGTCGAACACGTACCACCTCCGAGTGTCGTGTATTCAATACGAAACCGGAAAATGTACCCAAAGCGCGATGCATTCGTTGCAATCTGGAGGAATTGCGTTCAATTGAAGTGAAAAATCGCGGTCAGACTATACGCCTGATTAAAAGAGACAGCGGTGCTTTGCACAGTGAATACTTCTTTCAGCACGGAAATGCCGATATGTTTGTCCGATCAATGCGACAACTGCACATATTGGATATATCGCAGTCCAATCGAGACGAATTCGTTGTTCTCAGCACAGAAACGCAAAAACTGAAGAAAACCTTTGCTGAGCTGGACATTGGAGAGATCAAGGCCAGTTCACTACCGTCCGAGAGCTGGTTGCCCAACAAGTTGGTTGGGTTTTTGGTCAACTTTCCAGACTACGTGCAACCGCCATTTCATAGACCTCAACCGAGGTCTAGGCCGACCCCTAGTGAGGATTATCAAGTATTGAATGGAGACAATAGTCGCGAGGTAACTCCAGAACAGGAGTCACCCAAGGATGACGAAAGCAACGAGGAAGTTATACCGAATGTCTTGCCCGAGAGAAAGATCATTGAAAGAGGTGAGTCATATAAACAAAGCTGAACAATTTCGATGTACATATTGCGTTGTTGACCTTGATTACGGATTTCTTGTTTTTTCTAATAATTCCCGTCAGTATTGGGAGTTCATTATGAATAGCACTGTTTTCATTTAAAGCAGATAAATATGTGATAAGAATAAAACGTTACTCATGTTCACGTTCTCTACGGACTTCTGTGATAATGTAGTTTATTACGTAACGAATTCAACACCAGATTTAGATTGTGCGCTATACACGCCAACGTTAGCTGATAAAGTGATAACTAAAATATAGTTATACCGTTTGAAATGAGCTCAACTGCAGGCACTCAACACAAAAGATGCGTTCACTTGTGGAAAGTATTCTTGATGTGGTTTCTTGGTACAAATCACAAAGCTCAATTTAGAATCAGCCGACGTTGATGCTTTGTGATTTGTTTGTCAACAGATTGAGTAAACAAATTAAGTATACACCATGGGCTTATCTCGGGGTGTACTAAAAATAAAACAGCTTGCAGATAGCAGTTTGATACCAGATAGAAATTTAATGTCAATGGCCGATTATATCCTCAAAATTGAATTCAATATCATTCGAGTGCATATCGTGAGTATAATTATTGTAAGTTTGAATCTTAAAAATTGGACATGAATGTGTTGAGCTGAGTTTTGATATCACTGTAACTAACACAAATGCTGCTCCACTTATTGACCGACGCAGGGACAGCCTCCCTCCGAGACAGCAAGGGACTTGTATTTTCTTCGAGCGCCTCCTTTTGCGCGGTGTCTTTTCGAACCCTCTTCAGTTAGGCCGGCCATTAGCCACTTTGAATTTGAATAGTTTTTATTAATAGAGTTGATAATTTTACAGGTAAATGTTCACTTTTAAAAACGAAATAACAACTCCTTACCCGTTTTCCACAGCTTCCCCACTTAGCGAAGCACAATGGAGAGAGTTTCAAACGCCAGACGGGCGTATTTCCGATCCAACTCGCATCAGGGAAATAATATTCCGTGGTGGCGTCGATAACCGCTTGCGCAGCGAAGTTTGGAAGTATCTCCTCAACTACTATCACTGGGATGATACCGACGTGGAACGTGTCAAGCGTCGCAAAGAAAAATCAATGGAATACTACAGCATGAAAGCCCAGTGGCTGTCGATGACACCAATGCAAGAGCACAACTTCTCGGGCTATCGCGACCGAAAGTGTCAAATAGAAAAAGATGTAAAGCGCACAGATCGCACACAAGAATTCTTTGCCGGTGAGGACAACCCAAATCTGATGGTCTTGCAGGGCATCCTCATGACCTACGTAATGTACAACTTTGACCTCGGCTATGTACAAGGAATGAGTGATCTATTAGCACCGATTCTCGCCATTCAAGAAAACGAAGTTGACGCATTCTGGTGCTTTGTTGGCTTCATGGACATGGTTTTTGCTAATTTTGACATCGATCAGGCTGGCATGAAGAATCAGTTCAATCAATTGAGACGATTGCTCGAGTTTGCCAATCCGCGGTTGTTCCAGTACATGAAGGATCATGATTCGGACAACATGTACTTCTGCTTCCGTTGGCTGTTGGTTTGGTTTAAGCGAGAGTTCTCAACCGACGACGTCTTAAAGCTATGGGAATGCCTGTGGACCCGATTGCCATGTCCAAACTACCAGCTGCTAGTGAGTGTGGCAATTTTAGATCAGCAAACAGACGTGATCATCGACAACCAATACGAATTCAACGAGATACTGAAACATGTCAACGAATTATCGGGCAATGTCGACCTAAAGCGTACACTTGAACTGTCCGAGGCGATTTATGAACAGATTAAGGCAGCCGAATCACTTACGAACGATATAAGAGTAATTATTGGGGAGCACCCAACCGAACCGTTTGGCAGTCAAGAATTCCCGCAGGATTTTGACGATAGTTTCGATGAGCTAGTGCGTGAACTCACGCCCGAAGAAAAGGAAAAACAACAGGCGATGCTGGAGGAGGCCTGTGATCAGTCGATGTTCTTACAGTTCTTGTAGGCCACAGCGGCAGCAGACACAGAAAAAGGCTTAGTTTTATAGCCAATAAGCCAAAGTTATGTTGAAGTTGTTTGTACTTTGTTTTTCAATTTTATTTTACTTGTGTAGATAGCGATCGATAGATAAACGCGTTATAGAAAGATATTAAGGAATTTTTCAAATACCTACATACGAACGGCGTCAAAGAAATTTGAATTGTCAGTGTTGATCCTGTTTGGTTACTAGAATTTGTATTCTCTTGGGCACTTATCGCATTCTTTCTTTAACATGATTTTTTTATTATAATTATATTCTTTGAAGTACTTTATACATTATATACGTATTTTGCATATATTTAGAGCTGCAAATAAAAAGGAAATTACAATATTTTATAATTGAATGTGTTTTGTTTAATGGGAAAGCGTAAGGGTTACCCGCATTTATGGCGTCTGGAGTTGGCCACAATTGAACCCATTCTTGAATGGGTCTGAAATTTGATTCTCGTCGAAACCAAAATACTATGGGTAAACGAAACGATTCCAATAATAATAAAAATACGTTTATTGAGAGCTGTAATCATGATTTTGCGTAATAAAGGGACAATGTGTCATAATACATTACTACATAATGAAAAAAATACAACTTCTCACACGAACGCGTCTACGAATTTCCAAGTTTCAATTACAAAAGCGTGTATGGATATCGTCAGCAGACTATGTAAATGGGCAATCAACCGAGCGGGTAATAAAACATCAAATATGTACTTTCCTCATTAAAGGGGAAGGCGATATCATATAACTATCATATTTTTTTTGTTTTTATGTAATTAATTTTGAAAGAAAAACTTTGTGGCTATAAATGGAACGAATGAGCGGACGTGTACGTCTCACGGTCTGGAAAACTAGAATTGGTTTAGGGTTTTTATATCCGTGTCGTTTTGTACCACATTTAAGTGCTTTGTAGAGCGGAAGCTTATGGATTTTCTATTTATTTATATACCTGTTACCAGAAAGCAAGTTTTGGTTAGTTTTGTCATCTTGAATATATGTGTACTTGTGTGCAGACGGAATTGCATTTATGGAGATTTTAATGTACGAATAATAATGAAAAAAATAAAGAGAATGGAAAAACAAAAGTAAGCTCCGCCGAAAGGAAGTTCCAGTCAAGAAATGGACTGAAAAAGAGGTTTTCATGATATAAAACTACATTCTGCTAGAGATGAGAGAAAGTGTGTTCACGATCTTATAAAAAATTATAAAATTTCGCAATTGTATTAGGGCGAATCTTTAATACCCCCTTATGTATTCTTTACCCGGTTCTCAGGCAACTTTACACTGAGTTAACAAGTTGATTTACTACAGTTATCTACTCCTACGCTCCATTTTGGAAGCAGCCTCGTTTTTTAAGCAAGCAATCTATAGTTAACACGTAAAATGCATAAATATTGTTCTATATAATTTGAAAATATTTTTCGAATAACTTCAAACCATTTACTTCGTTTCCGAACGGAGGTCGAGACACTCATTTAGGAACAATTGAGTGGCGCCCAACAGCGGATTTCTTGTAGTACGTATCACTTAAAATCATTTTGCATTCACAGTGTCGCTGGAAAGTCCCTCGTTCAGTTTAAGTTTTCCAGCGGGCTTAAGACGACGGTCGTTTTATTATAATTCCCTATCTCCAAGAGTTTTGAACGAAGTTTGATTTTTTAATGTTTTTTGTATCGCGTTTTTAGCGAAATGCTAATGTCGTTTTCCATTGGTTTCACTCGGGGATCCACTCATTCTGTAATCCAATGGAACAAGAAAACTGCTTCTGAATCCATAAAAGTATTGGTGAAATGCCAACAAATACCTAATCTACGGCAACTGTCATCTGCCTTGTATAATATACATAAATTACACTGGTGTGAGTGCTTCTTGAGTGGATTCTGACTTCAAATCGAGAAGCGAAATGCTCTTCTCAGAATCGCCAAAAGAGTATTTTTTGTGCCGATGGAACAGTTTCAGAAAGGATTTTTTCGATTCCAGACTCCCACGGACGCTTTTTTTTGCCAAATGGAAAACGATATAAGTATTCAACTAATGGGAACTTAAATATCACATTTTGACCAAATCGTTTGATCGTTTGAAAAATTATTATCCTATTATGTGGGAGACAAGTTACTGCTTTATTAAGATAAGGTGGTTAATGCGATTGCGCCCAACCACTTAGCCAGCAGACAGTGAAAGTAACACAAGTTTCTGAATTATAGAAATGGAAAAAAAAGAAAAAAAGAATATAGTTCTATGCCGGGCGCCATTTTTCGATATAAAATTTGGTCCGAGACTATGGGCGGGGACAAAAACTCAATCGTAGTAAATAGCTACCTAGAAAATAGTTCTCCCATGCTCGTATGCAGAATTCTCAACGAGACTGAAGGGGTCATAGCGATACCTAGGGAGCCGAATGTAGAAAACTACAATAGAATAGCAAACCTAAACATTTCCCTTGAAAAACCACCCAATCTCCTTGTATAAACTGAGTAACCCGTGTGGCCTTTCTCCTCTACAAAATGGAAGACGTGCCTAACCTACCCAAAAACTTCCTTTGATTGCGAGATATTCACCCCTAATAAGGTATCCGTTTCGGAACAAAATAAATGAAGCCATTATAAACGGGTTCATTTGATATTAAAATATAAGGCAGCAATTGGTTGACGGAGAGCTTCGGAGGCAAATTTACCGTGTAGGGTGTAGCTGTCAAAAGTAAGTGATAACGCTGTATAACGCATTGCGGAAAGATGCGCTATAAATGTCATCGGAGAATTTTGCCGAAAGTTGTTTCAGAACGGATATCTTGAATGAAATCTCTCCAATTTCTTACAAATGCAGGATCTGCCAGTCTAAGTCTGTTTGCATGTTTTCTTACCCCCTTATTAATAAACACTGTAAAAGTTATCAACTTGTTACTCAGCAGTTATGTCCAATTTTTGTATGCTATCTGACGTTTGCTAGCTAACTTACTTGTGTAAATTTTTTTATTAATAAGAGGGTTAGAAGGCATTGCTCTGACGGGATTTCTATCAGTGAATGGGCACATTCAAGAATCGAGTTATAATAAGTCCACTAGATTGGTCTGGATAAGTTGACCTAACTTGAACGCAAAAACAAGATTGGTCGGGAACGTCACTTTTTCTACGTCACCCACACATGCGAACTGTCAACCTATGTGGCATTCGATTTGGCTTCTTCAGATTCGTTCTCAGATTCAGATTTCGTGTGTCGAAATCGAACATAAAAACGTCACTTGCTGTTTTTTGTGTTGATATTCGTGCGATTCGAATATGTGTAGCTTTCAACACTTTTCAAAGCGTTTTCGAAACATTAAAAATTTGCGTTCCGATTGATTTATAAATATTTATACATAAATAATTTACACAAACAGATTCACCCGATGCAATGCGTATCTTTGCTGTAGAAAAAATTCACGAAAACCTTAACAAACTCCACAAGTTGTCAAACTCAAAAGCCTAAATCTTTTTTTGTACCAAACTAACGAAAACTGCTCTGATGGTAAAAAAAATGCTCTGAGAGCACCCCATCGAATACCACATCAGTAATCCTAATCATGCTTATTTTGAGATTCGAACGAATGTCTCTATTCGTTCGAATGAAATTTGTGTATTTTGAGAGCCATTCGTTAGAATTGGCTATTCGTTCAAATCTCAAAATAAGCATGAATATAACGAATTCCTTGAGTAGATTCGTCGGCTACCCCTCTATAACTGTCAACTGAAACAGCTTCAGACAGCTGTCAGACTTACTAAAAAATATACTTGAACTTCCCCACTCTCCTGACTAGTTCCCTACTTCGTTTAAGAATTTTCCTAGATCTCTTGCTGTCAAATCGCGTCCAAGGGCCTTGGACAACACGCGCGGCCTCAAGCCTTTATTTATAATAGGGGCGTTGGTGCATATATTTAAGTACTCTGAGTTTCACTGCATTTTAAGTTAAGACAAGCACCCCTACCGAGGTATCCGTTCGGAATGGAATTTTCTCCGACCTGTATGAAATCGGAAAAATTTCATTCGGGGTATCCGTTTCGATATATGTAACTTTCGGAAAAAAATCTCCCACAACATATAGCGCATCTTGTCGCATAGCGTGGAACCGCGTTATCACTTACTTTTGACAGCAACACGGTACATTTTTTCCGAAGCTCTCCGACAACGAATTGCTGCGGATTATTTTCATGTGAAATAAACGCGTTTATATGCATCATTTATTTTATTCCGAAAGGGATACTTCGAATGCAATTTGAGTTCCGATCGGATTTGATTTTCGTATCGGAATTTTCTCCGAACGGATACCTCGATAGGGGTGAAGAATTTGTTTTATAGGAAGGCGAAAAGAAAACTGTTTAGTTACGATATTTCTTCAAGTGGATTCATAAGGGGGCCGCGTAACAGTTTACGAATTGCGCGTTTGTGTGATGTTACTTTAACGACATTCAATCCAAAGTATAGAAGACATCAGACTCCTCCTCATAAACTTCGAAGCAAAGAAAACCCAAGAGGTTGCATTTTTTTAAGTGATTTTTTTTATTGTTTACGTTTTGAATTCATTTTCATTTTATATAATTTTGTTGTTTTTTTTTTGTAATTTTTATTTTTGTTTCTTTTGTAGTCAATAATTATGTATTTTATTTATATATTTCAAAGTCATTTGTTTAATTTAAACTTTGCAATAGCTAATTTTATTTATTTAATTCTATTTATACTTAACATTTTAAAATTAAAAAAGAAAAGAAAATTATTTAATGGTAAAAAATGAAAACATGTTCCTTTTCTTCGATAAATCATAATAAAAATTAAAAAACACATTACACAAGAGTATATGCGACAGCTTTACAGGCCGTTTCTAATTTTACAAAAAATGAACAAAAGTTGATGGTGAATTGCGTGTTCCCCAATCGAAAAACCAACAGCAGCAGAATGGGAAATTTCAATTGAAGAAGACAGAATTTACTATCGAAATTTCGGTCATAGTTGTAAACTCAATTTGGAGTGTTCTTTAGAAATCAGTCAGCAGCAAAAACTATAAAATATCTTATACACAGCCGGGACATTAGAAACGGACTGTAAATGGCTGGGCGCCATCCTCCTGTTGCCAGTGTTTCTCTGTTGAGTGTCGACTTAAATACATATTTGTTTACTATCGTTAAATTTGTTATTATATAGATGGTTTAGGTTTATATAGGTAATATTTCTCTCGGTTGATAAATATCATTCGCGTGTTTTTTTTTTATTATGAAAACTAGTTTTTTTTTTTTTAATTTTGGGTTACTAGGGTTGTCAATTTTTTTGTTTTTTTTTTGCTAAAAAATGATATATTTTACATAAAAATAAAATTAATAAAATGAAGACTGCAATAAATTGAATAATTACATAGTAGAAGGTTTAAAAATTGGGGAGAGAGTCCTACGCTTATTTTCTTTTTCCTTTTGTAATAATTACGTCATAATGTATCTATAATAATATATATTTGAATTGTTTAAGTTTGGAAACTATGTGGTTTTTATTTTAAGCATGTTTTTTTTTTTTTTTTTTGTCTAGCTTATTTATATTTATTTTTTTCTTTTGCTTTTTTTATACAAAATATTCATTTATTTTACTTTTTAATCACAATATTTGATGGAATTTCCTCAACATGCCTTTGTTTGTTGTAATTTCTTGTTTCGCTTGTGGTTTTTAGATGGAAATTTATGTGTTTTATATGATAATTAATGTATGTAATGTCGGTATGTTTTGTAGTTTTACTCACTCTCTTCGTACCCTTTTGTTGTTTTGAATGACGACAATTATAAACAATAAATAATAATGATGTATTCATCATGCATGTGTTACATATAATTACAATTATTATCTTTCCGAAAGAGTTATTTCTCAAATTTTAAATCAAAAGATGCATGCAAATAAAAATAGTTCTACATTTACATTAAAATAAAACAAAACAACTCTGTTTGTGGTTAGTACATTAGTTTGTTTGTTTGTTCAACAGTAGCATACAGTGTCAGTCAGTCAGTCAGTTTCAGTTTTTTTCTTCACTTTTCAGCAACATTATCTATTTTTTTTTTTTCTGCCATGGAGAATCTTTGAAAACGTGTGGCGACACAATAGAGCAGCAACAAATTGCCACCACACTTTTCAGCACTCCAACGCGCACTCACTGTTCAGATTGGTTATCGTTTCTTTATTTATTTACGACGGTAGTTTGTTTGTCTAGAATAGAATTGTTTAAACGATTTTGTAGTTGAATGTAGTTACATACTAACTGTTCCTATGTATATTATATTTATATTTTTAAAAGTTAATTGAAAAAAATCTACATACCTAATACACGTGTGTATACTACAATTATGTATTATATTTTCAAATAAAAGTTTAAACAAATAAAAGGCAAACATTTAAGTCCATGTAAAGGCTATTTGCCATTGAAAAACTTTTCTGTTTTACGAAAAATACACCTCTCTTTCTGTAGTATGTAAATAAATATGTTTCTGGTGTGGAAACAGTGTAGGATTTTGAATTTTGCCTTCAATGTATGTACTTCGAAAGGGAGATGCGTTGTAATATTTTTTTCTTAAAAACTATGTACATTTAAAAACAATAAAAACAAAAAAAAAAAATATAAACGTGTTTAGGGAAATGTCAAATTAAAAAATATATATGTAAACATTATAATTTGTTACGTTATACAAACATTGAATACAAATAATAAAAAATAAGAAATAAGTTACAAATATATTAAGCGTTTGAATAGGGAGATGATCAACACAAAATACAGCAGAACAACGCGTTTATTTCTTTGTTTTTTTGTTAATCTTGCTCGGCCTTGTATACTTCGTCTGTTCATCTTTTTTATTACGTGCACTCCTCCGTAGATTCTGTCTTCCCTACTGATCTCCTTTATCGTTATCGTTTTCGCTACTCGTTGAAAGGTTTAGAGTTTCCGAGTTCGATCCACTCTGGCGGGTGTGCCTTGTTGACCGCAACTCTCTCCTCTTCTCAGGAGGGGCATCTAGCGAGTGGTCAGCACTCGATCGGGGTCTCTTCAAGCGACTTGACGAGCGACGCTCTTCCATGTTATAAGCATCATCACTACCATCGGCACCACCACTGTTTCCGGGTGGTAGCTTCTTCAATATCGGTTGAATAATCAACTCGTCAGCCTCCTCGTATGGTGGTGGTAATTTGGCAGCATCGGCTGCATTCGTAATGGTGAGACTAATGCGACTCTCGCTGCGTTCGCTACGATCGCTGCTTGTGCTGGCGCCGGAGCTGATCGGTGGGGCAATGGTTATCGTCGTTTGTGATGGCAAATTTGCTGCAATACCAGCTGAGCTTAGGGGCGTTAGGGTTACCTTATCTATTGGATCACAACCAGAAAGTCCACCTCCCATTCCACTACCACCTCCACCTCCATCGCGGCTGCTGTTACTGCTGCCGCCGTCACCGCCACGCCCACCTCCACCACCGCTCATGCCGCGCAGACTCTTCTCAATGTTGCTCATCGAGCCAAGATTTAGTGGAAGACCACCGCTTAGATCATCTTTGGAACCACTCGACGTGTGACTATCGGAGCGAGAACGTTTCGACTTGTGGTCATCATTAAGGCTGGATGAACCAGACGATGACGTTGGTATCAAGGAAATTCCAGAGCCGAGCCCTAATGTGCGTGTGTACAAGTCCATCTGTTGCTTGCTAAACTGCTCGAAGGCATCCTTCATTTCTTGGTCGCGATTTCGTTTGCTACTGCTTCCACCACCACCACCGCCTCCACCCATACCACTTCCTGCACCCATTGACAGTGGCCCAGATCCAGCAGCCGCGGCCATAGCCTGAGCAGCCATTTCGGCAAGGAATGCCTGGCTAAGATCTCCCGCCATCGACATTTGTGGCAACTGTGATGATGACGAACTCTTAGAACCACCCTTGCTGGACGAGGATGTCTGAGAACTTGATGGCAGTTTGCCTTGAGTAAAGGCTTGCAACGTGGCCAAATCTGGCGGTAAAGCCCCACGTGCCAAACTCTCCATCCATTTCTGTTGCTCCTTAGCCGCTTGTTTCTCCTGCGCCTCCTTCGAAGACATCGCAGACGAAGATCTCTTATCCGACGACGTGCTTGGCGGTGGTGCGCCAAGACTACTCATCAACCTTGAAGCCTGTCCCAAATCCATGCCCGCCATGCGACTCAACGATTCCAAAAGATGTGGATCTGCATTACCCATCAATAAGCTCGACAATTGCGCCATTTCATTGGCTGCAGCGCGGCTAGATGCTGAGCTACGTCCGCGTCCACTACTCGAAGTCGATGTGGATGCACCCATATTCGCTGTACTCATAGCGTTCGAGCGTGAATTACTCGATTTGCTCTGCGATTGATGCGAGCTTTTCGATGTCGACGATGAAGATGTCGGTGGATTGTTGCCACCGTTAAGCAAATTGTATTGTTGCGCCAACTGATCATAGGCGGACAAGCCAGATCCAAGGGAATACGGATTCAAACCACCCAATCCCAATGGGGGATACAATAATCCCGGATTGGGGAATAAGAATGGAAAAGCACTATTTCCAGCGGCAGACGATGCACTCGAGGTGGGAATATTTTTACTTCCTCCACCACCGCTCGATCCGCCTTGTCCTGCTCCACCCTGCGATGAACTACTGCTCTGCTGAGAATTGTCATTGTTTTTGCTCTTCTTACTCGATTGTGAGCCGCTTGCTTTGCCGCCGCCGCCTCCACCACCTCCTCCTCCTCCTCCTCCTGATGATGTGGTAGCACCACCTAAACCTCCCAGTCCAGTACCGGCTGCTGCCATTAGAGCTGCCAAACTTTGTGCGTCCATGCCGGCGAGGTTACCCAGGCCACCCAATCCAGCGAGATTGGCAAACAAATTCATATTGTTTAAGTTACCCAAACCAGACATACTACCTAGACCGGGCATACCTGCAAACGGCATCAGCAGGGAATTCTTCGGATCGAAACCACCCAATCCGGGAATGCCAGACAGTAGATTCGGATTAAGTCCAGCTAACCCACCGAATTGCATTGCATTTGCCTGATCAATAGCGCTCTGTCTACTTGATTTCTTCGACTGGGATTGCTGCTGCTGCTGTTGTTGCTGCTGCTGTTGGGAGTGACTGCTGGTCGATGCATTGCTAGATGTCGACGATGGTCGACCACCATGATTTTTGCTGCTACTTCCGCCGCCGCCGCCGCCTCCACCACTGAAACTACTCGTGTCCATTAGATTGGACTTTGGAGACGGTGCTGCCATTGGATTTTGCATGTGCTCTAACCACTTGGGATCGACTTCGTAGGTCGGATTGTCTGTTAGCCTGAAAATGGAGAAAAATAACGATTAAACAAATAATTACAAGCAACACGTCGCACTTTAGTATATCATAGAAGTGATAGCACTATTTCACTTACCACTGCATTAACCTTTTTAATTGTGGTGCCTTATTTCCGGTTAATCGCTTTCCAGTTTGTTTATTTATAACTGGCACAGGCTCATCACCAGTAAGACTCTGGGGGCCAGCAAGTTGTGGCTGTTGTTGTTGCTGTTGTTGCGGTTGCTGTTGTTGTAGTGGTGGTGGTTGTTGGGGAGACGCTTTTGGCATTGGCGCTTGCCCCGTTGAACTGCGACTCGAACGACGATAGTCCATGTTCAGTTGTTCGTTGAGGGCAGCATTCTGCTCGGCCAGCCATTTATTGACTTTGACATCGTGCGAGTTATATTTGGAGCTAAGATGAGAACAAAACGAATAATAATTAGTAAAACAGTTGGGAGCACCCTCACAGATGCTGCACTTTGTACGTATGCCCAAATTGACAAACAATCGCGTTTCGAACGAGTGCTGATGAAGTTTATCAGAGAATTAAGGACTCTGCCGTCAGGTGGGAGTGTACACATGCACATCTTCGTCAAACTTACCTCATTTCCACGGCCTGTTTCATATCGGCAAGCATCACTTCGTATGCCTTTCGTTGTGAAGCCGGCAGGCATTGCATCATTTTCTGTTGCTGCTTGAGGAACGTCTGTGGATCAGCTTGCATTGTTTGTGCTAGCAAAGCGTTCAAGCTGTCCTTTGATGGTACTCCGCCCATGGCCATGTTTTGCAAAGCAGCCAAACCGGACGTTGATGAATGTGATGATGTAGAGGACGTCGATGGCATCGATGATGTTCCACTCTTTGATTCTGAAAGAAGAAATAACAAAAAACGTTACAAAAACACAATCCCACTCCTAAAGCCAACGCTCATAAGAGACCATCCTTACTTCCGGGAACACTTGTCACAGTGATCGTAAACGGTTTCTGATTACTCTGGCTTGCCATTGTCGATGGCACATTAGCCGGAGTCACCGATACACTCGGTGTTATCGGCTGTTTTTTCGACGACGGCAAAGAGGGATCTGGGAAAGTCTTTTGCTCTTTCGCCGCCGACAATCCAAGAACGATTTCGTCGAGTTTTTTACGTTTCTTTTCCTTGCCCACAACAGGTTCTTCGATTGTCTGTGGAGGGAAATTATTCATTCGGTTTTCGGTTTTGCCTTTCTTGTTGTTGTTAGGTCTTACGCAATTGTTCTTTTTCATTAACTTGCTTAGAGTGTCGTCGAGTTTTCCCTTGTTGCCTCCGATGCCGATACCACCGCCGCCTACACCGGCCATGGCCGACGAAGCGTACGCTGAGCTCATGGCAGCAATTGTTTTCTTATTGCTCATTGAGAAGTCCTGGACTTCACTAAGATCGATGGGAGAGGATTTGAGCATGTCACTCATGTTCATCTTGGGAAGGCTGTAGGGAAAACTGAATATTGAGTTCACAGACAAGATTCCATCGCTGTTGCGGTCATAAAACTTACCTTGAAGACAAGTCCATGGGTCCGCCCATTTGGGGTGGAGGCGTTTTCATTGGTGGCACTGCTGGTTTGTTAAACGAAGCAGACGACTGTCGTGGTGGATGTTGGTGAGCTGGTGGCGGTTGTAGTGACAACGATGACGAGCTTCGCCGCGAATCGTTACTGTCTTCTTCACCCCATGCCTTTTGACCCACTGAGTGAAAAAAAAAAAATATATTATATATATTAAACGAGCTCAATCGGCGACGTATGCTTGTAACTTACTTGACTGCGTGCTATTGAGAAGCGCGTGCAATTTAGCACGCTCTGTTTCCACATCGATGGCGATATGCCGCTTCCTCTTCTTACCCGAGCTGTTGGCAGACGATGGTGATCCGCTTGGCACCGACGACATCATTTGTGCGTGCGACGGCCCGGCGTTTGGAGTCATTTGGCTCGACTGAAGTTGTGCCTGCAAGTGCTTTGGCATTCCTTGATCGGTGGTGATTGTAATCACATCCGGGGTTTCTGATCGACGCTCAATAACATTTAAATGAGCAATTGTTTCATGGAGCGCGATGTCCAGATCTACTCCTTGACACCCGGCATAGGCAGAGTAATTGGGGCCAACAGGCCATTGGTTTTTCTCCACTGTGCTGATAATGTGAGATATTCTCTTTTCCAAGGCGAAATCCTTGTACCATCGAATCATACACTTCTCCATTTTCGGACGCTCCTTGTCTGACTTGTGTTTGACGGATGGCTGAATTACTTCTAGGTCTGGGAAGCGTGCTTTCAGTTCGGCAGCTTGCTTCTGGCATTCCTCCTCGACGGCCTTTTCCTTCTCCTTCATAACCTCATCGTCGTCTGGATCGCCACCAGCAGTTGTGCCGGCCAAATCAATTGTATCTTCAGTCTTCTTTGCAGACAGGTCTGTAAAGTCCATAGGCTTTTCGCCAGGACTTGCTTGAGGTACCGGAACGCTATCTTTGGCTGGTTCATTGGCATGTTCCTTATCGCCAGAAGTTTCACTATTTTCGACCATTACGTCTTGAAGGGCTTCTTCTTCTTCTTCTTTGGATTGTGCATCGGGAGTTTCGGGAGTTGGTTTTGGTGTGTCCTCAGAAGTTTCCTGCTTATCTTTGTCGTTTGTTTGACTTTCAGTACTGGCTTCCGCTTCGTCTTTACTTCGGGCAATCTCGTCTGTGTTCATTTTCTCTTCCACCTCAGTGGTATCGCGCAAATCTCGAATGGGTTTCTCCAATTCTCCACGTAATTCAGAGTCCTTTACATCCGAGTCGTTCAGCTCTTTACTACTAAGGTCTGAAGCGCACTCTTCCTCTCCAACGTTTGTTTCACTGTCCTTCTTAGTCAATGCTGCTGCCTCACTATCGACAGTTTTATCAGGAGTCTGATGGCTAGCAGACGTCGATAAGTCTTCGATTTCATCGCCCACATCACTTTTCTCAAGGTCACCTTCACACGCACTCTTGTTCAAATCCTCCTTAATCGGTGCGGGCTCGATACTTTCTTCTACTTTCGGTTTGACGTCAGCATCAGCGGACTCCGCCTTAACTAGGGGAACACTTTCCGTTTTCGGTTCGTCTTTCACAAGAACCACTCCGTCCAAATCAATCACTTCATCCTTGACAAACGGCGGTTCCATTTTGAAGCGCTGAATCTGAGCCTCCAGCTCACGCAGGAACCTTTTTTCCGACTCGAGAAAACTGAACGTTGGATCATTGAATATAAAGGTCTCCGATCGATAAAGTCCGTGCTTAAGTACAGCCGACACAAGTTCTTTATCGTGCCGTCCCGGATCCCACCAATCTGGAGTATCCACATTGTTCTGGCAAAGCTTCAAGCGTTCTTCCAACAATGGATGACGTGCCACCTCACGCAGCTTCGACAATAGTTCTAAACGATCCAGTATAAGCTTAGCATGATCCTCGCTAATATCTTCGATAATGCCCTCCAAACCACGTTCGCCATCGGTCAATTTAACACCAGCCTGACGTTTGCACATCGCAATGAATACCTTGTAGTAATCACTCAGGGTCTCATCACTCTTGCGTTCTAAATGTGCCATAGCTTTGAACTTTATCCAATCGGGTGCTAGCATATTTATAGACTGCTGTAAATCTATACCATAGCCAGTCAATACGCGAAGGAATTCGTATTCCTCGCGACGATTCCATTTCTTAGGAATGCTCTCAAGACGTTGACGCTCACGCTCTTTGGCGGCGATTTCCATTTTACCTTGACGCTCCATTTTCTGGAATTTTTGCAGATTCTATGTTATATTGTTTGTTGAGAGAAATAAAAAGTGTAACTGTGTATACTTGTTTTTGGTTTACGGACTACAAACTAGGAAATTACTGAGAATAGAAAATGCATGCAAGCGGTAAAAGAAGGCGATAACTACAGATTAAATAATAACCACATGCCAAGTAGGACAATGTAAACAAAACAATAAAATACCAAAGAATGTTAAGAAGCTGCTTAATTGGAAGACCGAACCTCCGTTTCAAAGACCAAGCCATTGCGGATGCCAGAGTGCTTGGTCTGGCAAATTGGAAGCAGCCCGGGATCGCAGAGCATGGAAGGCTGCAGTGTCTCAGGCAGAGACCCTTTACGGGTCGGGAGCCCCTTAAGTAAGTAAGTAAATTAGTTGTGACTTCATTTTGGCAATATCCACCAGATTGAAATTTTCTTACTTTGGTGTCAGAGAATTCAATACAAAGTGTCGTTCTTAGCGAAATATCTCAAAATGTTCTCCAAAATTTACAAAAACAAATTCTGAACAATCGAATTAATTGTAAGGATACTTTATACCCTTTTCACACCGCAGCGAAAACCGTGTTTTCGTCGAAAACTCGAAATTGCATTCACACCGAACAATAACTAGTTTTCGTTTGACGTTTCGGTATCGGTATATAATATAACAAATAAAATTAATTCAGAGCATTTAAAAATAATATTAGCTCAACATTTAAGTGTGGAAAATGACTTTAGTTGTAAGTTTTGACATTTGTTCGGTCAGATGCTGTGCTGAATGTTGCATAAGGTGTGTTTGTTTCAACAACCCAACGATTGGAAAAAGATTTCGTGGTGATTTCGTGGAAAACGACTTTAATATGTATGCGAGAAACCTCTGTTTTCGACGAAGTTTTCGAGTGTTTTCGCGTGTTTCGGCTCGGTGTGAAAATAGCGTATTACTACACGATTTTCGTTTGTGTTTGTAAGTTAAGATACCCGAATGTAGAATTCCGTTTTGCCGTGCACAGATAAACTTCTTCTGTGTATAGCATGCAAGAAAAGAAAATGGCCGTGTTTCTATATGTCATCAAATGTTGCTGATTATTTAGCTAATGGAATGGTCCGCATAGCGATTTGCAAGAGAATGACAGTTTTTTTTTTTGGCGTAACAAACAATTTTTGTAGACGAGCTCTGGAAGATATTTTAGTGGACCAAAGGAATCAGACAGATACACCCCTTAAACCATGTTTACGATAATGAATTAAGCGGAATGTTGTGCAAAGGTAACCTGAGTGATAATAGGTGCGTTCACGAATCGGAGGTGTTGTAAAACATGTTCCGGTTTTTTTTTTTTTTTTTTTTTTTTTTTTTTTCAGATTAGATGGCGACACTCTTGTATTGGAAATTTAGTATCTTTGATCCCTTTTGTGCAAACAGCAATTGCTTTTTTTTTACCCAATGTCACTCTTGCAATGATTTTTTAAGTAGAGGGTGCCCGATATAATTTTACCTGCTACAGAGAAGAGTAAAAAACTATGGCATGAACTTGCCAATTAATACGGATATAATACATTTTGAAGTTCCAAACAACCGTTTAAACTTTACTGAGACATTTAAACGATCGCACATGCAACTTCTTGCACTGTCATTCTCGAGACAATAAACACGATATTTGAGACTTTGCGAACACGATTCATGGGAATGGACTTTTATTCATGCAAATTATTATTAAATTATTGTTATTAATTAAAGCTTTATTGACAGAATAATAGATAATACTGTTGAAAGGTTTATAGCACTAGCTACCAGGGCTATCGGCTAAATTTTAACAAGATTTATATTGACTTAATTAGATGCTGTTTTGGGACTTGTTTTGGGTTGGTGGGACGAAAGCAGATTATAGACTATTTGGACATTGAGTTCCGTGGGAAGTGCAAGTATTTGTTGTAGGTAAGAGGATGGAGATCGGTGACGGATTTTGGTTTTAATGCCATTGCATTTGTGGATTATGTGGTAAGTAGAGAGTACTTTATTTGAGTTGCACATATGGCAAAAGGGACGTTTTTGGCGATGAAGTTCTCGTGTGTGAGTCGTGTGTGCCCCAGGCGTAGTCGAATAAATATTTTCATAATTTTGTGTGTACAATTTAAAGGGAACCTGGCCGGTTTTGCATCGGGGTTTAAATTTGTATTGATGGGTAAATATTCTCCACTTCTGTTGGTTTTGTTCGTACCAGACATCTTCATGCTGTCTGTGGGTAAGGATTAATCAAGAATTTGGATGAACTTGAATCTTTGTTGTCATGGTCTAATTATATTCAACAAGTCCTGAACGCTCTTAAAAGGTTTAAGTCAGCAGCGGACAATATACAATTATGTTAGTGTAACGATTACTTGCATGCAGTGAAATGTTCAACAATATTCTAATAATGATATAAATATAAGAAATAGGAAAAATGTTCATAGTTGGATAAATTAAATGGGATCTTTCTATAGAAAACGATCAAACTGTGTTTCCTTTGGTTTCCTTTGTAACAATCGAAAGGGTTTAATAATTTTGAAAGAATCCATGCTTATTAAGCCAATTTATGTGGTGTTTAATAAATAATTTTGTCTGGTTATGTATTCCTTTTGGCCGAAAGATTGTTTATGAAATAGTAAAAATTTAATAATGAAGAAGCAAGTGATATATATAAGAAATAAAAACATTTTTAGTTTTATTCTATTATATACTAACCAAATACATGGCCAACTTATTAAAGTCCAAGTTGGCCAATTGGCTGGCATCGACTGGATTCAGCAGGCTTAACATTAGGCCAATATCGGCTGGTGTTGGCATTTGCACTTGTTGTTGCTGCTGCTGTTGTTGTTGTTGTTGCTGCTGCTGTGATTGTGAGGACTGCATTTGGCCACCAGCGGATGTACCCGCATTTGATGACGATTGCTGACCACTACAACTAGCACCGCCGCCAACAGAACTGTTTCCACTATTCGAAGACGAGCCAACCTGTCCACTTACCATAAGACCCGAGGTATTCGAGCCCTGCATCATAGCTTGCATGCTACTTTGTTGCTGTTGTTGTTGTTGTTGATTTTGTGAGTTACTAGCTGCGTTCTGCATCATTTGTTGCATATTCGAAGTGCTGGGCACTGACAGTGGAGGTGTAGACGAGACCAGTGCTTGTAGCTATTTTAATAGGTATACATAACATAGATACAGACATGGTTGGACAAACGAAAAAAGGAAGAAGTTTTTGTATATATTTAGAAGACTTTAGAACTTGCTGAAAATACAAGTGCACTGAATTTGGGTATAGGGGGTTGTTCTTATTTTCCCTAACCTTAGATATTCTCTTCCTTAAATTATGATCCCATATAAAATAAATAGAACTACGTGAAAAACAGAAATTAACAAATTACACAAATGACAAAACTAACAAAAATAATCTACGGAAATTTGGAAACAAAAATAATGTATACATTCATATAAATATTTGTCAACCTTTATTAAAGCCAATCCAAACAACTTTTCTATGTTTGTACGGTGGCTGTGCTATAAAACTCAAAAGTGAATCATCAATCCTCTTTGAAGTAAGATTCACGCACCAGTATTTTCAAGACAAGTACTGAACTATGAAGTGGGAAAAACCCGGCGACTGAATTGACTCGTAAGCATCGTGGAACTTTAAAAAAATCGAAGAGCCTTCACTGGAAATTCTTTTTTACAATACGAACTCCAATGCACTTTATCTTTTAAAAATACTGGTATGTCTATCTATCCACTTAATTGGTTTAAAACCACTCGTAATCTGATAACAGTTCCACTTTAGAGTTCAAGCACAGGCTGACGAAAAAAAAAAACAACACAAACTAAAAGAAAAATTCAAATTGATAGAGTTATCCCTACGATAGGCAACACGCGTGTTCTTCAAAATTACAAAAAAAAAAAAAAAAAAACGTTAAACGACTAACTCTGTACACAATTTCAGTTCATCTAACATGATCAACCAAAAATTCGTCCACTCACCTTGGCCTTTTGCTGTTGCTTTAACTCCTCCTTTTTGTAGTTTCGCTGGTAGGCTGTGATAACACGCCTCAAACGAGTGTTTAAATCCTGCATCGACGGCCAAATTGTATCATCAGAAGGCATGTTTGTCGGTGGATAGCAGCTGCTAGTACCACTCTCCTCCTCGTCCAATCCTAAACATGAGTTGGACATTGTCTCAATGTTTGCTGCCATACTTTCATCGGTGCTATTCTTACCCGACGAACTTGGTCGATCTGGGTCAGCGTCTTTACTGCTTTCTCCACCACCGGGTTTTGAATCCGAATCTTTAGTTGCCGTGCCGTCATCATCGACTTCATCGGCATCTTCATGCTTTGAATTAGCATCATCCTCGTTGCTGTTGACGAAAACGAAACAAATACACAAGAGAATACGCTCGATTAGTAAACGAAATAGGCATGTAGTGGTGGTATTAGTTTAGTATTTGTGTGCAACTCTGAGATGATGAGATATATATATATTTTTTTTGTTTAAATTTAAATTTTGTTTTCAATTTCATAATTGTTTTATTTTTATTTGTTTTGTATACAACAGGACAACATGCTTCAACAAACGACAATAGACAGTAGAGTTTTCGATTAACAAATAGAAAGAACAAAATATGTAAAACTGTTTGTACAACAAGAATATCCGATGAAACAATATCTCCTATGTCTCACTGTCTACATACACACGCACACACGTATACGTAATAGATATATAGGTATGTAAGGAAACAATAACAAAAAAATAACAAAAAGATTTCTCTTAGCTTATGTCCGATTATTATTTGCTACGTTGTTGTGATTTTTTTGATTTTTGATACACTTACTTCGGATTCATTGGTAGTGCGCTGTCATCGCCGGGACCGACGTGGCTAACGAAGCACAGACTCGGATCGGCACGGATTTGCCGGTACATTTCACAGCCATGCTTATATGTGCCAACCAGTAAGCTCTTGTCGCAACAGTTTGGATTCCACCAGGAGCTTGGCGTCTGATCGGGAGTCGGTGGCGGGCGAATGGGGAGCTCGCTACACATGTAAATAGGTTTCATTAGGTTTTGGAAAAAAAGCTTAGTTCTTTCGTTAAGTTTTTTGTTTCTCTTTTTTTTTTTCTTTTTTCTAAAGCCAATTTTTTTTTTTTTTTTCTTTAGTTGTTTACGAAATATGTAGCAAAATTTACCGAATCGATTATTATTATACAGGCAAAATTTACATTTCTTTTAAAAAAATAATGAGAGAGTATTTCTCCAAAATATTGCACTAGTAATTCGTTTTTAAATAAAACTATAAATGAAATGTTCATGTATAATACTAACAGATTCGGTAAAAAGGGAGTAAAATATTAGTGTAAAATATTTAATCTTAAATTGTAGCATTGAAATCCCTATTCGCCTTTTGTGTTAAGTTTCTCGTATTGCTGCTATATGTCTCTGATCAAGGATAACAAAAAAACTAGCTGTGCCTAGACATTTGAAAGAACAAATCCTACATGTTTGGAGTGGTTCCCAAGTTACAAGTTCATTTGGTTTTAGAAATTGGTGCGTGGGATAGTTTTTGGATATATTTTCGGCTTTGCCTCGTTTGCAACATGTTATCAAGTTTTTCTTGTTGTCTTTTCCAAAATTTTAAGCAAATTAAAATGGCTATAGTAATATGTAATTTAACAGCGAAATGAGATGAAATGGTTAGATTTCTAATGCCAGCAAATAAGTGTTGTTTTTTTTTATTATTTAAATGAGATGTACAATGTGAATGATACTGAGTTCAAGAGAAACCTACACACAGATACAAATTGTATGCATTTGGTGAGTATGCTTTTCTCTACAGATATTTTAAAAAGCACAAAAACTGTCAAGAGTGACGAAAAAATGACAGCTTTCGAGCTAAGCAACTAACTTGTAGATACGTAATACAAGCACTCGTCACTTATCAACATCATTTCACCAATAACTGTGTGTAAATTTAGTAACGCATCACTCGCATCATGATGCTCATTTGATGCTTTGCAAAATGTTCATTAATGCAAACTATTCGCACTTTCAACGTCAATTTCGTGAAGTGTTCATTGTTGCAAAGTTGATCAAACTGATACGCAACCATAACGAAAAAAGCATCACAGAATGCGCTGTTGATTAGCCGGCAAAAAAGTAAGAAAAATGTCGGAAGAGAAAGAAAAGTAGCGTTTTAAAACTCAAACGTCATATTCAATCACCAACGCATCAGCATAACGTCGCCTGAGAATTGTTTTGTTCCATACGCCACTTTTGTCGTTTTTGGGTTAGGAACAGATTCTATGGTAATTTTGTATAAAATAAATAAATAAATAACGGGTGATTTTTTAGCTGGTTTGGTTTTGGCAACACTGGTTTTGACAGCTGACGTGTGTTTAGTACCTTGTGTCACTGTCAAACAGCTTCAGTTTGGTTTGCAATTTAACCATGGATCGTCTTACAAATGAACAACGCTTGCAAATTATTGAATTTTACTATCAAAATTCGTGCTCGGTTCGAAATGTTCATCGCGCGCTGCTTCCATTTTATGATCGGCATTCTCGACCTTCTGAGCAGTCTATTCGGAAGATTGTGACCAAATTTCGAACCAAATTTACTTTGTTGGTCATTAAACCACCAACACGTTTACGTACTGTGCGTAGTGAAGAAAATATTGCGGCCGTATCAGCTAGTGTGACAGAAGACCGCGAAATGTCGATTCGGCGCCGTTCCCAGCAGTTAGGCCTTTGTTACAGCACTACGTGGAAAATTTTGCGGAAGGATTTGTGCATAAAGCCTTTTAAGATACAGCTTGTGCAAGAACTAAAGCCAGCCGACCTACCACAACGCCGAATTTTTGGTGAATGGGCTCTTGGAAAGCTGGCCGAGGATCCGCTTTTTTATCGAAAAATTGTGTTCAGCGATGAGGCTCATTTTTGGTTGAATGGGTACGTAAATAAGCAAAATTGCCGCATTTGGAGTGAAGATCAGCCAGAAGCATTGCAACAGCTACCAATGCATCCCGAAAAAGCCACTGTTTGGTGCGGTCTATGGGCCGGCGGCATTATTGGGCCATATTTCTTCAAAGATGATGCGAATCGCAGCGTTACTGTCAATGGTGAACGCTACCGAGCGATGATAACAAACTTTTTTTTGCCCGAAATGGAAGTTCTTGACTTGCATGATATGTGGTTTCAACAAGACGGTGCCACATGCCACACAGCACGCGAAACAATGGCGCAATTGCGAGGCGAGTTTGGTGAACAGTTAATTTCACGTTTCGGGCCGGTCAATTGGCCGCCTAGATCGTGCGATTTGACACCATTAGATTATTTTTTGTGGGGGTATGTCAAGGCTAATGTGTATAGGGACAAGCCCGCTTCGATTGACGCACTGGAAGCCAACATCCATGCATTCATTCGTGATATACCGGCCGATATGTGTGAAAGAGTATGCCAAAATTGGACTCAGCGGATGGACTATCTGAGACGCAGCCGCGGTCAACATTTGCATGAAATTATCTTTAAACATTAAATTGCAAGGTTCAAACTATCGATTCAAATAAATATTTCATTCATTTTTTCGAATTTTTTGTGTTTTTTTTTTAAAAAAAGTTCTAAACCTCTTAAAAAATCACCCGTTAGTTGGCGCAACAGGTCGGGAGGGACCCTAGGCCTAGCTTCTCACAACCATTCGTTTTGTGTGAGTTTCATTTTTGGAACGAATGGAGGGGATCTACAATTTTATGCCTACTCCAAACGACTAATTGAGAAGCTCTTTCAAGATAGTTTATACTCTCGGATGTTTGTCAGACGTTCGCGAGAGGTAGCGCAGTGGAAAAAAACCTTAAGTTGGAATTTGAGTACAAAAAAATCAGTTTCAAAATATAGGAGGTGGGACACAAGTAAAAAAAAAGTAGACTTTTACGTAAGTGAACGTAGCTTGTGAACGGTTTGGAAAAACACTTTGAAAATTGGTAGGAAAGCGTCATGAGAGCTGTTGAGTAGAGCGGACGTGTGTCTGATACTGGCGACATTGTTTCTTTTGTTTCGATCAAATCCGCAGTCAAACTTATATTTTAAATTGCTTAAAAAGTTGCAAGAACTTACCATTGTTCATCTAATTAGTTTCGGGCAATTGCTTTTGTGATCAACATTAAAAACAGTAAAAATTAAAAAGTGAAAGTGAACACACATTTTTAACTTTTATATTTCCTTTGCCTTCATTTTATATTGGTTCTCTTTATTTTCGGCGGTTTACTTCACCTACACAATCATAAAAATTCTTCAAATTCACGACTACTGACACAATATTATTTGATATATAACACATAAACATAATCAAGATTAATATACACACATGCCATCTAACCCACCAAAACGGACATCATCCCGAACAAAGAGTAGTAGCTCTGCGTTGGATTCTCCCAGAAGCTTTTTCTCTCCAACTACAAAATCAACAAATCAAGACATGGATGATAATAAAATGTGGACCATGATGGATGAAAAACTTCGAAAACAAAGTGAGTTCATTGTGTCTCTTTTATCCAAAAAGGTGGAAGATTCCGAGCAAAAAATAACCGAAGAACTTCGACGCGAAATAAAAGACATTAAAAGCAGTATCTGTGATATAGACAATAAACTTATGAAATTAGAATCCTCGCACCAAGATAACAAAACCGAAATTGCCTCTTTAACGTCCGAAGTAGAAAGACTAAAAATGTCACTATCTAGTGTAACCAACGAATGCGCAAACACAAAATCTTTGATTACTGATAAACAAACCGAAATAACGAACGTAAACAAACAGCTTGATCGCACCGCTGTCGAGCTAAGTCAATTAAAGCTCGTAATCAACTCATACGAAAATCGTATTATCGCGAGTGATGCATTTTTATTTGGCATTCCGCACTTGCCTAACGAAAATCTTAAGTCTACTTTCAACCTAATATGCAACACAATAAATATTAAACCACCAACACTTAATAATATATACCGCACTCGCCCGAAACAAAATTCACACAACTCGGCGATCATAATTAAATTCAACTCACCATATGACAAAAATTATGTACTAACGTCAATCGCGAGTTACCGAAAAAAAAACAAAAAGCAACTTTGTTTAAAAGACATTCACATGGCTATCGACTGTGCTTCAACCCCTGCGTCATCTTCGATGATCTATATGCGTGAGAGCTTATCTCAGCACAACAGGTTGTTGTTTCAACGTGCACTTCAATTGAAAAAACGTAAACAAGTTTTCTCTGTTTATACTGCACGCGGAGTGGTCTACGTTAAACGTCAACCCGACGACACAGCTGTGTTAGTTGACTGCATCGAGGGACTCGAAGACGTTGCCAGATCAGCAGTTTCTGATGAAAATTAGCTTTTTCTTAAAATCTTACAAAATTTAAATTTATACTTATTTTTATCTTCATCTTTTTGTTATTATTATTTTTCTCTATTTTTTTTTTCTTTTCTCTTTTCTCCCACAATAATTTTTTATATCTTCTTTATTCTTGCTATAATAAAAAATGTCTAATAATCGTAATATAACATTGCATTCGATGGTTAGAGTCTTGAGCAGCCGCAAAAGCGGTCTTCGGGTTTGTCACATAAATGCGCAGAGTTTGCTACCAAAAATTGACGAGTTCCGTGATTTATTTATTGGGTCGGATGTTGATGTAATATGCGTTAGCGAAACTTGGTTCTCGGATGAATTAAGTGACGAGGCCTGTTGTTTGGAGGGTTATCATCGACCATTTCGTTCAAACAGAAAGGATCGTATTGGGGGAGGAGTGGCAGTGTATGTAAAAGATACAATTAGGTGCAAGCCAAGGTTTTCATCTGAAGCTGGTAGCAGCATTGAGTATGTGTTTGTTGACCTGGTGGGCAGTGAGGATCGACTACTTCTTGGTGCAATATATAGGCCAAATAGATACACCAATCTGTCAACATTGTTAACACGTTTAGAAGAAATCTCGTTGGTATCCCCTAATATTTTATTATGTGGTGATCTTAATTGCAATCTATTAGGTTCGAATCTCTTAACCCAAAACATGCTTACGTTTAACCTAAAACCAGTTAATACTTGCACTCCTACTCATTTCTTTAGCGGTGGAGCAACACTTCTAGACGTAATTTTCGTTAGTGATGTGAGCAAAGTAGCTTTATATGATCAGCTTTCTGCACCAGCTTTCTCAAAGCATGATCTTATTTTCGTAACGTTGGATTTCAGTATTAATCACTCCATAAAAAATATCAAGTATCGTGATTTCCACAATATTAATTTTGAAAGCTTAGAAGATCAGGCAAGAAGTACTAACTGGGATAATACATATTATTTACGATCTTCATATGAACAGTTGCAGTATATAACTGAAAACATTAATACTCTATTTAATACCCATGTGCCCTTAAAAACAAAGTGCGTAAATCCGTGTAATAAACCATGGTTTACCCGCAATATACGTTTGTTGATACAGCAACGTGATGAGGCCTATAAATGTTGGATACGTTACCGGCTAAATGAGTTCAAGCAAATGTATAGTTCACTTCGCAATAAAGTCGTTGCAGAAATACGTAAGGTTAAATCCCAAATGTACTCAAATAAGCTTAGTACTTCATTGAGTGGGCGTCAGCTGTGGAACAACCTACGCAAGTTGGGCATCGGTAAGTCAAAAGGTGGACTAGTCTTGGAAGCTGATGGCAATACTCTTAACCAACAATTTGTGTCCCCACCATCGCTATCTCCGTCGACTACTACTGAAGTTTCTTTTTCATTTGCTGCACAGTCTGACGGATCTGGCTTTGGATTTCGTGCGGTGGATAGCGCTGATGTTGTTGAATGTTTGCTTTCTATAAAGTCAAATTCTGTTGGGCTGGATGAAATTCACCCCTCATTTTTAAAAATTATTTTGCCGATTGTTTTGCCACATATAACTTTCATATTTAATACAATTTTGACGACCGGTGATTATCCCGATCAATGGAAGCTGGCCAAGATTATACCACTTCCAAAAAATGCAAAAGGTGATGAGTATAGGCCTATTTCTATCTTGCCCTTTCTATCTAAAGCGTTTGAAAGGGTTCTACAAAAACAAATTAGTGATTACCTTACGTCGAATAATATGCTTACTCAGAAACAATCTGGATTTCGTGTAAAACATAGTTGTATAACAGCGTTGCTAAGCGTTAGTGACGATGTGAGGCAGGCATTGGATAGGGATGAAGTAACTTTCTTGGTGTTGCTCGACTTCTCAAAAGCTTTTGACACAATTAATCACATTAACTTATGCAAAAAGCTTATGCAGCAATATAATTTTTCAGCTGGTGCTGCCAAATTAATCTATTCCTATTTAACAAATAGAAGGCAATCAGTTCAGGTTGGCGACAACTTATCTGACTTCCTTCAGAATGCTACTGGCGTTCCGCAAGGTTCTATACTCGGTCCACTTTTGTTCTCCATGTACGTGAATGAGATCCCATCTATTATTGAGAAATGCCAATCACATATGTATGCTGATGACTTACAACTATACCTAAGCTGTCCTCTCGGACTTATAGAGCATGGAGCTTCCTGTGTCAACGAAGACATAGAGAAAATAGTGCACTGGTCCAAGTCAAATGGTCTGATTTTAAACCCCAAAAAATCGAAATGCTTGGTAATATCAAGAAAGACATTGGATCTCTCTTATTTTCCTTCGATTGTATTAAGCAACGCTTCGATAGAATACGTTGAAACTGCAAAAAATCTTGGGGTCACATTTAATCGGTATCTAACTTGGGATAACCATATAAACACACTCGTCGGAAAAGTGTATGGTGTACTCCGCAACTTACGGGTTACGCAGCTGTTTACACCCGTTAAAACCCGTGCTCTACTTGCTAAAACCTTGATAATGCCGGTATTGACTTATGGATGTGAACTTTTTTGTAAATGCAACTATGTAAGTAAAAGGAAACTCAATGTCGCTTTTAACAGCACTGTACGATATGTTTTCGGATTGCGCAGATATGACAGAGTATCAGGTTTTGCTAACTCCCTTCTTGGAATGCCTTTCGAAAACTATCTTCAACTTCGCACTGTGACATTGTTGTCAGATTTTTTGCTATCACAACAACCCCAATACTGTGTTGAGAGAATTGGGACAGCATTTTCGCAGAGGTCCCGTCAATTGATTCATCCTCGTTTTTCTTGTTTGTCATCGGAGCGTCAATTTTTTGTCAATGCTGTCCGTCTGTGGAATTCTCTACCGCGTTACATTAAAGAAACACATAACATAACAAGAATTAAAAAATTATTAAAGGATTATTTTTCAGTAGATATGTAAATAAAAATCTAAAATTGTATATTAACTATAATTTGTTGTATTTTTGAATTAAATATTGTCTTATTTTTCTTTCTTTTCTTTTTTCTCTTCTTTTTTTTTTTTTTTTCTTTTCTTCTTTCTTTCCTTATTTTTTCTTTCTCTCTTTCTTTCTCTCTTTCTTTCTTACTTTCTTTTTTCGCAGCTCTCTAGAAAAAATCATAAAATTGTAAAATTAGCTTAAGGCAAACTTATAAGATATTATATCTTACTGTTCTTAAGCATTCATGAAATAAAATAAAAATAAATAAAATAAAAATAAACTCTTTATAAGACTAACTGCAAGTTAAAAAAAAAGAAAGGGAAAGTGCCAGTGGCGTATGGAACAAAACAATTCTCAGGCGACGATAAACTGTGGATCGGATTAGCACTGCAAATAGGCAGTGATGCCGCATCACTGCGCAAATGTTTAAAGTTTCTGAATTTACACTACTGATGAATAGCTATATACATTTATTTTTTCCTTATAAACAATATTATGTTAGTTTTGATGACTGTGGATTCTTCTAAAGCCGAACATGATATTAAATCTTTTTAGACACCGTGAAGGGGAGAATTCCGCTGTATATCATTTAATCAAGCAAGAGTGACTAAAAATGTTCCCCTCCACTGAAAATGTAATGGATCGTTTAATGGAAGTCAAAAATATAAATTAACGTACATTTTTTTTCTGAAACATGCAATTTTTGTTCATACATATTTATAAGAATAAGGTTTGTCTTTGAAATCGATATTTAATAAATGTCAATCCCGTATTTTTTGCAAATGTTCATTCTTTTGTGGGCATTTTTCATCACATTTTCGCATATTTAAGGATAATTCACATGAAAGCGAATTGCGACCTGCGAACACGCGAATATTCGTAGTTTCTGACACTTCATTCACATGAAAACTTTTTTTGATCCCAGATATCCGCGCATCATGTCGTTTTCCATCGGGATCAAAAATCAATTGATCTAAATTACATTTCATGTTCCATTGGGCAGAAAAAGCAATTTTTTTTTCGATTCGGATCACTTTTTGCAGATCTTGATATTTATTCAGATCTACACATACATATATAATTTGAACAGCTGTTTTACGTCATTTTGCAAAGTTTGCTTTCTAAATAAATACGCTAAGTTCCGTGAAAACGAAAATAACGAAATATGTACATAAAAAGACGTGGATATAATTTGGGAGGAATGATTATCTTCATTGTCTACGAATCACTAAAAATACCCCCATTGCCATTTGTATCTACAACATTTCAATAAGCAGAGCAATATCATTCCATGAGCCGCGTAAAATCTGAGATCTGAAAAAGATTTCTGGTGGTCCCAATGGAAAACGACATTAGTTTCATTTTTAAAGGTTAAGTTCAAATCGCGACCGTTTCGTGTGGATTGTGAATAAAGTGTGACAGTTCGTGGCAAGAATTTTCAATTCGCGGGAAAATTGCTTTGATTGTTAATTTAGCTGTTCGCCAAACACGGAACTACGATATCTCTGCTCCTAATTAAGGATTCCTTAGGTATTCCACTCGCTACTTGCAAACTCAAAATAAAGCTGGACGCTATCGAAAGAACAAATCTAAGGTGGTCAACCGGCTCGACTTGTCTAGTGACAAAGCAGATCTGGCCAAAGCTGGATCTAAAGCGTTCTAGGCATCTGATCTCCCTCGATAGGAAGCATATTAGTGCTACAATAGGTGTCATCACGGGACACTGTCTTATCGGCAGGCATGCAAAAAGGCTTGGCGTATTCTCTAACGATTTTTGCAGAAGCTGTTTTGACGAGGAGGAGGAGGAGACTGTTCTCCATCTTCTCTGTACTTGTCCGGCTCTCTCACAGAGACGAAAACTCCACTTTGGAGCTTTCTACCTTAGTGATCTGAACGATCTAAAAAACATAGACATCCGAAATCTACTACGCTTCATTAGAAGCTCCGATTGGTTCAACGAGTAGGAGGAATGAATTATAGATTCACGTGGTATCACAAGGGACCTTATAATGGTCTAAGTGTGTCGACTAACCTAACCAGTTAGCCGACAGCCATTTCAACCTAACCTAACCTAACCTAATTTAGCTGTTTAAGTCAATTGAGATTGATGTTTTTTTTTTTTTTTTTTTTTTTAGATTAATAGTTAGATTAATTAAATATAATGGTTTTGTGATAGAACAAATAGCAATTTTCAATTCATAAATACAGTTTAACTGATTTGTTCGCAATTCGCTCTCCTGTAAATAGTCCTTTACAGATTGCGCGAATAATGCTGATTCTGAGCATTTTTGTACTGTGCGTATTGATCAGTAACCCGCTAGCATCTAACAAACTTCCGAAAGTGGACACTTCTCCGTTATGTCTTTAGGAGATTACATCTTTCTCGCTCGCATTTCATGAGGACTTTTATGGCGCGATTTATCATTCGTGTACCTAGTTCCCAATTGGATTCGATTAAATAATTATTTTGCCAAACTCACAACGACTCGAACATTTTCCTACGGTTAAACCACGGGCATTTTCCTACATACTTACAGCCTTATTTATAAACGTATTATAGAGAGTGTATAAAGTTATGCACTGTTTAAAATGCCTCTAAACGCATAAACCTTATTTATAAAAAAATAATCTCAACGGTGTATAGAGCTTGTATAAGTTAAACGCGTTTGGAGGTTGTGTAGTGCCTGTATAGAGGTGGAATATTATCGAAATGTCATTTTGACTGCACATTGTCGAGCAAAAACGCTTGCCTTTTTAATTTGGACGCATTATCATCGACGTTTTCATATGAAATTATCGAAATTTTATCCTCGATAATGTGTTACAATATTTTGTGTTAATGTACATGACCTTACAATGTGAATACCCCTCCCCAAACGTAATATTTTTTACTTTTTGTTGAAATTAATTTCATTGTGAATTTAATTCGTATTTGTCACAAGTTGCCAAGTGTTTTTTATCATTTGGACAGAAAAATGTAATAGATTTGTCGTTTTTATTACTTTTTCTGACTTAAAACTAATTGGCAATTGGCATTGGCAATTTTTCTATAAATAAGGATTTTTAAGATGGTGTATAGAGGCTGTATAAATATTTATACACTGCATAGAGGCATATTAGCAAATTCTAACAAATAAGGCTGTTAGAGTGCACCATTAGCATATTATTAACTACACACTCAAATTTGCCTCTTAGTTGCTTTATTACAATTCCCAATTGAACCGCTTTCAAAAATTTACTTGGAATTGGGAACACACCTTGATAAACTGTTCTAAATCTTTGTGCGCACTTGCGTTTTGCTTCTCTCTAGTTTTTCCTTGAGATAAGGGGATAAAGGTAACATTTATTAAAAAAATAAATTACATCGATTAGAAAACAGAAGTGAAGATCAATTTCAACGAAAAATAACTTGCTAAACATGAAAAACGAGATTTGGAGGGGAAAAAAAAAACAAGGAAAATATTGATTTGCAAAAACATTCCGAACTATAAACGTATCCCGCAAATATTTATAATTTTAAGGAAAATCTTGCATGCTTAACTTGAACAATTGTATTGCTTTCACAGCTTAATTAAAGATAAGTCAATAAAAGTGTGTAGAGAGTTTCAAAGTTTGGCTGGACTTGCATCTATTTTTTCGATCTTCCAACAAGAAGTGTGTATGTGTTTGCTAACCAATGTTCTTCGTTCAACCAAACCTTTTTATCACTGTTTTCACTGTATCTCCAAACAGTCCTCACAATTATAAAAAAAAAAAGTCCACTTAACATCAATAGAATAAAATGCACTGCTCTCAATATTAATATCGAAAAAGATGTGTTCTTTCGAAAGTAAACACACAAAAATAAAGAAAATATACCAACGACACTCTACAATTTGTTAACGTGTTTTCTCTGTCTCTTTCATTCGAACAAACAAAGCAGTGTGTCGAAAGTTTTTAATTTTGTTTTTGAAAACATCTAGAACTTTGAAAAAATTGGCCTTGAATAAAAAGAATAAACTCAAAGGAAAAAAAAAAAAAAAAAACAATGAGTATGAGATGGTTATAAATGTTTAAATAATGAAAGGCAAATGGAAACGTAATAGAAAAAAACAATAATAATTACCTAGCCGGAACGCCATCATTGATTTGTTGCACCATGTCGCCAATGACTTCGTGCTGAATATAGTACAACATTCGGACGCGCAACAGAACCCTGAAAGGAAAACACAGTGACGTTAGTATACGTTGAAACTGTCATGCTATGAGTATATGTTCCGATTCCACACGACTCACTTATTCGCGTGCCGACCCAAATGTTTCTTGTATGGACCCTCTAGATAGACTTCTGCGTCGAATTTCTCTTGCTTACTCCAGTGATTTGGATCAATGAGATTTTGTCCACCGCCCTTTTCACCCAACTCCGACTTGGTGGGACCACCGCAGGTACCTTCCTTTGTGTTCTTTCCACCGTTGCGACCTAAAGCAGAACCAATCCGAGAGAGAAACACAATGCGAAAAACAGAGATCAGTATTGTTGAGCGAACATCGTTTTGCTGAGAAGGCATTTGATTAGCATTTGATTTGGTAAGAGCGAAGCGTTAGTACAACAGTTCATAAGTTACTAATATTTACATACTTAGGTGATGTACTATTTAAATTTTGTACAACTAAACAGAGGTGGGAATATATTAAGCACTATTAATATACATTTCGGTTCTTTGGTAAATAGACACACTAAATGGCATCGATTGCGAGAGTGTTTTAGAAATACAATCCTTTTGTGTGCTGCGCTGCAGGTGGAAAGTTACTTATTGCGATCTTTCGAATTTACTGCTGTCAGCTCGAGATGTGAGTGCGTACATGTCACAAATTATATCTACATATAGCCGGGGTGTAGATCTAAAACACTGCAGCCGATGTGTTGTTCTCTCTCAAAAATGCAGGTAAAAATACCGTTCGTTTTTTACCATACCTTTTGCATTCCTACCTCGTGGCACCAAGTTGTGTAAGCCACTATGGTCCCTGCTGATTTTCTGGATCTCTCCGTCCTCCGTTGGTGTGATAAGGTCCCAGATGAAGTTTTTGATCTTCTCATCGCCTTTGTACACTTGCAAGCAGTACAGCAGCTGGAATTGAAGAGATGTTTAATTAGGTTATACCGAATCGATTCATTGAATTCTGATTGAAAGCGTATCTGTTTTCCATCAGTGAGTGAGAAGATTTATACTCAGCGAAAACCTAAAGTTTCCTCAATATTAGCATGGTTATTCATCATATGGAAAAAAAAAGTGATTTGCGCGTGGTAATTGGACATTATATGCAGTATGAAATGAGACCCTTTTTTTATTTAAAAGATCTATTATGAGTATGAGTATGCAGATAAGAAATTAATCTTAAAATCCCGCATAGGAATTCATAGACTGCCAAATTTGAGAAAGAAGTGCATCTTCCAATTGGATAAGAATAGGGCAATGATAGTTGATGCCACCAAAACCCTACAGAGAACCGGTAGCATCAGCTCCACTTATAATTTGTCCATAAAAACTACCAGCCAACTACTTTTAAACAGACATATTGTAAATTGTATATATGTTATTAGTAGCTACTTACAATAACACGAGCACATTCTTCGACATCGCTCTCTCGCCATCCACGCTTGAACTGTCCAAGCTCCTGAATCTCCGTCCAACGTCCCCATCTTGAATAAAAGGAAAAAGAAACAAAAAAGTCAAACACAGTCAAAAATTAATTATAATTGTGCTGAGGAAGCTTTTAGGTAGGAGGCTCAACAGCTCCCTGGGTTAAATAATAGAGGCCAACACAATAGATCTTTTCTGCTCGCAGTTTACAGGGCCTATTACTTACAATACAATAGGTACTTAAACACTCGAATAGTTACGAAAAGCTAAGGCCCTACTTGCGCCTGTTGTTTATTTATTTTTGTTTATTCACCGAAACAAAATTCAATTCTATCGATCAAATAAAAAATTGGCACTGAATACAACTACAGGATGTTTAGCCTTCTTAATGATAGCGATGCGTCTACGACAGGCATTGATAAAAATGTCTATGACCTGCTCTTTAGTCCGTATAATCAACGCGACACCGACGGTCTGAGAGAATATCTCAATAAAAGCGACGCCCTCGACGTATTTAATATTCTCCAAGAAGTAAACAGAGAACTGACTTCAGTGAAGCTGGAAAACACCGTGCTAATGGATTTTTTGCAAAAAAACGATCCGAAACTCCTAATCGGCTTGGATCAAGTCGGACAGCGTACATTAGAGAGCCGCCGGTCCACCGCAGAAAGACGAAAATCACGCGTAGATAGTAGCCACACGTCCCCCATTGTTAGCCGCACTGAATCCAGATCTGTGAGTATCGGTGAATCTACAGTTTGTTCTGTGCGCAAAATTTCCACCGATTATCGCTTAAATTACCGCACTAAAGCAGAAATAGCAGAAAAACTAGCCTCGGAGATTAAACAAAAATACGAAGCTCTAGAATCTAAGGCAACGCATGATATTAAAATACTAAATGGCCAAATAGAGGAGCTACGCTATCGGTGTATTGACAATGCAGAGACTATTAAAAACTTTGAGCTGCACTTTGTAAAGAACAACACTCTGGAGAACGCATCGGAGAAACAAATTGAGAAACATCTGAGGAAATTTGTAAACAATTGGCTCAAGAATGGCAGAGCACTGTTGGGAACAATGCGGCTGAAGATCACCTCATTGCAAGAACAGTGTCATCAACAGCGGACAGCACTCATCAGTAAGGCTGATCTTAGCGGAATGTTGGGTCCAGTTGACTTTGAACAGTTGCAAATCAAACGAAATGAACAAAATAGATCACTCGACGAGAAGAATATAAGTTTAGCTGGACTTAAGGAGGTGACGGGAAAGGCTTCGCTTGCCTTAGCCAAAGAGAAGAAATCTGTGCTGGCTATTGAAGAGAAATCAAAAGTACTTAGTGCCAATACCGATGATGTGGTTAGGGGGATCTCCAAGTTGGAACAAGAAGCCAAAGCTGTAGAAAAGGAAATCGAATTGGCAGAGGAATCTCTGAGAAATTTAAAAATTCAAGTTAAGGGATTCGAAGCGCCAAGTGTCAACGAGTACATAGGCAAAAAACAGGAGCTAATCGCACTGGAGAAGGAAGAGAAACTACTTCAACGCAAAAGTTATATTCAAAACATTAAATTGAAGAACATTACAATGAAATTGAAGATGCAACATGCGGCAAAGTGACGTTTGCCTTTATTTCGGAGAATAATACGAATACACTATTTCTGCGACTTTTATTCTGAAAAAAAGGACAACAGAAACAGAACCACTCATTCTGTGAATAAATGAAAATAAATGGCTTGTTGCAGATCGAATCTATGTCGTGTCACTTTAATATACAAAAACAGTTTAAACTGCACTCACCCATAAGACAAAAGACCTTTCTCCACCTTGAAGCACTCAGACTTGGCCCAATTTCCATATTGAATCTCTTCCAAGCCAAGTGCGGCTAATGTATCACGATCTCTTGGTATATAATCATCGTTGCCGCTGCCACGGTTTCGGCGTGCCAGCTTTTCCTTTCGTCGTCTACTTCGGAGTCCTAAAATAAATCAAGTAAATAAAAACTTCCATCACCCCAGCACACATTCCACCATCCTCACCGATGCTATCTTCATCACTATTCTCCGCAGATGAATCTTCCGACATATCCATTACGTCTTCATGTCCATAGCGCTTAATCTGTGTCCTTCTTCTAGGCTCTGACAGAACCAAGTCCTCGGTTTCATCTCGTTCACAAGCGTCCGGATCGATGTCTGCTCGTTTTGCCCACTTTGTCCAAAAATCTGGATCATCTACTTTGATGTCTGATCTGTTGCCGGACGCGGCAAATGAGGCTTTCGAGAAAGTCGAGCCTTTCTCTGATTCCATTGTGATAACCTGTGTGCGACGCTGCAAGATCGAATCGATATCTTCTTCGCAGAACTTGTCGCCCGCGTTGTCATCGTCCATGACAGCTCCATACGCTCCCTTCTTTAGAAGATCTTCGATTTCCTTCTTTGACAGTTGCCTATTGCTGCTGTCCTTGCCGCCCTGTGATGTATTCATCGACTGGAGGATAGCCTTGTCCAGGCCCAACTTTAGTGAAGCCTTGTCGAACATCTCTCGCTCGTAGGTATTACGACAGAGTAAACGGTAGATCTTCACCATTTTCTGTTGGCCAATACGATGGCAACGTGCCTGCGCCTGCAAGTCATTCTGTGGATTCCAATCACTGTCGTAGATAATCACAGTATCGGCTGCTGTCAAATTGATACCCAAACCACCGGCTTTGGTACAGAGAAGAAAGACAAAACGATCGGAATCAGGCTTCGAGTACCTGTCGATTGCAGCTTGGCGAAGATTTCCTCGAATTCGTCCATCAATTCGTTCAAATGGATACTTTTTGTACATCAGGTAGTCCTCTAGGATGTCCAAGCAGCGGACCATCTGACTGAAGATCAGTACTCTGTGGCCGTTGGCCTTAAGCTTGGGTAGGAGCTTGTCAATCAAAACCATTTTACCAGCTGAGTTGATCAGATTCTTGTAGTAGGCCTCATAGTCCTCGCCATTCTGTAGACGGTAATCGTACTGAATTTGCTCCTCAGCACCGTTCAGCAGGTATGGATGGATGCAACACTTTCTCAGCTCCATCATGGTGTTCATGAGGTTCGGAATATTAGCCGATGTTGTGCCCTTTTTCAAAAATGAGAAGTTTTGTTCCAGAATACCTCGATAGTACTTCTTTTGAATGTTCGTTAGTTCCACCTCGATAATGGTCTCCTCTTTGGGCGCCAAAGACTTTTCCACGTCGTCCTTCAGACGACGCAGCATCATCGGTTTTAAGAGAGCCTGCAGCTTCTGCACTTCCTCCTCAGTGCGCAGGCTGCCAAACTCGGTCATAAATGTCTCGGCTGACGAGAACTGCGTCGGCTCCAGGAAGTTCAATAGCGAGAACAGTTCACTAATGTTGTTTTGTAACGGGGTTCCCGACAACAACACTCTGTGGTCCAGATTGAGCTGTCGCAATCCCTCCAAAAGCTTACAGTTGCGGTTCTTCAAGCGATGGGCCTCATCGATGACACACAGTCGCCAATTGAAGTTCCGCAAGTCCATGTAGTCAGTGACAATCATCTCGAAGGTGGTAATCAAAACGTTGAACTTAATCAGATCCTTACTGACCTTTCCCGAGTCCTGTTTGTAGTAGAACTCGTAGTCCTGTATCATTTGCTTGCTTGTCACCGAACCGTGATAGACAACAACATTCATATCGGTCCAGCTTTCAAATTCACGCTGCCAATTCGGAATAGTGGATAGCGGAGCAATTACAAGGAAGGGTCCTCGAATGCCGTACTCCCACACCGAATGCACAAAGGTCAAACTTTGAATTGTTTTACCCAGTCCCATCTCATCGGCTAGTATACAATTGTGACTATTGTACCAAGAGAATTTTAACCAGTTTAACCCCTCCAACTGGTACGGACGAAGGGTGTTGTTATTTTTATAAATTGGAGTCTTCTCGAGTTTCTTCCACAGCTCTGGTGCTGGTCGCTTCTTTGGCTTCCACTCGGAACGTGGTGGTATTTTTGTAAAGACAAGGAACTGTTCAATTTTTTCCTCATCCACGTCCTCTTCTAACTCCCATGTGCAGTCTTCGTAGGCGAGAGACTTCCATTTTACAAGATAGTGCTTGGTCACCTCACCAGTGGCAGAATCAGTGTGCTCAGACATGTCCAACACGCGGTCTACTTCTACAAAGTCCGGATTGAAGGGCTCCTCTTCGATGTTCTCAAAAATGTTCATCTGCTGTGCTTGCTTTTGCTGGAACCGACGAATCTTTGCACCGATTCTGCGATCTCCTTTAAAGAGCTCCTCTTCGGTTCTCCATTCGCAGTGCAGATACGAGAAATTCCGATATTTCACAAAGTACTCTTCGACTTCGATGTATACCGGTTCGGTTTTTTTATCTTCGCTGCTGACCACTTTATCGCCTGCTATCTTGGCAGTGCCGTCAACTTCTTTGTTTTCTTCAACCTTTGGCAGTTTTTCTTTTTCCTCGGTCGAATCCTCTTTAATATTTTTGCTTTCAGGATCTTTGACGACGGTATCTTCCTCAATGGGCGGGGTTTGTTCTGTTATCACCGCAACTGTTTTTTCCCCGGAAGATTCTTCATCTTCTTCTTCTTCGTCTTCATCATCGTCGTCATCGACTTCTTCTTCTTCCTCCTGATCGACTTGCATCTTCTCAACTTCCGTCGGCTTTTCTTCGACATCTGTCTCTTCCTCCTGGTCTTCTTTCAGTGCTTCGGGTTTAGCTGGCTTTATAGCCTCACTGGCGCCCTCTTCGTCGTCTTCAGCTGCAACTTTAGTCTTAAGGGGTATCTCTTCCGGCAGTTCTTCGGTGTCTTCTGCCGCCTTTTCCTCGTTCTCTGCTGGTGCTGCCTCGTCTTTCTCTTCGACCGTTTCTTCTTTCTTCTCGGTTCCTGTATCTTCATCGTCACTTTCCTTTTTCTTTTCTACAGCTTCCTCGTCGACTTCCATCTTTAACTCAGGTCTTACTTCAATCACCGGCTTCGGGGGTTCTGGTTCTGGTGGACGCAGTTCCCTCTTACCCATTCTAACTGCCAACACGTACTGCACAACCATACTGTCCTCATCGCCCGTGTTTACATACACATAGTTCGGCTTGGACGTTTCTGGAGTTTTTTCTTCCTTGGCCACTGGAATTAGCAGCTCTTCTGAGATTTCGGGTTCGGTTGGTGTGCCCTCAAGCACCGCCTCAGCGCCCGTGTTACTTTCACCCTTTTCTGCATCACTGTTAACACCCGACGAAGCAGTTGCGGATGCAGTAGCAGAAGCTGATACCGAAGTAGAAGCTGATGACGTTCCGCCTTTTTTCTTCTCCTTAGCTGGGGAGGTGTTGACAATACCTCCTTCATCGTCAGAGAATCGCAACATCACATCGTCGATGTACTTCTTTCTCTGGGTATTTCTAGCCGATCGTCTCTTTAAACTGTCCAATTCCGCATCTGGCGGTGGTGATGGCGGCGGAGTGGTAACCATATCGTCATTCTCTCCATCGGACTCCGGTACAATTCGTCCACGATTTTTCCTCTTCTTACTGGACAAAGACTTGCTATTGCCACCCAGTGATGGTTTTTTCCGACTACTGCTGCTCCCGCCCGATGATTTCTTCTTTTTCTTCGAACTTGGTGTAGCTGAATCTACAACAGAATCGTCATCACCGTTCTTTCCGTCTTCATCGTCTTTTAAGTCGTCGCCACATGTCGACTTGGGAATCTTCGAGACTGGAATATCATCGTAGTCTGGTGTCTCACCATCCATTGGTGCCTGTTCGTCCGAGGTCGTTGTTGGTGGCTCTTGCACTGCGCTGTCCTCATCGTCGAGCAATTTACCGGCCTCGTCGCCGCTTTCAGTCTTTTTGGTAGTCGCCGTATCTAACGGTTCCTCTTCACCTTCTTTGACCTTGCGCCCCTTCTTACTTTTGCCTTCTTTGGGTTCTTTTTTCTTCTTCTCCTTGGGAGTGGTGGTCTTTTCTTTCGGAGACTTGTTAGGGTCCTTTGGAACGCGAGGTTTACGTGGCTTTTTCTTTTTGCCAGCGCCGTCCGTAGACGTGTCCAGTTCATTAGATGAGTGATCTTGCGATATGTCACAGGTCTCGTTAAAGTCCATCATAGAGACAACGGATGTATCACCTGCACCCTGAGTTACACAATCTTCAGAAACGGGCAGGTTTGTCGGAATTATAGTAGCATCTTGGGGCATTTCTCCAGCAGCTACCGCCTGACCTTTGTCACTCTTTTTGGCGCGCGGCTTCCGCGGCTTCGAGGAACCCTTACTCCGACCCCTACCAGTGGTGCTGGACACCTGGGGGCTTTCCACCATTTGAGTATTAGTGTAGATCGAGTTTTGGAATATGCACTGCGGTCCGCCGTTGCATTGATCTGTGGTTTCGTGTGCTTGCAGCATATTGAGGCGCTCTTGCAAACGTATGATCTTCTCCTGTTGGTCTGTACTTGGAGGGATGCAGTAGAGCTCTTGTAGTTGTTGCTGCAGGGCGGCACGCTCTTGGTGATGAAGCATTGGACCGGGTGCATACGGATACGGACCCGGATATGCGGCAGTTGGGTGCATAGCAGCTAACTGTTGGGGATCGTATGGAGGAGGAATTACGGGTGGCATGCCCGGAGCGCCTCCAGTGCCAAGTAAATGTGGTGGAAGCGGTGGTAGTGTAGCCATTACCAACTGTTGCTCGGGAATGATTGGTATCAATGTCGGTTGAATTTCAGTGGCAACCGAAGGCGGTTGCAGTTGTTCGGGCACTGACACCGGTACCGGTACCGGCACTGGTTGTTGTTGCTGTGCCGGTTGCGATGGTGTTGGAGGTGGTGGAACGTTTTCTACAATAGTTGGCTCCACTGGTGTCACCTCGTCCAGGATATCCTGTTGCTGTTGTAGGATCGGTGGCGGCGATTGTGTGCCTCCTATTTCGGTAAGAGACACCAGCTCTTGCGAATCATTACCATGTTCACTAGAGTCCTGTGAGTTCTCTGATCCAATGATTTGCGGATGCTGTTCTTCCTCTTCTCTCATCGTCTCCGGCATGGAATCTTGAGCGATATTTAGAGCAGTATCTACTGTTGCCAAAGGCAGAGGCTTCGGCTCGATATGCTGTTGTTGGGGCTCGTAGTCCATCGGTGTTGTCGCGGTTGGTGGCATGGAATTTGAATCGAACATTTGAATGTTGGTCGGCGTGGATGCCGCAGGTGCCGCTGGAATATCTCCTGCATCTGGAGGCGTACTACAATTCTGGTTGTTCATGTTGCTGTTGCTGATGATCGAGTTCTGTGAGTTGCTGTCGTGAATTGATGTGGGTTGGTTATTCACTATGCTATTGCTCGTACTGTTGCTATTGTTGCTGTTGTTGCTATTTGTGTCGTTGTTCACCACCAAGTGCGACGTACACGAGTCGTTCGAGTTGGTCTCATTCAAGGATACCGGCAGTGGTGCTTGTTGTTGTACCACAACCGGGACCACCGATGGAAGCGACTCTACGGTTCCGAATGAATCCATCATTGAATGAGAGTGCTGTTGCTGTGGATGTTGCTGTTGCTGAATGTGTTGTGGTGAATCATGGACTGGAGTATTTCTCGCTGATTGTTGGGCTATTTGGGGTAGGGGTTCTACTACCGGCTCGATTGGAGGTAATTGCAGAAGCTGTGGCGGCTGAGAGTGTTGTTGAGTATGCTGTTGCTGATGCTGCAGTATGTGTTGCTGTGGTGGAGAGTGTTGTTGCTGCAGTTGCTGAGCCAAATGTGATGGTGGTGGTAAGGGATTTTGTTGCTGCTGCTGTTGAGAAGGTGGAGGAACTGCCTGTGTGACAGGTACAGACTGAAGACCAACAATGTCGTTTATGGAATGCTGTAGCTGATCACTTAATTGCTGCTGCTGTTGTTGTTGTTGCAGCTGCTGTTGCTGTTGTTGTTGTTGCTGCTGTTGTTGCTGTTGTTGTTGCTGTTGTTGTTGTTGTTGCTGCTGCTGTTGCTGCTGCTGCTGCTGTTGTTGTTGTTGGTGTTGCTGATGCTGCTGTTGGTGTTGCTGTTGAAGTTGTGGGGGTTGCTGCTGTGGTGGCTGAGCACCTGGATGCACGGGATGACCTGGCATCTGTTGAGACGTTGGTGGTGGCTGTTGCTGTTGTTGCTGCGGGACAACAGGCTGTGACTGATGGTTCATAGCTTGCGATTGTGCGTACAGGTTCATCTGTTGTTGCTGCTGCTGATGCAGGGTAGACTGCATACTCAGATGCGGTGGCCACTGCTGGTGTTGCGGGGAGACTGGCATTCGAGGACCCATTGGTGACATTGGTGTATGTCCTGTCTGCCTATATGGTGGATAGTCAAGTGGACTACCGGCCAAACTCTGTGGGGGCATTACCATTTGTTCGAGTGCTTGCAAAGTATTCACAGGTGGACCGGAACTTTTTGAAGATGGTGGTGGCGGTTGAATACTCGGTGGCTGAATTTGTGCCTGTGGTCCTCCGCGCGGACTCGTAATGCCAACCATGCCCGATATCGAGTGGTGTGGAGATTGCGTCGGGTTAGGTGAGTTCACCTGTTGCTGCTGCGGCTGCTGTTGTTGTGGTGGCGGCTTTGCTGGCGACATCACTGGCCTTGGCGACATCTGTGGATGGGGAGACATCTGCGGAGGCCTAGGGGACATTTGCGGCGAAAGTTGCGGGAACGGTGCACGATATTGTGGGCTACTACTCAACTGTGGCGTCGACTGATGCTTTGCCGTTGTCATATATGGAGGTTGCTGGCTCTGCTGCTGCTGACTTTGTTGGAGGTGTCCATATGTAGACACCATTGAGTGGGGTATTCCGCCAGAACCACCTACCGGAGCACTGCTATGTATCAGTCCGACGTGATTGGGTTGACCCTGCCCGAGCAGATGCTGAGCGGCGGCAGCGGCAGCTGCTGCTGCATGCTGTTGCTGCTGGGATGGTGCCCCCAAACCTGGTGGCAGTGATGATTGACTCGTCACAGGATGCGATGGCTGTTGCGCCTGTTGAGTCTGCTGTGGTTGTTGCTGCTGTTGTTGTTGTTGCTGTTGTTGCTGCTGGGAGGGATGAGATACCACTTGGCTTTGATGCAAACCCGGTGGAGGTTGCGCCTGAGAGGCGCTCAAATGATTTTGGCTATGATGCGTTTGTTGTGGCTGTTGACCAGTCAGCTGCGATGTTTGCTGTTGTTGTTGTTGTTGCTGCTGACTGCTTAAGTGATGGCCACCAGGTGCTGAGCTGGGCACATGTCCATAACTACTTTGGTCCAGGGTGTGGGCTCCATAGCTCAGAGCTCCGTGCTGAGTGGGCCGGCCCGGTTGATGTTGCATGCTACTCGGTGTTCCATACGGACTATAGGGTTGTGGCGCTGGTGCGCCAGTTTGTGCCTGTGGTCCGCCAGGGTACATCGGATGGCTGCTGGTTTGCGGGTAATGTTGTGGTATACGTTGCTGTTGCTGCTGTTGTTGTTGTGGTGTCGGTTGTTGCTGATTTAAAGCCACATACCCAGGTTGTTGCATGATACCGCTCATTATACTCTGCTGCGTCGAATAGCTGAGCTTTTGTTGATCTTGTTGGGAATAGGCGCTGAGATGTTGACGATAACTGTAAAGATCAAAATATTTCACTGTATTCAATGGTGTGATGTCAAAACTCACCTCGGTTGTGTTGGTGTTTGTCTCTGCGGTGGTGGTGCTGTCTGTGGGTGTCCATATGCCCCCAAACCCGGTCCTGGATATGCTCCAGCTTGACCGGGTGTCGGACCGGCACCCCAACCACCTAAGTCACCCATCCCCATTGCACTGTGCTGATCAGCGGCACTGATGTATAAATTTTCCGCCGTTGGCTGGTACGATGCATATTGTGGTTGCTGTTGAAGCGGATGCGGCGCTCTATGCCTTGGAGGGTATCCTCCGGGAGGACCCATGGCTCGTGGCGTGGCTGCTGCTGCCGCTGCCGGGTCATACCGATAGTAAGGGTCTCTACGAAAAGAAATAAAGAACATTTTTATTTGACTTCAAACTATCACGGCAGTATACCACTTACCCTTGATGATTTCCGTGAAACATATTTTGTGCATTTCCATCCATCAGTTTTAGAACTCAGAAAATTGAAGAAAAGGTTGCTGCTCCTACTCTCCTTCCTATTTTCTCTTCAACGCACTTTCTCTCTATTTCTCCTTCTATCTCACTTCGTTTCGCGTTTTCTTCGCTTGTTGAAAACAACGAAAATTACTTTTCAACTTAACTAATACCCGATTGACACACACATTAATAACGGCTATTGCTGTTTTTCTTCACAAATGTTTTTGTTTTAACAATTTAGTCGTTTTTTGATACCGACAGCGGAAAAAAGAAAATTGACAAATGATAAATACATTAAATAAGTTTACTCCTGCAGTTGTTGATCATTTGTACAAAAATTTAATTTTCAGAAAACAAAGAAAAAAAATATATAGCTATATAAAAATTTATTAATTATTCTTCTAATCTTTGCGCTCGCAACACTTTTTCTTTATCTTCCGCGTTTGTTAATGTTGCTATATATATTTTTGTATAACAATTTAAAACAATGTCCTTTCAGTAAATTGTTTTTCCGTCTTAATGTAGGATTTCAACATTTTTGCTGCTTTCTGTTAGCTATAAGAGAAAAAGAAATTAATTTATGACAGGATAATGCATTTTCCTGTTCAAGGTGTTATTAAAAAGTATTGATTTGAAATTAAAACCAAAATTGTGATGTCTGGCTAAAGAGGGAAACGAGAGTTGTGAAAAGAAAGCGCAGATCTGTAAAGATAAGAAAGGATTGTGATTAGTAAATGTCTAGTAGTTTAACTTAAAACTAAAAATTTCATATGTATTTTTATAATGCCTAATATTCCAGTAACCGGCTTTCAACACCACATCAAGTCAGTTCTAAGTATATTATGCATTCAAATGCTACAAAGCTTGTGTTCCTTTGACGGCTGTAGGAATAGCGGCACCTAAGCTCACGTCAAAGTAAATAACACAATGATTAGAGATGTAACACCAGTGGTTAGATAACAATTTTGTTTCTAGAGAGTTTGACATTATTTTGACACGTCGCCCTCGTCTATTGGTAATTGAAACGCAGGCCATAAGCCATTCTACATTTTCTACATTTGCTTTTATTAAACTTTTTGTACATTTTTTGACATACGATCGCAATATACAGTGAGATCGCATTTGTCAAAAACTCTTCATGAATTTAATTAGGTCTGTTCCCTAACGACAATGCATTCGAACACATTAGACAAATTTAGTCAAACTTCGTTTCCTTACGCAAAAGTTGGGCAGAAGAGAGCCAAAAAGAGAGAACAAACATTTCCCCTACATTAAAAAAAACTGCAAATATTAGCCCAAGAAATTTCTTTGGGTTATTGCTGACAGATGGTTGTCAAATCATTCAAATTCCAATTTGTAGCTGACCTTTTATTTGATTTCATTTATATTTTGTGCTTGTAGGTATAGCATTAAAATTAAGAAGCAGAAGAATCGAATTGTTTAATTTCAGCAATAAAAGCAATTCAAATCTTGGTTTTAAATATACATTTTTTCTTTGTTTTACTGATATTTGAATATTCCTACACAGAAAAAATTCATAATTTTCAAATTTGCGGTTCAACGCGTTCTTTTACTTTTTGGTTATTTTTCATTTCGGTGAGCGAAAACGCAATGAGAGAAATGTGACATATTGCCAATATGGAACAAGAAAGAATGGAACAGACTAATTATTAAGTAGATTTTTTTGCGTTTTTTTTTTAGGGGTTAAACCTAAAACACATTGCCCAGTAGTCCAGCGTCTTTTATCAACTTTCTTAAAAAAATAACACATTACATTGCCCGCGTTCCACTGCCCACTAGATGAATAGCAACATGTCAAACTCCATATAAAAAAAGTGACATTTCACAAAATATGATAGACATCTAGCCCAAATGGCAATGGATAATCACCCAGTTTGGCAATCGTCCTTTACTTTGAAAACATATCTGTTTCTGCTGTTTAAAACAACCGCTATGTTATTGCCAGTTCAGTTATCAGGTAAACTGATGTGTTAAGACGGCTGAGTATATAAAACTAAAAATGCGGCAGCACTGAAATTTTCGTGTTCATTATCTAATGTAAAATAAACTGCATTATCTTTGTATGACGGCAGTTGTCATCTGCGTTCATATAAGCAAAATGACAGTCAAATTTCGATCAGCTCTGCATTGAATTTTATCTTGTTGCCGAGTCTGCAGGAAGATGGCAGGAGCAAAATATGTAGGTAAGTAAATTAAATGAAATTTAATAGATTTATCCAAAGGAAATAAAGTTTTTTTTTTTTTTCTTTTTTTTTTTCAAGTTAAAATACATATATCTATTATCCCCCGTATTAATAAATATTGTGTAAAAGTTATCAACTTGTTACTCAGCAGATATGTCCAATTTTTGTATGCTATCTGACGCTTGTTAACTAACTTACTTGTGCACATTTTTTTATTAATAAGGGGGTAGGTATTTGTGTTTTAAAGGAATAAAAGTGAATAAAAGTTGTGGTCGGATGCTGATGCTGACACGGAATTTATATTTGATTTATAGCAGAAAATTTTGTTCTTTGGGGAAAAGCTTTTTTTAAGGCCTACTGCATGAACTCTTTTTTGGAAACGCAAAACTACTGCAAACTTGCAGCAGTATTTCTGTTCATAATTGCATTGAATCAATATTTTTTGCATTACATGTGTAACAATGTTACAATTATGAACTCGCCCTTAATTCCTTTACAAATTTCAACACATAATATGTAGTTTTAATTTTTTTCAACCCTCTGAATTCATATGCCAATTTCTCCCACACCTAGGGGTCAATTCTCGTTCTGTGAAAGAGTGAATCGAATAAATCGTTTTCACATTCGGTTTTCACGCGTTGCTTTCATTTTTTCGATTCACTTTGTACTAAAATGCGATTCTCGTTCAATAAGTGAAAATATCGTTCTAGGGTTCTAAATTTTCAAACTCTCACTAAAAATACCTATTCACTTACAAATGGGGCCGTGAAAATAAATTATTCATATCAAAAATGTTGACGTTTGATTTCACTATTTCACAGACACAGAGAATTGACCCCCTGATCGTTTTTGTATACACTACCACCGTATTCTCGCTACACAATTGTTTAACAATCAGCTATCTATAGTGGTCTAAGACGATTGCGATGACGTACGGCCAGAAATAAGTTAGGTCCCAACAAGCACTAAATTAGTCTTTGTACATATTAACCTCAAGATTGAAATTAGTTTACCTTTACCTAGTCTTAATCTCGAGATTTACGTTTTATTTTAATAAATTATAAATTAAAAATTAATCTTAAAACTATAATCCGGTCCGTGAACACACTCCTTACAGTTCCAGATGTCAAAAATGAAAAGCAAAAAGAGCTACACGGGCTTATTTCCTTCTAGTAAAAAAAAAAACACATTTTTTACCAAAGATTGATAGGGTCTCTTTGTCTGATAATAGGGACTTCTTTTACCCAACGCAAATGTTCTAATAATATTTTTAAATTACTGCTACATTCTCGTATTACAGATTCACATAAATTTACTTTTTGAATAAATCAAATTTTTAATTTTTTATTACTTGTCAAGTAGGCGCAGTGGCTTAGTGGTTAGTGTGTTGGACTACTAAGCGAGGGGATCGAGGTTCGTATCAAGCAAACGCCTGACAAACATCCGAGAGTATAACTGTCTTGAAAGGGCTTCTCTATTAGCCGTTTGGAGTCGGCATAAAATTGTAGATCCCTGCCATTCCTTCCAAAAAAGAACAACTCATACAAAACGAATGGTTGTGAGAAGCTAGGCCTAGGTTTGAGAGACGAAAAGAGACCCGGCAATGGTGGTCTGATTCGATTAACTCTCGAATCTATATACTTTACTTTACTTTATTACTTGTCAATCTTTTCGATGGCTTGATTTGACGGTTAATACCTACCCGAGTTCCATTTGACTAGCGACATGTCAAATTAATGTCACACTTTAGGTACATACAAAAATGTACATCCAGCACACAAATGGGTCGAGCTCTGGCGCAAGCTATTTTATGGGATCACCTAGCGGCCTATTATAATATTTGGAGACGCTACAGGAAGCTTCTGCTTGTACCTATTAATTCATGGGCTTTAAGAGGAAACGGTTTTGAATTTTACCATGAACATTCGTTCGTTATATCGATAGCTTGTTTCATCGGCATTCGATATACATGCCGTCCACTGTATGTAGTAAATGCTAACTAACAGCATTTATTATGAACTAGCTGTGCCCCTGTACGCGGCGTGAGACTGTCTAATTTCCAATAAAAGCGGTAAACATTGTCAATGTGAAACAATAAATCGAACAAATCTATTTACCTAAAACACCAATTTAAGAAAATTAAATTCAACAGCGTTAGTAGTAAATTTCCACTTCCTTACTGTAGGTATCAACGTAGGTAATATCAAAGCAACAACTAAAACAAAACTTAACTTAGGTACTATAACAACCATTAAAACAAAAACCTTGAACTCAATTTCTATATACACCACCATACGTCCATCAGCGCACGTCATCAGTCATCTGCGCATTTCCTCAGAAACACATTGTCGCTGTTGATTACGTACACATTCACGTCGCATACTTCTCTTTCGTTTCACTTAATTTGGAGAAAACACCACTCAGTTTTTTTTTTTTTTTTCATATGAGCGTGCTTGTGCGATGTGCGCCACCCAACCACCCCAAAGCGAACGATCAAGAACCGCGGCTGATGATAATGTTCGATTTGAGAAAATAAATTTATTTTTTTTTCATGTTAGATTTTAGGCTGTAGCTCAGCTTCTAGAGGACATAGAACGCTGATTGATGGCTTGAAATAACTATAAAAGCGTTGGCTCTCCTAAGTATTTTGTTTTGTTTGCATTGATTAAGAATTGTTTGAGTAATGGCGAGTAAAGTCAGAAAAAAAAAAAAACACATTTTGGTCAAAAACGCTCCAAAAAATAGGCACGGCAATGAAAGGAATAGCCTATGTGTTTCTCAGAATCTTAAGGAACATTTCAAAAAAAGTTTTATCGAAATCTGTGCAGTAGTTTTCAAACCATTAGGTAACAAAGAAAATGCCTACAGTTTTATTATATGTATAGATGTTGCTGAATAATAGTTAAACTAACCATATTGTATTATATGTACTTGAAAAAGACGAATTTCACCGACAATTATTGTTGACAATTTCTAACAATCCACGCACACCGATCAAACTCACTCATGACTTTTTGTTAATAAAAATACCAGCTGCCTCTTAGGTATATGCATTGGCGATTTTAATCCGAAACATGTCACACGTTTTCCACAACTTATTTACCACCCATACACAAGGTTCAAAATCAATATTAGGTACGCTCTGCAGGACGCGTATTTTATAATTACATTACAAACTATTTACGAAGTAATAGGTATAATATTTCATCTAGTTTTGCTCTTTCACATAAATACACAGTCCGAATCGATTTTTGTTGCGACAAAGTGAAGAAAAAAAAAAATGTACAGCGCAGCATGAAAATAAAAACAAATCACAGTCACAAAACCAATCACATTATCTCACAAAATCTATAACGACGGACTGTGTAAAAACACCTATTGACTGAATCATTTTCGATGCATACACATTAACATTAAAGGGGAAAAGCTATACGCTTATGAATATCAAAATTGCAGCACATAAAACGTACAGCATTACCCCTTGAATGTCATGTCTTTCTTGTTCAGTTTTTCGTCTTTTTTTTTATTTGCTGTTATTTTTTGTTGAAATATTCATATTATTTTATTTCTCTATTCTCTGTTTGGTCGTCTCTGCAGCTCTTGTTTCGGTTTTGTTACCTCACCCCGCCAAATGAAATAATTTCAATTTGTACCTGAAAAATGTATATCCACTTATGTTGTTGTATTTTGTGTGTAGGTATAATTTGTGATTTTTTTTTTTTTTTTTTTTTTCCTACTTACTCAATATGCAAACGTATTGGGTGGTTTGATTACAAATCAATAGGTACGATGGGAGAAAACGCAAATCTACTAACACTAAATTTAATGAACATGGACAGGGACACTGCACACTGGTACAAGAGGAGAGATAAGGCGTATTATTTTTTTCGCTTTTACACTCGTTTTCAGGTTTCTATTTTGCGGTGATGAATAGTTCAATCTTTTTTACACAAATACTTCGTTTTTAAACTACAAAATATGTACATAACTGTCTAAGTGTCTACTCATTGTTAGGTATCATTTTATGTGAACAGTATCTCAAACATTATACCTGTTAATGAAACGCTTTGAGAAATGTCGAACTTAAGTTAAGGGGGGAGGACTATAAATAAACGCTCATAAGTTTTCTCCAACATTGAATGTAAATCTTCACATGATGGTGAACACTTATTTTATTGACCATATATAATACACAATTTGACCGGTGTCACCTTTATTTCGCACATCAACTCAGGTCAGGCAGTAATTAAGTTATGAAGTAGCTCATGAAGCGACTTGTACCTCATGATTTTAATCGGCCACGACATGGGAACTCACCAACAAGATCATGTGAGATGAAACAATACTTACCAGCCCCCATACAACTCAATGGGCAACAAAATTAAAGGAAAACAGGCAAAGTACAATTCGGCCCGCATGAAAAAAAGGGCAATGGGATCAATATCAAAATTAAAAAGTTTCACAAAAATAAGAAAAATGTTCCTTCTCGTATTTAACGTTTATCTATTAATTTTGTTTGACGTTAAAAAAAATTCCAACCCCATTATCAACTGGTAGTATATTTATCTACGTACACATACAAGTGTCATCTCTTTGGTAAACAGAACTGGCATTTGGGAAAAATCTCAAGTTGACCAATGCTACAGCTTTTGACACTTCCCCGTAGATCTCTAGAGACTGCTCCGACTTTAAACGGCGACGGTGAGTAGTAGAAGCACAAGTAAACTTCTAAAGTGAAACCAAAAGTTGCAAATTGCACGGCTTTGCCACCCCTTCTGAGCAATCATGTACTTATTGCTTTGAGTTAGCGTATACAACTAATCTTAACTACAAATAATCGGAGTACATGAAACACTCTTTGAGATAAAACTTCACATCAAATGATCTGTTTTACATCGATTTTTATTTTAAATAATTTGATAGGCGTTTTTCAACTTAGCTGCAGACTTTAAAAAAAAAAAAAAAAAACAGAAATCTGCGCTTCAGATTTTGTCTGCATCCGCAATAATATATTTTGTTCTTTTTAGCAATTTTTAACATTTGTTGCACACTTGATTTTGCTTTATGCTGTCATTTTCGCATTCAGTTTTTTTTTTTTGTTATTGTTACATAAATAAAAAAAAATTTGTGAAGTAAGATTTTTCTATAGAAATCAGATTTTGTTTGTCATAATTGCAGATTTGTAAAAATATTTGTATGGCAACAGTGAAGAGAGTACTAAACAGCGCTTTGAACAGATCGTTCTAATTTGTTAATGACATACATCCGACATCCGAGCCGAGACATCTAATGGCGTTTTTCATTGAAGATCCGAGATAATTGCTCTTTTCAATGAAATTCGTTGGAGCACTTTTGTAATAGTGGCAGACGCCATATGTGACATTTGGTATTCTGTTGCTACTTTTGTTTCCACAGTAAATATGAATGTTTTAATAGGCAAAATTAATATAGCATTTCAATTTAAGTTCACATTTTGCACGCATAATTTTATATTTTAGGATCATATAGCCCAAAATTTATTTACAACCCACAACAAACATTTCAATCTGACATTATGCGAGTGTGTGTTGGTGAGTTCAGGGCAATTCTTAAAAAATATCCCGGACATTTTTGTCGTGTTAAGAATTGACCTGGAAAGCCACTTTTTATATCAATGAAACAGGAAATATAGAAAGAGCAATTCTAGATTTGCTCTTTTCATAGAAAGGGCAATCCTTTTCTTCAATCGAAAACGCCATAAGTGTCATATGATTAAAAATAAAATGGTTGTACTCAACTTTTTACTCGCACTTCTCAGAATCTGAGCTCCTGAGTGCGCTCTCATCATACACTGACCGGAAAATTAATTTTCGAAAATGTTGTTTCTCGCCACTAAGGGCCGTTTTATTCAAACGGCCCTAAGAGGGCTACCAATGTACTTCATTTATTGATTTGTATGCTTCTACTACTTAGCAACGTACTTCTACTTCTCTTGACTCATTTTTATATAACGATCAAAATATAAACAATAATTCGAAAACTGAAGATCGACAAAATTTCCCAACAAAAACTGTCAGCGTAAAAACCCAAGAACTACCTAAAATCGTTGGTTACTCCTCGCTTCCCTACTCAATAATCTAAAATCTAATTTAATTTGTGTTGCATTGATTCAATTTTGCAAATCAAAAAAGTCATTTGCTGGATCTGAATGCACTCATCGCAAAAATCTACTCCAATTGGCCTTCAGTTTTCCAAACTGTCAAACTTCCTGTCATGGAGAAGAATTCACTTGAATTGAGTTGAATGGAACAAAAAGATCATATTTACTTTTAAATAAAATAATGTATACAATTGATTAATTGGTGAAACTTAGTCTTTAAAAGCTGTAATTGATATACGAAAATCTAGTCAATGTTAAGTTTTCGTTCTGAATATTAAATAAATTTGTTTTTTGTATAGATTTTTTTCATTTAATCTGCTACGCTTTTTCGGCGATGTGCTACACTTTCAGGGCGAAACATTGACAGCCCTGCTACTAACGTTATGCCCAGAGACAATTCTGAGACACCCAATTCGCAATCCTCTTGTCGCTGGCCCCCCTCTATTTATGTCAACTTATATTCCGTGTGACATGCAAAAACATACAAAAAATATGAAATCAATGCTGCCAACCGTGGGGAAATGTGCTAGAGTTCGGAAGTTAAAAGACGATTAATATTATTTATTTGGTTAACAAAACTATCTAAAAAAGATTTTTTATATACTAGAAACGTATAAGGACAGACATTGTTGTTTTTTTTCCGCTTTTGAATATCATTAACTTCGATTTCATGATTGCTCAAAATGCTTTTATTTTCCTACAACCATTCTGCAGTAATCATTTTTCATAAATATTTTCAGCAAAAGTGCACTTATTCCTAAAATAAAATACTATTTACACGTAACGAATAATTTCTAATTTAACGGACAAAATTCTATGAACGCTGGCAGCAACTTTTTCCTGCAGCGGAAGTTGTTCAGATTTTTTGAGCGTGTGTTGGTGAGCCGGAAATTTTGAAGTTTCGTGACATTTTTGTCAATACGAATTTCTATGTATCAATACTAGCGCACCAAATCGAGTACGTCCCGTAAAAATATAGCTTGTAGGCAAGGTTACGGGAAATTGGCCGATGTTGGGGATCTCAGTATTGTCTTTGGTTATGCCTATGCTACTAAGGATGTTCAATGATAGAACAACGCTAAATTTTCACCTAGTCTTCTGTTTACGTGTAATTACATCAAATCAGATAGTAGCCACGTCCAGCAAGAAATAGGTGCATTCACGATAATTAAATATGTAATTGTAAAATTGCCACTTCTTCTCCTTTATCGTAGCTTAGCCCATTAGCGTCCATTTGACCAAATTTTAATATTGAACTGTCAGGCCACGAGCCATATGAAACCGTTTCAAAAATTGTCCGATCCAACACATCGATACATATCTCTTTGCGTTTGAAAATGATGTAACTTTTGACTTAAACTATCAATAATAAGCTTTCTTAAGCGCAAATCTCTTAGAACTAAAATTTTGAAATAAGGTGTCGAAAATTCGTCACATGAAACTTCTTAGATTTTTTGATGAAAATATTTACTATCTGAGCACACCCAATAACGTGACTTGTCGTTTTGTTACAATGGACGCCATTGGCAAATGTCATAGACAATATTCACAGGGGTTATTGCTTTGCGTCATCTTGTTTACCTACGTATGGCATATTCACGTGGTATATTAAATAATTGCTACGTCAATCCAGCCATTTAGACATTTCCAAACTGTGATTTTTCAACAGGAATTTGGCTTTGCCTTGGTTTAAATCAAATACCTATACACATAGAGGCCTCACACTACCTTTTCCATACATTTTTTTTTATCTTGTGTAGCTTTAGGAGTTTTAGCAAAAAAAAAAATTGACAGACAAAAAATGTTTGAACAGCTGTTTGACACTTTTTACCACACCGTACATTTTTTATCAAATTCAAAGCAAAAAAAAATGCATATTCATTTAGTAGCAGGAAAAAAAATGCCAGTGAAAAAATACATCCACTCCAACATAAGGATATTTAAGAGAAATAAAAACAGAAATGTGGTAAAATAGAAAACCGCTGTACGTGATATACAAGTAGGTACAAAGCATAATACAAACGTGAATAGATAGACACCACATAGCCAACGAATGGCGGTAATTTAAGGAATAGGGCGAGGAGTTGCGTGTGGGGTGGCTAGGTTATATCTCTCTGACTATATAGGTATATAGCAGGAGCATTCGTGTTCGCGGTTTCCATATTTTGGAATCCCACATTGAGCATAGAGGATACAGCCAGGCAGCGCAGTAGTTGAGAGAGGGGATAGGGGAAACAGTAGTGGTTGGGTTTATTTTTTGTGTGAATTTCCTACCTTTATTCTCGATTTCGATATGCTATTTGCAAAGGTAACAAGTTGAGCTCACTCACTCACCAACAGACTGATTTAACTCCGCTAAAGCTGCCGTGAGGGATGTGGTTCGCGGTGCGACATTTGTATTTTTGTAGGAATAAAAACAGGATGAACAGGACGAAACTCACAAATATGTAAAATACAAGTGTTTAGAGAGTGAGAGAGGAATCATTCGGTTAGCATAATAAACGTATTAGTGTACTTGCTTGTGTTGATTCTGATGCTTTTCACATGCAGAAGAGTCCTTTTTTTTTGCCATTACTATTGCCTAACATACAATGTGTGGGCGGCAGTGAAAAATCAATACTTACGACGCCCGAAAAATGTGAATATATTTGCAATTCGCCACTTTTGCCTCTTTTTTCCCTGTTTGGTGTTGTCCTTATTTGTGTCCTTTTACATCATCATCATCAGCATCACCATCATCGCTGGTTGTTGGTTTTGTTGGAGTTGCGTGTATGGGGTGATTTTCCTTCGGATTCGGTGTACCTACATTTTACAGTGATGATGATCAATGATATCTTTAGTGTTGTGGGCCCGACCAAGATAAAAAAAAAAGGGTAACACACAAAAGTGTACTTACAATCTCTCTTTTTCTCTCATATAGACATTGCAGTGCAGAAGAACATAGAAATGTGAAGAGCGTTAGCAGCAGCAGAGGCACACAGCGACGCTGCCAGATAATGAGATATTTGCGCGACCTTTTTACTCGATTTCCATTTTGATAATGATTTTCCTCCTTTTTCTGCTTTTCTATGCGCGCTTCTCTTCATCTCAATTTTCAAATTGTTTGATATCTTTTTCTTTTCTTTTTTTTGTCTATCTCTTCTTTTGCATTTATTTTATGTAATTTCTTTTTTGGATGAAGGTGGGAGATGAAAACGAATGGAAAATAGTTTTAATTCATTCCACCAGAAAGGGACAACCTACACAAAGAGCCAAACAACCATAGCACACTATAACGTGTGTCTGTTGTTATATTGCTGGTGGTGTACTCTGTACTCCACTTCCAAAGCCGACGAGCAGCAAAGCAAGTAGCGTTTTCTTAAATCCGCCATCAGGGTGGTTGGTTACGGCTGGGAATATGTACGTACGGTGTGTGTTTCGATTTCAACCCCGAATGTGGAATAATAAATGCAACAATCATCATGACGACGATGATGATGGTGATGTCTATCGATTTTGTTCACGGTGAACAATATTCCAACCGACAGAAAAAAAAACCTCAACGTGTGGCTAAATTTAGCGCAGCTTTGTATGGGGGCAGCAGCAGCATGTGAATGACGTTCATAAAAATAAAATGCTTGTGGTGTTTTCGTTGAAAGTATGAACCTCTACCTGTACTTGTTTGAAAAATGAAGCAATTGCGTAAGTAAGGTAATATGATAAATATTATTCAGAAACCAATCTGCAGCACATGATTATTGGAAACTGTTATTTAACTAGCAGACGTTAGATCCGAATGTGCAACTTAGTTACCAACCGTCACAATGCAAGGTTTTTGTCCACTTTAAAAAGGATTTCCAATTCGGCCATTCGTTACGAGCTCGTCTTTTATGGACCTGTAACTCGAAAATTACGTAGAACTTTTGAAAATGTTAACAGGAAGAAAACTCTTAAATGGCAACAAAAAAATGTCCCATTTTCAGAATTTAATAAAATTCAGACCATTATGACGGCACTAGTCTTAATGGTCCGATTACACTTAGTCTTTTGAGCAAATTCATATGTCAAAACCAAAGATAGAGACCAAAATATCACAATGGGCACATTCGAAAACCTAGATTTATGAAGTCGACTAAATTGATCTGGACTAGATGTAATCTTAACGCAAAAACTATATTGGTCGGTAACGTCACTTTTCCTACGTCAGCCAGATACGCGAACTGCCAACTTAGTACTCTGTCACGAAATTCTTGACTAGATTCGTCGGCTACTCATCCATAAACGTCAACTGAAAAAGCTGTTCATATGACTTATACTGGCCAATCAAAACTGAGACACATAACGTCAGCCAGCTGTCAGACTAACTAAACTAGAAACTTCATTTATTCTGACATGTTTGTCTCTCACTATCTCTCACTATATAAATGTCCCAAACTAATGTATACAGGAATGTCAATCTCTTATGAGCAGATGCCCACTGAGCACTGAACATCGAGTATACTAACTAAGGTCAAATGAGAAAAAGATCAGCGTTTTAAAACATAGTAGGTAGGTACCTGCATTGAAAAAAAAAATTACATAAAATGAAATACATAAATTGCAAGTCTTCACTATTTAAGTAGCATTTATTTCAATTGTGCGATTACACTTGTTTTTGTTTTTTTTTAAATACATATCTGTCAAAATCACCATGATCATGTAAAGTCAAAATAAATTATCTTTATACCTACCTATTAATGACAAATGCAGCCTATAATCTTACCTTAAGATTCCCAAACACAACTAGTTCCACTCATTTTACTCTTATGCTACGTTTCCACCGGAGATTAAATGCGAGATTTAGAAAAATTTCCGTAAATCCAGCATAAATCTCGGAATTTATCATACAGCAAATAAATAAAGAAATAAATCTATATTATTAACCAGGTTTTCATGTACACATGAACACACTTTCAATAGCTCGCGATGTCAAAAATACAAAGCAAACAGAGCTGTATTTGACAGAAATGACAAATAAGACGTCAAAAATGGAAACTTCCTCTCGTGAAACGTCAAACGTCATGCTCTCTCGAATGGACAGAGCCAGAAAGAATACGTCAAGTTAATCTTCTTTTATTTGGTGGAAACACTTCAGGATGAATTTAAAATCTCTTTTACTTAATCTCGGGACTTATGTCCGGTGGAAACGTAGTACAGTCGAACTTCCCTAACTAGAATTTCTCCACAAGTCAAAGTTTTATGGATAACTTTGATAACTTTTCTTAAGGCTTCTGAACTTAAAAAAAAATTGTTCTCTCTTTGAAATATGTACCTATCCTCATAATAAAATACAAAAAAAAAAAAATCAAGTTTTTGTTTTTATTTTCGAAATAGAATTTTCTATAACTCGAATTTTTTTTTTTTTTTTTCTTACATTGTGAGAGTTCGACTTTTGGAAGTTCCACTGTATTACAATTAAACTACCCATAATTATAGATACGTAAAGCGGAAATAAATACAAGTTCCGGCGAACAACATTTCTGCAACCACTTGAAAACATTTCTATTTCCGATTTAAAGCATGTGAAATGAGAGTGGTATTAGTTTCAGTAAACTAAACCAACAATTCAATCATTTATACGAAATAAATACATAATTGTCCATTCATCACATCCCGAAGCCATTTTGTTTTATAGGAAATTGGAATTTCGTTAAAAATCGATATAAAAGTATAAACATTCGGAGCTTTCCTATAATTCCTACCACGTAAACAAGATGGCCGACCAAAATACGTGTCACGTATTTTTACGTGTTAGGTAATGCTGTCCCTTTCAGTCAGACGGCTAATTGGGCATCACCTTTAATCTGTGAATTAATGTTTTGATTTGAGTTCGACAAAATTGAATTACCAACAGAAATTGTCAAAGAACTTCCCCACTCAGTAGTCCCCTTTAGATAATCTTCCCTGTTAGGAATGCGTGTTGGTGTAAATGCAGCATTACACTCTGTAGTATCCGTATAAATAGACGACTGTTCTGTGCCGTAGTCACGTATGAAGTGCCTTTTTATTTATTATATCAAATACTTTTTGACATTATATTATAGTGTCACTAGACAACAAATTTCTAATATTTGATACAGTAGGTACTTCCAGACACTACACACTCTTTTATGTAAACCTAGATTCACATTTCAAAAGAATAAATTGCATTAAACATAAAATTAATTACAATTTTCTGACGTTAAGTAGCGTTTTCCTTTTAGTTTCCTGTCAAAGAGGTGATTACTTTTGGTTTTGGTTCCTGTCTGTCTGTCTGTTCAAAAAAGTTTAGACAAAAAAGTGAACAATTAGTACAAACGCTATGAAAACTATTATTTTGAAGAAATCTATTTCCCTTTTCTTGAATCCACTTCTCTTTTTGGGTCAAATCTACTGCGCTTTTTTTAACGTAATGACACTGTCGCCTACAGCCTGTTCCATTCAATTGACAGTTACAGGAAATCTCCAATCAGATAGACATTGTGTTATAGCCTTATAGCTGAATGACTCTCCAAGTACCGAATTCTTAAAAGTTAATAGCTGGATTTCCTGGATACGACTTCTGTGTGCATTCTATGGTCCTCGGTCTTTTGATAAGGAATATTTTCAAACATTTTTTTTCTGTCAAAGAACATTATTCATTTTCTGCGATAAAACAAAAACCTGACCTAGGTCTTTCCTTCTCTACTCCAAAAAAAAAATGAAACACCACCTGAGTAGATTCTCATATTTTCAACCAAACAAAAATATATTCAAGCATCTGTTTTTGTCATATTCCTTCTGTCAATTTCTTCTCGTATTCCTCTTTATTTTGTTTTTCATATTCCGATGTTTCTTGTGATATTTTTTTCTTTTTTGTTGTAGTCTGCTGTCTGCCATGCCGGTGCTGTTAATGCCGGCAAACAAAAGTAGCGTGCTGTAGGATGGTTATGGGTACCCACATTGCCGAGTAGCAGACAACACAACAAGTGAATGAAAGTGGAGGAAGTGGTGATAAAAAAAAAAAAAAAAAAAAACGTGTTTGTATTAAAACAAACATATTCTAGGCATGAGGTACAGAAGTACCTACGTATTCCCTAAAGCCTAAAAGAATACCTATACCTTGTCATGTTGCATGTTACCGGCTGCAAAGGATATGAATATTTAGAAATCATAGATAAACTTTGATAATGGATACGACGACCTTTAGGTGGCTGTCGAGGAAGACACACTTAGGTAGTCTTAGGTCAATTTAGATACAACGACGACCCATAGAAATTGATTCAAGTTGACAAGTGTAGGTGGCGCATTTGTTACATGATTTTTTTTTGGTTTTTGCGTAATGACTGCCAATTTAATTAATTATTACGTAAAAATTGTGAAACTAGTCGGGTAAAAATAAAGACAATGACATTTATATAACACAACAAAGGAAGTGTGTCTACACTTCTACAACATACTGCATACAGCATCACATTCTACACAACCACATTGACAGTTGGCATCAAAATCAATTATAACAAGTCAAAAAAAAAAAAAAAAAAAAAAACGCATTACTTAATATAATAAAACAATAAACTATTCCGGAGAAGGAGAATGACAAAAACGAATACTAACTCATAAACCAAACCAGTAAAGGGAATGTGCTCAGAAATGCAAATGGAGGAAGAAAAAAACGAACAACGCCGTTCGATTCCAATAGTAATATGTGTGCTTTGCGACGCGCATACACCAAAATTAATTAATGCGAATGCGATAGATACAAAAAATAAGCAGGCAGGCAGAGGCGAACGAACCAGAATGTTGGAGTGGAAATGGAGAGCTTACACTAAAAAAGGGGCAGCTGGCTCTGGCTGCTTGCACTATAGCAGAGAATGTGACAGTTGTCCGTCGATTCGTCTGTCAAGTCGACTGGAGAGAAATCCGGTGTAAAATTGTTTTTGCAGCACATTTGAGTGAGTGGTGTAGTGCGCCGCGCGATGTGAACGAAGCTTTAAAAAAAAGCGTGTAAATGTAATTTTTTGTTGCCTTTGGCAGAGAACAGAAAGAGATGGGGAAAAACATAGCCTCACCTCAGGGCATCAGCACAGCAGCACACCCCAAAAAGCACACGACGGCGGCTGCTAATGAAGAATGGAAATTTGTGTAGTTGTCATGTCACATCATTTATACTCGCGTGTGTACAGTCTACAGTTACAGTGTACCACTGAAAATCATAACCAGAATCATGCGTGTGGCGGCAAAGAGGCATACACTCTTCGAATACAGCGATGAAATTTATTTGGGGGATAAAGACTTTTATTCGGGATTTAATTTTATTCAGAAATACAAATGTTGGCATTGACTCGCAAGAAGGACGAAGAACGACCCTGATTGTGCATTTTCTTAGTCAATTCTTAAACGTTGGAGCCCTGTCCCATTAAATCGCTACGGCTATCTACCTATTAACAATGGCTAAATAGTGTTGAAGTGATGGCGACTTCTAAGGTGGTATTGGGATGAGATGACACATGTCACTGTACGGATGGGGTGCGGTGAGTCGCGTTTCGCGTGTGATAGCCTGCGCTAGAGCTAGCAGTAGGTATATATATATGAATATCTATCTTATTGGATTGTTTTGCATGTTCTGCTCTTTATCGGCGCTCTCTTTATAATTGAAGAATATGTACGATTGTATACATAAAAATTCGGGTTGCCTTGCCGCCGCCGCTGTCGGACGTAGTTGGTTCAACTCGAAACGTCACTGAAAGCAAAGTGTAGATAGATACAGAATACGAACGGAACGTGGTAAAGTAATAACGAATAACGAGAGCACGTTTATGAAAGAGCTAGCTAACACAAGACTGACGTGACGATACCGATAAAGAGAGACATACGAAATAGGTGGCATCGGTAGTATGAGTGAGTGAAAACATGTCCATAGGTTGGTGGTTCTGTAGTTTGTACTCTTGTAAAGAATTTTGAATACGATAAGATGAACAGTTGCAGTTGGAGGACTTTACGTTCGTTCTTGTCTGGATTCGATTGACTTTTGAATAATTTCTAAACTAGTTTCGTACCTATACTTTGTACATATGATTGCATGTATGAACACATGTAGTAAAATGTATAGGTACGTAGGTACCTAGGCAGGTATGTGCAATAACATAACCTAGATACCTACCTACCTATCAAAAAGGGATTTTCCTTGCCCGGAAGTAGGTACTCGACTTGTAACTTAAATTTCATTGCTCATTTAATGTGACAGATGAGTGGATGAAGGGCTATTTATTCGAATTTTACATGACTCCATATGGAATCTGTCATTCAAAGTAGCTTGACACCTTGCAAATGTAGGTACAGTAAAACCCGGATAAGGGTTTTTTTTTTTTTTTTTGAGAACCAAAATTCTGAGGATTTTTTCATATAAAATATACCTAAGTAGGTACCTTTCGCTTAACTACCTTTCCCGTTTAATTGCCTTTTACTTTTTACCTATACTTTTATTGAAATTAACCTGAAAGTTTTTTTTTAAAATCAGCTGAAAAAATACAAAAGCATTTCTTCCTCTGGCACTGTGTTTCATGCTTGAAAAATCAAAAATGTTATGTATTTTATTATGTTTTAAATAAAATGAAATGTTTTTTTGTTATAAAATGCACTTAGGGAGATTTTTTTATAACTGCTAACCCGCATAAGCGCCTATCAAAACGGGGCATTTAAGGTGAGGCACTTATCCGGGTTTTACTGTAGGGTCATGTCCCCAGTAGTCGAACACTTAGTGGTGGGTCCGAAATTAATCGGATTTTGTAAATGAAGGGTTAAACTTATAACTGTGGTATAACATTATTATTCAGCGTTGTATCAAAATTATTCAATAACTTTTTGAATCTGGTTCATAACTTTAACAAAACAATTAAGATTTAATAAAAACTGAAAAAAGACGTAATTCTCCAGTAGTCGAACACTAGTTTCCACTAACCGAACAATGAGTTTCCTGATTTCGAACGTGGATTATTTTAGGTGGTTTTTTCATACAGAATTAATTAAAACACATAAAAAGTAGATACAAATACTCTTATGGCATAATATGTTTTATTTTTAAAATTTTACTGTTATTTACCTTATGGTGTATGGTAGTTGACTCTCTGCTAACGCTTCTCGATCTTCCTGGAACCTATACTCAAGCATACGCGGATGATGTCGCCGTTCTGTCTGTCGGTTCTGACCTAGGGACTGTCTGATTTCGGGCTCAGAGATCCTTGGGCTTGATCGATGGCTGGTGCACAAGAATTGGGCTTTCAGTGAATCCTCTTAAAATGACTGTTGTTCTCTTCACGAGAAGGAGAAAGGTCAATGATCTGACTCAGCTTGTGTTAAAAGGTGTCACTATTCCGATCTCCGATGAAGTCAAATATCTGGGAGTAATCCTCCATAGAAAGCTTCTTCGGTCCAAGCGTGTCGAATCGAAAACCGATAAAGCGCTGTCAACTTTCTGGCAGTGTAAAGGCGCTTTTGGCAAGACATGGGGCTTATCTCCCAAAAGGGTCCTTTGGATCTATACGGCAATGGTAAGACCACTCCTCACATATGCGTCTCATATCCTGTCTTATGGACATGCCCTCTGACGCAATGACTCCAGAAGTTCTACTGCAACAAAACTACCACGTCAACTTTCCTCAGGCAACGGAATGGCTTGGGCCAGACTCTGAGCCAGGGAAAGAATGCCATCGCATTTTTACGGATGGCACCAAAACCGGACAGGGGTCTGGTTCTGGAGTGTTCGTGGAAAGCGAGAACATTAGACTTCATTACCCCTTAGGAAACCATGCGTCTGTCTTCCAAGCGGAGATTTTCGCTATCCTTATGGCTATGCGCTATATTGTGACAAACAGGTGGAGGGCTAGGAGTATATGCGTTTGCAGCGACAGCCAAGCTGCATTAAAAGCGCTGCTTAACCCTCTTACCTCGTCTAAATTAGTGCTCGAACTCAAGCTTTCTCTGAACTTGGTCGGAAGGCTAAATACAGTGTATCTTGTTTGGGTCCCAGGTCACACTGGTATCCTTGGAAATGAGATAGCTGATGAGCTTACCAGGCTGGGTTCAGAGGTAGAATTCTTAGGACCTGAACCTGCCTTGGGTCTGCCTTCATCGGTGGTTAAGCCATCCATTGATACTTGGGTTTCTCGCGAACACGAGTGTCGGTGGCGTGGCTGTGCTGGGTGTAGACAGACCAAACGACTGCGTCCGGACATCTGCAAAAGGTCGGCGGCCTTCCTTCTGTCTCTCAGAAGAAGCGACTGTAGACTGCTTGTGGGTGTCCTTTCGGGCCACCAAGCTTTTGCCAAACACTTAAATGTTTTGGGCTTGAGCGTCTCCACTATCTGCCCTGCCTGTGGAGAGGATGACGATACAGCGGAGCACTTCCTCTGTAGCTGTCCTGCCTTTGCTCGCATGAGGTGGCGGATCTTTGGGGCTGACGTGGTGAGTGCCGAACATCTTAGCTCTTCATCACTGAAGCTCCTTCTCATCTTTCTTCGAAAGACGGGAAAACTAAGTACATAAATGTAAGGTGTCTGTTTGGCAGTACAATGGACTAGTAGTTGTGTCTGAGTGCTCCATCGGATAGTAACAACCTCCGAAAAAAAAAAGTGCAAAAAGTACAAGTAAAGTCCTCAAATTGAGCTTCCCAGAATGTTTTTGTTCACAAAGCGGTGCAAGATAGCCCCTGGGACCGATAACCTTTCCGGTTTTGGGAGCCATGCTAAATGAAGTCTCATCGCCATCGTAAAGTTAACTCCTTATGGCACTTCAAAAATGAATAATATACCACTTTACCACCGGGCCTATCGTCCTTAAAAGGGGTTTTTCGCTTGTCATCACGAACTATTTTTTGCACCACATCCAAGAGTTCGTTCGGCTTTCATACAAAAAAGGTATTGAGTGTGTAATCGGAAAAAATAAAAAAAAACGCAGTTGCCTTAAACCGAACGCAAGTGTTCGAGACGGAAACTTGATAAATTTTAGTTTCCTAAGTCCGAACGGTCAAAAAATAAACTTAAGTCTATTGTTTTAAATAATTTTTTTGTAAAATATGATAGAACTAATATTATCCTACACAAAACAAGTAAAAAAACTACTTACTAGACTTTTGACGAGACTTTATACACACTTTCCCGGAGCACTTCAACAGTTTCTTTTATTTACAAAACCACACGCGAGCGTATTCCTTCAAGGCACATCAGAAACTACCCTTTTTTGGCATTGAACTTTGATGGTATTAGTGAACTTTTACCTTAGGAACAATGCGTGTATGCAGAGGAATAATTTTGCATTTGTAGAAGTTTGAATTTTTGAAAAATAAACAGTTCCAACGACTTTTGACAAAAAGTGTTCGACTACTGGACGTGTTCGAAGTTAGGCGACCCTACCCTACCTATAATAATCTTAATATATATATAAAAACGTTCGTGCGTATGTATGACCATGCGTATGTATGATCACACCATATTATGTTTGTGTGGTGCTCCGGATGGTTTATGTTTATTTTAGACCCTATAGGGGGCGCTGGGGTCGCTTTTTTGAAAATTCTTATTTATGGAACGATTTGGCTCAAAGTCAAGAAAGAAAGTTTTTGCCAAAATTTGGACCCTATAGGTGGCGCTGGGAGATTTTTACGACAAGTTAGATTTCCCTGCATTTCAATTTTGTATCAACAAACATTAAATTTAATTGTAATAATATAGTTGGCGTTGGTTTTCTTTACTTTTTTGAATTTGACATTTCAGTAATTCATATTGCATTTAGTTGTACAATTGTTCGGCGAAAACTAAAAATTAGTTTTTAATCAATTTTAAATAGGTAAATAACATTTCCATTCGATTTCCGCCACAAATAACATAACCAAGGAAAATGTTCTTACTGGGTTAAATTTTATGATTCTTCTTTTGTTTTGTTCGTATTGGTGTATTTCAGGCTTAGGCAGTCTTAAAAGATAAAATTTTGGACCCGATAGCTGGCGTTGATCTCCGAAACTGCTCAACCGATTTCAATGAAATTTTGTGGATGTATATTCTTCGTTCCCATTTGAAGGATAGGATATAAAGGGTGTCCGCGAAACAATTTTCGAATTTAAAATTAAATAATAACAGATTCACAGGTTTTTATATAATCGTTTTTATTTTAAAATAAAACATACAAATGCGGATTTATGTTTTGAAAATAATTGAAGTTAAATGTTTACCACGGAGACGAACACACTCATTTAAACGAAACACCATATTTGTGAAAACTTTTTTGCAAGTTTCTTGCGAAATTCCTCTGATTTCGTTGCGAATATTTCTTTTCAGTTGCAATAAATTTCGCGGTTTGTTAACGTAGACTTTAGATTTAAGAAATCCCCATAAAAAAAAGTCCGCAGGTGTGAAGTCTGGCGATCTGGGGGGCCATGGGATATCACCATAACGACTTATGACTTTTTCGGGGAAAATGCGCCTTACAATGTTCATTGATGCTCGCGAAGTGTGTGGTGTAGCACCATCCTGTTGAAACCATGTCGATCCGTTTACCCATTCATTGTTCTCCAACTCAGGTTCCAAAAAGTTTTCCAACATAGACGAATAGGTTTGGGAATTGACGGTTATTGTTTGGTGTCTATCGTCTTCAAAAAAATAAGGCCCGATAATTCCTTTTGCACTTATTCCGCACCAAACGGTCACTTTTTCTGAGTGCAGCTGCTTTTCATGCAATTCTTCTGGATTCTCGGTGGCCCAATATCGACAATTTTGTTTATTTACCGACCCGTCCAGTAAAAAATGTGCTTCATCCGAAAAGATTATGTTTTCATAACCCCGAGGACGAGGAAATCTGCCGAGCATGGTTCTAGCGTATGTCAACCGCAATCCATAGTCACTTTGTTTAATTTTTTGAGTGATTGTAGGCGCAGTAGCTTAGTGGTTAGTGTGTTGGGCTGCTATGCGAGGGGTTGAGGTTCGAATCCCGCAAAAAACCCAAATTCCGACTTAGGGTTTTTTTCACTGCGCCACCTCTCGCGAACGTCTGACAAACATCCGAGAGTATAAATGTCTGGAAAAAGCTTCTCAAATAGCCGTTTGGAGTCGGCAAAAAATTGTAGATCCCTTCCATTCGTTCCAAAAATGAAAAACTCACACAAAACGAATGGTTGTGAGAAGCTAGGCCTAGGGTCCCTCCGGGCCTGTCGCGCCAACTATTTATTTTTTTTTTTTTTTTTTGATTTGAATTTTGTAAGGATGAAATTCCAAATCTTCCTTAATAATTTTGTGCACAGTCGTTTTTTTCAAATTCAGTGCTGCAGAACGTTTTCTTAGTGAAAGACGTGGATTTGCAATAACATCACGACAAACTGCTTCAATTGTTTCGTCAGTTCTCACAGTTCGCGATACACCTGGCCCGTGTCCCACTACAGGTCCTTGTTCACGAAAACTTCGCACCCACTTGCCAATAAGTTGCATACTAGGACAATCCCGTATACGCCGAATATTGAAATGTCTTGCGAATATCCTGCGCGCCGCCACGGGAGAATCGTTATTTTTAAAATATGCCTCTACAGCAAACGCACGATGCTCCGCCGACCAACGATCCATGGCTACTAAAATCCGCACGACGCGTAAGTGTAATGAATACGCCTCCCCCCTCCGCCGATACCCCGCTCGCCGTTTATTCAAATTCAAAGTCGAAAATTCTTTGGCGGACACCCTTTATATACTACTGTTTCGGACCCTATAGATGGTACTTTGCAAAAAATAAGCGGGATAGGAGAACGGGTTGTGGAAGCATTAAAATTACAGGGTGGCGCAAAAGTAATCCTCCTATCAGAAAATGCTATAAATTTTGCGATGGCCCCTTATGTAAGTTCTGTTTTGACATTTGTGTAGTAAACACATGCGAAATACACGTTAATAAACAATGTTACGCTACACTGCTCCAGATCCACAATCCACAAGAAAAATCAAAGTTTTTCTTTTTTTTTTTTAAATTACAGCCAAAAAAACATCGGAAGGTTATTTTTGCGCCACCCTGTATTAATGGACATTGTCCAAATAAAGGACTTTGTGAAACGTGAGCAGGACTTAATACGGAGGGTATGAGCAAAGGCGGGTGGATACAGCTACATATAAAAAAGACTGACGTCCGTATGTTCGCACTCATAAATCGGGAACCAATCCTTCAATCCTTGGTTTAAATTCGCATGGGCCCAAGGAAGGACATATGCTACTTTTTGTCGTGAAAACAAAACTTTATGGGGATTAGTTGAATTTTTGAATTCTTTGGATGTTCCGGGCTTACATCTATAGAATTGAAAGTCGGCTCATTTATAATTTTTATGCGCAACCTCAATGCACCGAGACTTTGTAATAGATCGTATTTGTCAAAAGCTATAATTGGGATCAATAAAATTAATTTCAGGTGGAAGGGAAAATTATTTTAGTCAAAAAATTAATTTTGGGCGGGACAAAGTTCGCCGGGCACGCTAGTATATAACTACAGTAGTGTCCGCGTATAACGAACTCGAAGGGACCGACCAAATTGGTTCGTTATAACCGAAGTTCGTTATAAGTGATGTACATATTTCAGTATAAAAGAAGCATTATATTTTTGTTGATTTTTTTATTTAAAAAAAAACCCCACCCCAACCCCACTGACTGTAAAAAAGATCTCGCTGACATTTGTGTGACAATTGTTTTTTTTTTTTTAATTTTTATTTTTATATTTATTTGTTTAGCCTTTGACACTCCCGGGAAGAATACGAATCTAGTGACACCTTACTCTTTAAAATTGGTCAAGCCGTTTAGGCTAAAGGGCGTCACGTAGGAACGTACATAGGATACGCGCGAAACACATAACCCTCTCTGTGTACAGTCGGGTAAAAAGTCATGAATTTTAGATTGTTTTGTTTGAGATTTCAATTCGCTTAAAAACAATTCGATGTCAGCAAGTCCATATATCGCTTTGTTTTACGCCTTGTTCTAAACGCTTTATTAAGTCGTATTTGTCTTTTAATGTGAAACATTTTCTTTTATTTGTTTCTAAATCTCCTATTTTACTTAAATGATTTTTAAGCGCGTCACTTCACTCAACCTTTCGTTTGTAAACATAAGGTTACTCGGGGAAGTACCGAACAAATTATATTGAAGGATAAAATGTTGACGTTTGAGAATGTTGGTTCGTACGCAGCTATACAGTTCTCGGGGAAGTCCCGAAAAGTTGGGACAATCTGGATGACAATGTAAAGCGACAGATTTTTGGTTCGTTATAACCGGACATTTTCTTAATTTCACGCGCAGAATGGGTTCGTTATATGCGAAAGTTCGCTTTAGGCGGGTTCGCTTTAAACGGTTACTACGTACTCGTATATAAAACTAAGTTCATATTTTGTGTGTTTACGTTTAATTCACGTAATTTTCAATCAACTTACTTGGTTTTTCTTTTAAACTATTCAGAAAAACAATGAGAAGGACATAGGCTACTTTTTGTCGCGAAAAAAAAACTTTGAGGAGATAAAAAAGGTTATGAAAGTTTTTATTGGAAAATGTACGTTGGAAAAAAACTGGATAGAAATCGAGTGAAACTTAAAATTAAAAAAAAAAATAATATAAATCTTACTAGGTATATTCTATATAGGTATATACCATATGTGTGTATCCTAGCTCAGGGAAATTAGTGGAAAGAAAAGAAAACAGACCGTCACAAATAATACGCGTCAGAATAAACAAAAACACAAGAAATTATAGTGGAAAAATGTTATAAAAAAAAAAAACACTTTTATTTATTCCTTCTCAATAGCCTGCTATAAGACTGATTTTCGTCATAGAATTGTTAGAATCTCCTCGATTATTGTAAAAGTATAGATACCTACCTAGTTTTCCTAAATTTTCTTTTGTGCTTGTTTTGGGCAACCTTTTACTTTTAACTTTTTAGCTTTGCAAAAAGAAAGACAGCATTCTACAACAAATTCGCATCTCCTTCAGAGCAGATTAACATGAGTGGTACCTAAACCGCCACACTCTAGTCGAACAACAACTTGAAACGGTGTCTCAAATATCAAATCAATGCCACAGAAGTGGCAGCGAACAACTTTGCACAGAACGGAGATCAATAGCACAGCATCGATCATAAACAGCAGGCGGACTGAAGAGCACGCAAATGGCAAAGGCAATACAGGCAATAGGAATGGTGACGACGAGAAAAGAAAATATTTTAAAGAAGAAGAAATATGACGTAGACACATGGCTTGGTGGAGAAAAAATAAGAAAACCAAACGGCACACCAGCACCACACATATGGAACTGCGCTGCAATCGGAATTGGATTATAATTACAAACAAATACGAGAACGTTTTCATAAATAGTAGGTATACACTATACAACCAATTGCGGAATTGCCTCTTGTGCACATATGTACGAGATCAATGACGATAGAAACTACATAGACACCTTGTTAGATAGAAAAAATAGCCGTACATTAGACGACATGATTACAATAGTACAGGAATAAGCATAACAACAACAGCAACAACAGCAGCAGCAACATCAATTATGGCACATAAACGATTGTGCAAAAGAAGAAAAATCTCGAAAGTATCTTTTACACCTCGCGTCTTCGTTTTCTGTTCCTCTTTAGGTGTATGCTAGCTAGCTAGGTTAGGTTTTCTATCTCAGCTTTTTGTATTATAATTTTCTTTTACAAAATCACCCAGTAGATAGGCACCGCAACCAAACGAAGAAGCAAGAGAAAAAATGCAATTAAACAAATACATGTACTTGAAGTTTGAGATTTAGAAAACGAAAAATAATTCGCAGCAATCGCGCACAGAAATGAGAAATACTTTGCGATTATGGGAACAAGAAAGCCCAAACGAGACAGACGCAACGAGCGTCAAAGAGAGAGAGCGCAACAAAAGATAGTGAGTGTACAAGCAGCAGCTAAGTAAGCACAGTGCGAACAAAAAGCAACGAGAAATATAAAAAAAAAGGTTCGTTAACCTCATTCTGCTATTAAATCTATAATGTTATTTGCTATTTGTTTTTACCTTTATTCTTCAGCATTTCTGTACACATTTTGTTGTAGTTATTGCAGATGTGTAACGTACACTACCCAGACCCACAAATCCGTGCAAGAGGCGATGAGATTATGTTTTGTCCACCGAGAGCGACAACCAACTCTATACCTAATGACATTTCTACATTTCTGCTTCTTCCATACCGATTATTTTTTCTAACTCATCATTTGTTCGGCATTAGGATATTATATCGTCTTGACACGAATAATATGAATGACTGGTGAGTTGCGCTTGCTATACACAATGTATATCTGTACGCCTAGCCTATCTGCCTATGCCATGTATATAGCAACAACACTGTAGTTTATATTTTATATGGGCTCCACTCCAATATCTCTCTATACCTGCTACTATATGAGAGAGTGCAAGGGTTAAGCAAAGTACAACAGCCAGAATCATCATGTGTTATGTGTATGGGTTAGGTTTTTAATTTCTTCTTCAATTTTGCTGTTGTTGTTGTTGTCGTACGTCGTCGTCGTCGCAACAATGAGGTGTCGTGTTGACTAAATACACACAAATACCTACATACTTATTTTCTTAATATAATCTTCTGATAGTATTTGTTGCACAAAAAGTGGAGAAAGCTCCCACAATTAAGAAAACAAAAAACACAATCAATGTAAGTCTGATAATGGGGCGAAAAATAATAAGTAAACTACAATAATTACCCATGCTATGAACATATAGTTAAATGCATACATTTTATGAACTTAGATTTATTTAACTTACAACATAATAATTTTCAGAATTATTTATGAATATATGCACTCAATCTTTCAATCTACCGTCCTACACAAGAAAAAAACTGCGTCAAGTTATACCTACCTACTAACAATTTTCCATTTTAATACTCGAGTTTGGAATTAAAGAGGGTAATAACCTAATTCACGCCTACAAAAAGTGTTACCATTAAAATTTAATCAGGGCACTCATTCCGTAACTTTTCAGACGATTATCGTCGAAACGATAGAACCCAAAACTAGCAACTGAGTGCTAAAATTACAAGTTCGAGAGGTTAATCCAGTTCATTTCCCACAAATGTAATGAAAGCTGACGATATTCAAAAAAATTCGAGCAGATTATAACTTCTAATGGTGATAAAAGTTTCCAAAACGATATCGTACAGACGATCATTGATATACGGAATCTGCCCCCAGGGTTAACAACAACTGTCATTTTGAATACCGTAATTTACCATATTCCTGTGCTAAGCAAACAATGGGAACATTGACGAATAAAGCTATCTGAAGTCGAATAGATTGGTGTGGATAAGATGTATAACCTGTACGCAAAAACTAGATTTGTCGGGAACGTCACTTTTCCTAAGTCAACCACATATGCGAACTGTCAACTTATTACTCAGTCACGAGACTGGATTCGTCGGCTACCCCTCCGTAAAAGTCAACTGAAACAGCTGCTCATATGACCGATTTCAGCCAATCAAAACTGATATACCTACCTACATCTAATCAGACAGCTGTCAGACCTACTAAACTAGATATTTGAACGTGCCCAATGTACCTAGGTAGGTATACATCTACCGGAAACAGTTTATCTGTCTAGTAAATGCATGCATATATCTACATTTCAGATTTTATGAATTTATACCCTTAAGGCCCGTTTGCTGATACTGCTCATAGCGATTTAAGTTCCACTTAAACTACTAAGTACTACTTATTGGTTTGCACCAAAATCAAAGTTTGTCATAAATGAGACTAAGTGCAACTTATTTTATGGGGAAGAAATAGTAGGCCATAAAGCGTTTAAGTTGTGCTTAGGCAATTTTAAAGGTTATGGTACGTATAGAATGACATTGGAGTGAATTGTAGCGCAAACAAAAACAGTTCAAATTCATCAGAACACTGCATGCCTCCGCAGGTTGAATAGATTTCGTCTTGATTTGTTTTAACAGTTCAGTTTTTATTTCAATGTCTAATTCCAAGGACGTTTTTCTCAATTCATGTTCAATTGAATTAGTATACTTCTTTTGAATTGCTTCTTCTTTTTGTGTATGGTATTGAAGCTTAGCAAGTTAAATTTTTATTGTTGACAGCTGTGAATATTGCTCACTTATTTTGCTGCTGGGCAACGTTGAAGCAACTGGTCTACGTCTACCAGACCATTTACTTTGGTTTTTTTGGTCCAGGTTCGAACCGTAGGTGGTAAATTGTTTTTTAAATCCTTTTGACATTGGAACATCTATGTTAGGATAAATATTGACATCAGCACATAGATCATCTTCATCGGCATCTTCTGATCTACTATCATCAATAACTTGCCTAGTCTTGAGTTTTGAATGCACCGGCTGTTTTAATTGACTTGGTTTGTACTTTGATCAATCTGATGCTGTTGTTTCATTACGTTTTTCTTCATTCTAAAAATAAAAATTAATGTTATTGAAATAAGGTATATAAATCAAATTTTCTCGCATTTATTTTACTTCTTTTCTACTGCTACATGGTTGGTCTTCTGCGACAAGGAACAACTCATCCACTCCGTCACCATCAGGAATATTGTCGAAGCCTTCTATAGTCTTCGGATTCATAATTGACAATGCGAGGTCAAAATTGGGATCGGTCACTTGTTGCGCTTTGCCACCTCCAGTCTGAATCACAGATAATTTTTCGTCTGCAGCCATCTTCCTAATTTCTTTTTTGTACGCTTGGTAGAATTTCTTTAGCGCTTCAATACTCCTGTGGCATCCAGACGCCAATTGGGAATTAAAACTAGCGGTAATTCTTTCCCAAGCCGCTTCCTTTTCCTTCCATGTGACTCCGTCTGTCTTTTTGTTCTCAATTATTGATTTTTCTTCATAAGCGCATTGAAGAAGCGTCCTTTTCTCGTTCCAGGAAAAGTTTGGATTCCTCACTCTTTTTGATTTTATTTTGTCTGCCATTACTGAACTGAAACTTTATATATTTTATATTTATTTCACTTTTGCGCACTTGAAATGACACTCATTTGAAGTTTATTTGACATTTAGCAATACAGCAAAGTTGGCTGCGTTTCGAATAACTTTTATCTTAGCAAAGTGCAACTTAAATATTTTCTGACGACTGAAAATATATTAAGTTGTACTTAGAACTTAAGGTAAACTTAGTTATGACACAGATCTAAGAACAGTATCAGCAAACGGGCCTAAAACTTCTACCTCATCACATTATTTAAAAAAAAAAAGGTGGTCAAGTGCCTATTGAATAAGTGACTCATTCGCGATAATCGAAGTAATGTAAATGCTTAACAAATTCAGAAATCTCGCATCACCTAAGGCCACTCCTAGGTTAATCATGTGACCCGTCGTTTAAGACGTTTCTAGTACAGACACATGTCTAAGAATTCAGTTGACATTTTTTTTTTTTTTGCAATAATCTGCTACTTAAAAATTCATCGCAAATTCTATAAACATCTCAGTAAATAAATCTATTCTTGTCATACCTACACAAAAGTTTCTTTAAGTAAAGTTTCTAAGACCCGTTTGCTGGTACTGCACATAGCGATTTAAGTTCTACTTAAATTCCTTATGGGCTACTTTTTCCATGTCATAAACTGTCACATAAGATTTTAAGTGGAACTTAAATCGCTATGAGTAGTATCAGCAAACGGGCCTAAGTTGCGTTTTATACAGGGTGTCCACCGAGAAGGTATACTACGTTGTTATGCCGCCATTTTGGTAAACATTAGTCTTGACAGTTCATATTTGGCGGTCGTGAAGTAGACACGTGGCAAATTTATTATGGAAAAATATTCGATAAACCAACGTGTTTTAATTGTTAAAACATTTTATCAAAATCAATCTTCGATTACTGTGACGATGAGAAAGTTACGTGAAATTTTTGGGAATGCCAACAAAACGCACTATTTATCGTGTAGTGAATGATTTCGAAGAAAGAGGGTCTTTAGGCAATAGGCCCAAGCATGGACCATGACGTACTGCAAGATCGGCTGAAAACATTACTGCTGCTCAAGGAAGTGTTCAAAACAATCCATCAGCTTCAATTAAAGGTAACTGTGAATGGGGAGCGATATCGCTATATGATTGAAAACTTCTTAACGCCGCAACTTCATGCTTTGGGCTTGATTAACATATGGTATCAACGAGACGGTGCCACATCGCATACAGCCAGGATTACAATGGAATTACTGCGAGACCTCTTTCCACAACAAGTTATTTCAAGAAATGGTGATGTTGATTGGCCTCCAAGGTCGCCTGACTTGACTGCTCCGGACTTCTTTTTGTGGGGATATCTGAAAAGCAAGGTTTATGCAAACAAACCAGAAACACATGAGCAACTCAAACAAAATATTCGTGATGAAATTAATGAAATACGGCGTGAAATGTGTGAGAATGTAATGAAAAATGTGCTCAAAAGGGCTCGCATTTATGAGACTAACAGAGGCAGACATTTACCTGATATTGTATTCCATACATAATTGCCGACAATAAATAAAACATTTATCAATATAAAATTATAAACAAACAAAGTATACCTTCCCGGCGGACACCCTGTAGTTAAATCGCTAGATGAGTAGGGTGATGGCACCAGTAGTCGGCCCCTAACTTTTTTTTTGAGTTTGATTGGTCCTTAAAAATCCATTCTTCAAGTATATAATCAAGTATTTGGTTCTTCTGAATGTTTGAAGTCTTGAGAATCGAAAATACTAAGCTTATTAAGTGTATGAGCTACCTAATGCAAACTATTTAGAAAATAAGTGAAAAGGGTATGATTTGCCAGTAGTCAGCCCCCTCAGCTCCAGTAGTCGGCCACGCAAGTATCCAGTAGTCAGCCCCTATTTAATTTACACATTTTCATAAAAAGGGGGGGCTGACAACTGGAGAACGTTTAAAAGAACCGTGTCCTGTATAGTCAGCCCCTATTTCTCTAGTAAATGTACAGGGGGGCTGACTACTGGAAAACAAAGAAAATTGATCGAAATTTTGGTGCGAATCAAGACAGATTGAAGTTTCCATTCATTTTGCATAATCAGTTATTGTAAAAAAAAAAAACGAAGTCTCCAGTAGTCAGCCGGGGGGGCTGAGTCTGGGATAATCATAAAAATAATGTGTCATAAGGTCGGCCCCCCTTTTAAGTTAAGAAATAGTTAAAATAAACTGTCAATAACGTAACAATAATCACAAAATGCAAATACCTTAAATGGACTAGTATTTGTATCACTTTTCGAAAACCACTTCCACTATTTATTTTTTTTGGAATACCTACCACTCGTTTTCTGCGTTTATAAAAACTGTACCCAAGTATATATTTTTTACGAGCGAAGCAGCACCATGATTGTTGCAAGTTTTTGGACGCAGATAGAAGAAATGTTAGCCAAGGGAATAATATTTTTTGCTTGAAATAAAGACCAAAGGATTAACTATTGCGCTGCATTTTGTATTCCAGAGGCTGACTACTGGAGGGGGCTGACCTTAGGGGCCATCACCCTATAGGTACATGTTGAACTTAAGATTGAAAACAAATTTAAATTATCACCATCAACGCTTTAGCTCCACAAAATTTGTATACGCACTAGGTAAAATTATTTGCTAGATTGCAAAAGGGAGAAAACAAAAACAAGCTGGCAATAAGTTTTAGGCTATCTACCTTCCTATACTCTATCCAAGAAAAATTGTCAGTACAGGGAAGATAGGATGTTTGTCTCTCAGTCTGGTTGCAATGACTTACATAAATCGGTCCCTTTTTAAAGCTATCACAGGGTTGCCGTAGTGTGTATGATAATTCGCCATAACTCAGAGAGCAATACTATTAGGGTTACCATCTTCCAATTTAAAATAAAAATATTGCTGAACGAAATAAATTCCGTTTATCTTTTTAGTTTTCCTTTACTAATATTTGCTTCCTTTAAAGGGTATCCCCAGTAGGCCTAATCGCTTTAGTTTGTTTTCCAACAAAGAATACACATTTCGTAAATCAAAATGAAAGAAAATAAAGGCAGGTACACAAACAGGCAATTAGAATACAAAATTATATAACCACGACGCAATGTCATATACCTAAACAGATGGTAAAAGGACTGCACTTGTGCAGCTCTAGTACATACGTTTTTTAATATAGACATAAATATACCTAGATTACATATTTGTTAAAAAATTAGTACCCGTCAACGCAGAACTTCGCGGAAACAGTAGCAAAAAAAGGATCATAAAATCCTTTCATGGCATTTGCTTTACTGGAGAGGAGTGACCCGATGTGGTAAAACCCAACCACCGAAAATAAACAGTATAGGTTTACCTGCTTCATCATTTTGATATTTCAGTGATAAAAATATGCTCTACAAAGTGAAATATGAATTTATACCTACCAAAACATGCAGAAATATGCCCTAACGAATAAGTCTCAAAATTTATACTCAGTTTTCTATATTAAAATATTTAATCAAATTTTATCCCAAAAAGTACCATGCTTTTGCATGAATCCGTTTGAGTTGTCCTAGTAATCACTATTAATCTATCGCAATATCTCTACAACGCACATATGATCACTTGTTGCGTTAATGAAATGAATGCATTAAAACACCTCATCAATAAAACTTATTTCTAAAAGACAACATTAACAAATATGTTTTAACTGAATATTATTGGATCTTTCAGAAATACAAACAAATTAAAACCGAATGGCAGCACCCCACATAATATGCCGCTCTCAAAAGCTCCAAAAAGCACCAAGACCGAAAGTTCTTTGACAAAATTCAAAGAAAAACCCTTAATGATATGCTTTCATTGACATATGGTAACACTCTTCTGATGTGCTTCAGTCACACATACTGCTTATTTTGGTTGATGATAATAGCAAGCGAACACAACAAGACGATCGTGCTCATTCTGCCTGCGGCTGTGTGGCAGACTGGTTATGGTGGGTTATATGCGAATTTCAGGAGAATTACAACAACAAATTCTTTGAAATGCCAGTGGTTTCGTTTTTATTTCAGTGGCAAATCTTGTGTTTGAGTGCCGTGAGAGTAGCTACAGGTACTACTGGTAGAAAAAAAGCTCCTCCATAAGGCCGGTACTGACAATTTTTCTTGGACAGAGTATAGGTAGGTACCTACATTATAATTAATTTGTATGCACTGCACATACCTATACCTGTTCATAGTTATTAGATCAGACTTAAGAAGAAACCACCTACCAGAATAAACAAAACAAAAGTCGTCGAGAAAGGTGTCAAATCAAGAATGATGTCTTTCTTAAATAAAACTTGCTTTTTCAGTGATTCCCAGTTTGGCTTCCGTAGTGGCAAAGATGCTTTTTTAAAGTTGTGTTCTGAAATATATAGTTATATATATATTTTATAGAAGAAATCTGCTTCTCTTTTCATCGCAATTACTAAAGCTTTTGACATGGTGGATCATAATATTTTGCTAAAAAAATATGTATAATGCTGCTTTTAGAGGTTTTATCTACGACTGGTTTACTTCTTATTTACAAAATCGTAGTCAGAAGGTTAGGATTTGCAATTGTTTGAGTGGAGAAACTATTATAAACATAGGTGTTTCACAGGGCTCTGTTTTGGGTCCTATTCTGTTTTAATTTTTGTAAACTCGCTTTTCACTCAACGTTTCATTGGAAAACTCACAGGTTTTGCCGATGATACCTACTGCTTTGTCATATTATGGTAAATGCTATTTTAGCTTACATTTAGATGTAAACTAGGTATGATCTTGATTTATTGCGGATATGGTTTAAATTTCATAAATTGGTAATTAGTAATAAAACTAAGTTTATGATCTTTAATTAAATGGGTAGAATCTATGACAATATGCCCCTTCAATACCATTCGCCCAATGGCAATAGATTCCGTTTAGTTAATCCTTTTATTATTTATCATTATTTACCCTCTTTTGATTCACTCACAAGTTGCACCTCCGACTGCTTTGAAATTGACCGCGTAGACAACTTTAAGTATTTAGGTATGACGTTGGGTCTTAAGCTCAGTTGGACGGAACATAGGTACAATGTCTTTAAAGAAATATATCAGATTTTTATTATATATTTTTATATAGTATTGTTAGGCAGATTTATCTTCTTAGTCAATACAGCAGTTTGCCTGTTTTAAAACTAGTCTATAACGGTCTACTTAAATCCGAACCTAACATGCCGTTCGTATGTATTAGTAAAGTTAAGCGTCGAACTCCCAGCTTTGAGTTGTTTTAAAGCCTTGGATTTCTTCCTTTAAGGCATTTATACTTTTACAAGTTGGTATACATTTTTTTTTTAATTCCGGGTGTAATTCTTCAAGGGTTTTTATGAACGCATCAATTTACGTGTCAACGCCAGAAATCTCGTCCATACCCATAATCAATAGATCTCATTTTTCTTGCTTTACTGCACCCCGTCTGTTTAATAAATTGCCTGAAATCTTAAGATGTGAGCGAATTGAATCCGTTTTTCTTAAAAACGTTAAATGTTGGCTATTTGGTGATTGGTAACCTACTTAATCCATAAGTATGCTTTCTACTTTTTATCTATTTTACCCTCTTTTCTATTAAAAAAAAGTAAAAATAAAATTGTATTTCGTGTTTTATAGTTGATATCTTTGAATTGACTTACTTCTTAATTTTATCGCATCCCCATCGATAAATTTTCTAATTTATTTGTTTAATACGAATCGTGCAGACGCCTCTTGTCAGTATCTGACAACGGAATGTACTTAACTATTTCACTTTGAAGCTTTAGCCGTATTCTTTAAAATGTTTGAATTAAGTATACCTACCTTTATATGTATATTAGCTTTGAGATGAAATAAAGTTTATAGGTATATAAAAAAAAAATCCTTACCTTGACCTCAAACATAGAGACTTCTCTCCATAACTTGGACAGACAACAGAAAGTACCTACCAGCCAAGCTATATGTGTAAATGCCTTGCAGCGTACCTAACTTTGACAGAAGTATCAATGCATGATGTTTTTTGACGCGACATGTTAGACGATTTCCGTAAATCTATATATATAAAAATGAACCCCTATTTCCCTTGGTCCCAGCATCACGCACAAACGGCTGGACCGATTTCGTTAATTCTTTTTTTGTTGTGTTTGTTATTGTCAGGAGAACAATGTTATGAAAGAAAAAATTAAGAAAATTGCGCGGAAAATTAGAAAATTAAAGTTTGAATGGGGAAATACCTACACTTTGAAAAAAAATTAACTGGATAGAAATCAAGTAGTGACACTTCAAATAAAAAAAAAAAAATATTTTGAATTTTAAAAGCAATTGTTGTTGTCAATTATTTTAATTATTTTCCAAGCAAATTGTTGTTGTCAACAATTTTGAAGTTTTTTTTTTTTTTTAAATATAGGTAGATATACCTACCCAAAAAGTTTGTTCTAATAAATTATGTTTACTATGTTACATCAAGTAACTTTTTGAAATGAAGTAGATAGGTACTTTGATTATACAAAGATGATATTATGGCCGACGATATTTTGCATCGAGTTCGCACTGTGACATCGGATAATGAACTGGAGATGTGAGATGAAATGCGCAACAAAGCTTTGATTTGACGCATTTAATCGAGAATTGGAGCGAGAAATGGACTTCGAACGAATCGCATTGAGTCAAGCTGTTCGAACAAATGTGCCAATGTTGAATCTATATATATAAAAATGAATCCCTATTTCCCTTGGTCACGGCATCACGCGTAAAATAAATAAAATTTTTATAATTATATATTTTTATTATATATAATATTCTAAATTTTTTATTGCTGTGTTTGTTATTGTCAGGAGAAAAATCTTATGAAAGAAAAAATTAAGAAAATTGCGCGGAAAATTAGAAAATTTAAGAATACTCAACCAACATATTAAATTATATCTAATGTACCTAACCATAGCGCTTTTACAATTCAAACTTTTTTGATGATGTAACCTTATGGCGTTGGCATAACATTGACAGATTGCGTGCTGCAAATATCGTCAACGAGGATGTAAACAAAATAAATATCGTTTAAAACAGATGCTTCGGTCGGAGTTATTATATTGATAAAATACATAGAAAATAATTAATTTATTATTTTTAACAAAAACTGAATTTCTTAGTGCACATCGTCGGAAAATCCTCAACATGTGGCGTTGTAGGCGTATGTCGTTATTCAGGTCAATTAAATTTTCTTTAATAATAATCCTCTTAATTCATACCTATAATTCTTTCGGGATGAAACTCGATGATGATGATATAACTCGATAACCACTGGGTAAATTTTTATGATTCTTCTTTTGTTTTGTTCGTATTGTTGTATTTCAGGTTAAAGCAAACTTAAAAGATAGGATTTTTGACCCGCTTTATGGCGTTGTAATCGATCTCCGAAACCACTCACCCGATTTCAATGAAATTTTATAGATTTATATTCTTCGTTCCCGCTTGAAGGATAGGATACTTTTGGACCTGATAGGTGGCGGAAAATTCAAAGGCAAACATTCTTATTCCGCAGATTTCGCTTATTAAGAACGATTTACCATTCGTGCGACTTCAATTTCCCGTGCGTCTCGCTTTCGCTATGACAAATAATTTATTGCAAGGATAATCGATGGATGTTTGTCAATTTAGTGAAAAAGTGGAAGGTTGGACGACACGTCAAAATCATTGCGGTTTGATTGAAAAAAATCAACATTGCTATTCATCATTTATTTCTATTGCATTTAATATAACTTTTGAATAAAGAATTTTAATTGGTCGAATAACATAAATTAGCAAGTGCTTGGTGCATGCTCGGAATTTATTAACAAATTAACAAATTTGGGCGAAACGAGGTTTGCCGGGTCAGCTAGTCTCTTAATAAATCTCTTAATAAATCTTTAATTCCCTAATCTTGCATTTGTTTTACACAATTGTTTATGATACTGAGGCCGGTTTCTGACACTATTCATTCAAGTTCCACTCAAAATCGTAAGTGACAGTTTATGACATAAAAAAAGTAGCCCATAAGGTTTTTAAGTAGAACTTAAATCGGAATAAGTAGTATCATAAAACGGGTCCAAGAAGAACTTAAATCGCTATGAGTAGTATTAGCAAACGGCCCTGAGTGATGAACTTGTTAAGGCTGGTTGTTCGCAGACAGTATACCTATTTTAATAGTAGAGTGCCAAATGTCACCCGTATCCAACTGCAGGTGCAGTTTTAACTTTTTATTTGAGGTTAGCATACCTATAGAAATGACACCTTCAATTAGAATCTAGGGTAAAGGCACTAGTATCCGGACAGTTAACGTATTTGGTAACTTTGATTTCCAACAGTTCGGTCAATTTTAAAGCTACCGCAAAAAAATAAAATGTTTGTAGAAGTGGCGATATTTATTAATAATAATACATAAACATTTTTTTCGAATGTTACGTTCTGAATATTTATAAAAAATAAATTCAAAAAAGTTCGATTTGCACTAGTATCCGGACAGCAGAATTTAGTTTCCGGACACTTTTTTTTTAGTATCCGGACAGGAAAGTTTATATGAAGTTTAAGTCGTTTTTTGCCTTTATTTAATTAAAAAAAATATTTTTTTATAAAATATAGGTACTTTAACTATAAATATATGTACCCAAATTAACATGATAACTTCTAAAACGATATTGGTATCAACTCCAACATTTCTTAATTGTTCTGACAATGCCTCAATCACATCGACAGCAATCTTTAATTTTGATGTTTTAGTCGATTGTTCTTCATCGAATAATTCTGGAGTTTGAGTTTGAGCTATTCTTAATCTCTCCACATTGTTTTTAGCGCATTTCGTATAATAAATAGCTTATGGGTCAAAGGAATACAAGCCACATCTTTTAAATGCATTTTGTATGGTAGCAACTGTATCTTTTTTTTTGACAATAGCATCATTCAAAAGGGGACAGAAGTTTCTCTTTGTTTAAAGCCCGTCTCAAATTTTTGGATTCCCATTCACGATTGTTTTTTTTTTTTTTCAATTGGACTTCAAAGGCTTAAAAACACTAACGTCAGCTAGTTGCATGATGTGGGTAGTATTCGGTGGCAACGCATATAAACAATTATTTGGTTGTTGGTAAACTCGTTGAGTTCACAGGGTTAGATGCGACTTGTGCCCATCTACGAACAATATTACAGGTCGTTCCACGTTTTTAATCAGCAAAAACCATGGTTTTGGCATGCTGTCAACAATGTCTTTTGGAGGACGCAAGTATGGAAACAGTTAGGTTAGGGGCTAGGTTTATGGGTGGATACAGCAGAGCCCTACCGCACCCCACTTAAGTCCAAGTGGACCCATTGTGGTGGCCTTGAAGGGGGTTAGCCGATATTGTTGGCGGTAATGAGTGTTACTTCACACTTACTCGACCTTGTCCAGCCATCCCGATGTCCTCAGAAACCTGTTAAGATCAGATAGTGAGACATGAGAAAGTTCATGTACGTCATGGAAGTAATAGTTCCAAGTGACAGAGACTCGGGCAATGACAAAGGAAGTGAGGTGTGTCCTCGTGTACTTCCTCGTCTCCGCAGCCACTGCATATATCGCCATTCTTGAGTGTCAATTTCATTGTGTGGTTTCTTAGGAAGTTGTAACCTGTTAATCAGGATCAAACCGCATAAGCTTGCTAGTCCGACTAGGATTATATTCCGGCCATAGCTTCCGTGTTATTTCCCAAGTGGTTAAATCTTTCCACCTGTTATTGGCTTTCATTCGGATCTTATTTTTCAATCTCTCTCTGAGATTGCAAAGTGGTGGTTTGATGGACTTAATCGCCCGATCTTGATCCATAGCAGAACCATTTCTTGTTAGTTCATCGGCCATCTCATTGCCGGTTTTCTCCCTGTGTCCAGGGATACAGCAGATGCGAATGGTGTACTGCGAGCAGAGAACCTTAAGCTCTTCACGGCAGCGGCGAACTAGCTTCGATTTTATTTCAATAGCAGACACTGCTTTGATAGCCGCCTGGCTGTCAATGAATATGGTAATATCTGTATTTGGTATTGCTAAATGGAAACAGTAATATGGGTTCAAAAAAAGTTCCGTCTGCTGAAAAAACAATTAGCACCGTTAACGTCTCTTTTACATTTCTAGCAGCAATTTGGTATATGTTTTTGTAATCTTTTGGAGCTATAACCATGCCAGTTTTTGGACAGATGCTTTCGTTACTACCTATTTAATTTTAATTCGTTTAGGCTCATTTATGATTTGCTCCAGACCAATGCTTTTCAAATATTCAATTAGTTCCCTAACATTTTAATATGGGTTCTGGGTGACTGCTGCCCTAACCTTGCTGATGTTTAACAGATCGTTGTAAAGATCGGCACACCACTGAGCAATCCGTTCTTATCCCATTTTCGTAGCTTTTTCACCAATCTTTTGCCCTTTAACCGGTCATGTAATGTTGAACGGCATAAACCAGCTTTACACGAATGATTAACTGATTTGTCCCTAGGTATATCGTCTAAGGCATTAGCTATACTTTCTGCAACCACTTCTTAAAAAATGAGTTAAAATAAAATGCCTATTACGATAATTAGAGCTTTGAAAACCGAAAATAACATTCAAAACAATAAGTTGTCCGGAAACTGAAACGAATTTTTCAGTATCCGGACAGATGTATTCTCACTTAGTATACCCTGTCCGAATACTGAAAACCTGCGAGAAAAACACAATTCCTTTTCTCTCTCTCATTAGAAACACACATAAGTATGTTTTAGGAGCATTTAAACGAGGATTTGTATTTCCTCTCAAATTTTCAGTATCCGGACAGGTTGTCCGGATACCGAAAATGCTCTTTAATTTTAGTTTTAGTATCCGGACACTAAAAATTAGACCAAAAAAATAATTTTATTCAATTTTTTTGTTTTAATTATGAAAGTGGGTTCTATTTAAAGGAAAACAGAGTACTTTCCAGAAGAATACGTTAAAAAATACTCTTTGAATAACTTACTTTTTGTAAATGCTCGCACTATTTTTTTGGTATGCAAAATGACAATAAAACCAAACTCTCGGAGCTCAGCCACAACACTGCCGCTTAACTCTTACATTATGCATCTGATTGATTTCAAACTTAGTATGGATATGAGTGACACATAAAGGATTATATTATTGTTAATATTTGAGACTATTTATGTGTGATATTCCTATTTTTATCAAATAAACAACATAGTGTCCGGACACTAACACTGTCCGGATACTAGTGCCTCTACCCTATTACATTTCAAAACTATTGAACGTTAAAAGGCTTAAAAAGTTAAAATTGCTTTTAAAAAAAATCTAGTACCTACATAGGAAAATTAACATGAGATTAAGGCAGTTGGAAGCCTTTTAAAAAACAAGATAAAGAGGCAAAAGCTCCATTCCGTAAAAGGTCGTACAAGAGCAAATAACAACAAAAACAGAATTCAAATCAAAAAGGAAAACCAAAAAATGTACTGTAAAATATCGAATTTGTCAGGTGGATTAGGAGCATATATTATTATGTAGGTAACATGGCACGCGACAGGATAGACAACTGAACACGCACTTGAATGGCAAAAAGATATATGCATACCTACCTAGGAATATGTATATCTACAGAAACAAAACGATAGGTTTAGATACGTATAGTTATTAGTTATGTCGCAAAAAGAAAAAAATCAAGTAAGTATCGTGGGCATGTAACCAGTTTTTGTGTGGGCAACGCCGCTTTTCTTATAGATATTAAAATAATTATAGAAATGAGAGCGATACGAGGAAGAAAAAAAAAAAACTGCACTAGAACAAGTAAAAGAACAGCCAAGAAAAAGAGAGTTATAACATACAAATGAAGAAATGTTAATAATTGCGAAAAGCGTGTGTTCGACAACCGACGGCTAAGACGAAAACCCACCAAACCTAAAGGTGTGTACAGAATAGTGCTGGTGTACACATCAGCTTTTTATATACCTATGCCTATATACACATCATTGTAGAGTACATCTACATTGTACAAGAGAGCATCATCATCCGCAAGCAAGAGAGTTAATTTAAATAGCTTGCTGTGTGTTGTTGTTACTTTTCTTGGGCAACCTCTCGATCCCGAATTCGAATTTCAAACCAACCCAATCCTAAATCCTAATGCCCAATGTGACGAAATGACTTGCAAAAACACGACGATGATGAAATTACAAAAACTATTTTCTGCCGCACAATTGTAGTAGAAAATTCAAATTTTCACCCAAAACTAACCAATTTCTTGAGATAGCCTATGTATAGGTATACAGAAGGCTTTTATTTTGACTGCGATCCAAAGTGAAAGTAAACGTTTTCGCAATTTGTTTACAATCTTAAATAAAACTGATATTTGAATGTTCTTACAACTCTAATATAAAATATTTTTCTTCAATTGTGTACGTACCTTAGATGCAAAATTGGGTTCCAGTGATGACTGCAAGGATGTCAAATGCCAAATTAATATAAGGATCTCACAATCGACGATTGAACGCAAATGTCCATACAAATTTACTGTTTTTCTTGTTTTATCAAAAAATCGGCACCACGATTTTTGTTAGACTTTATTTGGCAGAGTTGTTCAAGGAAAAGAGCGAATTAAGGACAACTTTTTACACAGAGAGAGAGAAATAGTCATTTGAAAAAGAGTGAATTGCTTGCTTAATTTTGTCTATTATTATCCCCGTTTACTTGGAATTTGTATTCTTTCTTTACTGTTCAGTTGTGGGTACCTTTTACGAGATGGTTTCTTGTTCATCCTCTTTTGCTGGCTGTTCGTGAATATTTTGTTTTTGTTTTTGCATACAAAAGCGCCAATATGACTCGATTAAATGGTTTTTTCTTTACGTCTTTTTTTTTATTCGCAAATCGGAAGATACATACACATGCATAATTATAATTACGTTCATTCCTCTTTTTCTTGTACACTCAACTCAGATGAAGCGCATAGAAGAAAGAGAACGGAGAAAAAAATTATTTAATTGGATACAGCAGCCGCGTTTTTGTTTCTTCATTGCCACAAGCGGCGTTTTTCTTTTTTAATTCAAACTGAAAACGAACTACACAAATCACAGAAGGGGACAGACGAAAAACCGAAAAAATTAACGAAGTACAAAAAAAAAAAAACTATTGACGATGACCGGACAGACAACACCGCAGAAGAGTAGCATTTACCACCATCTTTTCTTCGTGTTACAAAACTCTCTTTTCGCTCTCAAATCGCACTAAGGCACCAACACTTCTGTTCTCGTTTTATTCCAACACCCATATTAGCCAATATTTAAATCGCGACACTTTTTTTTTATTTTAATTATTCATTTAGCTTACTTAAATTTGTTGTAAATTTTTAATTAGTTGAAACGAGAAGAACCTAACAAAGAATAAGAATTAAAACAAATTCCATTTCCAATCCAACCCAATTGTCTGCCTTTTGTCTCACTCTTTTTTTTTTCTCTCACCGTAATTTCCACCATCTTTTCGCAAGTCTTTACACGACCAAAGTAAAAAAAAAAAAAAAACTTTTTCTTCATCAATTTTTAAGACAAAAATTAACACTTTCCACCAACATGTATTTACTTAATTAGCTTTCATATAAGAAAAACACACAAAAAGCAAACAAAATAATAAATGTCTTTGAAAGATTAGAAATAAATCGGAATCCCACTGCCAGACATCACACTTTTACAAGGGGAGACCAAATCTGATTGCATTTTTTCGGAAAACATTTTATGCAATTATTACGCTAAACTTTTAAATTTCTTTATAAACAAACTGATCACAACATTTTAAGGAACAGATTTTTCGTAAAATTGTTAATTAATTTGCAGTTTTATTACCGAAATTTGAAGTTTTATTTGACACTCAACAAAACGTACGCACCACATCAAAGACCTCCATTTTGTTTTTAAGAATTTTTATGTAAAGGGAGCAAAAACCGAGGAGGATATGAGGAATAAAAAAAAATCATACTTGTGAAGAAGTTTTCGGGAAAGAACGAAGAAGCGTTATGGGCTTACACGAATGATAGAGCGTGATGCAATGCATTAGAAAAAGAGCGAACTTTTTGTATATTCGCCGTACTGACATTTGTATGGCGGCCGCGGCGTTAATTGTACCCTTCATTGATAGTTGCGCCATCATTTCCCCTAGGAGTTGGAAACGGAAACTAGATAGGGTGATGTTTGATTGTTGTATGTGGTATCTGGAATATTGGCAGTGTGAATAAGAACATTAGCCGTATTTTATTATCAGCGTGATCTGATCCGGATCAGATCACGATAATAAAACAATACGGATCATTGAAGAATTTTATTTTTAAGTTGTGGCTACAGTTGCTATGAGTATGGCAAACCTCATTTTGCCACCGGGCCATATTGCAAGCATTCGGTGCAAAGTAAAGACAAACTTCTTACTGCCACCAGCCATATTGCAAACATTCGGTGCAGCGTGACGTCACAACATGATTTCAATGGACATGACATTTCACTTGCTTGTCGAAGGTGTTACCATTTGAGTCAAATTTGAGTAGTTTTGATTTTCGATATTGTTTTTTAAAAACTAATTTAAAATTTTATGTTGAAATATGCAACCAATAAACAATACTACGCGGCTAGTTCATCTTTGGGTTTTTCTTGGCTTATTAATGTGTATCCAGACCAGCGAAAGATTTATTCAGAAAAATTTTTTTGTTAAAGATTTCGGGAATGTTTTTGCCATTGAAAACGCCGACGAAGTATTTATTAAATATTTTTTAAACACGTTTTTATTTATTAATTTAGAGGATTACACTCGATTAAAATCTTTATTAATAACTATCAACTTATCCAAGAAAACGACGGCGTCCAACAACTATTTAAATTCCCAACAGCTGTCATCCCACCTTCGTCGTTAAGTTGGGTGCAGCTGTTGTCGTCGAAATGGGTGCGTCTGACAAGTAGTCGTCAATGGGTGCGTCTGGCAAACACCTTCATACGTTGAAAGCACAGATGGCGCTTTTACATAAGTTTACAACTCGGCCAATCTGACAATTGATCGACCTCGAACAAAAGATAAACTAAATACTTATCAATAATCTCTACATATTACTCCAAACTTATATCTACGGCAAGAGGGTCACTTGGACTCTCAATAGAAACAGCCTCTTCATTTCGGTCTAACAACCATTTTCGCATTCTATTCGCCTCAACAACACCATCGTACGGAAGCTGAGTCAACTGGCAGTTTTCAATATCCCGCAATACATATCTGTCATGTCCGAGAATCTTACATACGACATAAGGGCCACGAAATTTCGGCAAAAACTTTTTATTCGTCCCGACGGCAGTATCAACGTTACGCATAACAACAAAATCACCGACTTTATATTCTTTAACTTTTTTACTGTGCCTAAGAAAATAGTCTAAATTATATTTCTGAGACTTATCAATCTCTCCTGAAGCTTCGGCACGAATTTGATCTAAATTACGGCAGCTCTCGGAAGCCATCTTTTCCTCTAGATGTTCCGTCATTTCATCTATTATTTCACCCCTTTGGCTAACACCAAACAATAGCATACTAGGTGAGTTCTTCGTCGTGCTATGAATAGAATTATTAATAGCGTACTCCACCTTTAGTAACTTACTCGACCAATCGGCATGATTTACCGGCTCACTCAATTTTCCCAGCATAGACTTGATAACCCGATTGACTCTTTCGACTTGCCCATTTGCCTGGGGTGAAGCCACGGCAACCTTTACATGTTCTATATTTCGTTTTATTAGAAAGTCCTCAAATTCGAAAGAGGTAAAGCATGTACCTCTATCTGACACAATGCGTCGCGGTCTGCTATAATACTGAAAGTATTTATCTAATGCGGAAATTACTTCTATTGTACTCGTCGAGTTCGTAGGATATAGCTTTACGAATTTTGTAAAAGCATCTATTACTACCAAAATATGCTTCCTTTTCGAACTAAGGGACGGCAAGGGACCAAAGTGATCCACATGAATTGTGTCAAACGGCAGAGGGTTTTTAGGAATATTATACAAGTTCCTCTCGCTAGAACGGACCGGCATAGCGTACATAATGCACTTAATACAATTTTGGATAAATCTTTCAATCTTTCGTCTTATGCTCGGAAACCAGTAATGCATAGCAATCTTATCGTAACATTTCTCCAGCGCCTGATGACCTAGTTTTTCATGAATCAACCGTATAACATTATCTTCCATTTCATTCGGCACGAATAATGCCTTTCTTCCACTTCTCTTCACTCTATATACAAGTCCATCCCTCAATTCAAAGTTTTTGACTTCTTCAACCTCCATTCGATCCCGTAATTCCATAATTATTTTGTCCCGTCCTTGCGCAATTTGGATTTGAAAATCCGTATCATCAACATCCCAAATTGCAGCAACCTGGCACCTGCTAAGGGCATCCACATGTCCCATAGATATACCACTACGATGCTGAATTTTATAATTATAATTTTCAAGTTCTAAGGCCCAGCGGGCAATCCGTGGATTAACTTGTTTCTTTTCTAATGTCATCGTCAGCGAGCTACAATCCGTAACTATTTTGAAGGGTATTCCTTCCAAATATACCCGGAATCGTCTCAAAGCATAAATTATAGCAAGCGTCTCTAGTTCAAAGCTATGATACCTAGATTCGGCAGCGGAAGTTGTCTTAGAAAAGTAAGACACCGGATGAAATTTTCTATCATCTTGCCTTTGAAGCAAGACAGCACCAAAACCAATTGAACTGGCATCACAATGCAGTTCTGTGTCCTTTATAGGACTATAAATAGCCAAAATCGGTGCTTCAATTAGTCTGCATTTTAACTCATTAAAAGCGTCCAAACATGGTTTGTCAAAATCATAGTCGGCATTTTTCTTTAATAAATTTTGCAACGGCTTTGCAATTCGGGAAAATGACGGCACAAATCGTCTGAAATAAGAGAACAACCCAATACAAGAATGCAATTGTTTCTGATTAGTCGGCACTCGATATTCTTTAATAGCGGCAATATGAGAATCACTTGGCGCAATACCTTGCGAAGAAACGGCGTATCCCAAATACTCTATTTCCGTATGACCGAACCGGCATTTCGAGAGATTTAGTTTAAGATTCCGTTGAGTTATACGTCTCAAAACGGTTCTTAGCAATAATTTGTGTTCCTCAAAGTCTGCTGTAGCAATCAATATATCGTCCATATAAGCAACTATTTTACCCGAATCAATTAAATCTCGGAAAATAACATTAATAAACCGCTGAAAAACGGCCGGAGCATTTTTCAACCCGAACGGCATTTTTAAATACTCCCACATGCCATTTGGAGTAACGAACGCAGTAAGAGGAATAGATTCCTCAGAAACCCTAACTTGATGGAATCCGCTTTTCAAATCTAGGAGCGTAAAATATTGTTTTCCTTCAAGATACTCTATACAATCTTCTATAAGCGGCAAAGGTTGATTATCCCTAATGGTTTTTTTATTGAGACCACGATAGTCCACACACATTCGAAGTTCTCCGTTCTTCTTTTTTACTAACACAATAGCAGACGCATACGGCGAGTTACTTTGTCTAATAATACCGTCTTTTTCCAACTGATTCACTATTGCCTGCACTTGAGTTCTTTCAAAGTAAGACAGTCGTCGGGGAGAACAGTGGAACGGAACATTATCAGTCAGATGAATCTTCATTTCATAATCTAACGGTTCTACTTCAATATCTTTCGGCAACACATAAGCATCTATAATTAAACTATTCAGTTCGGCACAGCACAATTTACCCAATTTATGATCAATATTCAAATCTAATTCGTCAGACACAACTTCAATATTAAATATATCCGGCATTTTATAGTACTCGTAATTAGTCTCAGTTGCCTCAACTTCCAATACCATTTCAAATCTTTCTGGTTTATTACCAACTAGCGAACACTTATTCCCGATGAGGCTATATCTATTAAGAGTTGTAAGAAGTTCATTTGGCAAAACAAATTTATTATTTCTATTTATAGCAACCAACTTTTCTTTAGAGTATCTAACCTTTACTCTTGTCAAATGGATACTAAAAGCATACAAAAAATTACGTCCAAAAATAATCGGTAGAGCCATACTTTCATCTGGGACAATATTAATTTTTATCGTCTTTATTTTATTATGAAATTTTGCTTTACATTTCATTTCTCCTAAAACATTTAATTTGTTTCCACCCACCCCGTAAAATGAGGATTTCGGAATTTTCAATCGTCGCAGCAACTTAACCGGGACATACGAAGACTTTATAAAACTAGTTGGGCTGCCCGTATCAAAAAGAGAAAGGAACTTCATGAATTCTACATCTTTTGCCAAATCAACTTCAAAAGCGACACTCACCCAATTTACAGCACCAACTACTTCGCTTAAACTTTCATCGTTATCAGACCCTACTTTCGAAACGGCAGCAACTTGTTGATTACGCTTCGGAACGGCAGCGGCAGACAGCATCTTCTTCGGGTTCGGGCACGTCCTGTGGTCATGTCCCATCTCCCAACATCGGAAACACGACCCATTTCGGCGCAAAGGGTGTGGACAGTATGGTTTAATATGCCCCGTCTGTGAGCAATTAAAGCATAGTACGGCATTTCTATTAACATTCGGCTTGGTTACAGCGGCAGGTTTCGTCGATACGGCATTAGAAATACATCCTGATGTACTCGTAGCACTTTCCATCAAATATTTCTGCTGATAGCGATTAACGAGTTGTTTCAGTTCGTCGATGGTACGAGCACCTAACAGCAGATTAACATTGGATATGTTACTACCCATCCCGTCTATGATGAAGTCAATGATCTCCGTTTCACCAATGTCGGATCGTTTGGCAATCGCCTGCATGTTTAGAATGTAGCAATGCAGCGACTCTTCTTGTTTTTTCCACTTCCTTAGGGCTAGCATTCTGTACACATCCTGGCGAGACACAGCTATGTCGAATTCTTTTAATAGTGCTGCCTTCAGTTCGCTATAATTAAGCGCCACCGTCGAGAGTAGGAACACTTTAGCGGTTCCTATTAGTGAACGTCTCAAGCTCAATAATTTAAACCTTTCATCGGCATTTACCGTCTGCATAATTTCTTCAAAATCACGGAAAAAATGTTTTACCGAATGGCTTACGTCATCGCCATCAAATTTTGGAATGGCGTGCTCAATTTCGCCAAATTCCGATCGTCGTTCGGCAGGAGGGGCGGCATCATTCTCCAACTCTTTAATCTGCTTCCGCAGCTTCAGCACTTCGAGACGCTTACGTAGCTCGCTTAATTCCTCATCCAACGCGGCACTTCTCAGTTCCTCGGCATCGTCGGCTTCGGTATCAACGTCATCGGCAACGTCATCGGCATCGGCATCGGCATCGGCATCTTCCTCGCTTGCCGCAGATAAATTGTTGCTTTTGTTGACTTCACTGTGGTGCAGTCTCTTTAACTGGGCCGTGGTAGCTGTTTCGGGGAATTCTACGCCAGCTTCCCTGAGCGCTTCTACCAACTGCTGTTTTGACAAGACACGCGGCATTTTAACACGTTTAATGTAATTATTATCAGAATTTTTAATTAAATTTTATTTTATTTCACAGGCCAGTGATATTCTGACCCCACATCTGAGTTTTAAACACGTTTTTATTTATTAATTTAGAGGATTACACTCGATTAAAATCTTTATTAATAACTATCAACTTATCCAAGAAAACGACGGCGTCCAACAACTATTTAAATTCCCAACAGCTGTCATCCCACCTTCGTCGTTAAGTTGGGTGCAGCTGTTGTCGTCGAAATGGGTGCGTCTGACAAGTAGTCGTCAATGGGTGCGTCTGGCAAACACCTTCATACGTTGAAAGCACAGATGGCGCTTTTACATAAGTTTACAATTTATGAAAATGTTTTTAATTGTTATCATGGCCAGGGGCTCGAAAACAACAACACCGCTTCCGTTATACCTTATACGGTGCGTTTTGTTTTTAAAAGGAAATGGTTTACAATCAGTTCGAAATGTAGGTAATGAAAATCTTACCGCAGTTTGCACTTCTCGTCGGTAATTGGAATTCTAAGACGAAGTAAATGACAGCGGTTTAAACACGAAAATGAACAAATGAACAAACTGAAGTTAGTTACAAAAAAATCGACGAAAATTGTTGCAATTATAGTACATTCTTTGTACTATTTTGTGATAAAAAAGAAATGTGTTTCCCAATAATTAGCTTTGAAAATAATTTAAATTTATACAGCCTGCTAGTTTCCATTTTTCATTATTCCAAGATTATTTGGAAATTCGTATTTTATGATAAAAGAAGACAACAAAAAACAACTCTCACCTTTCTACAGGAAAACTTGTGAAACAATAATTATTTACGATTGAGAAAATGCGAAATATTTCATAAACATTTTTTTGTTAATAAATGGTTATGAAACATTTACTTAAATGTTTATGAAATATTTTGCTCGAAATACGGAAGGGAAATTTATTCGCATGTGAAAAATATGCTTGTTGATTGCTTGTTCTGAATGGTGTTGAATATTTTAGTCTGGTAACGTGTGGCTTGGCTATCGTTTACAGGCACACCAACATATAAAAATGAAACAAACAGCGCCAAACAACGCAGCGAGAAATAGTAGAAATAATTTTCAGATCATCATTCATGATCTCGATGAGAAGCAGGATCATGTGCTGTTGTTGTAATTGCATGTAAATCGATGATCTATATAGATCATGGCTGATAATAAAATACGGCTATTGTTTTTAAATATAGGTGTTTTGTATTATGCCCGCCTTATCCATATAGATCATTGATTTTCATGGTTTGTCACAACAATTGGAACTCGTATTATTGTTGTAAATCATGGAAATCAATGATCTATACAGCTCACGGGGGCGTAATAAAAAACGCCTTATGACAACATTTTTAACACGGAAAATATAATTAATTGAACTTATGTCGTTTTCGAATTGGCTTTCAGTTTTTCAGTGTGTTTAGTTGACAGCAAAAAAATAAACTTTTTCACTTGCACTAAGAAATCCATTTTAATTGATTTTTATATATATATAATAATCCATTTCACAATAATTTAGCTAAAAAAGCAACAATTCGTAACTACCAGCTGGCTGTCATAAAATCGCTGTTATTTAGACTGTGTGCAAATCTGAGAAAAAATCGAGATTTCTCAAAAGAGCCTCAGATAAAAAAAAATATTTTTCTCAAAAAAATTGATCTCTTTGCCAAATTGAAAACGACATATCATATTCTTTTGAATTCTGTGTTTGAACTTCGTGTTGACAGAACTATTTCTTTTACCAAAAACGTTTTCTTTATATTTTTAATAGAATTGTACCGACACTTTTTCGTCCTTGTGATAGAATTATCACTAAATGTTGCCGCTGGTTGAGGGCACATTGCACTTTTTGTGGTTCTCTTTTGGGCAAACTTTGGCTTTTGGGAAAGACGTTTTACCCTATTTGGCCCAAATTCGATTCAGCTTAAATATCAGTTAACGACGCTACGATTGCAGTTAGCATAAACCATCTGAAATTATGTTGTTTAATCGGTTTTCGAGTTGCTCAACCTAAGCTAAATGAACGGTAGGGCTAGGTAGGTACTAAAAATCATTTAAATTGTACAGGCTAATTTTTTGAACTTACAATGGCCAAATTTGCCATACAGAATAACATACATATTATGAAAATTTAGAGTGAAGGTTAACAGTGATTATTTGTTAGGCCTGTTCAAATTACCTAGCGAAGTATGAACGATATGTGCACGACCTGCATTTTCTTCGTTTCCGATGCGCTGGGAATTGATGGCGTGCTATCTTCCCACAGTATACTTACAATGTATTAATATAGTATGTAAGAAACCATCCGATACGTATTTTTTTACCTTTATGCTTAATGCACATTATCAACGTGAGACCTTGTTGAATTTCCAATTCTTCTCTCACGCTCTGAAATAAGAACCCTACTGGGCATAACGGTGAAAAAATGTGTATCGGAGGACGGTCAGTCATTGGACAGAACCGGAACAACGAAGTTGAAGTTGAAACCCAGTGATTGTTTTTTGATATTAATTCTGAAATCTTATTGTAAATTTACTCGGTAAAATAAATATATTGATAAACACTGGAGAACGAGGTTGAAGTTGAAAACCAGTGATTGTTTTTGATATTAATTCTGAAATCTTATTGTAAATTTACTCGGTAAAATAAATATATTGATAAACACTGGAGAACGAGGTTGAAGTTGAAAACCAGTGATTGTTTTTGATATTAATTCTGAAATCTTATTGTAAATTTATTCTTTAACATAAATAAATTGGCAAACATTTGGCGACCGTGACAGGACACAACTAAAAAAGTTTAGTGGCCTGATAACTAACTGTTCAAAGTGTATATTAAAAAAAATAGATAAATCAAAAGACGTGTGAAAAAGTGAATTTGTGTTATCTACAATGGAGCAACTCACTGAATTCCAAGACAAGGTTGGAAAGGAAATCTGTGTTCTTTCTCGTAATTACAAAAAAGATGGACCTGAAAGAAAAACCGTGCAATACTTGCAGCAGCGGTGGAGCAGGTTGGACCAACTTTGGGACGAGTTCGACAAAACAGATAGCGAGATTAGGGATAATTACTCAAGTGAAATGAACCACGAATACTTCACCAAGGACTACTATAACGAGATCAAAAGGATTTACGACTCACTAAAGAACGACATCTTCAATCGGTTTGCCGATGTTGAGATAGCCGAGCGACAGGAGCCATCAGCAGCCCCAGCAGCAACACAGCTATCCACAGCAGCGCCACCAAAGACAGAGCCACGAGCAGCTCCATCAACAGTAACGTCATCAGCAGCACCAACAGCAGTGCCACAAGCAGCGACAACAACAGCATCAACAGCAGTGCCATCAGCAACGCCACAAGCAGCGTCATCAGCAGCGCCATCAGCAGCGCCAGCAGCAGCATCAACAGGAGTGCCACAAGCAGCGACAGCAGCAGCGTCATCAGCAGTGCCACCAGCATTCCGCCCAAATCTTGAAGTGAAGTTAGCGTATGACGACGGTCGACTAACCTCAGTAAACAGATTCAGATTGACCGCCAGAATTTTCCAAACAGCTTTAACAAAGTGTTCCGTTGAGTTAAGCTACACCTCACCCCACCAATTCAAATTAAAAACAAAAACACTTCTACTTACTTGGAATGAAGTAGCCACAGCATACAAGAAACTTGGGGACGATGCGGATGCATCCGACATAGAGCTGTATTTTGATCTCCAAGATCAATTGGATTCAAGGATTGTTTGTGTACCAAGTGAGATAGAAACAAATGTGAAAACAAGTGACTCAGCCCAGACCACCTTCAATGCAGCAATCAATCTCCCAAAAATTGAGATACCCAAATTCGATGGAAGTTATTTGAACTGGCCTCAGTTCTTCGATCTTTACACGCAAATGGTACATAAACAGCCTATTGCCCCAGCACAGAAATTATACTTCTTAAGAACCAATGTCACCGGCGATGCTTACAGCCTAATTCAACATTTTCACGCCACGGACAGCAATTACGAGTTGGCCTGGAACACATTAGTTGAAAGATTCGACAATAAAAGATTATTGTTAACCGCACAACTAAACAGGCTGTTCCAGCAATCCAACGTCGTGGACAGCTCAAAGAGTCTAAAGGGATTACATGATACAACTAAGGAGGTCATGCAAGCCGTCAGTAATCTCGGCTACGATACAAGTGGATGGGATCCTGTGATTGTTCACGTACTACTTGGACGAATGGATAAAGATACAAGGATGATGTTCGAGCAATCGCTTGCATCGCCGAAAAGCAGTCCAACGCTGACTCAATTACTGGAATTCGTGGAGTCAAGATTCCAGACTCTAGAAGCAGTGAACCCGAATGAGAGAAAGAGAATAGCAGTAGCCGTGACAGAGAGTACAAGGGGAGTAATCAATTGTTTCTATTGTAAATCACAAAATCATAGAATTTTTAACTGTAAACAGTTTTTGAATCTTTCAGTGGAAGACCGGCACCAAGGAGTTCTCAGACTTCAACTGTGCTTCAATTGCCTGCAAGCGGGACATCTTTTTTCGGCGTGTCGGATGCGAGGCTGCAGATCATGTGGCGGAAAACACAATACTTTGCTCCACCTGGCGGCCCATAATCAATCACCATCCGGTAAGTCGTGTGATAATCATGTTGTTCATGGGGACGAGTTGCCATCAGGCGCGTTTCTTAATACTTCGCTAGGTGTTTGTACTCAAACCCGTAAGGTATATCTTGCCACTGCAATAGTGAATGTGGTATCAGCAAATGGAAGTCGAATTCCTTGCCGGGCCCTGCTAGATTCAGGATCGCAACTACATTTCATTACTTCTTCGTTAGCTCATCAGTTAGGGTACAAAAAGCGGAGGATGAACGTTCCAATAAGTGGGATCGGGGGAAAGGAAGGGCAATCCTATTTTGTTATCGATGTTTCAATAGAATCGAGGACATCATCATATAGGTCAACTATTGAGGCAAGCATAATGCCAATAATAAGCGATTATAAGGCAACTCTTGAAACAGATGTTCAGGATTGGAAATTGCCAGCACATATTCTTCTCGCCGATCCAAACTGCACTGGTTCTCACCACATTGACTTATTGATTGGAGCGGAACTATTTTTCGAACTTCTTCTACCAGGAGAGTTCAAGGTTTCGGACGATCTTCCGGTGTTGCGAAATACTAAGTTAGGTTGGCTTGTGGCTGGTTGTGCTATGGGAACATCCTCAAAGTCGTATTGCCATCCAGTCACCAAACCAACCCTCAGCTCTTTAGACAAGCTTGTCAGGTCATTTTGGGAAAGTGAATCTCTGGAAGGTGAGACCAAAATTTTAAGTGAAGAGGAGTTTCGATGTGAAGAACATTTCAAAAAACATGTTTTAACGACAGTCGATGGTCAATTCGTAGTAAGACTTCCATTTAAGCACGAACCGAGTAAGTTACTCGGCACCTCCCGTGAAATGGCTCTGAAACGTTTTTATTCGCTAGAAAGGAAACTAGAGCGCAACAAGGAACTAAAGGCATCTTATGGTAGCTTCATGACAGAATATGAACGCTTAGGTCATATGAGCCCAATATTGGAAGATAATATCCCACGGTCTAATTTTGTTCTTCCACATCATTGCGTACTGAAACCCGAAAGCTCATCAACAAAACTCCGGGTAGTCTTTGACGCTTCTGCTAAGAGTACGTCAGGTCATTCACTGAATGATGCCCTAATGGTTGGCCCGACAGTCCAATCAGATTTGTTCTCGATTATTGTCAATTTCAGACTACACCGGTACGTATTTACTGGTGACATAAGCAAAATGTATAGGCAAATACTAATCAATCCAAAGGATAGGGCATATCAGCTTATATTATGGAGGCCTGATAGTAACACTCCATTGCAAACATATCAGCTGAACACTGTTACATATGGAATGGGATCCGCACCTTATTTAGCAACAAGATGTTTGGTGAAATTAGCAACTGATTTTCAAAATGCCTATCCTAAGGCAGCATCAACTATTTTTAACAATGTTTATGTCGATGATTGTCTTACTGGGGCAGCTACCATAAATGAAACCAAGATCCTTCTCAAAGAAACTGTAGGATTACTAAAGCAAGGAAGATTTGATCTCATGAAATTTTGTGCAAACGATCCACGCATCCTTGATGATATCCCAGAGGAAAACCGAGAAAAATTGTTGACCATCTACCAATCAAAGGTAATAAAAACTCTTGGTCTAATATGGGAACCCACTTTGGATCAATTCAAATTTTGTCACCACTTCGAAACACGCAGTAGTACACAAGTGTCAAAACGCACCGTTCTTTCCGATTTGGCCAAATGCTTTGATCCATTAGGGCTTCTTGGACCAGCTATATTACTCGGTAAAATATTTCTGCAAGAATTATGGAAGTCTAAAGTTTCTTGGGATGAAAACTTGCCAGCTGAGCAGTCCGCACGATGGTTAAACTATTTATCTCAATTCTCGTCATTAAAGGACTTAGATATACCACGCTTTGCTTTAGTCGATTCCGCAGAGAAGTTAGAGTTGCATGCATTTTCGGACAGTAGTTTGAATGCCTTTGGGGCATGTATATATTTAAGGTCTATTGACAAAGGCGGCAAGATTTTTGTACAACTATTGTGCTCAAAATCTCGGGTCGCTTCTCTAAAGGCAACCAGCATTGCCAGACTAGAATTGCAAGCAGCTGTTCTCTTAATTGATTTGGTACAAAGGATAAGCCCAATCTTCCCTAGAAAAATTAATAAAATTCAATTCTATACTGATTCAACAACAGTTCTAGCTTGGATAAAGGCACCCTCCTATACCTGGGAGACATACATTGCAAATCGTGTAGGCAAAATTCAGTCCGCTTCTAAGGTAGATCAATGGCACTATATAAAAGGAGAATTGAATCCTGCCGATCTTATATCAAGAGGATTGGGAATGCCTGATCTAGTCAGATCAAAGATTTGGTTCAATGGTCCCGAGTTCTTAAAACAAACCGTAATATCAATTCAGTCTACATATACAAACTCTGACGATGTCCCTGGACGTCGAAAAATAAAAACAGTCTTGACAACGTCAATATCAAGCGATCTATTTACCACAATTAACCATCAAAATTCATTCCACAAACTGCAAAGAATAGTTGCAACCGCCTATCGATTCTTCATGAGTTTTAAAGCTCACCGTCAAGAACATCAAACCACAGGCTCTTTGACCGTTGAGGAGATTCAGAAAGGAACAATCTGGATCTGTAGATCTATGCAGATAAGTTCATTCCCAAACGAATACTGGGCACTACGTTGCGAAAAATCCATCAGCAACAATTCGAAAATAGCATCGCTAAGTCCATATTTTGATGAAACGACAATGTTGATTCGCGTGGGTGGAAGGCTCCGAAACGCTTCAATTCCCTCTACAGCTAAAAATCAGATATTACTCCCCAAAAATAATGTAATAACCACATTACTTTTAGCACATATCCATCAAAAATATCTTCATGCTTCCCACCAAGCACTTATATCGATATCCAGACAGCAATATTGGATTCTTAGTGTAGGAAATGAAACTCGCAAGGTTCTTTCAAGATGTGTTAAATGCTTTCGTGCAAAGCCCAAGTCCATTAATCAGTTAATGGGTGATCTACCTAGGGAACGGGTTGTGCCGTCTCGGCCATTCTCCTGCTCCGGTGTAGATTTTTGTGGACCAATACGGACGCATTATAAGGTTCGAGGAAAGACTCCATCGAAATCATATCTGGCCGTGTTTGTTTGTTTTTCCACGAAGGCCGTACACATAGAGGTGGTAGGAGATTTGTCCTCTGAAACTTTTATTTATGCGTTAAAGAGATTCATAGGTAGACGAGGCGTTTGTCAAACAATATTTTGCGACAACGCTACCAATTTTATTGGAGCAAGAAACCAATTGTCAGAATTCAGCAAAATATTTAACTCAGAAAAAATACAATCGACAATTCAGTCTGCTTGCCTTGAGGATGGCATCATGTGGAAACCCATACCACCTCGATCTCCTCATTTTGGCGGCCTTTGGGAGGCCGCGGTAAAATCGGCAAAGACTTTATTGGTTAAATATTTAGGAGAAGCCTCTCTCACTTACGAGGAACTTTCAACAGTCGTCATCCAAATTGAGTCCATTCTCAACTCTCGTCCGCTTACTCCTATGTCATCAGACCCAAACGATATGGAAACATTAACTCCAGGTCATTTTCTTATAGGCGCTCCACTAACATCTCTTCCTGAACCTGACGTTAGCTATTTGAAATTCTCCAGATTAGATAAATTTCGTCAGATTCAGCATGTTCAGCAGCATTTTTGGAAAAGATGGTCAACTGAATATCTCCACCTTCTTCAACAAAAATCGAAATGGAAGTCTGAATCAACGAATCTGAAATTGGGAACGATGGTGTTATTGAAAGACGCGAACTTGCCTCCAATGAAATGGAGACTTGGACGTGTAACCGAAGTTGTCAAGGGAGCTGATGGATTGGTGCGAGTGGCAAGCGTAAAAACAGAAACAGGGACTTACCAGCGAGCAATTCACAACCTATGTCCCTTACCCATTGAAGAACAAATTAGGCCCGACTCACATGCCGTAAAAGACTCATTCAAGGAGGAACCTGAAGAACACTCAGTTTTAAAGTTAAGAAACGGAAAAACCGTCCGTCCGGCCTTATTAACAACCTTGCTTACCATTTTGCTTCTATTACCCTGCGCATCTGCTGTAGGTAGTGAACCCATTATTATAACAAATTTCCATGATGCTGCGGGTATATATTTTGAAGACATGGGCAGTGTGAGCACGATTAATAGCTTTTGGAGCATTTATGTCTTCTATAATTTATCCGCATATTGGCTAGAACTGGGAGAGGTTAAATCTCATCTGGCGCGCATGGATGAAAAATGTGCAACTGAGTTGCAAAATGATCTGTATTGTTCACCCACGGTGTTTACACTTCGACATAGAATGTCAGCAATCGAGCAAAATAACAATCTCATCCACAATTATCATGAATCGCATAGCAAAAGGATAAGAGTAGAAAGATCTCCCTTCGATTTCGTCGGGAACGTAGCAAATAGTTTATTTGGCGTTCTTGATCAAGATGATGCAAAGGATATCGAACATAAAATTGCAATGGTGCATCAAGACGAACAACACCTTACCGAGCTCTTGAAAAGACAAAGTTCGATCTCAGATGCCACCGTAAATCTGCTTAAAAGAAATAAGCTGCAATTCAACCAGCAATATGAAAACTTAAGAACCGTTTTAGAAAGGACTATGAACAGCGTGACAAAGCATCAGGAGATCATTGATCAAAAACAAAGCTTTTCTGCATTGACGTCTTATTTGATTCTAGCAATAACTAATCTTGAAAGGGTCCAGGACATTTTGCTTGATGTTCTTCTTAGTCTTAACAATGCAAAAATCAACCCTCATTTTGTTTCACCAACACAGTTAATTGATCAGCTCCAGCTTATAAGGAACAATCTGCCCTTGCATCTAAATCTGCCAAAAGCATCCGTGTTAGATATGTTCAAGGTGGCTTCGGTAAAGGGACGGAGTTTGAACAACTCTATAATTTTCGAGATGATGATTCCGCTGATTGACAATCAAGAATTTCAAATATTTAATTTAATCCCGTTTCCCATATTTCAAAATAACTCAAGCCTCGAAGTGGAGATATCACTTCCATATTTAGCAGTGACTTTGACCAGAGACAGGTATTTCTCTTTAGCCGAAAATGAATTGCTCGCATGTAAGCCTTTTTCAACTAGGAATTATCTTTGCAACCAATTATTGCCAACAAAAATTCATGAGGGTAATTCTAAGTGCTGTGAAATATCGCTCTTAAACCATGTTAAGGGAGCCCTTATTAATTGCTCCTTAAGAAAATCCCTAATTTCCGATAAATGGATCGGCCTTAGGAGTTCCAACAGCTGGATATTTTCACTAGCTGACACAATAACTGGTCTCCTTATATGCGAGGGAAATACTAAAAGCTTAACCATTAGTGGCAGTGGGATAATGGAATTTCTAAGACCATGTACCTTAAAGCTTCCCAACATTATAATAAATGGTAGAGTTTTGCAGAATAGCACGCTAAGGAATTCCTTTGTTCCTGCTGCAGAAATTCCCAGATCATTTAGGCCTCATATCACAACTGAGACCAATATTATATCGTCCACCAATGAAATAAGGGATGATGAAATAAGTGATTTAGAAAGCAGAGTTAATGAAATAATCAAAGACATAAATAAAGATTTAGCAACAACTAGTGTGAATATGCATGATTATCATCACTACGTCATAAGCTATGTATTACTTGTTATCGTGATTGGGTCCATCATATTCTACTGCTACAAGAAAAGGGGTCCGACTCCTCTTCCCCGACGAGTTCGTCCTCGCTTCGAAGTAGATACACACTTTTAGGGTTTAGAGGACTTGAAGCCCTCAAAGGGGGGGAGTATGTTCAAATTACCTAGCGAAGTATGAACGATATGTGCACGACCTGCATTTTCTTCGTTTCCGATGCGCTGGGAATTGATGGCGTGCTATCTTCCCACAGTATACTTACAATGTATTAATATAGTATGTAAGAAACCATCCGATACGTATTTTTTTACCTTTATGCTTAATGCACATTATCAACGTGAGACCTTGTTGAATTTCCAATTCTTCTCTCACGCTCTGAAATAAGAACCCTACTGGGCATAACGGTGAAAAAATGTGTATCGGAGGACGGTCAGTCATTGGACAGAACCGGAACAACGAAGTTGAAGTTGAAACCCAGTGATTGTTTTTTGATATTAATTCTGAAATCTTATTGTAAATTTATTCTTTAACATAAATAAATTGGCAAACAAGGCCCATAGACAAATCATACGATTATCGATGTCTATGATTAAAATGTTAATTACCTACATAAAAAGTAACAAAATAAAAACATATTTGTATCAAGAAAACTTTTTCTTTTTATTGGGCTGTTCATGCATATTGTCGTCTTCGTCTTCAATCTCATTCTCATCTTCCTCTTGCTCTGATGATTCCGCTTCAGAAGACGATGATAGGCAGATAGGACCCATTCCTTTTGCGAACATAATAGTTTTGCCCAAACGACGTGATTCTGAGAACAAATAAAATATTCAAAGGAAAGCGCATTTATATCGAAAAATAGACAAACCTGCTCGAAGTATAAGCTGACGGCACGTGCTTCCAATCGAATTCTTACCCTGGTCCTCCGAGAGACCAAATAACAAAGCCCTAGGGGTCACGAAACAAAATAAAACTTAAAACCAGCTTTTCATAATAATTTGGTACAACACTTGCAAATTACTAATATCGTATGGACCCCTCAAGTCGAAAATACACCTTGCTCCACTAGAGAAAATAATGCTTTTCGACTTGCCTTTGGCATGGTAATTGTGGGCTATTTTAATCATATCCTTACGACAATTCGAATTTGTTATCACTGGGGAATATTTTATTTCAAAAAACACTCCACGCTTTACAGCAACTTGATAGTTTTTCCGGTTAACCAAGAGTTTTCCACCTTCTGGATCAAATGTAACAATATCTCCGTTAAACGTTGTACAGCAATGCTGTAAGAAGATTTCAAATTGAGTTGTAAAACTGTGAAACCATTCCAAGGAAGTATTACAAGTACCGTGAGTGCAGGTTCTGTCTTTGGTAGTCCGGCAATTATGTTAAACTTCTTTATATTCATCGAATTCGTCTGAAAACAAAGTCTGTACAGAGATCAAAATGTTTCATTCCCTTAACTCACCATTGCATGTGATACAGCAACATCCACATATATGATGGTTAGCCGGTGAAGTATTTTCAATTGACTTTTGAACTCATCTAGAAAACTAATATCGCATGGTGATGGGAATATTTCGGGCCCTTTCTTGGCAGATTCTTTTTTGGAGTGGTCATATACCTCTTCGATTGCTATCGTCTTATATCCAACTAAAAATAAAAGCAATCGTTGAGAATGTGTTTTGCGGTGAAACCAGTACTCACGTTCAATTAGCTCCTTCATCATGGACTTCATTAACTTATGATCTTTGTTAAATGGAACACAAAGGTCATAAAATCCTTTTGTTATTTCCATGGTTTAATAATTCTATATTATTTTAATTAAAATCAGAACGAGATGTTCAATTTGTAAGCAAACAAATGCCATCACAAACGCCGCACGTGTGTCAACTGTCATTCTATTAAGGTGTGAATGCAATGTGAGACATGTTCGTAGATTAGGTAGATAGTTGTTCAGAAAACGATTGTTCCGTAGGTAGTTCTCAATTATTCAATCAAACAAACAAATGAGGTTGCTAAACTACTAAAATTTATGTGGTATTCGATTGGGCGCTCTCGAGCACTTTTTTTTGCTCTCAGAGCAGTTTTTATGTTCATTTGGTACAAAAAAAAAAAAACACTCTTTTTCAGATTTCAGAGCACTTTTGCGAATCTAGATATTTCCTCAGATTTACCAACACAAGTGCGTTTGAGTTTTACAACCGTTGGAGGGCGTTTAGATTTTCGTGAATTTGTTCTACAGCAAAGAAAGGCATTGCATCGGCCGAATCTATTTTTATAAATTGGTTATGTCATAGACACATAATTACTAGATGGTGCATTCCATACCCAACCTGGAACAGCGTATACCTCACGCTTTTACTCATAATAGATGGCGTCCCAATGCAGTTTTTCAACTTATCAACCTTTTTTGTGTTGCATGTTCCCATATTTGTATCTACAGTGTTTACAAACATGATGCAGAGATTGGAGGAAGAAAAATAGGAAATGAAATCGGTGATGGAAATCGAGATCGAGTACTTTTTGGATGAATAGCATATAGCTAGTTGTACGGTGGGTCGTGGGTGTGGTAGAGCTAGAGTACTTTTAGAGTGACGATAGCATTGTATATAGAGAGTATCTGTATACAATGACGATAGATGACAATGGGGATGAAGTGTCTTACGAACCCAACAATGTGGAAAGAATGTGTATGGCAATGTGAAATAATTAGGTAGCTCTGTGTGTATATTCCGATATTTTATTGGCATAGGTCATGATGAAGGATATTAGGCTTTTTTTACTATGCCCACATGATCTATATAGATCATTGATTTCCATGGTTTACAACAATAATGCGGGATACACTTGTTGTTAACATTAAAATCTTTAAAATTTCGTTTTGATGGCAATTTAAAAGAAAAAGATTTTGAAAATCTGAAAACCAAATAAGTGAAGTTTCATACACATAATCTACGGGAGCTTATGTTTAGTTTCTTTAGTTTTTTACCTAAAATTTCCTTTTCAAAATGATTTGCACAGACAAAATTGTTATATGTACTCATTTCTGTTGTAATTCTCAATATGTTTAACCATACTTCCCTTTCTTTTGTTTTTTTCGGGATCGAAAAAAAATTGCCTCTTGGGAAAATCTTTCGATTTTTCACTGCACACAACACATTTAACTTTTTTTCTCATATTGTTTTAATTAAAATCACAAGTCAAATATAATCTTTTTGTATGCACACAATCCCACTAGTAATAATTATTAATTATTATTTATTATTATTTTTTAGACTGTAATGGGTTATTCGAAATTGTTTATTTAAAAATAAACACACACTCGCACAAAAAAAGCTAATGTAATGTTTTTATTTATGTTTTTTTTTTTAAATTGAAACCCCATAAAACTAACCTCAGCTAGCTACCTGTTTTTTGCACTTCTTCCGGAAACCTTATTCCCGTTCATATTAAAGGGTTTTTCTATATTTTGTAGAAACCGAAATTTACGGAGAAATCGTATAAACAGTCCGGTTTTTTTAACATTACATCCACGCCGAATTCCGAATATACCCTTTAGGGAAAGGTAATGCCATTGCTCTGACTTCTCCGTTAAAAAATATTATATTCAGGAAATGGGCGTTAGTGCATTGGGTAGCCCCAATGCCAATATAATATTTTTTTGTTTAAGAAATCAGAATATATGTAAGAATTCGGCTTATAAATAAATAGGTTTTTCCTGGATTTTTTAGATTTTCTGCAACGAGTCTTTAGTTAAATAAAAAAGTATGAAAAAAAGCATGAGGATAGAGATAACAGATAAGTAAACTTAATTGCAATTTAACCAGTTGCAGAAATGAAGACTAATCCACCTGAACATAATGAAAACTTTAACTTGGTATTTTTAAAATAAGTTTCATACATCATACTTTTTTACTAACAACTGATAACTGAGAGCACACATTTAGCACTTGGTTTACCTACTTTTTTCAAAATCTATTCGACAGTAACAGATGTAAATTTTGAAATAAACATGCCATTTGCTTTACAATTTTTTCCCCACAAAATTGTACGCCCATAAAAAATTAAATACATGGAGTAAAGCAGGATAATCAATCATAATGCCCATAGAAGATATAAATCCAATTTGTAATATTATTCATGTGTGCTCAAACCAGAATTGAAAAATCTCACAAATCGAAATGCACAAATTCTTCGACAGAAAAAGAAATGCATATCCAACTACACACACAGTAGGTACCTATCCATCTCATTCATAAAGGCAACAGACGACAAATCTAAACAAAATATGAAGTCGAACCAAAAAGGCAGAGAAAGAATAGATTACAAAACCCATCCCTCATCCACACTCTGAAATCGAAAAGGGAAAGCATATCATAAAACAGCAATGCAAATGCATACGCATTCTCTTGGGAACATTTTGTTGTTTGGTATGTTTTGCGAAAAAGGAAAATAAAGAAGAATCAGGTATGAACTTCACTGAGTAGCCAACGAAGACCAAGGTTCATGTTGATCGGAAGTGTTTGTCAACAGTACACCTCAAATAAAATGTTTTGCAGCATGTATCCGAGTTTGAGGTATATTTTCACGGTGGCGCCATCTAGATATTGGGGTGCTTCGGAATAACCATTTCCTTTATATGAAATGCACCATCTAGTAATTATGTGTCTATGGTTATGTATAAATATTTAAAAATCAATCGAGACGCAAATTTCGAATGTTGTAATTTAAAATTTAACCAGTGAATGGTAAACGCTTTGAAAAGTGTTGAAGGCTACCCATTCGAATCGCACGAATATTATCACAAAAAAGAGCAAGTGACGTTTTTATGTTCGATTAGCCACACGAAATCTGAGAGCGAATCTGAAGAAGCCCAAACGAATACCACATTAGAGTCGAAAATAAATATGTTTATTGGTAGGGCCCAAAGGAGATATGAGCGTTTGAAGTTCCGCATGATCTGTTTTGGCATTTTAAATTAATATTTTCAAAATATAATTATGCAGAATCATAAAAATGTACAAAATAGTATTTATAAATGTTAAATTTTGCTCCCACGGTCAATAGTTTTATTTAAAAATTTAATTTAAATTTTGATACAAAGTGCTATTAGCCAATACGGTTTATTGAAAGTTAAAAAAAAAGAAGAGATTTCGCGAGTGAATTCGATAATCAAAAACTCGTATTAGGCCTTTTTTATTTTGCCAATATGATCTACAGCCATTGATTCTCATGGTTTACAACAATAGGCCGTTTTTATTATGCTCACATGATCTATATAGGTCATTTTTTATTACCACGGTTTACAACAATAACACGAGATCCAACTGTTGTTGTAAATCATGAGTGAACCCAATGGATGGATCTCAATACTCTGCGCAGGTACAGAAGTAGAGCTTAGAAATATGAGAATCTAGATCTGAAAATATGGATATAGAAATACGAAATAATGAAATATGGATTTTTTATGCAATGCAAATAATTTCCAAGACATTTAAAAATTGGCATAGCATTGCTACGATTTTATTAAATTCATCTATACGTTTAACAGAACATCCTTTATCAGCTCGTTGTCAATACACTGGCATCTTCATCTCCGTCTACATCTGTTTCACTCTCATTGCTACTACTTCCATTATTATGAGCTTCCTCACCCTCCTCATCATGATTCGGTCCTTTGTTTCCAAACTGTATTGCTCTTTCTCGCCTGGTTTTTATCAACAGTTTATGACCGAGACAATCGTAGTTCTCAGTGTAACACTTTTCGCGACAACATATGCGACACAGTCGAAATTCGCATTTGATTCCCTTCAATAAAGTCAGAAAGCTTAAGTTTGTAAATACCTTCCCACTATATCATTAAGTCATACCACTGGATTTGTACACAGGTCACAACTCTCTAAACTGCGCTCATGCCTGCCTTCGGGTTTATTAGGGCGACGATTTTTCCTCCTGAGTCGTTTCATTTTTTTACGCGAAATTTGGTTGCCGTGCTCGTCAAAGTGAGGACGTTTAATGGTATTCGGGTCGTCAGCAATCCGAACTTTCGCTTCAATGGTTTTCTTATGCACTTCAGGTGGTGGCCTTATATAAGGTTGACACAACCAAGGCGGTAATGATAGATTGTACTGTAGAAAAAAGAGAAGGACGATTAAATTTATATTCGGACAGAAACTATTTGGAGTACCGCTGAGTCTAGAGTCACCATTGCAGGATCTACTTCTTCGTCTGCATACGTCTGCTCTCCTTTGTGATACGGCTCGTATTTTTCCTGCAAAGTGCTGACAACCTTTCGGAACTCCGGCATCTCACGAGAAATCGCCAGAGCTTCTCGAACTTTTGAATTCGGACGGAGATTCAATCTGGAAAGAAAAGCAAATTACGAACTTTACACGCAGAAGAAATAAACAGATCATCAACTAGGATCAGTATCAGAACCTGTACAACTAAAAAAAAATCATTTAATGGACTTACAAGTGATGAAGCATTTTAAATAAATGCCCTCGGATATAGGATACCGGACAGGGATACAATTCAACGAAATTCAGGTACTCATTTGCCATATTCCAGGTTGTTGGTGTGATTCCCATAAAAATTGCTGGATTGTGCAGGTTGCCCTCAGCCGACATAACTCCATTCACATTCGTCTCTGCAATACATCGCGTAACATCCTCCAACGATAGTATATTCCCATTTGCAAACATTGGGATTTTAATATGCTCCCTATTTCATACAAAATAAATAAAAAAAAAGTTAAACAAACTTTCATTAGGAATGCACGCAACCATAACTTACCTCACGTCCTTTATGTAACTCCAATCGGCAACGCCAGTGAGTGGTCCCTTTTGTTCGCGTATCCTGCCATGTACAGTCAACAGCTGGCATCCTGCTGCCTCGAGCATTTGCGCGTATTTAATTGTCCTCTGTCTGTCTTCGAAAACACGAATTTTGCATGTCACTGGGATGGACAGACCATCGTGGAGAGTTTTCACTAGAAAGGATGATGATGATTTTTTTTACAATTTAAATTAGTTTCTATCATGAGCTTGGTATTTAATCTGGAAGTGTCATGGGTCACGAGACATTTAGCTGGTCATTAAAGGAGCGGTCGCACAACAGTTCCACCCTCTAATCCTTTTAAAAGTCGATCTCCACTCAACCTCGCTCTCTCTCTCTTTCTTACCTATTGCCCGGAGTAGATCCCATTCGTCCTGTAGAAAAGCTCCATAGTGCCCTCGTTTGGCAATAGCTTGTGGACATCCAAGATTTATATCGATAGCATCGCAGTGCTCCTGTGCCAGCAGTGCAGCTTCTAGCAATGTTTTTGGATCATTTCCGCAGAACTTTAAAGTGTAGCAAATGTCAAAGGACAAAATTAATTGTAAATGCAATTAAAACAGACTTGAATGGCTGTTATTCAATGTTTCAGCAGTAGATATGATAAACCCACACTGTAATTGAATAATTACCAGGAATTGTCGCCCATATAGCTTTGTTGGTAACGAATTTTGTTGTGCTTACAGCTCTTTTTCGCATCAATTTACGAGACCCGAAAAGACTTGCGCCTCTTAATCGAAATTCATTAATTACTTTTCTAGTCTAGGTAATGTGGTTGTAAATAATTGAACCATGGCCTGGATATTCCAGTGAAGAATACAATTTTCTTTAATCTTAATTAAGAACCAGTGCATTTTGCTGCGAATTTTATTTCTTTTTTTTTATGTGCAAGGAAGGGAGCGGAATACAGGAAAACTTTTACAATTACCTGTATAATCAGAGGTCTATCCTCGGGGCATGTTTGAAGTGCTTCCTTTCGGTACTTTGGATCTTTAGAGAACAGATTACTATGAAACATCGGCGAATAGCACAGTTGAGCGCCGTACTTTCTGCAGAGCATTCTCCAGGCAAGCTCACTTTGGTCGACCATAGGCGCTACCTGTGGGAAACAAGTTGAAAACTTTGCGTATTAGTACATACATACTCGTAAATGGATATAAGAAACATTTAAAGGGAATGAAAAACTTACGACGTATTTAGGCGACTTTAGAACATTTTTGTAAAATTTCCAAGCCCTCGAGTTCTGTGTGTTGTTGGAGTTCACTGACTCCTCGTTGTTGTTCTCCAGAACCATTGTTCTACAAAAAATTCAAACTAATTAAATGCTAAATAGATTCAATCGGTACGCAACTTGATATGCATACTGCGACAACAAGAAAAACCAGCAAAAGTCATTTTTACCCACTTTTAGTTTTGGCTTTAGATGTGGAATGACGACTTATGCGCTTTTTCCTTATTCATAATCATAACCCAGCAACAGTAAGCGATATTTGAATGAAAAAAAATATTTAAAATTTAGAACAGGATACGGTCTACGGTGGGTTCGATCGTAACATTAACTCGATGTTGACAGATGTCGATTTATGCTGTTCTTAGACATAAGCTTTTAGTAGGCTGAACGTTCTCAAATTCAATAAAAAATTATAAGTAGGTATATATAGGATTCTAGGCCAAGCTTCCCTGAACCATTCGTTTGCGCTTTTATTTTTTGGGACGAAAAAAAGCGACCTACAATTATTGAGACGCTCGTTTCGGCCAGGGATGATAAAAGTTTTTCCGGGGCCAGTGCAGTACACATTTCACTGCGACTTTAATGTGATGCTAAGCTTTTTAAACATTGTAGACAGTGAAGATTAAAGTGGGTACTTATTTTGCTTACTGAGATATTCACCTCGATTTAAAGAAAAGCTGTCAAATAACTTTTTTTTTGTCGAACGTTGTTACTATCCGATGGAGCACTCAGACACAACTACTGGTCCATTGTACTGCCAAACAGACATCTTACATTTATGTGCTTAGTTTTCCCGTCTTTCGAAGAAAGATGAGAAGGAGCTTTAGTGGTGAAGAGCTTAGATGTTCAGCACTCACCACGTCAGCCCCAAAGATCCGCCACCTGATGCGAGCAAAGGCAGGACAGCTACAGAGGAAGTGCTCCGCTGTATCGTCGTCCTCTCCACAAGCAGGACAGATGGTGGAGACGCTCTCAAGCCCAAAACATTTAAGTGTTTGGTAAAAGCTTGGTGGCCCGAAAGGACGCCCATAAGCAGTTTATAGTCGATTCTCCTGAGAAACCCAAGTATCAATGGATGACCTAACCACCGATGTAGGCAGACCCAACGCAGGTTCAGGTCCTAGGAATGCGTCCTCTGAACCCAGCCTGGCAAGCTCATCAGCGATCTCATTTTCCTGGATACCAGTGTGACCTGGGACCCAAACAAAATACACTGTATTTAGCCTTCCGACCAAGTTCAGAGAAAGCTTGAGTTCGAGCAGCGCTTTTAATGCAGCTTGGCTATCGCTGCAAGCGCATATACTCCTAGCCCTCCACCTGTTTGTCACAATATAGCGCATAGTCATAAGGATAGGACCTAAGGGGTAGTGAAGTCTTATGTTCTCGCTTTCCACGAAGATCCGTAAATATACGATGGCATTCTTTCCCTGGCTCAGAGTCTGGCCTAAGCCATTCCGTTGCCTGAGGACCACGTTGACGTAGTAGTTTTGTCGCAGTACGATTTCTGGAGTCATTGCGTCAGAGGGCATATCCATAAGAACGGGGTCGAAGGATAATTCTCGCACAAGTTCTTCAAAATTACAATGCGGGTGGTACCAAAAGCCACCTCTCTTTAATCGAGAGATGGTTTTCAGCGTACACCCCATGATTAAAATATCAATTCATCATAGCATCTAGAGCGAAGCCCGGTGTGCTGGGGAAGGCCCCTGGTGCAGCCGAGACAAACCGTTTTTTGAAGTTTGGCAGAAGAGGCAGTAACACGTTTCCGTGAAAGCCTGTTTCACCACACAATCGATGCGTATGAGAGAAGTGGTCTTACCATTGCCGTAGGAGATAAACCCCATGTCTTGCCAAAAGCGCCTTCACACTGACAGAAAGTTGACAACGTTTTATCGGTTTTCGATTCAACATGCTTGGACCAAAGAAGCTTTCTATCGAGGATTACTCCCAGATATTTGACTTCATCGGAGATCGGAATAGTGACACCTTTTAGCACAAGTTGAGTCAGACCAGTGACCTTCCTCCTTCTCGTGAAGAAAACAACACATAACTTGCTATACTCTGTCCAAGAAAAATTGTCAGTACAGGGAAGATAGGATGTTTGCCTCTCAGTCTGGTTGCAATGACTTACATAAATCGGTCCCTTTTTAAAGCTCTCACAGGGTTGCCGTAGTGTGTACAATAATTCACCATAACTCAGAGAGCAATACTGTTAGGGCTACCATCTACCAATTTAGCCAGGTCTCATCAGTAAAATAAATCTTTCTTTTCTCCTCGTAGATATCTTCGTCTCCAAGAAATAATGTCACTTCTTTCCAACAACAAATTCTTTCGCTGACGTTTGACGAATTTAAGTCCGAGATCTTTTTGCAATATTTATGCAAGGTTGAGCTGCTTAGTTTTGTTATATTTTCACTTTTTTGTACTTCCAATAATATTTTGTCTAGCGTTGGAAGGTCATTATCCATAAAAAACTGACTATCCGCCTAATCGCACATTTGTCAAAATCATCCACCTTGCTCTTGATACCGGAATTATTTTTCTTCTTTGGTGAATACGTGAATTGTGGCCTTTGATTGCTTTTTCCCTTAAAAGCCTGTATACAGTTCGTTCCGTAACAGAAAAAACAGTAGCCGCACTTCCTACGGCTTCCGATTTACTTTTAAAAAGGCCATAGCATTTTTCAGCTGCATCAACAATTTGTTGTTTCTTTTCTACACTTAGATCCTTTGAAGACTTTGTAGCCATGTTTCTGTTTATTCATATGCACATTAAAGTTAGCCACTTGCTTAGATGCACTATCCGCTATTGAGATAACAACCATTGTTTCCGCCTTATATACACAAACAGGCAATTAGAAAAAATTATATAACCACGACGCAATGTCATATACCTAAACAGATGTTAAAAGGACTGCACTTGTGCAGCTCTACATACATTTTTTAATATAGACATATATACCTAGATTACATATTTGTTAAAAAAATTACTACCCGTCAATGTAGAACTTCGCGGAAACAGTAGCAAAAAAAGGATCATAAAATCCTTTCAAGGCATTCGCTTTACTGGAGATGGAGAGGAGTGACCGGATGTGGTAAAACCCAACGACTGAAAATAAACAGTAGGTATAGGTCTACCTGCTTCATCATTTTGATATTTCAGTGTGAAAAATATGCTCTACAAAGTGAAATATGAATTTATACCTACCAAAACATGCAGAAATATGCCCTAACGAATAAGGCTGAAAATTTGTACTTAGTTTTCTATAATAAATATTTAATCAAATGTTATCCCTTAAAATACCATGCTTTTACATGAATCCGGTTGAGTTGCCCTAGTAATCACTATTAATTTATTGCAATATCTCTACAACGCACATATGATCACTTGTTGCGTTAATGAAATGAATGCATTAAAACACCTCACGAATAAACATTATTTCTAAAAGACAACATTCAAAAAAAAGTTTTAACTGAATATTATTGGATCTTTCAGAAATACAAACAAATTAAAACCGAATGGCAGCACCCCACATAATATGCCGCTCTCAAAAGCTCCAAAAAGCTCCAAAAAGCACCAAAACCGAAAATTCGTTTACAAATTTCAAAGAAAAACCCTTAATGATATGCTAAAATTCACATATGGTAACATTTCTCTGATGTGCTTCAGTCACTCACACTGCTTATTTTGGTTGATGATAATAGCAAGCGAACACAAGCGATCGTGCTCATTCTGCCCGCGGCTGTGTGGCAGACTGGTTGTGGGGGGATGTATGCGAATTTCAGGAAAATTACAACAACAAAATGCTTTGGAATGCCAGTGGTTTCGTTTTTATTTCAGTGGCAAATCCTGTGTTTGAGTGCCGTGAGAGTACTACAGGCACCACTGGTAGAAAAAAGAGCTTCCCATAAGGCCTGTACTGACAATTTTTCTTGGACAGAGTATAACAACAAATTTTAGTCTCGACTTTAAATTTACGGAAGCTCACAATTGCAAAAATTGTATGAAAAATATTGCCACTGTGAACTACTTAAATTTAAAGTCGAAACTAAAAATGTTTATTGTCAAGGCCCATTGTGTACCATCGAACTTACAGGCGTACAAAAATCTATTTTCAGTTTATGTTACAAAAATGTTATTTACTACCACGTCATAGCCGAGGGAATGTGTTCACAAGAGTCCTTAAACAGATTGTTTTAAAAATAACTCGACAAGTAAACATATCTCTTCGTAAGCTAAAACGACATCTCCGCGAGGCTATTTTCAATCATATGCGTCAAAACGCTTACATCGCTAAGTATCGCCCACGGATATAAGGAATAAAATTGAATTTATTTCTTTTGACATTTTTCGTCAACATCTTTTAATCTAACAAAATAAAAAATAAAAGAACAATCGCATTGACACTGGTATGTACCACTAGGCATTCGATTACATTTGGAGCATTTTCCTCGTAAATTACCAACCTTTCGTTCATTTCCATAAGCTGAAAAAAAAAAAAGTTAATTTAATCATGGGTAGTAATTTTAGCCCTTCCAGGGTTCATCCTTTACAGTGTCGCATCTCTGGCATAAGAAATAGGGGTTGGTTTTGACGAATTATACAACACTTGAAATGTACACTCAGCGACGCTCAAACATGGTCACATTTTTTTTGTAAGTTTTCATTTCTCTGTTGTTAAACTTGGAAACCGGTAAAAATTAAAGAAATATAATGCCGACGATGCTAAGCACTCTGGCCGACTGAATGCTTCAAATTGACGGCACAAGAAGGAACTAAATGGCGAAAATAAAAACAGTGGTTTAGTTACGAACGGCATTAAATCGTATCTCTTTTTAAAATCCTGTCCATTATTTGGGAGCTGCAAAAATTAAACAAAACAACTCCCAAAAATTGGATGGGATTTTAAGAATTAAGACGATTTACTGACGTCTGTAATTTAACTACTAATTTCACCTCCTGGCACTAACTAAATGATTCGGAGTGTAAGTTTAACAAACAAGAATAAGAAAAACAAGAAAACAGCAGTCTCGGCACTTCTATTATGCCGCACAATCGGACATAGGCTGTGCCTTTGGGGGAGTCCTTGTCTTGACAATCTTTCAAGGGCAATGTGAGTGCATTGTCCTACCGTACTATGGGCGATGTTGCGGAAAATTGATTCCATCCGTGAGATATTGTTAAATAAAAATGATTTCTGGATGATAGACACGAATTCAAAGTCATGACTGAGATATGTTCCCTTTGTTTCGTGACGTAATGAATTTAATCGAATTATTGCGCCAGTAATTATATTGCTCCGAAAAACGTTTTCACAGTCATCACCGTTCGGATCTGCGGAACCCCTCTTATGAGGGATAGTGTAGGTTCTTGGCTGGTTGACCCGTATGGTAAACCTCCACCCAATGGGAAAAGTTTAAATCGATATCCAAGTCCTAGTCGAAGCATATTTCGCAAGCACATTTGTATAATCCGAAAGAATGTATACAAATATACAGGGCAACATTCTATACACTGAATTCCATTGTTTCAGCGGATCGGGATAGCATTGCGAGTGGATTTTGTTTTGTTGCTTTGCTTTACTTTCGGATTTGAAAGCTTAATGCAATAAGTATCGCATCGCATGATGGGCAATTTTCCGGTCGATTAAACGCAACAGGACGACGACAACGACGATGGGGACTTCCATTGCGATACCGAGAGACAGTTTGAGGTCGGTGACGCAGCTCGATAATTATAATACCGTGCAGGAGTACACGCTAACGATGCGAAGTTAGGGAATGTACAGTTTGGACATTTCGGGTGTTCTCTGTAAAAGGATTTCCATGCAAATTATTTAATTTTACTGCTAACAAAGGTTAACAACGCGCTTGGAGTTGGGTGGCCAGGGATTATGCTGTATAGATTTCCCTTGTTTCCGAGTGTGAGAGCATAGAATTTATTTTAATTTTGCTAATGAGCATGGGTGGACGGGCGAAGGCTGTTGTGTGTAGACCCGTCTAGGGATTTATTATGCGTGCTTAAACCGACAGAAGAGTGATCAATTTCATAGACGAGGTTTATAAGGACAGGAATATTCATTGTTAATTTATAAAACGAAGCAATCTTGTCTACCAAAATGTAAGATGTGTTAATTCCAAAAAGAATGGCAATTCATTAATGCAGTGATTTATGGAAAATAGAAAACACTCAACTTTATTTATATGTCACTATATACGGGAGAAGAAGTGGTGCACGTCTTGTTGACAAGGAAAACACAACAACGATCTTCTTAAGATTCATTCTGTATACAGCAAGGTCAACAAAGATTCCAGATACCTAAATCAGCCTTTTTTTTCTTCGTTAAAGGTTAGCATTTTTATTACTTCTGAATCAGTAATAAATCGATTGGAATCACATTTCTTCGTCAAGGACTTGTGACACGTATTGCCGTTAAGGGGCCTGTGACTGTTATTAATGTATACACATGGGACACAGATCGTCCATCACATGACCACAATATGGAGAGGAGCTTCCAAACAACAATTTTATTGGGTGATGGACGATTCTTGGGGAGAGCGGCTACGAACAGAAAAGGACACAAATAAATTGTAAACAATAATGTATCGCCTGATTAATGGGGTTGGTTGATTATGTAGCCCTTTTAATTATCTTTTCGTAGAGTGTAGACAAACTCATCAATATAGGCACACATGAGAATGCGGGTGGGTGAATAAATTTCAAAAATACTTGTATACTTCTTTCAACGCACTGTCGACCGTCAGACAGTTTTTGGCAGCTAGCCATTTTCAGCCGCTATAAATTTTACTACATCCGATAAACTGTCAAAGGGAGGTCAAAATGATATCTTGATCTAGACGGGAATGAGACTATTGCGACTTGTGGCTTATCAAATAAATGCAAACCAAAAGAAAATGTACATATAGCCAAACACAGTGTACAGACAATTCAAGGTCAAGTGGACTAGATTTGTCTTGACTAGATGCCTCCTAACCGTAAAAAATGGACTGGTCGGTAAATGTCCTTTTACTAACGTCGTTTTCCATTGGGACAGAAAAAACACTTTCTTCAGATTCAGAGCTGTTTTTCTGCTCTTGAAATCAGCTGGCTGTCAGATTTCTTGTTCGGCAATTGACGGCAAAAGAAGCAATTTCACGACTCTTATTACTGAGCGAGATTTACACATACTTACAGTAACACCAAAACATTTGTCATTTGTCAAACTTTAAAGTGTGTTACGTTTTTAGACTGTGAAAAATAGAGAAAAAATTCAACATAAATTTAATGGATTCTTATAAACACAAATTACAATTTAAAAACAGCTGACTTTGAAAACACGCACCAGCACAAATGCAAAGAAAGAAAAATATCGTTTTATGTTCCATTGGGCACAGTGAGTAAAGACTTCTCGGCCTGAATTGCCCAAGAAGTCAATCAAAAATACCCAAAAATGCCCTTTTTGGCGTACAGACGTTAAAAAACAATAAAATGCACTTTTTTTTGTTAAAATAAAATGTAACGCAGTTGCCCATTACAACACTATTATAGCGATTAGTGAGTCTATGTTTATTAAATATCGTTCAAAAATAATAAATGTTCAGAATAGCTGCCGATATGTCCCTTTTTCTTGCGACTTTTTGGAATTCTGCAGCGGTTACGCTGATTGTTTATACTCCACCAAAAAATGATTGACTACATTTTTTCGGCTACCCTTCCATAAACGTCAACTTAAAAAAAAAAAATTAAAAGGCACTCCGGGAGTGCCGACAGAAGTGATAACTTGAACAATTACGTGTGTATTTTTCGAATCGTCAGAAAATATATTATTGTGTAGGAAGTACTTTTAAATAAAGTGTTTTTTTATTCATTATTATAAACTACTACTACTACAAAAATTATGTTACATTTTTCATTTTCATTTAATGCGGTATTTTACATCAAAAATAATACATATTATTTTACATACAAAATTGCAATCTATTGCTTAAAATGTATAAATTTACAGATACATGAAATATTAAATTTAAAAATTAATGGGTATTCTTTGAAATGCATACCAATGACACTTATGAAATTTCATCAACAACTTCAAACTCTTCCATCATCATCATCATTATTATCATTATATTTGAAAACGGATACTATAGGTTTATGATAGGTAACTAAAATAGGAAACAAACAATTTTGATTCGAATCTATTTAAATATCTTGTAAACATGGCATCAATTGTAGTTTTATGTCTAGTCGTGCTAAGATTGCGATCATTGCTCATCGTTAAATCAAATTTGCTATTTAAAAATTCAATTAATGGTAGATTTTTATCATCTGCAAAGTTGATGTTGAAATCCCCACTCAAAATGATTGGAATATCATCAAATCTCTTCCCAACTTTATCTCGAAGTAATGCAGAATTATCTTTAGCATATATAAGTAAATTTCATCGATGCTGTCTTCCAGCGTAATCTAGATAGATTACAGTCTCGAATGTACATATCTTACTTCAGCTACCACAATCCGATTGTATGTACTTGTATTCTACCGAAACTAGCACAGAACGAATAAATTAATAATAATTATACTGAAGCTTAATTGAATATGAATTTCTTTCCGAAAAATACAAATTTTACTTTTAAAAGAAAAAGAACGAGAAAAGACAACAATATTTTTCTGTCTTGCCGCATCGCCATTGATAATGCTCTAGATCTCGTGGTACGGCATCAATTGTAGTTTTATATTCATTATTTTACACAAAAATTACTAATCATATTTTACAGTATACACTAAGGCGACATGAATATTACAATTATTTATATAGTATACCTACTCTTAGGGTGGCAAGTTTACCACAGTTTTCTATTACTTGTTTCGGTAATTATAACACAAGCTACTGTGCCGTAAATGTGCACAACCCCAAAATCGTGGATATAATATGTCGGAATTAAGCCTGGTAAAATTAAGTTATGAATTCCCCATACAAAACAGGTAATTGAAATAATTTTGGTGACAATCAATTTGTCGCTACCATAAATTACCATAGTAACGTATTCAAATAAAAATCATCGTAGATTAAGCTATAAATTACCTACCCCTAAAAGTAAGCCATAGTACAAAAGTTTGCAACTAAAAGTATGCAATCGGTGTCGGTGTCGGTGTCGGTGTCAGTGTCGGTGTCGGAGTCGGAGTCGGTGTCGGTGTCGGTGTCGGTGTCGGTGTCGGTGTCGGAGTCGGTGTCGGTGTCGGTGTCGGTGTCGGTGTCGGTGTCGGTGTCGGTGTCGGAGTCGGTGTCGGTGTCGGTGTCGGTGTCGGTGTCGCGAGTTTGCTAATTTTTGCCCATCCAAATAGTGCCCAACGCGCCTAAAGAAGTTATCACTTCAAAAAAAAAAAAAACAACGCTGCCAACCGCTGCCAACCGTGGGCGAATGTGAAAGAGTTCGGGAATACCACATTTTAGCATCAGTGAACGCTGGTGGTTAGTTATTATATTTTTTTAAAAGCGATTAATTTTACTTGTTCGATAAATAAAACTATTTAATTGAGATTTTCTATATACCAGAAACATATTAGGACGAATATGGTCGTGTATTTTCCGCTTTTGGATAACTTTGACTTCGACTTCATGTATACATTTTTCTTAAAAAAATGATGTAACTGTTTTGAAAATGTAGCAAACTATTCTGCATTGATCATTTTTCATAAATATTTAAAGCAAATCTACTCTTAATCCTAAAAAAAAAGTACCCACACGCAACGAATTATATATTTCAAATTTAAGGGATAAAATTCTATGAACGCTGCCAGCACCTTTGCCCACAGAGAAAGTGGCTCTTATTCTTTGCGAGTGTGTTGGTGAGCAGGAATTTGTTAAGTGACATCTGTCAATACGAATTTGTGTATAACAATATGGACGTTCGGATACGTAGTTTAGTAAGTTTGACAGCTGTCTGACTAGATGTATTTCAGTTTTTATTGGCCCAGAGTGGTCACGTGGTTAGTTTTTGCAGTTGACGTTTATGGAGGGGAAGCCGACAAATCTAGCCATGAACATTCTGGCTGCATACTCAGTTGACGCTACGTAGAGTCAAATTTAAGATAAACAGTAGGTTCGTTCGTGTACTTTCAGCCTAGAAAAATGAAAAATGTCAAATCTCAAAAATCGAAGAAAAAACTCTCAATTTCAAGAGAAGTACCTGACCGTTTTTCTTACCAAAAGTTTAAGAAATGTCATTTTGACATTATCGCATCTACAAAATAAGGTCGAATTGAATTTTTTATAAGCTTATTACCTATTAAACTTACTTAAACATTTTGAATGCGCTGATTATGTTCTAGGAGAACATTCAATCAAAACTTCTTCCTACGAAATCGTTGAAGACGAAACTAAATAGAGTTTTACTTGTCAAACTTTTGAGCTGTCAGTTAGTTGTTAGTTGTCAGTTTTCATTTTTCATTTCGGCGAGTAGAAAATTACGAAAAAATGAAAAGAGGGAAAATATTTCATTTTTTTTTCAATTTTCTCAGTAAGTGGTCGCATTTGCACAGTTTCTTAGCAAATTTTAAATAATTTTACCTTTAAAAAACAGTTCACGAACGAACCTAGTGTTGGCGCTGCAATATATTGAAGAGTCGAAAAAAGGGCCGGCAAGAGAAAAAGGTGTCAAATTTCTATGGCTACTCTGCAAATTTAGAATTTTCTATGAACTTATTTGGAAATAAACATTTTTGAAAAATTTACGAAGGGCATTTTCCAAATAAAAAAAGGGCAAAATCAAACAAAGGTAGCACTGACCGCGAGGATACAAAAACAATTCAAGTTGCTTAGTCAAAGCGTTTGGATACCTAGTCACGACGAATCTAGTTGACGTTTTACATAAACCAGGTATCCGAACGGCCCCAATACTAACACTCCCAGTGCCAATCATGGCCACACCGTAAAAATATAGGTTGTAGGTAGGTAATGTTAGGTTAGGTTGGGTGGGGTTGTGAAATCGTCACAAAAGTCCAGGCACCAAAGCGGCCCCATCGCCATTCCCACGGAATCATTACTGTTAAAATCCTAAACCAAATCGCCAAAACAATCAATTTCCCTACAGAGTTTGATTATGGTCCCAATATTATTTGAAGAACCAACCTCCTCTAAGTTATTAAAGAAGAACCTGCCTATATAGGTGCTTCCTTCTACTCCGAGCAATTGCTTGATACTCGCATAGAAGGTGGGAGATGTCTTCCGTAGCTTGTAGGTCCTCACAGTACCCACATGTATCCGTATTAGCTAAACCTAGTCTCATGGCATGATTCCTTAGAAGGCAGGGTCGAGAGAGTATTCCTAGGTAAAGTAATGAAAAATCGGAAATAGGTATTGGTCTCAGTATTGTCTCTGCTACTGCTAGTAACGCCCAAAATCCTTATTAGATCATCATGAAGGTATTGTAGGTGTATATTTTTTGAAAGAAAGTCTGCGATAGCCTTTCAATTTATTTTGTCTTTCTTTCCGAGCACAAATCACCCATTCAACCCACTGTTTGCGTACTGACTGAATAAAAATAGATTCAAAAATAAATCCCAATTATAGACCAGCAGCAGCAGCAAGCTTTCGTCAACTAAATCATAAAAGTAATAATAGCAGAGCGACGTCAGTGCACAGACACACCAAGTAAAAGTTTCAATTATAATATGACTTAAAAGTACTTTTAATGAGAGTTGTCAACCTCAGAACAATGCCACATCAGCTCGTAAGTACTTAAGAAGACTCGACAATAAGTAATATTGTATTATGGAAGCCTTAATAGCTCCGGTACTAGTGCATCAACGCTATTTAAGCGCATTGACACCGCACTTAGGCACACCGCTCAAAAGAAGAGGTGCCAATTGACAAAAGCAGCTGTAAAAATATTTAATGCGGAAAAATTACTTGCGTTGGTTACAGTTTTTTTTCCTCCCTTCCCCAGAGTTCGACGACACTCTTACTTTCTGCTAGTGGATGGCAGATTTCTCTTTACTGAAAATTTGAAAATAAGAAATACCACCGAACTGACACTATTAGTCCGTTGCCATGCACTCTTCTGTTAATTAATCATTTAAAAAGTCCAACAAGCATAAAATTACAATTCAGATACATATTCCATATGGAAGACTCAAAAGTAACGGAATTGATGGCCTGCTCCATGGCATTGCATTGGCGTGCAAAAATGAATTTAATAGAGATCTGTTTTGCTTTGGGTTTTACTTTCGGGCTATATGCTCTTGCTACATCTCACGGTTTGTGGAGCAAACTTATTTAGCGCGGAAAGTAATGATTCTCATTATACCGCTAATGGTTTTCATGGTCATTGGCTAACACGAACGAATGATGCATTTAGGATCTCGGGAGAGGCCTAGTGAACGGCTATTATATGTTGTAAGTTAATTCAGTGCGAAAGATAACATTTTCCAACTAATTTGTGAATTGTGTTAACCTCTCAAATAATTAGGAAAACGTAGTTGACCACCTGCATTTTTGGTTGCCTAAATCAGGAGCACAAGTGGGTGTTGATCGAAGCTGGCTTTAAATGGCGTGACTTCAATCTCTTTTCGTTTTCATTTCCTCTCCAGTCGACGTGACGCGGAGTTCGCTACTGTTGTTTGTCATGTCACACAGTGCATAACAGCTTGAGATGCTTGTCAGTGTAATGTCACCTTAAACTTCACATCAACTAAAGCTGTTTGAGTGAGTAACAACACGATGATGTTCACAAAGGTAGGGAGGTATCATATAACGTGGAACCTAAATTCGCTAATGATTTCGTTTGTTATATTAACAAACTGTCGTTGCAGCTTATCGTTTGTTGTTAGATTCGATCAATTGAGTTGTTGACGTGGTTGCGCAACGAGTTAATGCATGCATTGAAATTCCTGTATACTAGACCAAGCATCGGACGTTGATCAACGCGTTGAACGCACTCGGCAGTTGTTAGTAGCGCACCTTCACTGACTCCTGTATCCGTAAAAACGACCTCAAAAGGCGTAAGCAAGAACTAAGTATAAGCCGCGTGAACGGTTCTACGAAAAATATGATTCCACCACTTTTTCAAAAACCAATCTTCGTTGACCTGAATAATTCGGATATATTGGCGAAATGGTGAAAAGTTACTTCATCTCAAACCCTACCAGATCTAGAAAGTAAAGTCATGAAAATAGAAATATTTATATTGCAATGAAGTTCCAACAGGGCTCAGTGACATTCCACAAACTTCTTTAAATTCGACGATTTAAATACTTTCCAAAATGCATTTCGGCATAACAGAGCTTCGTCTCATTCCAATTTATAATATTCTAAGGTCGTTTTCAAACCAAAAAAACACTTAAACTCCTTTCGTTTTCGAAAAAATTTGACGTTTTTAGAAACATGGGTTGAATTACCACATCCGTGATCGAGTAATACGTGACTGAATTTGTTATTGTTTTGCTTGTAAAATCCACAAAATTCAGTGACGTATGGCTCGATCACGGATGCGGTAATTCGACCCCATGTTTTAAGGACTCGTAAACTGGGATGTAACTAAGCACATTTGGATTCTGCATGCCAATATAGCCAATTTTTTCATTAATTAACATAACAATATGGTTAGAACTGCAGAAACCTCAAACAAATCACAAAGTAACTAGTAGGTTGTTGCTTATTTGGAGTTTTTTTTTTTTTTTTAAATGTCGGTATTCGCCAGTTTTCGAAGAAATGATTTTACAAGTGTATCCATTTTTATTACTCGACTTGACACGGGAGGGTTATGTGTTTCGGGCGTATCCTATGTACGTTCCTACGTGACGCCCTGTAGCCTAAGCGGCTTGACCGATTTTAAAGAGTGAGGTGTCACTAGATTCGTATTCTTCCCCGGAGTGTCATAGGCTAAAAAGATAAAAGATTCAAGTATACCTAACTATTTTGCAGTCGGAGGGTACCTAAAATACTCATATTTTTGTTGAGCTGTGTAGTGTATGTGTAGGTATAGTTTTCGGTTGTCAATAATAAGTTAGGTATACTTGAATGTGTCTTGTTCATATGTTTTTAGCTCTTCTTTTTTTTACAGTCAGTGGGGTTTTTTGATTGTTTAAATTAACATTTTTTAATACATATTGCGCCGCAATAATAAAAAAAAGTGCACGACTGGGTCGAACAAAACTTTCTCGTTCATCAAAAGTTTGGTTGGATGTTTTCTTATTTCATTAGGCAGGTAGTTAAAAATCTGAGAAGCAACGCTAGCTAAAAGAAACGGTTCATAAAAAATAGGAAAATGAATAGTGTTAAATAAACTTTACTCTTGGGCCTTTCATCTGATATGGCATCAGTACATATAAAAACGTGAGTTTTTAAAAGCTGAAGCTCTCAGTAACAGGCAATTGTCGCAAGTTCTAGTTACAGAGTTATAAGCCCAAACTGCATTTTTTTAAAGCTCTTACACTTTACAAGATTTTTGAGTACGAGAACTAGCGTAGTAGGAGTTTCTGATTTTTGATATGTTAGGGAATGATTTTATTTTGACTGGAATAGATTAATGACGCTGGTTTAAGTTGTCAATGATTGGAAGTATTGCCCGTTATAAACTGAATATAACGGTGGACGTGTGTGGGGATGCAAATGAAGTGGGATTTTCTGATTGTGTAAACTCCAAGTGGTTGGAATTATTTTAAGGTGCATATTCAAAATGGTTGAAAAAAAGTAGAAGTCGGTAATATTTTGCTAAAAATAAGTTTTGCGTTGTTTTGGTAAAATTTGGCAGAAAAAAACAGTACCAAATATTGCAATGTTTAGTTTGAAAAATACTATTGCTTAACTATTTAGCTAAATAAATAAATAATTTAGTATTAGATATTGTCTGAAATGTAAGCATTACTTGGTTTTTGAAGTTTTATCCAAATCGAAAATGGGGCTTTCGAGATATGAGCAGTTTTTAAAATCAGCGTTTTTGGTGATTCGAATTGAAAATAAAGGACACTCTAATTTTGAAAACATCAATTGTACTTTAAGTAGGTATGTATTTTGGTTTAAATCGTTATCGCCGTTTTCCGATACACTAAAGAAAGCCAAATTTAAAAAAAAAATTACATACTTTTTTCAAAAATCTATTGTATAGACAAAAACTGAGTTTACTATTAAGCTAGAAATGACCATATTACCTTAGAAATTAATTTTTGTTACAATCGTATGGACCGTTTTCGGGATACATAAATGTTAAAATTTCAAAATGCGATTATTTAGCCAAAAGCTAGGTATGCACTTATGCAGTCATGGTAACTCCATCTACTTAAGCTCAAATATCAACTTTGGTTGAAATCGTTAGAGCCGTTTTCGAACAAATCGAACAGGTATCAAGATTTTATATGGGAGGTACCATTAATGTTGTGATTACCTTGTAAAAAAAAAAAAACAGCCCCGAACTGTAAAGTTTTATCCCCCAAACTCTTAATCTGAAGTTTGAACGAACAGCCGTTTAGGCTAGGACTCGGGACAGACGGACAGAATTTTAAGACTTTTTTGAGTTGCTCTATCATCGTATCAGAATTTTTTAACATCTCGAGTTCGAAATTTTGTACGAAAACCATATTTCTGCGTAATTGAGAAAATTACAAATTGTATGCTCGACTTTAAACGCACGGAAGCTCACAATTGCAAGTCTTTTATGGAAAATTCAGCTACTTTGAATTACTAAAGACGAAAAGAAAATGTTTATCGGTAAGGCTCAATTTCCAAAAATACATGTTAAGTAATTCTTTTGGATACTTCATTTTCGAGTGCCTTAAAGTGTAAGTTCACGCCCAAAGAGTAAAAAAAAAAAAAGGCACTCCGGGAGTGCCGACAGAAGTGATAACTTGAACAATTACGTGTGTATTTTTCGAATCGTCAGAAAATATATTATTGTGTAGAAAGTACTTTTGAATAAAGTGTTTTTTTATTCATTATTATAAACTACTACTACTACAAAAATAATGTTACATTTTTCATTTTCATTTAATGCGGTATTTTACATCAAAAATAATACATATTATTTTACATACAAAATTGCAATCTATTGCTTAAAATGTATAAATTTACAGATACATGAAATATTAAATTTAAAAATTAATGGGTATTCTTTGAAATGAATACCAATGACACTTATGAAATTTCATCAACAACTTCAAACTCTTCCATCATCATCATCATTATTATCATTATATTTGAAAACGGATACTATAGGTTTATGGTAGGTAACTAAAATAGGAAACAAACAATTTTGATTCGAATCTATTTAAATATCTTGTAAAGATGGCATCAATTGTAGTTTTATGTCTAGTCGTGCTAAGATTGCGATCATTGCTCATCGTTAAATCAAATTTGCTATTTAAAAATGCAATTAATGGTAGTTTTTATCATCTGCAAAGTTGATGTTGAAATCCCCACTCAAATTGATTGGAATATCATCAAATCTCTTCCCAACTTTATCTTGAAGTAATGCAGAATTATCTTTAGCATATATAAGTAATTTTCATCGATGCTGTCTTCCAGCGTAATCTAGATAGATTACAGTCTCGAATGTACATATTATCTTACTTCAGCTACCACAATCCGATTGTATCTACTTGTATTCTACCGAAACTAGCACAGAACGAATAAATTAATAATAATTATACTGAAGCTTAATTGAATATGAATTTCTTTCCGAAAAATACAAATTTTACTTTTAAAAGAAAAAAAACGAGAAAAGACAACAATATTTTTCTGTCTTGCTGCATCGCCATTGATAATGCTCTAGATCTCGTGGTACGGCATCAATTGTAGTTTTATATTCATTATTTTACACAAAAATTACTAATCATATTTTACAGTATACACTAAGGCGACATAAATATTACAATTATTTATATAGTATACCTACTCTTAGGGTGGCAAGTTTACCACAGTTTTCTATTTCTTGTTTCGGTAATTATAACACAAGCTACTGTGCCGTAAATGTTCACAAACCCAAAATCGTGGATATGTCGGAATTAAGCCTGGTAAAATTAAGTTATGAATTCCCCATATAAAACAGGTAATTGAAATAATTTTGGTGACAATCAATTTGTCGCTACCATAAATGTAGGCAGAATATGCCTATCAACACAAACCTAAGTCCGCCACATCAAACAACAAACGTTAAACTACAATCTACCGTTCTCCAAAATGCAACTTATCATTACCATATTTGGTCATTGTCATCATCACGCTTTTTGCTAAAACAAGAAGGAAGAGAGACTAACGAGTCGAGTCGAACAGCAGCCACGAAGAGCAACGGAAGGTTTTCTTTTTTTCGATCGATACGCTACGCAACGCTACGTTTAATAAAGTTCTGTTCCGCGACACATTTTCCTAATCTAACTTTGCCTAACCTAAATTAATTATTACTAAATTATAACGCTTACAAACTAACACTAAAGTGAATTAAAGTACCCTTTTTGAATTATACTTAAAATACGAAACGTGTTCTCATTTCACACCTCCCTTGAACCCCCTCCCACATAAATTACCATACGTCGGCTTAATAAGAAAACCTCGTAACTCCATTTTTGCCAAAAATCACTTTTTGATGCTATCTTATAGAAAATCAGTAGGCGCACTGTTATGGAAAACCTCGTAGCTCATTAATAAATGTAAATCGCATAAAAATCATTTTGTTTATATCTCGTAACTCCAATGCAGTCCAACAATGCAGTCAAAGTTCCTGAAAATCCTCGTAACTCCTATAAATTACTGAAGAGCAAACCTCGTAACTCCTGCTATAACTCCACTATACAAAGGTATAAAACTTTTATAAAAAATCGGTTTTATTTAACGATTTAATTAGACCCGGCAAAAAAAGAGAGACCCGTGTGTTACTGATATAGTAGCCCTTAAATATTTCGAGGAAGATATTTTCTATAAATTAAAATTCAGAGACATTAGGAGTATTCTACCAACGAGGTGAGAAAAAGCTGGGGTTGGTAAGAAACTTTTGTCTCTCCTGAAAAATTTCAAATTTGTGAGTTACGAGGTTTTCTTATTAAGCCGACGCATAGTAACGTATTCAAATAAAAATCATCGTAGATTAAGCTATAAATTACCTACCCCTAAAAGTAAGCTATAGTACCTACAAAAGTTTACAACTAAAAGTATGCAATCGGTGTCGGTGTCGGTGTTGGTGTCGGTGTCGGTGTCGGTGTTGGTGTCGGTGTCGGTGTCGGTGTCGGTGTCGGTGTTGGTGTCGGTGTCGGTGTCGGTGTCGGTGTTGGTGTCGGTGTCGGTGTCGGTGTCGGTGTCGGTGTCGGTGTCGGTGTCGGTGTCGGTGTCGGTGTCGGTGTCGGTGTTGGTGTCGGTGTCGGTGTCGGTGTCGGTGTCGGTGTCGGTGTCGGTGTTGGTGTCGGTGTCGGTGTCGGTGTCGGTGTCGGTGTCGGTGTCGGTGTCGGTGTCGGTGTCGGTGTCGGTGTCGGTGTCGGTGTCGGTGTCGGTGTCGGTGTCGGTGTCGGTGTCGGTGTCGGTGTTGGTGTCGGTGTTGGTGTCGGTGTCGGTGTCGGTGTCGGTGTCGGTGTCGGTGTCGGTGTCGGTGTCGGTGTCGGTGTCGGTGTCGGTGTCGGTGTCGGTGTCGGTGTCGGTGTCGGTGTCGGTGTCGGTGTCGGTGTCGGTGTCGGTGTCGGTGTCGGTGTTGGTGTCGGTGTCGGTGTCGGTGTTGGTGTCGGTGTCGGTGTCGGTGTCGGTGTCGCGAGTTTGCTAATTTTTGCCCATCCAAATAGTGCCCAACGCGCCTAAAGAAGTTATCACTTCAAAAAGCCAAAAAACGATTCCATTTAAAATCTGCCTTTTGATAGCGTACATGTTCAAAGTGCACATTTCCCTGGCGCATTGGGGTAAAGAAAAAAAAAAAAATAATAATAACAAGCACATAATAATGAATGAGTTGCTCTGCCAGGAGTGTCTGTCTATTCCTATTGCAGATAACTTTTTCCTTCTCAAGTGCTGGACAAAATGGTGCAGGGTAACTGAGCTGAAAGAAGAATGTTCTATTCAAATGCTGCATAACGAATGTTCAAGTCCTGCTAACTCGTCGTTATTTGTTATGGGTGCTCTTGCCGAAGGGGCAACCAGGAAAAATTAAACTTAAATTCCAGAAAATATGTGCATACTGCAGAGTATCGTTTCTATTCTCTCTTGAAATAACACACGCAGACACAGTCTCTGTATGACAGTGCACATTCCCTGTTTATGGTTATACATAGTTGTGTGCAGTGAATCCTTATCCCCATCTCATTAAAATTAATTTCTTCCTTGGAAAACTTTTTAATTGGGAGTGCATGTGCGGCTCTCTATATTATCAATTGCAACAGATCCATACGTTGTTCTTCATTTTGTTTTTTTGTGACCGATATCCGGAATTTTCTATTTGCAAGTCCGCTCCTTTTGTATATTTTAGAAATATGTATCGTTCATGTATAAACAAGTAACGAAAAAACTTTTATTCCTCACATCCGATGACATGGTGATGCGACGACTTCTGTCACAAGTTGTATAGTTGGAAAAGTTTAATGATCCTTGGAAGTTACTACTTCACTGGCATATCATGGAGACATTATGTGTAAGTGCTCGACGGATGTAAGTTCCACGACCCGATAATCTTTGTGGTTTGTTGGGGATTTTTGGTGGATGATTGGGATCGTCTTCTGTAGATGCGTCTTAAGCCTTCAAGGGGTGGGGCAGTGTCTGAATAACAACCAGGTTAAATAAATAAATAAATAGTTGGCGCAGCAGATCCGTAGGGACCCTATAGGCCTAGCTTCTCCACAACCATTCGTTTTGTGTGAGTTTTTAATATTTTTTGGAACGAATGGAAAGGATCTACAATTGTATGCCGATTTTCAGCTTAAAGACCTGGTAGCTGGTACTGCAATATTTATTTCATATTAATATTGTAATTTATTTACTTATTAATAGACTATATTATTATTATTTTTATTATGCCGATTCCAAACGGCTATCAGGTTGCATGAGTAAATTCGGTGCAATGACGTTTTATGGAAAACTCTAAAGCTCTTACATTAGAAAAAGGTCGGCAGTAGTTTAACTGTTATTTCGAATTGGTAGCTAGTTCTTGGCGTGGTGCATTTATCGAATCGGATCTTTCCGCACCACTTGTTTAATGCCGAATTCACAATGTCGCGTTGACAGATTAGAAACAAAGCGTTCGTAACATTCGCGTTTGACAGCTTTAAAATTTTGTATTTCTCAGCCAAAAATTGTTGCTCGCGCGCTTTGCGGCATTTAAAATCGTTAAGTTTCGATAAATCTAGTCAAAGCGCACCGACGCACGCACGCGTTCAACGCCGAATTATGAATTGGGCATAGCATAACATCTCATGGACGACTTTTCGTCGAAATCTCGAAAGGCTGCTATGCATCAGCTGTTGTTACTTTTGACATGTTCGTTTCCAGATCCAAACTTTAACATTCTCTCTATAATCCATACTTTGACGTTCCAGATCCATATACTTTAAGGTTCTCTCTGTAATTAAGAAGTCAAAAAAATGTGCGTGTGCAACTATTTGCTGAATCCAAATCATCGGCTAGTTTTCACTTTTCCCCATTCGGGTAATAAATACTTAAGTGAAAATGAAAACAGTAACACTTATCGCGCTGATGTGTCGTTTTAGTCGTTACCCACTTACGTCACCCATTTGTATAACTCGAACAAATACGTGTAAATTCCATTGGAAGAGCTGCCATGATTAGCAAAGCAAATAAATAAACGAAGACCGTTAGAGTGGGAAAAGAGAGTAGAAAAAAAAAAGATATCATTACATAAAAGCAAAAGCATAAACGGCAAAATATTGAATCTTCATCATACTTTCCGCTATCCGTGCTTGTTTGGTTTCCCCCCGGATATATTACGCAAGTATGGGAAGAGTTTCCACTTTCTCAGTACACATTTCTGTTTACGAGGAGAAGAGTGTTGCGTAATCTTTTTTTTTTTCGGAAGGAAGGTATTCCCCTTCACTGAAGGACCAATCGTACGATGCCTTAATTTACAAGTTCTTCGCACAGGATATAGCGGGCATCGCAAAACGGATAATATTGAGAAGGACAAGGAAATTTCAAGTTCTGTATTTTTTTTATGTTATCCTGCGTAGGAGGGCATTTCAAAGGAAATGACATTTGCTGCAAAGAGGATTTTTGTTTCAGGACGCGATTCGTTTTCTCTACAACGTGAATGTGAACTGGCAACGGTGTTTAAGTAGGCTGATTTAAAAGAGTATTTTAAAAGGTATAAGTGCCATTGAAATTGTTCTCATTGATTACAATTCAAATAGGAGGATGCTCTACCTCTTTATGGTTTGTGCGATATTGACATTGATATGATTTAATTCACAGATGACACGCATTGCATTATAACAAGCTAGGACCATGTTTGGAGAGGAACGTGCGTCTTCATTGAATTCTAAATATTTGTGATGTCACAGTTTAGCATACTGAATGCACAATATTGTATTGGTAGCGATGACACGTTTTTTGGATTTTTAGCCGTGATGGAGCTCAAAGTGAGATGCTTATAAAATTTATCAATATGTATCATCATTATATTAATACGTGAACATCCAAAGTTGCCGTACACTTTTTTAGTATTTATTATAAAATGAGTAGAGTGAAATTTATGTCATTCGAAATGTACTGTGCAGGGTTCGGACTTTACTGCAATTGCAGTAGATCTAATGCAGTTTTAAGAAAAAAATAAAATCTACTGCACCACGGCACTCGACTGACAATCTACTGCTATTTATGTGAATTTCGGAAATCTCAAATCAAAATTGAATATATTTACACATTTTCGTTTCTTAGTATATTTTTATAAGTCCATTGCAAATAATTAGTTACTGGAAGGCCTGTTTATTGATTCTGCAATCTATTACAATATATTTTAAAAGAAAATGTGCATGCCATCTCGTTTTTACTGCATTTGCCTTGCATGAACTGATACTCAAGTCAAGTCTCAAGTGTTACTTCGTCTTTCTGTTTCTAAATTTATTCTTATTGTTGTTGTTCTGCTCTGCTGTTGGCTGCCGCTTTTTTTATGTTTAAACTAATACATTTTTAAAAAAATGTTCTAAATTCAAAATCGACTGCAAAATTGTATAACTGAACTACAGTTTATCTTAGATTAGAACCTATTTTCGAAGGAATGCAATTTACCTAGGTACCCCTAAAAGTAAGCAACTGTATACCAAATTCTAATTCAGGGGCATTATGTCAAAGGAGCATATATTTTCGATAACTAGATGTCGCTTTTTTGCTTACAAAAAAGAACAACATAAATATCAAAACTGTTGTACGTTTTTTAGTATTACATCCTTATAAAAGGTAGGATCGATTTTTGACCACACGCGGAACTGGTTTTTATTATGGTGGAAATGTTTTTTGTTGTCAAAAATATGGAATCGTTTAATTGGCTAGCTTCGGGATTCTTGCAATGGATGTCAGTATGTCACGTATGTATAGGTGGTTGTATCCGGTATTGGTAGAAAAGTTTCACACTTTCGCTCTAGTCGAACTAAAGTGGTTGTGTGGTCACATTTTGTCTCGCAGTTTTTTTTTAACAAAAATTTCACAGGCGATTTAGCAAAGTAGCTGTCAGTTGCACTGTCCATGAAGCGATTCCCATGAAACATTTAACTTAATAAATCAATTTTTTGTCGCTACGTTCAACCGAGATCTGTAACAAATAATTCGATTCCCATTCGTTTTCGTTTATGAGTTGTAGTTTGACTTTTAATATCTATTCAACGGACTTCTGTCGGTGATTTTGATGACATGTCAAAAATCAAATCACCTGAATGCACTCTGCAACGACTTTATTTGAGAAGTCATATTGAGCTGAATGAATGGGCACATACGGGCTCTTATGTTAATGTTAATTAGGCGAACTACCACACATGGAACGCACACAGTTGTCTACTACCTGATACTTGATTTTTTAAGTTGGATGGAAACTAGGACAAAAAGTTGTTTAAACTCTATGTTCGTGTCAAGTGGCATTTAAATGCGAGAAATTGTGACACAGCTCATGGCTTTTATTTTAAACATTGTGCAAGTCATTCATTTGTATGTTTAATTCAAATTAAATGTTCGCCCAACTAAAATAAGCATTTCGCATCTCTCAGAGTTTCTGTTAACAATGACTGCGCCCAAAATGTTCTTTTCTCTCTGGCATGACACGTCTTGAATATATTTATGACGCCATTTTGACCGTATGTATATATATTGTGTATCCCACACGCTAAACATTTCATTCCACTTAGACCGAATAACCCAACAAGGTCCTTTCGATTTCAGTCATTACATTACGATAATTGGATTCATGTTTATGCGGGAAAACTGTCGTCGGCCGAACATAACTCATCGAATTACACCTAGGGCAAGTGTGCTCCATTCAGCGTACTTGAATTCAATTGAAATTTAGTAGCCATAATTAATTTCTTACGCAGACGAAACCGCTTAAACGAATTATTTAGTATTTACCGCACTCGCTTGACAAGGTCACTTCCGCAATGAGTAGGTCCTCAACCCCAAAAATGGTTGGCCCGCTATTTTTAAACCTAAATCCTGTTCACACCCTTTGTGAGATATTTTCGGCACCAAACCATAGTCAGACGATCTCTAACCATCATTTAAAGCGACCACTCCCACGTCCTAGAATAGTTAGTTCAAGTTCGTGCTCAAGCGGAAAATTCAATTAGCAACTGACGCCTCAAGGGTGTTAAGCTATGTACACTTTGCTGGGCTTCCACTATCCCCGGGTGAGACTCCCCTGCTGATTCTCCAACCCATTTTCACCTCATCAGCGCTGTCCCTAATTGCTTGAAGTGTGTAGGTGCACTCATTTTCCTTTTTTTGTTCCTTCATTTTGACCTATTTTCTAGTACGAACGTTGGAAACTAATTAATTGTCAAGTTATCGTTGTTCATATTCTTTGCCAAATTTGTCTCTTCAAAATGTTCCTAACTGCTTGAGCTGTTCACTGTTCAGTGCAGCAACCCTTTTTATTTGTGTACAACTACAGATGACGCTACTTGGTACTTGGTGTAGCACGAAGTTCTGTAAAAAAAAACAGAAGCCACTCCAACGTCTCTGGCGCAAGACACATTAACGCCCGGAGGCTTCAGAGTTGCATACACAAAAAAAGGGTCGCTTCGCTTTTCAATGATTAAGGAGCAAGAATGAAAAGCATTTAATGAAGCAACAGCACGAGGAGAAAAGCGACTTCAAATGAAGGGGGTTGGGTATACTTTTGATGATGAGAAAACGACTTTAACATCAATTACTAAAAGAGTCCGACGCTATTATGAAGAATAACCGCGATGCGTTTCGCTAACCCTCATTCGGGCTACGGGCACCGGTATAGTGAGGGTAGTAAGAATAAAAGGATCTAGCTCTCCGGTGGAAAACTAAAGCCAGGAGAGCTGCAGCTATTTGAAAAGTAAAATGAATTGGAGGAGAAATAAAAAAGAAACAAAAGTTTTTTTTTAATAAAGAAATCAATTCAACGGCTGTTCTTGGAAATAGTTCGATAGTATATTTGCTTTATTTTATTTAAGATGGCACTGAAAACAACAAACCCATTCATTCTCTCTTTATAGACGAGTTACACCCCCAACAAGCTGGTTGTGAACACTCGTCAACTGCGCGCTCCAGTTCATATCTGTGCTGGAAATCGGTTCTCTTCTATCGATATTTTTTTTTGTGGAATATTTTATCGATTGCTGAAATTCAGACAATAGACAATCGAAGATAAATAGCTGAAAGTTTCTCAGTAATAGCGTGACGCCGTTCAGTCGTTCCCTCCTTCCATGGGGATGCTGTAGCTGGAGTTCTCTCATATAATGATTAAGTTTAACAGAACCTTATTTGACCTGAAGACCGAAGGACACGTGCACCACCTTTCAATTTAAATCGAGCTGCGTTTCGTTATGCTTCCGCACTGGCATATTATTTTCTTCGGTGCGGTAAGTACTGCAATGCATTCTCCACAATCTGACAGGTGTCTTTTTCATTTCAGCATTCCAATTGAATTGGACGGACTTGCTATTGCGTGTGGTCAGACATCAATCTACCGCAATTGCGTTGTGCGTTTCGGCACAATTTGAAATTGAAAGTCGGCTCAGTTATAATTTTTTTGCACAACCTCGATGCACCGAAACTTAGCAACTGAAATCGTTTGATTGCGAAGAATCTCAAATCAAATGTCATTGAAGTGACGATTTTAAGGCGAAGATTCGTTCTGAAAGTTTGTTCCTTTGCTTTCGTAGTATACGAATGGAAAATACTGTCAAAAGGACTGTGTTCGGGACTGTTTTCAGAGTGGGACACTTACGAAAAAGTTAGGGAATGCTTAAACAATCTATGAAAAATGACAGATACATAATTACAAAGTTCAAACAAGTGGTGGGAAAAGTCGTTTAAATGTCTGATAAAATCGAAGAGTTGGCTAATTTTAATTTATTAACAAAATTAGTTGATGAATTTAGACATGAAAGTGATTTGGAGTTCATCGAACTTCTTTTTGATAAATCACAGTATGTGGAAGAATTTGTTATGATTGAACTACAAGAGAAAAGGAAACAGCAACTCTTTACTTGGAGGAGCGAGGAGATCGTCCCTTTGTGGGGGAGGAAGAACTTTGTTAGCACTTTCGAAAATAATCTTCATTCAATTTAATTTAGCCACCTATTAATATTGTGGTTTGGAATGTTGCGTGGAACCTAAAATGGTGAAGTATAAAGGACTATTCACATGAGAACGAATTGCGAATAGGCTAATTGCGAAGAAATCAATTTAACTGTATTTTTTAAATGAAAATTGCTATTCGTTTTTATCACAAAACCAGTATATTTAAATAATCTAACATCTAATCTAAAAAAAACATCAAACCCAATGGATTTAAACAGCTAAATTAACAATTAAATCCCTGAAAAAAAAAAAAACATGAATCTCAATTGATTTAAACAGCTAAATTAACAATTAAATTCCGCGAAATGAAAATTCTTGCCGCGAACTGTCACACTTTATTCACAATCCACACAAAACAGTCGTGATCCACAAACCCACCAATGAAAAATTCGTTCGAACTTAACCTTTAAAAATGGAACTGATACGCAGGTATCTGAAATGTCAGAAATTACGAATATTCGCGTGTTCGCAATTCGCTCTCATGTGAATAGTCCTTAAACAACCCATTAGCGATTAGTCACCAAACAAGTTCCACTTCCAATTGGAGACTCGAATCTGTCAAATAAGAGTGACTTTCCACTAAGCTAATTTTAGAACCAGCCGTGACAATTGGAATACACTAGAAAGTTCTCGATAGGTGGCAGAGCGGATATAAAATGCAGGTCTGAGAACAGGCTCGAAATGGTAATCGGTTGTGAAATGTGAATTATTTGGTTGGTTTCCATAAAAGTGATTTTATCTTTTCGAATCCCAGCCTGAATCTAACAATATCATTTTAATACGCAGGAAATGAAAACATATGCACGAGTATGCCAAATAGGACAACAAATTTCAAATCATGTGTTTATTTTCATGTCAGGTACCGCATTTTCCAATTCTTACTCCAAGAAATTTGTTGAGAAAAAAATCGTTAGAATGCATATCATTCTGCATATTCCGTACGATTCGACATTTGCATATTTAAGCGCCTTAAATTTCATATACGTCTCTCTATTACTGTTTGACAAGAATAAATAAGTCGCAGGGACAATCGCTCAATGTTTGTGGCATAAATATTTAATTCCCATGGTCAATTGTATGTGGCTAGCTCACTCATTGCGGTTTGATTTAAAAACGTCGACATTGTTACATGTACTTTAGTTTAGCTTTTGAATAAACAGCTTGAATTGACCGAATTACATAAAGCAGCATGTGCATATAGGTATACTCGAAATTATTATATTTATTTGTGATGTCTGATGTGCTTTTTACCTCCGGCCGGGGTATATTCGTCGTCGTCGGGTCCAGGCTCCAGGGTTGCCCCCAAATAAACACGAACTTTGGAGTGCTGTACACTTTTACTATTTATTGATTTTGCTTTTATTAACAATTCGCATATAACAATCTTAAATCCACTTAACTTAACAAACAATTCTTACGTAATCACTAAATACGGTGGGGATGGAAGGATTCTGTGGTTGATCGGATATCGGAATGCTCACAATACACACCCAAAGATGAAAGAAACGGAACGGAGGCTGTGGTTGATTGGAATGCTCACAATACACACCCCCAGAAGAACAGGAAAAAGAGGCGGAATGGATCGGAATGCTTACAATACCGGATTCCGAAACACAATTACGCCGCCACCAAAAATTTAGAGAATAGGCTCTCTAGAAAAAAGTCTGAGCACCAAGTGTATTGCACTTTGCACCCGGACCTGAGTCACTGAATGTACTGCCCTCTCAAATCCGGTTTATCTACGGGTACTCATCAATTTACCTAGGAGTAGTCAGTGTGACTTATAAGACTGGTGAAAATTCGTCGGTATGTTGTTGTTGTTTCGGCTACTGGTGCTGGGTTTTGTGGTGACGGTCGGTGGTTCTGGGTACTGGTACCATCGTTGGTTGGTACCGGCGTATCCAGTGATGGCGACCAGTGGTGATCAGTGGCGGCTATCAGTGGCGGGTGGTAGTATGATGCTGGGTGGTAGCCGATTTTGTAACGGATCGTTACACATTACATTAACCAATTTGGGCGGAACGAATTTCGCCGGGTCAACAAGTTTTATATAAAAATCGACACCTAAAAGCCGCATTATTCTGTGTTCTTGCAACCATCTACAATTTACAACTTGAGGTGAAGTGATACCATAACGTACTACGTATCTTTTTCTCTTCGTACACATCGATGTAAGAGGAGAAAAAAAATCCTAGAAACCAATGAGCGGAAACAATATCAACTCCATGTCATTGAATACTCAAGTAGCACCCAAGAGTGCAGAGTTAAATGCACTTACCACACAAACTCTGGAAGTTGAATGGACAGACACAAGGTGTTATCCGGTGATATACCGATGTGCTCTTGGTGCAGGCGATTCCTTTCAAATTGCTGAAATAAATCCACTGAGAGGCTAATTGAAACGTCCGCAGCAGTAAAACATATAAATGGCGAACCCATGTCCTTTTCCGACAAACTCACAATTATCGATTCGATTTGTTTCGCCGTAATTAGTAGCAAAGTTAACCTGCGCTATACCTACGTCTAATCGATTTCAATACATTTTCTTGGTTTAACAACCTGGCGCACAAATTACTGGACAATTGCTCGTTAATTGCCGTCACTTATAGTATACACACGACGGCAACGTACAGAATGCGGAGAAAGCGTTTCCAACCACCTGCACCGAAATGCGGATGAAATTAGTCAAAGTTTAAATAGCGATTCCTCGGGCCCAATTAAATCCATAAGACTTGTTCAAAGTGACTGCTCACTCAGCTGGAGAGCAATCAGTAAACACAGTATGCAGTTCCTGTTCCCTAAGATGGGTGCTTGAGTGTGCGAACCGCTTCATATGCATTTAGATTAATAATTTCTACCGGCTGAATAATTAAATGGGTGCAAGGGAACAACAACAATAAGAAGGGACTTTTGCAAACCAACACCATCAGCTAGGTTGCCATTTGTGTAATGAAAAGCTCGTAATTTGCATGTCCTTTGTGCGAATCAAGGCTAATGTTTGCAGTTGGGTGAAGTGCGTGCAGAAATTCGCCCAGCTATATGATTTATTTGAACATTTCCCCATGCATTCTATACTCGAGATGACGTTGAGCGCAAGAATTAACCTTTTGACATTTGGAAGGAAGGATTTGCTTTTATGTCGCCAGGAATGCGCCGGTTCAAGTATGCAAGTGTAGCTTTTATTAAATGGCAAACATGGATTTATTTTTAGAAAAGAAAGTTTAAAATTCAGAAAGTTCTTTGTGTTTGAAGGCACTTTCTTGTTCGTGAACAATTTTGAAGTAAGTTGCAGAATTGTTTGCAGGGGTTCTTTGTCTTTTGTGTATGGAGCCTTGCGTCGGTTGTGAGCATCAAATGCTTGATATCAACAAGTTAGAGTCAAAGACTATTCCTGATTTTAAAACTCTCTACAAAATGCAATAGGTTACGTTCCAGATATGTACAATTTTCCTTGGTAATTTTAAAGTTATTATGTTTAAAGTTATGCAGCTATTGCGCTGCACTTTTGAGTGAGGTATTCGACTTTCGACTCACAGAAAAAAAAAAAAAAATATTCCGTATCCGACAACTTTCGCAATTATTAGCCATTAATATTTATCTGGGGAAAGCTTTCAATTAAGACTTTCAGGCATAACACATATCTCTAGCCAGGGTTGTTAACCTTTGACAAACTTTTCTTGGCGTTAAGTTTGCAATGACAGAGCCGTCAGCTTGCGGAGTTTTGTTAGTCTGTCAGCGCCACAGACTTTATAGAACTAGCTGAACGTCGTTGTCCGTGCCTTATATTTCGTAGAAAATTCCTCGATAATCTATATATTAATCGCCGACACGATTTCTTTCAGAACATATTTACCCTACTTAATCAAGACTAATTCCACTTATTTTTTTACCAAATTGAAGGGTACCGCTCATAGATCGGTCGAAAAATATTATAGTTTCAAAAAAGTATTTGCAAAATAGGTAAAATAGTGTTTTTAAATTACCTTGGTTACAGCAACAACAATAATAATATTTCGCCTTCTTTACTCTGCGGCCGGTGTCACCGATGAATGGTGAGAGTTAAGCGAAGTAAGAGAGAGAGAGAGAATATGCATAGAGGTAATTGCATTTGTCTGATTAGTCACATTTTTTCTCGCTCAGTCGAAGTCCTGTCTGTGTCTCCTTCTGCTGTATGAACAAGAATCAATGATGCAAATCGACTCAATTGTACTAAAAACTGAAAAGAAATAGTGCTGAAACGTATAAAATAGTACATACATTTTTTTAAATTCCATAACAAAAATATTGCATTCAAGCCAAAAAAAAAAATCATATTTTATTGAATCCAACTGTGAGATTCAAACTAATTTTACACCCGTATTTTTTACAATCCGTAATTTTTAGAGCCGATGATTTAATTTTACATTTTATAATATTCGCTCAAAAACATGCATTCAACCCGCTGGATAAAGATGCATTTTAACGCAGAGATTAAACGGATTTTAGCTCAATCTAAGCGAACGTTATGTTAAATTTCACATAAAAAATACATTTATTCTTTGTTGTTTGTCACTTGGCAATTAATTTAATTTGCTGTGTGCTGAGTTTAATTTTTATTGTATTAATTATGAATTTAGCTTCCAATATAACTCTTTTTTTTTAGCCAGAAATATTTCCGAAAATCCTTGATATCGTAATCATTGACTCAGGCCCTAGCCCGCTTGTGCATTCGATATATCGGAAGACGAGGACGATGTTGATTTCACCATCTGCTGTTCCATCAGTTGTTGAATAAATTCAACTTCCAATGACAAAGCCACCAAAATTTCATCCACTTTACAAATAAAATCCATGTTTTTTTTAGATTTTTGCTAGATTTTACTATTTTCACTTTCACTTATTTCCTGAAGAAAGAAATGTCAATATTATGAAATTGAGTTCAAACCCGAGATAAAATACTTGGGCCCGTTTTCTGATACTGCTCATAGCGATTTGAAGTTTAACTTAAGTTTATATGATAGTTTATGACATAGGAAAAGTAGCCCCATAAGGTATAAGTAGAACTTAAATCGCTAAAAGTAGTATCAGCAAACGGGCCGTAAACTGCTCTCCGCAGTACAGAAGAATTGATTGATTGATTGAGAATTGAGTTGGTAGGAACCTGGAAAACTCAGCTGCATTTCAGCAAAAAATTAAAAATATTCTTGAATAAAAAATCAAAAATACAGAAACAAACAATTTTTTTTATTTTTGTGTGTTTTAACGTAGTTTCAAATTAAAAATAAAATACTTAATTGATTTTTTTTTTTTTTTTATATACTTCTCCCGGGAAAGGTGAACCTATAACGCTTCAACAGCGCCCCGAGATGCCAGATGTATGTTTGCTCTGCACTTAAATTGCTGCAAATTGTAGTCTTCTGGAAATATATCCCCAGGAAGCGAAAAATTAAGGGCGATATAGGAAAAAAAGGCGCAGTATCTTAGTCGTTAGTGTGTTGGACTACTAAGCTAGGGGTCCCAGGTTCGAAACCCGAAAAAAAAAAAATATCCAACTTAAGGTTTTTTTCCACTGTGCCACCTCTCGCGAACGTCTGACAAATATCCAAGAGTATAACTGTCATGAAAGAGCTCCAAAGCCATTTGGACTCGGCATAAAATTGTAGATCCCTTCCATTCGTCCCAAAAACGAAAAACTCAAACAAAACGAATGGTTGTAAGAAGCTAGGCCTGTGGACCTGTTGCGCCAATTAGTTTTTTTTAAGGAAAACATACGTATTTGCATCTTACTTTTATATACACAACTTGTCCGAGTGGCTGAATTATACAGGCTTAAGCTTGTGTCAAATATTTACGAAAATTCACTTAAGTTCATTCGAACGCTTGAAAATTTACGAATGTACAGTAAGGTACTTAAAATGGGTTCCTATTCCCATGAAATTTCAATTAAACCGCGCACTGTCTCAAGCTAAATTAATCCCAAGCAATCATAGAAAGCCGCAAAATAAACGACAGAACACCCTTTGTCTTCCATCAGTCAAACCTTCCTATAGTTCATAATGTTTATAGCTTCGGGTGTTCTCTTCTTTTGATCGTAGAACTCTGTTGGATAGTAGGTACTCCGCCGCTCATCTGCATGCAGTTCAACACGCGAAAACTATATCAAAACAATTGCACTATTTACAAGCAGCTAACGTCTGCATTGCCGACTGAACTATCTTCAACTTTTTGCCACTTCATGCACTTCAGCGTTCAACGTCTTGATGCGCGTCATCTGTAGCAGACTTCAACCAACAAATATGAAAAGAGCTGCATCTGATTATAAGCACCAAACCTAAAGCACTTGAATTCTCAAAAGCGTTTATTTCCTTTTGCACACCCCACACGAGTCCTTATAAAACCAAATACATACAACCATGCATTGTGTTGGCCTACACACACAATGCAGCCGAATCTCATTAGGGGGGCTAAAAGACGAATATAAGAGTAACACTGACAAAGCATTTTGTGCAACTTATGTTCATTTAACGAGTCCACAGGAGGCAGCAGCTGTTCCCAACGGAGTGGAAAATTAGAACGACTCACTCGTTGTGGCTGCAATCAAATGCAACTTGTTTTTTTGCTGCCCAGCTCTGGCTCAATGGCTCCATTCAGCTACAGTAAAATACGACATATTTTTAGACCGACACAGAAAGCATGTAGCACCTCATATACATTTTTCTGTGTGTTTGTCCTATAAACAGCAAAGCGCAACAAAAAGGATACTGATTTGAAAAAATGTTTGATTAAGGTTTCTGGTGAAAAGATAACAAAAAAAAAAAAATCGTGTCACAGCATCAAAAGGATATTGTACAAGTTTGAATGATGAAGTTTCCTGTTTGTAAGGGGGATGTTATGGGAACCTAAGGAGAAAGTTATAGAATTCAATTTAAAATCAAGAAGCACAAATAAAATTGCGAAAGTTTAGAAATAAAAAATGGCCCTTCAAGACCAGGAGTTGGTTTCCACAAATCATTCATAAATTGGTATGCGAATTTAAATAAACAGGACCGCCAGATATTGCGTATCCCAGACCATTGGATGTGAAGTACTGGATAAGTGCTCAGTTTGGGGTATCTTTAAATTTTCGTCTTATTTGTTATTTGTTTCTAAAAAAATATCAAGACTACGATTATTTTTATTGCACCGCCAAAACATACAACTTCACATGAAGCCGACTACCACTCGGAGAAGCAATTAAACTCGTAAGTCGAACATACGATTAACCACATCTAAACTTGTGCTTCTGCAAACGAATGACTAATTAAATCAGACTTTGAGTGTAATACTTCCCCACTTGATAATGCCTTGGATTTTGTAAACAAACATAATAAACTGTCGCAAATAAGTGTGTGGCGAGAATCATGAGATGATACCAACAAATTTGTATAGGTAATTGAAAATTCTGATAGAAGAAAATACGATTTGAAACTCCCAACACAATTTTCAGAGGTAATTTGCAAACTTTTCAAAACCTATATGAAAGCAAAACTTTACAATATTTCCATTGATCTGTTTTTGTAACACTTGTGTGTCCTCATTTCCTACAGCAAAATGTACAAGGGAACATCAATACCAGTCTCAGTTTGGCTCCACCCAAAAAGCCATCCAACAAGAAGATTTCTATTTATTTCCATTAAATACAGTCTCTGTCACTGATGCTTTTCGTTCAATGGCGCCAAATGATTCTCCGGCGGCCGCCATGCAATGCCCTTCGACTAAATAGTTCCAACAATAACTATACTCCAATAATAGAAAAAAAGAAAAAAGAAAAAAAGAAAAAAAGAAAAAAAGTTACGTATACGACCCCGGGTACGCGCACTGTCTGAACCAGGCTGTCGGAATATTCAATATTCAATATAGTAAGAGCTTCTCAATTAGCCGTTTGGAGTCGGCATAAAACTGTAGATCCCTTCCATTCGTTCCAAAAAAAATGAAAAACTCACACAAAACGAATGGTTGTGAGAAGCTAGGCCTAGGGTCTCTCCAGGCCTGTTGCGCCAACTATTTATTTTTTATAACGGGAGCACAAAAATAAATAAATAAAAACAAACGGAAACTGGAAAAATGTCTACTACTAGATGCATTTCACCCTGACTTTGACCTCATTCGCTTGGTCGGATGCTATAAAATGTCGACGTCGGCACAAGTGGTGCATAATCATGCAGCATCGCGTATACACTTAGCACTGCACTATGACCTAATATAGCAAATGTCATGGTAGAAGCAAGTTGGAAAAAAAAGATTAAAATCGATTTGTCACGTAGTCATGTAGATATGGCTATCCTGCTACAGATACATAGAGCAGTGCTCTTGTGGAAATGAAAAAAAAAAAAAATGGCCGCAGTCAGCTGCATTTAATGCGAGCGAGTTAAGTTAACTATGTGCCAAGAGTGTTGCAGGCATCGTATTTAAAGGAAAGAAGACACCTCCTCCAGATAAATCATGTCAAACAAACTGTAAGCTTATGAGCCAGGTCTGGCTATGATTTATTTGCGAGAAATTAGGACCTAATGGCCTGATAACCAGGACAGGAGAAACTTTCTCCCATTCGGCTGATATGTAGGACGAACTTTAATGATAATTAAGTAAAGTTCCCCAAGGCTAAATAATTTATTCAGTGTGAGGGCGTTGATAAAGTGCAGCTCACGAGGCTGCGTGTTTACGCGTGTTTATCAGGTGTGAGTAGGGGTGGGAGGTTTCAAATGTTGGGAATTGATTTGTAGAGTTTCACCATTTTGAAAAGAGGAATGGTCCGTTCTGAAAACAGTGTTTGGCATACAAAGGGTTTTTATTCATACCGACAGTATTTCCAATATTCAAGCCGTACTCCTGAATAGTTCTTTGGAATATAAATGTTTGTTTATATTGAATTTTTTTTTAAGTTTGCAAAAAGTCATGATCTTTTCTTTGTGCAGTAAGTTCTGAGTCCTCCCTTCCCTTCTTGTCCCACTCCTTCCATTTTATTCCTTAACTCTTTCTCTTATCCTATCCTATTTCCGCCTGGGCCGGATAAAGGTGTCATACGACCCGTGCCGAATATCAGCCTGGCTGGGGGCCCAGTTTCAAAAATAGCTCAAGTCGTAAACGGAGTATCCGGATACCTGGCGACCTCCGGATTAGCCAGCCCTATCTGTGTAATGCGGATCTCTGCACAGACGGACCTCAATCCTCCGCTACTCGTGGGAATCAAAAATGAATAAAAATAAAATTTAAAAAAAACAAAAACAAAATGAGACCGGTTCTCCGTTAAAACCGGGCAGTAGTGCGGCGACTTCGCTGACTACTGGCACAGCCCCTGCAGCGGTGAGCGGTGGAAAAATCGTGACCATCCATGGTTCTTCTACTGTGAACAGCGGCAGCGCGCTTAAAAAAGATACAAATCCTAGCAGTGGTGGAATTGTGACCATACATGATCCTACCACTGCTACCAGCGGTAGCAATATCGCTCATTCGTCTCCTAGTGGGACAGGGCGGCATCGCGCTCCCTCGAAAAGGACGCATAACACTCGTCGTCGTGCTGTTCATATCCTAAAGGTCCTCGGAGCTACTTTGAGGGCTGATAGGACCGCCGAACAGAACAGCAGAGTTGAATGGGCTGAATCATTCCTAAAGAACAATCCAATAGCGACTAGCAAGGACTCCACGTCCAAGCGCCAGAGATCGTTGGAGGGGACCACGCCGGCCCCCAAAAGACCTAAGGTGCATAGCACCGTCGCTTCAAACAGGTCATCCAACGTCACATCTCAGAAGTCGTTTAGTGACGTTCTTAAAAATAAAATTGTGCTTGCTGTGATCGATCGCAGTGATGATGATGGCACCATCTCCCCTGAACGATGGCAGGTGGTCAAGACGAAGCTTTCAGGCAGCTTCTTAAATGTCATGAGGGAAAACCCGGGACCACCTCCTATTACTTGCGATGGTGGATGGCATCAGGGCCACGTGAAGCTTATCGCCTGCGATGATCAGAGGTCCTGCGATCTCTATAAGTTTGCCATAGGCAAACTCGGAGAAGTTTGGCCGGGTGCGAAACTCGATGTCGTCGCAAGGGAGGATATCCCAAGCCGACCTAGAACTCGTACCTGGATCCCAGCTGAACCCTCATCAAGTGAGGGGGTTCTCGAAATTATTCGATTGAGCAATCCTACACTCCCGACTCACAACTGGAAGGTTGTAAAGCTGGAGGAGCCACGAGGTCTCTATAGGTGCGCTCTTATCGTCATCAACAAAGAGTCGCTTGCTCCCTTAACGCTCAGTAAAGGGGTGATTAGATTCGGTTTCGAATCTATCACCCTTAAAGTTTACGAAAAAGATGAGCTTGATTCAGGCAACATGCCTCCCTACCCTACGGGTTCAGAACCTGGAGCCTCAGACCCTGGAGCATTGGTTTCATTTCCATCACTGGATGACGATGCCTCCAGCACAATCACTCCTACCATGGATCACGAACTTTCGGACATGGACATGGACGATTTCAACAAAATTCTTCTGAGCGAGGATGAACTTCTTGGTTCATCTTCAGAAGCGGAAGAACTTAACAACACCGTGGTGGAGGTCTCTCCGCCTGATTGTAGCAAGAATGCTGCAGTTAGTGCAGATTAACCTCCATCACTCCATTGAGGCTTCGGCCGCCCTCATCCTCCGCCTATCAAAGAGCAGAGAAGACATAGTCTTGATACAGGAACCATGGTTTGACAACAGCGTGGTTCGTGGACTCGAGACTCCTGGATACGAAAAGCTGTATGTGACTGATAAAGGTAGACCCAGATCATGTATACTAGCGAAACGTAGCCTTAAATTACTTTTACTCCCTATTTTCAGTGATCTAGATGTAACTGTTGCTAAACTAGTGACTCCGAAAGGCGCATACTGGATAGCATCGGCATATCTGGCCTATGACTACACGGGCCCTCTCCCTGGGGAAAAACTAGAGAGAGTGATCGCGGAAGCAGAGAGGACCAAAACCAACCTCATAATCGGGTGTGATGCTAATGCTCACCACTCGGTATGGGGTAGTACTGACATCAATGATAGAGGTGAGTTACTTTTTGATTACATTTTAAAAACAAACCTTATCATAAGCAATGTAGGAACCGAACCTACTTTCATAACAAAAAACCGACAAGAAGTTTTAGACATCACCCTTGTCTCCGATACTGTTAATCAACTGATTACCAACTGGAAAGTATCAGCTGAGCACTCCTTTTCAGATCATCGATATATTCAATTCAATTTAGCCGATGACTCTCCTTGCCAACTTCCTTTCAGAAATTTCAGGAAAACAGATTGGCTCAAATATAGGGAGACTCTGAAACAATCAATTACCCCAGAGCTCTCAAGTACCCCCTGTAATGCCAATGAGCTTGATCTTAAAGTCAAGAATCTTACGTTGGCTTTAAACAAGGCAATGTCCTCCTCGTGTCCCCTAATTCTTCCAAGAGGGAAGAAGAAACCACATTGGTGGTCTTCGGAGTTGGGACTTAGTAAATCAAATTGCAGAAAACTTTTCAATCGTGCCAAAGACACAAGAAAAGCGACTGATTGGGACTCCTACAAAGAAGCCCTTAAATTATATAAGAAAGATTTAAGAAAAGCCAAACGAGTATCTTGGAGAATCTTCTGTGGTAAGATAGAAGAATCCTCCGAAGCATCAAGGCTAAGAAAGATACTCTCGACAAACCCAACTATGTCAAGCTGTCTGAAAAAGACAGATGGCTCTTGGACGACTTCTAGCGAAGAATCGCTTAATCTGCTGCTCGACACCCATTTCCCAGGCAGCTGTAAAGGTATTGCCCAAACAGATCCAAACAGATCAAACTTGCAATGTACCAACTTACAAGGTCTGATCACTAGAGAAGAAGTGCTTTGGGCGCTGCATAGCTTCAAACCATACAAATCTTCGGGACCAGATGGCATAATACCGGCCGAGCTTCAAAGAACATCGGATATCATTCTGCCAACGCTAATGACAATCCTGAGAAGCTGTCTAGATCTGGTGTACATCCCATTGCTATGGAGAGAAGTTAAAGTAGTTTTTATACCCAAAGCAGGTAAATGCTCTCACGTGAGTCCGAAAGATCTCAGACCTATTAGTCTTTCATCATTTCTCCTAAAAACTTTGGAGCGACTGATTGAAATCCATTTACGCAATAGCATTGACAAAAATCGACTGTCAACAGCTCAACATGCTTACTCTAAGGGCAAATCAGTAGAAACGGCCCTACACACGCTAACGCGCTCCATAGAAGATTCCCTTCGTCATAAGGAGTATACAATGGTTGCATTCCTGGATATAGAGGGCGCCTTCAACAACGTCGACTCATCTGCAATCGCTGGTGCTCTGGCAGCTCTGAACGTTGACGTCTCACTTGGCAAGCTGATCAATTTGATGCTTAATAGCCGGATTATCAACTCAAGTCTAGGTGAGATATCTTCCAGAAGATCTGTCAGTAGAGGAACACCACAAGGTGGTGTCCTGTCTCCCCTTCTCTGGAATTTAGTGGTGAATCAACTGCTGATATCCCTGGAAGCGGAAGGCTACAATGTGATTGCCTATGCGGACGACGTTGCTATTGCCGTCTCGGGAAAGTACCTTAACACTTTAAAAGAACTTCTACAACACGCTCTCAACAAGCTAATAAAATGGACAAACAGTTGTGGGTTGGGTGTAAACCCTCACAAAACTGAACTTGTCCTCTTCTCTAGGAAATATAAGATTCCACACATTGACCCTCCATCTATAAATGGCACTAGCTTGACGTTCTCAAATGAAGCTAAATACTTAGGCCTTATTTTTGATAGAAAGTTAACCTGGAAGCCTAACATCCAAGAAAGAGTTAAGAAGGCCACTGTGGCACTTTTCTCTTGCAAAAAAGCCATAGGGAACAAATGGGGTTTACAACCCCGCGTCACTCACTGGCTATATGTCTCGGTCATAAGACCTATACTCACGTACGGTGTGGTTGTCTGGTGGACTGCCTTAGAAAAAGCGATTAATCGCGATAAATTAAGCAAAGTCCAAAGAACGGCTTGCTTGTGCATCGGCGGAGCTCTCCGCAGCACCCCCTCCGCTGCACTTGACATCCTGTTTCATCTGACACCCATTGACATCTTCAGCAGGCAAACGGCAGCTTCGGCAGCCGTACGCCTCAAAGCTATTTCACAATGGACAAGCAAAACAACTGGCCATGCCGCTATCCTCAACAACATTAGGAACTTTCCAGTAAACATCGACTACACCACACCAGAACTACAATTTGATAAAAACTTCCAGGTCTCCATTCCTACTAGATCATTCTGGGAGGAGGAAGCATCCGTGGATGATGAATCGATCCACTTCTACACAGATGGTTCGAAAACTGTGGACGGTGTTGGTGGCGGTGTCTTCTCTAATAGACTTAATCTTAGTCTCTCCTTCCGTCTTCCTGATCACTGTAGCGTTTTTCAGGCGGAAATAATGGCGATAAAAGAGGTCTTATCTTGGCTAAGGGAAAACGTGATATCTGCTAAAGATATCCGTATCTTCTCTGATAGCCAAGCCGCTATCAAGTGCCTGGAATCAGTTTCCACGAATTCCATAACAGCCCAAGACTGCCGTTCATCTCTCATGGAGATGGCGGAGCAGTTCAACATTCACCTTTGTTGGGTGCCGGGGCATAGGGACATTCCAGGTAACTGCAGGGCTGATGAACTCGCCAAACACGGAACTACGATACCTCTGCTCCCAATTAAGGATTCCTTAGGTATTCCACTCGCTACTTGCAAACTCAAAATAAAGCTGGACGCTATCGAAAGAACAAATCTTAGGTGGTCAACCGGCTCGACTTGTCTAGTGACAAAGCAGATCTGGCCAAAGCTGGATCTAAAGCGTTCTAGGCATCTGATCTCCCTCGATAGGAAGCATATTAGTGCTACAATAGGTGTCATCACGGGACACTGTCTTATCGGCAGGCATGCAAAAAGGCTTGGCGTATTCTCTAACGATTTTTGCAGAAGCTGTTTTGACGAGGAGGAGGAGGAGACTGTTCTCCATCTTCTCTGTACTTGTCCGGCTCTCTCACAGAGACGAAAACTCCACTTTGGAGCTTTCTACCTTAGTGATCTGAACGATCTAAAAAACATAGACATCCGAAATCTACTACGCTTCATCAGAAGCTCCGATTGGTTCAACGAGTAGGAGGAATGAATTATAGATTCACGTGGTATCACAAGGGACCTTATAATGGTCTAAGTGTGTCGACTAACCTAACCAGTTAGCCGACAGCCATTTCAACCTAACCTAACCTAAGTTCTGACTGCCGCTCTTGTCGGTGTACAATGATCCCTTCGGTGTTAACTTATGCGACCTTGAATATCCTTACTGAAAGCTGTTTCTGCTACGTCGACGGATCGGCTCTGGCGAATTGTTAAGCACGGCTAAGAAAATATGTTGATAGCCATTTCATGTCATGTGAGTGTATTGCCTGACCACTGACAGGTTGTCTTACGTACGTTAGTGATGACCCTATGGATTTGACCCCGTTACCACCTGAATATCTTCTTATCTCGGTTGCGCCAAGGTAACTGATAACGAGAAAAGGCCAGATAAATTCTGCAGATCTTCGAAGTAAATGGATGTCAAGATTGCAGCATACTTCTCGTTTGCGGAAAAGATGGAAAGCTGAATATCGTCGGCTTAACAAGAAAACCTCGTAACTCACAAATTTGAAATTTTTCAGGAGAGACAAAAGTTTCTTACCAACCCCAGCTTTTTCTCACCTCGTTGTTAGAATACTCCAAATGCCTCTGAATCTTAATTTATAGAAAATATCTTCCTCGAAATATTTAAGGGCTACTATATCAGTAACACAGAGGTCTCCCTTTTTTTGCCGGGTCTAATTGAATTGTAAAATGAAACCGATTTTTTATAAAAGTTTTATACCTTTGGACAGTGGAGTTACGAGTTTTAATTATTATAAGCAAGAGTTACGAGGTTTGCTCTTCAGTAATTTATCGGAGTTACGAGGATTTTCAGGAACTTTTACTGCATTGGAGTTACGAGATATATACAAAACTATTCTTATGCGATTTAAATTTATTAATGAGCTACGAGGTTTTCCATAACAGCGCGCCTACTGATTTTCTATAAGATAGCATCAAAAAGTGTTTTTTGCCAAAAATGGAGTCACGAGGTTTTCTTATTAAGCCGACGATATGTCAATATCCTACGTTTAGCACATCACTTGAAGCATACTTTTCCAAACGAAATTCATCTCGGTGAAGTAGTGTCTATATGATGCCGCTACCCCACGTTTTCACTGGAGATTGGCGGTGGACCTGTTCTCATGGAACAGACAACAAAATACGATTATGAGAAGTTCGTTTTGCGGATGTTGAGAGACTTATACCCTATTCACACAAAGCCAAAAACCGGGTTTTCGCGAAAGCACTCGAAAACTTAGTCGAAAACAAAAGTTTTCTAATACGAGTCGTTTAAAGTCGTTTTCAACGGAAACACCAAGAAAACGACTTCCAATCTTCGGGTTGTTGAACCAAACACACCTTTTGCAACATTTAGCAGAGCAGGTGATCGAACAAATGTCACAAGACAAAATCATTTTTCACACTTAATTGATGGGCTAATATTATTTTTAAATGCTCTAAATTCATTTTATTTGTTAATAAATGCCAGCGTTGCCAGTTTTGGGGTTTCCCCTCGAATTTAGGTTTTTTTTTAAGTTGCTCTTGATGAGAGAAACACTTAGGCCGTTAATCGGCCCACAGATTTAGGGTTGGTAGACGGGGGAAATCTGCGGGGATACATTATTACCTGGGTTTTTTTTAAATTCGATTTTATATCTATTTCGTTATAATATCCTTTTTGTTAACCTTAAAATGAGCTTCTGCAGAAAAATAAATAAATAATAAATAAATTTATGGGCAATCTATGAACGTAAGAAACGCTGAGTAACTTAGACATACTTAAGAATGAGGTACCTAGCGTAGAGATTCTTCGTTCTGCTCACAACTACATAAATGAGTTAAATTTGAGCACGACAATCGGGGATGAAATAAATATTTTAAATTAATTTAAAATGCGTTTGAAAAATCGATCGATCCTCCAATCTATTTTATTTGCCAGTGAAAGTTTGTTGTCCAAATATCTTTGGACTACATTTACAAAACAAGTCTTTCAAAAAATGCAAATTTTTTAATTGTTAGTGCCAGTTTCATTAAGAACAAGTTTTTTGAAAAATTTCCTTAAATATTTTTTCTTTTTTTCTAGGATTCGGGCAGCTATCTCATTTACAAATTTTATAAACAACAATTCCATCAAAGTTGGGTAAGGACTGTGTATTTATTTGCCGCACACTTAGATTTCGGAAAAGCAAACATGTCCGCGTTTCAAATTCAAAATTCCTACTGTTAAGTCGTAGGCCCTGTGGCTTAGTGGTTAGTGTCTTGAACTACTTAACGAGGGGACTCAGGTTCTATTTCGGAAAAAGCCCAAATTCCATCTTACTTTTTTCTTTCCACTGCGCGACCTCTTGCGAACTTATTGCAAATGTCCGAGAGTATAACTGTCATGAAAGAGCTGCTTAACTAGCCGTTTGAACTCGGCATAAAATTGTAGATCCCATCCATTGGTTTCAAAAATGAAAAACTCACATAAAACGGCAGGTTTCAATTAGCTAGGCCCCTACTTTTTTAACGTAAAATTTGTAAACAAAATAGTTTACACTGAAGTATCACGACTACAGAAGCGTCTCACGGCTAACTGAAACGTCAAACGAAAACTATTTAGTTATTGTTCGGTGTAAATGCAATTTCGAGTTTTCGACGGGTTTCGGTGCGGTCTGAATGAGTATTAGACGTGCTTTTCAACTTTTATATCTACTGGAGATCCGCCAGCTGCCCCGCCCAGAGGATGTCGAAAATTAAACAATATACAGGGTGTCCGCCGGGAAGGTATACTACTTTGTGTTGCCGCAATTTTGGTAAACATTAGTCTTGACAGTTCATATTTGGCAGTCGTGAAGTAAAATTTATTCGTGGCAAATTTATTATGGAAAAATATTCGATAAACCAACGTGTTTTAATTGTTGAAACATTTTATCAAAATCAATCTTCGATTACTGTGACGATGAGAAAGTTACGTGAAATTTTTGGGAGAAACAACGTGCCAACAAAACGCACTATTTATCGTGTAGTGAATGATTTCGAAGAAAGAGGGCCCGTAGGTGATAGGCCCAAGCATGGACCACAGCGTACTGCAAGATCGGCTGAAAAGTTACAGTCTGGTGCATGTGCAATTTGGTCAGGAGGAATCATTGGACCTTACTTCTTTGAAAATGAAAACGACGTAACGGTAACTGTGAATGGGGAGCGATTTCGTGATATGATTGAAAATTTTTTAACGCCACAACTTCATGCTTTGGGCTTGATTAACATGTGGTATCGACAAGACAGTGCCACATCGCATACAGTCAGGATTACAATGAAATTACTGCGAGACCTTTGTCCACAACAAGTTATTTCAAGAAATGGTGATGTTGATTGGCCTCCACGGTAGCCTGATTTGACTGCTCTGGACTTCTTTTTGTGGGGATATCTGAAAAGCAAGGTTTATGCAAACAAACCAGAAACGCTTGAGCAACCAAACAAAATATTCGTGATGAAATTAATGAAATACCGCGTGAAATGTTTGAGAATGTAATGAAAAATGTGCTCAAAAGGGCTCGCATTTGTGAGACTAACAGAGGCGGACATTTACCTGATATTGTATTCCATACATAATTGCCGACATTAAATAAGACATTTAACAATATAAGATCCACTCTCTTTCATTTAATCAAAAATTATAAACAAACAAAGTAGTATACCTTTCCGGCGGACACCCTGTATATGTACCCTACGAACTATTGAGTTTATTTTTTATATACTTTTTTAACTTTATTTTGTACTCTCTCTCTTATTGGTTATTTAGTTTAGTAAATTCAGTTGTCACGAGTCTTTAAACCGAGAGGAATCGTTTTTTTTTTTGACTAATCAAAATTGCAGGACAATCCTAAGATGGCAATAATTAGCCAAAGGGTTATTTTTGACATTGGTTTTAGCATAAATGTTATGTCGTTTGCTGAGAATCAAGCCATGGTCCGACTAGACTGCAGCGCCATAGTCATTAAAAGTCAATTCGGTGATGTCTGTCCTTTTTCCGTTAACAACACTTAAAACGTTGTTGTTTCGAAAAATTCCCATTAGTTAGTTATTTAGTTATTTATTAATTATTTATCAACATAATTTACATTAGACTAATATAATCTTATATATAAACTCTGATAACGACATCACATCAGAAATCAAACGAAGAATCACACTTGCCAACCGCTGTTTCTTTGGCCTAAGACGGCAACTGATAAGTAAGGCCTTGTCGAGAAATACTAAGGAAACTCTGTATAAGACCCTCATCATCCCAGTCCTGCTTTATGGTGCAGAAGCATGGGCGCTATCAAAGGCGGATGAAGATCTCCTTGGTCGTTTCGAACGCAAAATTCTTCGAGTGATTTTTGGTCCCGTTTGCGTTGACGGGTTTTGGAGGAGAAGATTTAACAGCGAACTCTACGAGCTGTACAGCGACATCGACCTAGTCAGAAAAGTACGCATCAGTCGTCTAAGATGGCTGGGACATGTAGAGCGAATGGACACCAACGCTCCGGCCCGAAGAGTCTTCGATTCTAACCCGGAGGGACAACGCAGTAGAGGAAGACCTCGCCTTAGGTGGCGCGCGCAAGTGGAAGGGGACCTCAACCAACTTGGAGTGCGCAACTGGAGGCAGTTAGCCAAAGATCGCGCTAACTGGAGAGGCGTATTGGTTGAGGCCCAGGTCCACCCCGGACTGTAGCGCCACCTAAGTAAGTAAGTAATATAATCTTTAAGTTATAAATGAAGATGCAATTATCGCACAGCGATCGCCCAAATATTTGTTTCACTTAAATGCACAGGGAATATTGATTGCCAATCACTAGGTTCACAGCTTGTCCTTTATGTGCCAGTAAAAACCTGCCTGAAACATGAACCTTTTATAAGAACGCACCCTAAGCCCATGTATGGTTCTGCAAAACAACTTCACCTTCACACCCTAAAAGCTACAAGCTCAATTTTACTGCAGAACATACATTTACTAAAACTACCCACTACACATGGAGCGGCAATACGAAAACATACCCACATGTACGGAAATAAATCCGATTACCTACTTATTTCCTACTATTATTGCAAATTAATTTTCATCAACGAGAGACTCCTTGTAGATATTATGCCGTCCATTCGGCAAAGTGGGTGTAACCAGGTATGTACTGATAGTACCTCGAATACACGAAAGAAACATACAATTATCGTTTACGCTCCATGGTTATTGTAAAGGGGATTCATTAGACCCATCAACCCAATGACGTGGGTATTAATCACCCCAAACTGAAACTGAAGCACATAAAAGCGCTCCTTCCTTCGAATTTCATTTGCCATATATCCTTTGGAGCAGAATAACTTAATAGTGAATTATTGAACAAGGAGCGGGTTTTAATTTAGGTCACTGCACCAAGACAGCCATGCTATATCCGCACCACGTGTCCTGCAGCAAGCAACCGATATACGAAACCCAACGAAAATATCAAAAATCGATTAAGCACATCGAATATTTAATCCAACTGTGTGTGATAACATTGTATATAGAAAAATGTACTGAACGAAATAAATTGGCTAATATATTTGAGGCAATGACGGATCAACAAGTTTTCACTTTCCAGGCAATTTAATAACGCAATTGAGTTTGTTGCGGGAAACGAAAGTTTCATTTCAGTTGACATTTTGTGGTAGCCTGTTAATTATGCAGAAAATTATTATGATCGCAATGCGAACACAACTGGGCTATACCAAAATTGGAGACTTTTTGAACAAGATCTCTAAGGCAGCAGAAATCAGACACAGACATAAACGAATACTTATTCCACTGTCTGGCATGAACATTCATAGGGGTTGCCTGTCATAAACGTTTTGACTTTTATTTAATTTCGCTTCGTTTTCAAGTCGCTAATAAAAGTTAAAAATAAAAAATTTTAATGCCGTTTTCACAAACGACACGACACACCAGTCTTTTATATGCCCAAGGTGATTTCTCTTCAGGTCTATGTCATGCAAATTCGAGTTCTGAAAAGACGTCAAATCGCAGCCGTAATTGCAGACTGATAACCTGATTATTGAAGTTTGTGCGGAAAAGATTGATAGCTGCCAGGATTGTGTGGCACGTAGCGCCATTAAATTCAAATGTTTTAAAAAAAAAAAAACAATTATTAAATTTACGTAGATTTATTTTCTCCGGTTTAAGGACACACTTTAGGCTTGTACACTTGTTCTCGAACAGCGGTTACAATGTTATTTGACTGAAATTTCAAAATGCAACTGTTGCAGCTACCCATCATCCGCTGCAGACATAAGTTTGGAATATTTCAAAGCTTTGTTCAAAGATCCTTTCTCATACCGCAAAGATATAATGCTGATGTGTTTCGGTGCCTCTCCACTTTCGTAGGCAGGTGGCTTTGCGAAAAGAACGTGTCTGGAGAAGGATTCTAGCATGACCTATCTGTTGGGTTTTGCTTCATTACTGAGAGAATGTAAATCATGGTTTTGAGGTTCTAAATTGTAAAAACTTGTCCAGGGTCCTGTATTATTGGTCAAAAAGATGAAAGGCTGAATATCGTATATCGTATCATCGTAATATCAAAACCACTTCAATGCATCCCGAACAAAAAACCACCTTTAAAAATCGAACAAGAAAAGCCACAACACTGCATATATTAAAAAATGATTTATTTCAACAGAAAATAAAATATTCTACTCGCTACAAATTGATTACAAAAATATTACAATTCGAAATAAATGTAAAAATAATTAATGTTTTTTATTTTTATTTTAATCTTTCCAAATTTCTTTTACAAAACACATTCGCTTTTATGTTTGAACTTAGATTTCCATAAATTATTAGCATTTATTTGTTTATTTAACTTTTACGTCTTGCAATGAACATTTCATACATTTAGTCATGAGTATATTAGAATATTAATTACTACACAATATTTTCCATATTTTTTTTTCGTTTTTATTTGCTGTAACAAGAATAAAACTTTTCATTATAGTTACTAAAAATATTTATTCATATTTAATTGTTTTCAATATCTTCATCACATTTAAATTTTGGTTTTTATTGTTTACTCTTTTAGCTAATATGCAAAATTAGTACAAATTTGTTTCGACTACTTGTTGCGCATTATGTTGTAAAATAAATATTTCATTACACCTAACTACACAGCTTAATAGAGATGTGTCTCTCTGTTGCTTAAACGATATATGTATAAATGTACATTAAGACGTGCAATTAGCATTAATATTTTACTGAATTTATACTTATTTAACAAAGCAGCTTGGCTATGCCTACAAGTGGTAAATTTAACATTTACATGAACATTTAACACACAAATTAATCGTTGATAGCTGTTTTATATTCGTACCATCAGATCGTACCAAACAAAACAGCAGTGCATAACATTTCTGAAGACGGAAGTGAAAACATTTATGCTACCCTAGCAATTTGTGGGGAGGGGAAAGTTCATCGAACTAACTGTGACTGCAATAGGGATTATTGGAGAGTTGAAATCGAACCTAAGAGACACAAGTGTAATGTAATGTAATAGTTGCCCAGTATACCCAGACAGTGGCTTTAGTATTTATTTAAGCGGAAGAAGGTTAAAACGAAGAGACACGAAGGTTTACAAGGGTAAAGACATCAGAAGACATGTGCTGCCTATTGAGAGAGGAATGACAATGGAAATGTGCTTTCGTCGTTTGCACATTATTATTATTTTTTTTTTTTTGTAATTATTCTTAATAAATAAGCTTAACAGGTGGCTATGACAACTGTTTGTGAAAGATGCCATAGGAACGCAAACACAAGAATAAAAGGGATACGAGTAGGGGTGTACTCGTTGTCCTTTGTTTGTGGTTATTTATGAACATATATTTTCTTTCGAATTTTTGTATTTTTAATGGTGAAATACGCACGGTTTCCGTTTTCTCCATATGCAAAAAGCTCGGAGTAGCTATGGAATATGGGCCCGGAGGATGCTAAGGAATATAAGGAGCTACCTGTGTTAAAAGCCGGCAAATAGACGATGCAGGAAAGTGTTTATTTGAATCTGATTATTATTGATTGATTCAAGGTCGAAGTTCCCCAAAGTCCACTAACTTCCCTATCTCCAGTTTGAAGGTACAAGACTCTGCGAGCAATTTCTCCTCAGGTGCAGGGAAATAAGTCCCTGCCTCATATAAAATTTAATTTCTGTTTAGTTAATAAAAAGTGCAAAGTACCAACTTGACTCTTTAATTTTACTTTGCAGAGTCGACAGTGGGAATTTACTTCACATTAAAAGGGTAATAAAACCACTCAGAGTTTTCGGAACTTATTTCCCACATTACATGGGAACTAAGTCCACTTCACGAAAGTGGTTTTACTTCCCACTAAGTGGGACCTAAGTCCCTCAGTGGACTTAGTTCCCGAGGACTTATTTCCCTGCACATTCTCCTCAATCGTACATATAAGTCCGTAACTCAGTTGAGTGTGTATTTAGCTTATCGCCATAGGTTCATCACACAGTGTGATTTTATTTCCCATAAAAATAAAATCATCAGCCTTAACATTTATGTTAGAAAAACCCAAAAATATTCCAACAGTCAATGCGAAAAAAAAAAAAAATCCCCTAATAATCCAACGTGTGTCACGCAACTCTCAGTTCTTTGGCATTAATCCTTTGCCATTAATAAAATTAGGTTTGCCTACCATTAGCCATTGACATATTTGCCAAGAAGATATTTTTCCCACAATTAGGCAAATTAATTAGTAAATTATCTGGAAGACCGCACATAGGTACTCTTAGTCTGCGCGGTTGTCCTTGACAAATATCGCCTCGTGTGGAATATTAACGAATATTTTTCCGCTGATAATTTGCAAACAACAAAAATTTATATGTGACATAAGATGCTCGCATAAATATCTATAAGAACGAAGAACGCTCCTTCTAATCAAAGTGAAAGCAAATGAGGACTTTGAATATGTATTTTAGAGAGTGGAATACATTTAAATATCGGGCGCGTTGTAGGTGTGGTTTGTCAAATGAAATTGCCATTAATTATATTGATATCGGTAGTGCCTAAGGATATTAAAAAAAAAAAGAGGCGTGTTCAAATGGATGGATGAATGAAATGGGTACACCTACTGCCAGCAAACACCCGTGGATTCAACAAGCTGGGCTACAAATAATCCGAAAGGTCTCCACAGGTGCTCTAAGACCTGATGGTATTCGTGATTTCAATGTCATTCAACAGACAGTGTGACCGCTGTAGAATTCTGCAAGAAAAAGGGCCAATGAAAGAAAAAAAAAAAGTGACATTTCTGAAACTAACCTGCAAATTTTGAATTTTCGACCGATATTTAACAAGCATTGGCTTTGTAAGCACTATAATAGATAGGCAACTGCATTCTTTTTTTTTAAATCTTATTATTTGGACATAACAGCAGTTGACAACATTTTGAGGAGCCTTCCCCAACTAAAAAAAGGGCCTTAATAGCAAAAAATTGTGACAGGCGGTCGAAAAAAGTGCCAAATTGCAATTTTAGTCGCACAACGTTCACGCTGTTAAAAAACTTCATGATTTTTTGGTCCCCCAATGGGGTAGGGTTACCGCATGATATTTCAAAAAATAGTTGCCATTATTATTCAAAGGGTTATTAATTTTTCGACATACTTTACATCTTTGAATTTCGATTCACCCAGTATCATTGAAACAAGTTTTTGTTTTATTGCCCCGCATATAGTCGTGCTAGCAATTCCCCTAACAACCCTTAAAATGCACAACCAAAGCTCATTTGAGGATGAAATTGGACTTTACAAAAATAAATCATACATGACTACCAGTTTTACGCTGTACCTGTAGCCTGTACTTATATTTTAATTAAAAAAATCGTGCAAATAATGCAACGACGTCCGCATCACGGTGTTGGCAGTCATTACAACATGCAATTAGTATCGCATGACACGTAATACACGTTTTAATTGAATTTGGGAGAAAATGCTTAAAATCATTAATTCTCCTCCGGCAGGAAAAAATGGTCAATTCACTGTCCGTAACAATCTTCCCTCAACAGTTTATACAAACTATTCAATTGTATCCGCCTTCAGATACAGCAAATGCAATCTTCATCCTACATACACAACATACACCCATGACAGTGTAATCAAACAAAGATCTTAAAACATCACGTAAACTGCACCCATGAACAACAGCAATCCCCAGCAGCTAGCAGGGTATAACGCTGTTCGAAAAATCCAATTTGTATCCATGCAACAATCCCAATACATATATCCTTTCCAACGGAAGGATTCACTCAGTCGGAGAAACCATTCACCGGAAGTGAAGATAAATTAAGGTGCACGGCATTCCGGTGGAAAACAGCAACAAGGTTTTTTAACAATGCAACCGGTAGGTATTACTATTCCACTTAAAGTAATTGTTCACATGAATTGGCCATGACCTTAAAGCAAAGGCTACGAACAAAATAAATAAAACAAACTCATGCCAAACGGTAGGTACTCTTAAAAATTTCCAAAAAAAAGTCTTCCCTCTGGTAACTAAATATTTTAAAAGTGTAAATAAAAATCATAGCACTTTCATGGAATAGCCTCTTTTGCAAGCAGCGAACGAGTCAACACTTTTACTCTTGTCAAAGGGAAACCAACAAAGTCTAAAAAAAAAAAATACCATCCAGGAAAATCCCTTAGGCTTTGAGTAAGACTCCCCCCTTTCCCCACCGAGAAACTTCATTAATTATTTAGTTCACAAGTAGAAGGTATTTTCAGTTTCACTTGTTTTTTTTCCGTTTTTAGTAGTATCCACTTTAAATATCGGTCAATTATGCACAATCTACTTTGTAAGCAAATTCGCTGTAGCCAAAAATTAGCTGTACGGTTTCGTAGGCATTTGCTACCACCTTTATTTTTAGTGCTAATATCGTTCTGCGATAAACAACAGTCTAGTAATTGCACACAATATTTGTTTTATTTTTTTATTTAATGTTGTGCTCTATTTTTAAATTTAGTTTTTCTTTGTCATGGACAAACTTTGGAATGTTCTTCCGTTTTTTTTTTTCCTCTTCTTTATTTTAAAATAAGTCTTATGAACAAGCTTATAAACTAGGTTTACAAAAATGTGTTTTCTAATTTTGATTTTTACATAAAATTTCCAAATTCAGCTAAGTAATTGTTTTGCCGAAAAGGAGCTTTCCTTAAAACGCACTACGCTATGCAACATTTTGTTGGGGATTTTATTTGGCCATCGACGATTTAGTTCTGTTAAAAAAAATACCGACTATGGTTTTACAAAGCAACAAAATATCTTTGCTTTTGGTTGTGAGCTCTGCGTGTGGACTATAGTTTAGTTATACAAATCTCAAAGTACAGATTGCCTATAGAAATGCTGCTTTTATTGTTAATCTGCGTGAATTTTATCGTGCTCTATAAGCTATTGTCTAAGGATTACAGGCAAGGGGAAGACTGTTTCGGTCACCCTTCCACCGTCCGAGGATAAACTGCCCCAATTCTCTATACGAATCGTAGGGGGATTGCAGATAAAAACTAATAGCCATAAGCACAAAGATAGTAAAAATGCGCCCACTAGCATGTCCGGCCTAGATACACTGAAAAAAAAAGGTACACCATAGTAGTCAAAAAGTTCATCAATGTGATGAAAAAATCAACAATTTTAGTCCAGTGAACTTTTTCATTAGTTTGATGAAACCGATTTCGTCAATATGATGTTGTTCATCATTCATCAACTTTGTTCATCAATATTATGAAAAATTCATCAATATGATGAACCCAAATTCCCCTTTAATTTCATAATGTGATGAATGTATTCATTATATTGACAAATTTGTTCATCAATATGATGCACACTTTCTGTGCTGGCAAATTTGTTTTCATGTAGTTGTAAGATTATTCACACAAATAAAAACATGAAATAAAAATACTGACACCAATATAAATCGTAAAGATATAGCCTTCCCACTTTCATGGGGATGCTAAAATACTTAAACGAGCATAATGGCATGAAAATGGTAATGGTAATATTATGTGAATTTAACTATTGAATTTCTTCGCATCCGAAAGGAAAATATTCAAACGAAAATCAGTTTCACCACGAAAGTCAATAAAGTGTAGTGGCAAAAACTCACGCGCTCAAGAAATATTGAAGATTTATAAAAATAAATTTTATTTCTGAGTTACTTTTATCACTCCTGGGACAATTTTTTTTTTTTTTTCATAATGGATCCCAATGAGAATCAGAGAACGGCTATTTGCCTGCCATATGCATAGAGTTACAGGGTGCATGTGCATACATTTGTGTTTGAAATGTGTTTTTGCGTTTTTTGTTATTTAGTTATAATTTCATTGATCCATTCTGTTGAATTTTATAATGTTGAGGCGTGAGAGAACAATGTACGAGAAAATATATTTATTTACATTTATGTGTGTAATGAAATCACAACGTTATAATTATACAGCGAGCTCTTTTTTTACCAAAGGAAAATCGTTGTAGAAAATTCATGATAATGTAGTTTTATTTTAATGACATATTTATTTAACGTCAAAAATCGACCCTACTGCAAAATTCCACCGGAGAATAACTGCGAGATTTAGAAAAATTTCCGTAAATCCCGCATAGATCTCGGAATTTATCAAACGAAAGTAATCTCATAAAAAGGGAGATTAGAAATAAAAGAAACACACTTTTCACAGCTCGATATGTCAAACGTGAAAAAAAAAAATGAAAGAAAAGACATAAAAAATGGAAACATCTCTCTCTCTCTCTCTCTCTCTCTCTTTCTCTCTCTTTCTCTCTCGTGAAATGTCATTTTCTCTCAAATGGACAGAGCCAGAGAGAATACGTCAAGTTAATCTTCTTTTATTTGGTGGAAACACTTCGGGATTAATTCTAAGCCTCTTGTACTTAATCTTGGTATTTGTGTTCGGTGGAAACGTAGCTTAACCTACCTTTTAGAAGTATGTATTCTAAAACACGTACAACAACATTTTTCGATATTTACGTTTTACTTTTTAGAAATGAAAAAGCTATATCAAGATATCGGAAAAATAACCCCTTTGAAAATTAGATAGTCTTAACTTACTCATGATTTAGCTTTTAAAACGTCGCTATGAACATTTAGAGCAAACAGTTTATGCCGAAAAACGTTCGTTTACATAGTAAAATCATTGAAACGAAATCACTTGGTCAACACCTCCCAGATATATTTATGCAACTGAATTAAAGTTATACATTAATTGCATACCTTTAATTAAGGCTAAGTAAATTGCATTCTTTTTAGGGTAAATGAGGCGCTCCATCGAAGATATATGTTCTAATTATATAAGTTTCATTATACTGATAACATAATAAATACTTAAAATATATTAATATATATTAAAGCTATTTATGCAAAATTTATAACACTTTATATAATGTGAATAATCGAAGTTAGACTATAGCTTTTTTATATTTCCACCATTCTTACACTAATATTGAATTTTTCACACTTCATTAATTGTTTTAAATTGTATATACTGCAGTTTATTTAGCAAAACCAGTCGCCCGTAGTAAAAGAAAAAATGAAAAAGTTTGTTCATCGGCAAGCAATTGTCAATACATTGCTTAAAATGCAAATGGATACTTTTGGGGGAACATTAATTAAAAGATAAACAAATAATTATGTGATGAAATTTCTAAATCACATATATCGAATCTTTTCATCGTTCATCGTAAAACCATTCACAATTTTCTTCTATGACACCCTGTGTAGATACTTTACGCTTGATGAGCAATGACATATAATTATCTACGCATATATACATTAAAAGATTCATCATGCGTGTGTGAGTATAAATGCTGTACCAACATCGCGTGTGTACACCTACAGCATACATCATATTAACAATCTGTGCATCACATTGAAGAAACCGATGAAAAAAGTTCATCAATATGAGGATTCCATTCATCAATATGATGAATATAACGGTGAATTTAATTCTTTTCATCAATATAACGAATTAGTTCATCTATATTATGAAGGTTTACATCAACGTTCTCCTTAATAAAAATTAATGTCTGTTTTTTGACGAACGCTGTCATCAATATAATAAAAGCCTTCATCAAAACGATAAACGTCGTTATCAATATGATAAAAATTCAAAACTTGGCAATCGTACTTGAATATGATGATTCCATTCATCAATAAGACGAATAAATCATCAACTGGATGAACAAATGAATACATTCATCAAAATAAGTGTTTTCGTCATATTGATGAAATGTTTTGATGAAACAATGAACGTAGTTCATAAAAACATACGCTAAATTCTCTTCAGAATCCTGTTGAAAAAATTGATGAATTCATTTTCATCATATTGAAAAACTGTTCATCAATTGTCAAAAAGTTTTCATGAATTTGTTCATCATATTTATGAAAATTACGTCATATCAATGAATATCATGTTGATGAACGCCATTCATCAATACGACGCCGACTTTTTTTTTCAGTGTAGCACTCTGGCCTTCTATAATAGCCTAAAATAGCCCCGCTGTCATCAGGTCATAGGCCTAAGAGTGAGGGCGTCCTACAGTTTCTTCAAGGTCACACCCATTGTGTCACTTACCAAAGTTAACTGAAAAATACTAACCGTGTCCAATAGAGAATAGAGAACGTTGAGCTGTTGATCAGTTAATGGAGAACGGAACTAACCCAACATACCCCCCATTTGTTGTATATGCAAATATTATCTGCTTGAAGCCATTAGTCGTATAATCTCGGTATCTACGGAAACGTTTAATGTGTAAACAGTATTAACCTATGGACTGCTTTTTATGGGTTTTGAGAACAAATTTTTGCTTTCGGTAATAGGCCGCACTGTGCGAAATTTGTATAGATTAGAATTTTTTTTTTCCTGCTCATCACATGACAATGGTGAGATAACAACCAAGCACTCGAAAATGTTCTTGGTTGTAAGCTGAAAGTAACTACACAGAGAGGTAAAATCGTAAAAAAAAACACTTTTATTCAGAGTTATGTAAAGGCTTTATTCTAAGCTGTTACAATTACCGAAGGTAGGACTGGTGTGGAGTCCCCTAGGAGATAGCTCATATACGACGATCGTAAGACAAGCTAATAGTGCATTTTTAAAAATAAATGTGAACGGCAATTGTTGCAATAATTCGTTCATTACGGTACGAATTTAAATGTACACACCATAAATAAACAGAGTCTGGTCATAAATTAGTAGTGTAGTTCGAAATGGCTACAAGCAGTGTGACCAATTGAATACTTGAAATCATGCTGAGTGCAGCAATATAGCATGTTTTTTTTTTTGTATAAAAAAGTGATAAAAATCATGATAAATATATATTTTTTTTAAATTAAAGCCTGCTAAAAACCCCAAAAAAAATAAATAAAAAAAAAACAGTTTTTTCAGAAAATAAGATATAAAAGGTTTTCCAATAAGAAGTGTTATTGTGCTATTTCGGTAGCTGTCACTTTTGAAGCTTTTTTTCTTTAACATTTGACAAGTAGAAACTACGCCATTACTAAAAATGGAACGATACACGCTTCAACAATGCATTGAAATTATTAAAATTCACTATAAAAATGGTGAAAATCTTGCAGTCACAGTTCGCAAAACTAAAGCATTTTTTGGTCGTCGTGAAGCACTTTGTCGGACCGCAATACAGAAATTGGTGGAAAAATTCGAGCTGTTGGGAAAAGTTAGTGATGTGAAGAATAAAACCCGTGCACGTCGCTCAAGAACAACTGAGAATATTGCTGCTTTAGCCCAAAGTGTTGAAGAAAACCCAGGTTTGTCCATTTCTCGTCGTTCTTTGGATTTGGGCATTCCACAAACGTCATTACACAGTATTTTGCATAAAGACTTGGGTCTTAAGGCTTTTTAAGTTGAGTTAACACAAGAACTCAAGCCGGCCGATCATCAACAACGTCGTGTCTTTGCTAATTGGGTCCTTGAAATGCATGAAAATGATCCGGAATTCCATCGAAAAATCATCTTGACTGATGAGGCCCATTTCCACTTCGGTGGCTCGGAAAACCCAAGAGTTATTATTAAGAAGCCCGTTCATCCTCAACGTGTGACTGTTTGGTGCGGTTTATGGTCCGGCGGGGTCATTGGACCTTACTTTTTCGAAAATGAGTTTACATCAACAGTTACGGTGAATGGATTGCGCTATCGAGAGATGACTATTGACTTTTTATGGTCGGAGTTGGATGGTATTGATCTGGACAACGTCTACTTTCAACAAGACGGCGCTACGTGCCACACAAGCAACGAAACCATTGATCTTTTACGGGAAAAGTTTCCGGAGCGTGTTTTCTCTCGAAGAGGTGATCACAATTGGCCAACGAGATCTTGTGATTTAACACCTTGCGACTTCTTCCTTTGGGGCCACGTGAAAGATAAGGTCTACGCCAACAGCCCAGCGTCGATACAAGGCCTCAAAGATAAAATTCGTGAGGCTACCGAGGACAGCGATTTGGTTATGGAAAATTACATGAAAAGGATATGGTCCTGTATGCGTGCTCGTGGTGGCCATTTTGCGATGTTGTTTTTCATTATTAACGGCATACCTTCCTCTTTATTATGAAATAAAAATTCGATCATTTATCTCAAAAAATTGCATTTTTCTTTGAATACCAAAATAACACCTCTTATTGGAAAACCCTTTATTTTACAAAAATAACATTAAAGAAAGTGTGTGTTTCGAAAGTGCAATGAAATTGCGAGCTTCCTGATTTCGTTGAATGGCTGTGAGGGCGTTCAAGTATCTAGTTTAGTAAGTCTGACAGCTGTCTGACCAGATCTATCTCGGTTGTGATTGGTTTAAATCGGTCACATGGGCACCTGTGAATTTGACGTTTATGGAGGGGTAGCCGACGAATCTAGTCAAGAAATTCGTGACTGAGTACTAAGTTGACAGTTCGGGTATGTGGCTGACGTAGAAAAAGTGACGTTCCCGACCAATCTAGTTTTTGCGTTCAGGTTACATCTTATCCAGACCAATCTAGTCGACTTAAGATAACTAGATTCTTGAATGCGGCCTGTGTTTACTGTCAAATGAAAATTGTAATGGCTTGTTCACACTAAGGTTCGCCAGCTTTGATTTTATTTTATTACTAGCTACGTATACCTGTATGCGTTCATTTTTAAATGCACAATTCCTTCCAATTATGTTCTGAATACACCACTTCAGTGTGCTCTTACATGTCAATGGGAACACAAAATGTGTATTAAACAGTGGGAAGAAATCCAGGCCTCAGACAAGCCAAAAGGGCAATCTTACCATTCAAAAGAAATGCCAAACAAATTCTAAACCTAGAAGGCACGATATCAAAAACCTTGTAGGCTACAAGCAACATGGTCACCACGATCTGCGATATCATCTAAACAAAATGCATATATAGTCAACTCCCCGGAGTGCCGGCTATGTCTCGAAGGAGACGAAACAGCTGAGCACATCTTGTGCGAATGTCCAGCTCTATCCAGTAGGATAGATAGAGATAGAATGAAATTCTTCGTTCGTGAATTACTAAGTCCTGAAGAACTGAAGAAGTCCTCTGCTGAACTCTGCTAGCCTAAATTTTATTTTCTGGCAATCTTCGGCACAATAGATCTTTAAGGTCAAAGTGCCTCTTTATCGCCTTGGCGATGAGTAAGAAGTTTAAAAAAAAAAAAAAATGTCAAATAGACTTAAAAAAGTTAAATTATAGTGCGAACGTGTTTCGTTTTTAGTAAAAAGTTTTTCGTCAATATTCGTAAAGCATGTACGTTTTAACTTTATCTAAGCAATATTATCATAGTACGTATTATCGTTCATTGTATGGAGTTCATCTTTCTGCAATGGGATTTATTTATTTATTTATTTAACTACTATATATAATGTCACAGTTATTCAATAATGAACGTACATTTTTACATTTCTTTCAATATTTTTTTTTTTTAAATTGAATTTTGAAAGATTATTGATGGGGCCATTACTCCCATAGTTACATCGAGACGTCCTTTGGTATAGGAAAATTGTGTTCCTTGTTGTCATCGGTCTGGTATTGATGTTTACGGAATTGAGAATAATGTGGAGTTGACGTTACCAGTCAGAACGCAAAACAGGAATATAACATTGGATGTCTCTCTACGTTTTTCCAAAGTCTGAAGATTCAACTTTAATCGACTTATGTAGGGTGGAAGACGACTTTCGGGGTTCCAAGGCAAATCACGTAATGCGAAGAGAAGAAACTGCTTTTGAATACTGTCAATTCTTGAGATTCCAGATTCGTAGGACGGACACCAAACAGGGCTACAGTATTCCAAAACAGGTCGGACGAGAGAACAGTATAAAATTTTGAATACATAGGGATGATTAAAATCTTTTGAGAAACATTTTATAAGTCCCAATCGGCTTCTTGACTTGCTAACAATGGAATCCAAATAGAGATTGAAGATGAGCTTTCTGTCAAAGACCCCACCAAGATCATTAAAGCAATCAACACTTTCTACAGCTTCCTCATTAAAAAAATAAATTGGCGCAGTTGAACTTTGGCGTCTCGTGAAGGTCATGCTTTTACACTTCTTAAGATTAAGCTGCATATCGTTTCTTTTACACCATTCTTGCATAGTGTCAATGTCATGTTGTAAAAATAAATAACCTTGTTGGCTACCATATGATTATACTAATATATTCGTTTATTTAATTTTCAATATACAAAAAATAAGGGTAGGACGGTTGTATCATCTTTTGTGTGGACGGTTGTAACACAAATTGCATAAAAAATTATTTTTTTATGCATTTTATTTTTGCTTTCTTTGAATAATTCTGAGCGTTTCGATCGAGGAATGTACTAAGTACCTATACAAAAATGTATTTGATTTATCATTTATCTCAAGGCTTATTGAATTACCGTAATATTGGGCTTAGCTGGGAATATGTGCCTTGTTTACTCAACTTTTATTTCGATTTATACAAATATTTTAACTGTTTTTTGAGTTAACAACTAATTTTAAGCATTGTTTTTGTTTTCTTCTTAAATTTATATGGTGCTAGGACTGTCGTTCCACCATATTACAATCGATACAGCGGGAAGGTCGCTTGTAACATTTGACTCGCTCTTAATTTTAGCAGCATACACCCATTCTGGGACAATACTTGGAAACTAAATTATTATCTTACGGCAGTCAAAAGTCCACTTATTAACATGCATGCTGTTTCCGTTTGGTGTGTACAACGGTTTGAAAATTATGGAAGGGAATACGAAAAATGTTACTTTAGTACCCAGTACCCACTCTCACCTAGATACTAACTAACAGCACTCTAACTTCACAGCCGGTACCTAACCTTTTAGTCTATTACACACGCTTTTTAACCTACCTACGGCTAGAAACTAGTACTAACATTAGAGTCAATTGACAGTTTGGGAAATTTTACTTAAAAACATTTTAATGAAATGACAGCAAGCAAAAAAAAAAAAAAAATTGAGACTAACTACAATTTTCAAAAATGCAGCAATGGAAAACCCTTGTTATAGGCTCTAGATTCTAGAATATTCAAATTTTCGAACAAGAACTGAACTTTTTTTTTATTAAATTTGTTGCTCGGATTTTATAATTTTTTTATTTTTCTTAAAAGTCCAACATCTTTAAACATTTCTTTAAAAATCCTTAAAAAAAAAATTAAAAATATCAATTTTGCAATAGAAATGACAGATGACAGACGGCTGACAGTGCATACTAAGGGATAACATTTACAGCCCTATTGCGAAGATCAACTATCAATCGGTTGACGATTGACAAATTTATCAATTAAAATTGATGTTGGTATTGCGAAAAACGATTGATAAAAATATAACCTATTGTGAACATAACGCCAAAAATAAAGTTATTGTGAATGAAAACTCAACTTTGACAGTTCTAAAATAGTTTTGATTTGAAGAGTGATTGTAACGATTTTTGCAAACAATTTAATTAAACAATAATTACGAGTGTTAAATCTATGAAATTTATTGAAAACCATGTCATCGGTGGAATTATTTTTTGATGATGACCAAGACGAGACAGAGTTCGCGGAATTGGCTGCTATACGGAAGAGTTTGCGAGTCGCATCTAATCCTTTGGAACTGGATAACCGAAGGTAGCTAATTTCATTTCCAAGGAATGCTTTTGAGGTGCATTCGCTGATTTTTGTGGAAGATATTGGACCCAAACTTAAACCGATTAATTGCAGCCCTGCTTGGCCTTGCGCAGTCAACAGCAACAGTGTCCTTTATTTTAAGTGAACTGCTAAACGCGTTATGTAAAATTACTTGTGCCCAAAATCGATAAAATTCATTACACATAGGAAGAAATATCTATATATATATATATATCTAGCCCTTAAAAAATAGCAACAATAACATTTAAAAGCGTTGATGCTCAACATTTTCTTTTAAGAGTCATCCTTATCAACACCGAAATTGCGATTGATAGAAAAATTGACAACTACCAATAAAATTGTTCAAGATTGAGGGCGTTCAAGTATCTAGTTTAGTAAGTCTGACAGCTGTCTGACTAGATCTATCTCGGTTGTGATTGGTTTAAATCGGTCACGTGGGCACCTGTGACATTTGACGTTTATGGAGGGGTAGCCGACGAATCTAGTCAAGAAATTCGTGACTGAGTACTAAGTTGACAGTTCGGGTATGTGGCTGACGTAGAAAAAGTGACGTTCCCGACCAATCTAGTTTTTGCGTTCAGGTTACATCTTATCCAGACCAATCTAGTCGACTTAAGATAACTAGATTCTTGAATGCGGCCATTGACATTCACAATACCGATTTGTCAACCGACAATTGCAATACCATTTAAGGAAATTTATTGATAAGTATCAACTATCAATAATTGATAGTTGATCTTCGCAATAGGGCTGTTACTTTTGGTGGTTTTAAATTTAATGTCAGCTTATAACGACTATATAATTAGAAAAACACTATTTCGGACATTTGTCACGTACTAAAATAGTTTTAAAGTGGGCTAAGCCCGACTATAATTTTGCGCCAATATTTTTAATTTTGAAAACTATTTATATCATGTACCACTTCAGCCGCAATTTTCCTACAAATTCCATGGGCGCACACCCCAGGGAAAACTTTTGTGCCATTATCAGTGTGGCTACTCCATACCCATATCCTCTAACTAACCTGCGATGGCATATACATTTTACCCACTTAAGAACACCCAGTATATATGTATGGTATATGCTTTTTTGGGGTAGTGAAGTTACTCCCAACATTGACGATGGACAGGAACTCCTTTGCCCTACCTAGATGTCAATGTCAATAAGAAGTAATCACAAATTCCCCAACCCGCTGTTTATTTTTAGAAATTATGACAATTGCCCATGTCGCCAAAAAAAAAAAAACTCCATGAACTTACAACTGACATCGATTCAGAAGGCACACAAAAAGCCGGTGTAGATATCAACAAATGAGAAAGGAGCCATAACAAACAGTTTAGAGGAAGGCGTACCTGGACAGCTGTCAATCCAATTTCACTTTTGTTGACAGACACTCGCAGATTGTTGGGGCACTTTGCGAACACTGCAGAGCTGCCTATTTTAATACAATAACGGACTAAAAATGTGGGGCACAGCAAAATAAATCTCGTTGAAGTTCCTCGTCGGAGGTGTAGAGAAACAATTTCCCTTTTTATTGCCATTCTGTATGAAAGTACTAGAACATGTGTCGTCAGTTGTCACTAATGGCGTCTTTCATAGAAAAGAAAAAAAAAAAAAAAAAACATTATTACACATTCATAGAATTTGCGAGTGTGGGTATGGTAACTTTGGTAACTGATGTCAAATGATGATAACAAACAGGCCAACAAAAATATGCAAAAGCTATTTCGCACACACCTCCAGTCTGGCTGTAGTATTTTGAAGAAAGTGATGTGCCCATGAAATTTAACGAATTTTAAAAATTCGTGAGGATTATTTGATTTTTATTTCCCCATTATTGTGAAGCCTTGTTTGCAGAGCGATAAAAGGTTCACCTCTTACCAAGTGTCATGAGTTGTACGAAGGCGAATATAACTTATCCGATTGTCTACACCTTTACAGAGCAAAGAGAAATCCAACATCTCCATTTCAGAACTCATACGGTTCACCTTTGGCCAAATAAAATCCTCGCCCTAACTATATCTATATCTAGTCCTTATCGAAGAGAACTTCAACTATTCCAAACTAAATAAAGCACCTATTTGTATCACACTCACAGGGTAGATCTATGTGGCACTACTGCTGTCGCTGTCGCTGTTCAACGAGCAATTGGACGCCTTCAATTCGGTGCCGCACAAGCTGCTCGAGACTGCCGGCGAACATGATGCACTTATACCGTGGCGACATGGTTGCGGTGATGTTGGATTCGACAAGCCCGACTCGTGAATCGGCGATAGAGTAGGCGAACGAGTTCGCAAGAAGTGCTTCCTTCGTTGTCGCCGATAGACGGAATTTAAGGCTGGCAGCCTTTGGGAGTTTGGAGGGAAGTGCGAGAAACCCAATGTCTCTGCGAGTTCGTCCAAGTCTGTGGGGTTTGGCATCTTTCGTCGCGCTGGGGGTGGTGCAGGAGGCATTGTCAGGCCATTGCTGTCGCTGTAGGTGTAGCTCTCTTCATCGCGGATCACCGAGGTTGGCAAAATGGTCTCAATTGACTGGACACTGCTATGATCACTGGATGGTGAGCTGCTGCTGTCGTACATCGGAGGGTAAGGTATTGGCCGGATTTGATTCTGCTTCACATTGGATGTAGGTGCTGGGTAGTGAGGTGGATGGCCCGCATTCCCCGTAGATTCGTTGTGGCGGCACCGGGGACGCCGGTATCGGTTGATCATCCGCATCATGTGGCGAAAACGGGCCACTGGCCATGGGCGGTGCAAGCGCGGCCTCTGGGGCGGCTTGAAGTTGCCGCCATTCGGCTTGATGAACTGCACGGGAATTTGGGTGGGATTTGTTTTGTCCATCATCACTCCGTTGCCGTGCTCGATGTCAGGGGCACTGGGAATGCCCATCGAAATGGTTGAAATTATATCATTCGGCACATCCGGGCTGTCGGGTACGCTCGAACAGCAGTTCCATTTTCGCCGCCAGCGATGATGCTTTGAGATGGTCTTCACGTTCTCAGTCTTGAGGGGTGTCTTAATGCGGAAAGTGCAGAAGGTACACTGCTCGCTGAAGTGCAGGTACGAACGTGTGGTGGCGGATGCCTCGATTTCACTAACCATTGTTGCCTTGCTGGCGGCGGCACTGAGTTTGCGTCGCCTTTGCGCGAATTCGGAGCAGCAGTGGAATGATTTGGTCTTGCACTTTTCAACAGCTTCGATATCGCCCCTAGGTGTAATGGCCGCCGCAGTGGTGGTAGTGGTGGACACATCCGCTTCCAGCATCGAACACATGTAGTACGTCTTCATGGCAGTTTGATGGTATTCGCGCGAGTTCTCACAGCAGTGCAGGGTTGTCGGACGGTCTTCGGCTTTGGCTTGGAAGAGGCGAAAATCTTCGGGGAAACTGTTCGGATGGCGGAGGCTCGAACAGAAGTACATTTGACTGCATTTGTCTTTGGACGGATCGGGACTATTGCCCTCTGGACTGCTGCTGCTGTTAGTGTAGCTTCCGTTCTTTGGCAATGTGGAGAGAGCTTGCTGCTGTTGCTGCTGCTGGCGATGATTGCGGATGTACTCGTAGGTGGTGAGCCCGAGGAACGAGATGTAGATGTGAAAAAAGCAAAGATGTAGCAACAAACCGGCTGTAATTGCGGCCAAAACGCCAAGGAATCCGATGAATACCAGGAAAATGGTATCACTAAAGCCGATACCATTGGCGGCGGCACCTGCCTCGACCACTTCCTTCACCAGACTCGATGGCGTCGTCGTGTCATTAAGACCACTCGCTGTTGCGTTTTCCAGGCTCTGATTGAGGAAGAGCATTGTCTCATTCCAGAAGGTGACATTCTGAGGACCCAGTGCAGCATCCTCGAGAGTGGTCTCATTGAACGGACCCTGTACCACAGCCTTGCTGGTGGCCACTTCTGCTTCCGTGTACCAAAAACTCAGCCATTGCGGACTCAGATAGTACAACACGATCTGCGCGACAGAGGCGGCCACAATGACCAAAGTCGCTACAACCGCCGACACGACACACATTAGGAACGCTACATAGTTTCTCGACCCGATACAATGGTTCAGCCACTTGCAGTGGTGGTCGAATTTGCCCACACACTTGTTGCACACCGAACAATGTTTAGTGCGCTGACTGGTGGTTCCTATGTTACACAAATGGCACCGACCGTTCTCGATGACATGCGAATGTTTAGCACGATCGAATTCGGGCACAATCCGATCGTTGCGATGTAGCCGACGTAACTCTCGATCCGCGGGGTCTATCAAAAGCGCCGCAAGATGCGATACTATGTGCACAATATACAAGCCCGATACCAGACCGTATAGAGGACCTTGCAACTCACTGGCAAAAGATGGTATCAGCACCCAAAACGACGCGACACCGAACAAAACCAAAACAAACCAACCAAAAACTTGCAATGGATGCAGCGGTAGCTGTAGACCGTTTAAGCGACGTCCCTTGCGGTGTTGCACTTCAGCGACATTATCCTGAAAGGATAGACACTTTGAGAGATCACATTTGCGACAGGATTTGCGGCGTCCTTTATCGTCATCGAAATTTTCATAATCATCCTCATCGTCGGCCGCATTGACGTCGTCTTCATCGTCTTTGTAGTTAGCGTTTGAGTGCGTAAGTGCGAAATGCACTTCATGTGACTTGGGGCTGATGCTTCTATCGGTGCTTCTGGCGATTGATTCTATTGCGGATGCTTTAGTTAAAGTATGGCCGCGGCGGCTACCATTCGTTTCGATTCGATTCGATGCGTTCGTATGCTCTGGGAGCATGTTATAGCGATTTTTTCAAGAACACGGACACACTGTGGGGTTGATGCACAAATAAACGGCATTCCATGGAGTTTTGTATATATATGCTTGGGAGATTGTTATGTTCACTGAACTATCCTTATGCGTTTCGTGCAAAATTGTTAGATATCGTAAATACGATAAAAATGACGATAGTCAAAACTCACTACACATTTTTGCATCTAATCTGGTCTGCACTATCAAATTTAATTTCAATCAGAATATCGGTTAGTCTCTTTCGGTAATATCGTAATACGAACTTTTGAAATAGGCTGTAGATATTTTTCCGTATAGCAGTGCGTATTGTAATTTTGTTATTTTAATAAGGAGTCACAATTTTTTGTGCAATATCGTAAATATCGTATCTACGATATAAATGTTTTCGAACGCGGATTGCAACAGGGACACAATTTGAATATATTTTTATAACACTTCAAGTAATTCACTGATATAAGACAATATTTAGTTTGTTTTCAGCGAGGAAGATTTTTCCGAACCGTCAAAGTGCATCGAGCAAATCCCGCACTGATGTTTAAATTATTTCGCACATCGGTGTTTAATTTTATAGTCCATTTGTTTTCTATACAAAAGCGAGAGTATCGAAGGATATAGGTATCACATAAAAAGTGTCCTTTTGAGATTATTAGCTTGGCAAACTTTGCTCCTTTTTTTAGGTCGCTTTTGAGTTTATTTTTTCTTTGGGTGTGTGTTTTTTCGTCGTGTTTATGTAACAATTGTTGACGTTGAAAAATGGATAAAACGACGACACAATAGCATAGATAGCAGACAGAGGTAATTGAAACAAAAAAAAGGGAAAACTACGTCCCTTCTACAACTTTTCCTTCAATCCATTGAAAAGTAAAAAAAATAACAAACGAAAAAAATACCGACTTTCCGATTGTGTGGTTAGAACAAGCACTCTATTCTGCGTGTTACAACAACAGTAACAAGAGAATCGTTCAATTCTAGTTAATTGACACAAAAGCACCTTCTATTGTTCAAAAGGGTTGAATTCACGACGACAGTAACACAATGGATGGGGACTCGTTATGGTATTTAGCTTTCTTTGAGAATTCACTTGTTCTATCTTATTCTACTAAAAAGCGAGATGGGGAAATTCTTCAACACAAAAAAAAAAAGTAACCGAAAGAAATGCTGTTACGGTTTCTAACCATCACGGACGGGGCACAAACTACAACTAAATGGCAATGGAGTTGGCCTGCAATGAGTGCTGTTCCAAGTTTCGCAATTTGCTTACGGAAAAGCGTTTCTCTTTCTCTTTCTATTTTCTGGTTGAGTATTAACGTTTTCATTATTTTTGAGTGGGAAAGAAAAGCTACCTCTGAAGGTGGAATAAAGCTCTCTTCATCTTGAGATGGGGTTTTCAAACGAATTTCGTTTTCGATGGTAAGTTCGAGTTAAGGTCTGAATAAATACAGATAACAGATGTGCGACACTTTTCTCTCGTGTGGTTTATTTCTTGCAATTTTAAAAAATTTCTGACTTACCTTTGGATTTGGTTGCAGCAATATAAAAGAAATACAAAGAAGATGCGATTTCATTAAGCAATGGAACCACGCCAAATATGAAATGTGACAGCTCGTTGCCTAAGATGAAAAAAAAAAACAAGCAAATTAATTTACAAAGACGAAAATGGGAGGCGCAGCAATGGAATTTATCTTCTTTTGCATTTTAAACATAAATAGCCAAGCTTTTAATAAGGAGACTAATCATGACCAGGGTGACTTTGAATTGGATTTATATAATTGCCCAAAAATTAGCACACGATGTAAGAAGGGGTGTTTCTTTTTCAGCTATATAAAGGGCGTTTTTTTTTTTTTTAGAGGTATACAAATTTGAAATTTGAAACTTTGTACGGGCTGTATAGCGACATCGACCTAGCCAGAAGAGTGAAGGTCCAACAGTGTTACCTTTCGGGACGCTTTAGAGCCATTTTGACTCTTTTTTTAGCGCATGGACTCCGGACTCATCTTTTTAAAAATCAGTCAATTCGGATACCTTTTAAAAATGTAGGATATTTTTGCTATAATTCAAAAATGTTCAGTGTATTTAGTTGAGTTCGAAAAAAATTGGTTTTACCTGAATTAGAATTGAAGAGTTTGTTTATTTAAAAGGGAAAGAAAATATTGAAATAGGAATGGGACTCCTTTTTTCCACCAGGAATCTTTTTTGGACTCTTTCTGAAAATTTTCAGAGGTAACACTGGGTCCAACCACTGCGGTCACTGGGTCATGTAGAGCGAATAGACGTGAATGCTCCGGCCCGGAAGATCTTCCACTCCCGAGGAACGGCGAAGTAGAGGAAGACCGCGACTCAGGTGGCACACGCAAGTGGAAGGGGACCTTAACCAACTTGGCGTGCGAAACTGGAGACAGCTGGCCAAAGATCGTGCTGGCTGGAGACGCTTGTTAGTTGAGGCCCCGGTCCACCCCGGACTGTAGCGCCACCTTAAGTAAGTAAGTAAGAACTTTAAAATGGAATAAAACAAAGAAGATTTTTTTTTTTAAATTGACACGAAATTTACTTTATTCGAAAGATGATCTTGCGGCATTATAATTTAAATATGATTTCTGGCATATGACCACCACGGCTGGCTCGGACGTAGTCTAATCTGGAGGTCCAATTTTCGATGACTTTTTCCAACATTTTTGGCCGAATATCGGCAATATCGCGGCGAATGTTGTCCTCCAAGTGGACAATCGGGCAATCCCCACAGAAAATAATCAAGCAGCGTTAAATCGCACGATCTTGGAGGCCAATTCATGGATCCGCAATGTGAAACTATGCGGTTAGCAAACTTTTCCTTCAATACATCAATTGTGGCACGATGTGTGGCATGTTGCGCCGTCTTGTTGAAAGCACATCTCCTGCACATCATGGTTGTTCAATTGATGAAGGAAAAAGTCAGTAATCATGGCTCTATAGCGGTCACCATTGACTGTAACGTTCTGGCCAGCATCGTTTTTAAAAAAGTACGGACCAATTATTCTACGAATCCATAAAGCACACCAAACAGTCAGTTTTTGTGGATGTAACGGTGTCTCTACATACACTTGAGGATTATCATCACTCCAAATACGGCAGTTTTTTTTATTGATGTATCTATTCAACCAAAAGTGAAGTTCATCGTTAAACAAAATTCGCTTATGAAAATTGGGATCAACGGGAGTCTTGTTTTCGACCGATTTGGAAGCGTTGTTCAGGCGTCAGTGTATTCATTTTGATGCCAAATGCCAAACCAAACTAAAAAAATAACTTGACAGCTGACAAAATGGCCGCCAGTTAAAATAGTGTTGCCAACTTGAAGTTCTATACCTCTAAAAAAAAAACACCCTTTACAACCTGAATAGGAATAATCTTAATGGGATTTTAGGCCAAACATAATTTCCGACTTCTAAGCGCCGCGACTGGCTGGAATAAACCACAGTCGTGGAGGTCAGTTTACAGGTCCAATACGTGAAATTCAATGAAACAAAGAGATATGATTGAATTCGATCAAAGGATCGGAAATAAAACAAAAACACGTTTCCTGTTCTTAAACTCAAATTACATATATCCTATTTCACCAGCTCATCTCGTTAGTTGTATATACCTTCGCAATTGCTTTTCAGGTATACACTAAAGAATCTAAACTTAAGCAGATCCTCCTTCCGCTTAAGTTGATTTTATATGTAGATACTTATAAGTACACTCGTCCACAATTAAAATTGCACACACTACGTGCGTTTAAGCAACAAATCTCCGTAATTTGATTTATTTCCCATTTCCCCATGCTAGCTTATCATTATAGCATAATCAGCAAATAAACAGTCACAGAAAAAGAGCCAAAAAAAATCTGTGTCCCTCAGTATGCAAACACCATAAATTGTCTCACACTCAGTGAGTCCTTTCGTTGTGAATGATTAATGCCGCACAACCTGACGACAACATGACCGACACACTTTTCCCCTTTGCAACCCCCCCTCCAAAGGGTTGAGAAAACTATGTCAAAAAGGGGGACCAAATCCACTTGTAGTTGAAATTACCTGTAGTAAGCAGTACAAACTTAAAAGAATACTTAGCACGTTTTATGCGTTATCGAGTGCCACGCTTGCGATAACTTTGGTTCGGACTCGTAATGACGACGGGGAAACTTGTGTACCAACCCTCATTTAAATTATCTGCCCTGCCGTCAATTTCCATTCAAAAACAGCGAACATGGTGTTTTGAAATGTTTTTTTTTACCGGGGGGGTTGATTCTGCTCGCATGCATACTGAAGTCGGAGGGTTTGTTGTTATTTTATTATTTTCGAACTTTCGAACTTCTGTTTTATATGCGTGGGGCTTCGTAAGTTCTCCCACACTTTGGAAACCAAATGACAGCAAATAGCAAACAAAATAAACCCCATAAGGAAACGATTGACGTAGATTTAAAAGGGGCGCTTGTACTACGCATGGCATAGTAAGCTCTAAGGACCTCTACGTCTGTTCCATTTGGGAGAGAAAAGTTGTAAATCGGATGTTTTGTATTGTTTGTCGGCTACTCCATATAGAAATCATATTGAGTACATTTTGCAGGACAGCTTTCACAACTGCTGGCTTTAAGTTTTGCCAGTAAAAGTGTGTTTTCTTGGCTTTCCCCTTTTATTTGTGTTTAATTTCATGTTCTTTAATGTTTCTGTAGCGGTTGTTTGCCTGGCAAGTAGGTACTTTACACAATGGCAGAAGTAATCGAATATTTAACTCGAGGTTAATTTAGCGAATGTATAAGCAATCAATTAATACACTTGGTACAACTTGCTTGTTATGTAGTGCAGGCCATTAGTGAGATAGATAATCGACGAGGAGACGCCTGGTTTGTGGAACGCTTTATGAACTTTTCCGAATTGAACCCTTGGGAGTGTTTTTCCTTAAATGTATTTTATTGAGAGATGTGCGAATGATGTGATTGGAATTTGCAACCCAACAAATGGGAAAGAAAAAAGCCAACCAAACGGATTTGGGTGGGATTAGGTAAATAGCAGTTTGGGGATTTGGTGGTGGAAATCGTTGCGGATCCAGCAAGTAGTAAATCTATTTTAGTTTGGTGAAGGCATTTTTAAGTCGATAATCTTATGGAAAACATTAAAGATAACAATTGCTTGTGGGTTTTGCTTGGGATAATGTTGAAACGACTTAGGCAGATGTGTACATGTTGAGGTTTTGGGCTGAAAATTAAAAATAACAAATCGAATTGCCACCATAAATAGCTACAGTGTGGTCTGGTTATCCAGATTCCCAATTCTGACCTTTTACCAGTTAGCCGAGTCCTGAACAATCATCCAACATGAGGCCATATGGACCAACATTAAGAAAAGCTAGCTACACTCCGTCTCACTTGATTACGAACAGGCAATTTTTAGTTTTAAGCTTACGATATTTGTCAAACCCTTCACTAATCTGGGGAAAAACAGTTGCACAAGGAACGAAGGATATATTCGGGCTTTACGAGTTATCCATCGGAACGGAAAATTCTCCGCAACGCATACTCTTTTGGAGGCTCAAATTCCATTCGAGGTGTCCGCCTTCGGAAGGGAAATAAACAATTGCGATGGCGCACCTCACCGCACTCCAAATCGTAATTAAATTCCGCAATCAATTTCTGTCGGAGGATATCGGAACCTATCTGCCAATAATTTAACAGAAAAATGCGCTTCATCGCATTTCAACGTAATTCGCCGATATGCGTTACAAAATGTCGGAATAATTCTCCGAAAAGTTGTTCCGAAGAATACCTCGCAACAAAAAACCTCCGAATTGTATAAAATCGGAGAATTTTCCGTTCCGACGGATACATCGCTAGGACCGATTATGTTTATATTGCAAACAAAATAATGGGATTAAGATAAATGCAAATTTTATGACGCTTTTCTTCAAAAAGGTCATAAAATTTACGTTTTTTGACGTGTAAACATCTAAACGCGCGTTGTTGGAATCTGGTGGAGTAATTCCACACATTTAACTTGCGGGGACGAAAATGCGTCACTGTGTTTTATCATTGCATACATTTTTTGGAATCTGGTAGAGTAATTCCACACATTTAACTTGCGGGGACAGGGAATGCGTCACTGTGTTTTATCATTGCATACATTTATGAGCTGGGGCATATTAATTTCAGCTTTTTGTTGATGTGAAATAAAATTGTGTTTTATCATTGCATACATTTTATCATTGCATACGTTTTTATCATTGCATACATTTATGAGCTGGGGCATATTAATTTCAGCTTGTTGTTAATGTGAAATAAAATTTCTCCATTTCGTCCTTGCACCGTACTCAGAAGAAATTTCAAGAATTCTGCAGGGAGATTATCATCTTTTACCAATGATCATAAGCGGAGACTTCAATATCAAATTTGCAACTCCAGAAGCTCAACCATTTATTGATTTTATGCAAGATAAATTTAATCTTCAAATGAACTCCAACCGGAAAATTTCAACAGCACGATTTGGAACAATCATCGATGCTGTCTTCCAGCGTAATCTAGATAGATTATAGTCTCGAATGTACATATCTTACTTCAGCTACCACAATCCGATTGTATCTTTTCTATCGAAACTTGCACAGAACGAATAAATTAGGTATTGTTATTTCATAATATATCAAGAATACGGTTATTACAATTCCCTCTTTTCTCAATGGCGTATATCAAGCCACACACATACCGCACGCACGGTGTTTACACATACACATATTTCGGGACTGTTGGATACAGTCGCACCAATTTTTTGTCTCACTTGATTACGAACAGTAGCTTAATCTACCAATCAGAAGCTTAAAAGGTAAAAAAGAATACAAAATTTGTGTGTATAGAGAAATCTTGGTTTTATTCAAAGAGTAGCAACAGTTTTTAGTAATCGGTACTACCTCCCTGATCGCTGAATCATTTTAAGCAGCCTGCTATATTGAGATTCAGTGTTGTCAAATAATCTAGCGAAATTTTGGACCAGGCTCGTTTTATGGCTTCAATAATCTCTTCCGTTTCATCATATTGCCTTCCTCCTTCGTAGACTTTTCTTGAAAGCCAAACCCTAACGTTTTCCATGATGTTCAGATCGAGTGAATATGGCGGCCATGGAAGTAGGTTTACATTTTGGTTGTGAATTTCGCCTTTTGTTGTCCGTGCGGTATATATCGGTGCATTGTTTTGTTGGAAAGTACTACCACTTATTAATTGCATCTAAGCTCAAAAATCAAGTAAATCTGCCTTATTTACGTTTGGTACGTAAAATTATACAGAGTAAAGGGAACACGCATAACATACGTAGCTTTAAAATGGCGACAGGTTTATCAATGTAAAGAATTTAACGTTTCATTAGAAAGTGGCAGACATAACCCAGAAAACTCGTCCAACTCTGCAAAATTAAGTTCATCAAACACTGTACATGAAGTAAAAAGTCAATAAATTTAATTCGCAGCCATTACGCGTATCCATAAAAAATTGTAAAAAAAGAAAAATAATAAGTAACGAGTTATCAATCTATTGGCCATAAACGTTTCAGAGAACCAGAGGTCACCCAGTGGTAGAAATTCTACCACTATATTAACCTGGCATATACACAATACTTTGGAAAACAAATTACAGACAGCATTGCATCTTTGCACTATCTTCCCAACATAGAACAAAAATCAAACGAATTTGTTGTGTTTAAGGCAGTGAAAGTGGTTCTTAACTATTTTCCTTTGCCTTTTTATATATAAGATAAGATACGTCCATCCATATTGTCCCACGTTCTAAAAAAAAGAAAATAAATAGTTGGCGCAACAGGACCGTAAGGGCCCTAGGCCTAGCTTCTCACAACCATTCGTTTTGTGTGTATTTTGGAACGAATGGAAGGAATCTACAATTTTATGCCGATTCCAAACGGCTAATTGAGAAGCTCTTTTAAGACAGTTTTTGCGGGATTGGAACCTAGGACCCCTCGCTTAGTAGTCCAACACACTAACCACTAAGCTGCGCCAACTGTCCAACATTTTATTTAACAAATTAATCAGCAGAAGCTGAATAAAATTTTGTGAATGGGAACTAGGTACTCTGTTTACTCCGTTATACCCTTTTCACACCGCAGCGAAAACCGTGTTTTCGTCGAAAACTCGAAATTGCATTCACACCGAACAATAACTAGTTTTCGTTTGACGTTTCAATCAGCTGTGAGACACTAGCCACGGAACTTCTGTGGAAAACACACAGGCACAGACACAGGGTGCGTTTGATTGTCACAAATCGGTTTACAGTTTTGATGGTTAACCCTGGAAAGATAATCATATTTTGCAACACACTATAGATAATCATGGGTAAATTTGACTCACAGCGTGGCTATAACATATAACGGATGAGTCAATTTGACGCAGATTATCTTTGCAGGGTTAAAAATGTTATTAAAATTTATTCAATAACCTAAACCAACTTTAGCAACATTTCAAAAATCTTTACATCACCATGTTAGTATGTGGAATTTTGTTCCATCTAGATTTTGTCAATCCATGTCCCTGAAATAATTTCAGCTAAACGGTGTACAGCGGCAAAGATGTAACAGTGAAACTCCCGAGCGGAGGCTACCTTGAATACTTTTTCGAAACGATCTAAACCTTACAATCTGACTTTTGAATTATTTTAAGTTTTGTTTGCACGCGTTAGTATCTACGAAAAAAAAATTGAATGTCGTCAGCAGAGCCTCCTAAAAGCCGTGGAAAAAAGCGCGATGCGGAAAAACTTGTAACACTTCTTAGCTTGCCACGACAAAATAAATATAATGCGCTACCAGAAGTCGAACGCCCAGCAGGTCTTCCAATTAACGCCCTGCCCGGATGGGAGTCGATTCCGTTGCACTCAAAGCTTCCAATGCTCAAATGTCCAGACAACCAAGTTATATTTTCCAAGAATAAAATCGGCCGATCCGTAAGTAAAAGCATTTATCAGGGGAAAACTAACTTACAGCAGAAACATCTTAGTTTGAAAATTGGCAGCGGGACTTCGATTCGGTGTGTCGAGACTCGAAAATGGACTACAATCCCTTGCACGATCCGCACTTAAGGAGGTTTTACTCGAACGAAAAGCTGCTAAAAGTAAGTTTGTCAACAATAATTAGTCAGTTGTGAGTACACTACACCATTTATTCATAGCGCCTTCGCGAAAATGGTGAGATAACGCAAAACAACGACGTAATTTGCACCCTAAAGGAGTTTAACGAGCATCGAATTCCACTCCACGAGACATATCTCTCTCTAATTCGGATGGAGAGAAACCGGTTAAGCGATGAGAAGCGTGATAAGCAAATGATAGCACATGCTGAGGAGATAGCCAATTGGGATAAAAACGAAAAGGGAAGACGAACAAAAGGTATAAAAAGCATTCTCCAACGAAAAGTAGAACTGAGCCAACAACATGCTCAACGGGTTCAAGCTCTTCGCATCAGAGGGCAACGAAAGATTCAGCAGGTTGAAACATTGAAGTCGATTCGAGAAGTAGTACTGCGGCATAAGAAGGAATTGCATGAATATAGAATCAAGCAGCGCTTGGATGTCGGCCTCGATATACAGAGAAAGCGACTCATAGCCCTAAAGAAGCATCTTCAATTTAAATCGGACAGATTGAAGAATAGCACAAAATTTATCAAACAGAACACTAACAAAGAGATCAAGGAAAAGGCTAGGCAGTCTTGGGAAAGACACCTCAAGGAGAGAATAGTCAAACACGAGCACGTGAAGCGGATTGTTAAGGAGAACGAGCTAGAGATGAAAGAGTGGACTACGGTGAGTAGGTAGTTCTAGACATCTATCCGGGTGAGATTTTTTTTATTGAAAAGGTCGAAACCTTTCAAATTTCCATTTAATTCCAATCCCATGAGGATTTATAGTCGTGTACTGATCGCTTTTTTTCACTTGCAGCATCACATGGCAACTTACCAACAAAAATGGGAAAAAATTCAAATGGAGCTCGACCGCAGATCGCGTCGTCACTTGCAAAAGCCAGTCGCCCGTAAGCGCATAGTTCGAAAGATTCGTCGTACCCTACTTAAGGTACCTATACCATAAACTCGATCTCAACCGCAGATAAAAACATGCGTTGGCACAATTTCAGTCTGACGATAACGAGTTGAAAAACCTAACATCACAAGACATACATGATGCCCTCCAAACCGCCATCGATCTGGAAGACCCACAACTAGCCCAGGAATATGATGAAAAAGACTGCATCTACAAGGCGGCGAAATACATCCTAGAGGGAGTTCTTGCTAAATTCGACAAAGATCTCAGCGGCGAAAAGAACGCCGAATGTGTGCTCTCAAATCGCATTTCCAGATTGTTCAGTGATGTTAAACAATACGTCATGAAGGCAAGTTAAGAGCTGGTTACTAATCTTCCGTCGGTTCAATTCTACCCATTCCAGAGAGCATCTCAAATTATAGCATCTGGAACGAGCATCGGCTACAGTACTAACGAGAAACGTGTCAGCATGATGTCTTCGCGAACCAAAAGACATTCACTGTTGAAATTTGTTTCATTCAGCAGCTTTACAGCCCTTATTGGAAAGGGCAGTTACGCTTTGAATGATGGCGATATTAAGATGACTGCCGAGAGGTTACCCACACCAGCGGTAAGTGGAGTTTCGAAGTTTTATCATACGCTAACCTAAACGAAAGGCACCTTCCCCTTAGGGTATTTTGCTATCATATACCTTTGCTTTGGTTTTAACTTCCAAGTCACGTGTGCTGTACATCTGTGACCGCATATTGCGGTGAAGCTAAGGTTATATGAGTGGGCGCGAGTTGTTCATTGGTGGCCACGTCTCTTCTCATTCAAATTCAAGTCCTTTACATCAACTTTAAGGGTGCTAAGGAGGCTGACGTTGAGTTTATTTTGTTTTTGCACTTAACACATGCGAATCAAGGTCGAGTGTGTATATGCGTGTGGGCTGATGATTTGATGAAAAATTCTTAAAGCAAGAGGGTGATTCTTAGGTGTTGTTGTTGTTGATTTCGTTTTATTACTGACGCTATAATGGAAATAGGACGAAAGAGAAGGAGAATGAGATATTATAAAGTACAAAATAGCAATGGGATGGCGGACGATCTCGAAAAGCATCGTTAAAGTGGCATCTCATGGCAGATGATGATTCGCAAAGTATAGAGGAAGAGACACAAAGTCTCAAGGTTCGGCAGCCCTATAAGTGCATACCACTGTTTCGCCTTCCAGAGGAGGATAAATCCTGAATAATCAGTGACTACGCGATTCAGGATGAAAAATCGTGTTGCAGCACAGAACTTGCTTCCAATAGATTTGATGGTTCAAGCTGCGCCTAACTAGCCACTCATATGTAGTGCAAACGACGTTGCTGCGTTTAAATAAAGGACTTGACGTGTCCTTTTATTAAATCCATTCACTTGGCAGCTAGAAGTCGCTTCTGATTTCATTTGCAGTTTGTCTGCTGTTGTCTGAACGAGCGAAATTAAAATATTTCATCAACTATTTTATTGCGTGTTCGATTGAAGCACAGCCCTTTCTATTAAGAGATCCATTCTAGAAGTGCTCTTTCTATGTTTTCTATGTTTCTTTGAAGAAAAAAAGGGCACTTCCAGATCAATTCTTAACACGGAAGAAGTGTCAGGGATATTTTTAAATAATTGCCCTGTACTCACCAACACACACTTGCAAAATGCCACATTGAAAATTGTGTTCTGTTGTTCGAAACAAAGATCGAGGTAGGTATATGAGCCGAAAATATGCAATTCAGCGTGCGAATGTTAACTTTAATTGAAATAAATTGATTTCGCCTATTAAAACATTCAATTTTTATTTTAGAAAACAACAAAAAAAGTAGCAACATTAAACCAAATCTCACATTATGGTGTCTACCACTATTGCAGAAAGGCTCCAACGAATTTCATTGAAAAGAGCAATTCTGAATTTCGAGGCAATTCTCTCGGATCTTCAATGAAAAACGCATCACTCAATCGAGCAAACTTCATACATTCTTTTTCTTTTTTTACATTCCCTATTTTTATTAGCAACATTAACTTCAGACATTTTCCTAACATGAAATCATCTTTCTTTTCAGGGTTCTTTGACTTCTGTTATAATTGAACCGGATGATGATAACGATGTAAGCGTTACGAAACCACGACCAAGTCTAAACCAATTGACACGAGATGAGAAAATCTTCATTGAGCATCTATTTATAAAATTCAAAAGGCAGCTGATAGTGGGTATTGGTCGGCAAGTTCTGGCAGCAATCGAATGCCATAGGAATAACAAAATACTAGACGTTAGAAAGGAATTACAAGGTATCTCAGTGGTGTTATCATCAATCCAATTAGACTTAACACAGAAATTCCAGATATAGACAAGAAATTCCTTGTGAAAGTAATGGCACGGTCAATCCTAAGTTATGCCGTAAATAGTTGCAATTTTCACTCCAATATTCTTTTGTGTCAACGTGCTCTAGCGGGAGATATTATATTGTCGCTGCAGAGTGGCCTGTTGAAGCCCCCACGAGATCCCAGGTTTATTGTACAACCACGTTCGAGATGTGTTTGCGCGATGGCTCCACCGATTTCACCTTATTGTAGGTGAATTTTATTGGACAACGGATAACATTTTTTAACAAAATAGATTCCGAGTTGATTGTATGGATGGTTGGATTTAAATCAGTACTTACGATTATTCTTCAAAATTGACGATTTGCTTGAAAAACTCACAAAATCAAAAATTTACTATTGAAATGTACACGAAATCACAACAAATATTTTACAAATGCATTTGATGTTGATGTCAAGAAAACTGACGTTTTGTTTTGGTGTTGTGTTCTCATTTCACACGTGACAAGTGATGCCTTTCAAAAACGGAACGCCATGAGAATGAGATAATATCCTAAGCTGCAGACAGATAGCTGCTCGTTTGTTTTGAAGCATATTCGAAAAAATTTCGTGATAGCGGCAGATTTACCTATTGGTAGGTACCTAAGTAGGTATTTACTGTAGCAGTACATGTACGCAAATAATGGACCTTTCGGTACAAGCTACGAACGATGAAAGCTATTCTGTATTCAGCGACAATATGCAGGAAGATTAAAAATGTATAAAACTTAACCAATGAAGCCTAATTAATATGCAGATGTTTCGAAACGAAAAATCTCATACAAAAGTGAAGCGGAGTACGGACCAGTTCCGAAACGAAAAATCCCATACAAAAGTAACAACGAAATCTCGAACGAAAATGTTCGCTCTCCTTTTAGATTTGCAGTACGCAGCTGCTGCGAAATGATGGCGGAAAAGTGGGTGAATCTAGTACATTGCTTGGTACAATTATCCACTCTCTTTTCGCACATATATCTTGTGCGGGACATTAATTGCTTGCGAACATTTGACACTTGTACAATAGCCGGGTTCCACTGGAGCTCATGGAACTCTCCACAAACTATTTTCCGCTGCATTTTCGCTTCGCTGTCCATTTGGAGACAACCGGAAAATTTCCCTCCGAAACAGCTGTATACTAGGCTTGAATGAAAAACAAAGGCTACCTACACGTCATATTCCTTTCAATCGCACAAAAAAAAAGGAGCAGGTGATGTTTTTATGCTCGATTAGACCCCAGTTATAGCCAAACGTAAAACGAAAAGTTTTTTGACATTTAAACTTGATGGTTGAACTCAATCTTGACTTTAAAATGTTGCTATTGAATTATAATGGAATGTTTCTGTTGTAGGCAGTTGCCTTTCCCAATCGAATACCACATTCAATTTTCTTTTTTTACTTTATGTACAGTGGGGTACAAATTAATGTCGTTTTCCATTGGGATTTTCAGATTTTGCTCTCAGATTTCAGATTTTTCGTGCCCAATGGAACATAAAACGAGATTTTTCTTCCTTTGCATCTGTGGTGGTGCGTGTTTTAAAAGCCACCCGTTCTTAAATTGTAATTTGTGTTTATAAAAATGAATTCAATTTATTTTAATAACTATTGCAGCGGCCAAATGCAATTTTTTTTTCTATTTTTCACAGACTTCTCATCTAAAAACGTAAGTAAACATACCTACTTTAAAGTTTGACAAACGACAAATGTTTTGGTGTTAGTGCAAATAGGTGTGAATCAGTTGGATAACCCGTTCGGACCCTTAGATCTTCCTTGCTTAGCTCACGTAACTTTTTTGTTTTACTACGAGCTAGGCTTATGAATCTTTTTGCCTGCCTCTGTCCTTTGGATTCCGTTCAGTATTCGGCAAGGTGATCCTCTTCCCATTTCTTTAATTCTGAGTGTACGTAACTCAAAGGTAACCCGAAATAGGGCTCGGGACCAGTGAGCAGGCGTGATGCGTCTCTTCTCGCCAGACAACCCGCTCGTTCATTGCCCTCAAATCCCTCATGAACTGGTATCCAACCAACGGTGACTATGTTGTGCTTGGTCAGATCTTCGAGGAGGTTGAAACACTCCCAAACCAGCTTTGATCTGATCGAATACTTAGGGCCATAAGAGCTGCTTGGCTGTCTGAGAGGATGTAAATGCAAGCACCTTTAGTGCGCCTTCGTAGGCATTCGCGGATATATATCTCTTTGGCGTGTACCTCCACTTGAAAAATATCTGGTGACTTTCCCAGTGCTATAGCTCTTTGGAACCTAGGCCCATAGATCCCAGCACCGGTGGAATCATCTTCCATCTTTGTCAGATATGACGATCTTAAATTTTCTAGAGAAGCGAAGCCTGTTTTCAATATGATTATAATGTGGTTTTCCATTGGGACCACCAGTAATCTTTTCAGATCTCAGATTTTACGGTGCTTATGGAACGCGCAACGAAATTGATCTGCTTTTGTAAATGGATTAGTGCGTTAATTGACAACAATATCAGCTGTTCAAATGGCATTCGTTTTTGGCAAAATCACAAATGGATATTGACCTCAAAAATGTTTTCCCTGTTGTAGATTAGAGTGACCAGATTTATTTGAAACAAAAGCGGGACACATTTCCAAAATTTCGAAGGGAGTAGAAATTAGGCTTTGTTTTAGTAAAACAATAGAATAGTACGTAAAATAAACCAGATAAAATACTTTGTATTGTATTGTCTCTGAAATAAACGTCAAATGACATATTTATTAAAAAAAAAAACTAGACTTCCATTTAAGATGGAGTATACATGGGCTCATTTTCATTTTCTTACGTTGGTTTTATATAAATTTATATGCAAAGAGATAATAAATAGAAATCATTAAATTGCTTTATTTTAAGAACTGTAGAAACATACACACATTTTTACAAAAGTTGTATAAGCGGGACATTTTTTACAAAAGTAGGAAAAGCGGGAAGCGGGACAGATATGGCCGCGGGACAGAGACCTCAAAAACGGGACTGTCCCGCTAAAAGCGGGACGTATGGTCACTATATTGTAGATACAAATGAAGTATTATTGGTGGTTTGTAGTCTTCAGATGACGACGGAGATAATGAAGATAATAATTATTCTTCCGAAATCATATCCATAGCTATTTATGTATTTTGCTATTTTGGTTTTCACGAAACTTTGCGCATTTCTCTCGAAAGCAAACTTCTTAAATTGACGTAAAACAGCTGTGCAAATTATATTGGTGTGTGTAGATCTGCAAAAAGTGATCCGAATCGAAAAAAAAAGATTGATTTTTCTGCCCAATGGAACGCGAAAAGTGATTTAGATCAAAAAAAAAGATTGATTTTTGGTCCCAATGGAAAACGACATAACTTAAACTATTTTTGTGGAGAAATTATATCATTTATAATATTACGCTGCACTCGGCCGTGTTGTTGGGCGCCATTTATTTATTTTCGTAGTCATCCTTTAAAGCTTACCACAAACACAAGTAGCATCCAAGAAGCTACCTACAAACACACCTAGATAGTTTATTGAAGTAACAAAACTCTATGCACAGTTTAAACACATACAAAACAAACAGTCAAACAAAAGCCATATGAAATAAAACACACACATCTTAGAGATTTACAAAAGAGATGAGTTTTCTTCTTCTTTTTGTTATGATTTTTGAGACATGAAACATTATAATTAGGTATGTAATAGGTTGGTTTATCGGATTTTTTGTTCTGATACAAACAAATCTGTTTCGTCTTCAATTTTATCTAGCTTTTACTTAAAATTAAATGCTCTCCATAAAGAACTTTCTCTTTTTCTAACATACTCTAGATTTTCTTTTGTCTTTTTTAAATAAAAACTAAAATAAGTGTACATACAATTATACATACAGTACCTATGTTGTATACACATATATAAAACAATAATATATTGAATAGATGTTTCTGTTTGGTTTTTGATTTTTTTTTTTGCACACATGAAAGTTACACGTACACAATACTTAGACAGAATACAAAAAGCATTTTGATTTTGGTTTCTATCCTATCAAATTCACATAAAAATGTATGTTAGTGGTGATGAATAGTTTACTAAATATTTTTTATCTACTTTGTTCTATGTTCTATGAGAAATTCCAAAGAGCCGGGAATTTGAGTTTTCTTTTCTTTGAACTGAGTTTTTGTTGATGGGGGTTGCTTTAAGTGCAATCGAAACTCTTTTATTTACTTTTCGAAATAATACTATACAATTAAATAAATAAGTATGCGTGCTCTTAGCGAGTGATATATCTTACGGTTATATCATCATTCTCATCGTTTATTGCACACATGTTGTACTGAAAGATTGTTTGACGGAATGAATGATATTCACAAAACGCTGGTGCATTGCTAATTTTCTAATTAAAATTAAGGACATTTTACAGCGTTACTAATAAGCTCGATTGGTGATTTCTTGTTGGTGTTACTATTTTTTTAAAGGTTAAAATAAATAAACAAATAAAAAACGGTGATTACAAAGGGGACGCAGCACAAAATTAAACACTAGATTCTTTCGGACAGTATAATATTTTGTTTTTTTAGTTCACATAACAATTGTAGGGCACCCCTTTTCACATAGAGGTGGTGGGTTTTCTAAAATAATAAAAATACCAATAATTTGAGGATGAAAAGGATGTATTACTGAATTTTTACTTTTTACTTGCGAAAGTTACCCTTTCCTCACATTCTTCAAGTCAATGGGGAAGAAAGCGGAAGAAGCCCAATGGCATATGCAATAAAATACTTATTTTCTGGTTAACTACCACCTGAAGAGCACCTCTCCGACTTGAACAACTAGATTTAATATCATCAACGTGGTGGTGGTGGCGAATTCCTACAAAGACTGCATTAAAGTTCCCACGGAATCTTCCTCCCTTTGGAGTTCTTTGAACTTACATTTAAATTTACTAGGAAATAACAAATCAAATGCTCCCTCTAGTCTGGTTTCCCTAAATCTATACAATACAATAGACACTGAATACTTTCGGAATATGAGTTAGAAGAGCCACACACAAAACAGTTTCGTTATTTACAAAAATAATTATAATAGAAATGCAGTCGATTTATGATCTGCTCATAATCAGCTTGAGTCAACTTAAGACAATAATAAACCTGACAAGAGCCACAACTATCAGTTGTCCTACTATGTACTTTCATACTAAATACAATACAAGTATAAGAATATAGAAAATAAATTACAAAATGTATCCTAGAAAACTTCCTGAATGAGAACGAAGGAGTTGCACGATTTGATTTTGTTGGAATCTCCCAGTTGGTAAATCAGTTCAGACGAGTCTTTGCTTAGTTTGCTTACACATCATGACTTAGTAGTGGAGCATCATATTTTCTGGTGTTGAAGTTCGTGCACGGCATGAGCCAACAGGCTGGGTGACCGCGTCCAAACACATCCGCTAATAGATTCAACTTACGACGATTCGGTCGGTAGGTGCCCTTCTGTTGAACGGCCTCTACGGCAGTCTCGTCGTAGAGTATCGCATGCATTTGATCAACCATAATGGCAAGAACGAATAGTCCGAATAGTGCCGATTCCAATAGTAGAATGACGCTGTGTAGCCTGTGGAAAGTTAAACATAATTAAGAATTATCAAGGTACCGGAGCAGCAGTAAATCTCTAGCCATTGAAAAATCACTTTCAGCGGACCAAAAGGGGGCTGAAACAACTAACAAATAAATAAACACTTTTAAAAAGAGATCTTGTTTGGAATATAACAGATAAAATAGGTCACAAGGACTGGGAAAACACCAAATACTTGTTGACCTTATTTTAGAAGAAATACGGGTCAGTTCGTAATATCAACTACCACACCTCATTTCAGTTAATTATTGACATTAGCAATAGCTATAAAGCCGCGGAAATAATGTGAGCAGCTATTTTGCGATTGTTTTCGTCTGTACGAGTAAACAAACAAAAAATCATTTATTTTACCCACCCACTCATCCCCCGTAAGACGTTATGAATTCGTAAAAATGAATACAAAAATGACGGGTGGTATCGGTTCTTATAGGCGAGCGCATTATGGTTGGAAAATAAAACGCAATTTCAGTTAAATATGCAATTAAAAAGACATAAGTATCAACAAAATATTATGTAGGTCAGAACTCGTAACGAAGTTCTGTCTATTTTAAGAAAATCTGTGGTATGCGGGTGCACCACCCTATGCGCAGAAATCGGAAACTCTCCTTTTCTATTGAATTGATAAAACAATGGCTTACATTCGCGTTTGTGATTCCACAACATTGGTATTGCACTCCTCGCACGGATATATCCACGATCCAAGCACCAAGGCGACCGAGTACAACGACAATATTCCCACATAGACTAGAAATTGCAAAAAGAATTTTTGATTACGTTCGCCAACACAATTGTTGATCCATGGGCAGTGATGGTCCATACGGCGAATGCATCGTTTACAGATGCGACAATGATGTGCCCTTGGTGGGCGATATGTCTCGCAGCGGGTGCACACCGTCCATTCGCCATGATCATGACTGATACCGTTCTTCTGATTGGCATGTAAATCGGAGAAATCCAATCGATTCACTGGTAATGGTACCGTACCCGGATCTGAGAGAACCGCCTTTAGGTGAGACATTCCCAAAAGGAAGACCACTGTGTTAAAAAGCACAACATGCAATGGAGCCCATATACTAGAAGAAAAGTTAATTGTTACATTATACATACTATACACAAGAATTTGCAAAGGTTGTACCTTGTTTGCATTGTTTGAAGGATAATCCATCGCATGACCACATAATCGGCGTAAAAAACAGCCAAATATGTTACCAATAAACAAACAATACCGCACGGATCACGCACGAATGTCATTGTGTTTTGTTAACAAATGAATTTTTATTTTTCTTTAGTTTACTTTCGGTAGAAAAATGAATAAAAATTCATGAAAACATTGATTGGCTAGTCGACATTTTTACCGAAAATTTTGTATTCTTGTTTTTCAAGTCAGTGACGTTTCAAATGTCATTAAAAAATGGCAATTCACATTTGCAAAATGGATCGATGCCATATGAAATGAAATGGAAAAAAATGGCTAACTGATGAATTCCACATCAATTAAAAATTTCTGTTTTAGGGGTAGGTTGTATCATGGCAGAGTTTAAAATTTCTGTTTACTAATGAATTTCATATTACAAAATTGAACTTTCAAATATTTATTAGTTTGAAACGACCATTCGAGTATCGAGCTGAACTTAATGGAATGCAACTGATATAAATGTATATGCATGCATTCTACACACAATATGACCAGAATAAGCAAAATAGCCAGTAACAAAAATATCGTTGCTTAGCTTTATCTACTATAATCTCATTATTTATATTTTTTACCTCACACAAGGAAGAGAATTCAGGGGCCAGATTCTGAGGCGAAACGATCAAACGTTTTCGTGCGCAGGAATATTTAAACGAAAGCGTTTTTCGTTTCGTTTTTTACAGAATCCCACCCCAGTTCTCGACTTGAATTTAACAATCAAGCTGTTTTTTTTTTGTTTAAATAATTAGCATGACCAATCGTCCCTTTGACATTGAAATACCAGAAGGACAATTTCTTCCATTGAATCACAACCTTATGTCGTTTCCATTGAGAGTTTCAGATTTTGATCTCCGATTTCAGATTTAACGTGCCCAATGGAACATAAAACGCGATTTTTCTTTCTTTGCATTTGTGGTGGTTCGTGCTTTAAAATTGTAATTTGTGTTTATAAAAATCCATTGAATTTATGTTGATAACCATTGCAGCGGCCAAATGTAAATTTTTCTCTATTCTTCACAGACTTCTCGTCTAAAACCGTAAGTACACAGACTTTAAAGTTAGACAAACGTTTTGGCGTTAGTGCAAATATGTGAACATCTCGCTTTTTTTGCGGCCAACGGAACGTGAAATCTGACGGCTAGCTGATTTGAGAGCACAAAAACTGTTCTGAATCTGAAAAAGTGCTTTTTGTGTCGCTATGGAAAACGACATGGAATTCCGACTGCTGAATTCAAATCTCATTTCAGCTACAAATTGTTCCTATCCCAATACGTTTTTTTTTTTATAAGAGAAATGACAGCTCGATTTCGTTTCGTTTTCATTAGTCACTTTTTTTTTTGTAATTCATTTCTCACTAAAGTTTTCGTCGTCCAAGTTTTCTTCTAATTAAAACCAAATTCTAGCAAAAAATAAATATTCCCAAGAAAAGAATCATTGGAAAACGCAAACAAAAACAACTGATCGATCCACCGGCCGTACCAAATAATAACGCAATCGATTGAAAAACATCAAGAACATGGGCATCTTCGGACAGTCGACACCGTTTGATGCTGACATTGGTAAGTTTCACAAAGAAAATTAAAAGAAAAAAGTTCGACGTTCGCCTTTCGATAAGGAAAATTAATTATTTCTGTGCCAGACGACAAAAGAAAGGCAACCAGCTGCCATATGGGGTGGATCGCCTCCATCAATTTACTTGCTTTTAATTGAGCATATAATTTGCCTACAAATAAGCAATGGGGAAAGAATATGGCTATCGATTTTCATTTCCATTTCATAAAATTATGTTAAACTCTACGGGAATAGGAGTGTTTGTAGCTTTGTTAGTCATGTCTGGCAAGTGGGAGCGATAATTCAATTTAAAAGGAAAGTATGTATTTCTAGCTCTTGAAAAGTGATAATGATGCGATATTTAATTGTTTGTTACCTGGACCTGGGGCCCTGAACATTTTTATGATTTGCGATTAAAGATCATATGACTCATGTGTTTGTCAACGACTGACAATAAAACATTATCAGTTTCCTGACGTCGTAATCCGAATCCGCACCCCGCAAATCTGGTATTAATAAGATTAATTTTGCTACTCTTGTCATTTTGTTTGAATCATATCTACGATTGCATTATTGACTTTGTTACGGAGAAATTGTGTAAAGGAGCTGTTACCACTGCACAAAGTAAATTTAAGTTAAACCTTAACAAACGATATTCGGGAGTACCACCGCAGAAGAGTTCAATAGCTGTTCGGGCTATTATAGGCGGTAGAATGTGGGAATACTATTTGTTTATTGACATGAGCTAATCAAGTAGATGCGCGAAGAGGAACTAAACTCATGTTGTGCCCGCAATTCTGTGAATGACATCTAGTTTAAATAACCGGCAGCAGGCTACACCTTGGTCTGTCCTTAACTTGTCGTCTGCCTTAGGCACTGGAGTTCATTCGTCAATGAATGATTAAATTTACTTATTCCTATTTTTAATTACAGAAAAAGCAACAAGCGAAAAGAACACAAATGAAGACTGGACCCTGATCTTGGATGTGTGCGACAAAGTCACATCGAATCCGAGGAATGCCAAAGAATGTCTGAAGGCAATCATGAAACGCATGGGACATGCCGACCCACATGTTGTCATACAAGCGGTAACATTGTTGGACGCTTGTGCCAATAATTGTGGCAAGCCATTCCATTTGGAGGTCGCTTCAAGGGAGTTCGAGAATGAATACAAGCGTTTGTTGTCCAAGGCACAACCAACTGTTTCATTGGTATACATTTTCGACGTGTTTCGTTTTTCAGAATGTGCTCTAATTTCTTTCTCTCCTTTCAGAAAATGCGGCAACTTATCAAGAATTGGGCAGAGAACGACTTCAAATCTGATCCACAGTTAAACCTGATTCCATCGCTGTATCAAAAGTTAAAAAGCGAGGGATACGATTTTTCCGAAACATCCCAGAAGGCACCAAAGTCTGCATCAACTATTGCAGCATTAAAAGATCCGAATGTTGTTAGCAGCCAACAAGAAGAGGAAGACATCGCCAAGGCGATCGAGCTCTCCCTAAAGGAAACAAAGAGTAGTCCCAAGAAGCAGACTACTGCTACAACGACTTACGTAAGTATCTTAACTGGATAACGTTATAGGCAACAAAGGAAACGGCCCCATATCAACCAGTTGCTCTGAACTTCTGTAATTCGTTTGCGGCTTTCAAGATGAGTGCATTTAGGTCCACTTCTGCATTCACTTAAATCGCAGCACAGTTGTTTCGATTTAACGTCGGAGCCCTATAAGAATTTTCTGCCTTTCTCGCAGTAATTTAAACAAGTGGAGTTGTACTGTTGGAAATTTCTCCACAACCCTGACACCTGCTGCTTTAATTTCTCCCTACGGCCGGGTTTTCTATTTTCCTAACCTGTTTTCCAATAATATTTCATTTATTCATTATTTTCCCTTGCACAGCCCACATTATATCCATCATTCTCTGGCTCGTCCGGCTCCATCGGCAGCATTGCATCAGGTACATCCTCGACATCTCAACCAGAGCCACGAAAAGTACGAGCTCTGTATGACTTCGAAGCTGCCGAAGAAAACGAGTTGACATTTGTCGCTGGTGAAATAATTCACGTCCTCGATGATAGCGACCCGAACTGGTGGAAGGGCTATAATCAACGCGGAGAAGGTCTCTTTCCATCGAACTTCGTCACAGCCGATCTGAGCGTCGAACCCGAACGTCTCGATATTAATCTGAAATCAAAAAAGACGGTACAATTCGATGACGAAGCGAATGCCAAAAATGAAGATCAAAAGACTGAGGAGAGCAACTACGTTGTTGAAATCGACGAGCAGAGAGTCGATCGTTTGTTACATCTCCTACATGAAGCCAATCCCGAGGATTCATCAGAGGATACCGAAGAAATGCTGCGTCTAGAACAGGAAGTACATCAGATGGGTCCTCTAATCGACGCCGAATTGGAACGAGTCGATCGTAAGCATGCCCAACTTACGCAATTGTCAAGTGACTTGGTGGACGCCATCAATTTGTATCACACACTTATGCGTGACGATCGAGCGACTTTCCCCGCGGCTGGTTACATGCCTCCGATGGGTTACAATCCACAACAGATGTACGGCAGTGGACCGGGACAGTTCCCACCATATATGCCACAGCAACCGCAAAACTATCACCTTCCCTCACAGTTTCCGCCGATAGGTATGCCACCGATGACGCAGCAGCCCAACACACAGCCAACATCGAGTGTTCCGGGACATATGCCTGCTGTCAGCAGTACAGCCCCAGGTGGCCAAATGGTATTCAGCCCACATATGCAGCAGCACATGACTCAGTCACTGTCTCAGTCACCCCAACAGCAACAACAGCAGCAACATATGATCCCGGTCCAGTTCCAAAACGGTCGCTTAAATTCACCCCAACAAAATGGTCAGCCAGCTCCCCCGCGGGTGTCTGTCAACAATAACAACAGCCAACCCAATCAACCGTACACTCCACCACAGCATCAGCATCAACAGCAGCAGCAGCAGCAGCCACAACAGCAAACTACTCAGAACTTTCCTCAACAACCACTACCGACTCAACCCCAACATACAATGGCACCACATCCAATGATGCAGCAGCAGCAGCAACAACAGCAACAGCAACAACAGCAACAACATCTCCAACATACACACCCCACCAGTGGGCCACATTCAAGTGCAGTGCCAGCACAAGTTCCCGGCCAATACCTCCCACAGCAAGCGTATCTGATGCGTCAATACCCGATTCCAAATGGTGGGGGTGGTTACGCACCGCCGCCTGTGTCAACAGCATCCGCCGCTGCACCTCCACTCGACATGATGTGCAATCAGCAGCTACCAGGCGGACTTATGGCGTCGGCGATGGCTCAGCAAATGGCAATCAATCAACCTGTGACACAGAACTTCCTCGTTCAGAACGAGGCGAAGACTAACATTCCTGTATTCCAGCAGCAGCGGTAAAACTGTCCAGCCTGTTGGTAACACTTATTTTCTTCATTTGTTGTTTGCCTAACGGTATAACGCTATTAAACACACACACACACATATATAAACAATTATTATAATATTGTACGCAGATCCGTTGCATATATCGGGATATAAACCGCTTTGCAAGCAAGATTCATATTAATATGTTTTTTTTTTGTTTCCTTATACAATAAGATTAAATTAATAATATAAAAATATTCTCACAGGAACTACAAAGTCGATGGTGCAGAACCCTCTTACCATATTATGCTCTGCCTGAGATTGAGTTTCCTTATAATATTCTGTTCTGTTCGTTGTTTGATTCCATTTTCTCTCTATGTTATTGTTTGTCGGCTTATGATTGAATAATAATATTTTTGTCAATAAAAAAGAAAATAGAATCTGTGAAGAGGTTTTATGCAGATTTGATTATGTATACGCCATTCACGTGGCAAGATGGTTTTTTGATTTTATCAAGAACGTGTGCGTCATGTTCAGGAACTTTCTACTCCAAGAAATATAACAAGTATAAGCCAAATAGGATGATGGCTTGAAATCCAGTGGGCGGGCTAATGGTCGTGTGGATCTTTTGGAAGTGTGGGAAATAATGGTTGCAACAATGCTTTTGCATTCACTTACTTTCTTGTGTAAATTCAGAAACATCAAACATTTGCGCAGTGATGCGGCATCGCTGCTTATTTGCTATGCTGCTGCGATGCACAGTTTATGCTGATGCGCTGGTGATTGAATGTATCGTTTAAGTTTTAGAACGCATTGTTTGTGAAAAAATAATATAAAGATTTTAAAAAAAGTTATAAATTTGTCTTTCAAAAGCATAGTAATCTATTGATGAAAATGTTTATTTACTTATTTTTCTTTCAATTCCGGCATTTTTCTTACTTTTTTGCCGGCGAATCAACAGCGCATAAGGTATTTCTGTGATGCTTTTTTGCGTTATGTTTGATCAAATTTGCAATAATGAACACTTGACGTTAAAACTGATGCCAATAGTTTGCATTAATGAACATTTTGCAAAGCATCATCAGCATCATGATGCGAGTAATGCGTTGCTGAATGTACACCGTTTGGTTTGGCTGAAAATCATTCATTGGGTCCTGGGGTGGAATCGGCTAAGGTGATAGTTGATAAACAAAATTCATGCTTTTGCTCCACGTATGATGGATAGTCAAATTGACTATCGCATTTTTGCGACTGATTGCTCGCGACAGCTATTTAGGTGTCGTTTTCATGCATTTTGTGTCATTTTCGTCAGCAATGTAGGTTGGCTCGGCTTCAACTCCACCTAAATTTAAAGTTTTGTGAAAAAGGTGTTTCAAAGATATAAAAAAACAAATACCAAAATTTTAGCGCAGTGTTCACTTCAATGGAATTATTCCATGCCGCAGCGAGAAATGAAGAAAATATTTACAAAAATGTCGGATTGCTTAGAATAAATTAAAGCAAATACATATTATAGAACTTCCTTAACGTTTTTTTTTCATAGATATTCCTTAAGAAATTATTATCAACACATAAATTATTTATTTTAGATTCCTGAAAAAATTTCGACTTAACAAAAGAAAGGTTCATGTTTGTTTTGGGACTGCCTGATTTACCAACTGGAATAAGGTCAATGCATGTTGCACCCATACTCCGATTGCCTGCAACTTTAAATTTTCTTTGGGGGTGGTGGCTATCAAAGACAAGTTGGGGCTGACTGGGCGGCACCAATGGGTCAAAGTATTTCCTATTTATTCCCTTGAGACCTTAACAAAACGAACAAATGTATTATGTGAAATTATCATTATTCTTAAATTCACTTACATTTTTCACAATAAAAAAGAAACACTTCGAATATGTATCAGTTGCTCGGTATAACAGCGTCGGCAAGGAAGTGATGTTTAAAACTCTAATGTGGTTTTCCATTGGGACCACCAGAAATCTTTTTCAGATCTCAGATTTTACTGTGCTCATGGAACGCGCAACGAGATTGATCTGCTTTTGTAAATGGATTAGTGCGTTAATTGACAACAATATCAGCTGTTCAAATTGCATTCGTTTCTGGCAAAATCGCAAATGGATATCGACCTGAAAAATGTTTCGCCTGTTGTAGGTACAAATGAAGTATTATTGGTGGTTTGTAGTCTTCAGATGACGAGGGAGATAATGAAGATAATAATTCCTCCGAAATCGTATCCATAGCCATTTATGTATTTTGTTATTTTGGTTTTCACGAAACTTTGCGCATTTGCCTCGAAATGAAACTTCTTAAACTGACGTTAAACAGCTGTACAAAGTATATTGGTATGCGTAAATCTGAAAAAATATCGAGATCTGCGAAAAGTGATCCGAATCGAAAAAAAGATTGATTTTTCGTCCCAATGGAACGCAAAAAGTGATTTAGATCAAAAAAAAGATTGATTTTTTGTCCCAATGGAAAACCACATAAGTGCCAATAATCAATCATTTTTTAGTGATCGCTTTACGAAGAGCACAAAGAAGAGTTGATAATCAAAAACGACAATCAAAAAAGCGAAAATCAACTATCACCTTAGACGATTCCAGCCCTGACTTTTTTTTTAAAAACTGAAAACAGGCCACTAAATTGAAACAAATCAAAATTGGAGTGTCACGAAAATTGTATGTACCTAATCACTTTTCAAATATAAGCAGAACAGTAAGTTAAATGAAGACATACGACATCTGGGGTTGTCGTCAATCTAATGTGGTATTTGTTTAGGCTTCTTCAGATTCGCTCTCAGATTTCAGATTTCGTGTGGCTTATCGAACATAAAAACGTCACTTGCTCTTTTTTGTGATAATATTCGTTGGATTCGAATATGTGTAGCCTTCAACACGTTTTCCATTCACTGGTTAAATTTTAAATTAAAACATTCGAAATTTGCGTCCCGATTGATTTTTAAATATCTTAATATATAAAAACGTTCGTGCGTATGTATGACCGACCATAACGGCTGAACCACTGAAGTTATCCCCCTTATATTCACACCATATGTTTGTGTGGTGCTCCGGATGGTTTATGTTTATTTTAGACCCTCTAGGGGGCGCTGGGGTCACTTTTTTGAAAATTCTTATTTATGGACCGATTTGGCTCAAATTAATACCCTATAACACTTAAAAAAAATGAAAGTTTTTGCCAAAATATGGACCCGATAGGTGGCGCTGGGAGATATTAGCGACAAGTTAGATTTCCCTGCATATCAATTGTGTATCAACAAACATTAAATTTAATTGTAACAATATAGTTGGCGTTGGTTGTCTATACTTTTTTGAATTTGACATTTCAGTAATTCATATTTCATTTAGCTGTACAATTGTTCGACGAAAACTCCAAATTAGTTTTTAATCAATTTTAAATAGGTAAATAACATTTCCATTCGATTTCCGGCACAAATAACATAACCAAGGAAAATGTTCTTACTGGGCCAAATTTTATGATTATTCTTTTGTTTTGTTCGGATTGGTGTATTTCAGGCAGTCTTAAAAGATCAAATTTTGGACCCGATAGGTGGCGCTGTCATCGATCTCCGAAACCGCTAAATCGATTTCAATGAAATTTTGTGGATGTGTACGGTTGATTCCAGCTTGAAAGATAGGATACTTTTCGACCCGATAGGTGGCGGTGTTGTCGTTTTCCGAAACAGTTTTATTGAGACGATTGAAATTTTTGGGTTGGGTATAGTTGCTTAAAGTTTGACAGAGAGGATAGTTATGGACCCTATTGTTGGTACTTTACAAAAAACAGGCGGGATAGGAAAACGGGTTGCGGCACTTCTCATTCAAAAATAAAACCAAACGCTAGGAAGGACATACTATGCTACTCTTTGTCGTGAAAACAAAACTTTATGGGGATTAGTTGAATTTGTAATTCTTTGGATGTTCCGGGCAGTTATAATTTTGCTGCGCAACGTCAATGTACCGAAAATTTGTAACGGAACGCGTTTGATTTGATGGTGAAAGATCAAATCAAATGTCATCCAAACGACGGTTTCGAGGGGAAATTTTAAAGGCAAACATATTTAAGCGTCTTGAATTTTCCGTGCGTCTCCTTTTCAATCTCAGAGATGGTAACACCTACCACAAAATTTTTCATATGAGGGAACTCGAGAACGGAACTTCCGATTTGAGAAAAGAGTATTCATACGACGAAAAAAAAAATGGAAAATTCGAAAGGGAAATTGGAGAATTGTAGAAACTTATTTTCCATATATTTTGTAAAGGGAGTGTTATTTTTAAATTATTTTATTTGGATTTGGTCGTGGTATATACAGTGAGACCACATTTGTCAAAAGATATTTTGGATAAAAAAAAATGTTGTTCTGGTGGAATAGTGAATGCTCCAAATTCAAATAATTTCAGTCAAAAAGTCAATATTGGGCGGGACGAAGTTCGCCGGGCAGCTAGTTTATACATAAATAATTTCCAAAAATAGATTCATCCGATGCAATGCCTTTCTTTGCTTTAGAACAAATTCACGAAAACCTAAACGCTTTCCGCCAGTTCTCAAACTCAAGCGCGTTTGTATTGGTAAATCTGAGAAAATATCTAGATTCGCAAAATTGCTCTGAAAACTGAAAAAGATTGCTTTTTTTTTTGTACCAAACCGACATAAGAACTGCTCTGAGAGCAAAAAAAGTGTTCTGAGAGCGCCCAATCGAATACCACATAAAGATAGATGCAATTTCACTGATGTGACTGTTGACGTCATCTTTAGATCAACATTCGTTTAAGAAAATACTTTACTTCCACTAGTCAGCAGGGTTGTTTGAGTGGATTATTTTACTTAATTTATGACACCACATTGCTATGCTTTCGTAAAAATAGGGGAATATAAAATACACTACAGTCCAAATCCAAAGTCGACCGAGTCTCCCTTAATCTCTCAGCAAACTTATTTGTCATCCTCGCAGAAACAAGTGCAGTAGTGCCAACGCTGTCAGCGTGCCATCGAAAGTGCCACCACCGATATGCTGGGTTTCATCAGACGAGCTGGTTCGATTAGGAGTGCCGGCAGGCACATTCAGTCTTTTCGTACAATACCATCAAAACTGTCTTGCTAATTTAGACTTTGCTTTCCATTCTTCGACCTTTTCCATAATAGCAAAGAAAAACTCTTAAAGTGTCATTCATATTTTGAAGAGCACAGCAACATTTCCGACTTGTGGGCACTTTCGACAGCAACAGTATACATGTGTCTCTTTGGTCAACCACCGAAACTATCCTTAAATTGTTAATCAAGTTGTTAAATCAACAGTTTTACCTAGTGCAGTCAAATTTTTATGTCAGTATGCCATTAATTCCTTTTGAGCAAGTTCTTGGTTATGTATGAATATTTATCATCATTTCTTTTATTCACAAAAAACTTAACAAAAATCTTGTTTGCTATGCTTCATTTCTTTTCTTATGTACAGATATTTTAACGAAAAAATAATAAATGAAAACTTCAACAATATACAATAGATAAACAATCATTATTTTACTATAACGTTCACTATGTACTACTATAATCTCGATTATACTAAATAAAATAAAGTGTTGTTCTTTTGTTAATCAGTTGTATTTGTTAAGAGCTAATAAATTATAATGTGCGTATGGGAGGTAAAGAGAAGAGAAAATAAAATAAAGTAACGGTTGGAAAAAAATATTTGCTAATATTAAGGAATGATAATGTACTAAATTAATTAGGGAAAGTTCATTGAAAATAATACGATTCTACATAGAAATATGTTTACGATTATTTGTATACACTCATAAACGATATAAATAAATAAAATTGAAAACAAACAAATGCTGCAATATAATTATATTCGAAACAGGTTTAGGCAGTTAGGCACTCCATTCGTGCTCTGGATGGTCAGCGCTATGCCTGCAAAAGAGTTCGTTTTAGGAAAACAGAAGGACGGCCTGAAATATTGGAAGAACAAACTTTTAATAACGTACAGCGTTGACGTTCAAAAAACGCTTTAATCATGCTTATTTCGAACGAATAGTCAATTCTAACGAATGATATAATGAACTTCTTATTTGTTCGAATGTCAAAATATGGATTCGAATTCGATACACTTTCGAAGGAAATCGAATCTCTAAATAAGCATGAATAATGTGGTATTCGACTGGGCTTCTTCGGATTTGCTCTCTGATTTCAGATTTCGTTTGTCTAATCGAACATAAAAACGTCCCTTGTTCTTTTTGTGTTGATATTCGTGCAATTCGAATATGTTCAGCCTTCGATACTTTTCAACGCGTTTTCCATTCACTGGTTGAATTTTATATTCATCCTTATTTTCCGACTGGCGTTTTTTTCACGACATTTGTCGTTTTTTGAGGCGTTTCATTTTAGATTACCTATTCTCCAAAGGACTATTCCAATTGCGAATAGGCGAATTGCGAACAAATCAATTTAACTGTATTTATGAATTGAAATTTTCTATTTGTTCTATCACAAAACAATTACATATATTTAATTAATCTAACATCTTATCTAAAAAAAATCATGAATCCTAATTGATTTAAACAGCTAAATAAACAATTAAATCAATTTTCCCGCGAATTGAAAATTCTTCCTGCGAACTATCACACTTTATTGAAAATCCACACAAAACAGTCGCCATCCAAACTTACGAAGGAAAAATTCGTTTGAAAATAATGAAACTGATATGCGGGTATCTGCGACCAAAAAAAATGTTCATGTGAATGAAGTGTCAGAAACTACGAAAATTCGCTTGTTCGCAGTCCGCAATTCGCTCTCATGTGAGTAGTCCTTAACTTCCACGACAGGGTAAAACGTCGTCGGTAAGCAGTTCACATTCCACATACGATCCACATCAGTTGATATGCACCAATGACAGGTAAACGGCGGCATCAGTATTTATGGTATTTATATTTTTGAAAGAAATTGTAAGTTGTATCCTAAAAATGAATAACGAAAGCAATGTTTTGGAGTAGTTTTGAATCTCTCAGTTGGATGTTGAGTTGATCATTAGAGAAATCAGTGTAATCAACACAAAAGGCATCGTTGAATTCTATAATTCTAAATGGTGCCAATGGAGTGATGTCTGTGAAAACGTAAGAAGAATGCTTTGATTTGAACTGGATGTTGCTGGGTTAGGTGTGGATGGATGGATGAATGAAGCTGAAGTTGATGTGGATGTACAAGGATGATTCTTCGTTGATGTGGATGACTTCTTGAACCAATTTGTGCTCCACCCAATACTTTTCTTTTCAAACTTATCATTTTTTCGTAGCTAAGAAGATTTGAAACAACTTCTTTTCCATCTATCTATTGAGGGTTAGAGCAATAGCATCCCATTCAACTTTGGTATCAACATTAAAGGCTCCCCTTTAAAATCCCTTTGTTTTTTTTCCCATTAATTCGACCAAAGTCTTAAACTGTTTCTGGTTGGGTATTTTTACCCTAGAAATTAATCTAATTTAGTCTAGTCATGTAAATAAATTACCAATTTAAGAATACTTAAATTTTGAGCCGTTATTCACTACTTGTCGATCGCTATCTTGTAACCGACAAATACCGTCGTTTTTCGTGTCGTTTTGTGGCTTTCAACGCCTTACAGAATGGCAGTGAAGTTTCTCACATGACGTCCGTCGTACGCCAATAGGTTCCACATGACTTTCAGTGACAAATGCCGTTCAACGACTCAAAAACGCCACAGTGTTTCATAAATCGTCATAAACGCCACTCAGAATAAGGGTGATTCAACGACAATTGACATTTTTGAAATCGCTATTACATGTGGCGTGTTTCTAGGTAGTTTAAGTGGTTTAAGTAGTTAAGTTTAAGTAGCGTGGAACACAAATTTTACAAACGGCAAAACAGTTTTTCGCATTCTGACAGTCGTTGTAGTTGCACAAAACGACTCATAAAACGCGGATTATTGTCGATTACAACTTCTTAAACGACTAGGAGGTAAATTTAAGTTAAAACATGTGAATTTTGGTAATCTCTATATCAGTGGCGTCTCGTCAGGGTGTGCAAGGTGTGCATTGCAGAAAGCAGAAAGTTTTATTTTTCTATATGCATTTTATTTTAAAAACAAAAAAAGATATCAAAAGCAGCAGAACAATGATTGAGAAAACAATAAATGGGAAGTGTTTTCAGGCAATTAATTCATATTTAAAAAAAATATAATTTTAAAGAATTTGCACACCCATCTAAGTAATTCACGCGACGCCGCTGCTCTCTATAAATAAAACAAAGTGGCGAAAAGTGTACGTTTCCCTCTGTCGCTCGTAATTTTCAACCAATTTAGTTGTTTTTTTTTTTGTTTTTTAAATGCCGGTAGGTATATAACTACCCCAGTTCGAAGGACTTTTGATTTTTGTATGTTCATTAAAAATTTAAAACACAAAACATAAATACTTACCTACCTATCAATTATTAGCTATTGGTGTGGAACTCATGTGGAATGTAAAGTAAATGAGACTGAAGGCGTTCACGGAATAGAATACGGATACTAAAACGACACTAAAGTTACTCGACACAAAAAAAAAGGCCAGCTGTCGTTTAATATACACCCCTATTGCGAAGATCAACTATCAATTGATACTTATCAATATAAAAATAAATGAATTAATAAAAACAAATTAAATTAAAACAAAAATAAATTTCTTTAAATGGTATTGCGACGATCAATTATCAATTAAGTGTTGATCGACTATGAACGTGCAGCAACTGTCGGTTGACAAATCGGTATTGTGAATGTCAATCTCGAACAAATTTATTGATAGTTGTCAATTTTTCTATCAATCGCAATGTCGGGGTTGATAGGGACGGCTCTTAAGAGAAAATGTTGAACATCATCGTCTTTAATTGTTATTGTTGGTATTTCTTAAGGACTATCATGTATATACATTTTGCCATTCGAAAATTCCACTGCTGACATATTTTTTAATAAATTTTACAGGTTTATGTAACACTCGTAATTATTGTTTAATTAAATTGTTTGCAAAATCCTTAACGATCACTCTTCAAATCAAAAATATTTTAGAAATGTCAAAGTTGACTGCCTAACTGCCTAAACACAATGAGGCCGCGGTAGCAGTGGTATGCGGCGGTAGTAGGACCTCTCAGAATATGTGGCGCTGCACACACAAAAAGTGTATACAATGAAGTAGCGCGAAAACGTCAAAAATCAAATTTTCAAATAATTGTTTTCTATGATTTCATTCAATTTTCGCAATATTCCCCCTATATATTTTCAAAGAACCTATAACCGCGCCGCCTGCTTTAAATTTGAAGTAGGTACATTCAAAAATATTTCAAATTATCGCCGCACCTATCAGATCGTTGACGAATGGTTTCAGGCGTTCACACAGTACAGCAGATATGATCTTATACGCAGTGTTCAGGAGACTGATGCCTCATGCTCTCTCTTTACACAAACATAACTTACAAAAATATTCACCCGATGCAATGCCTTTTTTGTTGCAGTAGAAAAACTTCACGAAAACGTTAACAAATTCCACCAGTTCCAGTTGTCAAACTCAAACGCACTTGTATTGGTAAAACTGGAGCAAATCTGACAGAAAACATGAATTCGCAAAAGTGCTCTGAAATCTGAAAAAGAGTACTTTTTTTTTTTGTACCAAATGAACATAAAAAGTGCTCTGAGAGCAAAAAGAAAAAAAGTGCTCTGATATATAAAATCAATGTAGAATGAACTGCTTTACATTTTACAAACTGTGTCTGCAAAATGCTCCCTATGGGCACGCCAGAGTGGAGTTATATATCCAGAGAAAAAATCAAACAGAACATTATCCGATTTTAACGATTCGAAGGATTTTTGCTGCGGGGTATTCTTCGGAACATCTGTTCGGAGAATTGTTCCGATATTTTGTAACGCATATCGGCGAATCACGTTGAAGTGCGATGAAGTGAATATTTTTGTTAAATTTTTGACAGCTATGTTCCGATATCCTCTTACAGAAATTGGTTGCGGAATTTGTTTACGATTTGGAGTGCGGTGAGGTGTGCCATCGCACCTCGAATGGAATTTGGTCCTTCGAAAGAGTACGCCTTGCGGATAATTTTCCGTTCCCACGGATACCTCGCTAGGGCCGATTCGGATCAATTGCGTTTCTGCTTAGTAAGGGATTTCATTTTCTTAACGAACATCTGGCTTCACTCTTCCACTCTTCTTTTTTTTTCGACAGCTATAGGAAGATAAATTGTCATCACATAAAAAACAAAAGTGCAACAGAATATCTTCTCAGACATACTCACTCTTTTCGTTGTACTTCAATTTATTGTGCTAACTCAGTCCTCAGGCTCCTCCTTAACCGTTTTTCGATTGACTTCAATACCATTTCGATTGATATCGTCTCTGCAACAGAGAAGAACAAGCCCACACAAATAGGAAGCTCCCCTGTTCTGTGAAACATAATTTTCCTTTGCTGTGCTGTACGATGCATTATGTGCAATTTGACCCCAGGCTAGGGCAGCTGCACCAATCGATTGCCATCCTAGAAGTTGTGCCTTTTGTTGAAGCCTTTGTATATAAATCTGAAATATCTATTTGCAATGAATTGCATTCGCTACGGGCCTGTTCCAATTTCTTTTGATCCTGTATATGAGCCAATCAGCGAACCTCCCTATGCTCGTATCCACACTCGACATGGAATATTGTAGAGATAGCCAACTTTCAAAGGAAACAATCTCAAATTGAACACGAAGTCCATTTGCGACTTTACGACACAAATTAAGTATACGAGTGAAGTGAAATGAAATGACCACAGCTGATGAATGTAAGTTGGGTAGACGGACGGTGTTGACCAAAATGTCAAAGTTCTTGGATTGAATTACCACTTACCCGAATGATTGAATGCATTCAATTTTACACTAAATTAAGTTGTGTCTGGATCTGGGGTCTGAAGCCAAACGAAGGATCTTTTGTGTTGTTACAAATAGATAAGTGAATGAATTATTGGTTTTTTTTCCATACACCCGATCCGATGTCCTGTGCCCAAATGGAGTCCAATTGCCAATAATACAGTATGGACGATTGGGTTTTATTATTTTAGGTGTAGAATTTGTTTTCCTTTGGTTCTGGTACCATTAAGAAGTGAATAGTTAAAAAAGAGACCCTACACCGTACACACACAGGAAAATTACTTACACTTGATTGATGACTGCTTGTAATTTGAGCTGGGTGCATTTAAAAGCTTTTTGGCACTGGGTGTGGTTGTGGCATTCTGTTTTTATGATTGCCATAGCACGGTAACTGTGACAGGTATACGTACTTAAATACCCTACATGTGTTGGAACTAAAACTAAAAGCATCCTTCTTAATTTTAGTAATCTCAACGGAGGTGTGGGCTAGCGAGCAAGGACATTTTATTTGCGGTCATACAACACAAACACATGCAATTTTTTATTTTCGGCAACTTTTAATTGAATAAATTGGAATTTATGTCATCATACTTCCTGAATTACAGGAAGCCGGGGTATAAAGATATAGGGTAGGGTGAGGTACTTTCGACGATGGGGCACTTTTGCTATTGTGGAAAGGCGGTTCATTTTTAAATAAAATGTTCGATGGCAATTCTAACCACGCTGTTCTCTCAGATCGCACACGAACTAGGACCGTTGTTCTTCAGCAGTTCCGGTGGTTAGACCGGTTTTTAATTCGTTTAGTTTCTTCCTGCAGATATACGAGGTAAGTGATATTTAATTGTTTCTTTTGGAAATTCTTTGGTGGTGAGTGTCAAACGATTTGGCTTATAATATGTTTAAGTTATTTATATCATTTACGTTTTTTTTTTTGGTGAAAAACAATAACGTTTACTAAATCAAATGATGGGCACTTTCGACAAAAGTACACGGGGCTACTGGATCGTCAAGATATTCAAACCTTATCTTTTTTTAAGGACCACATAGAAGTACCTACTTGCACCGAAAAGCTGGTCAAAATTCAATTTACTAAAAAGTAAAGTACTAAGTGATAAACTGAGTTCAAAGTTAACGGTTTGGATTTTTTGCATTTTTTCTTTGCATGTATTCGATTTTGTTAGTCTTCCTCTGTAAGTGATTTCAAGTTGTAGTGATATAAATCTTAATTTTTTTTAATGGGGAGTTTTACTGTGGGTATAGATTGACATATTAAATGCATTTTTGGAAATCGTGTGTATACTCTGTCCAAGAAAAATTGTCAGTACAGGGAAGATAGGATGTTTGTCTCTCAGTCTGGTTGCAATGACTTACATAAATCGCTCCCTTTTTAAAGCTCTCACAGGGTTGCCGTAGTGTGTATGATAATTCACCATAACTCAGAGAGCAATACTGTTAGGGTTACCATCTTCCAATTTAGCCAGGTCCCATCAGTAAAATAAATCTTTCTTTTCTCTTCGTAGATATCTTCGTCTCGGAGAAAAAATGTCACTTCTTTCCAAAAACAAATTCTTTCGCTGACGTTTGACGAATTTAAGTCCGAGATCTTTTTGCAATCTTATATGCAAGGTTGAGCTGCTTAGTTTTGTTATATTTTCATTTTTTGTACTTCCAATAATATCTTGATGGACTATCCGCCTAATCGCACATTTGCCCAAATCATCCTTGCTTTTGATACCGGAAGTATGTTTCTTCTTTGGTGGTGAATTGTGGCCTTCGATTGCTGTTTCCCTTAAAAGCCTGTACACAGTTTGTTCCGTAACAGGAAAAACAGTAGCCGCATTTCCTACGGCTTCCGATTTACTTTTAAAAAGGCCATAGAATTTTTAGTTGCATCAACAATTTGTTGTTTCTTTTCTACACTTAGATCCTTTGAAGACTTTGTAGCCATGTTTCTGTTTATTCATATGCACAATAAAGGTATACACTTGCTTAGATGCACTATCCGCGATTGAGATAATAACCATTGTTTTCGCCTTATATACACAAACAGGCAATTAGAATACAAAATTATATAACCACGACACAATGTCACCTAAACAGATGGTAAAAGGACTGCACTTGTGCAGCTCTATATACATTTTTTAATATAGACATATATACCTAGATTACATATTTGTTAAAACATATTTGCAGAACTTCGCGGAAACAGTAGCAAAAAAGGATCATAACATTTCAAGGCATTTGCTTTAGTGGAGGGAGTGACAAGATGTGGTAAAACCCAACGACCGAAAATAAACATTATAGTTTTACCTGCTTCATCATTTTGATATTTCAGTGTTAAAAATATGCTCTACAAAGTGAAATATGAATTTATACCTACGCAAACATGCAGAAATATGCCCTAACGAATAAGTCTCAAAATTTGTAGGTACTCAGTTTTCTATATTAAAATATTTAATCAAATTTTATCCCAAAAAATACCATGCTTTTGCATGAATCCGGTTGAGTTGCCCTAGTAATCACTATTAATTTATTGCAATATCTCTACAACGCAAATATGATCACTTGTTGCGTAAATGAAATGAATGCATTAAAAACCTCACGAATAAACCTTATTTCTAAAAGACAACATTAAAAAATATGTTTTAACTGAATATTATTGGATCTTTCAGAAATACAAACAAAATAAAACCGAATGGCAGCACCCCACATAATATTCTGCTCTCTAAAGCTCCAAAAAGCACCAAAACCGAAAGTTCTTTGACAAGATTCAAAGAAAAACCCTTAATGATATGCTAAAATTGACATATGGTAACATTTCTCTGATGTGCTCACTCACACTGCTTATTTTGGTTGATGATCGTGCTCATTCTGGCGGCGGCTGTGTGGCAGACTGGTTATGGTAGGAGGTATGCGAATTTCAGGAGAATTACAACAACAAAATTCTTTGGGATGCCAGTGGTTTCGTTTTTATTTCAGTGGCTAATCTTGTGTTTGAGTGCCGTGAGAGTAGCTACAGGCACCACTGGTAGAAAAAAAGCTCCTCTATAAGGCCTGTACTGACAATATTTCTTGGACAGAGTATAGTTGTTTTTGTTTCAATACGTCGCATTTCAAAAAGATGTATTTCTTTCATTTTTTTAAGTTTTAATAATTTTAGTATAGTATACCGTGTTATTCTTTGGTTGTTTGCACTTAATAAGTTAGATTGAATATTTGTCATTGTAATGCAAAAAGATTTGGCTGCTACTAGCTGCTACCCGATATTTTATGAACGTTTTAGTTTTTCGATTTCGTGTGAAAAAAAAACAACACTCATACGCCAAACAATGGTTTTAATGATTAGTTGTTGCAATGTTACTATACTGTTTTAATTATTTTTTATTGTTTTCGGAATAAAACATATACTGGGATATATTTTAAGTGCACCAAAAATGGTGTGTTAGGGGTTGGGGCTGGGAGGCGCTCAACTTATGCCATTTTATTTTATTGTGCTCGTATCGTGAAAGTGGAGAGGTCGATATGAACCAAAAATTAAATTATTTAAAACAGTTTTTGTTAGATATGTCTTGTTCAACAGAAAACCTTCGAACTTATAAATCAAGTGTATCTAAAATTGTTTTCGATTTGAAGCAAAGATGGTTAGCCTCTAGCAGAAGAAAGGATTTGTTTGTAGAGAGAAACAAAGAGTGGCTTGAAGGGATTTTCACACTTCCAGTTATGAGTGTCAAATCAGCAGGGCGACCTGCAAAGCCATTTGAAGAATCGGCTAAAAGAAGAAGAAGAACTGAAAATATTCGAGAAAGAGTTCAAACTGAAGAACTAGCTTTTGCATCTCAGATGAAGTTAAGAGCAACCGGTAGCACTGTTGCTTTAAAAGTATTAACAGAAATCCTTAAATCTCCTGGAAGAGCGCAAAAGTACAAAGAGGCATATTCTAACAGACTTACGGATAAAAAAGAAAAATTGTCTATACAAAAGGCTCTTTCTATGTTCATTGAAGCCGGACTATCGCGAAAGCAATATGAAATTGTGGCCGCAACGAATAAAAATTTTTTTCCGTGTTACAGTATGCTTCAAAAAGCTAAAAAGGATTGTAACAACGACGTCCTAAATCGATTGTTGCTCAGCTGTGATCCTCTAATCACTTCTGTTAGAAATACGCAACCGAAAATAAGAATATCATTTTCAAAAGAGACGTTAGAAACGCTTCTTCCAGAGGCTCCAGAATGATAAAAATCTAGCGAATAGTTTTTGAACAATAAAAAAAAAATCAAATAAAAAAAAAGGCGTTGAAGTGTCTTGAATCTGTACACACTACCCTGTATGGGATGCGTGGATTGATTTGGGGCGTTCACGGCTGCCTTAGAAAAAAAAAACAATAGATTTTGTTTGAGCTTTTGAAGCTTTGTGTACAGAATGAGAATTGTGGTAAGCCGTTTTTCCGGGGGCTTCCGTTTTATTGTTACAAAAATGTATACAAACTATGGGGTTTTTTATAAGATGTTTTTCTGCTTGTCTTTGTTGCTTTCTTAACTCTTTCCCATTTTCAAGCGAGAAAAAGGGTTTTCTTAATCTCAATCTCTTTGGCGACAGACCTGGAGTATTGGTTAGCTAAACAATGTTTATGTGGTAAGTATAGGTGAAATTAAAACTTTAAAATGAGCACTTAAACACTTAAACGCAAAACGTTACTTCATTGCACTTCATACATTATCACCGAAAATCTCTTCCTTTTATTTTGTTAAAATGATGTGGTTGAATAACAACAACTGAAAACATTTAAAATAAAATGAAAACATTAAACAAATGCCAGTTGAAGATGAAGATTGGGTAAGTGTAGTATAGCAGTGCATTTGGATTAGGAAAACTTAAATTCAGCTCAACATTAACACCAATTTTTGCAAATGATTTCATAGGGATTCATCTTCTGTGGCTCTGCGAAATAAGGCCCCAATGAAATAAGGCCCCAAAAAGAAAATGAAATAAGGCCCCAAAAAATTATATAGGAAACAACAACAAGGATTTTTAATACAATTTGGGGTGTTATTTCCTTTTTTGGGGCCTTATTTCTTAATGAAAATTGGGGTCTTATTTCATTATGAAATAAGACCCCAAAATATTTTTTTCATTATTAATTGTTACCCTTCCGATATAGAATGCGGATGGGGGGGCATGCTGCCCCCCCGCAACCCCCCTGCTTGGATTTACTGTTAGTTTACGGGGTGAGTGCGAAGTTGGGTATGTAAAAAATGTCTTTAATCTAAATTAGTTTATCCAATATCAACAATATTAAATAAAAAGTAGTTTTCATTATTTTTAATTTCATTATGAAATAAACTCAAAATTTGGGGCCTTATTTCATTTTATTTTGGGGCCTTGTTTCATCGCAGTGGGGCCTTATTTCATAGTTGAAATTGGGGTGTTATTTCATTATGAAATAAGACCCCAAATTTGGGGCCTTATTTCATTTTCTCTTTTGGGGCCTCATTTCATTGGGGCCTTATTTCCTACAGCCATCTTCTGTTAGAGGGGTCTAAACACAGTGAAACAATATGGACTGAGTTCGACAGAGTTCGTATATCTATTTCGGCAATTAAATCTTTACTAGGCATGGGAAAATAGTTAGGAACCAATTTAACTGCCTTCAACACAACATATTCGCTTGATTTCTTTTTGTTGGGAATATAGTGCAAAGATGCAATGCTGCCTGTAATTTATTTTCCAATATGTTGTGTGTAAGCCAGGTAAATATAATGGTACAATTTCTAACACTGGGCGACCTCTAGTTAAATGAAAGCCACAAAATGTCTTCCATAGAAGAAGGCTTAAATACTTTTTCTGTCTATTGGTAAAATTTGAGCCGGAAAATACAAAAATGCTCTACCATTTGCCAAAAAGGCTAATACTTCATTATGGAAAATGGGGGCGTATACGTAACATTTTTTTTTAAACTCCTTACGATCATCGTTGTAATTTGTATAGACGAATATTGGAGGGAAAGTTGCACGAGTTATTACGTTAGTCCAACACATAAATGACATACGCCAGGAGATAGATCCTACCACGGATCAGGCTGTTTGGAGAAACATATTGTTTTAAAACCCAAGCAAAAGTCTTTTCCGAATATTTTGCTATAAAGCTGTGCACAATTCTTGAAGCTTGTTGTTAAATTTTCTTCGCCAATCCATAGCTAATTACGCTTTAGCGAGGCGAATAACAGGCTTACAGGGATGGAGGGCTCAAATAGATGGAAGCTAAGTACCTACATAACACCAGTCAAACCAAGGTCTATCTAAAAGGAACAACAAATAGAATCGCAATGCTATCAGACAAATATCTTATCAATGAGTACTACATTAATCAAAACACAAATTCAAAAGGTGTCCTTGTTTAAATAAAAATTATATCTACCCCGCCTAGTCATCATGAATATGATCCTCAGAAAGCCGTCCAAAAAATCGCAAACACGAAATTGAACAGCAGAATGCAAAATTACTCCGTAGACTTTATGGCTCTTAAGCATACACCACAATGTCTCTTGTATCCATGGTACTTTTACTTCGTTGTTCAAAAAAGCACAACAAACGATGAAGATAAATCCATTCAATCCCCTCGTTCCTCATCAGAAGAGTGCCATCAAGTTTAATTTAGTGCTGCGAACCAGCTTCCAGTTATTCATCGGCAGGTACAGCGATTATATCTACAACAAATCATTGTCCTTCAGCATTGTGTAATTTTTATTTTACGTTGCTACGATTTATGCCAAGGTATCGCTCTCTCTCTTTTACTCACCCTATCGCCAATCCATCCAACTCAAAGAGCCATTCCTATTAATCCTTTTTCTCATTTTGTGCAGCCATTCGCAAACGAATTTATTCATTGAAAGGGTCTTCTCGGCTACAGTCAATATAATCTTAACCAGAAAAGATACGAATTGTTAAGCAATTATTAAGTGTGAAGCAAATAAAATGAATGACACCCACCCCTTGTTGTCACGCGCATACACTTCCGTCTCATTCCAGCCCATTAGTGTGATAAACCCCTTCTTTTGGATGGAATTTAATTTTGGGTGGAAATTAATTACGCGAACTTATCATAACTCAAACACTCTGATGGCGTTTTCCAAGTTGCGATGTTTGAACAGAAAAAAATTAAATTCAAAATTTCCTCAAGCCACTATATCCAGAGCCCACCGGAGTAAAGTAGGAATTTTGTGTTCCCGCAAAAATTTGGAACGAGCGAGCAGCTTTCTGCACGCTAAAAAGGATTTTCTCCTCCAATTTGGAGAATTTTGCTTTTCTTTTTTTTCCACTTCTCTGCATCTCCACCCTTAGATGAGTAGATTATATTCTTTTGGCAGACAGGATAAGAGTCATCCTGTGCTTGTAGGCATCGTCGTTATCGTTGATGGAGTAGCTACTCACAGTTGGAAGTAGGTACATTAACGTAGATTGTAAAATATTATCCCAGGCGAAATGCGGTTTTCTGTAAAGAGGATCGCTATACTAGGGTCGGCGGATTCGTTATTTTGAAAGCAGGTATGTTCTGTATATAGTTGTCTAAGAGCGAGTACTTAATAGTTTTTTTTTTTTTATCGTTGATAGCAGGAGTGAGAAGTCATCTTTCATTTTAGTATCCTATTCGGTGTGGTTTATGGGAGTTCATTGTACGCCAACCTTAACAAACGAATTAACTTAAACTGACAGTAAAGTCCATGGGATTATGTCTCTGCCCGTTGGTAAGGTAAAAGTGCTAAGCTGGATTGAGTAGGTTCAACTATAATCACCTGACATTAATCGGCAATTATTTCCACGAAATGACTCTTTGTTATTTCGTCTGATTTAGTTTTGGAAACGACCTCAGTCAAATAAAGCGAAAACTTGCACCTTCGCAATAAAGTTCGATAAGAGACGAAGATTATTGTGGACTTTAAGTGGACAGCTCGCTTTTCATTTCTGCTGCCAATTGCAGTTGGAAAAAACAAAGCAAGCAATTATCCCCTTCTCCTTATTAATGGTTAAACAAGGAAAAACTTTTTCAAAGAGGGGGGCTAAATAAAATGCACACTTTTAACAATAGGATATAAAGTGCACGACTGGGTCGAACAAAACTTTCTCGTTTATCAAAAAATTTGTTGGTTGTTTTTTATTTTATTAGATAGTTAGGTATAGATCTGAAGATCATAATAAAAATGTGAGTTTTTAGAAATTGAAGCTCTCAGTCGCCAGTTCTGGTTAGAGAGTTATAAGCGCCTACTGTACTATTTTATAAGCTCTTACACTTTACATGATTTTTGAGTACGAGAACAAGCATACGAGTAGAAGTTTATCAATTTTGATCTGGTAGGAAATGATTTTCTTTTTGACTGGAATATATTAATGACGCTGGCTTGAGTTGTCAATAATTGGAAGAATTGTTCGTGACAGATCGATATATTTACATATAAATATATATATGTATATGCGAGAATTCAGAAATATCAGATATATCACTATGAACGTATGTGGGGTGCAAATGAAGTGGGATATTCTGATTGTGTAAACTCCAAGTGATTGGAACTATTTCTTTTATTTTAAATTCAAAATGGTTGAAAAAAAAGTAGAAGTCGGTAATATTTTGCTAAAAAAAAGTTTTTAGCTGTTATTATTGCAATGGCTGTTTTAATTTTAAAGTGCGGTATTGAGTTTTAAAAATACATATGAACAGAGATTGGCTTTTGGGTAGCCATTTTTGAGAGATAATTAAAAAACAGATTTCTGCGAATTTTTTGAGAGAAACTTAGTACGGGATCTTATTTAGAATACTGATATTATCGTTAGTATGTATTTTGATCAAAATCATTAGAGCGGCTTTTGTAAAATTTGGCAGAAAAAACAGTACCAAATATTGCAATGTTTAGTTTGAAAAATACTATTTGTTAACCATATAGCTTGAACCCGATTATAACTTATTGTTCGCGATATAAGCATTACATGGTTTTTAAAGTTTTATCGAAGTCAAAAATGTGGTTTTCGAGATATGAGCAGTTTTAATTATTAATTTAATTAGCGTTTTCGGTGATTCGAATTAAAAATTAAGGACGCAATAATTTTAAGAAAATCAATATTACTCTGAGGTTGCATTTTGGTCAAAATCGTCATTGCCGTTTTCATGTAAACTAAGGAAAACACCATTTAAAAAAAAAAATACTTTTTTCAAAAATCCATTTTACGATAATACCGAGAAAAACTGAGTTTGCCATTAAGTTGAAAATGACCATATAACCTTAGAAATTAATTTCGTTACAATCGTATGGACCGTTTTCGAGATATTTCCATATTTCAAAAGTACCCTTGATCGAATTTTTAGCTAAAATCTGGGTATGTGGTCATGGTAACCTCACTCACTTAAGCTTAAATATCAATTTTGGTTGAAATCGTTAGAGCCGGTTTCGAGCAAATCAAACTGGTACGAACATTTTCAAAATAAAAAACGGCCCCGAACTGTAAGCCCACAAAGACCCAATCCGAAGTTTGAACGAAATCCAGTCAGCCGATTAGGCTGTAGGCCTGCGTGACAGACAGACAGACTGACAGACTGACTGACAGATAGACAGACAGACTCCGTAAAATGGTAAAGAGTTATTTTGCGAATAGAGTCCTGTTCTATGATTCTGATGAGGGAATAAAAGAGTATGAAGTAACTGGCGGCGTTCCACAAGGATCTGTCCTAGGCCCCTTGCTGTGGAACGTTATGTATGACGAAATTCTGCGCCTACCGATTCCAAAGGAAGCGTCAATCATCGGGTTTGCAGATGACATTGCCGTGGTGATTGTGGCAAAAACTATAGAAGAGGTCGAACTACACTGCAACGAGACAGTTGCATCTGTACGTAGTTGGCTAGCTAATGCCGGTTTGCAACTCGCAGATCAGAAACGATAACGTTTAGCGTGGGAGGGCATGAAGTAGTTTCTCAACTATTCATTATTCGTCTAAGCTTCAAATATCATTTAGAGCGTGTATGCGAAAAGTCTGCAAAAACTGTTAGTGCACTTTCGAGGTTGATGAGTAACATCGGAGGCCCGAAACAGAATAAGAGGCTACTTCTTGCAGGAGCTGTCGGTTCAACACTCATGTACGCAGCCGAAATATGGTCAAGTGCCACGAAAGTTAAGTCTTATGTACGCGGAACTAAATCCGTCTACCGTCTTAGCGCACTAAGAGTCGCCTGTGCATTCAGAACTGTGTCAAACGATGCTATACTCGTCGTATCTTCAATGCTACCCATTTACTCGCTGAAGAAACGAAAACGCTAAGAACCGAGCGAGTTCGAAATGGCCGAGTTGACGACGATAAAAGAAGGTACGAAAGAAATCCCAGTATCGCAACCTGGCAACAACAATGGAACGAATCATTGAAGGGAAGATGGACACATCGTCTCATACCAGTGATTGATGCATGGATTAAACGAACTCATGGCGAAACAAATTTCTACCTGACCCAGTTCTTGACGGGTCATGGCTGTTACAGGGAATATCTCTTTAAACGCGGCCATGAAACCATCCCAAACTGTCCACATTGCGATATCGTTTCTGAAAATGCGGAACACGTGTTCTTTCATTACCCACGGTACGAAACCGAGAGGATTGCCTTACGGCATCGATTTGGGGAATGGCCCACTCCCAATAACATCGTAAATTACATGTTGCTTAAAGACGAAAATTGGACTATTGTAAGCAACAAGAATCCGGCACTACCAATGAACGTCGGATCATTGGTGCCTCATGCAAGGTTTCCACCTTCCATCGCAAAAGAAAAAAAAAAAACAGATAGACAGACAGACAGACAGACAGACAGACATACGGACAGATGGACAGACCGGACAGAATTTTGCGACCCACTTTTTTGAGTTTGTCTATCATCGTAATGTCAGAATTGAGTAACATCTCGAGTTCGAAATTTTGTACGAAGGGAGAAAGTTAAAAATCAGGTGGGAACTTATCATCTGACTTAATTCAAACATTATTTACATTTTTTTATCACCAAAGAATAAAAAATCTTTCATAGATATAAGACCTCAAAAATTAAAATTTAAAGTTTCATAAATAAGATACAAAGTAAACGTAAAGCAAAATAACTATGACTGTACATTCTCAAGTAATTTTCTTTTTATAGAGGAAACTGGTAAGTTGAAATCGATTAAAATGGCATTTGCATTATATGCTGACGTTAAACCATTAATTGATGAAGATAGACCGTATTTTGTACGAGAGTGGCCTACTCTAAAAAATCGATAGTTCCGTAGGTCGAATGAAGGAACACTAATATTTAGAAGACTTAGGATGTCCGTTGAATCAATTTCTCCTATGAGAACCCTATGAATAAAGACTACTCTGGCTACTGTTCTTCTAACTTCCAGTGATTCTAAATTAATTAATTTTAACCTAGATAAATAAGGGGGTAAGTTGCTAGAATCAAGCCAAGGAAGTCCTCTAAGAGCGAATCTTAAAAATCTTTTTTGTATAGATTCAATTCTTGTTATATGAACTCCATAATATGGACACCACACAATAGAGGCATATTCTAATATAGACCGCACAAAAGCGATATACAAGGTCTTGAGAACATAAACATCTGAGAACTCACAAGCATACCGCCTTAACATTCCCCATGTTCTATTTGCCTTGTTTGTGATGGACTCAATATGGTAGGTAAATGAGAGCTTGGTATCTAAAAACACACCCAAATCTTTAATAAGATAAACACGGGGAATGGCAATACCATCAAAGGAATACGTAAACATGATAGGAGACTTACAGCGAGAAAATGTTATGACAGAACACTTCGAAATGTTTAAAGAGAGGTTGCTTTTAGAGCACCACAGATGAAATTTCTGAAGATGTGAATTTAAAAGTTGAAAAGGACGATTATCATTACCCGACATATAAATCTTAAAGTCATCCGCAAACATCAACAAAAAGCATTCAGGTAACAATTGAACGATATCATTCACAAACAGGATAAAGAGTAGCGGTCCAATATGACTTCCTTGGGTGACGCCGGAGGTTACAGATATATTTTTCGAAATGTGTCCACGAAACTTTACATTTTGGAGTCTATCCGAGAGGAAGGAGGAAAGCCAATTTAAAAAGAAGACTGGAAAACCCAGTCTTGTAAGTTTATATATCAACAATTTATGGTCAACTCGATCAAAGGCTTTGCTAAAATCAGTATAGATAGCATCAACTTGGTTACCTTTACTGATTTCAGAAACAACGAAATTCGTGAATACTAAAAGATTTGTTACAGTTGACCTCCTTTTAACAAAGCCATGCTGATTATTGCATACAAGGGACTTACAGTAAAAATTTAATCTTTCGGTAATAAGGGAGTCAAACAATTTTGGTATAGAAGATTGCTTACATATACCTCTATAGTTTTCAATTTTATTTCTCCTTCCAGACTTAAAAATGGGAACTATAAAAGAAGTTTTCCAAGCAGATGGGAATGTGCTAGTACGTAAAGACAAATTAAAGATATGGCATAGAATTTTATGTAAAGGAAACGCACAGTTTTTAAGAAAAATAGGAGGAACTCCATCTGGACCAGGGTTAAGGCTAGAATCCAAAGACACTAAAGTTTTGAAAACATTGTCTTCAGAAAATTCCATATTATTAAAAAGAGTAGTATGGGAACCATCAATATAATCAAAAAATTGCTCATCTATCAACGAGTCATGGTTCGAATATACTGATTGGAAAAAATTGGCAAAATTATTACAAATAGTACCGGGAGAATAATCAAGATGTCCCTCAAACGATAGTGCGGCTGGAAAACCATCACTTCTGTTTTTTGAATTGATAAATTTCCAAAATTTATCAGGCCTAGAACTAATACTATTCTGTATTTCATTTACATATATAAGGTATGCATGGTAGAGAGACGTTTTTAACTCAGACTTAAGCCTTCGAAATATAGTGTAGTCCTCATTCGCCCGACTACAACGCCATTTTCTATATGCTCGATTTTTTAATGTTTTTAGGTTGCGAGTAATTTCATTGTCCCAGGGACATGAATTAATACTATTTTTTATGCGTACAACAGGCACATATTTGAAAATAACTAAATTAATAACGTCATATAATTTAGAGCAAATGTCATTAATATCTAATGACAGATAAGGATCCCAGTCATAATTATTGAGCTCTGCACAAATATCACTATAATTGGCATTTTTGAAATCAAATCTGAAGGATTCACAATTAAAAATCTCATTAAAATTCAATTTACAAAAAAGGTTTAAAGAAGGATGATATGAGTCTTCCGGAACTAGAGGAGTGAGACTCCTGGACACAAGAGTTTCGTCACTGTTGTTGGTAAAGATGAGATCCAAGGTACGATTCATCATATTTTTGATGTGATTCACCTGTAGTAGACCAAGTGAGTGGAGCCCATCAACAATCAAGGCACCAATTGTAGATAAAGAGTTGACAGGGCTCAGATATGTGCAGTCCAAATCACCCGATGTCCATTGAATATTTGGTTGGTTAAAATCACCAAAGATGTAAATTATATCCGTCGATGATAAAAGGTTCACAATGAAGCGGATAGCGTCAATATATCTAGTTAAAACATATAATTTCGTACTAGGTGGAATATGTATACAGACGATGTATATTTTAGCGTTGAGTGTCAGGTCAAAACGGCTGCAACAAATTTCGATGTCAAACATTGAGCATTCCCTGTAATAATTGGAAAATCAGATTCCGTACATGGTTTGCTGCTAATTGCATAAAGTCCATATCGAACTTCAGCCTTTATGGCAGGTATGGTCTACGCTGGTATGCTAATTAATAATGGGGTGCAATTGCAGTAAATTATGTGGTATTTCAACCAAACATGTCGTAATGTAGATTTCATGCAAACTGCACAGTGAATGGGAACCACAACAGGCATTTGCGTGGGGTTCGTTTCTTGTGGCAAGCCATCCCACAAATTACGATGTTCAATCAAATGATAATAATCGGCATTGATTTTAATCTGGTTCACTAGTTTCCAATTAGCAATTCGGTCCACTCTTAATAGGTCAAAGCGTTTTCAAGTAACAAAAGTGGGTGCTCAGCTCCGATTAGGAGACATACGCATTACATTCCAGCACTACTTCTCTAAAAACCATCAAACATGTGCTTCGCTTTAATGAGCGACTGCTGTCGCATATAAAGCAATGCATGCTAAATTGTAATGGTATTTAATAATGAAATTTTACCCATCGGCGTCCCGTTACAAGGGTAGGGAACACATTTTTTTTTTACAGCAAATAATGTCACATGAACAAATCCCTAGGGCAATATTTTTATTTGTTTTTCCTTCGAAGTTCTTTTGGGTATGAAAGTTCGGTTAACCTCACACCCGTATATTTACTGGCATTCATCCGGCAATTTCTATATGCGAAGAGTCCATGTCGGAGGGTTGAAAAAGAGCCCACAGTTGCAGGGACTATACATCAAATCAAAATCCGCCCCAGCTCAACTACTACTCCGAACCGCATGTTCAATCATTATGCTATCAAGCCATATAAACTATTTGCCCCATGATACACAGGAAGCATTATTTCTTCAATAGAATATCCCCTTTAAGCCATTCTGAGTGATGTTAGAAAAATGAGAAACAATCCACCTCTCACCGAGCCCCGCGCACCCAGCTGGCTAACCCGGGGACAATATCCAAAATTTGTTTTTAAAACTTTTTTTAAGGTCGTTTCCGAAATTGTGTCGCTTCGTCCGTTTTGTTATTTTTTTTTTGGTGGCATTTTTTTTTTTTGCTTGCACGGCCTTGTGTTTCCATTCATGCTGGCAATTTAGAGATGAACCATTCCCGGGGACCAGTGTAATCATAATAATGACAATAGTGGTATAGTGGAAGTGGATGTAGTAAAGGATTGATGAAGCGAAAATGATGACTAGCAAAAGTATAAATAATTTGAGCATAAGGCAAAATGAAAGTACAATGAAAACTTGTGGGGTTGGAGTTGGAAATTCGTTCTATTTTTTGTTTGATCTCGACGATTTGAAGGTGCGATGGGGGAGTCCCCTATGCCTGGTGTACATTATGTAACAAGTAGGTATCTACTTGCCTTCATCGATTATTGTTTGTTGAATGATGAATTTTGTTTCGAAGATTTTTAAAGTTTTAAAAGGAGTATCCTTCGGATCTGTGGTGCCGGAAGAGGGTAGCAAACCCGGTAGTGTGTTGCGTATTTCACGATTTATAGTAAAGTGTTATGAATCGAACTTTTATCTAGTGGGATTTGTTCGATATTGCGATTTTCAGACGGAGACAGACGACACATTCTTACGTCCGTCGACTTCGCTTTAATGTCCCTTGTACATTGGGCCAAGCATTGGGCGATGTTCAGAGTATTGAACGCTTTCAGCTGCAGACTGCAGTCTTTCACTGCTGTACTGTTCGCTGCCGCTATTGTGGTCACTTTCGTGAATACCATGGTGATACCAAAAAGGCTGCTATAAGCTAAAAGTTCATCAATACAGTTCACGTAAATGAAAAATAAATACATAAAAACGCATTGAAATGATAGATACTTCGATCTTCGATACTTCTTCGATCTGTACGAAATCGGAGGAATCCCACTTGAGTTTCGAGGTATCCGTTCCGATGCAACTTCCGGCAAAATTCTCCGATGACATATAGCGCACCTTGTCGTATTAAATAGAACTGCGTTGTACCAATTGCTTTTGACAGCTACACGGCACATTTTTTTCGAAGCTCTCCGGGCTTGCTTCCAAATCCTGCGAGGAATTTTTTGAACAAAAAAATTATATAATATTCCAATTCATTGATTTTTAATAGTTTTTAAATCGTTCATACTTAACCAAACATAGTTAACATATTTTTTTACATACATTTCTTCAAAACAGAATACGTCTTGATTTTTTGTTTGACATATGAGATCAATCACCTCATATGGGTCCACATTAATATCCGATATCATAGCAAGTGCGCTTAATCTTGCATTCCCCATAACGCTTCGGAACAGTGTTTTAATCTTTTTTATAGTTGAAAAGGTTTTTTTAAAAACTAGCTATGTTCTAAAGTAAGTCTTGTCACATACAACAAGCAATTTCACAACTTCGGTTGAAGGATCACTCGACGATATTTTTTCATACCAAATAATGTACCCCGGGGGTCAGATTCTGTAAGGCGAAACGTTCAAACGTTTTCGTGTGCACGAAGAAATATGCTTGTGTATCATAGGGCATACCATTCGTGCGCACGAAATCGTTCGATCGTTTCGTATTACAGAATCTGACCCCTGATTTCACAGCTGACAACGAAATTACATTACCAAAGTAACGTGTTAGCTTTTCCATTTCGTTCACTCGCTCAACTGCAGCAAAACCGGGAAGAAAAATCTTGAAACGATGGTAGAACTTCTTTGTTGACCATGAATCTATCCGCAAGATTTTGTTTTTGACAGTCTAAAATAGGCTTCAGTAGAAGAAGCCTACCCCCCTGAACGGATGCACGAGAGGCCCAAAAATAAATTCGAATTCGAAGCATTACCTGTTTAAACAGAATGAAATTTGAAAAATTGCGCCTCAAAATTGTGTTCGTTTGTCGCCGATTCACGCCTTAACGCGTTTACCGATTTTAACAAAACGTTCATACATCTTTGGTATTAGTCTATATATGGTTTTTGTGAAGTTCGGTTGAAATCGGAAAACATGTGTGTGTGTTGTACGTGCGTAAAAAAACACATCTTTTTCTGTAAATTTTGTTTTTTTTTTCCAACAATTAATATTGCGTATACAGCTAAGGACTATTTTGGACACAATAGGTGGCGCTGTTGCCGATATCCTAAACCACTCAACCAATTTCAATGAAATTTTGTATCTTTGTATGGTTGGTTACGGTTTTAAAAATAGGATAGTTTTGGACCAGGATAAGAAAACGGGTTGTAGCACCTCCATTAAAAAAAAAAAAACAGAAAATTAAAAGGCTACCTATATCTAAAGTTGTACAATTGAAATTATCATTGGATATTTGGAACTTTGCGGAATTTGGGCGGGATTTAATACGACAGGCACGGGCAAAAACGGGTGGGTATGGGTACAGCTATATGTAAAAGAGACTGACATCCGTATGTGGACACATAGCTCGGGAATGGATTGTGCTTGGTGGATTCGTATTGAGTTAAGGAAGGACATTATGCTACTTTTTTTTTGTGAAAATTGTCGTGTCGTGTTAATGGTACAGAAACAGTGCCGATCCTAATGCTTGATGTTCCCTTATCAGCTGGTTGTTCAGTAACCACATCATCAATGTCAGTAATTCCGTCCACGTTTGATTTTATTAATTTTCTCCTCGCTCTGAAATCTTTTATCTTTCCCAGTTTCCACTCTTTGCCTGTTATTTCAGTGGATCTGTCGCAGCATTGCCAGACGGTCAAAAAATTCCCCCCCAGATAAATCTGAAAAACTTCCAGATTGGACTACTTTTCCAAAAAAAAAACCCCAACTTTTTGTTATTGTTTTTTTTTTTTTTTTTTAACAAGTAGTTTGCCCTACTAAAAGAAGGAATTTCGAATTTGAAATGCGAACATGTTCTCGTTCTGCAGCTGTTTTCGGCATTGCTGTTGACAAATTATGACTAATTTCAATCGTTAGTCTCTAATTATGACATTTGCTATTTTAAATTTAGGTTATAACACTTACCAATGAAATTTGTTAACATCGCGCGACCAATTTAATATATTTATCACATTTCCTCTGTCGTTATACGCGTTCGCTTGTTTTGCAACTGTTTTCAGTATTAATGTTCAGAATTTATAATTAATTATAACTATCAACGATCTAATTAAAACATTTTTGAATGCAAATATTATTAAAATCACGAGTTCACAACGATATTTATTGATTTGATAAAGATTGAGTTATAACACGGTTACAGCGTCAAAAATGACAGCTGATAGATGCACTCCTAATAAGCTTCACGCAGGGCCCACCAGACTATGATGGCGCTCTATATACTCCGAGCGTGACGGAAATTTCGTGCGCAACACAATTTCGTTGCACACGATCGAGTTTACTACCGTGCCTAAAGAAGTTTTACTTAAAAAAAATTCTGACCTAAATTCAGTAGCGAACTACATAATGTTACTTGGCTATTGTTCTTTTCATAAAAATTTAGAAAAGCCACTTTCAAAACAAGTGGATAAATGCGGTTTGGTGCCACAGTGTTTTCGGTGGCACTGTGTGTATGAGTAATTGAAAATATAAATCTGTAATATGTAATATGACATGTGTATGCTGAATGGTAGCTGCGAAGGTGATCCAGAAGGTGAGCTAACCTTTATCAGAGGAACATCATGCTCAATAATAGATTACTGCTTTGTTTCGGGAAATTGGCTCAAGCTTTTAAAGAGTTTTAAAGTGGGAACAGAAATCTTTTCGGACCACATGCCCTTGGAATTAACCCTTAATTCTACTGCTAGCGGTAGCGATGCTTGCACAAAACCATTAAGACTTCTGCCGAAATTTGTCTGGAATGACCGAATACTGGAATCGTATCAGCGAAACTTGAATACGAACCTTATGGAACTGCGTTACACACCTAATATTGAAGCTCTAACGGAAATTATAAAGAAATCCATTCCGCAACAGAAAGATTCAAAAACTTTTAAAATATATAAGCAGAAATGGTTTGACTCAGATTGCCTGAAAGCTAGATCCAAATCCTTTAAATGTTTGAAACTTTTAAGATTGAATAACTGCAATATTTTTAAAAGGCTCTATCAAGATGCTAACAAGGAATATAAGCACATCTGTCAAATCAAAAAAGCTGCCTTTGAACAACAAAACATTGCGCTCATAAACACCTCAAAATCTTCGGCTCAGTTTTGGAAAGCTGTGAAATATCTAAACGGTTATACGTCAAACATCTCTGTATCTCTTAAAGCCCCGCAACTCAGGACTCATTTTGAAAAACTTCTCAATGCCCAATTAACCTCGCCGCTATTTCAATATGCAGCCCCGCTGATCTTAGACGAAAAATTAGACTCTGCATTTACTCTGGAAGAAGTCAAAGAAGTAATAAGCAACTCGAAAACAAATAAGGCCCCTGGTATTGACCGCATTCCGTTTGAGTTCTATAAAAATTGCACACATGAATTCATGATTTCTCTCACAATTGAATTTAATCAATTATTCAACTCTGCTAATATCTCCGATGTATTCAGGAAATCAATCATTTTCCCACTCCACAAAAAAGGCGATTACAAGGACCCGAAGAACTATAGAGGAATCACATTTTTAAACACATCAGCAAAACTTTTTGCTTCATTAATTTACAAAAGATTGTATGAATGGGTTGAAGAACATAACATTCTTAAAGAATTTCAAGCCGGATTTAGAAAAGGATATTCTACAATCGATCAGATATTCTGCTTAACAAATATTGCTGAAACATATAAGAGTAAGAAAAAAAAGTTGTACGCCTTCTTTGTAGATTTTCGAGCAGCTTTTGATTCAATACCACGAGAAGCACTCTTTTACAAGCTTTCCAAGATTGGAGTATCAAGTAATATTATTAGAATCCTGAGAGCCCTGTATGAGAATAATGTTGCATATGTATGGGATGGGGACTTAGTTTCTGAAGAGTTCAAAACCTCAATAGGTGTTAAACAAGGATGTACTCTAAGTGCGCTGCTTTTTATATTATATATCAATGATATAACAGATGCTGTTAAGGGCGGAATAAGGTTCAACGATGTATCAATTCCTGCGCTGATGTACGCTGATGATATCGTCCTTTTGTGCGACACTATCCAAGGTATGCAGTTAATGATAAACAGGCTTAATGATTTTTGTAAATGTTGGAGTCTCACTGTAAATCTTGATAAATCAAAAATGATGATATTCAGAAATGCAGGAGGACGTTACTCTCACTTGGAAAAATGGAAGTTAGACGGTGAACAAGTTGAGGTCGTGTCCAGATACAGATACTTAGGTATCCTAATATCATCCTCTTTAAATCTCAAACCGCACTTTGAGGAAAAATTAGCTGTTGCTAAAAGAGCTATCTGTTCTATTTGGGAACGCTGCTTCAAAAATAAGTACATTTCACAAAGTGCAAAACAGACTTTATTCCACTCAACTGCTGCGTCGATAATGCTCTACGGAGCTCAGGTATGGGGTCACAAAAGTTACGATACTGTGGAAAAATTTATCCGCTACTTTTTGAAGAAGATATTTCGGTTACCAAAAAATACCCCTAACTATATGTTACATCTTGAAACGGAAACTCCTCCATTGATCTTGTACACGCTTAAAACGCATTTCAACTATATTTTAAAAGTACTAGAGATGAACGAATGCAGACTACCAAACGTAGTTTTAAGAAGTCTAATTAGAACAAACGGAAGCATTTGCAAGGAATGGAAGAAAACAGCTTATGAATGCGGAGTAAACCTGTCTATTCAGGTGAACGAACAACCTTATCTATTAAGAGAAAAATTTAACACGCTTTTAGAGAAATTTGGTAGACATACATATGACCAATATGTCGAAGAAGCTGAATCGTCACTGTTCAGGAACTACTACAGCAAACTAAACCATTTTTTAAATGAAAAAACGTACTTCCTCGACAATTACGGAGTCGACAAAATAAGTACTATTTTCAAACTGAGGGGTGAACTCGTTGAGTTAAACTTTATACCCCATCGATCAGATTTACCAATAATCTGTGACCTCTGCAACATGAAGAAGAGAGAAAATATCTTGCATTTTCTTGGTGTTTGTCCGATTTTAAAAGAATTTCGACTATCAATGTTCGGAAACCATGTGTTAGACGAAGATGAAGTAATAAGCACCTTAAATGGAGAAAAAGGATGGGAGATCCTATATAATTACTCAGTAGCAGCACTTTGTTATAGAAAACGTATCAAAGAAGGAGATTTTTAATGTAAAACTTAAGTTTATAATTTGTCAACCTGGTAGACGGCCATAGGCCAATCCAATAATGACTTAGGTTAGTCTTTACACTGTAAAATTTTGTTGAAAATAAAAGTCAAACTAAACTAACTAAATCTGTAATAATGTTGTTAGTAGAAACTTAACGTAGTTAAGGCTCAAAACTTAAATTAATGTCAACTTTGTCAATCTTAAACACTTTTCCTGGAATTCCATCAAAGCCTTATTTTACGGACCCATACATATTTGCTTTAAAGAAACAAGGAGCTCCTTAATGTAAATATGCGAACCTTATAACCAACTGTGATCAGAATCAAAGCTTAGGTATTTATGTGCATGTGTATGTAAATGTTTTCTTTGTGTTACGAATTCCTTGCCTAAAATATGTCCTCGTCGTCGACCGACATAAAGGATGGGTTAATGTATAGTACACAGAAGACCGAAAAAAGTGTACTTCGGTGCCATTTTCAAGGCTGGGGTGGTGTGGTATCGGTGTGAGGTACTTTTTCGATTAACAAGATGTCATTCATTTATTTTTCTTCTACCAGAATAAACAGCGTCTCTGGGTATTCAAGGAAATTCATTAACGGATTGGTGTTTTCATTACGATAATGATTCTGAGAAGAACATCCATACCGAAAAGGGAATGGTTACACAACATCAGGCGAGAAGATTTCACATTCGTCACTGCTGAGTGTATATTAAAAGTATAGCGAAGGCCCTAATTGAGATAATAATGTGACGCTCCACCCTGATTCATCTTATGCCAATTCATTGAACCAAAAAAGAAGAAGAAAAAGAAAAAAGAAAAAAAAAAAAACAGAATTAATTATCGGTACCATCAAGTTGGACAGTGAAAAAATACCTTCGTGTGTTTGGTGCTGGTAAATACTTAAGTGCAAGTCAAAAATAACAGCAATATCCTCCTAAGAGGCTATTCACAAATAAGTTATTGCGAATCCACATCAAGAAACTAATTGGAGTCAACTGACGTCCACATCAACTAAACAATTACATAATTAACTTGCAACTAAAACAACACTGGCACAATACAAATAAATAAATGATCCGGGTTCGAATCCGAACAAACCGAATATGCGGTCAAAACTGCGATAGATATGATCCTCCATCCTTCATCACATTCTCATTATAACCAAATAGCACACAACAGACGACAAACAGAAACCGTTCTAATTATTTCATTTAATTAAATTGTTGTCCGCAAGAGAGCCAAGAAAATTAATGAAAACTTTTCGTCCATCCGACCCTCAGCGTTCAGTCCCCATGCCACCCGATTTCGGAAATGGAAAAAAAAGAAATAATGACAATTGTACCGTATATACAACACTTCTGTGGGCATATGGTGTCTCAATTTTCGACCGCTCAAAGAGAGTAAAACAAAACCAAACCGCAAAAATGTTATCCCAAGAACCCTCAGTTGTCCCGAAATAGTTGCGTAGCAGCAATAGTGTTGTAGATGTCGACTTCTTAAGTGATAAATACAAAAAGGACAGACGACAACCTATAGAGGCAAACAAAGCAAGTGGTGTTGAAATAATTGAAAAAGGACTCCAACTCAAATTCAAACTCAAACTGTGGTTGGACAAGGAAAGTTGCTATGTGTATGTTTGCACAAGTTGCTCTAAATCGTTCATATGGTTAGGCATGGACACTTATATAACCCCATTAATTAAAACCAACTGTTTGATTGTTCTTGTCCTTGACCACTGTGTGTACCGCACCAAATACACACACACACACAATCTCGGACTTTGGCATACATTTCCTGTTGTATAGAAAAAGCGTTTGAAACATTTTCAAATGCAATTTATTTTGACCAGAACCCTTTTCGATGGAAAAGGATATAAATTGTTTGTTCATTTCTATTTTGATTGTCAGAATATTGCCCCTGTGTGTACGGGACACGCCAGCTCAAACGTAAACAAAATCATTTGTCAATTCCTCGTAATAAATTACGGATCCTTCCGCTGTATGTATTTATTTTCGAATTTTCTGTAAAAGTGGATTTCGAAACTCTTTTTAAAGGGCCCAGGAAAGAGGGATTAAAATTCTTGATTGTCGTGTGTGTATACTGTATAGCCCCTGGCGAAGGTCAAGTACGTGTTCGAATTGACACATGAAGAGGGTAGCGGGGATATATTTGGGACACGTTCAAGTACATATCCTTGGGTTGACTCCTTTAAGTGTAGCAAATCGGTTCAAGTTCTTTAGAAAGAAGACTGTAAAGTGCACAGTTGCATAAGGGGGCGAACCAGGGATATAAGGAAACGAAACTATGTATGCGTGCATGAGCAGTTGATGTCATGCAGTTCATCTTTAGTCGTCTTTGAGTTTGTTTAACCTCAATTGTGTTGCCTTCAAGTTTATATTGATTTCGCACAGGCACAAAGAGAAAATAGAAATGAAACGCTGCACTTAGCCTTTGAATGTTGGCATTGGGTGTACGTTGGAGAGTTCCATTCATGAAATTGACTGAATCGTGATGTAAATGAAGTCCCGATGACCAAACGGAGAGGGTTAAATATACGCAAGAAATACGACTTGATGAACTGTGGGGATTTGTAGCCTTTATGACGTCCAACAGTATCACTTACAAAGTGCATGGGCATTTCAATTTTTAAATTATTTACAACCGAAAAGTTCCATCTGACACTCAAAAGAATCTCTCTTGATTTATGTGACAGGAAATACCATCTTGTTAATTATCCAAAGGGCATTAAAGTTCAGTAACTTGATTTAATAATATACCAGTGAGCTCAATAACGGTTTCAATAAGACTTGGACAAAAATGAGATTAAAAAGTAATTCTTCTAATTAATTGAAACAAGCTCTCAAAGAGAGTGATTATCAAGTAAACTCGTGGAGAATGTAGGTGCGTGTTTCTTAAGAGTTCCATCGAAATTACCTAGCAACATGCTTTGCATCATACCTAATTTTAAACTTACTTGCTTACTTGCGGGCTCCCATAGCCGTCCGTCCACAGCGATCCCGGGCACGTTGCTTCCAGTTAACTTCGACTAAAAGCTGCCTCTTTACCTAATGGCGTGAAAACTACTGCACAGATTTCGATGAAACTTTTTTTTAAATGTTCCATAAGATTCTGAAAAATACATAGGCTATTCCTTTCATTGCCATGCCTATTTTTTGGAGTGTTTTTTACCAAAATGTGTTTCTTTTTCTGACCTTACTGCCTTTTACTCGCCATTACTCAAACAATTCTTAATCAATGCAAACAAAATACTTAGGAGAGCCAACACCTTTATAGTTATATCAAGTCATCAATCAGCTTTCTATATCCTCTAGAAGATGAGCTACAACCTAAAATCTAACATGAAAAAAATAAATTTATTTTGTCAAATCGAACATTATCAGCAGCCGCGGTTCTTGATCGTTGTTCTACTTTGGGGTGGTTGGGTGGCGCACATCGCACAAGCACGTTCATAAGAAAAAAAACCGCGTGGTGTTTTCTCCAAATTAAGTGAAACGAAAGAGAAGTATGCGACGTGAATGTGTATGTAATCAATAGCGACAATGTGTTTCTGAGGAAATGCGCAGATGGCTGATGACGTGCGCTGATGGACGTATGGTTGTGTATATAGAAATTGAGTTCAAGGTTTTTGTTTTAATGGTTGTTATAGGACCTACGTTGATACCTACAGTAGAGAATTGAAGAATTCAAGAAGTAAAGACGATATAGGTGAATTATGTTGTTTGATTTATTTATTGTTGATGTAGATACAAATTTCCGTTAAGGCTTTTGTTTTAGTGGTTGTTTTGATATTACCTATGTTGATACCTACAGTGAGGAAGTGGAACTTTAGTACTTATACGCTGTTGAATTATTTTTTTTTACATTGGTGTCTTAGGTAAGATTTGTTTAATTTATTGTTTCACATTGCCAATGTTCACCGCCTTTTTTTAGCTAGACTGTTGATTTTAAACAAATATGCCGTTGAGAAAACGGTCAAATCTCTTTTATTAGAAATTACACAGTCTCACGCCGCGTACGAAGTTGCGGGCACAGCTAGTGCTTGATATAAATGAGTCTCATGAAGGTGTCTAACTTATTGAACACATTTTGGTATAATACGTTTGCTTCAGCTTATCACAACCTTTAAAGGCGGAGACAAAACCCTGCAACAGAAATGGACAGATAGAGATTTCGTTCAAAAGCTATGTACAAGATACCTGCCAAAGTCAACCGATTGAGATATCTTACAATACATCGGAACATCGGAGCCCGTTTGCTGATACTACTCAAGTTAAGTTCTCTTTAAAATCGTATGTGGAAGTGGACCCAGCAAACGGGCCTTAATATTGCATGTACCCAATTCAAAATTCAGCACTAAGAGCCTTCGAATAAATTGTCGCAAATAGGTATTAAAGCAAACAAGCGACTTTTTTTAAGTCGATATGCGCACACGGTAAAACTGTGTTTCCTACCACCAATAGGATAAACTTCCTATTCCAGAGTGGTTACTAAACATATGTGGATTCATATGGAAGCTGATAGTAGCTGTGATATGGAGGTAGAACAAAACAATACTTAAATATAAATTAAACAAATTTAAATGGAAATTTTTTTCCAAACACCAAAAGATGGTTTATGGTACAAACCAATTTTACAAGCCGTTGATTTGGGTGGATATGGGACAAATTCGATGGTGGATATTTAAGCATCTAGTCAAACAGCTGTCAGACTTACTAAACTAGATTCTAGATATTTGAACGCCCTTATTATATTCATTAAGCCCGTGTGATACTACATTTTTCTCTCTTTTTTTTCTCATTTTTATAACATCAAATCATGTTGAAAAGTCAGCTGCGAGTAAAAGACACTAAAAGCGTAATACGAAAGAGGTAGCAATTGTTTGCAAGGCAACCAACAAATTTCAAAGGAATTTATTCTCAAATCAAGTTTGAAAGATCAGCAAAAAATATGCGTAAACGAAGCTAAGCGAGATTTGTAAATAAATTTCTAAATAGTTTACAGAAATGGAAAATAAAGAAAAAGTGTTGGATCGAGCGTCTCATTGTGGTGTACCCCAGTGCAACTCGTATAGACAAAATGGGCAAAACCATGTACAAAATTCCAAAAGAAGTTTTAAACTCTCGATTCCTTTTAAAAAAGTGGTCAATTGTTCTTCGCATGGGAAAATCATTTCATGAATTTTTTTAAAATATGTAGTTTACATCTTAAAGAAGGCAATAGATTAAAGCCAATATAATAAAATAAAAGATACTGCAAGCGTTTGGTCAAAGGAGCAGGATAAAAAACTTTCAACCACGACTGGTCACAAGCAAGCTGAAGTCAAATTCTACATTTGCGGAACTGGTCTTTTCGTTTCAGATCTATGAGAAGACTGATAAATTATACTTTGCTGGTACTATCCAGCATTAAGCGGCCGTGACAAAATGTCTCAGTTAGTTAGGCCGCCATTGGTATTTGAGATAATGCTGCACAATAATGAGAATATTAACAGCCATTTAAGGAACTTTAAACAGTTAAACAAGAGTCTAATCCAAAAAAACATAATTCTTTACACGAAACAACACAAATGTTTCGTTCCACTTTCAAAGGATTCAAACATATTTTATGGACCCGGGGTTATTTTATTTTTCATAAACAATACTTGAATTTAAGAAATGCCTTGTCGAATTTAAATCAATTAAAATAGTTTATCATGTATAAAATAAATAAATTACCTTAACTAAAATAAACGTACCACTTACCGATGATAGATTCCTATATGTCTGCTAGGGTTTTTTTCTTTGCCACGCAGGCCAGCTTATACATTTGGCAATACATTTTTAATGCATTTTTTTGACATCTCTATACATAAATAAGGTTGGTATGTACACAGTCACAGGAATTTTAACTCTTATTTTTCGTACTGCTTTTGTTTCATTTTGAAAGTATAAAAAATCTAGTGTCAAACAGACTTAAGTAAATTACACAGACAAAAACACCAGAAAAAAAAATGTACGTAACCATAGATTTGCCTAATCACTGCCAAATAAACTGAAAAAAAGGAATGATTTGTCGTATGGTTTGGCGACTGAAGTGAAAGAAAACGACCAACAAGTACTCGTTGCTTATCACTGATTTTTAATCACGTGTTAACCTAAATCGATAGTAACCTAACCAAGGATTTAACTAGCTGTGACCAGACGGGCCCCTAGAGGTCTAATAAAGTCAGAGACCAACAGTGTGGAATATATAGCAGCAAATCGGCAAAGATCTAACAGAGATTTCTGGCCTCCCAAAGGTGATATCGAGGTACTGTTTGTATGAACGAAACCTATAACGAGAACAGCTCTATTTTTGCACTTTTATGTGTGAAAAGATAAGAAAACCATAACTCTGTAAAGTTTTTAACAGAGTTGTGATGACTCAAGTAAAACACGCTGTATTGAGTTATTAATGTAATTTAATGTTATAACTAGCACAAGCGGTAAGCATGTGATTCATGCTAGGGAGGACAAATAACTGACCTGAAAGTATTATAACATAAGTACTCATGTATATAGCAACTACTTATCGCTAAAAGCTTTCCAGCTGAATTAGTTAAGGCTTAGTGCACAATGCACATATCACAAGAGTAAATACTGTTTGTATTCCAAGAGTTTCCATAATAATACCCCGAAATTAATCCGGCAATTCTCTCACAATATAGTGACGATAATTCGCCCCGAAATTCCTGCAAATCCTCACAACAGACAGAGCCAACATTTCTGGAAAAATTCTTTTCAACCAGAGAGAATACCAATCCCATTCGGAGTGTATATTTCTTTTGGCAATAGATTTACACAGGCATACCCTGGCATCAGGGTGGGACATTTCATCCTCAAAGACTTAATACGATAAACAAACGCAATTCATGCAATTTTATTTCAATGAAGAGAAGACAAACAAATCGATTCAAAGGGGACCAAATCTGCCCTCCCAGACGTTACACCTCTCGCTTGCATATGTGTACACTTTGATTTAGGCTAAGATCTAGGACATCGTCGTGTCGGTTCGACTGAATGAAACCAACCATTTAAGATCGTCTCTTTTTTTTATTCCATTTGCCATTCAAATACCTTCTTCTATACGTAAGCCTTTTAAAGGCCTCCTCCAGTAGTGCTGCCTGTCTCGACGACGTGCCAGAGTTTATATGTAGTTAAAGTGCAAAGAAGTTTATCTTTCTATCTGTATATGTTCTCCGGTTTCTTTGCCGTTTTTTATCCGAGTCTCACTTGGACCTCGGGGCAACCTTCGACTTTGCCATCCTTTTCTTGTGATACTTTGATGTCCGTGAATACTATCACATCTTTTACTCGTGATTATATTGGCACTCGAATTGTAGTTGTTGCTGTCAACATTACTCATTGAATTGGCAGGGAAAAATCCTTGGATGGGTCCAATAGGAAAAAAAAAAAAAAAAAAAAAACTGGAAATCCTTCGAACGAAACGACAATAAAGGAAAATTGCGAAAAATACCTGGAAGTGACATTCACTATTCACACTGAAGGCCGGAAATGAGTTGCATATAAATGTGCCGTAGGCATTTCGCAATCATGCCGAGTTTGCCATTTTTTTTTCTATTTTTTCTCATTTTTGCTGATCTCCTGCGAAGTGGACTGTCTGCGCTATGAATTGCATATTTATGTGAGTCTTGTTCCTTGGGTGGTTCTTCAAGAGTGTGTACGGACGTTCATTTTAAATTTGTGCAAAATCATTTAGTGCTATTTATTATGAGCGCAAACAGCATCTGTCGAAAACTGTATACGAAAAGCATTATAGGCGCAGGTTAAAAGGTGAATATCGTGGGTATGTATTGTGATGGGCTTTTTGTCAGGGTCTGATATGTGACCTGTCGGACCCAGAACAAAAGCGTTGTAGCTTTGTACTCAACAACAACAGAGGAGAGTTATTGTCCGTCGGACTGAAATTTTTATGTATTAACTATTTATTTTCAAAAGCGGTGTTACACAGTGTAACTAATATGAAATTACTCACTTACACAATCTTTTAGAGGCACGGGTTGTGTCTAGGGTATTTTATTTTAGCTAACTTTGTTTCAAAACAAAACATACGCTGTCTATCTGTATATTTCCAAAATCTCTAGCCGATAGAGGAAAAATAGTTAAAAAGGAAATTCGTAAATTTGATTTTTGCAGAGCATAATTCAGATGAAACTGAAATATAAAGTGCACGACTGGGTCGAACAAAACTTTCTCTTTTGTCAAAAGTTTTGTTGGTCTTATTTTATTAGATAGACCTACCTACCTAAAGATCTGAGGATCTGAGAATCAATGCCATAAAAACAAGCATAGTAGGAGTTTCTAGTTTTTGATCTGTTAGGGAATGATTTTCTTTTTGACTGGAATATATTAATGACGTTGACTTAAGTTGTCAATAATTGGAAGTATTGTTCGTGATAGATCGATATATTTACCTACATATAAATATGTAGGTATATGTATAAGCAAGAATTCAGAGATTTGTTTTTGAATTTGAATTAGCAGTTATTAACTGAATATTACGATGAACGTGCGTTAATGCGAATTATTTTAAGGTTCATATTCAAAATGGTTGAAAGAAAGTAGAAGTGGGTAATATTTGCTGAAAATAAGTTTTGCATTGTTGTTATTGCTTTTTTAATGGCTGTTGCAAACTTGAATTTTAAAGTGCGGTATTGAGTTTTAAAAATATATATGAACAGAGATTGGCTTTTGGGTAGCCATAGCCATTTTTGAAAAATAAATAAAAAACAGATTTCTGCGAATTTTTTGAGAGAAACTTAGTACGGGATCTTATTTAGAATACTGAAAATATCTTTAATATATGTTTTGATCGAAATCGTTAGAGCGGTTTTTATAAAATTTGGCAGACAAAACAGTACCAAATATTGCAAAGTTTAGTTTGAAAAATACTATTTGTTAACTATATAGATAAAAATCGATTATAAATTATTGTTCGCATTACTTGGTTTTTTAAGTTTTATCAAAGTCAAAAATGGGGTTTTCGAGATATGAGCAGTTTTTAAAATTAGCGTTTTCGGTGATTCGAATTGGAAATTAAGGACGCAACAATTTTGAGAACATCAATATTACTCTAAGTTTACATTTTGTTCAAAATCGTTATTGCCGTTTTCGGGTAAACTAAGGAAAACTAAATTAAAAAAAAAAAAATACTTTTTTCAAAAATCCATTTTACGGTAATACCTACCGAGCAAAACTTAGTTAGCCATTAAGTCGGAAATGACCATTTTAGCCAAAAAACTGGGTATATAGTCATGGTAACCTCATCCACTTAAGCTTAAATATCAATTTTGGTTGAAATCGTTAGAGCCGTTTTCGAGCAAATCAAGCTGGTATGGACATTTTGTATGGGAATTACCATTAATATTGAGGTTACTTTGCAAAATAAAAAACAGCCCTGAGCTCTAAACATCTCGAGTTCGAAATTTTGTACGAAAACAATATCTTTCTCTTACTAAGTAATGGAGAAAGTTAAAATTATTACTAGTACAGTAAAAGCCTCTTAATGCGGAAAACTCACTTATTCGAAAAAAAAAAATCCGAATAAATGAGAGTTTTAAATTGTTTTATGTAAAGATTAAATTAAATTAGCAAAAATTAAATAACGCAATGATGCTATTCACACATAAAAATAGGGAAAAACCATAAAAAATATTTTGCTATATTGTATGTTGTACAAATTTTTTTTTTTAACGTTTATATATATTTGTTTATGTTTTTAGTTAAAAAAAATGAATTATAATAAGTTTTATGTATTATTTGCAATCTTTTGTGTTAAGAAAATAATTTTTGTTTTAAGTTTTTGCATCTTTTCAACAATAAATATAAATTTTAAGTGAGATAGGTATGCACTTACAGAATAAATAAATAAAACAATATTTTTAAATAAAAGAATTAAAAATAACTAAACAAAATAAATTGTTACAAGCAAAATAAACCAATGCAAACAACGAACGATTTTTTCAAGTGATGTGCTCTGTAAACAACACAAAATCATCTTTTGGAACTACCCGGGGCTTACATGTTTAAAATATTTCAACTCAATTATAAATATTAGGCCGAAAGCCTGTGATTGGATTGCGGTGTGTTTACTGTCCAGCACACATTTATTGGGTGAGACATTTAAGTCATTTCTACTGTTTTCTAAGTGGTTTTCCATAAAGTCAGTGGGATCATTTAATATAAAGTTCAATAACGGATAGCGCGAAACTTTCGCAAAAATGTTTATTTATAACAAATAAAAAAACAAATGTATAACATTTGCATTATTTTTCGTTCAATAAAGAATAAAATCTGACCTAAACTGCCAAAAGGCGCCATTTAGATAATTTTTAAAAAAGGGGAGTTTTGAGGCTCGAAAATGGTAAATGACTTTACGGACTTTACATTCACCCAAGAATTGGGTATAGAGTTGTTGTTAGTAGTAACATTTGCAGTTGGAAAATCAATACTCATCAATTGAGTTAGAGGCGTTTTCGCAAAGCAATCGGAATTTTTTTTTTAAGTTTAATAAGAAAATAATCATCGGTTTGGGTGAGTTTTTCATTCTTGGGACATATAAAAGCAATCTAAAATTATAAGCCAAGTACCACCAACCGGCTAATCTGTTTCATGACAGTTATACAGTCGGATGTTTGTCAGGACGTTCGCGATAAGTGGCGCAGTGGAAAAACCTTAAAACGTATTTTGTGCCTTTCCGAGGATCAAACCTGGGACCCATGTTTCTGCTATAACCATACAAAAAAGTATTGAGCTTCTAAAAAATAACATTTGAAAAAAAAAAAAAAAAAAACAGACAGATGAAACGGGGAGGTACAAGGGTCCTTACGAAAAAGTATGTTTTACCTCCGTTCTAAATATTTTATAACTCACAAAAGATTAAAATAAAAACAAAAAATTCAACCATTTCAAATTCGTACAAATTGCCTACTAAAAATAATTATTAGAACCGCACAATATCCTTCTTGTACTCTACCTACATCAGAGACGGTTCACATTTTTGCGGTTGTTCATTTAAAATAAAATAACAGCTCTGCCTGAATAGCTTTCAGTACTCAGTAGTATTCTATGCAAGAGACAGAGAGAGAGAGAGACATTGCGAGGTAACCACGAAATGCAATTAAAAATGCTTCATCACATTGAAAAGGTAATGTGTGAAAAGTGGTACAATTCCACTCGAAAAACGATCCTTGGAATAACCCCTTTCCGAGAACATTGTTGGAAAATATTATATCACATAGAGTTCCATCCATTCCACCCAGAAGCCAATTTCCTGTTAGCGAGTTGCTCATGTTTTCAAAGGCATAGGTACGTGTACTCGGTAGGTACTCTGGGCTTCTATTTGGGTATGCGAAAGTACTTCTTTTGTAATGATTCCCATTCTGCATACACTTGAACCCAGAACACATTCATGCACCAATTTGCCTAGCAGTTCTCTCCACAAAATAAAAACACAAAGAGACAAAACCTTTTACAGTTTCATTAGCCTCGCTCAGATTTAGCTGTGGTATACTTGACCCACTTTTAGGTATCCAAAAACTGTCAGATATGTACAAAGCTATACATATTAAATAACTTTAACGCAAATGAAATGAAAATTTCCAAGTACCATGATAAAAAGTTCAACTATTATCCGTACATATGTTATTTCATTAAACAAAGCAAAGAAAAGCAAAACATATTGGCCTTTCACAAAGGAGACCCTATGAATGTTACTCAATCAACTTTTATTGCACTCGAAAAAGTTAACAAGCTACATGTACAGAAAACAGTGACAAAAAACACCTATGCGCACTCATGAGCTTGTGTAGTTCGCATTGGAGAGTACTTTGTGCAATGTATCGAGAATATTTAAATAATTTCAATATTCGCTGCAAGTGATGCATTAAAATAAAACTATAAAAACGCGTTTGCGAATTTGTTACTCGGATGGGCGAAATTAATTTTGCACAATTGACTATTAAAAATGCAACCCCTTTTAGCCGTAATGAACAAGGAAAAAACTTTTATTTGCCTGGAAATGACTTTTATGCTGGAATTATTAATTAGTTGTTGAGATCTAATTAAAATTTTACTGTGTCCCAGCAGGCGTTTTTTGTGAGTACCTACTACTCTTTGAAAATACAGAAATTGAGTTAGCAAAAATCAATTTTATCTAGGGCTACAATGTTATGTCGAGTCCAAACTCCGAATGAATTGAAAATGTTCCCATGTTTGTTTTCATCTCCAACCTCTGTCAGAAGTCCGCGAGGGAAAAAACAAAAGACTGGTGTTTATATAGGCGTTGAACGTCACTCATTAGTTCCGAGGAATAACCACCGAACCCCCTCAATATAATAATAACTGGGACACCATATATGTTAGAAAAAAAAGAACGTAAATACACGAACAACTCGAACTGTCCTTTTAAAACCAGAGAAATCACATTTAATGGGACGCAATTAAGGTGATGGAGAGCTGCAGACAAACAAAGTCATAATCCTGATAGCTTGCTCTTTAACATAAACCTAATTGGGTCCACCCTTTTCCAAGGATATTTAGCTCCTCGTTTCGAGTTACTCCATGTGCGGCATGTGTTTGTTCGACCTGGAGTATGTCCTGTCGAAGTTTTAACAACATAAAGCAAACACAGGTGTGAGACGACCATCAAAGAGGCAGCTCCCTTTCTCATTGTGTGACTATCCATCTCTATACAGCAGTTGAGTTTCAGATCCCGGTGTGTTGTGTAAACAAACGATTTATCACAATGGCGTAGTCCTGATGTGAGCCAGCATTGTAACTTCATTTTTGGGGATGATTGCATTTTACAACTAGTAGTTCACAAAAAATATGACGGTCAATACGACACTGTTTACAAAGGGTTTTGTCAACTCTAGGTAGCACACTACAAAACGCATAATATTTGGGTAGCGTGAGTGTTGGCCCAGGTCCACCCCGGACTGTAGCGCCAACTTAAGTTAAGCGTGAGTTGTGCGGAAATAGATTTTCCGGGTGATGGAAAAAATGTTGATGTTGCATAGGACGAACCTCCTTCATATCTCAATTTGTTCGGAAAATTATACCTTTAAAATGACCTCTTCTTTCGTGTCGAATAAATTTATCAATTTCTTAAAAAATAGCTCCAAGTAAATCAAGTCGGCTATGATGGATTTTAAGAAGGTGCAGGGAAATAAGTCCCCGGGAACTAAATTCATTTAGGGACTTAGTTACCACCTAATGGGAAATAAAACCACTTTCGTGAAGTGGACTTAGTTCCCACGTAAGGTGAGTAATAGATTCCGAAAACTCAGAGCGGTTTTATATCCCTTTTGATGTGAAGTAAATTCTCAATGTCGACTAAGAACAAAGTAAAATTAAAGAGTCTAGTTGGTACTATGCAATTTTTATTAACTAAATAGAAATTTAATTTTAACTGAGGCAGAGTAATATAAAAAATTTCAAAATCAATATTCGGTTTGCAAGACTCTGAAAGTAATCAAAGAAAAATCGACGCACACCAAACCGGTCGTGCGAATTTTTTACTTTTATTTTCTCAAATTTTCGAAGGCTAAAAATGTCAATTTATTTTCTCAAACTACTTTTTTGTTTTAGCTTTCGAAAATTTGAGAAAATAAAAGTAATAAATTCGCGCGAATTTAGTCTCGTGGACTTATGTCCGTGCGCCGAAAAATCACCGCAATTTTTCTTTTTGAATTTCGAATGGAGTTTTTTTTTTAAATCAAAAATTCAAATTATAAACATTGGAAGTTAGTTGCCTCTTCTTATTTTTGATTGTGTACTAAGTTCCCATAAGAAAGTGGACTTAGTTCCCACCTTACATGGGAACTATGTCCATTTTACGAAAGTGGTTTTACTTCCCACTAGGTGGAAACCTAGTCCCTCAGTTGATTTAGTTCCCTGGGACTTATATCCCTGCACCTTTTAAGAAAATATCAGTAATCCTCTCGAAAAATAAACAAGGACCTAGCTTATTATATGTCCCTTTTCTTGTAAGCAAATTGCAGCTGCCAGTGACAGCAGCTCACCCGCTGAGCATTAATTTTGAATATTAAATAGGCAAAGTCAAATAGTTAGGGACCGCTTTGACAATATATTCGCTTGTTTTTTGTTTTTATTTTTCTGTTGCGAAGATCTTAATGTGTAAGCTATGAATAAATGAACTATGAACTATGAAGATTGTGTGGGGATGCAGTGCTGTGTGTAATTTATTTTCCAATAAGTTGTCACTATAATGCGCGAACTCTAGTTCATTGAATTTTGTGACACGTGTCCACGACTTTGCGTATCTGCACGCCCCCCAAAATGAGCAAATAGCCCATCAATTTTAAAATAGGCGAGTCATCTTTGATAATTTTCCAATAAATCATTGTCTGTCCGACCCATTTCATAACATCTTAATTTAAAGCTCCGATAACCTTCGGGCCATACTTTACCCTTTTTTTCTGTGTTCCTGCTGTGGCTCTGGGGATATCGCTCGTCATTTACATTTTGACACTTGGTGTAAACATCAATCGCGTCTTGGGTTTGGCAGTGTTTCCTTTAGCTATAAATATGCGCGCTAAATTAGTGTCAATAAAAGCAAATGATGTGCTGCTACATAAAATAGGATTTTTTAACAGCTCAACGATGAGCAGTGATGATAAGGACAAGGAGCCAACCCCATCTAATTTTGTGGTGACAACAACGGCTTGAATAATAGATTTAGCTTTTTCTTTTTTCGGGCGGAGGACCGTATTTTGTTTTTTTGCGTCAATTTCGTTTACAGAATTAAATCGCTCACTAGAATTGGCTATGATAAGCGTTAGCGTTCGTTCATGCTCTTATAGCCCATTAAATTTTGCGGTTAAATTTTATGAGCACTATATCCAAACTGGCAAAGTGTTTTGCCTATTTTGTTGGCTGCAAGTGTGCGCATTATTATTTTGTTTAAAGCCAATTACACTGCGGAAAGTGACGAAAATATCGGTTAAAAGGAGCGACTAGGGGGCGATTTTTTTTTTGTTCTTCGAGTTTGCTTCACAGAGAATAAGATGAAAATTAAGGGTTCGAAATTGGATTGTGTTCTTTTTCTTCTAACTAATTATCCATGAAACTGTGACCGTGCTCAGCTGGAGGTAAAGTTAGGTTGTGTTTCTGCCAAATGATGTTCGACCATATTAAAAACAAAAAAGACTAACCGTGCTAGAGAAGATACATGTTGGGTTCTTGTATTTGCTACCACAGCGCCCAGAATACTATGGAGAAGTTGGTGCATGGAAATAACTTCACGGGCAATATTTTCACATGGGAAATAACTTCACCTTGAGTGGGAAATAATTTCACTTTTTGTATGTGAAGTGGGCAATAACATCACCACCAATTTTGTGAAATTGTTTCCCACCTAAAGGGTTTTTTAATAAGAGGTGTTATTGTGAAAGGTTATGGTCCTGTATGCGTGCTCGTGGTGGCCATTTGGCTGATGTCGTTCTTCATTATTAACGGCATACCTTCCTCTTTATTATGAAATAAACATCCGATCATTTATCTCAAAAGAATTCATTTTTCTTAGAATACCAAAATAACACCTCCTATTGGAAAACCCTTTACAATTTGAGAATTTGTTGATTCTAACTGGAAAACTATCAAATTATTTATAAGCAGTATAGCTAATTTAATTAACTTTGCATACACCCAAACTCGCAACTACTCCCACTCCTAAACAGAGACTCGAAGCCGGGAGGTTACAGGGGGGCAGCATGCCCCCCATAAATCTTCCATTGTTTATGAATCGTAGGCTTACATTTGGCGTCGCATGTTAAAGAAAAAGTTTGAAGTTTTTGCTCACTTTCACGCGGAAACCACTTCACATAAAATAAGTGAATTTATTTCCCACTCGAGATGAAGTTGTTTCCCATGTGAAGTTATTGCCCGTGAAGTTATTTCCCGGAGAAATTAAAATGGTAAATGGATTTGCTAAGTTTCTTAAAAATTGAATGCCACAAGTCCCTACGCTTAGACTTTTGCACCCATTTGCCTGGTAAAACGTTTGGAGGTGATTTTCTTTTGATGGCATGTACGAACCGCACAAATAACAACCCTGGTACGGAAGTAGACTCCTTGCTATCAGACCGTAAGAGTTAGATGAACTAAGCATTTATTTTTATTTGCTCAGAAGATCAGCGCCTAATAACTGCATCTACTGCAACGATTTCCTAATCTCAAAACTATTTTACCACAAGATGCGCATAACTTCAACTCCTCCGGATGTCACCCGCGCTTGAGTATGTTTTGCAGTTGTAGACAACAGGCTCCCAAAATATTACAATGATGACAGATCCACTTCCACTTGACGGAAGAAACATCTCAAGTTCTACCGCAAGCATTTTCCCCACATTTCCTCAACTTAACAGCAGTCCTTGAATATTAATTATTCAGACCAAAGGGGATGTGTAAACTCCGGCAACTGCTCCGCCATACATGCCACATAAAACAATAGATAGTCAGGAACCTATTCCAAGTTCTTTGCATCAAATATTAGCGATGTAATGACCATGTAATTGCTGGTCCCCAGGCAAATTCCCGGCAATGATGTACGAGCATATCCTTCAACGAGCTGTTAACATACCCTGTCTAAGTATTCCGTGGCAAAACTGATTTATTAGTAAACTTTGATTGGAATATCAAAGTTTTAAAGCTTTGGAGGTTTGGAGGAGTGAAAACTTAAATTGCTTGCGGTTGCTGCCGCAGTTACAAACTCGAAAAATAGAATATGCAAAAAAAGGGACAGCACATTAAATAATATCCTCGCCGGTCCCAAATGGTTGCTTAATTCGCTTTAATGGGCTTAGAGAGAGTACTGCGTTTGCATAACCAATCTTGTTACGCTTTTACCTATTGCTGCGATGGGAGAGGTCTGCATTTAATAAGCAATAAATACTCGCAATGGCACACACTTCTGGGGGAAGCGCAGCACACATGGCCCAACAAGATAGATAAAATCGGGTCATCGTGTTAATTGTTCTTGCCCCTCTCTCTCGACAAACAACTAAAGGTCACCACTAGTTCGTATAATAAATTTGTTGAAAGGTGGCGTTCCATTCCTCGACAGGCTCTAAGTAATTCTTAATGGAGGTGAACTCTGCTTTGGCTTTTGTTCAAAGTGTACATGTACACTATTTTATGTTGCTCGGTATATACATAGGTATATGGCGCAGTATCCCCTGTTGCATAAGCGCTTTTATGTAATCTAGTCTTTGAGGCTGGTGATCGAAAAGCAATTAATCCCTTTTCAGTTCAGGCAAAGGGAATGGGATAACATTGTTTATACGTATATGGCTTTGGGATATGCGGAGAAACCGAAACGTGTTGAAGGGGCAAAAGAGGAAAAGAGGAGGTAAGATGTGTTTCAGTCCAATAGGACTGTGGTGGTGAGAGCATTCCGGCAAAAAAAGGTTGATTAAGGAGAGTAATTGAATCCTTTAATGTCGTTCATTGGAGTGAATCTGATAGTGATGAACAAATGGAAGAAATCCTTTTAAAGCACACACCTGATATCAATCAAATCGTAATTTCTTTTGAGCCTGCTTGTTGAGTAGAAAAAGTGCTGAGGCTTCCAGAAAGAGAAAAAAACTCCGAAAGGTACAAAAAGGACTTTAATCGATATCTACCTTAAGACGGGCCATATTGTTATAGTCCATATTCATATAGACCCTTAATCCTCAATTATAGATTGTCCTTTCGGTCATTTAATTTTATCCTACTTAAGTGCATTTGAGTGTTGTTTCATAGTTTATTGAAATAATTATTGCTACGCAGCATGTGACTAAAGTCTGCATTTGAGTATAGGATTCTTGGCAATGCAATTGGCTTTACTTACATATATTTATTTATATAGGTCGTTTGAATTTTTATATTTTTTTTTATTGGGGCGTGCCACAACCCGTTTTCCTATCCCGCTTTTCTTTTGCAAAGTGTCACCAATAGGGTCCTAAGCTATCCTATCTTTCAACCTGGAACCAACCACATAGATACTTCCACAAAATTCTATTGAAATCGGTTAAGTGGTTTCGGAGATCGAAAACAGTGCCACCTATCGGGTTCAAAAGTATCTTATCTTTTAAAAGTCTGCCTGAAATACATCAATACGAAAAAAAAAAAAAAGAATGATGAAAATCGATCCAGCGGTTTTCGAGTTTCGAATTTCACCCCGAAGGAATTATATATACCTACTCGTATTATTATAGCTCTTTGCGAAATAATAAACAAATAATTTGCAATAAAAAAAAGATTGCGACTATAAATTTAGTTATAAACTATCCTATCTCTCAAGTTGGATCAAACTGCACACAGTGTGCAAAATTTGATTAAAATCGTTTTAGTAGCTTAGGGTTCCATCGCGGAGCAACCTGTGACACGTGATTTTTATTGTAGTTATGGTTCACTATTTTGGCTATAATGGCTTACACATAAGATTTAGATATATACTGTGGCCGGCTTTTTTTTAGGACTATTTAAGATAAACATTTCCATCATACATTACATATGTGTAACTCTATCGGTATTGGCAGCGCACGCCAGAATAGCTCGCAGATGGTAGATTTTGTCCTACTTACTTGATATTTTGGACAATACACACAATATATTTATAAATTGTAGCCTATGTGTTATTCTGATGTATAAGCTATATTATTGTATAGTTTCATTAAAATCCCATGCATTAGTTTTTACGTGAGAGAGTAACAAACATCCATCCATACTTACAAACTTTCACGTTTATAATATTAGTAGGATATATATATATATATATATATATACAGAGGACGAATATATCAAAGCAGATGTAAGGTATGTAAGTTAATTCCGTTTAAAACCCCCGAACCCCGTAATCATGACCTGATTTTCAAATTTTTTGAAGACAAATTGAGGACAAGCGCGTTGCTTGCCTTAATGCTGCCTTGGCATTTGCATTTGGCACATAAATTGACTTCGCTGTCTAATTTCGAGGCATAATCAGATATGTTCATCCACAAAAAATTCGGAGCAGTCTTACCTACATGCTTTTTAAGGTCACATGTATCCTGTATCCCAAGGTGATCGCGGTGATCTCAGTTACTGAGGCACTACCTATCCGAAGTTAATAATGCATGTGTTTCATGTACGTATGTAAATCAACGACTCCGTATTTTGTTGGTTTAAATCTTTTGTGACAAAATACGTAGAACTGAGGTTATATAGCTATCACAGTTCATAAAATATTTATAGTAATTTTATGAGTTTTTTTAGCCCCACGCTAAACAACTGGATGAAGATTAGTTGGGAGATGTTCCAGGCTGAAACCGGAACGATTAGAAGACGGAACGCTATTATTGTGATTTACTGAGAATTGAGTTTCGTGTGTAAGGTCCAGTTATAGCCATACGTAAAATGCAACCGAAAAAGTTGGAACAGTATGAAAATGAGTTTTTTTTCGTTTCGGCGGTCATAGCGAAAAATCAGTCAGAAAAAAGTTTACCTACTAAGGGCCGGTCTGTTCACAGCTGGTTAAAGACTTGGTTAGATTAATTACTACAGATTTAGGTAAACCCATGATCATAAATCAGTGGTAGATAACTAATGAGTGTCTGTTGACCGTTTTTTCACTTCGGTCACCAAACTATAGCAAAACGTTCCATTTTGCCAGTTTATTTGTCATTTAGTGATTGACAGAATCCATGGTTATATTTTTTTGTTTTCCGAGTCCGTTTGTTTTTGATAAGTAATTTATTTAGGTAGGTATTTTATTATTGTATTTATTTTTACTAAACTTAATAAACACAAAAATTAATATCATAACCAAATTATACAGGAATTTCTTAAGAACTAAAGAATGAAACTTTGTATTTGTTAGTCAATGATTTTTTGAGAACAAAACCGAAATAAAGCTAAATCCAATAAAATGTATTACAAATTAACAGGCCTCATGTTAATTTATTCAACGACAATCGCAATTTTCTCATTCTCTCAATATATACAAAATCTTGAACAAACGAAATTACAGATAATCAGTGGTTAAATCTCATTAACCACTCAAAATCAGCTGGTTATCGATTTCACTGGTTAACTAACCAAACTACTGATTCTCTGGTTAATATTTGGCTGAACAAACGCATTCGATGGTTATAAGCTGGAATAAACGATGATTAAAGATAAACAAAATTGAAGAAACCGGGCCTAAGACAATTACCTACAACAAACCAACCCCCACTGATTGGATTCCATCAGAAAAAAAGTTCCTGACAGATGGAACAGTAAAGAAATGAAATACTTCAGCGGAATGATTCGGTTTTCTTTAGGGGAATTGACTGAGAAGTTGATCAGTAAAAGTTTTTCGTACGTAAAAATGAATAAATTATTTTTCTAGAAAATTTAAAGATCATTTACATACTTTTTTTGATAATCTAATTTTATAATTCATAAGCAACATTTTAAGACCAAGATTGAGTTAAACCACCAAGTTTAAGTGGTCAAAAAAAGCAAAAGAACATTTTTTCGGTTTGGTTTTACGTATGGCTATAACTGGGGCCTTAAGATGTGGTGGTGACTAAATGGTTAGGGTGTTAACAGTGGATCACTTTTTACTTTTTGCGCCGTGGAGATCGCATTTATAATAGTTTATAGCCATGACATTTTTTCACAGCTTTTTCAATGACTGATAGTCTGTTGCGAGGGGAAGTGAAAATGTGTTATTTTCTATTTTCCAGATTCATTTTGAAATAAAAAGAGACATTATGAGAGCAAGTTATTCACTGTGTACCCTGATTCACTGTTGACACTTGACACCTTTACCCTACTAAAATGAAACTATTTCAGTTTCAGCTTACGCTTCAACTTGGAGTGGTCTTTTGCTCAGACCTTTCTTCACACCATTTTCTACTGGTGAGTTAAAAACCACTTTTAATACCATGCCTCATTGTGTCCAGTTCCGACGGTCTGTTCTTCCTACCCAAACAACAACATCCAACTCTACAGCATCCCCCGGAAACATCCCATCAGATTTAATTTCCTTATTTTCTGGCTATATCAAATAGGTACGAAAAACAATTAATAACACTTAAGCCCCCGTAACGTTTTTCATTATTTTTCTAGAAATAAAAAATCCGATTTAAACGAGAAAAAAAAAAAAAAAAAAAAACAGAAACATAAATAAATGAGCCAATTAGCACAAAAAACGACAACCCTAGATGTTATTAATTTGCCAGTCACCAATTACGAGCTGCATTTGTCCTTCGGCATTTGTTTTCATCCAATTCGTTGAAATTAAATCAAAATAATATATATAAAAAAAAAAAATAAAACACCCGCCTAATTGGTTCGATTTCATTGCAATTTATTGTATTTATGAAATTAGTAGACATTTGGCTCTTATCTCGCCATAAAAAGCATTCAATCGGTTAAAACCAATAAATGCCATTAATGTGGCCCACTGTAAATTAGGTGTTTTTTGTGACAGCATTGAAAAGGGCACAGATGTCTTTTTTTTCGTATACAAACAAAATTCATTTCTATTGTTGAGTACTCACTTTTGTTGTGTCTGAAATTAACCGATTCCTGTTAATTAACATAGTGTCCATAACAAAGGATTAATTAGTGTAATTTGGTGTTATTGGGTGTTATAAAAAAAATACGCCCGCGTTAAAGCGTGAATTTAATTATGAATTTTAATTAGGGCAGCGCAATTTTAATAGTTTTATTTTCAGAATTTATGGAAAGCTATTAACGCAGCTCAGTGCCAGGCAGATGGCTTTTGTACTACGATATACCAAAAAAGGGGGTATTGTGTTGGACGGATCTCTTGTGTAAGAAGACCCATGCAGTTAACTACGAAAAAAAAAGTTTGCTCACAGACACAGTCTTTTGCATTTCATAATGAAATCTGTTTCTCAGTACTTTGCAAATTAAAGCGTGGAGAATTTGAGTTGGACTTTTTGTTGGCATATTTTCCCAATCAACAAAAACTTACTCTAAAAGTTGTAATCTCTAACAATAGCAGCCCGCAAATTTTAAGGGAATAAAATATTAAACTCATCCTAAATATTAATTTGACAATTCTGAGGACCTCCGTCCTGGCAAAATATCGATCGTAAACAATTTGTTGTCAACAGAGAATTAGCGAGGAACTAAATTTCCGTCATCGTCGAGTTATTCAACAAAAATAAGTGGTGAATTATTTCCTATTATTGAAAGTTACTTTAATTCACCACGTGTACGAGGAGCCATATAAAAATGGTTTGAAAACTATCTTCGAAGGAGAAAGTTTAAGATCCAAATCATGGAGTATAGTGAAGAAGAAAACATCGTTTATGGAGTTCCTCAGGCTTCAAAACAAGGCCCACTACTTTCCATAGCGTATGAGAATGACTTACTCTCAGTTCTGAAACAAAGTACGGGATATGCATACGCTGATGACACAGCAATTGTAGTAAGTCATCGGCACGTGGAGATAGCAGAGGCAATAATGCATAAAGAATTTGACGTTGTTACAGCATAGTTTCATGATCACGGTCTTGTAATGAATGTACAAAAAAATAAACTCATGCATATTCGAAATACAAGATTCAAATAAAAGTGCACGAAATTCAATGTCTGCATAGAGCACAAGACCATCTTCATCTACAAAGGGAGGACAACAACTGTATCAACATATAAATACTTCGGAGTAACACTTGATTACAATCTCAAATGGGAGTTACCACATTAAGGCGTTGATCATGAATCTGCGGCAGAGTGCGTAAGCTCTTAGCTACCGCTGCCCAGCAGAGGTTTTAAGGTAAAGCTACTTTGGACTGGTTGAGTGACATCTAAGATATGGCATACTTGCGGGCGGAAATGCACCTCAACTTACAGGACTTAAGAATATATATCTCAAAATACAAAAGAATATATATTGTGTTGGTTGGTTGGTTGGTGACGGTGAGTTTTCACTCTTCACTGAGGCCGCTGGTGGGCCCGTTGTGGTCCCCTCTTATTCTGTAAACGGTCGGAAAAACGTTTTGTTAGGATGTGTGAAAGGATACAGGGGGTAAGGGGCTGGTTAAATTATGGGTAGTCACTGTGTGTAGGGCTTGTGTTTTCAGCGAATCTGTTTGTTCGCTTAGAGAACTCCATGATGTCGCTTATTTCCACTTTTCTGAGGCATGTAAGGTCTGGTATCACGTGTGCTCCCAGAATTTTGTTACGTAGCCTCGCTGTAGCTGGACAGTGGCAGAGGAAGTGTTCTATATCTTCCTCCTCCTCCTGGCAGTTTGGGCAAATCGATGTTTTTGAAATGCCGATTCTATTTGCGTGTTTGTTAAGGTTGATGTGTCCTGAAATAAGTCCCACCATCATTCTTAATTGCGCTCTTCCAGAGTTTAACGCTCTTTTTGCCAATTTATTGGTATATATTGTGTTGCAAAATTATCCCTTTTGTCAAAATAAAGAAAAGGCGATCGCAGATTCGGCTGCGTACCCGGCGTTCAAAAGTTGAGAATGATGGATGGGCGAAAATCCAGATGGAAAAGGGCGAACAAAAAGGGAAAATCGTGTGCAACAAGCAATAAGCAGCGCGTTGGTCGCTGCCACTCAGCTGGGGTGGGTTCAAAAATAAAATTGAGAAACGCTGCATTAGGGTGGACGCCAAACAATCTTTGAAAGGAATTATTGTTAAACCTTTTGAAGAAGATGCCGACGATAATTGCTGTAGGAGAAAAATAAAATAAAGAAAAAATTATGTTGCGTTATAAAAGCTGAATTGGAGCACGGCTGTTTATTGATGTTATGAAATTAAATTAAGTATTTGAATGCGACGCGACCAGGCGGTCGTTATAGAAAAAAATTGTCGATTGCGACAGATCTAAGGTTTCGATGACAATTTTCTAGCCGTTGGGAATTGGCTCGTTATCGCGTTTTCTGAACGGTTAAAAATAACAATGGAAAGGGGTCGCGCGTTCCGTTCTTTTCCGGGAGTTTTACGTAACGGAAGCCAACGGAATTACTTCTTCTTGTAATTAATCACCTAACTACGAACACTTTATTCCACTTTACTTATTTTTCTTTTCGGGGTTCTTCTTCCCTCTTCTCCACTACTCTGCCGTCCTGGCGTCTTATCTTCACCTAGTTCTGCCACTACTCCTCTTTTCTCCTGATCTCCTTCCTTTTCCTTTATATTCAATTTCTACTAATTTATTTATATCCGTTCACGTCGGACTCAACTTTTCCAAAAAAACTCTCAAATCCTCTAAATAAAAAAACTTCTCGATTTTAAAAACTCGTAACTGGCAAATCGGATACTGCTTACTGCTTCCTTTCTATTCACTGGCCAACCAAGAAATGGTCGTCTTCCCACACTTTTTTTCCTTATTCCTTTTCGAACCTCACACATTCATGCATTCGACCATTTAGCCGCAACGGGGATCATTAACAGTATTTTTGAGCGTTACTCACAGCTTTTTCGCCATGTTACCCGACCGTTAATGATCATACGTGCATACTCTCATTCACTCCACAGTCCACACATCTCCGAATTCGCCAGGTCGCCGGGAAATTTCCGGTGCCTGACTACGGTTGCCAGATCCAAAAATACGAAAAGGGGGACATCGTGAGTTTTCTAGGGGGGACAAGTATTCAAAAAGGGGGACAAATATTTTCATGTTAGTTTTTTCTTTCGCTTCGCACATTTTATCAAAGTAAATTTTGATTTTAAAACAAAAACTGAAAGAGAGACAGATGACAGTACAAAACAAAAACTTACAAGAGAACAACTTTAGCACGTGATGTGAGATGTATGTAGTTCTTGAGTGGATGCATTCAGCTTTGAAAGTGTTCTTGCACTTTTAAATTGATGTGTCAACCGATAATCTTGTTAAAAATATTAAAAGAAAGTATTTTCAAAGTTTTTAATTTTAACTTAACAAGGGGGACAGTGGTTTGTACTAGGGGGGACAAACAGCATTTTTGTATGAAAAAGGGGGACTGTCCCCCCTAAAGGGGGACGTCTGGCATCCCTATGCCTGACGTTTCGATGAACGAGTACAGAACAATTCTTGTTATTTTTTTGTTGATTCGACAGTGGTGCCTAATTCCCTTAGAGTCCTTAAAATCGAGAATTTAATATAATTACTATTACCTATATTGTTTTCCTATATTTTTTTATATTTTCCCCAACAATGTAAACCAATTAAAATTGGAAAGGGTAGGAGAGGCTCATAGAGACGATAGCTTGGGGACGGTGGACTTTATCGCTCGCCCTTAGAGAAAACTTAGCTCAATATTTTGAGTGACGAGACTCGAAGATAACGTGCCAATTCCTTAGAACATTAGCAATGGATATGGTGGGCTCTCCACCTTTCGAGTTTATGTTGTGTTTGTGTTCAGTTTACGTTGTGTTTGTTTGTATTCACGTTATTAATGATGGAGGTCTCGATGTCCTCCCCTGATTCGTATCATCGTTGGAGTTTTGGGGCTCGGGGAACGTCCTCCCCCACTCATCGTTGCGAGGTTCCCGACCGTCCGTCTGGGCTCGACCTGCTTTTGTCACTTTCTCCGGGCGCATGACCAGCGAGAGCGCTGAATGGAAACCAATTCAGGAACACCCCCTTGGTCACTTGTCCCTCGAAAGCAACGGGATTGACCGAATGGTGAAAAAAAAAAAAAAAATAAAAAAAATGATTTGGATTGGAGAGGAGGAAGTGGGATTGGGACTTTGTGGCGTTTTATAACACAACAATTGGGCAACATTACAACAAGCGGAAAATCGACAAGGACCCACGATTACTTCATATATCGCAAATATACAACCTAGAAATAATGTGCCTACCCAACAAACTTTAAATACGCGAAGAAGGCATCAACCGCAATATGACACCCCATACCCCAAGGTACTGGAATGAGTATGGGCGAAGGCGATACGACGTTGTAGTCCCAACAGTTCAATAAAATCCCTACCGAAATTAGAGATTTTCCAAAGTATTGATTAAAAAAATTAAACAAATTTATTTAAATGAAGGTAGGTATCTACATAAAAAAAATTGATTTGTGTTAAATAATAATGAAATATCTATGAATTAAATTAAAGAAAAATAGAACTCAAACATAAAAAAAAACTATACATTTCTGTACATAGTCTTCTGCAGATAAGGGGTGTTTTCATAAACGTCGAAAATCTGCGCTAGAACAATCGTCTTTCTTTTTTGTTGCATTAATGAATACACTTATTCTGCAGCAAGTGTGTAGGCCCTAGTGGCGGATTTGCCCTAAGGCACAGGAGGCCCGGGCCTAGGGCGGCCAAAAAAAAAATCACTGATGATAACAAGATTAACAAGAAATAACTCAAATGCAAAGTATCTTAATATTTTAAAGGCTCGCGTATCGTATGAGTATAATGTTCCTAAATCACTATTTTGCGTATCAAAGTATAAATAATTTCGTACAACGTACATATAAAATATTTCGTACGTTTAGTTTAATTTAATATAAGTGATCTAGGTAGGTACCTATTGTTATTACGCACGTGTCATCCAAGTTCGTGCGATCGCGCGTGCGGTGCTTCGCGCCGCCACTGTGGCCTTACTCGCTTGCCCGCTCGCGACTGCGATTTGCGATAGTTATGTCAACAGTGTTCGTCAACGATGATGGTCAACTGAGAGCAGAAACGGTACATTTGCCTTCAAGCTGCTAAAACCGCAGAGGATTTCCTAAGTATTCGTGCCTGTACAAATCAAAGGAGCGCCATTGCTGCCGCACGCATACTAAGGAAATCCTCTGCGGTTGCCATTTTGTCAATCGCGAGGCCATTTTTTGGTGGAATCTTAAAAGAGGGCGACTGTGTTCGTCATTTTTGGTGCCCATTAGTTACACGGCGCTCACATCGCAGTTCAGTTTAACATTTTTTTAATTTTATGAAATTGTTGGAAAATGGAATTCCTGAAATAATTTCATCATAATACCAAATATATACCTTCAAAAAATAATATCAGCAGCAATCCATCTCATGATAGTAACCAAAGAAAAATGAACTAACAGGATTTTTTGCACTTTTGTTGTATTTTTTGAAATAGATACACTTTTTTTTCGTTGATTTTAACCTTTTATTTCAATATTTTAACACAATTTAGGGAAAACGTTTTCTTTGTGTGTTGAAAAAAAGATATTTCAGTTTCAGCATAGTTCATAATCCGTTATTGATACATAAAATGCACAATATTACCTATAATGCAAGTATGCATTTGTTAAATTCAAAAAAAGAATTCAATAATTTTTTCCTTTTATACAATTGCTCTCAAATTTATGTCGTTTTCCATTGGGATTTTCAGATTTTGCTCTCAGATTTTGCATTTGTGGTGGGTCGTGTTTTAAAACCTAAAACCGTTTTAAATGTTCAATCATCCCTGAAACCTCGGAAAATATTATAAACTAGCTTTTAGTTCAACAATTTTCTAAATCAATTAAAAGTGGGAATAAAGTAAATTCATGAATTATGTAGCTAGTCTATAATGATGGCTGCTGAGAAAGGGGCGGCACATGGCCTGGGGTCTTGAGCGGCTAGGACTGCAAATCCGCCACTGGTAGGCCTGCTTTAGTACAATCTTAAGTAGTCACTAAATGTTCATAAACGTCAGACAAAAATAAAAAAAATCATCACAATAGTGTGGATGCACAGACGCTGACGACATTTATGACTTCTGCAGTTAATCTGCGTTTTTTCGATCAAAAATCTGACTTTATGAACACGTCTTACGCAGATCTTAGTTAGGCAGACGTTTATGAAAGCACCCAAGCTCACACTTAAATTCAAATATTTTAACTGTTTTTACGTCAAATATCAATAAAATCGAAGTCTTATCAAAAAATCTAACGTAAATCATATAAAATAGCTCCTCTTAAACAACACCACACTGAAATAAACATTCCTTAATCGAACGCATAATTTGCACAACATCACTTCTCGACAAGGGAGTAGGTACATTTATCATCTATCGCCAGCGAAATTTCTCCAAATTACAACTTATTCAACCGTGAATATTAACGATAATTCCTGATGTGCTGATGTTTATTCACTTGTTAATTGCTCATTCGCTGGTCGTTAGCTGGGGATTATTTCCGTAGTCCGCATCGGATGTCCCCCTCGCCATTGAAAGGTGAATTCTTTCACACTTTCGTGCGTCGCAGTTTCAAAGCTGATTCAGTTAGATAAATAAATTAGATTTAAAATCTAACGCCCACCATAGTGTTTACCATCGAAGCCTCGCATTCAACAGGGACATTTAAATAAATCACTACGAGGCTTATTGTTAGCCAAACCAATGCGGTACACAGTTGTTGATCTATTGTTAATTTTTGCATTGCACTGAGGATTTGTATCTTGTCACTGAGCAGAGGGGCGTTATATTAAATATTTTGCGAAAGAGAATGATATCTATATCCTACGGGAGTATTATGAATAATGATTCTCATTTTTTATTAACACCACCTTTGTTTCTGGTCATCATTCAGGCACCAATGGAAAATTCGCTTAACGAACAATAAAAAACTGATAGAAAAAAAAAAAAAGAAAAAAGAAAAGTTGCGAGTGGTACGAGAAGATAATGACAAACCCAGAGATATACTTGAAGCAGTTTACGTGCGAGTGGGCTTGGGATTTCTTTTATCATCTCTTGTTTCTTTTTAATTTTTTTATTTTATTTTTTATTTTTTTTTATGATAATATGACCAGACCATATTGGGGAGAATTTGAAGATTCCGGGTACTTAAGTATTTAATTTTGTGTAATGAAAAATGTATCTATGGTTTGGGAGGGATAAATGCGTTAAGATTTGCTGAGGGCTCCATTGTGTTGGAGGGATGTTATATTATCCTCTTTTGTGTATTTGAGAATTAATTATTGTACAGCTTAATGAGGGTGAAACTGTCATTATGGAATAAAATGTAGAGATCTGTGATATTTCGTGTCCTAATTGTCAGCGTATTTCGGTGGAGCATTTAAAGAATTTTTTTTTAATGTGCAGCTGCGCTCTTTGTAATAATGTGTAATAAGTCAAGTATGTATGAAAGAAGTTGACATAGGAAATTTAAGAAAATCAACATGCCAGGGTAATCCTGACAAATAACCCAAGACTAAAAGGAGCACAAAGACTGTTCAATTCAATTTATAACTATAAAATCGTATACAGCGGACGCTCACATATTAGAACTTTCGGAAATTTGAATTACCCCAGGAACAAATTGGTTCTAATTTCTGAGCGTCCGCTGTACCTTTAAACGAGCAATTCTTGTATGTATATAAATTTATTTATTTCTGTGATCTCGGAAACGGCTCTAACGTTTTCGGGGGTAAACAATTGATCTAGATTAGTCTTATGTTTTGGAAAACGCGTGTTTTCAAGTTTTCATGCGTTTTATGGTGAGTGAGTTTATTTTTTTGACTTTACTGCCTTTTACTCGCCATTACACAAACAATTCTTAATCAGTGCAAACAAAACAAAATACTTAGGAGAGCCAATACTTTTATAGTTATTTCAAGCCATAGATAAATCAGCTTTCTATGTCTTCCAGAAGCTGAGCTACAACCCAAAATCTAACATGAAAAAAATAAATTTATTTTGTCAAATCGAAGATTATCAGCAGCCGCGGTTCTTGATCGTTGTTCTGCTTTGGGGTGGTTGGGTGGCGCACATCGCACAAGCACTTTCATATGAAAAAAAAACTGCGGGGTGTTTTCTCCAAATTAAGTGAAAGGAAAGAGAAGTATGCGACGTGAATGTGTATGTAATCAAAAGCGACAATGTGTTTCTTAGGAAATGCGCAGATGGCTGGTGACGTGGGCTGATGGACGTATGGTGGTGTATATAGAAATTGAGTTCATGGTTTTTGTTTTAATGGTTGTTATATCGGGTTTTTCAATAAGACTGCTACAAAAGTTTTTTTTAAATAAAACAAAAGCGGTTTTGGATATCAATGAAATTCTTTATTCCTGTGAAAGTACGTTCGATGCCATTATGCATGGAACTCGACTTCTTTTGCATGGCCACCACGGGCACGCTTGCAGAAGTCCGGACGCTGAACCCAATTTTCGACGGTTTTCAAGCATAAATCGGCCGATACTGCAGCAATTTCACGTTCGATATTCATACGAAGTTCATCAATCGTCGCTGGCTTGTTGGCATAGACCATAGACTTGACGTAGCCCCACAGCAAAAAGTCTAATGGCGTTAAATCGCACGACCGAGGCGGCCAAGCGACTGGACCATTTCGTGAGATGATAACACGTTCTTCAAACTTGGCTTCCAATAAACTGATTGTGACATTCGCTGTGTAGCTTATGGCGCCGTCCTGTTGGAACCACATGTCCTCCAAGTCCATATCATCCAATTGGGGCCTAAAATATTCGGTTATCATTGAACGGTACCGATTCACATTCACAGTAACGTGCCGGTCTTATTCATTACGGAAGAAGTACGGCCCAATGACGCCGCCGGCCCATAGACCACACCAAACCGTAATTTTTTCGGGATGCAATGATGACTCATGGAGTACGTGTGGATTGCTGCCTGACCAATACCACGTATTTTGTTTATTGACGAAGCCATTCAGCCAGAAATGAGCCTCATCGCTGAAGATGATTTTTCGATGAAAATCCGAATCATTTTCAAGTTGTTGCTCAGCCCAATTCACGAACATACGACACTTCTGGTGGTCAAGCGGCTTCAGTTCTTGCGTCAATTTAATCTTGTAAGGATGTAGGACAGGATCTTTTCGCAAAATTTGCCACAGCGACGTCACAGAGATGCCCAACGCTTGAGAACGACGTGTGAGAGATACATTTGGGCTTTCTTCAACTGAAGCCTTAGCGGCAGCAATATTCGCGACACTACGGGCACTTCTTTGTCTCACTGGCACGGGAACATTTTTTACTGTGCCTTCGGATTCAAATTTTTCCACTAGACGCTCAATTGTTGATCTGCTAGGACGATTGTGACGACCATAAATTGAACGTAGCGCTCTTAACGTTGAGGCCACTGACTCCGAATTTCGGTAGTAAATTTTAATAATTTCGCCTCGTTATTGGCTCGTATATCTTACCTTACTGAAGAGAAATGTCAAAAGAGCGGCAAGAAATTCGGCGTCGTTTGCTGTCCCTGTCGCTCTACTTTTGTAGCGTCCCTGTTGAAAAACCCTTTAGTACCTGCACCTGATACCTACAGTAAAGAATAAAGAATAAAGAAAGAATAAAGAATAAAGACGATATGCCTTCCAACAAGGTTGCGTTAAACGTTCAACGCTCCTGGGGAGGGGGAATAGAAAGAGACAGAGCGAGAGTGAATACGTGGCACTCGAACGCATGGGCGTAGTATACCTGTTACAGGCCAGCGCGAGCGTTAGCAACGAGTAGCGTCCTCATTATTTCATTTACTTGTTTTAGTTTGATTTGATACACATATAATTTAATAGGGTAGTATTTTTGAAGTGAAACTTCTAATGCGACTTCCAACATTTCGTATCTTACTTTAGTTATCATAATCCCATTGTAAATGTTATAGATTTGAATATTTCTAGACTCGAAAATGATAATTAAAAGATGCGTTCAATTGTGAATTGTTAGCAATGTAAATAAAGTTTGTCCTTAAAGAAACAATATGATTTCACTAAAAATCAATTTCTACCCCTTCCTATTTTCATTTCCACATTACAAAGTTTCACTTCTTCCCGCACTATTTTTTTTTATATGTTCAAGTTTATATATATATTTTTTTAATTTTTATTGTTTTTGAAATTACAATTAATACTAATAACCGAGCAAAGCTCGGTCGCCTAGGTACTGGTACATTAAGATAACATCTTTCATAGTACATAGTTATAAGGTATACAGCTGTTTCACAATTGGCAATGACGGATAAACAAATCACACCTTCTTTTCAAAGTCCTGCGCTCTATGTCCGGACTTGATAAAATCTTAGATTAGTACGTATTACCTAACTAATTGACAATCTCGTATATAATTTTCAAACATGGCAACAAATCTGAAGGAAAACGATCTCGTACTGTTTCCTCCTTCATGTAATGCATACACGCTAATCCTTCGGACAATATTGTCACTGCAATGGTCCTTTGTCGTCATACTAATATCCTATAGCCAGAGCCAACGTTAGCTAAAGTAAACTTTTCTCATGAAATACTATAATCCGGAGAAGAAAAGAGTAAACATTTCCTCTATCCAAATGGACAACACGAACATCCTATACCTCCTTCATTATACCGCAACATGATCTGTATGACAAAAAAAAAAACAAGAACAAGAAGAAGAAGAAGAAGACAAATCCTCCCTAATGTCCACATTGAGGACACATTCCCACACCCTAGTGCCTCGCCCTTTGGCTAAAATCGATGACCTTGTTCAGCACTTTTCTCTATTACGTAGCAAAAAAAAAAAGTCTTCGATTTGATGGTTTTTTAAAAACCCCTGCAAAGCCATATCCACCTCACTGAGCTGTAGAGGAGGATGCTCAAAATTGTAGGAAACTCTTGCTCTTCCAATCTGTTGCCAGAATATAGGTATATGTATTGTTGTTTTTTTTTTCGCCTTTTCTATCCCATTTCAATTTTTTTTTTTTTGTTATTGTTGTTATCCGCAGCAACTTTTCCAACGTTTGTGCTGCATTCTTTGAAAGAATTGTATTTTGATTGCTACGTCTAGTGCTGCGCACCTCTTTTACCATTCCATGCCATGGCAGGACCTAACAACCACCATTCGAGTCCTTACAAATTGAAATTTCAACAAATCAAGGTTTCCATCCTCCACATCAGGGATTGCTGTGTGTTGCTGGTCCTGATGCTATTGTTTCGACTGGGTTTACTATTGCTGTCTGGCAGTATTTTCGTATCGTTCGAAAATTCCTCCAATGAAGCGAATGATTTTTAAATTGTTCATTTGAGAACACGAAATTGATGGAGTAAGTGACTGGAATCAGATGAATGTTGCACAGTGACACGGAAACGAAACGCTGTAATGACAAGCAGTTTCGGTTAACTATGAGCGTTTATGGATGGATGTAAATCTTAAATTCAGTATTCAGATGGGCGAGAAGGGTTCAATAACTCAGTTCACCTTGTTGATCTAGTTCGGGATAATTGAGGTTCTGAAATCGCATAATCGATTAAGACATGTGTTTTTGGGGTCTAGTTGGATTGATTTGCATTTAATTAGGGTACAATATTGAATTCGCAAATAGGCCCGCAGATTTGATTGAATTCGATACGTTGGGGTGTGTGGTTACATAAATGCATTTTTACTTTAACTGTGCATGCTCATAGCATAGGACATCGATTTGCACACATCGTTCGTGAATTCCCGTCGATTTTATGAGCAACACCCCTAGTACCTAGTCTAAGGATAATGTGCCTTTCGATTAATTATCACCGCTGGCTTTAGGCAAACAGAATGTTCACTTATTCGAAACCGCCTGTGGGTATTATTATCTGATTTCATATTCTATTACCGACAGTTGCTACTCAAAGAAGGTATCGCATTGCATACCTTTGCATAAAAGGGATTCTGTAGCAATAGTTGGCACTTGAAGGTACATGCAGAGATTTCATTTTTTGTATTTCGCTAGAGAGGTATTGTTTTTTTAAACGGGGTATTTTTAGGTTTTAAGTAAAAAAAAAACAATCTGTCGGCCTTATATACTTTACATTCTTAGGCCGAGAAAAGTGTTGAAACATACTTTCAAATGTTTATATCATTCACGCTGTGTGTTATTTTTGGTCAAAAAACATCATCATTGTATTAATACGTAAACATCCGAAGTTTCCGTACACTTTTTTAGTATTTATTATGAAATGAGGGTACGGTGCCATAGGTGTGCACAGAAAAAAAACTCGCGGGTATATGTCGCCAATTCCTATAAATCGGAGGATTTAGAAGGTGGAGCCTCTAGGTGCCCTTAGATTGGCAACTTTTATCTCCAGGTAAAATTAAAGAGAAATTAATGGCAGTAGTCTTTACTCGCCTCTTCCTTTATTTTTATTGCTTTTTTTTACATCAGTGCCAAATTATAATGTTATTTTATTTATTAATGAGATCTATTATACAACCCAAAGTTAAAAAAAAAAGAAATTAAGTTCCTTTTAGAATTTGAAGAGTCTTAAAGTTCTCTATACTATTTTTAAAAAAAACCTATTTTATTTGGCATATTTCTTAGATTTGCTTTAAAATGCTCAACAGGTCTTTTTCGGAGTAACTAGATGGAAGTACTTGTAACTGGGGTCAGGTTGTCATATGTAAGATCAACTTGATTCCGTGAACATATTGCTCGTTCACGGAATTGCCGATTCGAATCTTTAAATTAAAAAAAAAAAAAAAAAAAAAAACACAGATATCAAATGGTCATAGCACATACCAAGCTAGGTCCTTAACAATACGCAGTCCTGAATTCTTTACAAATCCTTTTATATGAACCAGAAGAAGTGTAAATTCAGAAACGTCAAACATTCGCACAGTCATGCAGCATTACTGCTTATTTGCGACGCTGATGCGATGCACAGTTTATGCTGACCCGTTGCTGATTGAATATGACGTTTGAGTTTGAGAACGCATTCTTTACATCGAACATTTTAATGTCAAGATGGAAGTTTTGCTAATAAAAGTTTTAGTCGATAACTATGATCCAGTGGCTTCTCGTCAGGGTGTGCAAGGTGTGCATTGTACACCCTGATCTAACGAAAATAAATCACTCATCAAACACTGCGTAACAATAATAACACACACAAATAATGATATGCACAATTCCATAATCCATAAAACCTCCATAACACAGCCAACAGCTAAGGCCTACACCATACCATACCTATTCATATTCATCCTTCATAATTTTTCTTTCGAAATTCCTTCATCGCTGGGAGAAAAAAAAAAAAAAAAAAAAAAAAATGAACTTGTACAAAAACTCGCTGTGCACCATTCTGTTGATTTCATCAAATAAATTCATCCAACTCCAAAATATATCCCTACAAGATTTCTCCAGTATTCATCCCCATCGTCATTCGTCACCAGCACGCCGCCGTACGTACATAAATCGCTTTACTTTGATGAACTTGTAGTGAACTCGTGCGAAGGGTTTCTGTACACGGGCTGTATTCATTTTCTCTTCTTTTGCATCTGTTCTGTTCTGTTTCCGTAAAGCGTCATAAGCAGCGTTCCCTCCCCTGTCGTTAGGCAAAGTTCTCATTGCGGTAAAAATTGGTAGGTACTCAAATGGGTCTGAAGGTAGTACGCAATAATGTACCTAAAGAAAACGGCTTTATGCCCAAAACACATGTGCAGAATTTCTGGACGCAGTGAAGCATGCAGTACTGCAAGCAAAACACATGTGCAGAAAATTGTTTGACATGCTTGCATCAGCTATTGTCATTCGCCGACTAAACAGCTGATTTGTTTTTGTTTGTAATTAAATTCGTTGAAAACGAAAATTGAGAAATTCAATAAAATTCGCTTAATTGTACTTTTATCGGCTTACCAGTCGTACAAAAAGTTATTATACCTTAGCCGATTAACTGAAATAATGTTTTCGTTGAAAATTCTATTTTCCATTTTTGTGTGAGCCGCAAAATATTTAAATAAACGGCATACGCAATGATGCCAAATCCGTTCAAATTTAGTTTTTAATTTTTCTGTGTTTTGGTGGCATTGTCGTTTGCAGTGGATTTAGAAATAGCGACAACTTGCAGTTCTGCAACGCATGCTGAATTTACATGTGTTCACTCCCATTTAAACGTGTGGGTTCTATTTCCGCTGCATGCAAAATTCTGCACATGTGTTTTGGGCATTATGGTATTTTTCAATTAGAATCGGAAATTTGTTTAACAAAATTCACTACTATACATTTTCAAATATTTGTTTTATATGAACACACATTTTTTATTCATTAAAAAAAATATCACAAAGAAAAGATTATTTTAATTTAACATAAATTATTTCATTCATCCACAAAAAATAAAGGAAAACGTAACCTTTAAGGTTTATTTATATTTAAGAATAAATTATAAGTTAAGTAGGTATGTATATAAAAATGAACGAAAAAAAAAAAAACAAAGAAAAATATTCCACAGTAATATCATCATTTTTGAACATTAAAAAATGTAAAAAAAAAACCTTTTTTATAAAAAACATAAAGTAGTGAATTATACATTCATATCACAATTCAATATTCAGCGATTTTGTAGTTAGCGATTAAAGTTTATTTCCTGAAAAGATATAGTCCCATATAATATGTCTAGCCTTCCACACGAATATTGAAGATACTTACAAATAATGCGCATTTGAATGGTAGTTATGTGCTGCTGCAAATTTAATTAAATCCACAGTGGGCTCAAACACATCATTTGTAGCTAGCTCTTTAGCAAAACATTAGATGGTTAACAGTTTCTACTTCCAGCCTATTTTTGACATGACATGTCATTGACATCAATCAAAGTAGGTATGTATGTTCAGTTCAGTCTGAGACTTCACTACCACAGTTGTTCAGAAAAGCAATTCAGAAAAAGAGGTGCATCCTGCGCGACAATTTAAATTGGAACATGTATTTTGTAGTTTAAGTCTGTTGTTACAAACAATTTTTGGAAAATTTGGAAAATAAGAAATGAGTTATTGATATGCAGTTATAAAAAGTAGTACGCGGCGATCCAAAGTAGTATCGTACTCAGTTAGAAAAAATGTACTCAAAAACTAAAAAACGCTACAATTGTAGCACGGGAGGGAACGCTGGTCATAAGTCAAATATACAATGTATTACATCGATACTCGTGCAAATAAAAGCTGTGCACAGTGCACGAAAGCCGACGAATAAATGGTTGAACTTTGCTTTTCGTTTAAGTGGGATTGGGGTTGCAGTTTCGTGCGGTGCTTTTGATTTTGTATGCGAAAGTTTTATTTTTCTATGTTTTATTGTTGTAAAACAAAATAAGATATCAAAAACAGCAGAACAATAATTGAGAAAACAATAAATGGAACGTGTTTTCAGGCAATTAATTGATACCTATTTCTAAAAAAATATATGATTTTAAAGAATTTGCACACCCATCTAAATAATTCACGCGACGCTGCTGCTATGATCGTAAAGGCGAAAAGTTTATTTTTAACATGTGTGAAGCAAGAGGAAAACGGTCGAAGAGCGTACGGACTATAGGTATTTAACAAAAATTTATACCTTTTCTGTCAAAAGCATATGTATCTATTGATAAAAATGTTTATTTACTTGCTTTTCTTTCTCTTTCGACATTTTTCTTACTTTTTTTGCCGCCAAATCCACAGCGCATCAGATATTTTTGTGATGTTTTTTTTTTCGTTATGTTTGCGCATCAGTTTGATCAACTGATTCCATTTAAGTCAAGTCGACTGAACTTTGGCCAATCTATTCTCCATCTGCGGGTCCTTCTAATATAGGTTACAAATATTTTGTCCACGAATCGAGACACCTTTTGCCCCTCGCTACTTAAGCATTTAATAAACGCATTCATATGAGTACCGTCAATAGCGAATTCAACGACCCGTATCCTCCAGCTAATTAGATTATTACTTTATTCAAATGTTTTTATTAAATTAAAGTTTTCTCGATTTAATATTCTTAAATTAATTGCTGTCTGTCGTGATGGCATCTTGGAATATAAAACAAAATCAGAAACAAAACAGAAATCCACCAGTGCTACTCTGCAGCCAAGAAGAATGTCTATTCTGAAATCGTATCCGGAAGAAGCGTTGTTAATTTAATTAAATTCCCCTTCTTTCCCGCTCTCAATCTAATTGCTACTACTCGAATTCTTAAGGCAATCCTTATACACGATATAAATACAGAATTCCGAAGATAAGATGAAAGTCCCAGAGCTAACCAAAGGATAAAAAGCTATGAGACGCACAAATAAAAATTACCCACTCACAGACAGAGGAAACCATAAAGAGAATGGTAATGATTGTGTGGCGGCGAGCCGATGATTGAGCACCATCATGGTCAGCACGAGCTGAAGTCCACTACCAGGACAACGATTTATACCCAGGACAGTCGAGAGTTAATCATTAAATTGTAGGAATACGCGCATAAATATACACGAATGACTACCCAACGCAGGACATCAGTGAATAGCCGTTAGCCGAAGCCAAAGAAGCTATAAATAATCCTTTCTCCAGACGGACAAAAAAAAAAAAAAAATACCATTCGATATTTTCTTTTGCATCTATTTTCGTTATCACTTTTCTTGTACATGTGAAGGTGCGGGACAAGGCAAGCACCTATCGAATTGGTGTCCACTATCCACCTCTGGAATAATATTCTCTCTTGCATAGAGTCTGCGGCAAGTGACAGTGACTCCTGCCCACTCTATCGGAAGTGGATTTATGCTTCTTTACCAATGTCCCGAAGGCAAACTGTTGCAGCTTAACGATGATGATACCCTGTATGGTTATATACGGGTATGGTTTGGTGAATGTATTTACGGTTGATGTAGACTATAGCCGAGAATATATACTGTGGGAAAAGATTCAGTTTTCTATTTCGCTCTTTCTTTTGACAGATTTTCCCAATTCGTAGGATTCTCATAATGGCATAAGTGTCCTTTGAATGGGTTGCCTCATGAATAGATTGCATTTTCACTTAAGCCAATGAAGCGCCATAGTAGTGTTGCGGTATTTAGGTAATGGAACTTGTTCATTATTCATGTAAAATTCTTGGAGATTTCAATTGAAGGGGTTCTGGGGGCTGACATTTTTTGTTTCCAATGTGAAAATAGCTGTGAGCAGGACGCCAAATTCTTATAAATGCGTAAACTATTCTTTTTATTTAATTTATCGACCCCTGTAGTTTCTCCTTAGTAGCATGTCTTTAAGAAAAATTGTTAATCTGGCAATGATAAAATGCTAACGCAAAAAGGAGGAAGTAAGAGATCGCTATATTTTTGGTACGTTTCCGGTATTCTAGCGACGAAGGCGAAATAATAAAGAGGATCCTACCATTGATAATCTTACTGGAGGCACTAACGAATGAAGTAGTGAAAATGAGAGAACAATCCAAAGCCAGTGTCCTGGAATAAGGAAGCGTATTAAAGATGAGATATAAGTATGGTCTTTATTTCAATATTTTGGGCTGCTTATGCGTATGTCCCACACGTTATACAAAAGAAACACACTTCACTTTTTTATTTTAATATCACTTTAATTAATTATAAGAAAGTTTGATGTACCACATCACGAGAGAACAAAATTGAATGCCTCTACCCGCAAGAACCACGCACTTTTACCTAATTTCAATCTTATGAAGAAGGAAAACAGTAAAATATGGCTACCTGGGTCGTTTTATGTGGTATGGTATTCGATGGGGAATTCTTCAGATTCGCTCTCAGATTTCAGATTTCATTATGTCTAATCCTACTAATGTTTGTAAGTATGGATGGATGTTTGTTACTCTTGCACGTAAAAACTACTGAATGGATTTTAATGAAACTTTACAATAATATAGCTTATACAACAGAATAACACATAGGCTACAATTTATAAATATATTGTGTGAATTGTCCAAAATATCAAGTAAGTAGGACAAAATCTACCATCTGCGAGCTATTCTGGTATGCGCTGTCAAATCCGCTAGAGTTACACATATGTAATGTACGATGGAAATGTTTATCTTAAATAGTCCTACAAAAAAGCCCGCCACAGTATTATCTAAATCGTATGTGCAAGCCATTATAGCCAAAATAGTGAACCATAACTACAATAAAAATCACGTGTCACAGGTTGCTCCGCGATGGAACCCTAAACTACCAAACCGATTTTAATCAAATTTTGCACACTGTGTGCAGTTTGATCCAGCTTGAGAGATAGGTTAGTTTATAACTTAATTCAGAGTCGCAATCTTTTTTTTTTATTGAAAATTATTTGTTTATTATTTAACAATGAGAATAATACGTGTAGGTATCTATAATTCCTTCGAGGTGAAATTCGATGACGTTATAACTCGAAAACCGATGGATCGATTTTCATTATTCTTTTCTTTTTTTTTGTTCATATTGATGTATTTCAGGCAGACTTTTAAAAGATAGACTGCTTTTGGACCCGATAGTTGGAGCTGTTGGCGACTTCCGAAACCACTCAACCGATTTCAATAGAATTTTGTGGATGTACCTATGTGGTTGGTTTCAGTTTGAGAGATAGGATTGTTTAGTACCCTATAGGTGACACAACTTTCGAATGTTTTAATATTAAATTTAACCAGTAAATGGAAAACGCTTTGAAAGTGTCAAAGGCGACACAGATTTCAATTTCAACACAAAAAAAGATAATAAAGAGCAAGTGACGTTTCTATGTTCGACTAGAAGATCCAGACACGCGTTGCTGTGGCTAAGGTCGTTTGAATTTTTTTGATTGGGAGGTACCACAACCCGTCTTTCTATCCCGCAGAACTAATTTACAAAAATAGATTCACCCGATGCAGTGCCTTTCTTTGCAGTAGAAAAACTTCATGAAAACGACAACAAACTCCACCAGTTGTCAAATTTAACCGCACTTCTAAATCTGAAGCAAATCTGAGAAAAAATCTAGATTCGCAAAAGTGCTCTGAAATCTGAAAACGATGTTTTTTTTTTGTTCTGTACCAAACGAACATTAAAAATGCTCTGAGAGCAAAAATAGCGATCTGAGTTTTGAGAGCGCCCAATTCTAAAATCAATTTCAAAACCAATTTCAAAATTCAATAAGCAAAAACCATGTAACCAGTATACAACTAGGTGACAAAATAAATTGCATAATGTCCTGTTGACCCATTTCCCAGCAAACACATGATGAAAAACCTACCACAAATAATCGTGCCATAAATATTTGTCAACTAATTAATATGATTTTATTTATCATATTCCTGCACGTCGAAAAAAAAAGTAACCAAAAAAACTACTGCCATATAACCACCATATAAATGTAAAAACTAAAACCGCATTCCGGAAATTAAAATGCATTCATGTACGTGCTGGGACAGTCAGAAAATGATCCTTTTTTCGGAATCCATTTAACCATAAGTATGTATCACAAATCAGATTATCCCATTCAGTACTGAGGAAGCTCTTCGCAATGCAATAAAAAAAAATCATAAATTGTTTTGCAAAAGTAAAAAAAAAAACATCACATCAAAAACAAGATAAATTCTACCAGCAAAAATCAAACAGTGCCGGAAATTGTGCGCCTAAAAAAAAATATATTCATCGCCCTGACATTTTTATTTGAGGGACATACATAATAAGGGCTACAGATGAATATCGATCGCAAAATGTTGTTAAATTATAATAACCTCCAATATTTTGAAAATGTTCTCTCATTAGCAAACGTATTTCCGTGGTACGGGGAAACATATTTATATAATTTGACGGGAAGTTGTGTCAGATTAAAGTTGGTACCTTCTTGGGTGACGGTTGACGGGCGATGGTCGGAGGCTACGCATATTTTTGTCAACTTGTGAAGGTAGTCTCCGATTGTCAATTAGTTATACTTAACAGTGTCTTGTTTTAATCTTTTTAAATCTTTTTTTACAGTCATTCCGGTTTTTTAAATTAACTTTTTTTACTATACCAATTTAATTACACCTCGCTCTTCAAAATCGGTCAAGCCACATAGGAGGGGCAAAACACATAACCCTCACTGTGTCCAGTCGGGTAGAAGTAAGGAGACACAGCATTTTTGGACCTTTAAAGAGTTTTCAACAGTTGGATAGTAACTGCAATGGCATACCCAAATCCAACTTCTTCCAATTGTTCACGCACGAGTTTTTCTTTTTTTAATTGTAAGACATGGCGTCTGTTGTTATATCATGGGATTTATCCCTTTTTCTGGTAATTTCGATGTCTGAAAAGCCTTCCGTAGAATAAGGGGAAATAGCAGCTAAATCGTGGGAATTTCAGGAATCTAACAAAACACATTAAACCTATAAATTTTTGCTAAAATTTCATCAAAGCTCATTTCACAATGATTAAAAAATCACTGAATGTCCATAAGAAGCAGCTCATGTAAATCATTTTTATCTAAATTTTCTAGTACCAAAAAATAATCATAGCAATGTTAACCCACTGCGATTTTTTTACTAAAGGGTTATTTAACGTGATTTTCTTACATCCGTGTACCTAATACAAATTTTACTTTTGAAAACTAGACTTTTACACAAAAAAAAAAAAAGAAAAGAGAAAAGTATCGTGGGTATTCAAAAGGGAATTTTAGTACGGTGAAAACGGAAAAAGGAGGTAAATGTCCACGTGAAGAGAAAGTGTTCACAATACTGAGCCTTGTAAGAGACCTACAATTTTTTACCGAGTCCGAATCACGTTTTAATTTATTGAAACGTGATATATCACCTAATACTTGACAGTTTTTGATAACAAAAACACCGGTGGTTACGCGAAATAGGAATAGTCTTATTTGTGCGCTGTTTAAACGCTTTGTGGACGCAGTGGCTTAATGTTAATTGTGTTGGACTACTAAGCTACGGGTCCCAGGTTTGAATCCCGAAAAAAAAAAAATAATTCAAATTCAAACTTAACATCCGAGTATAACTGTCATGAAAGAACTTCGCAATTAGTCGTTTGGACTCGGTATAAAATTGTAGATTTCCATTCGTCCCAAAAATGCAAAACTCACACAAAACGAATGGTTCTGAGAAGCTAGGCATAGGGTCCCTACGGACCTGTTGCGCAAACTGTTTATGTTTTATTTTTTGAAGCTTTATTAAGGACTACTCACATGAGAGCGAATTGCGAACTGCGAACACGCGAATGTTCGTAGTTTCTGACACTTCATTCATATGGAAACTTTTTTTCGTCGCAGATACCCGCGTATCAGTTTCATTTTTAGAGGTTAAGTTCGAACGAATTTTTCATTCGTGATGGGTTTGTGGATCGCGACTGTTTTATGTGGATTGCGAATAAAGTGTGACAGTTCGCGGCAAGAATTTTTTCAAGAATTCGCGGGCAAATCGCTTAAATTGTTAATTTAGCTGTTTAAATCAATTGAGATTCATGTTTTTTTTTTTTTAGATTAGATGTTAGATTAATTAAATATTTTTTTGTTTTTGTGATTGAACAAATAGCAATTTTCAATTCATAAATATAGTTAAATGGAATTGTTCGCAATTCGCCTATTCGCAATTCGCTCTTATCTGAATAGTCCTTTAGTTTTATACACCTATGTGGCGGCTGGCGGGTGTCTTAGGCCTGCCAAGCAACTTAGCCTGGTAACGCCGGTCATGTAAACTGACAGATCGGCGCCCTCGTCGGATGATAGAAGTCACCTGCATCCGCCAGTTAGCATTCTCCATGCCTACGGCGACCCGGCAACGTCGCGATTTTGCGTCATCGAATTCTTCACAGTCACGAGAAGTTTATCAGAACCGATACGTCAGGCAAACTAGGTACCTACATACGTTTTTTTATAATAAAAGAAAAATCTTTTCTAATCGGAAACCATGTGTTTTATTTCGGCAACTTAATATATTCGCGATTCAAGAGAGAGGCGTTATGTACAAAAAGGGGCCAAAGAACTCTTCCTAATTTCTTTTTTTTTTTCGAATCGTAAAATATAAAAGGAATAGAAAAAAAAAAAGAAGCTATAAAGACTACAAAAAAAGAGTTATGATTACCTTTTATTTAACCAATCCCACCCAATTTTTCCTCATATACCTTTCACCCGACTAACGCTTCGCTTGAGATCATCGTTTACAATCAGCACGATAATAGATCCTACCCAGTTGCTGTCAATTAAGTATTTGGGTACACTTGGATGCATAATGAAGTCGGTGACAAAATTCTACTTTGGTAAACAGGGGCCAGATTCTGTAAGGCGAAACGATCAAACGTTTTCGTGCGCAGGAATATTTTGCCCAATGTTACACAAGCAAATTTCTTCGTGCAAACGAAAGCGTTTTTCGTTTCGTTTTTTACAGAATCCCACCCCAGTTCTACCATCTGCCAATGTCGAATCGCGCCCACCACATATGTGATGTATCACCTGTCTGTACGATACATCTCGAGGGTATTTTTTTCTTTTTATGAATTAATGCCGCACCGCTATTTACATTCAAATCCTGTGCACAGGAATCCTCTAGTAAATGTATTTATTCTGCTTCTCTAAGCGTAATTATCTCGCCGATTTGGTATTTGCATGTTTAATGAAAAAGACAGAGAACAGTGGAAGGAGCATGTAGACACTGCTCTAGGTGTATGTAAATAGAAAAAGTCCTGGCGCTGCAATTGCTGGTTTTTAATGAGCGGTAAAATTGATTTTCGCTGCAATCGCATGGTGGAAGGAACAGCAGCAAGGGTATGGAATGGGTTCTGGTGTTGGTTTGGTTTGGCTTTGGTGTGAATGTATGATTCAAATACCACTATAGTTGGATAATTGGCGGTTGGCATTAATAATTCCATAGATTGTTCGCATTGTTTGATAAATGTAAATGTATGCCGAATAATTGAGTATTATTTGGTGGTAATGTGTTCTGCCGATTGCCTTGGGTTAGGTTTAATTTAATAAATGAAAGAACATTCACAAACATTGATTTCGCATGTTGATTGAGATATTAGTAGGTACACTCTGTCAATGGGCTTACTTAAATCACTTTGGGGTACACAACGGATCCGAAGCATATAACAAAGGCCTGTGGAAACATTTGCCCCATTAGCAGAGTTGCAATTTGTGCGCTACATTAAATTAAGGCAACTGACGTTCATTGTAATTTGTTGGCGGTGGCGGCAGGTACTCCGCTTTGTTGCAATTTAACACGAAAAGACACACATTTCAGCTCGGTGGACGTGTTTGCCTATGGCGAGATAATCGGACAGCTACTCTCAGTGGCGTAGCGTGGGTTGGTGTCGCACGGGGCAGATCCAATTTATGCCGCCCCCGTAATTTTTTCACAAACTAAAAAAAAACCTTTGTAAACTTGGTAAAATTTCTGGAATCGAATAACATTACTTTTGAAATTTCGAAATATCTCGAAAAATAAAATTCATTTCTACGGTAAAGCCTAGTATCCTGCTCGCGCTAAATTTTAGCGCCCATAGTCTCCACTTCGTTTCTCCACACCAAAGATAAATGGTCGCTAAATTATTATTAAACATGATATAGATGGGACAAAACCCATATGTTTATGAAACATGAGTACCATGACAGATATCAGTAAACGTAATTTTAATAGAATACTCGAATTTCTAACTTGAAAGACGTTAGAAATCTAGAAATTATAAGAAGAACTTCGAAATATCGTTTCCTCAAATTTCCACAATCTCCTTACCATAGTGGAACACTTGTTATTACCCAAAAGACGAGGCCAAATGAAAGCATAAGCCCCCCTGAAATGCTGTTCGCTTTATTTATGTTTATATCTCTCTTTTGGATCTGTAGTTTGGCTTTGCGTTTTCTTTTGTTTATTACACAAACATTATCTGCGTTTTCCGCCAAAAAAAAATAATAGCAAACACAGGACAAACTTTTTCCTCCGTTTTGTATGTCAGAATTTATCTTCTATTTAATGTACCGGACATTTATTTCGCGAGCTAAATGAGTGGAGACTTGTCATCGGCCCATCTATATGAAGTTAAGGATTTAGCGTGCGAACAGGATACTGCTTTGCTAAACTGCCTCGCTAAATTTTATCTTTGTAGACATTTTTGTATGGGAGATAAAATTTAGCGCGAGCAGGATATTAGGCTTAAGATGGTCATTTCTACTTTTTGGACTTTTCTCTGTTTCCCTTTAGTCGTTAAATATATCCTTTATTTTGTTTCTCCGCTTTACTTTTTCCCAGATTGATCATTTCGCCACCCCGGCGAAACGTCAATTTTTTCAAAAATTTAAGCGAAACGTACCTTACCCATTATCGTACAATAGATTTAAAAAAAAAATGTTTTTCTTTAGTTTTACCAATCGGAGAAAGGCGATAAAGATTTTGACCAAAATGAGTAGGTAGTTAGAGTAAAATTTGTGTTTTCCAAAATTATTGTGGCTTTAATTTTAAATTCGAATCACCGAAAACGCTAATTTTAAAAACTGATTATATCTCGAAAACCCCAATTTTAATTTCGATAAGACTCTAAAAACAAAGTGATGCTTACATCCCGAACAATAACTTAGAGGTAGGTAGTCGGTTTTCAGCTAAATAGTTAGGCCATAGTATTATTCAAACTAAAAATTGCAAGATCTAATATTAAAAATAATATAGGTATTTTAAATAAGATCCCCTACTTAGTTTTTCTCAACAAATTTGAACAAATCAATTTTTTATTTATTTCTCAAAAATTACTACCCTAAAGCGATCTGTGGTCATATATTTTTTTTAATACTGCACATCCATTAAAAATGCAGTAGTAGCGAGGCAAAACTGTGTTTTTTTTTTTTTTTTTTGCAAATATTGCCCACTTCCCCTTTTTTCAACCATCCTCAAAATAATTCCAACAACTTGGAGCGTTACACAATCAGAAAATCCCACTTCATTTAAACCCCCACACATTTATCACGAACATTACTTGCAATCAGAAAACAGATCCTACTACGCTTGCCCTCGTACTCAAACATCTTGTAAACTGTAAGAGCGTAAGAGCTTATGAAATAGTACAGTAGGCGCTTATAGCTCTCTAACCAGAACTTGCCAAAATTATATTTATAAATACATATAAATTATATATTAAAAAAAAAAATTATAACTGCTCCAAATTGCCGCCCCTAGCAAAGTGCCGCGCGGGGCCTGTGCCCCCCTTGCCACCTTCGCTACGCCACTGGCTTCTCTGTCCCTTGTCAGATACGGATGCTTTTTGAAGGAAAGATAGTGTATTCCCGCGTCAAACTTATCTCACAATAAATGCCTCTAACCTGTTACCACTTAAACAGAGCCCTCTCGGCATTCAATACTACCTAGTTTCAGTTAACAGTTTTTCTTTTCGGTTTTATACAAAAATGTTTTTTTTACAAATACAACATGAGAGTCTACTTGTAAATTTACCGACTGATTTTCATATAATTAACAACCTTAACCACAGATTTCGATTATGAATTTAAGTACAGTATAGATATAACCACAACCGCAATTTCCGATTACTTCAATTTTAATACAAATTAAATATGACGCAACCTTACATTTACTACACTAGTCGGCAAAAGTATTTTGACAAACTAAAAATTATTTTTTTTTTTTTAATTTAGGAAGAAGTGGAAAACAATTCATACACAGTTTGCTTACTTAATTAACAGATTTTAAATTTGTATAAATTGAATAAAATTAACTTTTTACTTTGGCATCATCATTTTGACAAAAAAGTTTTACTTCAAAAAAATATATTTTGAAATTTAAAAAGCAACAGAATATATACTTTTTTTTTAAATGTGTTTGTTTTAGCCTCAATAACATTTTGTAATTGCCTTGGGACCGTTTCGATGAATTTTTGCAGCATTCACTGAAAAAAAAAAGTCGGCGTCGTATTGATGAATGGCGTTCATCAACATGATATTCATTGATATGACGTAATTTTCATAAATATAATGAACAAATTCATGAAAACTTTTTGACAATTGATGAACAGTTTTTCAATATGATGAAAATGAATTCATCAATTTTTTCAACAGGATTCTGAAGAGAATTTAGCGTATGTTTTTATGAACTACGTTCATTATTTCATCAAAACATTTCATCAATATGACGAAAACACTTATTTTGATGAATTTAGTCATTTGTTCATCTAGTTGATGATTTATTCGTCTTATTGATGAATGGAATCATCATATTCAAGTACGATTGCCAAGTTTTGAATTTTTATCATATTGATAACGACGTTCATCGTTTTGATGAGGGCTTTTAGTATATTGATGACAGCGTTCGTCAAAAAACAGACATTAATTTTTATTAAGGAGAACGTTGATGTAAACCTTCATAATATAGATGAACTAATTCGTTATATTGATGAAAAAAATTAAATTCACCGTTATATTCATCATATTGATGAATGGAATCCTCATATTGATGAACTTTTTTCATCGGTTTCTTCAATGTGATGCACAGATTGTTAATATGATGTATGCTGTAGGTGTACACACGCGATGTTGGTACAGCATTTGTACTCACACACGCATGATGAGTCTTTTAATGTTTATATGCGTAGATAATTATATGTCATTGCTCATCAAGCGTAAAGTATCTACACAGGGTGGCATGGAACATAATTGTGAATGCTTTTACGATGAGCGATGAATATCTTTAAAGATTCGATATACATAGGTATATGATTTAGAAATTTCATCACATAATTATTTGTTTATCTTTTAATTAATGTTCCCCAAAAAGTATCCATTCGAATTTTAAACAAATTATTGACAATTGCTTGCCGATGAACAAACTTTTTTATTTTTGCTTTTACTACGGGCGACTGGTTTTGCTAAATAAACTGCAGTATATAAGATTTAAAACAATTAATGAAGTGTGAAAAATTCAATATTAGTGCAAAAATGGTGTAAATATAAAAAATCTATAGTCTAACTTCGATTATTCACATTATATAAAATGTTATAAATTTTGCATAAATAGCTTTAATATATTAATATATTTTAAGTATTTATTATGTTATCGGTATAATGAAACTTATATAATTAGAACCTATATCTTCGATGGAGCGCCTCATTTACCCTAAAAAGAATGCAATTTACCTAGCCTTAATTAAAGGTACGCAATTAATGTATAACTTTAATTCAGTTGCATAGATATATCTGGGAGGTGTTGACCAAGTGATTTCGTTTCAATGATTTTACTATGTAAACGAACGTTTTTCGGCATAAATTGTTTGCTCTAAATGTTCATAGCGACGTTTTAAAAGCTAAATCATGAGTAAGACTATCTAATTTTCAAAGGGTTTATTTTTCCGATATCTTGATATAGCTTTTTCATTTGTAAAAAAAAGAGAGAGAGAGAGACATTTTTTCATTTTTGATGTCTTTTCTTTCATTTTTTTTTTTTTTTTTTTCACTTTTGACATATCGAGCTATGAAAAGTGTGTTTGTTTTATTTCTAATCTCCCTTTTTATGAGATTACTTTCGTATGATAAATTCCGAGATTTATGCGGGATTTACGGAAATTTTTCTAAATCTCGCAGTTATTCTCCGGTTGAAACTTAGCAGTAGGGTCGATTTTTGACGTTAAATAAATATGTCATTAAAATAAAACTACAATTATCATGAATTTTCTACAACGATTTTCCTTTGGTAAAAAAAAAGAGCTCGCTATATAAATATAACGTTGTGATTTCATTACACACATAAATGTAAATAAATATTTACTTTTTTAAAATATTTTCAAAATCAATGTAATATTGTTATTTAACCAAACTTTTCTCGTACATTGTTCTCTCACGCCTCAACTTTATAAAATTCAACAGAATGGATCAATAAAATTATAACTAAATAACAAAAAACGGAAAAACACATTTCAAACACAAATGTATGCACATGCACCCTGTGACTCTATGCATATGGCAGGCAAATGGCCGTTCTCTGATTCTCATTGGGATCCATTATGAAAAAAAAAAAAAAAATGGTCCCAGGAGTGATAAAAGTAACTCAGAAATAAAATTTATTTTTATAAATCTTCAATATTTCTTGAGCGCGTGAGTTTTTGCCACTACACTTTATTGACTTTCGTGGTAAAACTGATTTTCGTTTGAATATTTTCCTTTCGGATGCGAAGAAATTCAATAGTTAAATTCACATAATATTACCATTACCATTTTCATGACATTATGCTCGTTTAAGTATTTTAGCATCCCCATGAAAGTGGGAAGGCATCTTTACGATTTATATTGGTGTCAGTATTTTTATTTCATGTTTTTATTTGTGTGAATAATCTTACAACTACATGAAAACAAATTTGACAGCACAGAAAGTGTGCATCATATTGATGAACAAATTTGTCAATATGATGAATACATTCATCACATTATGAAATTAAAGGGGAATTTGGGTTCATCATATTGATGAATTTTTCATAATATTGATGAACAAATTTGATGAATGATGAACAACATCATATTGACGAAATCGGTTTCATCATACTAATGAAAAAGTTCACTGGACTAAAATTATTGATTTTTTCATCACATTGATGAACTTTTTCACTACTATGGTGTACCTTTTTTTTTCAGTGTTTCTGTAGGAATGTCATCCCAAAGCTTTTTTTACTACAAAAACGATTTCCTTCTCTGCTCTGTGTAAGAAAAACAATTATTTTTCCTTTAAATCAAAATCATACATATTCAATATAAACAAATCTGTTTCTTGGGTAGACAGTTGTATGTTTCTGGTTCGATATCTCGTAAAAGTTAAATCACCATTGGGATTTTGTGAGATGGAGTGTGACAAACACGCCACCACGCTAACTGGTCTGAACGACTGGTGCGTCTATTTCACTACATAATTTCGGCATTCGAACAAATTTTCTTTACGGTGATCCATGAGGTTCAAATGATCTCTCTTCCGTTTATAAGACTTGGTTCCACACCTTATGGGCTTTATAAAGATGCTACTCTTGGGCGAAATGTAGCCTCTTTATTTTGTTTTCGTAGTTATATACGGTTCTTTTCTTACAGGATATGTATTCAAATCGAGTTCAGCAAGGCGCCTTTGAGTTATCCTTTAGATAATTAGGTTCCAGCATATTTCTTAATTTTAAGTTCTAGAATTTTAGAAATGAAACTCGGATTTTGAACAAACTTCCCCAAAATATATCTTCCATCCTTTCACCTTCTTCGGTATAACTTTTTCGTTTTTAGCCCGAGGGAGCTTAATTTTGCACAAAGATCGTTCGTTTGTGGTTATTGATTTGGATATTTACAGCTTGCTTCGACAAATTAAATTCTCCCTTATTTTTTAACAGGAAGACCGCAATCGTCTTTTACGACCAAAGCTACTCGATCTTTCATATTAAACTCTTTCGTTTTTCAAATATTTTAATCAAAATCAATCTGTACACAATAAATCTATCATATTTAACTTAAACTCAAACGATAACAGTATTTTTCGCCAAACAAACTTTGAAAAATTAATCTGTCAAAATAATTTTGCCACTGCAAGAATCGCAAATTAACCAACAATAGGCTTGAGTTATCCAGCCATGGGTCTCAAAAGTTCTCATTTACACACATAATCCTAGGCCACACCATTATGCAATTACTGAGTAAAAACTGTAGACAGTTAATCCGCAGCCGTTAGGAATTATTCGCCTTGAAAAGCGTCTGTCAAAATACTTTTTCCGACTAGTGTAGATGTAGCCTTATCGTTTCTGACATTAATTCAAAATTTATGCATGTAAATATACATAATCTAGGAGCTTCATTAAAACCACACCGCAACATTCATTCTCAGAACCAGTATCTACTAGTACCCCATGAAGAGGATATAATTAAGGCGCGGGTGAACATGCAAAGTGCATAAATAATAGTATTCCACTTTGCAGGTGGTTGGTTTCACTATACATACGCAAACTAATAATAATAATTGAATTCATTAAAACGAAAGTCGTTCGTTCTGGATTCGGTTTTACCTTTGAATTGTGGGTTTAGCTGTATAAAAGTCTACACCTGTAGACCCAACTGGAGTGAATAAATGTGGGATTAGAAAGGATATATGCTACTTGTCCATATCTGTTTTCAATCATGCCTACCTTACTAGTTGAAGGCTAAACAAATGAATTAGATTGTAAATCTGAAAGAGGTCTTGTTCTAGGAAAGTGTTGTAGAATATTATTTAGAATATAATTAACAGGGTGGACTTTATTTAGGAATATATTGATGTGTATAGAGTACAAATTTTCAGAACCCACTTTAGGAAGTAAGCTTTAGGGCAATAAGTAGGTTTATATTTACCTACCTATATTGAAAAACAAACGGGATCTAGATGGTATCAACTGTGAATTTAAAATTATAGAGGAGGTCGTACATTTATGCCTGGAGTTCGATAAGAAAAAGTTTTGCATAATGCCATCGTATTTAAACTGTAACTATTGGAATAGAGATTTTGAAAACCTACACGGAATAGCGACGTACTGCGATAACCCCAACATGATTGTAATAGGCGACTTGAATGCAAGAGTGGGCAAGGAACGAGGTACGGGAAATTTAATAGCTGGAGTAGATCGTCAATCGAAAGATCTTACTAGGAATGTAAATGGCACAAAACTGTTGGATTTTTGTGATTCCTTCGGGCTACGAATTCTCAATGTTACAAGCTTGAGTGACAAACATGGCGAGTTTACATTTGTGGGAGGGCCGTCAATGACTACTGTCTTATAGGCGGGGAATGGAACTCCTACATAACTGACTTGGAAGTAAAACATGTTCCATACTCGGATCATCTCCCTATTGTTGTCACTTTTGAGATCATGGTAGCTGAAAATACGAGTACAAGAAATATTAATCGACTGCCGAAGCTTATATGGAAAGATTCGGAAGCATCTTGCTATAGAAATAGTCTAGACGAGAGACTTCAAAGCTCACAGAACATAGACCTTAATAGAATCGAGAAAATTATTAAGGAATTGAGTCCAAACACTATCCATCAGACGAATAGAAGAGAACAATTTAAGGAACCGTGGTTTGATAGGGAGTGCATGAAGGCTAGAAAGCTATCATTCGGCTGGCTCAGAGTATTCCGGACTTTCAATCAAACTAAAATAAAAAGCACTTATATCCAAGTCAACAGGGAGTTTAAGGCACTTTGCAGAGAAAAAAAGAGGAGATACTTTGAAAGGGAAGCTCAGAGATTGGCTCAATGTAATAGCTCTGCAGAATTTTGGAAACTAGCTAAGAGACTAAATGGTGGAAAGAACCTTATTAGCATAGACCTAAGCCCGGGAGTGTTGGAAACGTACTTTAACGAGCTCTTGAATCCATCGATCAGCACGCATGGCATTCATCATGCCATTCCTGGATTCCAAGATGAAATTCTAGACCGACCGATTGTTCTGCAAGATGTTGTTGAGGCACTTAGTAGTCTTAAGGATGGTAAGGCTGCAGGATCAGACGGGATTCCTATCGAATTTTACAGATATGGCACTAACGAGCTTAGCATTCAACTTACGAAAGTGTTTAACGAAATTTTAAGAACTGGAACTATCCCTCATCGTTTCAAAGAAGCGCTGATCTTTCCCATCCACAAAAAAGGATGTACGACGGACCCAGCGAACTACAGAGGCATTTCCTTTTTAAATTCGTCATACAAAATTTTTGCAGCTATATTACATAGCAGAATTAATACATGGATAAGGACAAATAACTTACTCAAGGAATATCAAGCTGGTTTTCGGCCTGGGTATTCCACTATAGATCACGTGTTTGTTCTAAGTAATATTGTCCAGTATTTTCTCTGCAGGAACAAGAAACTATATGTCTTCTTTGTTGACTTCAAAGCAGCTTTTGATTCGGTGGACCGCAATGCCCTATTCTATAAGCTGTACAAAATGGGAATGTCTTTGAAGTTCGGAAGAGTAATACAAAACTTGTACGAGGACATCAAGGCTTCTGTTTGGAATGGGGAGGTGCTATCGGAATGGTTTCAGTCGCGGTCAGGAGTACGACAAGGTTGTGCTCTGAGCCCAAGTTTATTTGCCCTGTTCATCGAGGATATAGTGGATATCTTACCTGGAGGTGTGGAGTATGCAGGACAGCTGATCAAAGCGCTTCTGTTTGCCGATGACATTGTCTTGATGGCGAGCTCACCCGAATCATTGCAACTCATGATAAATCGGCTGTTTGGATACTGTAATATGTGGAATCTGACGATCAACTTATGGAAGTCGCAAGTAATGGTTTTTAAAAAAGGTGGAGGTAGATATTGCAGTAACGAAAAATGGCACTTCAACGGGGAAACTATTGAGGTGGTGAAAGAATATAAGTACCTCGGAGTATACCTTACGAGAAACCTAAATATGGAAAAACACCTTTGTGAAAAACTGTCGAAATCCAAATTGGCCATCAGCGTTGCTTGGAAAAAATGCTTTAGTTACAAATGTGTAGCACATAGTGCTAAGTATAAAGTATTCGAAGCTGTTTCGGAGTCCATTATGTTCTACGCTGCGCAAGTATGGGGAGGAAAATGTTATGATATCGTGGAGAAATTACTAAGGTATTATCTAAAGAGAACTTTTCATCTCCCACCGAACACTCCAAATTATATGATCATGTTGGAGACAGGCTTATCACCACTATTCGTGAAGACACTAAAATTGCAAATCGATTATATGCTCAAAGTATTGAACATGCCGGACTACCGTCTGCCAAAGAAAGCAGCCCTACAGTCAATTCGTGAAAAAACTGGATGGTATCAGGATTGGCTGGAACTAGCTAGAGGATGTGGAATTGATCTAAATCTAGATGAAGTAACGAGTTGGAAGCCCAAACTCTACCATTTGGTCAAATGTGTTGATGAGCAGTTACGACAAAGGTTTGTAGAAGAAGCATCAGGCTCACTCCATAGAACAGTCTACAGCAGATTATGCTACAACCTCGAGGGGAAAAATTATTTTCCGGATGAGCATAGCGTAGAGGAAATTTCAACGGTGCTAAAAATGCGTGGAGAACTCCTCAAACTGAATTACATACCACATAGAGATGACCTACCTATAATCTGCAGCTTGTGTAATTTAGCGGAGAGAGAGGATATCTTTCATTTTGTTGGGAGGTGCCCAATTTTGAGGGAGACGAGAAGATCAATATTTGGAAGGTCTATCTTATCCGAAAACCATGTCTTACAAATCCTTAATGAAGTTGACGTCCTAAAACTAACCAGGTACTGCAAAATAGCTCTTCACTACAGAGAGAGAGAGTTTTAACTGAAAGTTTCTAAAATGCAAAATAATAACTGTGCTAATACTGTTTTCTGAGTTACGTAAATTGTCATTTATAAGTTTTTTTTTTTGTTTCTTTTTTTTTGTTTTTGATTTGCCAATCAGACAGACGGCAATGCCATGTTAACTGATTTTTGTAAACAAAATTACTAAATTGTAAATATCTTATTTTATCTTCTGCTCGAAATAAAAATCATCTATCTATCTATCTATCTATTGAAAATAAAATAAAAAAATAAAAACCGAGGACCAGCCGGGAGAGAAATGAATTGTTTAATGACAAACAACGATCTTTGGCCAGAAGTCCTGTTGGAAGGAATGCGTGAACAACAGCAAATATATTCCGAATGTCTTCTTTATAACGGTCATGCTTCACACGAACGGTGTATTTACTCTGTGGGTTCTACCCACATATTATTAGCATCTTAAATTTAAACTGGAACTAAGTGTATTAAATTGAAAATTGGATTGAGTTCCTTTAGCAATTTCTCTTAAAAAAATCTGTTCATGAGTATTTCTTCACGAATGTGTTGTTCCGCAATTGTATGTACATCGTTTAAAGTCTAAAATGCGTAGATTCATTATTTTTTTAATTAAGTTCAAATAATTTTTTTCATTCGCAAAATCGCAGCGAAATATTAAGTATAAAGAGTTCCAGCAGCTGGAATGAAAAACAAGAGTGATTAAAAGAAATGCAAAGATCCGGTGAGTTCATTTTTTTTATAAAGAAATAACAAAACATAAGAACATAACGGGTGATTTTTTAAGGGTAGTTTTTTTTCAAAACTCGAATAAAACACTCAAATTTGCATCAAATATTCAAAATTTTTATTGTAATCGATAAATAGGCCTTTGCTATTAATGTTTTAAAGACAACTTCATGTAAATGTTGTCCGCGGCTCCGTTTTAAATGGTCCATTCGGAAGGTCCAATTTTGCGTCACTTTTTCGAGCATTTTGGCCCGTATTTCACGAATTACGCGTGTTATGTTATTCTGTAAGGCTTCCATCGTGTTCGGCTTGTCCACATAGGCTAACGATTTTACATAACCCCACAAGAAATAATCAAGATGCGTTAAATCGCATGATCTTGGCGGCCAACTCACAGGGCTATTTCGAGAGATAAGCTACTCACCAAATTCATCATTCAACATTTCCATCAGAGACAATACTGAGACCCCCAACTTCGACCGATTAACAGTTATTTGCCTACAAACTAAATTTTACGCTCCCAAAAAGTTTAGGTGCGCTAGTATTGTTGCATAGAAATTCGTATTGACAAATGTCAAAAATTCTCTCAACCAACACATTCGCACCTAATCTTTTTCCCATTCACTGTGGGCAAAGCGAAACAGATAGGAATTGGCGTACACGGATAGGACAACAAAATGGCGGATTCCTGGCAAAAATTGAGGAGGCCAACGGCAAGAGGATTGTGAGTTGGGGGTCTCAGCACGGTTGCCACTTTGGTAATAAATTACCAAATCTGGTAATTTTTTTCTTAGATCATGATTTTTGGTAATTTGGTAATTTTTATCTGGTTTTGGTAACTTTTTGAACAGGAGCATCAAAAAGACAAACTCGATATCATCACGTGGAAATGCTGCCTTCCTTTTTTCGCCCACTACGTTTAAGGTTTAAAAGTATTCCTAGTACTTCAGTAAGTAACGTTCTATAATGTAGGTACCTAATTGAATTTAAAATACTTATGTTAAAATGAATTGATATGATGTGTCAACAGTTTTCTTTTAGTTTCTATGAAGACTTAAGGGAACTTCAGAAATTCAAATAAATTTCACGATTTCTTATAAATTATTTTTCACGCCGAAATGTCAAAAATGTAATGCGACTGACAATAAAACCCAAGTGTCTGCCATATCAGTCTTTGAAGTAACTATTTTTCACTCGAACTGCGTACTGCCTACTCATATTTTCACGTGGAAAGTTAAATTTAACATTTCGCGGGGAAAAATTTGCATTAAAAATTGGATTCCACTTTACGTGTTCTGCATAAAGTGCATACCAGGCTTAAACATAGGTGCATTTTTCTACTACCATGACATTTTTTGTATATTAAGTTCGTAAATCGGAGAAAAATCAAACGATACCAAAGTCATATTCAGCTGGCTCAAGACTATATGTACGATTTTTTCGTGTTTTATCATTTTTCCAGATTTTTGGTAACTTTTAGCTTGGTTTGGTAACTTTTTTTTCCATTTTTGGTTGCTAATTTTTTTTACAAGTGGCAACCATGGGTCTCAGTATGGTTTGTTTATGATTTCCATTGTTTCACGAGCTGTGTGGCATGACCGTCTTGATGAAACCACATGTCAACCAAGTTCAACTCAGTCAACTGGGGCAAACAAAAGTCGCGTATCATGGCTCGATATCGATCGCCGTTGACGGTAACGTTTCTTCCACGGTCGTCTTGGGTGCACATTTTTCACAGAGCACGAATTTTAACAATAAATTTCAATAAGTTGCAATCGTTGTTCGTTTGTAAGTCTTTCCATGATTAAATGGCAGAGTATACTGAGAACTTTTCACTTTGACAGATGACGTTTGGACGCCATTGCTAACCAGTGCTGCCAACCTAAAAAACTAAACTCTTAAAAAATCACCAGTTAGTTTTATGTTTTCATGTTATTCTACGAGTAGACATTACTTCACTTATTTCAATTTGCTTTTACTAATAGTGGCGATTTTTAAAAACCCCTAGTTTCATTTTAAAAAAGCGGGAATGATATAAACGGACTTTGAAGAAACAGGATTATAAAAAGCGGGATTAATAAAAGCAGAATAAAAAAAAGCGGGATTTTAAAAAGCAGTATTTTGAAAAGCATGATATCGTACCCAACCCACATTTTGCAATTAATTAGATAAAATATATAAAGATAAAATGAATAAAGACCTTCTCTTGGAAAACAATTGCACTTGTCGAAATCATTTTGTGCGCATAATATATTAAAACAAATATTTAACGTTTATCAATATTATAGTGTCCGTTTTGCATTGAATATTGTGTTTCGCATCAGCAGCATATCCGACGACAAAGAGAACATTTTATATATTTACTAATTATTTAAATAGAAACGAGTTAAATTTTCAGAACTATGAACTTAATTTACTATAGCGTTTTTAACTTTCAATTCATAGTAGTGAATTCAATGGATAATAATAAAGTTGAAAGTGCTGTAGCAATTTTTTTCCCAACTACAGTTAAGCTGCACGTTAGTCAGTCAGATAAAACTCTTTTATATCGCTGGATATAGATTCGAAAAAAAAAGAATTATGTACAAGAAATCCACACGAACTATAACATTTTTTCAGAAAAATGGTACTTGTACTAACAAAACGGTCATGTTCAGAAATTGAGGAATTTGTTTCCTTTAACTACTCCATGCAAAAAGTTGAAATCTGGTTCTATACCACATCGCATTGCAACTTGTAACCGTAGTCAAGAATATCTGCCACCAATAGCCACAATGGAAAAAAGTGTTAGGGAATTAATTTCTGTTCGAATACGAGTAGATTCTAGAATTTCATAAAGAGTCACTGGAACAATGAGAATTGGTTTTTCATTTCATTTGAATGTTTTAAGTTGAGGTTGACCTGCTGTGCTTTTCGGTATTGTTTTGCGGTTTCATTTTTATTTTAACAATTACAGGAAAATTATGCAATTTAACAATGCACATAAGGGAATAGAAACACCAGGACCGATGGTATGCTGCATTCAAAGCGCTCACCGCCCACCCATACGCAGCATAAAATTTAGTTTTATTTGGGCAGAACAGCAATTCGATCCGAATTTCTAGATCGGAATGTTTCAGACGTTTTCCGTTTTTATGCTTTTAACATATTTGGCTGTTATATTCAGATAAATTGAATTTAAAAACAATGACAACGATAAGAGCGATTTATTGCGAGCCCTTAACATGGGAATTTGGAGTTATTTTGTTGATGATTTTCAGATTAGTTTGTTGGGCAGAAAATAATAAATTTACTGAGTGAGTTTAAAATAGTTTTTGTATTTGAATTTTTTTGTTGTATGCAAATCCCACACAAGTTTTTTTTCACACTGCATTAGTGTATCTTTGATGTGTCATAATTATGTATGCAGTGAAAAAGAGGAAACTATGTTGAATACGGATTTTTAAATGGTGAATGGCGAAGGCAGAAGACCACTTTGCTGATGGTTTATTGTTCGGTAAGTGAAGCAGAACGAAGCGAATAAATCTTTGCCCGCTGAACGCCGAAGGATATTTCATACTAAAGGCGGTCAACTTTTGAAAAAGCCAATGCGGGATTCTTTGTGGGGGGAGGGGTTGCGAGGGTGTTATAAAGAAAAAGGAAACTAACAAGCGTGACTTTTAATATTTATTTATTTTATTTTTTTAAAATCCTACTTTTCATATGAGTGACTTTTTTTTTAAACTAATATTCCAGGACATACATATATTGCAACGTATTTCCGAAGGTTCTAAGAACTTTTGAAAGAAAGAAAATTATTTTTGCAACTCTTCACAAATCGCATTTTCGTGGTCGGCGGCATTTGGTAAAACAATAATAATGATTTTCTAGCTCAACGAACAATCAAAAAATGGTCAAGTGTCACTCTCGCACCGAAGATTCCGTATATCTTTTGAGTTGAAAACTGCGAGTTTTTTTTGCAGATGATTTAAACTACATGAAACATGAATATAACGCAAGAGTAGAGAACATTCTATAATGACCGAGAGTTTTTATATAGTGACTAGCTGACCCGGCGAACTCCGTTCCGCCCAAATTCATAAATGTAATGAAAATAATATTTCCAAGCATGCACAGCGCATGCTACTTTATGTAATTCCGTCAATTCAAATTCTTTATTCAAAAGTTATAATAAACACAATAGAAATAACTGAAGTATAGCAATATCAATGTATTTCAATAAAACTGCTATGATTGAGGTGCTGGCCAACCTTCCGCTTTTATACTAAAGTGGTTTTCCCACAGGTGAGCACGCCACATACAATTGGACCATGTGAAAAACATGGGAATTCAAGATTGATGCTACAAATATCCAGCGTTTATCCTTGCGACTTATTATTTGTCATAGACGCTTAGATTCCAAATCGTTCTGAGTAAGCGGAGTCTGCGATATGACAATGTTTGCCTTTTAAACTCAAAATCGTCCTTGCATGACATTTGATTTAAGATTCTTCACAATCATATCAAACGCGATCCGATACAAAGTTTCGGTGCACTAAGGTTGCTCAACAAAATAATAATTGAGCCGACCTTAAATTTCGAATTGCAAAGCGGTAAGTCCGGAACATCTGAATCAAAAAATTACAAAATTTTAAATAACATTTCTTGTATTGGAAGTGACACTACCCGTTTCCTATCCATTCTATTTTTTCCAAAGTGCAGTTCTATTATCAGGTTTGAAAATAAATCTGCGATCTTCAAAGTTCATTTTCTCTATCGCCGTTTTAAACATTGTAATTGAAAGCATTGATTGCATTTATAATGGTTGCAATTCTCGAATGACGTTTTTTGTCACTCCTGTTTGCCCTCTGTACAGGCTATCGACTTGATCATCCGCCGACAAAATGAAGTACACCTGCGAATATTGCTGTACGTCCTCATTTACTGGCAAGAAGACACCCATCCGATGGTAAATTTGGCCTTGAATCTGTTAATCCGAATTTTGCGGCGTAGAATCCTGTGCCATTGTTAGAAAATGTGTGTTTGCATGATGTATAAGAGAACATTTTTTGAATGATTTTTGTTTCCAATGAAGTATACGAAAACAGTTGTTGTACTGTCAAATATTCTTTAGAAAATCCTCCGATTCAAATGGCTCCGCAGGTGCTAGTTTGACTTTGCCACTCGCACAGCAGTTTTTTTTTAGCGCGTTTTAATGGTGGCACACAATTACAGTCATCGCTCCAATATCGAAATCGCATCACCGACATAGTTTTCTGTTCGTTCTACTTAAATGCCAGTCGTTCGAATGTCAGCAACGACGCTCATCTTGCCACTCCGATTTGATCTTGTTCCCATCCCAGCAGCAGTAAGATTTGACGGAGTTTTCATTACTTGCACTCTCAATTTTCCTGACTGTTGATCTGGTCCTATGCCATGTGATGTCCCACTTATCGCTTTCTTCTGTAGTTTGGCTTCGTTGATATTGACTTGCTTGCCTTGTTCATTGGCCAATATGTGCGCGCTTTCGTCTTGGCATTTTTTTAAAAATCACTGAAATTTGCTTTTCAATAATTATTTTTTCCGCGTTTAAACTTTTTACATTTAATTTTTACCTTATCAACTGTATAAAAGAAATGAAACTGTTGGAGCGATGCACAAAATCAAAAACAAACCATCACTGTTGACCAACGTATAATACATTAAATTTATCTCGATTTTATCAATCTACTTTAAAAAAATCAAAAAAATCTATAATGGAAAAGTTAAAAAATAAAGTAGCCTATCACAATACTCTATCCCGTAGCTTTATATTAGTAAAATAATTTTTGAAATCGGTTCGGTAGTTCCGGAGATTACCTTCCTCAAACAAACATTACCTCTTTATATAATAGTGTGATTGACTGTTTTTTTTTTGTATAAATAATAAAATAATACTAACTTTTCGGCAAAATATTCTTCGGCAGATATATACATAGCTACAATCATGATCTACAAAAAAGTATAGATCCAATTTTTTGTCAATCAAGAAATAAACAGCTTTTTGTGCGAATGAAAATATTTTGTTCATCAAATTAATAATTACTTTAAAACCAGTCGATGTATCGCTACCATTGTATTTGTCGTTTAACTAGAGGTTATACCGGATGTTGTGTGCAAATTTCAGTCTTCTACGTCAATTAGTTTCTGAGATATACCTAGGTACAAAAATCGTCTGGGTTCGGACAGACGGACAAAAGCGAAACTATTAAGGTTCCGTTTTTTCCCTTTGGGTATGGAACTTTAAAAAGATGTACTACGTGTCAGGGCGGCGTGCAATGATTTGATCAGAGACAATACAATACCCACTTCGGCCGATTTCCCATTACTTTGTATGCAAGCTTTATTTTTACGGAGTGTCCTTGTGACAAAGACAACACATAACACAATCTAATTTACATTTTACACACTGAATTTGTAAATTATGAGCAGGTAATAGAATAAACGTCATCTTTCAGTCGAGTGCATTTTCGGATGCGTTCGTAGATGCAGTAAAAATTAAAAATAATGTATAGGCGAGTAGAAAAACGTATTAAATATTGATTAATTGTAATTGTGTATTTTCTGAAGTAAAATATATTTTCTGGGTGTACTAAATTTTGGAGAATTGTACGCGTACTTTTAGTAATCAATTGTACTGAAAAAAGTACAATTGTTCATAATTTTTCATACTTGGGTAGTAGTAGTACTTATTTCATCGTTCGTTTTTTTTGTGGTGTATTGGTTTGACCTGGAAATCTATGAATGAATTTGCTGAGACGTATAAACACAATTTGCAGGACAATTTTTGAAAATATTTGAATGAGGTTTTACAACTGCTTTACTGTTATTGATTTAACATTACATACCCAAAACGTATTTCACTTCAAACGTGTTGAAGTTCCTCTGGCGCACTGGCGCTGACCATAAACTTAATTATGTAATGACAAAATGTCATAGAGATATAACAGAAAATATATTCCTCATATGTGAAGGATTAATTTTCTCTTTTGTATGCACTCAATATCACTTTGACCAAATTGTCTGAATATTCCAAATCTATTCACATACCTTACTTATTATTATTATGTATTGCGAAAAAAATGTCCGCAACAGCTGTTGATGCGGATACGCTGTAAGGCTGAATTAATATGAACGCAGCCTCGCCTTACTCTTCTTCTTCGTCCTTTCTGCCATTTATTTATTTTCTTCGCCTTACGTACGATCAGCGTTCCCACCCGTGCTACGATTGTAGCGTTTTGTAGTTTTTGAGTACATTTTTGCTAGATGAGTACGTTACTACTTTGGATCACCGCGAACTATTTTTTATAAATTCGTATCAATTCTATTTTTACCAAAATTGTTTGTAACAACTAACAACAGACTTAAACTACAAGATACACGTTCCAATGCAAATTCTCGCGCAGGATGCAACTCTTTTTCTTAATTGCTTTCCTGAACAACTGTAAAGGGAAGTCTCAGTCTAAACATACTGTAATGTCAAAACTTTGTCGTTTTTCCATTAGGATTTTCAGATTTTGCTCTCAGATTTCAGATTTTTCGTGTCTAATGGTACTTAAAACGAGATTTTTCTTCCGTTGCATTTGTGGTGGTGCTTGTTTTAAAAGCCAGCTGTTCTTAATTTGTAATTTGTGTTTATTACAATCCATTCAATTGATAATGATATTTGATATCCATTGCAGCGGCCAAATGTAAATTTTTCTCTATTTTTCACAGAGTTGTCATCTATGATCGTAAACGTAGTATTACACACTTTAAAGTTTGACAAATGACAAATGTTTTGGTGCGTTAGTTTAAATAGGAGTAGATCTCGTTCAGATATCGAGATTCGCAAAATTGCTCTGACTCTGAAAAAAAGTCCTTTTTTGCGGCCAATGGAACATGAAATCTGACAGCCAGCTGATTTCGGGAGCAGAAAAACTTCTGAATCTGAAAGAAAAAACCTTTTTCTGTCTCAATGGAAAACGACATTAAAAATGATAACCATCTTTGCTTTTATTATCATTCTGCTTCTTGTTGATGATTGATGTGGTGTTTGTCAACAAATAAAGTTTATTTTCTCTAGGGAAACATTTAAAATGGATAAATTTGTAGTTAAACGTAAAATGTAAGTCAGTTTTTGAATCTGGTAGTGTTTCTAGGACAAGTTATTTGTTTGTGTGTAATTGTCTTTAGTGTAAATAGTGCAGAAGAAGAAACAACTGCACCAAAAGAAAAGAAAATGCAGCCTTCAACTGCAGCATATTTTTTTAACAAAAATTAGAAAATGAGATGGATGTTAAAAATGGGGACAATCGAAAGGCGTGTGTAAAAATTTCTTTTGTGTGCCATTTTTTGCCACAATGAGAACTTTGCCTAACGATAGGGGAGGGAACGCTGCATACAAAATGAGCGAAAGTCGTTCAACTTTGCGCATTTGCCATTTCATTTACTCCAAAGAAGGGAGTAAGTTAACTTAAAAGATCTATAATTGTAATTGATGTCAAAACTATTTCTTTAGAAATAAACCTTCAATAACCTTCAATATATACGGAATTCGCTTAAAGTGTGTTAAATCGCATCCCTTCCAGTACAGTCTGCGACACCGACAGCCGACAGCTGTGGCACGACAACAGATTTTTGTAATGTTGAGTAGGACAAATTACAAGTGGAATTATTCCCAGTATGAAGCTGGAATGACTAAATAATTTTGGTTCGCCAAGTACAAGGATCTGGCAAATCCCTACAGGATTTTCGTGTTTTCCTCTAACCTATTTGTAGAACAGAACAAAAAATGCGAATATTTATTGATAAAAGGAGATTCAAAATAAACGCATTTATGTAAACACCATTAAAAGAGAAATATTTCCCATATTTTGTCCATAACAAGAAAGGACGGACATCGGAAACAGTGGCATCATTCCACAACGATGAACTTTTCGCTGCTTAATGTCGCAAAGTTTTCCTATTTACCTTCAGGCAAAAAACGGAGAAACTTCTTCTTCGAAGGCAATTCCGTCGTTTTTTTTTTTTATTTCTTTCGTCGCCTGAACACACTTTTGTCCGAAAAAGAATATTTTAATATTTCTGATTTCTTGTTGTTTTTTACTCGCACATCTCCTTTAAGTGGCTTTGTTTCTAACGTACCTACCTTCAGTAACAGCAAGTCCTCTTGTCTTCTAATTTTTAGTCCTTTTATTATTTCATTCCATAACTACCGGAGTGTCTTGTAAAAGTGACGACAGAATGCAAATACAAAAGCCAAAGGACACCAAACGAATGTACTACACGAAGAGGACAAGATGTGTATATCCCGAAGGGCTTCTGTGCGAGTTGTCGTTACGAAAAGGACTGCCTCGGCTGCTACCGGCCTTCTATTCCCTTTAAGAGGGATACTACTACCCGATTAAAATGTTTCCCCAACACACCCACCACAACCATCTATAGGTCCACTTTAAAAAAGACTTGATTTTGTGTTATTTTGTGTGTATATAGGATCTCACAGGAAAACCCATGGGATGGCCGAACGTGTAAGCTGACAGCATATTTTCCTTGTTATAAATAATTCAACTCAAGGTAAATATATTGCTTTGTGCTGACGATGGCAAACATATTGCGACATTGAACTATACGGGGTACACATAAAAACCAATGTCCTATACCTACTTCATTCACATATAGGAAGAATGTAGGTATATTTATATTGAAATGTCCTTAATTAATGAAAGGTTGAATGCTTTAAACAAAGGTCCAGATTGTGTGTTCTCTTTTATGTAAAGGAAATGTGTGGAACTCCCTTTAAAGTTGCTTCGAAGGACCCTCGTTGCTGATAGGGCTTTGCTACTGCAGAGCAGCCGATGATTAAAGAAGGAGCACCAAAGGAATTCGAAAATTTACAACGCGATGAGCCATAAAGGTATTTAACGGAAAATATCCCCGGCTCCGGAGGAATCGGAAGAATCCTTTAAATTCTGAGTTTTGTACAATATACTTTTTTCAGCAGGCTTCATTGGATACGTTTTTTTTTTTTTTTAAGTTTTCTTAGTTTTAAACTTTTCAGATACCTGTAGGGATATTGTTTTTAACTTTCTCGATTACCAAGTAAGAGAAGGATACCTATTGTATTCGTACAAAATTTCGAACTCGAGATGTTAATTAATTCTGACATTACGATGTACACGAACTCCAAAAAGTCTGTTTGCCCGTATGTTTCCGAGGCCTACATCCCAAACGGGTGCTCGAATTTCGTTCAAACTTCAACTTTGGAGTTGTGGGCTTACAGTTCCGGCCGTTTTTTTTTTTTTTTTTGCAAGGTAACCTCAATATTAATGGTACTGCCCATATAAAATGTTTGTACCAGTTTTGCTTGTTCGAAAACGGCACTAACGATTTCAACCAAAATTGATTTCTAAACTTAATTAAATGAGGTTACCAGGACTGCATTTCCAGTTTTTGGCTAAGCTATTCATGGTACTTTTGAAATTTCGACATTTCTCGAAAACGGTCCATACGATAGTACCAACATTTTATTTCTAAGGTATTATGGTCATTTATAATTTAATAGAAGACTCAGTTTTTCTCAATATTACCGTACAATACATTTTTGAAAAAAATATTTTTAAAAAAAATTGGTTTTCTGGTGTTTATTAGAAAATGACGACAAAGATTTCGACAAAAATGCATACCTAGAGTAAAATTTATGCTTATGATTGCATCCTTCACTTTCAATTCGAACCACCGAAAACGGTAATTTTAAAAAGTGTTCATATCTCAAAAACCCCATTTTCGATTTGGAAAAAACCAAATAATACCTACATTTCGAACAATATCTTATACTCAGTATTTAACTAAATATAGTTTAGCAATAGTATTTTTCAATGTAAACATTATATTTGTTAATGTTCTTACTACCAAAATTTTTAATTTTAGTTTAGTTTTTCTCAAAATATTCTTATAAATCAGTTTTTTTAAAAGTAAAATTGCAGCAGCCATCAAAAATGCAATAACAGCAACACAAAACTTAAGGGTTTTTAAATAAGAGGTGTTATTGTGAAAGGATATGGTGCTGTATGCGTGCTCATGGTGGCCATTTGGCTGATGTTGCTTTTCATTATTAACGGCATACCTTCCTCTTTATTATGAAATAAACATCCGATCATTTGTCTCAAAAAATGATATTTTTCTTTGAATACCAAAATAACACCTCTTATTGGAAAACCCTTATAATCCACTTCTTCTTTTTTTCAACAATATTGAATATGCACCTTAAAATAATTCCAACCATTTATCAGAAAATCTTATAACATTTCCACCCCAACTCGTCTATAGAGATATTCAGTTTATAACTGCTCATGCAAATTCTAAAACAAATCTCTGAATTCTTAAATCTTTGTAAATATATCGGTCTAATACGAACCCTACCTCTAATCATAGACACCTTAAACCAGCATTACATTCCAGTTAAAAATAAAACGAGGTGAGTCTTTATTTGGGTATTTAGTAGAAACTAACCTAGAAGTCTGCAATAAAGGGGACAGTCCAACGTTCATTGTTAAAAATCGGCAGGAGGTATTAGATGTTACTTTAGCCTCTCTTAATCTTTCCTCGGCTATCAAAGTGGGCAGTTTCGGAAAGTCCGCCTTTCTCGGACCATCGGTATCTACATATACTTATTTACTTTACTTTACTTCACTCTGGACTGTAGCTACATCTCAAAAAAAAATATTTCTACCGCAACTACAATATAGCAAGTCATAGACGGACGCCACCTAGCGATCAGACTGAACTAGATTTGTTAAACAACGTGCTCACCTTAGCGCTGGAGAGGACTTTCGAGGTTTCCTGTCCCCCCACCATATAGGGAGTGTGGCGGCTGAATCCACCCATTACACAATAATGTGGTCCACATACTACTTTCCACTTTCCACTTTCCACTTTCCACACCTCGAGGCGGAGAAGAAAGAATTTTCTAGACAGTCGGTCTTTGCGTGGTATACCTTTCGGTCGATTATATTAAAACCAAATTGGAGTAGTATTAGTTCGAAGAAATAAAGTAAGTTAGGAATAGTGAGAAGTGTCTTTTATTTTGTTCGTCTCGCATTACATTGGTGACCCCGACTAAAGAACAAAGTCAACAAATTTCCGAAAAGCAATCGAAACCGACGCGCGCGAAAAATGTCTACAAGCGAGGAACGGGTTATACCACGAATCGTAGTACAACGACCGATTAGCGAATCCGATACGCCGAGCACAGCGCCTAAGCCTGAATCACAAGAAGAAGAGCACACCGCGGAAGTATCAAAAGTCTCCGTGAAAATTCCCCCCTTTTGGAAATTACAACCGGAGTTGTGGTTTTCACAGGTGGAATCGCAATTTTATACCGCTGGTATAAAAAACGACGCAACAAAATACCACACTGTAGTAGCCGCCGTGGAGAGCAGCATTTTGTCTCAGGTCAGCGACATAATCCTCAACCCTCCTTCCGAGCAGCTGTATCCAACCCTCAAAGACAGATTAATCACCCAGTTCGCCGATTCGGAGCACAAAAGATTACGCAAGCTGTTACAGGAAATCGAGCTGGGCGATAAAAAACCATCTCATCTGCTGAGGGAGATGACAGAATTAGCGGGAAAATCAGTTAATGCTGGCCTTCTGAAATCACTTTGGCTCCAACGTTTACCGCAAGACATGCGCGGAATTATCAGCATTAGCAGCGAAGAACTTCCTCGCCTAGCGGTTTTAGCCGATAAAGTTGCAGAGATGACAGAGACTTCATGTGTATCCGCCATACAACAAAAACCAACACCCATTTCTCTCGCGAAAACTTCAGACCTCGAGTCTCGAATCGCTCAACTCACAGAGCATGTCGAACAGTTAAAATGTTGCGTATTGGCATTTGGTAAAGGCGGTGAAAGACATTCAAGGTCAAGATCGAGACGTCAAAATTTTTCGTATGGCAGATCTAAATCCCGCTGTGATGATTATTGTTGGTTCCACAACGAGTTCGGTCACAAGGCAAGGAACTGCCGTTCTCCGTGTTCATTCAACAAAAAATCAAAAAAATCGGAAAACTAATAGGCCAGTCACTCGAAGCGGCAAGCGACAGCAGCCTTCGCAGTTGCCGCTTATTTATTACAGATCCCATAACAAAAATTAGATTTCTTATCGACACCGGGGCCGACGTTTCCGTGCTCCCACCAACAATGCAGCAAAAACGTCAGAACTTAACATCAAATCATCTCTTCGCGGCGAATAATACAAAAATCAAAACGTATGGGGAAAAAACGCTATTACTCAATTTGGGACTGCGACGTAGTTTCAGGTGGACGTTTACAATTGCGGATGTTCACCGAGCGATCATAGGGGCAGACTTTCTGCAACATTACATACTGATAGTGGATATACGCAACAAAAAATTAATCGACAGACAAACAGAAGTGACTTCCAGTGGTATTTTAGCTCGTATTCATTCTCTGCAAATAACAAAAATATCTGTTGCGAACATCCTTACAATTACATAGTAGTATTAGTTTGAAGAAATAAAGTAAGTTAGGAATAGTGAGAAGTGTCTTTTATTTTGTTCGTCTCGCATTACAGGGAGAATGTAGGAGGATGCTCGTTGCAAGAGCATCAGGAAGGCATTTAACAGAGCCAAAACAACGAAGCTACACGCGGACTGGGAAGTATACCAAGACAGCCTAAAAATCTTCAAAAAGGAAGTCCGAAAGGCACACCGCAGCTCAGCGTGAAGTTTACGTGAAACCATTAACTTGTGGAAAGTCCTATCTAAATCCACCCCTGTCAGTGTTGCCGGAAGCTTTTTTAAAAGTGTAACAATTTTGTTCAAAAAGTGTAACAAATGGATAAAAAATGTAACAAACTGGAAAAAATTTTAGTAATAAAATCATCGTTTTTCAACTCAAAAAAAAATTTATTAGGAACTCTTTATCACATTAAAAAAAAAATCTATTTTTTGACCTACCTGTCCATTTTGTGTTCAACAAATAAAAAAAAAACAAAAAACGAAACAAAATTATTGACCATCGAAGTAGATTTCAATTTCTATTTCACAAACTTTATTTACCAAAAGATGTAGAACATTGTCAACGGCGACGCGGCGAGACAGAAAAATATTGTTGTCTTTTCTCGTACCCTCTCATTCCCATTCCCACTCGCAGCTTAACGTTTTGCACAACTTTTGCTCTGTGTAAACAAACAAATACATTGACAGAAATTGGTAAAAGTTTGCTCGAAAGAAAAAAGTGCCGCCAGTTCCACTTTTCAACATTTTTAAGGAGAAAAACAAAAAAGGATTTTAATGGGAAAAAATGTAACAAAGCAAAGAAAGTAACATTGTAACAAAATTATAAAATAATTAAAAACTTTTGTTACACTTGTAATATTGTGGCAACGCTGCCCCTGTACCCTGCGTACTAAAAGACCACAATGGTCAATGGGCAGAATCAGAAGAACAATTGCTGAATCTGCTCATGGATGCCCATTTCCCTGAGTTCACGCCTGTAACTGGTAACCCTGACCTTAGCAGGGATACCGCTTTGGGTACCCTTCCAAATGCAATCACCATTTTCGAGGAGAAGCTAAAATGGGCCGTCAATATATTTGAACAACACAACTCACCAGGACCTGATGGCATCATCCATCATCCTAAACGATTGTTCAAATTGTTTTCATTCCCAAGGGTAATACCTCACACACATTTAGAAAGGACTTTAGACCAATCTGTCCTCCTTGCTCTTGAAAACCCTTGAGGGGATCATCGATCTTCACATCAAAATCACTGTCTCCAAGCGCTAATTTCTGGCTCTCAACGTCTCAAAAGACTTTAAATCTTTCGGTAAAAGTTGAAAAGCATTATTAGTTTACAGAAAGTTACCACATTTTTTGTATTATATAGTAAAGTCTAAAGTAAGTTAAGCTTATAAGATGAAATAAATAAAGTTAAAGGCACGTCCTTTTTAAATAGTGATACGCAAGAACCTACAAAAGCATTCAATCGTTGGGCCTGCAAAGCCATGCTAAGTAGAGACAGATTTCTTATAATAAAGTTCAACAAAATATTCCCATTCTTACAACGATAAAAATTATAGTAATACAATGGAAGCCTTGACATCCATAAATATAACATAAGCGCATTACACGATGCCTACGAATAACCTACTTCGTAGTGTCTTTGGCAGTTCTAAGCCGTCTGTTTTCTGCCAGAATTATTTATACAAAATGAAATTGAATAACAAACCTTCTCGAATTATATCGACCTACGCAATAATGAAATTTTTCTTCAGAAAACAATAATAAATTCAACAACTTTTCCAAACGTTTTCAATATTCTCCTACTCTTTGCTGTCTAGTCTTAATAATATTTGTGAAATAAACAGCCCATGGCTTTCACTAGGACAATAACAAGTTCGTTAACATGTCATTGAATGTATTCATTCTTGGAACAGATGAATAGCAAATCATTGAAGCTAAACAAAAGACGACTTTAGAAGGACCTCATCTGAAATTGTGCGGAGGACCACGTCTTTATTTATTTATTTCAACTGTATAGACAGTGGACATGCGATTTTTCTTTTGTTTCGTTAAAGCTGATATACTCGTAGGTGGGTGGGTGTGGATTATATCAATGGAGTTGGTGTGGGGCTGTATTCCTACCATCGCAAGAGGGAAGATGTATTGTATCTATAATCGCTAAAGAACTGGAAATAAAACCGATTGTCCTTATTTCACTTAGGTACTGCAGTAGACGCCCATTCTAGAGGGGAATCAATTCAGTAATTGACTTGACATTCGAGGGAGTATCAGGCCCAAGCAAAGTCGATATGTTGGATAATAGATTCAGCTATTTGGCAATCGTATATCTATGGATAGGTGAAATGCAAAATACCTGTACCCATTTCCGTTAGCCATGACCTACCTCTCGACATCAATTGAACCAATAACTCTCTCCAGCAACAAACCATATGGTATTCCCCCACACGCAACAGACCATCGCCATACCCAAAGACTGCTTTGTCATAACTCATTTTGCAAGCTGATGAATTTGGATGAATATGTATATACCTTCATCGTCCCAAAAAGGTTTAATGAAGCCGAAACCATATGAATAAGAATTTCGGAATTCAAATTAGACAACCCCAACTTATATCTGATACTAGAGTCCTTTCATATGCGCGTGAGATATTTGCAAGCCATTCCAAATGTGCACATATTTGCCATGACCCATGACTAATGTTGCTCACCCGAAAGGAATCCTTCGCTATACCCTACTAAGCCGCATGTTTGAAGTGTGCTGCAGAATTTAATTAATTCGTTCAAGTTTTTTTCGGAAATGCACAAGCTCAACTGCAACTGTGTATACTCCGACTATGGTGATATGCAGCTCTATCATCATCATAACCACCACATAGCCACACATCCGGAATATCCATGAATCAATGTTAACATTTTCGAAGCAGGCTACTTTGGTGGGTGCCAAAAAGGGATCTCCATGCTATTACAGCTGAAACCGAATACCATTCATTCAGCCATGTGACCCGCCACAAATTGGGTCACAGGATACGGGTGGTGTGTTCCATTTTGCTGTCATTATGTCGACAATCACCCATTCCCAGTAGTAATCATCTCTATACCATTAATGGTCTCGAGCCAGTGTGACAGACTGCAAATTAATTTTGAGAAAAAAAAAACAACCCAGTCCTTCCTTCCTGGTTGGTTTGAGGTGCGTCTCAAGACTCGCTTTCCAAGTGAACTGTTTTCTATACACCCAAACTGAGTAGACAGGAGATATTTCACGTACGTTAAGCCACCTTACCTATGGTGCTCACTCAAAAGTATGCGGAGTTGAATGGCACATCCTTGTGGTAAATACTTCAGACTGTAGCTCCTATATGGCATATGCGCTTTTCACTATCGCCTCCCAGGGCTGTAGTCCTTGTCAAAGGCAAGGATTGCTGCCATTTTGTGTGAAATTTCTAGGAATTCTCCCAACCAATCTATGCAACGAGTCCTTTGAGACCGACTTAGGAAACATCCCTGTGAAAGGATCTATGAAGAAAAATTCTCGTTTTGTGGCGATATGTTGATGCTTATAGCATTTCAAGCATGCCATATGCCATATTACTGGTGAGTAACACACCAGTGATTTTCCTCACGACTTTGACACATCCCATCACACGAAGGAGATGATTTCCTTTGTGAATTAACCTGACGAAACTATATATCCTATGCAAATTGGTGTTTTTAATATAAAAATCGAGGGAGGTCTTTACAGGCAAACACCAAACCGACTTTAAAGGATAAACTGAATAAAATGTCATAGAATTTGGTGTTTTTTTCTTAGAGCTAGAGAGAACTAAACTTTTGAAGGAAGACACATGAATATTCAACGGATGCTAAAACTTTTCCTGAGGCCATGGCTATTAAAGCAAAGTCCTTGCTAATATGAATTCCCCACCAAGAACTCAAACTTGACAGAAGCGAAACACGAAAGAATATTTCATTTTGTGTACATTGTTTTAGTGTCGTAAGCTGGAGTAGCTACGCAATGCCGGGTGCGAAGGATGGATTTAATTCCAAGTGATAGTTTGAGAGCTTTCATTAAACGAAGTGTTGTGTTTATTTTTTCCATACCCATCGCACGGTTTCTGTGGACTCTACTGCTGTATTCAAATGTTGGGGTTTTTTTCTGGGGAAGATGCTGTACTGCAGTTGTTTGCTTAGTCAGAGATGCTCTAACAACGATATTCGGAAGTCCTAAGTGGTTTTGTAGGAGGAGGGATTGTCGAAGCGGCATTAGAGAAACACAATTGGTTTATATGGAATTTCAGAGAACGTTAAAAGCAAGGAGTGGGCATATTTTGTTCCAATCCTCTGAGAATTTATTGTTTGCGCAACAAATTGAAATGGAATTTTGTATCCTCGTGGTACGAGGCGGAGGTATTAAGAAACAGAAGAAAAGATTTACGTAACATAGGTAGGTGGTGAGTTGCAAATGATCTTATCTTTTATAGATAATTGCAACAAAAGCACGGCACACACCTTGACGTCGGCGCGGGTGATTAAGCCAACTCTTTTGAACCTATTGACATGATCAACACTTACAGTCATCGGAGTTCAATGTATGTCTGTTTCTGGTGGATTTGCCTCAGTCAAAAGGCGATGAGAGTTGGTGACAAAGTTTGCCACCCCTTATCTGACTCGTGCTTATAGGATACGGTTTGCCGTTAGGGGTAAGGGACTGTATTCTTACGGTGACTCTCTGATACCAGGCAACCTCAGGGAGTCATCAATATCACCCTTTTATCAATATCAATAAATATAACAATAAACAGAAACAGAAATACTTGAACTGCCTTTGTAAAAAGAAAACCAAGCATATTGAAAAGGTCTAGCCCGACGGGTCGTGATATTGGGATTACTTCTAAAGAGGGACCGAGCAGATGAGCTATCACTACCCAATTACAAAGTCAAATCACATGGAAACACATGAATGCCCATCATGGCCGAGTTGAAGTAAGCTTCCCAAAATTTGTCTTTAAAAAGAATACTAACCATATTTATATACACAACCATAGACATTATTTATTAAATTTTGGATAGCCTTCTACGTCAATCGGATTCTTACTGACATAAGACAGATGCGAAAACAAAACGGCGAATTAAAAAAAATTGGTACGACTGTATCCAACAGTCCCGAAATATGTGTGTAGGATCTAGTCTGGCAACACCGGCCGACCGCCACAACCGCAACATCATAAGGCCGACGATAGTCAGTCGTCAAAGAGCATTCGTCCACACCACACCTCAACTCTTTATATCATTTACTTACATTACTGAATAAATATCTGAACTTAATCTCTACAATTGGGGGCTCAACCGGGATTTTCCCACTAAAGTGCAGTGCGCAGTGTCAAAAAAAAAAATTAAATAAAGAAGAACAAAGACAATCGGTTTGCGGTCGTGTCTCGTGTGTATCTCGCAATTTTCGGTCGCGAAACAACAAATACAACGAAGAAGGAACGGACAGAAGGAGTAGCACTACCACTAGCAGCAGCAGTAGAGCATAAACGAAAATAACAACGAGAGGCAGACGTTGACGTCGTGGATTCGCATTTGCCGTGAGTTATTTACCCGGCAACCAAGGTAACAAAAAGTATCAAAACCTAATTAAAATATTACAACATATTATATTGGTGAAAATCACTACGCTTTTCGTGTCTGTTGGAGTGCTGTTGTTCTTGCGGTAGTTGCTACTAAGCACGTTGAATGTGTGGCGAGACATATTGATCACCGTTGCAAACACAAAAGAGCGTCGTCCAAGCGACCGTTATTATTTCCGTTGTTGGTTGGTGGCGAGACGTCACACGCCGCTACATTCTTCTTTTCTGTCTTTCACTGGTCACGAAGTACAGTAGGGGCCAAACAATTTCGCGCAATTTCCGAAATTTTTTTTTTTTTTTTTCCTCGGTTGTAAAGATGCCAAGAAGGGGAAACAGAAACAGCACTGCTAGGCAAGAAGATCCGATGAGTATTTCAAACATGATGATGGAGTTAGAAGAGAAAAGCAGACAACTAGAAAATAAAGAGAAGGAGCTGGAAGATAAAGAGCGTTCAATTAGAAAAGAAGTTGAAATTTCGTTATTAGAAAACGAGGTCGAATTGTTGAAAAGTCGAGGTAGCTCGTCGTTCGTCGACGTTTCAAACGCGGTGCAGACGTTTAATGGGGACGACGACTATAATGTGAGGTGTTGGACTGATGATGTAGAAAGTGCCGCATTGCTAATGAAGTGGTCGCCTTTAGAGAATCTCCTTTTCGCGAAAAGACTTCTATCCGGGTCAGCCAAAATGGCTATTAGATCCGAACACGGGTTAAACACGTGGTCCGCGTTAAAAACATTTTTAATCGAAGAGTTCGGTGAAACTGTATCTAGTGTCGAAATCCATAGGAAACTAGCAGGGCGAAAGCAAATATCAGATGAGACAGTTTTACAGTATTTCCTAAAAATGAAAGAGTTGGGAGCGCGAGGGAATATTGATGCGGGGTCAGTTATACAGTATGTCATTGACGGCATCAATGATTCGAATACTAATAAGGCAATGCTGTATGGCGCAAGTGATTATAGAGACTTTAGAAAAAAATTAGAAATCTATAAAACTTTTTCGGAAAGATGCATCGCTTCTTGCTCAAAACCGCTGGTTCCGTCAGAGTATAAAAAGAGTGTTAGTAATTCGGGTAATTCGATACAGACGAAGATAGTTTGCTATAATTGCGGACTCAAAGGCCACCGGGCTAATGAATGCAATAAGAAGGAAAAAGGGCCAAAGTGCTTTCGGTGCAGGGAGTTTGGGCACAAGGCACCTCAATGTCCCAAAAATTGCAAAAGTGTTAAAATAGCAAACCTTTCACAGAACCACACGGTCGATTTTTACAAGCGCGTTAATTTTCCGGGTACAGAACATTCCGTCGATGCCCTTTTAGATACCGGAAGCGAGGTCACACTTCTGCGGGAAGACGAATATCAGAAATTGGGACTTCCAGATTTGTCCGGGGAGAAGATATTACTTCGCGGATTGTCGGAGAGTAGCGTGGAAACGTTGGGGAGTCTCCGCACAAAGATTTTGCTAGATGGGAATTGGTTCGAGGAAGAGGTGCACGTCATGCCAAAGCGATTTTTGTCAACACGTATGATCCTAGGGCAAGGAGTTTTTAATAATGCGCAGGTTCTCATAGCAAACAATAAAGTTGAGATAAAAAGGCCGGACAATTTTCTGAGTTCGTTCGAAATTAGTGCCAAAAGTGATGATGATTTTAATATAGGAAACAAAGACTATTTAGAAGAAGTTAAACAACTAGTTAAGAATTATTGTCCTGTAAAAGAAATTGCCGGAAGTTTCGAAATGCAAATTATCTTAAAAAATGAGAATCCCATTTATCAAAATCCTAGAAGGTTGTCGCCCTTAGAGAAAGAAATAGTTGAAAAGCAGATAGAGGAATGGCTAAACGACAAAATTATTCGGCCAAGTTCCTCTGAGTTCGCCAGCCCTATCGTTCTAGTTAACAAAAAAGATGGTTCAAAACGCCTTTGTATTGACTACAGAAAATTAAATAAGCAAGTCATTAGAGACCATTTTCCACTTCCACTTATAGAAGACCAGTTGGACCGGTTAGCAGAGACTCACGTTTTTAGCACCTTAGACCTTGAAAATGGGTTTTTCCATGTCTCAGTGGCAGAGAAGAGCAGGACATATACGTCGTTCGTCACACCAACAGGTCAATTCGAATTTCTCAAAATGCCTTTTGGTCTGTGTACCTCCCCAACAGTGTTTCAAAAGTACGTTAATAAAATATTCCAACCTCTAATCAATCGAGGTATTATTCTAGTCTACATGGACGATATCGTCGTACTAGCAAAAAATTTCGACGAAAATTTAGAAAATCTAAGAGATGTTTTCAAACTAGCATCGGCGAACGGACTTCAATTTAAGTGGAAAAAATGTCACTTCCTGTATACTAGAATCCAATACTTAGGGTACGAAATATTTGGTGGTCGAATTAGCCCCTCAAATAACAAAATTAATGCAATCAAAAATTTTCCTGAGCCAAAAAATATTAAGAGCATTCAAAGCTTCTTAGGCTTATCAGGATACTTTCGGAAGTTTATCCCCAACTACGGCTCCATTTCAAAACCCTTAAGTGATTTAATGAAGAAAGGCATACAATTTAAATTCAGCAGTGTAGAGAGGCATGCATTTCAGCAAATTAAAGAAGCACTGTATCAACAACCGACACTGTTGATATACAACCCAAAAGCGGAAACAGAACTGCATACAGATGCTTCAAAAATTGGGTTCGGTGCAATTCTGATGCAGAGGAGCAGCGATGATAACTGGTTTCATCCCGTTTACTTCTTCTCGAAGAAAACTTCTCCTGCTCAACAAAATTATAGCTCATACGAACTAGAAGTCCTAGCTATTGTCGCGGCGTTAAGAAAACTCAGAGTATACTTGTTAGGCCTAAAGTTTAAAATAGTCACCGATTGTGCAGCCTTCAAAATGACCATGGAAAAAAGGGATTTAGCGCCGAGGATAGCGGGTTGGGCTTTGTTGCTGCAGGAATATGACTATACTTTAGAACATAGGGGTAATACGAAGATGAGACATGTAGATGCCCTTAGCCGGAACCCAGTCGCGATGATAGTTAGGAGTGAGCTAGTAGACCGCATCGCCTCAGCACAAAGGAAAGACGAAAGACTAGAGGTAATAGCAACGTTGCTAGGAAAGGGACCGTACAAGAATTTCCTTTCAGAAAAGAACATTTTGTACCAGCTGAACGACCAAGGAGAGAAGCTACTTTGCGTACCGAAGGGTATGCAAAAAGAACTTATTAAAAGCGTGCATGAGCAAGGACATTTTGCGTCTAGGAAAATGGAGGATATCATAAGAAGGGAATACTCAATACCGAACCTAAGAGAGAAAATCGACATTTGTAGGCAAAACTGTATACAGTGTATTTTAGCTGAAAGAAAGACAGGGAAGCAGGAAGGCTTTCTGAATCCCATACCAAAAGAAGATCTACCTCTACACACATACCATTTGGACCACATGGGTCCATTAACAGCGACTGGTAAACAATACAAATACGTTTTCGTCGTGGTAGATGGATTTAGCAAATTTGTGTGGATCTATCCTACCAAAACATTAGCCACAAACGAGGTATTACAGAAGCTGAATCTGCAGAGTGCTGTTTTTGGCAATCCGCAAAGAATCATTACAGATCGTGGTACAGCCTTTACATCCAACTCCTTCGAGGAATACTGCTGTGAAGAGGGGATAAAACATGTTTTAGTTACAACAGGGGTCCCTAGAGCGAACGGTCAGGTTGAGCGTATAAATAGAGTCATTATACCCATTCTAAGCAAACTTTCTTATGATAAGCCTGACCATTGGTTCAAATTTACTAATAAAGTTCAACAATTTATCAACAGGACCAACAACAGAAGCACCGGGCGAAGCCCGTTTGAGCTGCTTTTTGGGACACAAATGAGGACCAAAGAAGACCTTCATATCGGAGATGTCGTCGCTGAGGAGCTCTTGGTAGTTTTCGACGAACAGAGGGACCAATTGAGGGAAGAAGCGAAGCGACAAATCGCAGACATCCAGTTAGAAAACCAGACATCATTTAATAAAAAACGAAAACCCGCTAGAAGATACGAAATAGGAGATATCATCGCTATACGCCGCTCACAATTTGGTAACGCTATTAAAATCCATAAAAAATTTCTTGGTCCTTACAGAATTACCGCCGTCGGAGGAAACGACCGCTATGATGTGGAGAAGATCGGGGAAACCGAAGGGCCTAGACGAACGAAAACCAGCGCAGACAATATAAAGCCGTGGCAGATCTATGACAACAGCTCAAGCGAAGACGAAATGTCCAACAGCGAAGACCTGATTACCCGAGATGATTGAAAACCACATGAGAAGACCTATACCTACTTACCTGAGATGACACTTACCTGAGATGAGACTTACCTGAGATGACCACTACCTGAGATGACACTTACCTGAGATGACACTTACCTGAGATGAGACTTACCTGAGATGACCACTACCTGAGATGACACTTACCTGAGATGACACTTACCTGAGATGAGACTTACCTGAGATGACACTTACCTGAGATGACACTTACCTGAGAAGATATTCACCGGAGATGTCAAAAAGAAGATACCTACCCAAAACGTTACGTACCAGAGAAGACACTTACCTAAGACAACCAGTACTTTCACCGAGACGTTGAACAAAAGGATGGCCGAGTTGTAGGATCTAGTCTGGCAACACCGGCCGACCGCCACAACCGCAACATCATAAGGCCGACGATAGTCAGTCGTCAAAGAGCATTCGTCCACACCACACCTCAACTCTTTATATCATTTACTTACATTACTGAATAAATATCTGAACTTAATCTCTACATGTGTATGCGTTAACACCGTGCGTGCGGTGTGTGTGTGGCTTGATACACGTCACTGAGAAAAGAGGGAATTGTGATAACCGTATTCTTGATATATATTATGAAGTAACAAATACCCGTTTGCATTTCCATCCCCCAAGTTTAATGACATCAACTGTTACACAGTAAATGAAAGTGTCATTGGAATTTCATTCGGCTTGCATTGCATATGGTAGAGGTGCTGGTCTACGACATTTTTGTGAGTTGTTGTCCAGCTGTGATTTCTGCGTGCCTGATAATTCACGAAAGATTTGGCACCGTATTTCCTCGAGATATCCGTCACAGGGAAGAAATTGTGAAACCACCATATATGAAAAACATGCCTTATTTCACATCAACAAAAAGCTGAAATTAATATGTCCCAGATCATAAATGTATGCAATGATAAAAACGTATGGAATGATAAAATGTATGCAATGATAAAACAAAGTGACGCATTTTCTGTCCCCGCAAGTTAAATGTGTGGAATTACTCCACCAGATTCCAATAACGCGCGCTTAGATGTTTACACATCAAAAAATAAAGTGCACGACGGGGTCGAACAAAACTTTCTCGTTCGTCAAAAGTTTTGGTAGGTAAAGATCTAAGAAGCAATGCTAGGTAAAGAAACGGTTCATGAAATACAAAAAAAAGAATACATAGTTTAGTTTTTAAATGTTGAAGCTCTAGAAACAGACAATTGTCGCTAGTTCTTGTTAGAGATTTATAAGCACCTACTGTAATATATAATAGTTTTTACACTTTACAAGTTTTTGAGTACGAGAACACGTTTAGTAGCAGTTTCTGATTTCTGATCTATTAGGAAATGATTTTATTTTTGACTGGAATATATTAATGATGCTGGCTAAAGTTGTCTATGATTGGAAGTATTGTTCGTGATAGATATATATCTTTCTATATAAATGTATATACCTATGCAAGTATTCAGACATTTGTTTTTGTATTTGCATCAGCAGGTATAAAGTATAAACTGAATAAAACGATGAACGTGGATATTCTGATTGTGTAAACTCCCAGTGGTTGGAACTACTTTAAGGTGCATATTCAAAATGGTTGAAAAAAAGTAAAAGTAAGTACAATTCTGGTGGTTGGGTGTTGTATGAATAGGGTAGGCACTGATTGGCGTCAACTTGGCGATGCCCAGTCGTTGTAACTGTTCATACACATCAATTGTGCTTATTTTACCTCCGCGTGGTAGCCACCGGGTACTGGTCTTGTCCTTCCGGGCATGACTTGCTAAACTTATAAGCGCGAGTGTTGAACACGAAGAAAATAGCAACACTATAATGCTCTGTCGGAATGACTGCCTGATCGAGTCTCAGAGGTCTTACATGAGCCCCTCAGAAAGAGGACGTACGGCGGATGAATTCACATGGCTGAATCAACGGTGGCGTCAACAGTCAACATGGCAGATACCTCAATGAGCTACTTCGACGTATTTGGAGCTGAGGTCATTGAGGATTTTTCAGCACTAGTCAGGGTGTTGAAATAGAGATGGTGGCGGAAGAGCCCTTAATGGGTCAACGGCAGCTCTCACATCCCCGCAGCGGGTTACTGACTCCGGAATATTCCGGCTCCTTTTGCCCAAGGGGTTACAGAAAGGGCCTGGTCCTCCAGGTTGGGGGTTGTGCGTGGGGTTAACGACCCTACCACGGAAAAAAAAAGAATTGTTGCGAAGCAACCAAAAGCCTCGGATAAGGACGGATTCACTGTTGACGACCCTGCAAAACGAAATAAGGACAATGACGTTCGGATCTGCACGTGGAATGTTCGAACTCTGAACAGACCGCGTGCAGCCGAACAACTAGCGGAGGCCCTAGACTGCTACAAAGCAGGTATCACCGCCATCCAGGAAGTGCGGTGGGATGGGCCGGGCAAAAGGAGGATGAAAAACTGTGACATTTACTACGGTGACTGCTACAGAGAACAAAAACAGCGTCTATTTGGATGCGGATTTGTTGTAAGCGGCAGACTTAGGCAAGAAATCTTGAGCTTTCGACACGTTAGTGAACGCCTTACAACTATCCGCATCAAGGCTAAATTCGCCAACATCAGCCTGATATGCGCTCACGCCCCCACAGAAGATAAAGACGATGCTACCAAAGAATGTTTCTACGAGCTCCTCGACAAAACATATGAGCAATGTCCTAAGCATGACGTTAAAATCGTCTTGGGTGATTTTAACGCCAAAATAGGAAAGGAGGACATCTTTGGTAGCACAATCGGAAAACACAGCCTACACGACACCACGTCTGGAAACGGACTTAGGCTGATTGATTTTGCTGCGGGACGTAATGTTACCATAGCTAGTTCACGGTTTCCTCACCTCAATATACACAAAGGAACATGGCGGTCACCTGATCATCAAACCGTCAACCAAATTGATCACGTTGCGATCGACGCAAGGCACTCCTCCAGTATTCTAGATGTCCGAACTTTCCGAGCGGCCAACATAGACTCGGACCACTACCTTGTTGTAGCCAAGGTACGGATGCGGATATCCAAGACGCCACAACAACGAGAAAATACTGTGAGGAGATTTAACGTTGGACGACTACAAACGCAACAAACCGCCAGAACCTTTGCCGATCGCGTATCCCTCAACCTCTCGAGAAGTCCTATGCTGCCAGCATCAAGTGCCGAAGACCAGTGGCGCCGATGCCAAGAAGCCATCAAAAACGCCGCAACTGATGTGCTCGGTTTCACCAGCCCACCCCCCCGAAACCCCTGGTTTGACGAAGAGTGCCGGCAAGCACATGCAGCAAAACAAAGTGCCTACGAAGCGTCGCTGCATAGAAGGACGAGAGCAGCTCGTCAGCTCTACGAGCAAAAAAGGAGGGAAGAACATCGGCTTCTCCGGAGAAAAAAGAGAGAGCATGAGAAGCGCGCGATCGAGGATATAGAGAGGTGTTACTCCAGGAACAATGTTCGGAAGTTTTACCAAAAGGTAAAAAGAACGTGTCATGGCAACAAGACCCGAACGGAGACCTGTAGAGACGAGCAAGGAAACCTTGTAGTAGAGTCACAGTCGGTGCTGAGGACATGGAAAAACCATTTCTGCAGACTGCTAAACGGCGAAGACGACACAAATTCCGCTGTTAGGCAGAACGATCCATTCAACCTGGATGATGACAGCCAAGATTTCCGTCCACCTGACCAAAATGAAGTGAGGATAGCAATATCTAAGCTTAAATCCAACAAGGCTGCTGGTCCAGACGGCTTACCTGCCGAGCTCTTCAAGGCAGCCGGAGATGACTTGGTAGAGTGCATACACCAACTCATCTCCAAGATTTGGTTAGAGGAAAGTATGCCTGATGAATGGAACCTCAGCATTGTTTGCCCGATCCACAAGAAAGGAGACCCTCTAAACTGCGCCAACTACAGAGGCATCAGTCTCCTGAACACTGCGTATAAGATCATGTCTGCTGTATTGTGTGAACGCCTGAAACCATTCGTCAACGATCTGATAGGTCCCTATCAGTGCGGTTTTAGGCCCGGTAAGTCCACGACCGATCAAATATTCACACTACGGCAGATCCTGGAAAAAACCCAAGAATACCAGATCGATACTCACCATCTTTTTATCGATTTTAAGGCCACATATGACAGCGTTTATAGAGACGAGCTATACAGAGCCATGTCTAGTTTTGGCATCCCTGCCAAACTTGTCAGATTGTGCAGAATGACGATGGAGAACGCTCGCTGCTCCGTAAAGGTCGGAAACAATCTCACCGAGACCTTTGATGTCAAAAAAGGATTTAGACAAGGTGATGCGCTGTCATGTGACTTCTTCAACATCATTCTTGAGAAGATTGTGCGAAACTCACAAGCCAACACCAGAGGCACAATTTTCTATAAGTCTGTACAACTGCTTGCATACGCTGACGACATTGACATTGTTGGTACAACACAGCGAGCTGTCACTGGTGCGTTTGCAAGTATTAGTACAGAAGCGGCAAAAATGGGTTTAGTGGTGAATGAGGGTAAAACAAAATATATGCTGTCAACAAGAAGGGACACACGACATCGACGAATCGGGCAGAACGTCACGATAGACAGCTATAACTTTGAGGTAGTTAGGGACTTTGTCTACCTCGGATCCGCTATTAACTCTGAAAATGACATCACCTCAGAAATCAAGCGAAGAATCACACTTGCCAACCGCTGTTTCTTTGGCCTAAGACGGCAATTGATTAGTAAGGCCTTGTCAAGAAGCACTAAAGAGATTCTATATAAGACTCTCATCATCCCTGTCCTGCTCTATGGCGCAGAAGCATGCACCCTAGCCGGATGAGGATCTTCTTGGTCGCTTCGAACGCAAAATTCTTCGAGTGATTTTTGGTCCCGTTTGCGTTGACGGGATTTGGAGGAGAAGATTTAACAGCGAACTCTACGAGCTGTACAGCGACATCGACCTAGTCAGAAAAGTACGCATCAGTCGTCTAAGATGGCTGGGACATGTAGAGCGAATGGACACCAACGCTCCGGCCCGAAGAGTCTTCCATTCTAACCCGGAGGGACAACGCAGTAGAGGAAGACCTCGCCTTAGGTGGCGCGCGCAAGTGGAAGGGGACCTCAACCAACTTGGAGTGCGCAACTGGAGGCAGTTAGCCAAAGATCGCGCTAACTGGAGAGGCGTATTGGTTGAGGCCCAGGTCCACCCCGGACTGTAGCGCCACCTAAGTAAGTAAGTAAGTACAATTCTAATGGCTGTTGCAATTTGAATTTTAAAGTTCTCTATTGAGTTTTAAAAATATATACTCGTATGAACAGAGATTGGCTTTTGGGTAGCCATTTTTGAGAAATAATTAAAAAACAGATTTCTGCGAATTTTTTGAGAGAAACTTAGTACTGGATCTTATTTAGAATACTGATATTATCGTTAATATGTATTTTGATCAAAATCATTAGAGCGTCTTTTGTAAAATTTGGCAGACAAAACAGTACCAAATATTGCAATATTTAGTTTGAAAAATACTATTTGTTAACCATACAGCTAAAAACCGATTATAATTTATTGTTCGCGATATAAGCAATACTTGGTTTTTAAAGTTCTATTGAAGTCAAAAATGTGGTTTTCGAGATATGAGCAGTTTTTAAAATTACCGTTTTCGGTGATTCGAATTGAAAGTTAAGGACGCAGCAATTTTAAGAACATCAGTATTACCCTAAGTTTGCATTTTGGTCAAAATCGTTATTGCCGTTTTCAGGTAAACTAAGAAAAACTAAATTTAAAAAAACTGACTTTTTCAAAAATCCATTTTATGATAGTACCGAGAAAAACTGAGTTTGCCATTAAGTTGAAAATGACCATATTACCTTAGAAATTAATTTTTATTACAATCGTATGAACCGTTTTCGAGATATGTCCAAATTTCAAAAACATTGTTACTCGAATTTTTTAGCCAAAAACTGGGTATGTAGTCATGGTAACCTCACCCACTTAAGCTTAAACATCAATTTTGGTTGAAATCGTTAGATCAGTTTCCGAGAAAATCAAACTGGTTCGAAAATTTTGTATGGGAAGTACCATTAATATTGAGGTTATTTTGTAAAATAAAAAACGACCCCGAACTGTAAGCCCACAAACTCCAAATCCGAAGTTTGAACGATATCCGGGAAGCCGTTTAGGTTGTAGGTCTGTTGAAGGACGAACAGACAGACAGACGGACAGACCGGACAGCATTTTGCGACCCACTTTCTTGAGTTCGTCTATCATCGTAATATCAGAATTGATTAACATCTCGAGTTCGAAATTTTGTACGAAAACAATATCTTTCTCTTACTACGTAATGGAGAAAATTAATAATAAAAATAAAACGATCATTCTGGTCATTCACTTTTTTTAGTGGCAAAACTGGTTGAGAGTGGATCAATCAGCGATCAGGGGAATAATAATTGTTTTGGTCAACTTTTAACCACGAAAGGGTGCGGAGTGCGATCGCTGGTTGATTGGGTGGTAGTTCTGTAAAAAAATAAATGATTAATTTATAATTCAATCCGTTGGGCCTACTATTTTTAAAATGGATACCAAGTTAAGGGAAGCTATCCCAGTACGCGAGCGTGTATTAGTAACACTCAGAAATCTGAAATCTGGCATTAAAAGGCAAAATAAAAGCTCCGTTTAAAATTGTTTAAGCAATTCTCTATTAGTCCATTAATTTTCTCCAATGTCCACTGCTTTGCCATATCAACTCGCGATAGTTTCTCGCAAAATTCGAAGCATGTTGTAAGTTTACGAGCTAATCTCCGATAGTGATCAGAACATGTGTCCACTTGCGAGTGACTTTCAAAAGGCTCGAATTTCGAGAGAAAAAAGTTAACTCTCCGCGAACTACTTTCAAGAATTTGTCCACTTGCGAGAGTTTGCTCTCGAGAACTGCTTGAGTTGAGAGCTATGCTCGCAGCTTTTTACTCTTAAATGGACAGGCACCTTAAGGTAATCCCTAGTCGAGATTCCAAAGGTTCAGACAGAGCTGTTAAATACTTGCTTGGCAGTTTTTGAAACCGTCTTCTTACGGCCAACGTATTGCTTTCACTCGTCAACAGCGTCTTTATTAATTCTCCGGCATAAATAAAATTGCTGAAAGAAAACACAGAAATGAAGCTGGAACCATCTTCCCCAATTAAAACTCGCCTCGGTACACCATAACTCACAATTAAATTCAATTCAAATCACGAACCATTTAACCCAAGTTATATGAATTTATTACATGAAGCACGTTCTACGGATAATACCGTACCCCATTCCGAGATACAAAGCAGAGCATTAAATAATTTCATTAATCGAACTCGAAATTAGATATCCTTTGTTTCTTGCCGCATACCCTCCCTCAGGCCCCTTTTGCACTAAACTTATGTACTACTCGCACTTTTGATTATATCATCTTAAGACATAGCTGAGCTTGTCTACTGTCTACACATAGTTTTCAAATATAAGCAATGGTTTTGGTTTTGGTGAAGCGAATTATACTTTGGTATAGTCCTCATTATTATTATTATTATTATTATTGTACATCCTCGGCATGGTGCGCCAGAGGAGGATGAATTTTCTCTTGGGAGTTTTTCAACCAGAATAATGCTATTTGGTTGCGTTCTGCGGAAAATAATTCCAACTCGAAGCTGTATAGCAATTGCTTTTTCATATGAATAAGATTTGCTGTGTATTTGGGATGATTGTTAAAGTTGCACTCCAGTGGCATATTTAATGCAATTTGTGAGAGAGTTGCAAATTTTCAAGTTTCGAATTTCGTTAGAATACAATTACTCCCCGTAGGGAGTTTTGTGATTTATTAGACCAAATATATATTAAATAATTAAATCTAGACAAAGAGATGTGGACATAACAGGAGTCACAGATGCAAGGCGACACAATTGCATTTGAGGTTTCTGCTTGTGAGTTGTGAGTAATTAAAGACCTTCCTGGAAATATTGTTTCGAGAATATCTTTTGCCTGGCAGGTTAAATCGAAATTGATTTCAATTTACGTAGGCATACATTTAGGCAGTAGAATTTGGAAAATTTAAAGTACATTAAGGTGTCAGTGGATAAGGAACTACAGCCTTTTTACATAGGGCAAGGAACAGGTATTCATAAGATCAAATTTACAACTAGTTTGGTGCGTTTAAAGAGAGGCTAGATCTCCTCTTAGGATCCACCTGGTCTATCGACTTATGGCTAGTTCTATCTATCTAGTTCTAGCATCTGCGTAGATGCTATCTCACAATGTTTGGGTAGCCACCTTCAAGTCTTAAAGGCATACAGCCCTATTCTGCTATTCATCGGGGGGAATTGTTCTTCAATGTTCACTGAATACTATTCTACTTTTCATTCGAATCGAATTTGGATTCACCTCGTTAATATCGTTAATAACGCATACATTCCATACAATTTGAAAGTTGTTAATTTATCCAACTTTCCAATCATCAAGATCAAATTGAATATAATAATTTCAGTATACAAAAATACACTTTTTATGATTTTCACCTGTTAACTTGAATGCCAAATTGGTTTGGATAATGGTAGTTCAGCCGATGGAAAGCAGAATGGAAAGGCTCAAAGGTAATCAAATCTACGATTCACGTGAATAGCAGAATTGGACTGATAGCTTCGTTCTTATAGTAAATTTAAGTCTCGACTATAAATTTACGGCAGCTCACAAATGCGAATTTTGTATGGCAAATATAGCCACTGTGAACTACTACCTAAACCTTACGGTCGAAGCTAAAAATATTTATTGGTGAGGCCCTATGTGTTCATCTCTTAATGGGGTAACTTCTCGATGAAGTTTTAATATTCATTTCTCTCATTTTAGCACTTCTGAGAACACATCATATCTGGTGGACCCTATTTATGTAAAGCTAGCTATGATCGCAAAGTTTCAGATTTAAAAAGCACAACATTACATATTCCGATTTCCAACCCATGATATTTTTAATTCCTATACCGAGGCAACAACATTTTTTGAATTTTTGAATTTTTTGAATTTTGGTGGGGGCAAACGCCCCCATTTATTCGGCTTATTACAAGCTATAACATTGCTTAACTACTAACTTAAAAAAAACTACGAACAATTAAACTAAGACTAACTTAAATCTACTACTAAAAGCTAAGGATGGTGAAGGAGGTCAATTTTAAGGGAAGGACTACTGCGGTTGAAGTCAAAAACAGTATGGTTTGAATTAACCTTCCGCAGCATACGGGAGATAGGTTCGTTTGACCCATATGAGGTTCGGTGAATTGGTAAATAGAAGAGACGGGGACAACGAAGATTCCGAGGGTTAGTGTTAAAGGAGATAGAGTTGTAAAGAGACATACAGTCGATGGAGCCTGAGAGTAGACGGTGGATAAAGAGAATGTCTGCTACGTCTCTGCGTTCCTCAAGGGTATTGAGGTTAATAAGTTTGAGGCGGTCTTGATATGGAGGTAAGATTAAGGGATCATTCCAAGAAAGCCCCCGAAGCGCAAATCGAAGAAAACGACGTTGGATACTCTCAATTCTGTCTATATGAACACGTTGAAAGGGAGACCATGCTTGGCTAGCGTACTCGAGCAGGGGGCGAACAAATGTGACGTACAGAGATCTGGTCACGTACGGGTTGGAGAATTCCTTGGACCATCTTTTAACGAAGCCAAGCGATGAGTTGGCTTTAAGAATTATCTCATCAATATGCGAGCGGAAATTAAGTTCCCTGTCGCATAATACACCAAGGTCACGAATAGATTGGGCTATGGATATATCTTGGCCGTGGAGGAGGTAAGTTCGAGGAGGAGACTTGTTGCACTTGCGTGAGAAGGTAATAGATTGGCATTTGGTGACATTGAGTTCAAGGCAGTTTTTGAGGCACCAGGTGGAAAAATTATCTAGATCTATTTGAAGGAGACGGGAGTCGTGATGTGAGGAAATGGATTTGAAAAATTTTGTATCGTCAGCATAGAGAGAAAGTGCTGAGTGCTGAATGACAGTTTCAAGGTCGTTAATGGTTAGGATAAAAAGAAGGGGACCAAGATGGCTGCCTTGGGGCACGCCAGATGTAGCCAGGAAAGGGGCCGATAGGACGGACCTGAAGCGAACACTGTAAAAGCGATTTTCCAAGTATGAATTTAACCACTTTAGCAAAATAGGTTCAAAGCCAAGTGCTGACAATTTGAAAAGGATTAATTTATTGAATATTTTATCAAAGGCCTTACTGAAGTCGGTTGTAATGACGTCGACTTCTTTACCACTTTCTAAGGCTGAGAGTGTAGAGGACACAAATTCGATAAGGTTAGTAGTAGTTGACCTACCTTTAAGAAAGCCGTGTTGGGTAGGGGAAATTAAAGACTTGCACTGAAAGCTTAGGGCTTCGTACAAAATACTTTCGAGGAGTTTGGGTATATGTGAAAGTTTAGCAATAGGTCGATAGTTAGTAACCTCGCTCTTTAATCCCTTTTTGTGAACTGCTGTTATAAAGGAAGATTTCCATATCTGAGGGAATTCGACCTGAGAAAGCGACAGCTGAAAGAGGTTTGAAAGCGGGATGGAGAGATTGAAGGAACATTTTTTAAGAAAAATGGCGGGAAGACCGTCAGGACCAGGTGAATATTCATCATTAAGTTTTTGTAATTTATTTTCAATTAAATAGGGTTCAAAAGTTTGAGAGAGAAAGGGACCAATGGAGAAGTTCTGCAGGTATTTAAAATAAGAGGGATCCGGTACGAAGGAGTTGTCGGCAAAAGATTGTTTAAAAAAGGTGGCAAAAAAGTTAGCAATTGTGTGTGGATCACTTGAGTAAATGTTTTTGTAAGAGAGGGAAGATGGGTAACCATCGGATTTTTTTTTATAGTTAACGAATCGGAAAAAAGATTTAGGTTCATTAATAATGTTGGCTTGCGCGTTATGGAGATATCGCTGGTAGAGAGAGTTATAAACCTGAGTAAATTGAAGGTATGAGCCGAGGAAATTTGAAAAGTCAGAAAAAGAGTTAGTGCGAAGGAAAACAGCCCATAATTTATTACGCTTGTTGCGTAATGAGCGAAGTCTTCGATTATACCAAGGCGGGGATGTAGAAGATGTTTTAGGGCGAGTGATGGGGACATAAAGAGAGATAGAGCTAAATAATTCTCTATAAAACATGGAGAGGGCATCATTTAAAGACAGATTGGTAAAGTCAAAAGAGGCTCTGCTGAGGTATTCATTGATTTTGCGGAAGTTGGCTTTATGAAAATCGTAGGAAGGGTGAGCTGTAGAAGGTGTGGGCTGCGGTAGAGTGTTATGAAAAAAAGAGAGAAGAAGTGGGGGGTGTAAGTTATCAATAGTTGACAGCAATAGAGGAGAAAGTGAGACAGAGGAGTTAATGGGATCAGAGGTGAAGATAAGGTCTAATTGCCTACCCATAAAGTTTGTAATACCACTAACTTGGCATAGACTTGAGTCGGTTAGGTGATCTAAGAAGAGGCATTCCTTTATTGACTTGGGATTTGAAGCTATGAAAAATGATTCATCATCTGATGGGCCCCATTGTAGCAGAGGCAGATTAAAGTCGCCAAATATGAGGATGTCGTCATGGGAGTCAGATAACTCGATTATTTCATCAATCGCATTAATAGCGAGTTGGTAGGATTCAATAGGTTGAGCTGGTAGGATGTAAAAACACATAAGGTACAGCGATCTGCGGGGGAGTACTATTTTTATCGAAACAAAGTCAAGCTTAGGAGAAGAAGAAATGGAAATAAGGATAGAGTCGAAGTCGTTGTGTATGGCCAGTAGCACGCCTCGGCAAGGAGAGTTATCCTTTGGGTGGGTAGGATCGTCGTCTCGAAAAACGCTAAATGTAGGGGGGAATAATTCTTGGTTCTTTATATCGGGAATTAGGTTGGTTTCAGTCAGAGCGTAGATATCGAAAGGGAGAGCATGGGATTGGCGCAGAACAGCACTAGTTTTAGATCGTAGTCCCCTTACGTTCTGATAGTAGAAGGTAAGAGGAATATTTTTGGGAGTGGGTATTTGAAGCATTGGTTTTTTTGGCATATTAGGGACGAAAAAATTTGTTGTGGTCAACTCTGCTCCGTTGAAGATGCGAAATCCTTTTGGAGTGAACATAGTTACCAAAAGCTGCAAGGTCATCCGAGACTTTTTTGGGAGACATATTAAAAATCTCGTGGAACCTGATATATATGTTCCTGAGAGTCTTTAGATCAGTAGGGAGCCCTTCCTGTTGAATGGAGACCATGACGCTTGTTTTCGTTTTTCCCTCATAGCAGACTGAGTCGGATTTGTCGTGTAGATATGCTAAAAGGAGTCGTATATTCTCGTATGTCTTTTTTTCTCTTAGCCTTGAGAGTGCATAGCGACATTCTGTAGTATCACGAGTTTGTTGTGTTAGTTTAACTGTGGGAGGCAGAAGGGGGTCAAAAATAGGGGTATGGGATGAAGATGGGACCTTAGACATCTGATCAGATGAAGGATTTAGAATATGGGACCTAATGAAATTAGGGTACTTAGCTCCAGTTTGAAGGTCGAAATTGGGGAAATTAGTGGTTAAGGATTGCGGGGAATTTTGAGAGGAGGGAGTGAGAGGGGTTTCGGTTAGATTGAAGGATACTCGTTTAGGTTTGGGCGTCGGATTTGAAGAAGCCGAAGGAGGCTCATTGGGAATATGAGTTGGAGGAGCAAAGTTGGGGAATATGTTGGTTTTGAGGCTCCAGTTAGAGTCGGATTTGGGAAGGGAATTTGAAACGGGTGTTGGTAACTTATTTCTAGACTTATTTTTGTTTTTATTTTTGGTAGGTTTGTCCGTCCATCTAGATATAATCATATTGCCAAGCTTGAGGTTTTTACCGGCAGAACTTTGAAATAACCATTCATATTTGATCGGGATGTCAAATTTGAAGTTCCGCATGCCTTTATGGTGAGATGGTAGAAACATTTTACATTAACTAATGGTTATACCAAATTTCTTATTGAAGAACTCCGATATCCAAGAAACATCAGCATGCTGGGGAGCGCCTTTGATGAAGAAGGGAATATTCTTCTGATTCTCTTCACGTAGTTTATTAACTCTCTGTTGCCATTCCGAAGGTGACCACGTAGTTCCAAAATGCTTGATAAGCTTACGTGGGGCAGCGACGGGAGGAGTTGGCGTTGAAGCAGCTTGGAGTGTAGGGACGGTAGAAGAGTTACCATTTTGAGTAGCTGGCGAAATGGGCGGTAATGGTATAACCACTGCTGATGATGTTATGGGTGATGCTATTGTGGTAGTGGTTGTTGTTGTTGCTGTAGTGGCCGATGTTGGTGGTTCAGGAATGATTGAAGTTTGGTAATCTGTGGATTCATGGATTTCCGCAAGTATTGATGTATTGTATACCGAGCTTGTTTGTGGTTGAATGAGCTCTGGTATGAAATCAATCTTGTTTGAGGTCAGTCTAACATTCTCATCTATATCACCCATAACTACGCGGAAAGCAGCGACATCGTTACTTATATCGCTGATTTTGCTTATTATATCAAACAACAGTGGATCGACGAGTTGATGAGGTGCAGCAGTTGGTTTTGATGTGCTTTGTAAATATGTATCCAGGTAAGAGCGAAATGAATTGAGATGATCATCGATCCTTATTAAATGCGGGTTCAGAAGTGAGTTTAAATCCGATTTAATATCACTTTTTAGGTACAAAATTTTAGATTCAAATTCATCTGGCGACTTTTTAGTTAAATCACTAAGACTTGCCAGCTGCTTGTCTATGTTTTTAAACTTTGTCTTACAGAAAGTGGTGGAAAGATCTATGCTGGAAGATATTTCCTCTACACACTTAAGTAGATCGTCATATTTTGCGAGTTGGGTCACGATTTGTTTGTAAAGCATTTTACAATCGGAGGAATTTTCGTTAACGGTGTCACTAACACATTTTATCGCGAGCATAACATGCGAAAGGGAGATGCCCTTGCACTCATCGCAGAAAAAGAGGAAATTGTTGTTATAGTCACTAAGGTATGTAATTGAGCGCTTGCTTAATCCGATGCAGAGAGCATGAAAAGAGAGCTTACTTAAAGCCTGGTCTATTATTTCTTTCTCTCGCACTTCAAATGGCGACGCCGACGATAAAAAAGCAACCAGGGCTGCCAATGTACTTCATATGTAGAAGATCTAGTTCATTTATTTTTGTCTATGCATCTGCTACTAAGTAACGTATTTCTACTTCTGTGATTAATTTTTATATAATGATCAAAATTTCATTTAATATGTGTTGTATTGATTCAGTTTTGGAAATCAAAAAAGTAATTTGCTGAATTTGAATGCATTCATCGCAAAAATCTACTACAATTAGCCTGCAGTTTTCCACACTGTTATACTTCTTGTCATCGAGAAGAATTCACTTCAATTGAATTGATGTGAATGGAACTAAAAGTGCATACCTATTTTGAAGTAAGATAATGTACCATGTACCTTAATATGTGAAATTTATTCTTTAAAAGCTGTAACTGTTAAACGAAAAACTAGCCAATGTTATGTTTTTGTTCTGAATATGAAATAAAATTGTTTTTTTCTTATTTTTTTTTTCTTGCATTATCTTCTACACTCCTGTTCAAATCTACTTCGCTTTTGGTACACTTTCTCGGCTCAACATTGGCAGTCCTGGAAGCATCCATTGAAGAAAAACACGATTGCCACCAGCAGGGTTGCCAGATTCGGCGCTTTGTCGTATTTTGGGCTATTTTTTTTTTCTTAAAAAAGATAGAAATGAAAAAATGAGTGCCCAACACAATTTTGGGCTACATGCCTATCGTTTAACAAATTCGGTTTTAATTCTGTTCGTTTTATTCCTTCATAAAACTAACTAAATAATTATTTTCGAACAAACACGTACTTTTAAAACTTTGCAGCACTCTTACATCGAACAGTCAATTGCCCGCACACCAATTTATTTTGTAGGCCTTTTGATTTGACACAAGCTACAAAAGCCTATTGCAGAAAATAGAAGTCAAATAAAATACGCGCACGCATAAGTGGGATGGGTACCTAAGTGGGAATTATACCAACATTTTTCACGATTTTGGCAACCCTGGCCTAGAGTCCACATGAAAACATTTTCCAATGATACTGTCTCTTGTCAGTTAACCACTAAAATTGCACAGTTTGCGTGAATACGAAGTAAGCTTATATCGATTACAGCACCGAAAGACTGTGAACCCCTCTGACAATGACACATACGCTCTTTCAGAAACGGATCAAATAAAAAAATAATCGTAGCAGCACCTGAGGCTCTATAATGTCCCTTTAATAATACAATCAGATTCAGTGAGTAGCTTTAACGTGATGCGATAACAATGCCACTCATAAAAAAAAAAAAAAATTGACAATTTATTTTAGTTTTGCGCCCTGAGCAGTGGTTTGCTGTTTTACAGCCGTCCCTGCATTATATCATAACGTATTACTGACGTAATTCGAGGGTTCGTAATGACTGAAACCCCTTTCCATATCTGCACATTGTCCCTTTCAATGAACACTTTGTTTGCGGTTATATTCCAACAATTTTTGCCATCCAATAAATTGTCGACCTTGAAGAATAATCTCCTGCACGGTCTTCTGGCGGTTGGTATATTAAGATCACATACGTTCCTGGTGTACCCACTTCAACTCATCTCGAATGCCGCATGTTACCACAGAAATCGATAAAAAGTTTACGACCTTATCGATTAGGAAACCAATAAGTTAGAAAACTCCCTAACTAAAATTCTTAGTATCATCGCCCACTCGTTGTGTGTTTTCATAGGAAAACGGCACGTCACTTGCAGGATATCCTTCATCAGAGATTATTAGCTAGTGGTCGCAACTCAAACACTTTCCAGCAATTCTGCCATTTCAATGTATGTACAAGAGCTGTCCCTCTGGGGCGTGGAGATTAAATTCACTTTCCTCTTCGACACTTCAACTCCCACTCCATCCACAGGGTGCATATCATCAGGAATTATCCACCACTTCTATGTGTAGGTAAAAAAAGAAGAAGAAAACTTTCAATTCAGCTCGTGTTAAGGAAGACAAACGACTCCATTGAACGTATAACCACAGGTAAGGCAGTGAAGAGACACACAAATTCCAAGGAATCGGATATAGCGGACGACGACCAGCAAAAGTACATCCTTCGTCTACCGACTCGACTTCCGGCCCGGCAAGGGAATGTACTTTATCCCTGGATGTCATCATTTAAGACATTAAAGTAAACGGAAAGGACGTTTCATCGAAAGTTTTTCACTGCACCAGCACCACCAGCGGCAGCATAGGGAAGATGAGTTTTCTGTCGCAAAGTTTTCGAAGCCAAACTTCTATCGTATTGCCCTTGCATTGAGGGCTGTGCAGAATTGTAGCGCATGTTCTTCGTCTAAGCACTTCGCAAAAGTGTATTTGTATGCCGGCGGGTTTGAAATGACTTTTCGCCCATCCTGCATGAAGCATGATCCATCCGTATGTACACATCTTCTTATACGAGTATCTTCCGATGCCATTCGCTCCATTCGCTGTCATATGCTGTCCATATGTTTAACTCTAAAATAACCCAGATGAAAGGACGAACCAAAGTATTAAGAACTAACACCAACACCACAAAGCAAGAAGAAAACGTACAAGGAGGAGACTAACTTTAAGACTCGTAATCTAGCTAAAATCCTCGCCTAATGCAATTGTGTTGTCATTTCGTTCCTCAAGACAAACTTGAAAATAAATTCAGCAGCAGCTGCATCCTTGAGAGATTTCAAATAATATCCACTCCCTCACATCGAAATATAATTAAGCGCAATAGTGCTACTCTCCGAAATTAAGCGAAAATAGTTTTCTGAATGTTTGCCAGTGCATTGTCGCAAATGTGGATTGCGGCGACACTCGTTTTATTCCATTTTATTGCGCCAACCAAAGTGCAGGGGATTCCTTTATGCTAATATCAACAAATTAAGAGCGTTTAGGTCGACGTTCAGTGTGGAATGCTTATTAAAAAAAGAGAGCTCCACCCTTTGTCAGGGATTTGTATAGTCTTTCGTGGGTCACAGGATGAGTGGACGATCCGCTTTAAAAGTGCTTAATTTAGTGGAAATATTTCAAATGCAACTTTTCATTGCAAACTTTCCTTCCGGGTGGGGTGGTGTACTTGTCTTTTCGCTGTTCTCTGGGCAACAATTCACAGTGGGTGCGGGATGGTGAAAAAGTCAGTTTTTTCATCTTCTTTTTTTTTTGCCTGCCTGCCCTTTCTGTATAGGTTTTGGTGAATTGAACAAAGAACCACTAAGTACACACTAACTGTGTGCGCATAGTTTGGAAGCGTGGTTTTATTTTTTTTTTCATGAAATTTGCAAGGCGAAAGTTCTGTCGGCAGCTATACAACTGTAACTGGTTAGAAAAATAGAGAGAAATCTATGTTAGCCGGAAATAAAATACTATTTCCGGTGTTTTCTCCCACAATTTATATGGCTCAGAGAGGAGCGAAAACAGACAACCAAAAACCGAAAATCATATTCAAGTTCTACTATGCGGTATATTAAATTTGACCGACACCTCGACGCTCGACCTGGCGGTAACTGGGACTGTATAGAACTTCTGGCAAACCAATGAAATCAAGTCCGCCAACCCCCATTACAGCATGTGGCATTCCAAGTGATATTGCGCTAATTAATTTTGCTCGGATTACCAAGTTTCTTGAGTCGTTTACGTAATAAAACCGAAATCAGATCACATTCCCAAAACCACATTTAGTCATCATTATCCAAATAAGTTTTGCTCGGTTACAGCAAACAGCACTCCGCATGTTTCTGGCAGAGTTCGGCTATCTTTGCACAATCATCAAAGTGTATAAAGGCTGGCACAACACAAGTCAAACAACCGCTTCGCCAGTATAGAACTTGAAGCTAGACGAAGCTGTAAACCTGAAACGTGTATTTGATTTGTACAAACTTTGAGAGCGCAACTATCGTACGATGGTGAATCCCTTCAAGAAGGACACGTAACACCAGATTGACTTTTGGTATTTATCCCCAATTAATGAACAAAACCATTGAATTCCGAAGAAACAAAACAGGGGGTCTACTAACGAATATCAATTCGTTGTGTGGTGCGGCATGGCCTGCAACATAATGTATGTGAAGGGAAGATAAACAAGAATCGGGCATTACAGTTGTATCGGAGGGAAGCAGGATATCATCAATTAGCAGTGGTTAATCAGGAATGAAGGAGGGATTTTCGGAAGGTATTTTCATTAGCAAAATCCTGTGTATTCATCTTTGGAATTTGCTTGCCTTGCATGACTTGTGTCATTTTTACTATGTGGTTTGTTGTACATTTATATACATATAGACTAATGTGAAGTATTTTTGGCCAGTAACTCGGTGCAGGTTTATAGGTAATATCTCATGGAAGCGATGTGGTAATGGTTTCAATCATGTGGATACATTTTGCAGTTCAATGGCATGTTTTATTTAAAGTTAAAATCCAAATCAGGACTACCTGATGACAGTTAGTGTTACTAAGTCCTAAGGGTGGTTTTTCCGTAGGACAATTCACTTTTTCCCTTCCCACAATTTTCCCACTTGGGTAATTAAAAAAAAAACTTATTTTTAGTACCTAGTTTTATGAACAAGAAATTGTATAGAAGGTATTAAAAAAGGGGAAAAAGCGATACCGGCTGAAGTAAGAAGGCTAAAATCAAAATGTGGTATTACTCGTACGTGTTTTTTGTTTTTCTAGTAGATTTATTAAATAACAAGCAATTTAGTTCGGCTTGTTTTGTGAATACTGAATGAGGTATTAGAAATATGATCTTGGTTCATTTACATCGGATCTAAATTCATCGTTTCGGCTAAGTTCAACATTTCAGGCTAAATTATCAGCTTTTCGCCCTATATTTTCCAAGGGATCCGGTCAGAATTCTACTTTACAAATTGTGCTTTGCAAAATTCTGTCTCCTCACACAAAAATTTTGCTTTACGGAATTCTGCTTTTCAAATTTTAAGCAATAAAATTCTGCTTATTCTGCTTAAAAAAAAAACCGATAATGAACAACAATTTTTTTTTATTTTAATATATAATGCATTTCAGGTTCTAATAATATATTACAGGTAAATAAATTACAAGAAAAAAATTCAGAAGAAGCAAATTATTTCACATTAGAACTTATTATCAAAATTAAGAAACTGAACAAAGCTAGAGAGAGCTATATTTTTTGATATGCGTTTAAGAAAACTGATATGGCCAAGATATGCCCTCTTTTTTAGAATTCTTCTTATTTGTTTGTTTTGAAAAATATCTCGCCATCCCCATCCACGCACAACTTATCTTTCCTTTTATTGGATTTAAGGATTGAATCATTCTTTATGAGTATAACACTCTCAGCACACGTTCACGAAGGGATAGCAAAAAACACTACCTAGAAGAGTAATTGTCTAAAACAACACTGCAATCTTAAAAAAAATCTCTACTTTTTATACTTAAATAAGTGAGAGGTTTGTCTTTACAGAATTCTGCAAACAATTAAAAAAAAGTTTGGAAAGTGTTTAAAACCGTCAGCCTTTGAAGCAGAATTTTGTAAAGCAGAATTTTGAAAAACAGAATTTTGAAAACAGAATTTTGAAAGCAGAATTTTGACCCCAACCCATTTTCCAACATTCCCAAATGTATAATGTCAGCGAAATACTGAATTAAGTCGCTGTATTTGTAAGTTTGTCAAATCGAACAAAGCTTTTTACAAATTCCGCACGTCATTTAAAGACTTTTCAGCCCACTGACAAAAAATATAGCTGTCAACAATTTTAAGTTATTCAAATTCTAAATATGGAACGAAAAAGTTATAAACAAAGAAGAAGGAAGTGGTTGCATACCTCAATATTGAGTCAAGAATATATTTATAGTCTGAATTAGTATACTTAAATTATCTAATACTTACATTAATATAGCTAAAAAAAAAAAATTCTTTAGGTTCAAGCACTTCTGATTTCTAAACAGAAAAAAAGATCAGTAATCAATTCTGATACTAGCTGTCATTTGAAATGTTGAAATTTCAGTGGGAAACCAAAATTGAATTTCGAACATTTTTTTCCCGAATTGTTGAATTTACAATTTTATTTTTGTATGTTAACCCAATATCCCACAAAATTGTACTTTTTCCCTTTTCTCCATGAGACTGATTTTGTTCATGGAAATTTCCACGAAAAGTTAAATTTCCCACGAGTTAGCAACACTGATGACAGCTATCCATGAATAACTAACTAAAAGAAGGTAGATGGTCTTAGATCGGGACAAATTATTTTTTTTTTATTTTTTGGGGTGTTTAACTGGACTATTGAAAACGCCCAACGAAGCCATAAATTTGCGGAAAGAGCGCTGTATGCATACTGATTTTTTGAACTCAAATAAAACAATTATCAAACATGTTTGAAGACGTTTTTAACCTTATTTGGAGAATTTTTGTTCTGTTCTGTAAGAAGGAAGTATATTTCTTATGTTTTTTTGTTTTTATGATTTTAAGTATTATTTATTTAGAAAGAAAATGTTGTTTCCCCTTGGACGGAGAACTCCCTTATGCGGACAAATATTGTATCGCTGTATCATTAGAGCCCGCAAACATACCCAAGTAATGCAGGCAGTGTGGAACTGATTTTTTGTTTGTGTACAATAGACAGAAAAAGCACCTCGCACTTAAAATTTTCCGCATCGACAACCCTCTTAAATGTGCAAATTTTGGCCATTTGACATGTTCCCATTCTACCCACTTTGTATTCATCTGCAGAACTGTTCAGAAAACTGCAGCAGCGGTTTTACATATTCATACATTGCTTGCTAAAAAAAAAAACGTATGCTCAACTGACTTCCTCCCTCCGACTGAACTGAAAGGTACTGTGCCGTGCCAACTCAATTGCGTATGCATACGAATACGAACACTTTATCCATTCTTATATCACACGCATGCAGTCGGTGATGCTGATGCCCCAGCTACGACAAGTACTTTCCGTTTTAACAGCTTCACCTGGAAAATGCCTTAACTGATGTACCTACTCATGTTTTCCAACTGCATAAAAATCAAGGGTCTGTTTTTTCGTATATAAATATTTTTTTAATTAACGTCACATCCACCTGTATTGGGGCGTAAAACCGACCTTCCACCATCTCGGCCACAACCCATCTCACGAGCAATGTGTGCAAAATGTGATGCATGCATTTCCTTTCAAATCTAAAAATATGAGAATAATTTACACCACTAAAAGTTTAACAGATTTATTTATATATATTTTTTGTGTCAGTATAAAAGAGTAGACCACGAGGCGGGACGCGGGAGGCCTAGGGACCAGTGTTACCAGCCGCCTTAAAAGAAAATTCCCAGACACAGACATTAAAATTCCCCTTTTTCCCTATTATTCCTGGTAGTATTTCGCATGGATTCCCCACAATCAAAATAATGAGTAAACCGACTGTTTCTTACAAATTTTTCACCCATGTTCCATTTTAAAAACTGAAAGGTATTTTGAATGAACCTGTGCATATTGAATATGGCGCATTTTCCTATCAGTCATAAACGATTATAAGATACCCGCTACTTGCGTACGAGGAATTGAGCCATTTTCCGCGTCATTCCACCCAAAGAGCCAAATTTTTTTTTTGTAATTTCCTTAAAAAAAAAGCAAAATTATTGGGTGCGTTCACTTGGCGAAGCGATTAACCAGCTATAGGGTTATTCGCGACAACGTCAGTGTCAAAAAAGAAGACAAACCGAAGTGACAGCTAAAAGACTTGTAGGAAAACAAAGCAGATTTTATATGGCTGTAGCATAATTATGTTAAAAATTTACTGAAAAGTTTATAATAAAGTGGAAAATCAAGACAAAAGTACCTATTGTAGAATTCAAAAATTATGTTTATCAAACGTATTTGGTAACAGCTGAGAAGTTAAGGTAATGGGAATTGAGCGCTTTTTAGCAATATTTGAATAAAGCACTAGAGTGGCCTTCATAAACCAGCTTTGTTATCTTAGAAGTCTTTTGACAATTCATTTCCATCCGTGGAAGCCGATGGGCAAACGCAATTGTTTTTGTGACGGAGTTTAGTCGACTAAATTCTCATTTCCTGACTACGTTTTTTTGTTTTTCAGTGTTTTTTTTTTTTTAAGAAACTGTTGTTTAAGTTTCGAGACAAATGTGAGCCATTTCTCTTTGACTCGGAGCATTGAGCAAAAACTAAAATACTTGAGCCAAGTACTTCCGCACAACCCTGGTTCCGTTTAAAAGGGAATGGGGACGTTCAAGCATCTAGTTTAGTAAGTCTGACAGCAGCTGTCTGACTAGATGTATCCCGATTTTGATTGGCTGAAATCGGTCATATGAGCAGCTGTTTCAGTTTACGTTTATGGACGGGTAGCCGACGAATGTAGTCAAGAAACTCGTGACTGAGCACTAAGTTGACAGTTCGCATAGGTATATTATGTGGCTGTCGTAGAAAAAGTGACGTTCCCGACCAATCTGTTTTTTTTTCTAGACCAATCATATGATAACTAGATTAATGAATGTGCCCAATATTGGAGTTAAGTAGGTATTGACATTTAATATTTTGTTTTATTTTCCCCACATGTCGTTCTAGAAGAGGGAAGATTCCCCTTTTCCCCTTCCATTCATTTTTTTTATTGAAATCGCCCACAAAAAGGGGATTTCCCCACGACCTGGCAGCACTCCTAGGGACCGGTAAACAAACGAGTCCTGCCACACACCGTAAATAAAACTATTGTGCACTTTATACAGATGGCCTGGTTTTTATGGATGCTTGCGTGAATTTCATTGTTGTAGCATGTCCCGTGCGGCCTTTTGTAACCATAACCATGTAAATTCAGTTCTTTGCATTTTCGTCCCACATACTTACAACTTTGTGCAAAATGTGTGTGTAGGTAATTTGTGTGTGATTGGGGGAACATATTTATTGCTATGATTTTTGTTTACTAATTTATATATTAAATAAATCCGTTAAAAAACAACAAACAATAACGAACACGTTAAAGGTACCTACCTTTGTGGGTAAGTCCTCCTTGCGTTTATTGTAGATAGGTAGTCGAAAACACACCCGCGTGTCCGGTGAAAAATCAATTGCTTTCGTTGCTGTGTGAATTCATAGTGTTTAACAGTTTTATTCAGTTTAATATTGCTATTATGTAAATTTACAATGAAGAGGGAGGAAAAAAAAAAAAAAAACATCCACTATGGATGGGGTACGATTTAAGGCGAACGCGAAAGAGCAATCGAAAAACGAGAAATTAATTCTACTTCCGAACAAAGAGCAAGCATATTCACTGTTATCATCCGATCACCTCACTTTCAGCGAAATATGCCCCATTCGCCGTATTAAACCGGAAAGACTATAGTTAACAATAAAAATCGATTAAAAAGATTTTTCGATTCAATTTTCTTTTGGATTGCTGGAGGGAAATGACCAAAAAAAAAAAAAACGCAAACCAAACAAACAGAGCAGGGAATGCGAGACAAAAAAGATAAAAGGACGATAAGACAGAGGACAGGACCATACAAAGCAGCCGGTCCTCTTTTGAATTAATTTCACTCTTTTATTTACTTTTATCGGTTATGAAGTAGTTCTGTGTCGGCCGGGGGTTTGGGTGATCTAAATCCGTTTGAAGATTTTAATTGAAGGATGTGCATTGTGCACTTAGAGTTGATTGAATTTTAAATGTCCCTCTGCGGGCAGCATTTAAAATACATAGCCCCACCGAACTTTAAACATTTGCGGATGAATGTATACTGCATCGGCACTTATGAAAATATTTCAGTTAATTATGGTTTGGAGTATGATTGTAGTTGTAGTACTGCTTGCGTTTCGAACGCCAACCCGAAATCCTTGTTTTTTTATCGAACGATATTCGACCGAGTGATTATGAATAACGCGTTTCATCGAATGCCAAGCGTTAGCAATTTGAAGCGACGCGGCGATGGGGATAACCACAAGAAAAAAGGAAAGGATGAAAAATGAAAACGACTTTATGTCTATACAAGCACTTGATGAGTCTTTGACTGCGAGATTTCCATTCCCTGAGACACCGGAAGTATTGTTCTAATCAAAGCAGGTCCAACACTCTGACATCCGGAATTACGTGTTCTTTTTTAACAGAGGTTCGGTCAGTGATGCCAACCGTAATCGAAGTTCTTATATCTAAATTCGAAAAAAATGATGCCTTTTAAAAAAAAAAGAAGAATATAAGTAGACGGTAGACGCACAGTTTTAAATAAAAATTAATTATGCGACTTTGATCAAAGACTGAGACAAAGACCAGATTTACCAAATTCAAATTGTATTTGTATGAATTGATGGTAAAAAACAATTCATAACAAATTATGCCTTTTTTCTAAAAATTCTTCCTTAATGCCTTAAGCATTGGAATTATGCCTAAAAGGCATAATTCTGCCCAGTTGGCATCACTGGGTTCGGTACACATTGTCATATTAAATTTGAGCGCAAAATTCTATCCGGTTTGTCCGTCCTTCCACAGACCTACAGCCTAAATCGCTACCCGGATTTCGTTCAAACTTCGGATTTGGAGTTTGTGGACATACAGTTCGGGCCTTTTTTATTATTTTGCAAGGTAACCTCAATATTAATGGTACTTCCCATACAACATTTTCGTACCAGTTTGATTTGCTCGAAAACGGCTCTAGCGATTTCAACCGAAATTGATGTTTAAGCTTAAGTGGGTGAGGTTACCATGACTACTACTATACCCAGTTTTTGGCTAAAAATTCGAGTAACAGTGTTTTTGAAATTTGGACATATCTCGAAAACGGTCCATAAAATTGTAACAAAAATTTACAATTTATTTATAATTTCTAAGGTAATATGCTCATTTCCGACTTAATGGCTAACTCAGTTTTTCTCGAAAGGTACCTATTACCGTAAAATGGATTTTTGAAATAGGTATTTTTTTTTTTAATTTAGTTTTCCTTAGTTTACCCGAAAACGGCAATAACGATTTTGAACTAAATGTAAACTTAGAGTAATATTAATGTTCTCAAAATTGTTGCGTCCTTAGTTTCCAATTCGAATCACCGAAAACGCTAATTTTAAAAACAGCTCATATCTCGAAAACCCCATTTCTGACTTTAAAAACCAAGTAATCCTTCGCGAACAATAACTTATAATCGGTTTTTAGCTATATAATTAACAAATAGTATTTTCCAAACTAAACATTGTAATTTTTGGTACTGTTTTGTCTGCCAAATTTTACAAAAACTGCTCTAACGATTTTGATCAAAATACATATTAACGATAATATCAGTGTTCTAAATAAGATCCCTTACTAAGTTTTTCTAAAAAAATTCGAAGAAATCAGTTTTTTAATTTTTTCTCAAAAATGGGTACCCAAAAGCCGATGTGTTTTCATATATATTTATCTTTTTTTTAAAACTCAACACAGCACTTTTAAATTAAAATTTGCAACACCTATTAGAAATGTAATAACAGCAACGCAAAACTTATTTTCAGCAAATATTAACTACTTCTAGTTTTTTTTTCAATCATTTTGAAAATGCACCTTAAATAAATTCCAGCCACTTGGAGTTTTATCAATCAGAATATCCCACTTCATTTGCATCCCCACACACGTTCATCGTGATATTCAGTTAATAACTGCTAATTCAAATTCAAAAACATATCTCTGAATACTTGCATCTACATATATACTTTTATATGGAAATATATATATCTATCACGAGCAATACTTCCAATCGTAGACAACTTAAGCCAGCATCATTAATATATTAATTTCAAAAATAAAAACATTTCCTAACAGATCAAAATTGAGAAACATCTACTCGTATGCTGGTTCTCGTACTCAAAAATCTTGTAAAGTGTAAGAGCTTATAAGATAGTACAGTAGGCGCTTATAACTCTCTAACCAGAACTGGCGACTGAGAGCTTCAACTTCTATAAACTCACAGTGTTATTATGCACCTACTGCCATCTTTTATATAGCATTGTGTGATAACCGAGAGTTAAGGAAAAGCGTTACTTTTAATGTAAATTAAAGAGCGTATATTTACTTCAAGGCTTACAACTTAACATACCGAGAGAGGACAACCAACTAACTCTTCGCGGAGGTGTGATCAGTGATCGCATATCTCGACTACGCTAACAGTGTTGCCATTCTTTGTAATACTACCTAATGCTACATAATACTACAATTTCGCCCCTTAGTTGGATGTCCTTTACAATAATGAGAAAAAAAAATATATAGTTTATTTTACTTAAATGTAATTATGATTAATTCTTAGCAATGTAATCAATTCTTTCTAGATCTTAAGAAGTATCTGTCCCTGGGCATGTTTATTTCTTCTGCATTCTCGTGCTCTTCCACATTTTCTTATACAGATTTATCTAAAAGCTCTAAATTATCTTCAATGTTTACATTTGTTACGGAATTTTCTTTATTAATAATATAATTGTAATCGATTATGTTTGGTAATTCCATTTCCAAAGGATTTTCACTACAACCTATTATTTGATTAATATGTCGTTTCCATTTTTTGCTTGTGTTTAATGGCTGTACTACATAAGTTTGTTTACCTAGTTTTTGTATAATAGAAGCTTTGGTCCATACAATTTTATTTGAATTGGAATAATCCTTGACCATTACCAAATCTTGGATTTCAAAAGGTTTTCTATTAATCTATATATATAAAAATGAACCCCTATTTCCCTTGGTCCCAGCATCACGCACAAACGGCTGGACCGATTTCGCTAATTCTTTTTTTGTTGTATTTGTTATTGTCAGGAGAACAAAGTTATGAAAGAAAAAATTAAGAAAATTGCGCGGAAAATTAGAAAATTAAAGTTTGAATGGGGAAATACACTTTGAAAAAAAATTAACGGGATAGAAATCAAGTAGTGACACTTCAAATAAAAAAAAAAAATATTTTGAATTTTAAAAGCAATTGTTGTTGTCAATTGTTTTAAATATTTTCCAAGCAAATTGTTGTTGTCAACAATTTTTTTTTTTTTTTTTTAAATATGTATAGGTATAGGTACCCAAAAAGTTTGTTCTAATAAATTATGTTTACTATGTTACATTAAGTAACTTTTTGAAATGAAGTAGATAGGTTCTTTGATTATACAAAGATGATATTATGGCCGACGATATTTTGCATCGAATTCGCACTGTGACATCGGATAATGAACTGGAGATGTCAGATGAAATGCGCAACAAAGCTTTGATTTGACGCATTTAATCGAGAATTGGAGAGGGAAATGGACTTCGAACGAATCGCATTGAGTCAAGCTGTTCGAACAAATGTGCCTATTTCCCTTGGTCACGGCATCACGCGTGAACGGCTGGACCGATTTCGCTAAATTTTTTTTTGTTGTGTTTGTTATTGTCAGGAGTATGTAACCATAGCGCTTTTACAATTCAAAATTTTTTGATGTAACCTTATGGCGTTGGCATAACATTGACAGAATGCGTGCTGCAAGTATCGTCAACGAGGATGTAAACAAAATAAATATCGTTTAAAACAGATGCTTCGATCGGAGTTATTATATTGATAAAATACATATAAAATAATTAATTTATTATTTTTAACAAAAATTGAATTTCTTAATGCACATCGTCGGAAAATCCTCAACATGTGGCGTGGTAGGCGTATGTCGTTTTTCAGTTCAATTAAATTTTCTTTAATAATAATCTTCTTAATTCATACCTATAATTCTTTCGGGATGAAACTCGATGATGATGATATAACTCGATAGCCACTGGGTAAATTTTTATGATTCTTCTTTTGTTTTGTTCGTATTGTTGTATTTCAGGTTAACGCAAACCTAAAAGATAGGATTTTTGACCCGCTATATGGCGTTGTAATCGATCTCCGAAACCACTCACCCGATTTCAATGAAATTTTATAGATTTATATTCTTTGTTCCCGCTTAAAGGATAGGATACTTTTGGACTTGATAGGTGGCGCTGTTGCCGATCGCCGAAACAGCGCTACCAAGTTGATTGAAATTTTGTAGATGGATATGGTTGCTTCCAGTTTTAAATTTCGGATAGTTTTTGACCTATAGGTGGAACTTTGAAAAACACAAGCGGGATAAGAAAACGGATTGTGGCACGTCCCATTCAAAAACAAAATCAAACGCTATTTATAAAGTTAATATGATGAAAATTATTAATGGACGCTGTCCAAATAAAGCAATTTGCGAAATGTGAGCATGATTTAATACGAAAGGTACGGGCAAAGCCGGGTGGGTACAGTTACATATAAAAGAGACTGACGTCCGTATGTGCATCCATAACTCGGGGACAGATCGTTCGATTTTTATGATTTTTGGTTGGAAGGAAGGGCATAATTCTACCTTTTGTTGTGAAAAAAAAACTTTATGGGGATTAGTTCTTTAAATGTTCCGGGCCTACCTCAACATAAATTGGATTTGAAAGTCGGCTCAGTTAAAATTTTGTTGCGCAACATCAATGTACCGAAACTTTGTAACGGATCGCATTTGATTCGTGGTGAAGGATCTCATATCAAATATCATGCAAGTGATGAATTTGAGTGGAAAATTCAAAGGCAAACACTCTTATTCCGCAGATTTCGCTTATTCAGAACGATTTACCATTCGTTCGACTTCAATTTCCCGTGCGTCTCGCTTTCACTATGACAAATAATTTATTGCAAGGATAATCGATGGATGTTTGTGCATTTGTAGCATCAGTCTTGATTCCCCATGTTTCTCACATTGTCAATTTAGTGAAAAAGCGGATGGTTGGACGACACGTCAACATCATTGCCGAATTACATAAATTAGTAAGTGCATTGTGCATGCTCGGAATTATTATTTTCATTACATTAACAAATTTGGGCGGAACGAAGTTTGCCGGGTCAGCTAGTTCCTTTATAATTTTGTTTTTGTTTACTTTGACTTTTTTGTATGTTTATATTCGCTTCTTCTGTGCTACCTATTTCCTTACTTCTTCTCGGGTTCATTATATCTAATCTAGTCCTAAGCTTTCTCTTTAACATTAATTCCGATGGCGATACGCCTGTACTATAATGAATAGTGTTTCTATAGTCTAACAGGAATGAATTTAAAGCTATATCTAAATTAATATGCTGATTATTATCAAGAAGTGATCGCTTGAGTGCATTTTTTATTATTTTCACCGCATTTTCAGCCTGCCCGTTGGTAGCTGGATTTCCTACAGGTGTTGTGGTATGCCGTATGCCATTACGACTAAGAAAATTCTTGAATTCCTTAGATACAAAAGAAGTACCATTATCGGAAACAATTTCCTTCGGTAATCCGAAACGCGCAAAGATTGGTCGTAGTTTCTCAATCGTTGCCTGACTGGTAATGTTTTTACCCATGTCAATACATTCAATCCATTTGCTGTGGCTGTCCACCATTACTAAAAAACATTTATTCATAAAGGGACCCATAAAATCTATATGCACCCGATCCCAAGGCTCTGCTGGCCACTCCCAATTTATCAATGTGCTTTTAGGTGGATCATTTCTGGTCTTCAAACACTGCTCGCATGATTTTGCCATGTTTTCTAACTCCTTATCTAGTCCTGGCCACCAACAATACTCCCTCGCCATGGACTTCATCTTACTTATCCCCATGTGGGACGTATGTATTACCTTTAATATCTGAGATTGTAATGATAATGGCACTATAATTCTATAACCCCAAAACAAACATCCTGCTTCTATGCTAAGCTCTTGCAGACCTTCAGAGCTTTACCTACCTCTCTAATAAAATAAGAACACAACCAACAAAACTTTTGACAAGTAAGAACGTTTTATTCGACCCAATCTTCTTCTTCTATATTTATAATAAAATCAGTTGTATTGTGTTTGAAATTGATGTTCTCTGTAACGCGTGAACCGATTTTGTTTTTGGAGACTTCACATGAAAGGCAACGTCATTAGCAAGGCTTTTAACGATATACGGTCTTTGTATGTGAATTGGTTCATGCATTATAGGCATATTGAACATACGTGTATGGATTTGTGCGTAGGATGTATATGGTGCTGTCGATCTCCGAAACCACTCAAAGGATTTCAATGAAATTTTGTGGCTGAGGATGGGTTGCAGCTTAAAGCATATAATAGTTTCGGACCGGACAGGTGGCGCAAATGTCGAGGTATAAACATTCTGTTTTATTTCTTTGAGTTTACTTTTGAAGTGAATACTTCTGTGGACACGCTCGAGCTGGGGTGTGAACTGGTGAATATGTTACGAAAATTGTGATCCGGTGAGGTAACGGAAGTGAATTCTATCGAATTTAAATTCGTAGAATTAAAAAAACTTCAGTATCAACCAGGAATCGAACCTGAGACTGTGAAATTTACAAGCTAGGTTTTACACAGACAATAGACTACTGAATCAGTTGATTGCATTCCATATAAGTTGTACGTAACTATTTGAAAACAAAATGCAAACGAAAAACGTTGGATTAGATTGCGTTATGTTATATGTATACATACGTGATAATTTCAATAAAAATTGGAAGTGATCACAAAGATAAAAAAATTAGCTCCTAAAAAGTAAAATTTTAACGCCTAGCAAACCAGGCTGGGATCCTTTGGAAGCTCTATATAGCTATAGGCTAACGCCCTCTTTACTGTAGGTACTGCTGGAATTGGAAGCAATAATTTTCTCTACACGATGGCCTATAAACACATCGTATAAATGAGTAATGTGGGTCGGAGTCGGACCTACTGCTTCCTGTGCTTTGGTGGCTATGTTTTCTTCGCTGATTCAAAGAGCTTGGCTCTCTTAAATTCAGCAGCCAGCTACTTGGCTTTCTTATAAAATTTCGGATATTATTTCAATCTCAAGAATCGCCATTTAGCTGGGCGCAAGCTTTTCTCGATACGTTGCCACCTTATTTTTCCCTGCAGAATTTTGACATCTTCTATAACAATTTCAGATATAAATATAAATGTTCATGTTGTATACCTTGTCGGCAACAGTCGCGTTTTTAAAGAAAAGTCTTCGAATTATAAGATCGAGTCAATCTGCATATCAATCCGATATGATCTGGGGAATCTTTATGATTTTACGATTGAATTTGTTTGAGATTTAAATTTAAATTCCTCAAAACCCCGTAACTGAAAAAAAAATCGACACCCTGGTTTATAATTTTGTTAAATCTTCTCGGAATGGAAAAAGCACCACAGAAATAATTTCCATCGGCATTATTTATTTCTTCGGCTAGCACTACCTTTCGGCATTTATTTGCTTTTCTACTCTTGCATTGTTTTTCCGCAACGAGTGGTACAGCATTTCTTTCTTAATAATTACCTGGAAGAACAAAAAAAGAAAAAAGAAAAAAAAAAGAAAAGAAAGGAAAACGTCATACAAAAGGGATGGAAGGATAATAATTTTAATGATTCCTCTAGAAAAGGACTAACGATCCATTCAGAGATAACAGAAAACGCTCTTCATTTAATTGAATTGATTTTCACGGTATCCACCAAAAGACATCGCACGGACGTTGGGGGAGGTCGGAGGTAATCAGAATCACCTTTCACCGAAGGAGAAGTAAATAAAAATAGTTTATTAAATTTCCATTGAAATAAGCAAGCACAGGAATGCGAAACGCCTTCACAATGGGCGGACTCCCATTGTGTCTACATCCTGCTGCACTGTATATAAAGCATCAACCACCTGTATGACCCAAAGAAAAACCTCCCTCAAGTTATTTTCTCTTATTATTATTATGGCACACGAGAGCTACGTTCCACTGCACCGCGGGACTGCACAACCTCACAGGAGTTGCTCTGGAGCTGTAGAATGATATACGAAGTCTCCATCTGGGTGACTTAAGCCACATTCGGGTGTCTGCCCTGCAACCGCCACTGTTTGGTATCGCCCGTGGCCTGAATAAATTCATTTTTTGTTTTCCACCTCGAAATCGATTGGAAGTTCTCCTCTAGGATGCGAATGAAAACAACAAGAAGTCGGCGAATATATATAAATGATATATAGATAAAAGTAGCGAACAATTTTAATGTATCTACCGCGGCAGGGCTTCGTTGGCTCCCACAGGATTGCGAACACAAATGGAAATGAATATAAATTTCATCCCTTGCTGATAGTTTAAGGCATCGCCATCACCACTGCTACCACCACCACCACCACTGTGCGGTGCGGTGCACCAAGGAAGGTGGTAAACAGCCATAGAATAAAAAAGGTCAAGGTGTATACGAAGTGAAAGCATCCTTACATTTTTGTTTTTCTTTTTCCCTCAAACTGAAATAACTTTAGGAAATTGGGCCAGTAATTAAAGCACCGAATTAGATTAGGACTTTCGGTAACTTTTTGAAGAATTTATAGGTGTTCGAGTTGTAAGTTGATGAAGGACGCTGCAAAGGAAAGGCGAACTTTGGAATGTGTATTTCCCGGATATTTCATAGATTAGGACATTTGTTGAGAAACTGTTTGCTAGATAAGATAACGAACGTTTATTGCTCGTTAGAAGGGTATTGAGGTATGCAGAATAAAGCATGCAAGGTTCAAAGGATGCTTTTTAGTTTGTTCCTTCTAGCAGCTACGCGTTTTTTAAGGGTTAAGGATAGATGACGAGGGTGGGTAACCTGTTACCCGGGCAACCCATTCACACAGTTTACAAAATAACTCAGCTTCTGCACAACTCGTCTATTGTACAGCAAATAGGCTTCCACTGGACCTTTTTACCGGTTTTATTTCTTCAAATCACTTCGCGGCATATAATGGCTACTTGCAGTTAACCACATAGATCCAGAGACCACTGTAGGTATGAAATCCCCGTTATGTACAATGTGCCAATTACAGAAGGTGCTAATGAAAGCTTTGGCTGAAATTGAAATACCAATTCATTTAATTTCACACGCAATATTAATTTTTGTTTAATATTTGCCCTGTCACGATATTTAATTAGCATAAATACAACCTGAGCGTAAGCTTATCACATTTTCGTACACACGCATTTGTATTTCAGCACTTAATATATTAAAATCACTATCGACAGCAAATAAACGCTATTATGCACTCATCGATTTGAGCATATGCTGAAGTGATATATTGACTGCCAACTGCAGAAAACTGACAAAAAACTACTCGCGTAATGACTTAGTGTGCAGCGTGGCGTTAAGCAGAAAAAAAAATTAAAATTGTCCCTCTGCATTCGGAGGACAGTAAACGAGATTTTTATTTCACCGTACTATTTTTTTTTTAAAATTTAAAACCAAAATAAAATACGCGCTTAAGAAAACTTGCGTGCAGCATAATTTTCCTATACGATTTTGCTATCACAGTATAGATAGTTCCGTCAAGTGTTGCCATATTTTTTAACTGTCTCGATTACGTAGTAGAGAAAAATATTACATTCGTGCATATTTTCGAACTCGAAATGTTAAGCAATTCTGACATTACGATGATAGAAGTATACACAAAAGTGGGTCTCAAAATTCTGTCCGCGCTCCCGAGGCCTACAGCCTAAACTGCCCCGATTTCGTTCAAACTTCGGATTTGAAGTTTGGGGGCTTACAGTTTGGGGTCGTTTTTTTTAGCACGGCAACCTCAATATTAATGGTACTTCCCTTAAAAAATGTTCATACCAGTTAGATTTTTTCTAAATCGTCTTTAACGATTGCATCCAAAATTGATATTTGAGTTTAAGTATGTGAGGTTAACATGACTGCATACTCAGTTTTTCACAATTTAAGTGCAGATCAAACATACATCTGCAAGCATCTCGGGGCGCTGTTGAATCTATCTCGGAAACGGTCCATACGATTGTAACAAAAATTTTCTAAGGTAATTTGGTCATTCCAACTTAATGGCAAACTCAGTTTTCCTCTGTATTATCGTAAAGTTGATTTTTGAAAAAAGTCATTTAGTTTTCTTAAGTCTACCTGACATTCTCAAAATTATTCCGTCCTTTTCAATTTTCAATTCGAATCACCAAAAACGCTTATTTTAAAAAACAACTCATATCTCGAAAACCCGATTTGTTATTTCAATAAAACTTGAACAAACATGTTATGCTCACATTCTATAATAATAGTTTTCAGCTAACTATTTAAGCAATAATATTTTTCAAACTAAAAATTCCAATATTTGGTAGGTACAGTTTTGTCTGCGAAATTTTACAAAAGCCGCTCTAACGGGTTTTGAAAAATTTGTGTAGTTTTCATAAAGTTCCATCAAGCTTTGTTTTTCCATATGCGGTGTAGTCAGTCCCATAAGTGTGGCCCGGCAGATCGGCTGTAGACCGAATTTTGAAGCAAACTGAAGCACTAAAGCAAACTCCCAATACCCTACAGATCAGAAAACAGAAAATTCTAGTATAGGCTTGTATCCCTAAAACCAAAAATCTTGTAAAGTATAAAAGCTTATAAAATAGAACAGTATAAGTGTTGTACAAATGTATGATAGCCGCCTTGCATTTCCTGCTGGTAACACTTTGTAGGACATTTTAGTATATAAGCATTGTAATCTATGTTAGCGCATGTACAATCGATATTGCTATCGGTCACTTGGTGCCGAACAGCAAACAAGAATAAACTGTAGGCAGAACAAACTGCAAATTCGCAGCACACCCAGAGTAGGCGCTTAAAACTCTCTAATCAGAAGTTGCGACAAATGTCTCTTGCTAGAGCTTCAACTTATAAAATTTCACATTGTTATTTGATAAATACGCCAAATCAGATGAATAACTCAAAAATGGATTTTATTTATCACTATTCCTAGCATTGCTTCTCAGATTTTGATCTACCTACACCTACATAATAAAATAAGAAAACAACAAATCAAGCGTTTGATCAACGAGAAAGTTTTGTTCGACCCAGTCGTGCAATTTATTTTCTAAACAACTGAATTTCGTTTGAACGCTAAAATAAGCCTTAGTAGACTTGGAATAATCTTAAGAACTGCAATTTTTGCACTGAGTACTCTCTTTGTTGAAAATTGTGGCCGTGCGCTCTTGAGGAAAATACTTGTAATTGGACTGGAGTCAACTTTTTATTTGTATCATCAGATAGCTCTCTCATCAGTTTCGCATTTCCTTAGAAAAATATAGTCGCACTAGACCCTCTCTATTTATCGTCGCTGTTGATTTAATTCACACGCACTTCTCTTATCCGTGTTTGGTCAACCGAATGTGCTTTCGATTTTGATTTTAGAAAATATTTTTAATTTTGTGATGCTAGATTGTAGCCTGTAGCTCGGGATCGAACCTGGGATCTCTCGCTTAGTAGTCCAACATACTAACCACTAAGCCACTGCGCCTACAATCATCAAAAAGAAACTGTAATTAAACCTTTACTAACGACTTTTGTTGGACTAATGTTTCACACTCACGCTTTGATTGCGATTAGATGTGTCTCGGTTAACATTGCGCAAAAAGTTAGTCTAGGTTATGCAGTTTCGTCTACTGATGATCCCAACTTAGAGAACGGATTTAGAAGTACAGACCACTTAAATGTTCAGTAGTCCGGTAATAGCGCATTATCTCTCAAAATGGATCAGCCAATTGTTAGCCGAGATAACGCGACTAAAGGCCACTGAGCTATAGTAAGTAAAGTCGGAAAAAAATCATAATTCAAAAAATTATTACTAAGATCCCGCAGGGCTTTTAAAAAGTTGTATTAGGAAACTACCAATGAACATACTTTTCGGTAAGTCCCAAATAACCGGAGAGAATATCAACCTACAGGAAATAAAAATAGCTCTTCCTATTTATGACTACCTTTGGCTATGGTATTTTTCAACTTCAGTTTCATCTTTTTTTATAGTTTCGCATGTAAACAATAAAGTAATCTATTTGAGTCGCCTCTACATTGATTCGTTCTTAACATTTTATATTGAACTATAAAAATATCGCTCACTGTACTAATGCAGCCAAATAAAAATCATTATAGCCAGACATGATTTATGATTTGCCAAAGTATACACCCAACTGTATGAAAACAAAATTCAAACAAAAGGACTATGCATCGATGAAGTCGTGCGCGTATACGGCATATTCAAACAGAAGTTTTTGCATAGCCCCCCCTACCCCCCAACGCAACTTCCCCTCTTTCAATATTTCAAATCAAAATAAACTTGTATATATCTCCAAGTATGCATATTGATTTGAAACATTCAAATGCGGAGCTCTTTTTTCTGCAAATGTGTCCCCTGTTCACGATGACACACACAGTTTGAAAAACAACATCAAAATCGAACAGCAATTTGAAAGGATAACCATATTTAAATGGAGGTTGCTTAAGGAACACACATGATGACGACCTCTTTGAATCCTAACAAAATCCGTCTGCCACACACATAGACACAATCCAACTGGACACACGATGAAAGCAAATGATCCCAAAGTATGAAATGAATAAAACTTTTCCACTCAATTTGGGATCCGGAAATTATATTCATTCAATCCAAAGCCTCTGCGGGTCCTGTGCCTCGTTGTTGTTGATGTTGTTGCTGCCGATGTCGTCGTTGTTGCAATGCAACTCATTATGAGTTCTCAGCGTAAGTTATCCAAATGCAATGGACTCTGGCCTACATCCTGGCTCGAAAACAAGACAGGATATGCGGTTATTGTCCATTATTTCAAGTCTATTTATCATTGCAGTCCGCAAGGACCGAAACAGGCTAAAACAGGTCATATGTGTCGTTTATGTGTTTCTTCTTTTTCTGCTGTGAGTTTTTGCGATAAGCAAATGCCAGGTTAGTATAGTGAAAGGAGTTCAAAAATATCTTAATGAGAGTCCTTTGCAGTGCATCATTGCCAGGAAAAAAAGCGAGAACTCAAAAGTTTATAACTTATCGCCATTGTGGCTGTGGGTGCGCCAGAGGTGGCTGGATGGTTTTACACAGTTCATTTGCGGCTGTGGGTGGACACGTAATCTGGGAAAAGTTTACATTGGCTTTATGGTGGTACTTTACATTTTTTCCTTGTTTTGAGGTAACAGCAATGCGGTGACTGGAAATTTATCACTTTAACCGGGTGTGGGTGCATATATTTGTTGGTCAATGAAAAGTTTCATAAAATTCAGTTTATCGTGGTGGCTTAGCGTTTGTCTTAGTTTCAGGGGAATAATTTATTTGGCAGGTCATCAAGATGGGGGCAATTAGATTTCGACAAGAATGCTCAGCATTGTGCTCATAAATAAACTTTATTAGATATAGGCCCATATCTTTGAAGTTGTCTATGACGAATAGGCAGAAAAGGTAGGCCTCCTGTCTTCTCGATGCTGAAAAAGTGCGAACAGATGTTACCTATTGTGAAAATGGAGTGGGGTAGTACGAAGCTATTGGAATTGATAAGTAACATTTACTAAAAATAATTATTTTTTCTCCTTCTCAAATATAGACTTTAAAAGACAGGACTCACATTGACTTCAAAACGATTTTATAATAATCTAACCTACACAATATTTACAGAAGTATGATGGGAAGCGGCCAAGTGTGTGCATTTTCACAGCTCTATGTTACCATAGGGAACATTTTATATTTTAAAACATCAAACGAGTCTCATAAGTTCCCGCCGATAAATTTGATCATTTTCATTGAAGCCAACATAATCTCACAAAGCCAAACGCCGTAAGGTGCTTAAAAGCTATTTCCTATAAATTTTGTGCTTTTCAATCAATTTGAAATTGCCATTTTCATTTTCATGTTGCACGATAAATTCAGTTTAATGCCAACCATACATCATTTCATATTTGAAAATAATAAAAGCCAATGTACACTTTTGAGTACACGACAGATTTGCTGTGAAAAATCGAATTATCCAGTATGAAATCGACTCATTAAGACACGCGCAAACAAATTGGTTATCGAGGGAAAAATTATTTTAAATTAAAATACTGAACTTCTGAAATTTGTGAAATGTTAATGCAAACTGCCAGTAGGTATGCTATTTCATGTTTATACCTTTCATGCAAAGCATGGCATACGTTGGGATATATTTTTACATTTAATTATGTAGCTTGGAATTTAAAAACTATTTTTAAACAATACTAACTGACGTTAATGTTCGCTAATGTAATGAAAATAATTATTCCGAGCATGCACAATGCACACGCTACTTTACATAATTCAGTCAATTCAAACTCTTTATTCAAAAGTTATATTTAATACAATAGAAATAACTGCAGTATAGCAATGTGGATGTGTTTTAATCAAACCGCAATGATTGACGTGTCGGCCAACCTTCCGCTTTTTCACTAGATTGCTTTACTGTACAGTGTACACGACGTACAAAGTGGAAGGTTTGCTCACACGTGACCATAAACTTAGTTTATGCACGTGACTGACCATGTGAGAAACATGGGAATTCAAGATTGATGCCACAAATATCCAGCAATTATCCTTGCGAGACGCACGATGAATTGAAAAGGCTTAAATACCAATGGCGTATCGGAAGCGAGATCCGCGGGATGAGAATATTTTCCTTTGAATTTTTCACTCAAAATCGTCGCTTGTTACAGTTACGACAGATGTGGGGATTTTCCCCCATTTTGGGGAATTTTTCACTGATTGGGGGAAATGGGGAAAAGTGCTCTCAAAATGGAGAAAAACGACATACACAAATGTTTATTAATTTTGCATCATTTAAAAGTAATTCCCGAACATAAAAACCTCCCTGCGTTTATAGAATCTAAGCGATTTAGCTCTAAACGTATTTCGAACTGAACTTTACTCAAAAAATGTGTCATTTTCATATTCAGTTCATTATCTTCCACACTTTTGCAGACTCAATATCAGATGTGAAGTTCGCTGTTTCATTCGCCACTCAATATTTTCTATAACTTTAACTGAAGACCCTTAAATTTTTGTATTTATTTTTGTATGTACATTTTTCATTTATAATTTATTTATTTATTTACTAGCTGACCCGGCAAACTTCGTTCCGCCCAAATTTGTTAATGTAATGAAAATAATAATTCCGAGCATTCACAATGCATTTCCTAATTTATGTAATTCGGCCAATTAAAATTCTTTATTCAAAAGTTATATTAAATGCGATAGAACTAAATGATGAATAGCTATGTTGATTTGTTTCAATCAAACCGCAATGATTTTGACGTGTCGGCCAACTTTCCGCTTTTTCACTAAATTGACAATATGAGAAACATGGGAAATTAATTATTTGTCATAGTGAAAGCGATACGCACGGGAAATTGAAGTCGCACGTGATATCTACATTATGTAGAGGTAAGCCCGGAACGTCTAAATAATTCAAAAATTCAACTAATCTCCATAACGTTTTATTTTCACAACAAAAGGTAGTATAATGTACTTCCTTTGTCGGTACCTTTCGTATTAAATCTTGCTCACATTTCGCAAATTGCTTTATTTGGACAGTGTCCATTAATAATTTTAATTGTACAACTTTAGAAATAGCGTTTGATTTTATTTTTGAATGGGACTGAATGGGAAAATATCCCGCTTGTGTTTTTCAAAGTACCACCTATATTGTCAAAAACTATCCGAAATTTAAAACTGGAAGCAACCATATCCATCTACAAAATTTCAATCAACTTGGTAGCGCTGTTTCGGCGATCGGCAACAGCGCCACCTATCAGGTCCAAAAGTATCCTATCCTTCAAGCGGGAACGAAGAAAATAAATCTATAAAATTTCATTGAAATCGGGTGAGTGGTTTCGGAGATCGATTACAACGCCATATAGCGGGTCAAAAATCCTATCTTTTAAGTTTGCGTTAACCTGAAATACAACAATACGAACAAAACAAAAGAAGAATCATAAAAATTGACCCAGTGGTTATCGAGTTATATCATCATCATCGAGTTTCATCCCGAAAGAATTATAGGTATAAATAAAGAAGACTATTATTAAAGAAAATTAAATGGAACTGTGAAACGATACATACGCCTACAACGCCACATGTTGAGAATTTTCCGACGATGTGCACTAAGAAATTCAGTTTTTGTTAAAAATAATAAATTAATTATTTTATATGTATTTTATCAATATAATAACTCCGATCGAAGCATCTGCTTTAAACGATATTTATTTTGTTTACATCCTCGTTGACGATATTTGCAGCACGCATTCTGTCAATGTTATGCCAACGCCATAAGGTTACATCAAAAAAGTTTGAATTGTAAAAGCGCTATGGTTACATTAGATATAATTTAATATGGTGGCTTAGTATTTCTAAATTTTCTAATTTTCCGCGAAATTTTCTTAACTTTTTCTTTCATAAGATTCTTCTCCTGACAATAACAAACACAACAAAAAAAAAAAATTAGCGAAATCGGTCCAGCCGTTCACGCGTGATGCCGTGACCAAGAGAAATAGGGATTCATTTTTATATATATAGATTCAACATTGGCACATTTGTTCGAACAGCTTGACTCAATGCGATTCGTTCGAAGTCCATTTCTCGCTCCTATTCTCGATTAAATGCGTCAAATTAAAGCTTTGTTGCGCATTTCATCTCCAGTTTATTATCCGATGTCACAGTGCGAATTCGATGCAAAATATCGTCGGCCATAATATCATCTTTGTATAATCAAAGTACCTATCTACTTCATTTCAAAAAGTTACTTGATGTAACATAGTAAACATAATTTATTAAAACAAACTTTTTTACCTATATTTAAAAAAAAAAAAAAAACTTCAAAATTGTTGACAACAACAATTTGCTTGGAAAATAATTAAAATAATTGACAACAACAATTGCTTTTAAAATTCAAAATATTTTTTTTTATTTGAAGTGTCACTTCTTGATTTCTATCCAGTTAATTTTTTTTTCAAAGTGTATTTCCCCATACAAACTTTAATTTTCTAATTTTCTGCGCAATTTTCTTAATTTTTTCTTTCATAACATTGTTTTCCTGACAATAACAAACACAACAAAAAAAGAATTAACGAAATCGGTCCAGCCGTTTGTGCGTGATGCTGGGACCAAGGGAAATAGGGGTTCATTTTTATATATATAGATTATTATCACTTTTTCTTAAAGGGTAAAGACTTGTTTTTGTGTTACCTGGGTATAAACTTTAAAGCCAACGTATAGTGAGTTAATTATTTGGGTTTTAAATTCACCTGAATTTTGCAATACCTCATCAAAAAAAAAAAATCTTAATAAAAGAAAACAACATTTTATTATATCTATTAAAAATACATATTTACTTTTCTTCAATGAATGAAATCGGGAAAAGACGGATATGAAATGGGGAATTTTCATAAAAATTTCGGCAAAAAAAATCTGGCATCAATGCGCTTGCATGACATTTGAGTTGAGATTCTTCACAATTAAATCAATCGCGATCCGTTACAAGGTTTCGGTGCAGTGAGGTTGCGCAACAAAATTTTAACTGAGTCGACTTCCAAGGAGTTCAAAAACTAAACTTGTTCAGTCATTTTTGTTGTATTGGAAGTGACACTACACGTTTTCCCATTCAGTCTAGTTTTTCAAAGAGGCCTATAAAAAGGCGAAACGAGATCACGAGGCCATAATTAATAGCCCCGCTGAGCCAATAATGGAAGATTATCTAAAAAATGAAACGTTTGACAAAATAAAACGCGTTTATTTTATATTTCTCTGCATATTAAGCGACGAATTAGACAAATTTGCTGAAAACCGTAATGCAACTTTGGAAACTTGTCGCCTTTCTCGGTTAAACACAACCATTCAAACAAAATGGTGCGAATTTCACAACCTATTTGAAAGCATGATATATTAAAACGTAGATTTATCAGACATACAAAGCGCAACAAAATTATAACTGAGCTGCCTTCCAGTTTCAAATTGTGTAGCGGTAAGCCCGGAACATTCATTTTCTCATTAGCCGTTTTAAACATCGTAATCAAAGCGTTGTTTGCATTAAGTAATTGTTGCAATTGTCGAATGACATTTTTTGTCACTCCTGGTAATTTTCTGTACCGCCTATCGACTTGATCATCCTCCGACAAAATGAAGTACTCCTGCAGATTTTAGTGTACGGTTTCACTTCCTGGCATGAATGTATTCATCCGATGGTAGATTTGGAATTGAATCTGTTAATCCGAAATGTGCAGTGAAGAATCCCGTGCCATTGTTAGAACAGGTGTGCTTGCAAGTCATCATGAAACCAGTTTCTTGAATGATTTTTGTTCCGAACGAAGTCATATGGAAAAAGTTGTTGTACTGCAAAATTTTCTTTAGAAAAACATCCGATTCAAACAACGATTTTAATGGCTCCGCAGGTGCAACCAACCTCACTTTGAAACTCGCACAGCAGAGGCCTATTCTAAAGGCCTTTGAATCTCAGCGCGTTGCAATGGTGGTACACAATAGAAATGCCAGTCACTCGAATGCCGGCAATGATGCGCGTCTTGCCATTCTTCGAATTGAACAAGTTTGCTCTCTCCTAGCAGCAGTAGCAGTGGCAGTATTGTAAGCATTTTTCTTATTTTATCCCACGAAGCGTGATCATTATTTAATTTTTTCCATTTCCAATGTACTCAAATTCCTTTTCAAATCCAACGATACGATTTTAAGTCAAAATCGAGATTTTAAAACTAAAAAAAAAGAGGAAAGAAAATCATGTTAAATGAACCTTTAATTTATAAAAAATTGGTGCGACTGTATCCAACAGTCCCGATATATGTGTATTTGTAAACACCGTGCGTGCGGTATGTGTGTGGCTTGATACACGTCATTGAGAAAAGAGGGAATTGTAATAACCGTATTCTTGATATATTATGAAATAGCAAAAACATGCTTTATTTCACATCAACAAAAAGCTGAAATTAATATGCCCCAGCTCATAAATGTATGCAATGATAAAAACGTATGCAATGATAAAATGTATGCAATGATAAAACACAGTGACGCATTTCCGTCCCCGCAAGTTAAATGTGTGGAATTACTCCACCAGATTCCAACAACGCGCGCTTAGATGTTTACACATCCAAAAACCGCAGTTTGTAAAATACTATGATAATTTGTTGGTACTAGAATAATTTAATAAAAGAAAGTTTAGCTTTATAAGTTTTTTTTTATGGACATTCAGTGCGTTGATAGTCATGGTGAAATGTGATGAAAATATTTTGATGAAATTTCAGCAATTATTTATAGTTTTATAGTTTTAATGTTGTTTTTGTTCCCTTTATCCCACGGAAGGCTTTTCGGGCATCGAAATTAACACTAAAAGGGATAAATCCCACGATATAATAACACTGAGCAGTAATAGTACCAGTACGATTTGACGCAGTTCTCATTACATGCACTCTCAAATTGTTTGCCTGTTGATCTTGTCTCATGCTATATCCCATTCTTTATGTGCTTTGCGTTCTTCTTGAGTTTGGCTTTGTTGATATATTTGTTGGTGACTTGCTTGCCTTGTTCGTCGTATATTTGCGCGCAATCGTCTTGGCATTTTCAAAAAATCACTAAAATTTACTTTTCAATTTTGTCCGCGTTTAAACTTTTTATATTTCATTTTTACCCTAAATCAACTGTATTAAAACAATGAAACTGTTAAAGCGATGCACAAAATCAAAAACAAACTAGTACTGTTGACAAACGTGTAATACATAAATCTGAATTTTTCGAGTTTCTTAAAACAAAATAATACTGCACATACGTAGTTTGCTTATTCATTTTGACATAAAATAATCAAAATAAATATTTAATAGGAAGAATCATTGGATGCCAAATCTGGACCGCACGGCGATTTTCCAGGAATTTTTTTTTTCAGTGTAAACCTGAAATACAGCAATACGAACAACACAAAAAAAGAATCATGAAAATCCTCCCAGAGTAACGTGTGTGACACGAATAAAACATATTTAAAACCTTTTTGTTTACACTTTATTTAAATATCTTCAATATTATTAGAACACTATTTATTTACATTTATTTTTAAATTACATTTAATTTGGACAACTTAAAACTTTTACAATTATCATCTATCGATGGTCAAACTTGAACTGGCCTAAACCAATCGTCTTGGCTCATATTTATACTTGGTTTTAAATAGCAAAACAAAGCAAATAATATATATGTAACACAACACACAACAGCTAGACAACAGAAATTAGACTCCTCGCTTATACTGTTATACAGCTGCAGGCAGTGCATGCATATTATAACATGTTCACTGCTTCTTTCTATTAGTTCCGTTGTTGGAACATGACTTTTTGATAGGCAGCTGCAAGCTGGCTTGGATATGGTAAACACATTTACCACATTTGTTTAGTCCTGTTATACAGCCGCACTTGCTGATTTGCAGGTGCAGGCCGTGTGCAAAATTGGTAAATATGTTTACTGCAGGTGCAGGCCGTCACGTGGCTTGCTCATGTTTCATAGATTCATGTTGTATGGATCTTGGGAACATGTAACTCCTCCAACCGTAGTATGGAGAGAACGTGTTGATAAGACGTGAATGTCCATACGTTATTATTATTATCATTTTTTTTTTTTTTTCGCAACGTTGATCAGATTTGTCTATAATTATTAATTGCCAGCATCGGTATTTATTATGTATACGGGCTACTGTGGCGTATGCGTAACTATTCTTCCTTAATTCTTTACTTTGCTTGCTATTGGTTTAGAATTTTATGTATGTTCTTAGATTTATTTGTATTAATATAATTGTTAGGAAATGCATGTGCTTAACTAATAAGTCTAAATATTTAGTACGTAGTTAGATTTAAATTAAATTAAATTAAATTTTAGATATTATTCAAATAAAACGAATGTACACGGAAGGGTGTTACTAAATTAAGTTTATATTCTAACAATAATAAAGGCTTATAGTATAATAATATGAGGCTGTTTAAACATCAAATTAATTTATTATTACAATTTTATTTTTTGTTTGCAAGAATTAAACAAGAATTACATTGTTATTATTATTTTTTTTTTCTTTTGGTGTAATCTCTTCCTGTAAGCCTTCTATCAAATTGTATATTTTCGATTGGATTCTCGTGTTTATAATTTCTTTTTACAACTTGCCTATCACGTTTAAATCCATCTTTATCTTCAAAATAAGTTTTGTCTTTTCGTTTAACATCTTTTATTATATATCGTGGTAAGTATTTAATGTTATGAAAGCCTAAATTCTTAACTAATTCACGATCTCTATACTGTGATGTATCTACTCGTGTATTGTTAATTTTGTTTATCTTTTTTTTTCTTTATTTGAATGAATTCTTTGTTTCAGTTCTTCCCATTGTGATTTGTTCCAAACTGGGCAGGTACATAAGAGTTTTTTAAGCTTGTTAAGAGACTCTATGTACTGCTTGTTTTTAACGTCTATTTTAATGCCTTTTTAAAGGTATTTTGTCATTGGGAGGACTACTTTTGAGTAGTCTTTAATGAATTTCCTATAAAATCCTGTGACTCCTAAAAACGATTTTATTTGTTTTATGGTCTGGGGTACTATTATCTGTTTAATCAATTTGATTTTATTAGGATTTTTTGTGTTAATACACGACCTCGAACTGATAGACTTAAGTATCAGTGGCTTTTCAAGTTCCGTTTTGTAGGAACTATGAAATATACCTTTTTGTATAACCGATGTAGTTGCTCCGGAATCAATAAGCAATTTTAATGGACTTGAATTAGTTCTCACTATTATGCAAGGAAGAGCTCTGAGGTGGTTGATTGAAAATTTTTGAAATCGTGAATCATTGAAATGTTCAGCTTGGATATTTTCTTGCAACTGACCTTCATGAGAGCTGTCTGTCTGTATGTGGTCTACTTCCATATTTTGATTTCTATTTCTAAAAGATTCTGAGTTTTTATTTGTGTATTGTAATTGTTATAAAACTGCTTAAAAAAAAATTGTCAGTTTCAACAAGAATAGCTTTTGCTTCTGCTAAGTTTGATGGGTTCCTAGCATTGAAAATTAATTTTTTGTTCACTAGGTAACTTGCTAATAAATAGCTTTAAAACAATTTCCTCATTCTGTCCGCTATTAAACCACGTCGGGATATCCGAACTCAAAGAAGATTTTATATTCAACTTTGTTAAAAGATTTAAAATTTTTTTCAAAGAATTCTTCAACTGAGTTTTCAAATTTTAAAACTTTTATTTCATTAACAATATTTTCGACACTTTCGTTTACACTACAGTTAGATTTTAACACATTTTTTATTAAAGGCCAATGAGTTGGATTATTATTATTAATTAAAATTAAATTGGCTTTGCCTTTAATTTTTTTGACGTATTCTTAAATCTAAAAAGCCTCTTGAATTTTCATCTAGAGTTTGTATAAATGTATAAATATAGTCAACTTGCTTAACAAATAAATCTAATTCTTCTGCTAATCCCGTGAAATCCGCGATTTCTCTTACGAGTTCAAGTAAATTAAAATTTGCCATACCTCTGTTTTTATTTTATTTTGCTTCTTAAAGGTGTTTCTGCTAGGCTGTTGATTCCGATGATGACTTTTCTTTGAAATGGAATGAGTTCTTGTTTTTTTTTTTTTTTTTCACTTATTGTCTTATATTTTTCACCATTTTTAAATGTTTTTTTTTTTTTTTCACTTATTGTCTTATATTTTTCACCACTTTAAAATGTTTTTTTTTTTTTTTTTTTTCGTTTTTTCCGACTGCGCCAGTAACGTGTGTGACACGAATAAAACATATTTAAAACCTTTTTGTTTACACTTTATTTAAATATCTTCAATATTATTAGAACACTATTTATTTACATTTATTTTTAAATTACATTTAATTTGGACAACTTAAAACTTTTACAATTATCATCTATCGATGGTCAAACTTGAACTGGCCTAAACCAATCGTCTTGGCTCATATTTATACTTGGTTTTAAATAGCAAAACAAAGCAAATAATATATATGTAACACAACACACAACAGCTAGACAACAGAAATTAGACTCCTCGCTTATACTGTTATACAGCTGCAGGCAGTGCATGCATATTATAACATGTTCACTGCTTCTTTCTATTAGTTCCGTTGTTGGAACATGACTTTTTGATAGGCAGCTGCAAGCTGGCTTGGATATGGTAAACACATTTACCACATTTGTTTAGTCCTGTTATACAGCCGCACTTGCTGATTTGCAGGTGCAGGCCGTGTGCAAAATTGGTAAATATGTTTACTGCAGGTGCAGGCCGTCACGTGGCTTGCTCATGTTTCATAGATTCATGTTGTATGGATCTTGGGAACATGTAACTCCAGGTGTTATCGAGTTATAGCGTCATCGAGTTTCACCCCGAAAAAATTATATAATGAATAGATACATTATATAATAAAAAATGCGCCATCTTAAAGATATTTATGAATATCAGACAATAGATGTGTGAGCAGACCTTAAGTTGCAAACGTTTTGAAAACAGCATTTGAATTTTAATTCCAGTTTATTAGTATGTCTGAAAGGGGAATTCTCACAGTAAGCCTCCTTGACGGAAGTTGTTCTCATACAGCCCAGACTGTAATACTTTTCCTAACATATATGTAGAAGATTTGGTTTTTATGTGTGTATGGCTGGGTCTTATAGTAAAATATTAGAAAAATTAAATTTTCGACACCCCTTAAAGTTCTTAAAGCAAGCAACTTGAAAGGGGTAAGACCGACGATGAAAGAAAGCGATTCACATCAGACAGATTCATAAAGCACAATCATGATGAAAACATTCAAAAATCATCTTAAAGGGATGGGAATGAATCCCCCTCGAAATTCTAGGATCCCACATTTGCCCTTCAAATTATACCCCACTCAAGGCAAAATGAACATCGATGGCTGGAGGCGTTTTTTTGCGTACAACCTACGCCATCACTTGGCGATTATATTTAAGGAATAATTAAGCATATTTTCAGATATCCACTTGGCAAGTAACAATTTATTCAGCCCTTAATTTACTTTCTTTCATCATGGACATGCTCTCGGGTAACACCATTTCACGGGTCTTAATTGGCAGGGTGAAGGCCGAAGAATGGTGCTTTTTGCCAGTTTTATATCTCATGGGACCTACACTCTGAAAGATACATTCATTACCACCGCACAGCGTGGATCGTGTCACATTAAAAATTCAACAATGCAACACAGCAGGGAATTAAACACAAAATAGCTTTTTGCTCTGTGAAATAATTGCTCCGGGCCAACCGAAGGGCAGGACATTTTTGTGTAAATATTATATAAATACATAATAATTTTTTTTTGTTGTTGTTGCAACCTTGCTGGGTGCTCCTGCTCCTCTCTGTACTGGTGTCATTATTTTCCAGTTCCACTCGATGTGTGTCACTCGGTGGGTCCTGCGTCCTGCCTCCTACATTCATTATCACAAAAATGAAAAAAAATAAGAAAATTTCTTATTAAATTCAGTTTCCCGCTAATATAACCACAATGCGGCCATGATGGCAAATAATAGAAGCCAACCGAATGATGGTACCCACTTGGTTTCGTCTCCCGGCTACAGGCTTCAGTCATTTGCTCATTGTGTTCTGGTTTTCAATGTTTCTCTTTTTTTCTTTTTTTTTTTCAGTTCATCCTAGCCATCGTGGGAATTTAGTTTGGTTGGTGAAGCGCTTTCACAACTTAATCAGATAATGAATATATTTTTCGTTTGAGTAGAAGGTTCCTTGCCATCCTATTGGGAGACAAGGCAACAAAAACCATGTGGTGGGTAGAGCCAGATGGTTTGTGTTTTTGTGAAATCACTGAGAAGCGCCGAGATTCGGAATTTTGTCTTTTGGTGTAAATAGGAATTAATTAGCCTTCGTGCAGAGCACATTAATGCGAAGGGAAGATATAGTGCTAAGGAAATAATGTGTCACCGTGCGGTACTGAGCTGTATAGTGTTGGATTTTTTTTAATTAGGTTAATATTACGTTATGATATACGCACATTTTGGGACCCGGGCGGGGGTATATACGCTGTTGAGGTGGCAAGCTGAGCTCTGTTTCATATTAGAATGTTACGCCTTTTCCTCATTTCCTCGATGCGATATTTTTCTAGTTTAGTTTTTAATTAATTTTGAAATCCTCGTTCAAAGAAAGTAGGTCAACTGCATCCAACTAGATCGTGCTACAGATGCTATTCTGATGCACGTGGTGCATGGTTTGGTGATAGTTTCTGTAGGATAATTAAAAAAAAATACTGCCAAACCTGAGCTGACCCAGAAGGTGTTACTAATTTTGAAGAACTAGTTGGAAGTTGGCCCGTGTTAATCGGGTGTAGATCGCTAGATATGCCAGACAAAATGTTGTATATGTAATTTTTCTTTGTGGTAATTCCACAAACCTACTTACTTAGGTGGCGCTACAGTCCGGGATGAACCTGGTCCTCAACCAATACGCCTCTCTAGTTAGCGCGATCTTTAGCTAACTGCCCCCAGTTGCGCACACCAAGTTGGTTGAGGTCCCCTTCCACTTGAGCGCGCCACCTAAGGCGAGGTCTTCCTCTACTGCGTTGTCCCTCCGGGTTGGAATCGAAGACTCTCCGGGCCGGAGCGTTGGTGTCCATTCGCTCTACATGTCCTAACCATCTTAGACGACTAATGCGTACTTTTCTGACCAGGTCGATGTCGCTGTACAGCTCGTAGAGTTCGCTGTTAAATCTTCTCCTCCAAATCCCGTCAACGCAAACGGGACCAAAAATCACTCGAAGAATTTTGCGTTCGAAGCGACCAAGAAGATCCTCATCCGTTTTTGCTAGGGTCCATGCTTCTGCGCCATAGAGCAGGACAGGGATGATGAGAGTCTTATATAGAATCTCCTTAGTGCTTCTTGACAAGGCCTTACTAATCAATTGCCGTCTTAGGCCAAAGAAACAGCGGTTGGCAAGTGTGATTCTTCGCTTGATTTCTGATGTGATGTCATTATCAGAGTTTATAGCGGAGCCGAGGTAGACAAAGTCCCTAACTACCTCAAAGTTATAGCTGTCTATCGTGACGTTCTGTCCGATTCTTCGATGTTGTGTGTCCCTTCTTGTTGACAGTGAGACTGATGCCTCTATAGTTGGCGCAGTTTAGAGAGTCTCCTTTCTTGTGGATCGGGCAAACGATGCTGAGGTTCCATTCATCAGGCATACTTTCCTCTAACCAAATTTTGGAGACGAGTTGGTGTATGCACTCTACCAAGTCATTTCCGGCTACCTTGAAGAGCTCGTCAGGTAAGCCGTCTGGTCCAGCAGCCTTGTTGGACTTCAGCTTGGATATTGCTATCCTCACTTCATTTTGGTCAGGTGGACGGAAGTCTTGACTTTCATCGCCCAGGTTGAATGCTTCATTCTGCCTGACAGCAGAATTTATGTCGTCTTCGCCGTTTAACAGTCTGCAGAAGTGGTTTTTCCATGTCCTCAGCACCGACTGCGTTTCCACTACAAGTGTTTCGACCTGGAACCTCTTTTGATTCCAGAATTTTGTTTAAGCGCTCCTTACCTCTGGTGGGGGGTAGCAAGTAAAACGATTGATTCCAGAGTTTTGTTTAAGCGCTCCTTACCTCTGGTGGGGGGTAGCAAGTAAAACGATTGACTTCTGAACGTAAAGTGATTTATTTTCTAGTTCTTAATTCTATTTATACAAAATTTACATGCTAAGAAATGCAATACTGCACTTTTATCTGTGGGAATAAAATGGTAATAGGATAGGAGAGCACCTGGAATAAAGTGCTGGATAGACGTTTTGGTAGGAACAAACAGTCTGTGAAATTATGATACTGTGTGTATCTGGCGTAGATTGGGAGTGCATGCTTTATTAGGAATAGAGTGTCAGGTGTAAACGTGTGACAGAGTGTGCTTAAAATAATTTGAATAATGACTAAATTATTTCTGAACATTCTCCCCGGCGTTGAGGTCCTGGAGCTCAAATACAATGTTCTTCGGATTTAACGCCTGTTTCGTTTGTCTTCTTTGGTACAAAATCAGTATTAACAGCACCAGAGCCGCCAGAAGAGCCAGGTACCCGATGAAATATTGATGGAAGTCATGATGAGTTAGTCTATCGGGCAATGTTTGTTGCATTTTCTGTTCGGAGATCTTCTTCATGATGACTGCTAAGTCCTCTTCGCCACGAATGATAAGTTCACTATCTATATTTGTTTCATGAACAGACTCTTGAGAAGGAATTTTGTATAGTGGCTTCAATAGTTGACTCAAGTTTAGGGCTGGTAGAAAAGATCCAGAGGATGTCGATGTATAGAAATTGTGAGAACTAATCGTCATAGTTGGTTGTTTGATGACACAATTTTGGGCCAATTTCAGTAATCCCACTCCAAGAAGTTTGGTTCGGAGTATGTCCATTCCACATACTATTGACAGAGTTTCTTCTTCTTGAAAAGCGAATATCCAGTGGTTCGGGTTATGTAATTGTATCCACATTTTACCTGGTCCGACGGTTTTGAGCGTGCAATAAGAGGATAATTGTTTTCTGTGGTTGAGTAAGTTTACCTCACACTGGGTCTCCGTAGAATGCGTATTAAAGACAGGATGCCGCTGTTTGCACAAATATTTCCGTTCATCAATTTGTAGACAACCTTGATATTCATTTTGCGATATTGGAAAATATTGGTCTCTATATGGACTTATGGCAAGGAATGGTGTGGATGGTTGTATGAACACGAATTCGTCGTTGCTTTGAACAGGTAATGGTATCAGTTTGAATATCTGGAACATTTGGTTGCCCAAGAGTGGTAACGTTACGAGGAATATAATTGCAGATGCAGTGACACGGGCCTTAACTCTTAAAAGCTCGTATAACTTAGGAAGGTTGTTCTCATCATACCCAGGAAGTGTTAGGCCAGTTGGTATATCCTTTCGAATTTTATTCAGCTGCGTTATTAGTTGTCTGGGGGATAATATTAGTGAACTTATTCTTCCTTGATGGGTGTCCGTGATGGCCTCCAGGATTGTTAGTTGAGTCCGCTGGAAATTGTCCATTAGCTTAGACACGTACATATAAACGGAGGTAAACAGATGTAATTCGACTACTGTGTGGTTAAGGTTGTTGATAGTTTCATAAGCCTGAGTTAGCTGCTGTTTAACCACTATGAATTGTTCTTTTATTGAAGACAGTGACTTATTGAGAACATTGGCTGTTGATTCGATTATTGATGTTTGGTTTTTGCTCAATTCTAGTAGGTATGCTTCGTTCTTGTTTGCCCTTTCGATGTTATCTTCAATGTAATGTGCGTAGTCCTGATCGAGAATTCCGAACAGTTTATTAGCGACGGTGCCTATGAAATCGAACGGGGATCGTTTTTTACGAATCGCAACCCCATTTCTATGCCTCAAAATTTTGTTCAAATTTTCTGTTAATTGTAGCTGTTGCTCTAGTTGTATTATGACATGGTTACAGATGTTGATCGGCTGCTGAGGCATGTTTGCACATTTTTGGTTTAATTTATTAATGCTTTCTTTAAGTCCTTGATATTCGTGCCAATAGTTCGACATGTTAAAATAAATGTAGAGATTCCAATCGTCAGTGATTAGATTAGCCTCACCGAGGTCTTCGAAGTATATTCCAGGGTTGTCCGTGAACCTCTCGATGTGGACTGCACTTGGGACGGTTGCTTGGCCCAACGCCATTCCAACCAATAACAACCCCAAAAAAAGTGTTTTGATTGGATGAAATTTTCTTCTTTCTTCTGAAGAAGGTTCTGGAAGTCTTCTTTTAAGGTTAGGTTCTGCGTTATTCTTTCGACTTGTTATTGGAAGAAATCGACCTTTGAGGGGATGAGGAGTTGATGTTTGTCTTGGCAGTCTGGCAACCTGTTCAGGGGGTTCCCTTGCTGTGTTCGGTTGAAGTTCATAAGGCAAGGGACAGACCTTGGTGATATTTCTTCTTATTTCACCATTTTGTGTCCTTATGTCCACTACTCGAGCCCTTGTGTCCTGCCCTGGAATTACTTTGACCACTCTGCCTAATGCCCATTTCAGTGGAGGTAAGTTGTCCTCTTTGATTAGTACCAGTGTCCCTTGTTGGATATTTTCTTGTGGATGTTTCCACTTATAACGTTGCTGGAGTTCTTGCAGGTACTCACTGCTCCATCTGCGCCAAAACTCTCGATGAATTGAGGTGACTAGATTCCATCGAGTAACATTAGTAATGCGAGAGGTTCTGCAGTCAGGGTCGATAATCGCCGTTAATGGTGCTCCAATCAAGAAATGTCCCGGGGTAAGAACTTCCAGATCATTTGGATCCGTTGACAGAGGAGTTAATGGTCTTGAATTGAGGATCGCCTCGATTTGTACTAGTCCTGTCGTAAATTCTTCTTGGGTCAGTGCGGCACCAGCAAATACTCGTTTCATATGGTATTTAGCGGATTTAACCGCTGCTTCCCACAAGCCTCCGAAGTGTGGAGATCGTGGAGGTATTGGTTTCCATTCGATAGATTTTTCGGCACAATTGTTCAGTATGGATGCTGTTCCCTTTGTTGAAAATATGACTGCATATAGTTCGTTGAGTTCATTTCGGGCTCCAATGAAATTTGTTGCGTTGTCACAAAAGATTTTAGCTGGGCAGCCCCGTCTGGCAGTAAATCTTTTTAAGGCTCCAATAAATGCTTGAGAAGTTAGATCTGTTACTAGTTCCAGATGAACGGCCTTCGTTGCAAAGCATATAAAAACAGAGACATACGCTTTTGTTGGTTGTTTTCCTCGTATTTTGTAGTGTATGTAAACTGGTCCTAGAAAATCTACTCCGACATTGACAAAAGGCCTAGAAGGTTGGACTCGCTCTGGTGGTAAATTACCCATCAATTGTTCGACGCTTCTTGGTTTTGCCTTAAAACAGCGTAGGCAACTATGAACGATTGTAATCGCTAGTTGTTTTCCCCTCAAAATCCAGTAATTTTGCCTCGATGTTGCTAGTAACGCTTGAGGACCGGCGTGCAGGTTATCATAATGCATTTGTGTCATTAATAGTCTAGTGAATAGGTGTGAGCTTGAAAGAATGATTTGGTGTTTAGCTTCATATGGAAGATTCGAAGCCTCTAATCGACCTCCAACTCTGATAATACTGTTATCATCCAGGAATGGTGACAAAGAGCTCAACCGGCTTTTTTCTGGCATTGTCCTTGAATTTCTGAGTAGCTCAAGTTCTGCCGAAAAAGCGAAATTTTGTAAATATTTGACTATGACTATTTTCGCTGCTTTAAGTTCTTGCACTGAGAGTTCTTTATTCATGAGTCTGTAGGTTTTAGCTCTCTTCAAATTACTAACGAAGCGAATGACGAAGGCTGTTACTCTCTGAAGAGTCCGAAATGATTGTCGATGGTTGATGCCTTCAAGAAAATGGTAGCTTGTGTTTTCGGCTACCAGTACCGTTTTTAGGGCTTTTGTTTCGGGTATATCTTCTTCTTTCAATCGTTGTCCTTGCGTGGGCCAGCTGGCTCTTGGTCTTTGTAGAAAGGCTGGTCCATGAAACCATACTGTGGAATTGAGTAACTTCGTTGGGAACATTCCCCGGGATAATAGGTCCGCTGGGTTGAGATCGGTGTTGACAAATTTCCACTGGCCTTTATTTGTTTCCTCCTGAATACTTGAAATGCGATTAGCTACAAATGTTTGTAACGGAGCCTGAGTGTTTATCCATGCTAATACAATCTTTGAGTCCGTCCAGAATGTTGTTTCTTTGATGTTGATTGATAGGCTTTCCTTTGTGAATTTGACCAATTGTGTCATCAGCTTAGCGGCACAGAGTTCTAGACGCGGAATGCTTTGTTGCTTGAGCGGTGCTACTCGGGTTTTGGAGCAAACCAGCTGAACCTTGTCATCTCCCCTGGAATTGGTTGACTTAAGATACACCACTGCTCCATAGGCCCGTTGAGATGCATCTGAGAATGCATGAAGCTCGATATTGGTGGCATTTTCGACTATGATGTGGCGGGAAACCTTGAGGTTGTTTAGCTTCAGCAGTTCTTTTCTAAATGTTATCCATTTTGTGTTCAATTCCATCGGTAGTGCTGAGTCCCAATCCAGTTTTAGAGCCCATAGCTCCTGAATGAATATTTTCGCTAAGACTACTACTGGACTTACAATTCCCAGTGGGTCGAAAATGTGTGCGGTATCTGATAAGATGGATCTCTTAGTTATCCTTTTTGTTTCATTCCAATTTGTTTTAATGAGGAATTGGTCTGATGTTGGGAGCCAGGTCAATCCCAAGGTTTTGATAGCTCCTTCTTCATGGTCGTGAAGAATAGTTTCGGTCTCACAATCTGGTTTCGGTATGCCCAGAAGAAGGGATGGTGTATTGGCGCACCATTTTCGTAGATAAAATTTTCCTTGCGTCAACAGGTTTTTAAGTTCTAATTGTATTCTTAAAGCACTTTCAAGACTGTTGCTCCCGGTCAATATATCATCCATGTAAATATCTTGACGGAGGACGTTAGCTCCCAGTGAATGTTGTTCGTCTGCTTCTTCTGCTAGATCGTGAAGACATCTGATGGCGAGGTAAGGGGCGGTTTTTGTACCATAAGTTACCGTATTTAGTTTGTAGACCTTAAGTGGCTTATCAGGTGAGTCTCGCCAAAGTATTTGCTGAAACTGTTTGCTGTAGTCATCAACTAATATTTGGCGATACATCTTGGAGATATCCGCAGTGAAGACATACGTATGGACTCGGAAGCGCAAAAGAATGGATAGCAGGTCATTCTGTAGGGCTGGGCCAGTATGCAAAATATCGTTAAGGGAGATATTTGTAGAAGTTTTAGATGATCCATCAAAAACCACTCGTAACTTGGTTGAGCTACTTTGCGGACGCAAAATACAGTGATGCGGTAAAAAGAAATGCGGAGTTTGGCTTGCTGATTTGGCGTCAACTTCTTTCATGTGGCCCAATGCGATGTATTCTTGCATAAATTCGGCGTACTGCTGGCGAATAATTGGCATCTTGCTTAGCCTTTTCTCTAAGCTGAGAAATCTTCGAGTAGCTATCTCTTTTGAAGTTCCAAGACTGGCTGGGTTATTCTTGAACGGTAGTCTTACAATGTAACGGCCATCATGGGTCCTTTTGGTCGATGCCGTGAAGATTTCCTCACACTGCTGTTCTTCCTTATTCAACCGCCCATGGTTGAGAATTGATGGAGTTTCTTCTAAGCTCCAAAATCTTTGGACGAGGTGGTCCAAACTGGAGTTTTCCACCCCGATGCCGCAAAATAGTGTTGAAGGAACTTCAATTGTTGCTTTACCCATTACGACCCATCCAAGTAGTGTATTTTGTAATGTTGGCCCTCTGTGGATTTTAATTTGGCCTATGGACAGAAGGTCGGGATACAATTCTGCGCCAAGGAGGATGTCTACTTCGGCAGGTTGGTTATAGTATTGGTCCGCCAATTTGATGTTCTTTGGTAAATGCCATTGGCTGGTATCAATGTACTGGCTAGGTTGTCGGGAAGTTATCGTTTTTAAGACGTATACTTGCAAGTCCGCACTGTACCCAGTAGCGCGAGATTGAATGCACACATTTACTTTCTTGGTGAGTTGGACTGGATTATTTCCCATTCCGGAAACTTCTACATAGTCGGGTCTCGAAGTGAGTTTTAGCTGATCTGCTAACCTCTCGGTAATGAAGCTTATTTGAGAGCCTGAATCGAGAAGTGCTCTTGTCTTGACGGGGCTGTTAGTTTGATTTAGGACATTGACAACAGCCGTTCCCAAGAATACATATTTTGACGCTGTATTATCTGAATGGATAGCTGAAAGGCTGGTTCTGCTATCGATCATTGGACTTGATGCGGGCGCCGCATGTTGATCGTCTGTCTTGTGAAGAAGAGTGTGGTGAAACTGGTTGCATTTGGTACAATGGCCCGATTTACAATTTGAGGTCTGGTGACCAAATCGTAGGCAATTCATGCACCTTTTTAATGACTTAACATGCTGAAGCCTTTCCCTTGTAGAGAGCTGCAGGAATTTGGGGCACTTGAAGAGGGGATGATTTGGTTGCTCACAAATAATGCATCGTTTCCCCTCGGTAGCCGCTGTCAGAGTTACTCGGTTGAGCTGTTTGGGTTCGGTGAAGCTAGGTTTATACGCTTTAGCACCCAGTGCTTCCAGAGATTGGAATCGCGTTTCCAGGAATGATAAAAATTCTCTCAAACATGGTAGCGCCTTTGGCTGTTTCAACGATTGTTCCCAAAGCGTGAGTGTATTCCGATCCAATTTTTTGAGAAGGATGCTCATCAGTAGAGGATCCCAGTTAGTGGTGTCTATGCCCAGATTTTGCAGGCTAAGAAGACATTCTTGTGTTGTGTCGTGTATGCCTTTAACACCCGTCGATGTTTCACTTTGGCTTGTAGGCTGTGACATTAATTTGTTGATTAAGGCCGTTACCAGGAGTCGGGTGTTTTCATACCTCTCCGTAACCACCTTCCAAGCAGCGCTGTAGTTCGCATCAGAAGTAGAAAAATGCCGAATCAGTTTTTCAGCTTCGCCACTGAGAGTTGTTTTTAAGTAGAACAACTTCTGACAGTTAGCGATTGGCTGTTTGTGGACTAATTCATTGAACAAGTCACTATACTGTCTCCATTTGAGATAGTCCCCATCAAATTTTGGAAGAGTGATGTTCGGTAGATTAAGCACTGCTTTTGCCGGATTAACGGCTTCCACTGCTGTGGCTGGAGACGTTTTTGGCACCCTTTCTCCTTCTAGCCTTGTATTCAGGCGAAGAAGATGTTTTTGAACTTCATCTTCCAATCGATAGTATTCTTGGAGATCGTAACCCTCGTCATGAGGGTCAGCAACTAGTTCCGTTATGAGCTGATGGAGCTCCTCCATCTGCAACCAGTATTTATTGAGCATACTGATCTTTAAGGTGCAGAACGCTGTTGACCACGTAACGTCATTGCTTCCTTCAATGTTGTCCAGTAATCGCTGAAGAGATGTCTTTGTTGCCTTTTGTCTGCGAAGGCTCCTCGTGATTTCCGCTAGTGGATTCGAGGTCGACGATTGCGGCTGGCGAATGACTGGTACTGGTTTTTGTCGTCCCTCCAGCTCTTCTGATGCGTCTGATGAATCGCTCTCCTCTTCTACCTCAATAGCCTCGAGTATCTCCCTTATCTCTTCGACAAGCTGTTGTACTTTGGCAGGTGTATCTCCCTGGATATAGGGAGTGTCATGCTTGACTGTACTTTTGATGCTGTTGTGGTTCTCCTGGAACTCCGTCCAAAAAGTGTTGAGTTGCCTGAGCCTCTTGTCTCGGTACTCAGCTGTTTTTCGGGAGGGTCCATCTTTTTTTATATTTGTTTTTAGCCTTTGGAGTTCTTCCGTAATCGCCTTCTGTCTGCTCACAATCCGGAAGACCTCTATTTCCTCCATATTAACTGCTTCAGAGATGGGGCGATGCCTTGTAATTGAGGAATTTTATGTTGGTACCAGTATTACAGCTCTGGTTACGCGTGTGTTACACTTAAGTGTAACGAGAACGAGATCGAGTTCAAGAATATCGATCACGTTTTCTGGTGCTGATGATACGGTGAATTACTTCTTACCGCTGGTGGGGGAAGCAAGTTCACGCTAAGTATCACGTCGGGGTCACCAATGTTTCGACCTGGAACCTCTTTTGATTCCAGAATTTTGTTTAAGCGCTCCTTACCTCTGGTGGGGGGTAGCAAGTAAAACGATTGATTCCAGAGTTTTGTTTAAGCGCTCCTTACCTCTGGTGGGGGGTAGCAAGTAAAACGATTGACTTCTGAACGTAAAGTGATTTATTTTCTAGTTCTTAATTCTATTTATACAAAATTTACATGCTAAGAAATGCAATACTGCACTTTTATCTGTGGGAATAAAATGGTAATAGGATAGGAGAGCACCTGGAATAAAGTGCTGGATAGACGTTTTGGTAGGAACAAACAGTCTGTGAAATTATGATACTGTGTGTATCTGGCGTAGATTGGGAGTGCATGCTTTATTAGGAATAGAGTGTCAGGTGTAAACGTGTGACAGAGTGTGCTTAAAATAATTTGAATAATGACTAAATTATTTCTGAACAACAAGGTTTCCTTATTCGTCTCTACAGGTTTCTGCTCGGGTCTTGTTGTCATGACGAAATAATGTCTTTACCCAAAGGTAAACAGAACAGAGACCTCTAATCGGTCGGCGCCAAAAACTCTTAAACGGCGATGACCATCCCTCTGTAGAAGACATCGAGTTATTAAACCAGAAATGGTGAACGCAACCCGATGAGCAACTAAGGGCAAAGGTACATGTTTTCGGTCGTCCATATCATTAATCAAACATCTTTTATTTATAAAGGAATTTGAAAAAATACTCGTTAGTCCCAAATAAATATGTTGGGTTTTATTCATTTAGAATTCAAATTGTTAGGTATTACAAAATTGTTCGATCGATATCTAGGTATGCCAGCTACTTAATTACTGAGGGTTCTCATGCGAATAAACGAATAGAGCGCACACATGAATGCAACAGTGTAATCCATACTTCGAGTAAATCAGGGTATCACACAAATTATAAATATTCTCTGACTGCATAGTCGAAAAACTGCTCATTCTTTCTACTGTATTGCGGGCAGACATAATAAACTGCACTACATATCACCCCTTCGAAGGCCATTGTATGCCTTCGTACACTGTATGCATTCGAATAATAAATTTCGTACTTACAATATGAATTACATAAATTAATTCTTACTCAAATGATAATCCAGCTTACTCGTAATTTCTAGTTTCCACCATTCAGTTATAATTTGAACAGATGGTAGTTCTATTGCTGCATGCAGTATGGTCTGAGACCACAGAAATCTCATCAATTAAAAGCTGGGAAATAACTTCAAAACTTCATTCCCAGTAGCGCTTTTTATAAATTGTACTATATTGCAATACCTCTGCGTTCATATTCCATGCCTGAATCCTTGCCGGGGCTTCTCCAGAGACTTTTGTGCGAAAGGACTTCTGCTTTTTTTTTGCCATACTAACCGAGTGCATTTATTTTTACCTTCTGACAGACATTCATGTTATGCTGTGGCAGCCGAACTCGCCTGGGAATATACTTGAAAAGTTACGAGTATTTTGTATTTAAGTAATTCAATGCAATGATATAGTTCGGATACAGTAAGGATTCTTATAAATAGTTAAGTCCTCTGGCAAATAGCAACAACTGGAAAGAAGAAAATGTTTACTTTCCTCAAATAATTAGTAAATATACGTCAGAAGAAGTATTTCGCTTCCAATTACACGCATTCTTGCTGGAGGGCTGGATAATAGTTACGTATATACATGGTACTTTCCATATAATATTTTCGTACCAGTTTGATTTGTTCGAAGACGGCTCTAACGATTTCAACTCAAATTGATATTTGAGTTTCGGTAGGTGAAGTTAACATGAAAATCGAATAAGAGTAGGGGAGACTGAGTACAGTTGAAACACAGGACGGTTGAAACAAAACGAATATCTCGTAAGTCATACGCGCAACGTCTATGAGTATCAGGGGTGAATGAAGCAAAAACAAGTCCGTAGACGAATAGCAGTCATGCATCGTTCGTTCGGCGGTTCAGTTTTAAGTTTTCTTCGCTTTGTTGCCATGGGCTGATATGTGCTTCAGAGATACTGATGTCAATATGTGCGCAGAAGCTGTAACCGAAAATATTTTACTCGGTATGGAACTTTATATTCCACATTGCATCAAAAAAATTAGCTTCAAATAAACCGTGGCTTAACAAAGAATGCAAGCGAGCTACCGCAGCGAAAAACAAGGCTTTCCGTGAATGGCGGTCAAAACCCTTCAGAACTAAAAAGATCTGAATTTACAATTCTTCGATATAGATGCAACCTAATTATTGAATCGGCGAAGACAACTTACAGCGAAAGAGTCACTAACAAAGTGATTGGATGTCCTAGCGGCTCACGCGCATTCTGGTCCATGGCAAAGGCAATCAGTAATAATTTTAGTTGCTCTTCTTTTCCAACTCTAGTAAAAGAAGACGGCACGCTAGCAACAACACCTAAAGAAAAGGCAGATCTTTTCGCTACCATGTTTTCAGAGAATTCCACCCTAGATTCTGCACAGCTAGAACCACCAAATATCCCGAGGATGCAATCATCGATGGCAGAAGTGAAATTTCGGCCTCGAATAATTCAACGCATCCTTAAAGAACTAGATTGCAATAAGGCAACGGGACCCGATGGAATCCCGGCTAAAGTACTCAAGAACTGTGCACCAGAACTTGCACCTGTACTCTATAAGCTGTTTAGCATGTCGTACTCTCAGAAGACGTTTCCTTCTTGCTGGAAGACCGCTCGCATTCAACCTATTCCAAAGAAAGGGAGGAAGTGTCTGCCACAAAACTATCGTCCAATAGCGTTACTTTCAATGCTCTCTGAAGTAATTGAAAAGGCAATAAATGTCAAAATAATCAAATATCTAGAAGGCCATCGATTAATAAGCGACAGGCAATGCGGATTTCGGAGCCGTCGTTCCACTGGTGACCTGCTAAGCTACGTAACGCACTTATGGACACAATCAATTGAACAACACGGCGAATCCAGAGCCGTAGCCTTGGACATATCAAAGGCATTTGACCGAGTCTGGCATAGAGCCCTATTAGGCAAGTTAGCGTCTTACGGATTACCACAACAACTCTGCGGATGGATGCAAAATTTTCTTCTGGGAAGATCGATCCAAGTTGTTGTAGATGGTGTATCATCCAATTCGTTTGCTATAAATGCAGGAGTGCCCCAAGGATCTATTCTTTCTCCAACTCTATTTCTTCTCCACATCAACGATTTGCTTGGATCGACAAATAATAATATCTACAGCTTTGCAGATGACAGCACTCTTATATCCTCCATCTCGAACAATGGGCCTGTGAATACGGCTACATCACACAGTCAGAGATGTGAACAAATTAGTTCTCTAAATGATGATCTGGACAAAATCTTGAAGTGGGGAAAGGACAACTTGGTTGTATTTAATGCAAACAAGACACAGCTCACAACATTTTCCAGAAAAAAATTCATCAACAGTTCCTCAGATCCAAATGAATGACCATCCAATCCATCACAATGACTCAATGCACCTTCTAGGAGTCACAGTCAATTCAGGAATCACATGGCAGGACCACATATCCTATATCGCAAAATCGGCGTCCGCAAAGTTGAGCTACCTATTTAGAGCAAAGAGGTACCTTAGCCCCAAGCAACTGCTCCTTCTCTACAAAGCACAGGTTAGACCAGGCTTGGAATATTGTTCCCATATATGGAGCTCGGCCCCAAAACATTCACTTAACCTGCTTGATAGCATACAGAGACGAGCAGTTCGACGACATATAAACTTTTATTTAGTCTCCTCGATTAGAATGTTTAATAAACTCCCCTTATCCATACGATCAAAACAAAACTTTCATTCATTCTTGAAATCACTTAAAGACTGGCTTTTTACTGTGAACCCTATTAACCTGGAGATACTTATGAAGTAAAAACTCATTACAAAAAAGGCAATAAGATTCTTCACATACTTTAAATTTTTCTCAATATCTGTTCTTAACAAAAGATCAGCTAATGGTACCCCACGTCAGTTATTCCTTTGTATGAAAATCGTTTTGTTATTTAACTATCATTCAACACTAACTGCTAAGTAACGCTTCAACAGCGCCCCGAGATGCCTGCAGATGTATGTTTGCTCTGCACTTAAATTGCTGCAAATTGTAGTCTTCTGGAAATATATCCCCAGGAAGCGAGTTCTATTCCTATTGCGAACCCAACTTCCCATTGCAATAATACACACATTAAACCAGCAGATCAGAAAACAGAAACTCCTACTACGTGTGTCCTTGAACTAAAAAATCTTTTAAAAATGTAAGAGTTTACAAAAAGCGACATTTGCCTTTAACTGAGAGCTTAAACTTATACAAACTCGCCAATAACCCAAAAGTTAATTTTATTCTTATATTTTGTGAACCGTTTCTTTTATCTATAGTAACGCTTCTCAGATTTTTACCTATACCTACCTAATAAAATAAGAAAACAATCCGAGTGTCCAAAGGAAGCAAGTGCTTGAGAAATTTGAGAAATCAAATATTCAATATAAATTTTAGTCAGAGTGCTAAACACAATCAATTGAATATTCTCAAACCGACAAAAGAATCCAAGAGGGGTATCATAGGCTGAATTGACACAAAGTAGATCCAAAGCAACTACACATATATACAAGGGTAGAGATAAGCAGAGGTATTGGGTTGGGGCAATCTGTCTATATAGACGACCCTCACCTCTGCAGTGGTTTATTGACCGGGTGACCAAGGGGACGGGACCACCGTACACAGATCCGTGTGCGCTGTATTTTACCAAAAGGCTGACGACATCAACCACAAAGGTAAAAATAAATATAGGCAACGGGTACACAGGCCCAATAGTACGTCGTCCATACTGGAAAGTTAACTCGCGTCCAAGGTCAAAGGGACATCTCGTCTGGTCCAAAGTCCAAGCCGTCAACAGGGACTCAATTACCTATAGTGGCAATATTCCAGCCTGGCTGTTATCTCCTGACAACAACACCAGCAAGACTCTCAGAATTTCCCTGGGAGATTTAAGAACAGACAATTTTAAGTGAACTGCGAAGTGGAGTTAGATTTAGTGAATTGTTTCGTTTTTTTGGAAATTTTTTTTTTTGCCTAGACTAATTTTTGAATTGTGAGATATAGTGTTCTAAGACAGTGATTACCTACGCGAAAAAAGGTGATAGAAACCAAAATTTGGATAAAACAGCTTGTTACAGGAAACATCGCTCCGAGTGCTGCCGGCAGGACAACGAGGGACGTCGCTACAAGTTTTCGCAGTCATTTTTTTTGTTTATTCCTTTTGTTTCTGGCAGGAATTTTCGCCCACAATCAGATGTTAAATACAATTGGAATCACGAGTCAGAAAGAACGCCGGTATCCTTTTTTGTAGAGTAATTTTTAGATTTTAAGTTTTTTTTTTTAATATGAATTATAATTTTTGAAAGGCTATAGCTTGAGTTTCACTATGGAGTAATACAAAAGTGGTTTGGTGTGTGGTGAAATGGGGCAGCCGTCTCCCCGCTAGTGCCAGAACAAGAAACGTGGACTACCTAGGAAAGTGTTACAATGACACGATGATGTACGAACGTACATAAGTGGCTGGATCGATGCGTAAAGGGGCTATTTCGTAAATTCTTCGGCCGAAGAAATAGCCAAGGATATGTCCATTGAAACATAGGATGGGTAGGCCAAGCCAGTGCCATCATCATCAGGCACGTCTCTGGGACGAGACGAACATCACCGGAGAGCGACCGTGGAAAGCAGTGGATGCAAGGGAGTAGAATAGGTTAGTTATAAGTTAGATAGGGTTGTATATTAAGATTTAGCTTACGGTATAGGTTAGATTAGGATTAGTTAGCGTAGTTAGAGTACGTTTTAGTTGCATCTGACTTTCTGGGCTCTCTCTTTGGTGAGGCATGGATTGTTGAGCTTTCCTTTTCATCTTTTCTTTCTCTCTCATCTCTTCTCTTTCCTATCTTTGATCTGTCCGTCCGATGTCGTTAAAGTTAGTTCTCCACCTATCCATCTTTTGTTTCTTTTGGCACGATTTTTTTTGTTTAGAGCAGGTGGTTTAGTGTGAGGGGTGACAAGAACTACCCCGTCCGACGAGCGATAGCCGTGCAACCGCGAGCGTGCCACCGTCCTCCTCCACTTCTCCTAAGATGCCCCTGTGGCCAACCTGGACTCTTAACAACTAGTTTATTTTAACACCTTATACGCGTCAAAATGTCCCATGATACGCTGGGGGCACTTGTTTAATTTCATGTATATATATAAAACAAAGTTGCATCCGTTAGACCGGTTATAACTGGGAACGGATAGTTCGATTTTAGCTTTATTTTCTTCGTTGTGTTTGTCTACGCCTAAGAAAGGTTTGTACGTTTTTTTGATCGCAATATACAGTGAGATCGTATTTGTCAAAAGTTCTACATGAATTTATTTATTTAGTAGATTTTCGTTATGAAAAAGCACGGCCACAGCACGGCAAAGATTATGTAGAATCGTAATTGTACATACTTCCGAAAGTTTGCCTGATTTTCGATTATGTAGAGTAATTTTGTGGCTTACGAATAAAAATCAATGTATCAATATATCAAAGTACCTCGATTTCGCCTACCCTGCAGTTACGTTTGCCGACGTTGTGCTCGACTCCCGACCGAGCCTCCCCTCAGATGCGAAAAGTTTCTCTTTCTCTGGCAGAATATTATGATATCGATGGTACCGAGTAATATTTCTTTTAAGGAAACATCCAAACACCACTTTTCGAAGGGCCAGCATTTGCTTAGAGTTGAGATGATGATGGCGATAACTTCCCATGTTGCTTCTTTAAATTTGCATCATTTCGAGATGCTTTGCTGGATCTTAGTACAACCAGGTAGTCGGTTACCTTCGTTACACACAACAATAACAACCATAGTCCATATAATGTTTTGTTAGCTTAGGCAAGTTTTTGCAGAGCAGCTTAGTGATTGTATTTACAGCCGTTATGAAAGTTTGTGCCCAGCATTCTTTTGGAGTAGTTTGATGTTTATTTGGCCGACTTGGCCAAAGCACAGGGCCCATGAATATAATGTCTGATTTGGTATACTGATGAATCCTCATAAATCGTCAATTTCCACCAGAGGATAATAGGTAAGCTCCGCTTGAGGTATGTTAAATGATCTTCACAAACTCGTTGCCATTGCAAGGTTGTCAATTTAAAAAAAAAAATATCACGACGTGCTCTGAATCACTATACAGCTCAACCAAGTGGGAGAACCGCTAGTTAATTATAAATCCCTTTAATTAAAAAAATTGACGACTCTTGTGCAGAGTTGGTACTGAGCTCTGATATGTGTGCGTCTTTATATATAAACATTTGTTAGAAAGGAGAAAAATGAACTTCGCTGCGAGTATGTTTGCAAAGTCGGAGGACTTCCTTCCTGGTAAATAGCTTCCGGTTATCTCTTTCTCAATCTACGCTTTTGTAGATAATTTATGATAACGCGGAAGTACTTTGGCAAAGAATGTCTTGGCAAATTTGCAACATCCATTCCATTGGGAGAAATCCACAAACTCACAGAAGAGGAATTTGTAAATAACCCACAGAAACACGTAGCACACAACGTTCGATGTGTGGGAGTTTGAGATACAAAATTCTGGGATATTGGTTGAGGTGAAACTTATTCCAGAAGTGTGTGTCCCTTGTCAGGGACTAGTTAAAGACTTTTTAAGAAGTTGAAATAAGAGGACATTTTGTAGAAGTAGGTTTAGATTCAATTTCACTCATCTCCTCTAGAGAACAATTGTGGGTGGGAGATGAGTGGTTAGACTTTTTAAAGTACCTACATGATTTAAAAGGCATCTGTGCTTTCTTTGCACAAATATTATCCCTCAACCATGTGTTTGCTTGTTAGTTAGTAGCGAGTAAGGAAAACAAGGAAAGTGGGTGATGAGTAGTGAAAGGGTTGATGCTTTTGGTTGACAAAAGTAGCAGATGTATTTTCTATTTATTATTCAAAATTTTGAAAAAAACCCTCGAAAAGCCGAAAAATTCTAAGGCCAGCATTAAGAGGAATGATGCATTTGTGTTCCCCTAAATAAAAAAAAACACCTTTTTGCACTTGTTTTTATATGAAAAAAACTACAAAATGTAACCGTTTTTAATAGAAAGCTTAAATCGTATAACTTAAAAAATTTGGATGTTATACAATAATATCCTTTTCTATTAGACATAGCGTCGTTGCCTGAGATTTATTTTGTTCCATACGCCACTTTGTCGTTTTTCAGTTAGGAGAGGAGTCTATGGTAATTTTGTATGATCTTTTTAAATCTGTGATTCAATTTGCCTTATGTCATTTTAATCCCAAGATATCGAAAGTCGATTTTGTTCTATATCCATCAAAATCAACAGTTTGTAGCAGAGACAATACTGAGACCCCCGGATCACAATCCTCTTGCCGCTGGCCCCCTCATTTTTTTTTTTTTTCAAATTCGCCATTTTGTTTTCCTATCGGTTTGATGTCAATTTGGACATGCAAAATCATCAATGTTGCCAACCGTGGGGAAATGTGATAGAGTTCGGGGAATACCACATTTTAACATACATTATCTCAATGCTATTGGTTAGATATTATATATTTTTTAAGAAGAAGAAAAGAAAATACCCCTAAAATAAGAAACATGCACTTTGTGTATGTGTAGGGAATATATGATTTTCCTATTTAGCATCCAACTCCATATATTGCTCTTGCTCTGTGCCATATACATTTTTTTGTTTCATTTTTTTTCCACGTGTAATGGACAAAAAAAAAATCAGTTTCTGAGTGGAGAAGCGAGGAGTAACAACGATTCTCGCTTGTTTGGGTGTTACCCTGACAATTTCTGTTGGGAAATTATGTCGAATTTAAGTATGTGAATTATTGTTTGAGAGAAACAACTCTTAGCAACAACTCGCAGACACAGTCTCTTTTGGTAGGAATGATAGCTATTTCGAATTACACCACTATTTCATCATCAGACTCCTTTGAATTGATTGTTTGAATAGTTTTATTGAATCCTGACTTGGGACTTTTTGTATAATTCCGCTTGGGAAGACATTCTGTTGTTCTGCTGTGACCCTGTCAGGAAATGAGCTTGCATTTCGATTTGTTTCTCCAATTGACCAAGTGAGTACCAGGTACCACTTGTGCCAACTGAGCGACGAGACGAGTACAACTACAAGCCCGACAAGTGGTGATTAGAACGGAGGGGAAGACCTACCTCTGTGCGTTGTTGTTGCTATAAGGTGTTTATTTGTCAATTGTCGTTCTCTCGGCACGGTTGTCAAATTGGGCGCTTTATCGTATTTTGGGCTATCTTTTTACATAGTTTAAAAAACGATAGAAATTTCTTCCATGAGCGCCCAACACAATTTAGGGCTATATATCGTTTTACAATTTGTGTGTTAATTTTGTTTGTTTTATTCTTTCACAAAACTAAAAAAAAAATATTCGAACAAATCCGCACTTTTAAAACTTGGCAGCACTCTCGCAGTCAAGTAACATCGAACAGGCCTTTTGATTTGACACAACGACGAAATGGGAAAGTGGGAAAAATACAAAAAAAAAAAAAACTTAAGTAATTTGGAAAATCTTCATTTAAAATAAAAGAACTGAATAACACATTTTCAACGATTTTTGTGCTTCTTTCTGGGCAACGATATTAGGCTAAAGCGAACTTAATTCTGGCAACCCTGTCTCTCGGGTCTTCTTCGCTTATCAGTTAGATATTATAGGTGGGGCACAAGTCAAAAATGAAGACGTTTATTTTAATTATAAAAAAAAAATCCCATCACACAGTTCCGGAGTAACAAGCTAACAAGTGCGCAAACCTTTAAATGGGTTTTTCTCGAAGAAGTGCCATTGGCATATGGAACAATCCAAATCCCGGGCGACGCCGACGATAATATCAAAACAAGTGAGCGCATTCAGATGCACAAAAATTCTACATAAACGTTCGATGTGCTGTTTTCTCTCATGTTTCATATGAACATGACATTTATTCTTTAAATATTGTGTATAATGAAAATATCTCTACGTTTTAATGTTATTTTTAAACATATTAGCTACGATTCACAGATAGGTATTTTTGATTTTTCCCCTTTCTTAAGCTAGCCCTCTTTTTCCTCTTTTTCATATAAAAGCGCCTAAGTTGGCGTTTTTCCCCTCAAACTGGGGTCACTGGCCTAACGACCTTTCGCCTTTTGTTTAACAAGAGCTTAAAATAACTGCCCAACGACCAATCGCCTTTTCATTTTATTGGGCTTCGAAATTACACTCTCCAAGGACATGTCGCTTTATTGTTGAAGTTTTGCCTCAATAAGATAAATATATAGGTTCCCATATACCGTGCCGTATATTTCTTTTATATTGTCTTCAGGAATGGCTTACATTTAAGATGTTGACGACTTCTAGGTCGTGGTTGCTTCATCTGCTGAAGCGGATGCCATTTGTTTTTATAAATCCTATTATGACTTTGTTTTCATTAGGGAATGTTTTTCCACGCAAAATATAAGTTCGCTGCTCTACCCTAAGCAAGAAACCGCGTCCTACATTTGACCCCTTCCTAACCCCGTCTGTCATCAACTTAATGTAAAAGCGTTCCTTTAACATTTTTATATTCCCTCGATATTTGTCCTAATTGCCACATAGAAGGAGTTCATTTTCCCTCATTTTGTTGTTGGCTCATTAAACGTTTTTTTTAGTATACCATTCAGTATAATTTTTGTTTTAACGATTCCCAAAGTCCTGTTAATGGAATTATTATGGCTTTGATGATGCCAAAATATGTAATAACGCATAATACTCTCTACAGCTATCAGACTGTCAAATAAAACATAGAACGCATGCCACTTCAGAGAATATAATAAAAACCTATGGATATACAGGTTAAAGAAGATGTAACACAACCCGGATCCAAATGACCACTTTTAAAGTTCACCACTGCCGAACCACTTAAGCCTCAATAATACTCGTGCAATTAACTCAAAATTAAAAGGTTAATCCAAACAGCTTTAAGCAATTCAAGTCCCATAAACCAGGTTATTGGTACCATCAAATTATGAAAATGTAAATTTCAAAAGGATATCCATTAGCAGGAAGCACTTTTACGAGCCCGAGAACAATTTCACAAATCGTTCGTTCTGCATGAGAGCCAAGCATGGCATTTCCATTTACGTGCGCGCGAAGATGGTAATTAATTCCAGAAGCAAATTCGCTTTACTACCGCTAACCTTTGACAAACCCCCGAGTGGCTTTACAAAATCCCTCCAGCCAGCGCAGCGGCATAGTTGCCTATTCCCCGTATTTGCACGTCGAAGAAGGGACAAACCCCAGAAACAGTTAACAAGTAATAAAGCCAGGGTGTGGAAAAAAAAGGATATGATGGTGCTTCATAAAAAGAAGCGTAAACACGGGGTTATGGCTTCATTCGCGAACCACTGTCGTAAAAGCACTTGTAACTGTTCCTCCGCTGGGAGCCCACATTTGAACAGCACGCGTTGTCCTTTTCAACAGTAGGTACGTGTATAGGTACATCCTTCTGCCAATTACCATTGTTGCCAGTATCAACAACCCAGGGATGCATGTTGGAGTTGATTACTCGAATCGTTGGTTATTGCAATTTCGCTCTGAAAAACGAGTGCACCCGACGCTGACGCCCACGTACATATCGCATTCAATTTGTATCTACGGATGTGCGGGTAGTGTAAACAAGGATAACCGTCGAGCCTGGCGGGAAGTTGTGGGAATCATTGAAATCTCGGTGGCTTTTTATTTTTTTTTCTTTCCTCTCGACAGTAATTAGCAGTTTTTTTGGTTTTCCTTTTCTTTTTTCATCTTTTGTTCGGAAACGAGAGTGCGAAAATAATTTCGGATTGCTCTGGATACGAAATGGTGGTTCAGTGGTTCGGTGGTTACCTACTGAATTGTTTGCGCATTCGAGGGCAACCCTTCGAATTTATTTTACTGATGAGTAGAAAGTTTTATGGCAGATTGGAAAAGTTACGAGGGTATACGAAAACAATTGATATTGATGAGAAGAAAATACTGTAGGAGTGGATTTGGTTGCGATCCGAAGACGATGGTGTGGTTAGCTACATTTGAAAGCCATTGTTTTAGTCGTGAAATAGTTTTGGAAGTTTTAAATAATGAGTTGTTACGTAATATGCGGGAGCTACTATAAGATACCATCTTCAGAGTACATCCAGTACGAAGTGTATTATTCAAAGTTGCCTAATTGACGTAGTCGTGTTTGGAAGTTTATCGGGAATATCGATTTGGAGGAATTTTGGATCGGATAAATTTCTCTAGGGTCATAAGTATGACTATCTCAAAGTGACAGCTGTCTTTGCTATTTTTGAGCAAGTTCTCAACTTAATCATGCGGTTTTGCCGGCAAGCTTTAGAACGTTTCTGAAAAGCCCAATTAGAGCAATGGATTCCTGGGGTATATGTATAGTTCTATGCAGAAAAATGTTACCCGCGTCATTAGCTTCAACTCTCCAAGATATGACGGAAAGATGCCCAAGAAACTATGAGACATGTTTTTGTTTTTTTTAATACGTGTGCCCCCTTTGATTAACATGTCACAAATTATGAATTAAAACTGGGCTACTTTCAAGATCAAATTTAGCTTGTAGGCAATCCTTTTTTTCTTTTTTTATGGCTGAAGCTGTCAATCTTTTTATCACCTACTTAGTTTATGCTGAAAAGTCATTGCTATTATTTGTAATAGGTAATATGTGGTTTAAGTAAAAGTCTTGTAGAGTATGTAAATTAAAATACTAGCTGACCCGGCGAACTCCGTTCCGCCTAAATTCGTTAATGTAATGAAAATAATAACTTCGAACATGCAAAATGCACATGCTACGTAATTCGTTCAATTAAAATTCGTTATTCACAGCATACTTTTCCAATAGAAATATTTGAAGTACCTAGAGCAATGTCGATGTGTTTCATTCAAACCGCAATGATTGTCGTGTCGACCAACCCTCCGCTTTTTCACTAAAGTCCTTTATTTGTGGTACACAACGTACAAAAACAAACACTTTGCGACGCCACAACAATTGACGATGTGAAAAACATGGAAATTCAAGATTGATGCCACCAATTTCCAGCGATTGGAATAGTAAAAGCGAGAAGCACGGGAACACAAATACCAAATGGCAAGTCTTTCTGAATAATCGGAATCCGCGAAATGAGAACGCCTTTCCATTTTTTTCTCATTTGAGATTCTTCACAATCAAATCAAACGCGATCCGTTACAAAGTTTCGGTGCATTAAGGTTTCGCAACATAATTATAACTGAGCCGACTTTCAATTCCAAATTGTGTAGCGGTAAGCCCGCAACAGCCAAACAAAGAATTCAAAAATTTTAAATAATTTTTGTTGTGTTGGAAGTGAGTTTTCTATCCAGTTTTTTTTTTTTTCCAAAATGCTATAAAAACTTCTATCCCCAATCTAATGTCCATAAAGTTTTTTTTTTTTTTTTTTTTTTTTCACGACAGAAATAAGCATATGTCCTTAATTGGGCCAATGCGAATTCAAACCAAAAATCATAAAAATCGAACGATCCTTTCCCGAGTTATGAGTGCACAAATGGACGTCAGTCTCTTTTATATGTAGCTGTACCCACCCGGCTTTGCCGTACCTCTCGTATTACGTCCTGCTCACATTTCCAAAAGTGCTTTTAATTATATAACTTTAGAAATAGCGTTTGATTTTATTTTTGAATGGGAGGTTCCACGACCAGTTTTCCTATCCCGGTTACACGGAAAGAACTGCAAAGTCACCAATTGCAAAATTTTGAGATGCAAATCACGAATTATATATTATTCGACATTGAAAACGGCGAAGAATATCAAATTTTGTTTGCTGAATATAACGATTAAAAGTATTAATTCGAGCATCATTTATCATTATAATAATACGTGAACATCCGAGCTTTCCGTACGCTTTTTTCGTATTTAATATGGAATGAGGAGAATGAAACTTATGTTTTTTTAAAGGTACTGTGCCGTAGATGTACACAAACCCAAAATCGTGGGTATATGTCACCATTAAGCCTGCTAAAATTAAAATATGAATTCCCCATACAAAACAGGTAATTGACATAATTTTGGTGGCAATCAATTTCTCGCCGCCATAAGTTACCATAGTAACGTATTCAAATATCAATCATCTTAGATTAGAACCTTTTTTCGGAATGCAATTTGCGTACCCCTAAAAGTAAGCAATTATATACCTGCTTTATTGTAATTCAGGGGCATTATATCTACGAGCTGTTGACGACGCTACGGTTGGTTTGAATGAAGAACTATGGAAACGAACATTTTTCGATATAATTTTTTTCCTCTAAATTTTGATTGTGACATGTGACATCTTAAAATTTTCAATATGAGTAAAACTATTTTTAAAGGGAGGTGTTTTTTTATAAAAACACCATTATTATCGAAAATTGTGTTACGTTTTTTAGTACTACAGGTGGGCCAAAAGAGATAACCCTATTGGAAGATGCTCTTTTTTTTGCAAATGGCCGCCAATGTCAAATCTGTTTTGACGTTGGTGGACTAGACAGATGTAGAATACAAGTGAACAGGCCATGGAGCGATACACTCCCCAAACGCGGAATAATTTCGAATTTTCGATTTTTCAACCAAAATCATAATGAGGGATGAGGCTCATTTCCACCTCAGCGGGTGCGTGAACAAGCAAAACTATCGCTTCTGGGGCACCGAAAATCCACGAGTAATGCACGAGGAGCCGTTACACCCGCTCAAAGTTACCCTCGAGGACAACATTCGACACGAGTGCAAGAATCTGTCGCCCGAAGTGATGAAAAATGCCATATAACGAGCCCGTATGGCAATCAATTTTGACGGCCGATATCATCTTCTCGACCTGACCAATAAAATTCTAAAGGTTCAAATAAACATAATCAAAAAACAGAATCGAAGTTTTTCATTCAGAAAAAACATGAGAGCCAAACAACATCGGATGACTTCTTTATATAAAAAAGATAGAAGAATTGTTAAGAATTAATTAACCTATAAAAATACCTTCTTGCGTCGAGGAATCGCTCCAAAATCAACTTATTTTGAAATTTCTTAGTGGAAATGAGCCGTTTATTAATAAACACAAAGTGAAATGTCAAACAGGCGGCTTGCGGCTAACTTTTTAAGTTCAGAGATCCAGACTACTGAACTATCATCATCAGATTAATACGAACTACACATTATTAATTATTTAATTTATTATATTTAATAATGAAGTAATAATATAGCGACAAGTTGAAAGAGGGGGGGGAACAAATTTTCAGTACGCAACATTTTTTTTATAATACCCCTGAATTAAAATTAAGTATCTACACAATTGCTTACTTTTAGGTTTTTCCTTCGAAAATAGAATCTAATCTAAGATGATATAAAATGGCGGCGACAAATTGAATGTCACCAAAATGGGTTCAATTAACTGATAAGCATTTTGTAATTTAATTTAATTTAATGGCGACATATGCATACCCACAATCGTTTGTTTGTGCACATCTATGGCACAGTAGGTATACCTTTGGAATGATATAAGTTTTATTTTACTCATTTCATAGTCAATACTAAAAAAGTGTACGGAAACTTTGGATATTCACGTTCATTAAAATAATGATTCCGTTCATATAAACACAGTATACAACATATTTGGCGAAAAAGGCCAGTTACGTCCCCAAGTCTATGTGAGTTTTATGCGAACCATAAAAGTTCGAGAAAAATCACATTCAAATAATTCCATTAATTTTGCTCAATGATGTGCGCAGATTGCTAATGCTTTAATTGCAAATTGAATTCCCCACATTAATGTTAAATAAGCCCAGTCGAAAATGCGAATCAGAATTCATCGCTACTCCGTTAATCAATTATATCGGCACTACAACATCGCCATAATGCAAATGCTTATAAAATACCCTGCCATCAATTAAATTTGATTGCGTTTCTATAATAAAACATTAGCCATCCACTGCACTTTGGCACTGTGGTAGGTGGTAGGTGGTAGCACACCAACTTAAAAGCTCACGAATATTAATAGCATCGACAACTGCAGCTCCTAATTCTACGGTTGGATTAGTGCTATTTGGCGCACGTTGGAGTGCAAGTGCATGTACCCATGCCAAGCATCGATTCGTTAAATTGCATTTTGATTATAATTTTTAGCATATTTGTATAGAATCTCACAGTGTGCAGGTTATAGCCATTGGCCGTTGGCTGACTGGTGTACATTAGAAATAATAATTTTGAATTTATGCTGAGCGGTCGTTTCACAAAACAGAGGTTAGAAATAATATTATGGAATGTCCTTCGGCATTGTAGCTCAGCTCTCGTAATAATTGATTGGTCAAAGTGTGTGTGTTTGACATTTCCGCCTTTCACATTATTATGCATAAACAAAATTAAACAGCTAAGAGGTGCATATTAGTTGCAGTTATACTCGTAGTAATTTGCAATTTAATTTGAAACTCTAGCCGCCGAGTAGAGGTGGAGGTCCAGAATGTGAGCAAAATGCTTTTAGAAAAGCTGCCCTTAAATTAATTAAATGTCTTAATGGCTCCGTGAAGCTTAGCTCTTTTTTCAAGGAGGATAGTCAGAGGAGTTTGCGAAATAACTGGAATCTCTGTCAGTTAAAGTTTAGGATTGTAAAAATGAAAGCACGCATGGTGCATTCGGAATTCCATATTCAAAGTCGACTTCAAGTTCAACTTTTGTGCAAAAATTCTCCGCTCAAATGTCACTTTTACAATTTTATGTTAAAAAAAACAACCTCCAACCCAATTCAATTATATTCCCTGAGTTGAATAATGTAATGCTCAATATTTACATCCAAACCAATCGCAATCGCTTACGCAATTAGTGTCATCACCCGACCCGCACCGAGGGGATGTCAGTTGAATTTTCTTTCTTTTTTCTGTTGGCATGAAAATCCTTTTTATCCCCACGAATGTGCAGAGATAAAATAAACATCACATGCCATCGCATACAATAAACAAAAATTACAAGCTCAAAATTATAATCCATTAAAGGTACGTGACATTCAGATTGGATTGTTGCTCACGGTGTTGCGCTTCGCAATATTGCATCCTGTAGTGGATTCGCTTGGGCTGCCTGAGCCTGGCCTCATCACGGTGCTCATCGTCGTAGTCGTGGTCGTTGTCATTTTGCAATTCATCGGCCCGTGCGTGGCCTTGTTTGCCTTTGGTATTGATTTCCTTGTCGCTCTACTTGCACGGAAATGCTTCATCCGCTTAAAAAAATATTGAGGACACTGTCCTCTTTGGTTTTTTTTTTTATGTGATTTATGCTTTCGAGGGAAGAGATAAAGCACCGTGACATCGCGCCAATTACAAAAATTTCCCCTCTCTCGGCACCAGTCCTTTTATATTTTTTAACGACACAGATGTCAAAGTCGGAAAATTGAAAAGGGTAAAAAAAAAACACAATAAATTCAATTTTTCATAACGATAGTTGGGAGAGTAAAATCAGCATCCTTGGACGAGTAACATAATTTCTAATCCACGGACAACATTGTCCTTCTGCACTATGACATCGACCAAACGAGCCACTGTCACTGTCAATAGCGATAGCGGGAGAAAAAAAAAAAAAAAACACAATCCGGGCAGCAGACAAGCAGTTTCTCTGCAAACATGTCTCATGTCAGACTGATAATTTGCTTGACACCGTTATCCTCTGTCCTCTAAACATTTTTATGTCTGGACATCATGGCCCATGAATGGAAATTTGTCTACTTTTCGTAGGACAAAAATAATCTCTTTCTCTAGAGAGATAATAGTACAAGTTCCTGACACCATACGATGGAATAACGATTGCCACACGACAATGGTTTCTGTTGCTATAGGACATGTTAATACTTTCACTAGTGCTGTTGTGTGGGTGTTCACTCGAAAGTGCGTCCATCCAATGCTCGGGGGAACTTTGTTCACTGGCCAAGAGATTACGAAGTATCATGATCCTTTCGAAGCTTAACTGCTTACGGATTGGTCACTTGGGCAGAGTCTTTTCAGTGAGAAGGATTGAAGTATAAGAAGATAAAATAATATACAGTTCAGTTCTCTTTGTCGCGTTGAGACGAATTGAAGTGGAAACAGGAAACACCTTAGGGCTAGGAGAACAAGAACTCAATTTCCTAAAATCGAAGTTCAATTTTTAATGTTGAAATGTTCTTGCGCTGAAAAGGATCAAGTGTATATTTGTTATGGCAGAATTTGTTTCTGTAAGCACAGAAGAGGATTTAGCGAAGTGCATTTAAAAACCCGAGGACTGACAGGATAGTACACGGAAAAAATTCTTAGATCAAATCAAGAAAAATAAGCGCCGAATCACGACAAGTTTGTCTCATTTTAGAGCTTAGCTCAGGATTTACTAATTCACGACTTTTTATTCGCAATTCTAGAAATTGTACAAAGTGAAGATATTGACCCTCAAAATTCGTGAATCAACACTTCTCAGTGTCAATAATGCGATCGGGCACGAAATACATATTGCCACAACCGATCGCAATTTGATACAAATAGTTATCAATTTGATATGACTGTGGTTGTGAAATGCAAAAAAAATATCGTAAATTACCACTTTTCTGTTGCAATTACGATTTCATCCCTTAGTAAATTGCAACAGTGGTTGATTTACTACTTCAGTAGTTGCAATTTACAAATTCTTAATCGTAAATTGCAACTTATTTTCATCAATTTGCAATTTATATTTTGCAATTTACGACTTCATCATTCAGTGGTGGTAGATTACGAAATATTTTTTGCAATTTGAGATTTTAAAGTGTTGTTTGAGGAATTGACCTATTGAAGTAGTGAATTGCGCCAAAAATGTCGCAAATCACTACAAATAAATGAAGCTCGAATTAATACTTTTAATCGCAATATTCAAAAAAGAGATTTTGATATTTTTCGCCGTTATCAATGTCAAATTACCAATTTTTGTATCAATTCAAGACAAAATCGTTGTGATTTGCAAAAAATATATAATTTTTGATTTGCAACTCAAAATTTTGCAATTAGTGACTTTGCAGTTCTTTCCGTGTACTATCCTGTTTAAGTGGTTTAACAATTTCAACGAAAAGAGGCTTTTGAAATTTTTGATTATCCGATGCTTAGCATTGGCTGGCTAAAAAATGCCGAGTGGATTGATGTATGTATTGAGGCCGATATTATTGTACTAATACATCAGCACGAAATTGAGTTCACTAAAAAAGAGTTCAGCCGAGTGCTAAAGTGAAAGTTTACAGTTTTTCGGAGTGATATCGGTGTCAATTTGGTTCAAGTTCTTTTTATATAAACAATTTTCATGTCCAAGTCAAAATTTGGAATATTTTTCATATAGATGTTCAAAAATTAAATTTGATCCTTTTGCATGTACGGGTCTAAATTTCTACTTATTTCAAACCTAAGTAGGTATTTGATGTTTGGTTGAAAATATCGAAGAATCCAAAATGAACATTTTTTTTTTCATTTCGGTTCAAAAGCTTAAGTTTTTCATATACGAGTCAAAATTCCGAAATTTTCTATATCCCATTCGACAATATGAATTTTTCATGCCCGATTCAAAAGCTTAAATTGTTCTTTCCAAGTCAAGACTCCTTTATAGGTAAAAAATGATAGTTTATGTCCGGGTCAAAATTTTGATGTTTGTTTTTTGAAGTGAAACTTCTTATGCGACTTCCAACTCAAGGTCGCGTTAAACGTTTAACGCTTCTATAAGCATTGCATACTCAAAGGTGTGAGGGTACCGCTCACGCTTCAGAGTATGCAATGGTGAGTGAGTTTATTGGCACCAAATGCTGGGAGAGGAATATTCTGTGGTGAAGATTAATTTCCAAAAATAATGACTAAATTGGCAATTAATGACTTTTAATGCGACTTCCAACATTTCGTATCTTACTTTAGTTGTCATAATCCCGTTGTAAATGTTATAGATTTGGATATTTCTCCACTCGCAAATGATAATTAAAAGACGCGATCAATTGTGAATTGTAAGCAATGTTAATTAAGTTTGTCTTAAAGAAACAATATGATTTCACTAAAAACCAGTTTCTACCCCTTCCTATTTTCATTTCTACATTGCGCACTATTTTTCATTTCGGGTACAAATTTTCTGAAAGTAGGCGCAGTGGTTTAGTGGTTTTTGTCTTGAATTACTAAGCGAGGGGTGCCAAGTTTCAAAATTCCATCTTGAAACATCCAAAGACTATACAACTGTCACGAAAGAGCTTCTCAATTAGCCGTTCGGACTCGGCATAATATCGCAGATCCCTTCGACATATATGTTTATAAAATATTGGATCTTTATTTATGATTAATTGAGTTAAATTAACTTATTATGCAAAATAAAAAACAAACCATTTTGGGTAGAAAATAAATTTTAAAAATGATTGACGAATTGAATGACTGCTTGAATAGTTGTAGGTCAAAACGCAAATGACTATGAATGAGAAAATATACAAAATGGTAGGAAGTGATGCCAACACTAATTTTCAAAAGTCTGTAGATGAAAAATAAAAATTCTGTAGAATTGTGTATTTATGTTGAAATTCTGTAGAAATCCAGACTTTTTTTTAACATACTAAAAGTGCTAAAAATGTTAGTTTTGAATGGCATAAAATCACAAAATTAAGGATTATTCTCATATTCGAAGATAGACATTTTTGATGTACGGGTATCTCTACCAAGCTCAAAATCATTATTCATTAATTTTCAAATGGCCACTCTTCTATTAGTAGGGTCGCGGGTGGCTTATGCCTTAGTCGACTCTCCATAGCTCCCGATCTTCGGCCACCGACTCAAGACCATCGGGGACAATTCTCATAAGGAGAGATTTCGGACTAGATCTAACCATTTCATTCTGGGTCTTCCTAGGGGACGCCTGAATGATGGCACGGATTCCATATAGCATGTCTTGGCATCCGAGTTAAGAGCATGCTTTTAACGTGACCAAACCATCGAAGTATTGAAAGTATCAGAATCATCCGAAAGTAAATTACCTATCCTATATTCTAAGGCTTGGCCACGGTATATATACTTTAATAATTTATCCTTTTAACAAAATATACCAAACACCAAAGACTCCTTCCAATACAGAAGGGTTTCCAACTCCGCGAATACTTCAAATACGCACATAAACTGTTTGCCTCTCTAAGGGATTTGCGAATTAAAGCTCCACTTTGTGAACAATAAAATATAGATGAAGGGAAAATCCACAAACCCTTGTTGTATTACTTTAACCCAAAATCGCTCAACCTCAAATGAATATCTACCTTACTTTGAAACACCGATTATCCTGAAGATTACCTATACAAATTATGCACTAGCTCCACCAGAAATTGTAAACAAACTTTCAGGACAATCACCGGATTTTATATTTCCATCTATTTTCAAGGGGAAACTTTGATAACAAAAAAAAAAAAAAAATGTTTCCCAGATTTCGGTCAGTAAAACATGGATGCTGGATGAATTGCATATTAATGCATTTAATGCCCAAAGAAACTAAATTGGTTTCACAGGAGCCAAACGCTATCTGCATGTCCAACAACAGTTTAGCATTTCCTTAAACTGAACGCCATAGGCAAATCCTTCAGACGGAAATCCTCTCAACAGTTTCAAAGTTTCAAATCTGACTAATGGTCATGTAATCCATTTAGTAAAATACAATCCCCAGGCTTTTCTGTGAGCCTATAACCACATGTGTCCCTATCCCTATATCCATTCCCGCATCGGAACAAAAACGATAATTGATGATATCAAGCTGGCAAGGGCAGTTTGAGTTTCATCCCTCTCCGACTCAATGTCTCTATGGATTTTAAATGTCAAGTGATTTAATTGCAAGGATAACCAACCTGTCCCTGGCTACAATAGCTATGTGTATGGAGCTCACATGACTTCTCAATAACCGAGTTGCAATCTACAAGAGCACCGAAGTTCGCACAAGTATTGCTATTGAAGCTTAATTTGACTTGAATGGCCAGGCATATGGTCCCTATAATAACTTATTTCCCCTAGCGACGGCACTACTACTCGTACTCAGATCACTGGATATCTGATTAACAGAAATCCGATTCCGTCCACCTAAACACCCATGAGTTCTACCCCGACACATCAAATACTCGTGGCAATCTGTAATCCTCCAGCGGCAGCCTCCATCAGTGCAGAAGTAATTTCAACTAGGGGTGAATATTATTGCGAATATGATATTATTATCAATCAGAATTATAACCAATTTTGCAATCCGAATGAGTATTCATACTCGGCAAAGTGGATAAATCAAATAAAACGTTTATTATACCGAACCACCCGAACTGTGCACGTGAACGCAAACCCAGTCAGGCCAGAAAAGTTGTCGTCACACACGATTTAACGGGTATAGCCATTACATTCGACTAATTGGCATTTAATTAATTTCATAGTTCGGTAACGAGTTACCCTTTGACAAGGACGCGAGCGAATAGTCATTGCCACCACCACCACCACCACCATCCGCCAAGCTCTAATTTATTGATAGTGTCGTGTGGCAGGGGGCTGCGTGTGTGCAATGTATTTGGGTGGTAAAAAATATGTATAATTCGTTTCGGGAACACGGAACAAGTGGTTTTCGAATGTCCCACAAAACCGATATTTAGTGTGGAAATGGCGGTAATGTATTTAGGCGTACAGATAGTATAGAATTTATCTCTGATTTTTGTTTAGCAGGGAGGAGGTTTTTTTGTTTTTGTTTGTTTATTTGTGTGCCTGCAAAATGGGTGAAGGCCGGCAATTTATTATGTCACGTATGCACATCCGAGTAACACGAGTAACAAACAGTGTGGTAAGTCATGTGCGGCGGGTTCTACTATTCTGATGACACCTAGGCAACACTCGTGTGATATGGAAATGGCGATGTGCCTCAGCGAATAATTATTTGTCATTTGAAATTTGATTGCAAGAAGTTGCTTGCGAGTAAACCGTATAAAATATGTGGCTGTAATACCAAAGACGACGGTCGATTAGCAACTGAGCTTTATTGAGAATTCGGTACATGAATACACTTCGTGCTTGTAGACTATATAAGTATGTGTATGTATAGTTAATACTTGTATGTAAGGGTACCATACTGTGTTACATCTCCCCTTTTCTAAATAATTTTAGACTGTTAAAAACTTTACATTCAACACTTCTTTAGTTGATAGATCCACAGTTCAATAGCGTATAACTTGCAATAATCAAACTTCAATTAAGATACCTACTTTACGTTAATTCCGAAAATATAAAATGACATAAATGACATAAATTCAGTTAAGTTACTTTCCTTTTGTTTTCAAATTGTTTTTTTTTTTTTTTTTTTTTTTTTTTTTTCTTCAAATATAAATTTCAATGTAAATATAAAATGTTAATCATATTATTTGATACGTGTATTATTTTGTAGCATAATTACTAGAATTGTATCTACTTGAAGGTTTAACAATTCTGCCTGACCTTGTTATATAGGGCGTTGGTCCCGTGTTGTCGGCTGCGGCAGTAATGGTGGTGGTGGTTCGTTGTGCTGATTGGTTGTCGGTCGCTGTAATGCTGGTGGTGGTGGTTCGTTGTGCTGATTGGTTGTCGGTCGCTTCCGTATGGCATGGAGTTGAGTTGTGATCTTCTGGTATGTCTACTGCTACGTCCTTAGCTGGTATGATGCTGGAACGTGTCTTGTGCAAGTGGGCACTGTTACGGCGAAGTAGTTTTCCAGAATCGGTTCGTACTATGTACGAACGAGGTGCCGCAGTATTTTTTTCGATCGTGCCGGATATCCAGTCTCGGTTGGGCTGCTGGATTCTTACTTTTTCTCCAGGTTGTAGAGGTTGGACTTCACGACTTCCTTTGTCAGCATAGTTTTTGCTACGAATTCGAGCTTCGGTGAGATTGTAGTGTACATTGTTTACGACCTTCGGGATGAGCATGTCTTTACTGGCTGGTATTGTAGTCCTAGTCCTTCTGCTCATCAACCGTTGGTTTGGTGATGCTAGTTCGTTGTTTCTGGGCGTATTACGGAAATTAAGAAGAGCTAGGTACGGATCTGACTGATCTCTGTGGCACTTCTTTAACAACGATTTAGCGATCTGGACGTATCTTTCCGCTAGTCCATTTGATTTTGGGTACCGAGGGCTTGACGTTTGATGTGCAAAATCCCATGTTTTTGAAAAACTCTGAAATTCCTTAGAGGCGAATTGAGGACCGTTATCGGATTCGAGAATGGATGGTATTCCGTGTGTTGCGAATAACTTTTTGAGCTGAAGTATAACTTCAGTTGACGTTGACTGTTTTAGTATAGTGAAATCGAAGAATCCGGAGTAACTGTCTGCAATGAGAAGATATTCATTATTTTTAAAGTAAAATATGTCTACCGCAATAATTTCCCAGGGTAATTCCGGGACCTTCTTGAGAATGATGGGTTCTTTTGGTTGAGATCGCTGTTGACTTTGGCAAATACTGCAAGCTTCGACGTATCTGGTTATGTCTCTCGTCATGTTGATCCAAAACAGCTGTTCACGTGCAATATTGAGCGTTCTGTCGATTCCAAAGTGCCCTAGGTGAACTTTTACCATCATCTCCTGCTTCATGGACTCGGGTATGACGACTTTGGAGCCTTTAAATAGCAGGCCCTGGTGGTTACTTAACGTTTCTCTGAATGTCCAAAAGTTCCTGATGTTTTTTGGTAAGTCTCTGATACAATCTGGCCATTTGTCATTCACATATTTCAAAACTTTTTGTATAATTTCGTCGTTTTGTGTTGCTATTAGGATATTGTTCATTGATGTCTCACTAATTTGTAGAATTTCGTGGATTTCTAGTTCGTCATCAGTGTCGTTATTTCTAGGATTTCTGCAGTCTCTGCTGAGTGTGTCAGCTACTGGAATGTCTTTGCCTTTCGAATAAATTACTGTTGGCTGATATTGGAGCACTTGCAACATAATTTTTTGTAAGCGAGTAGGTGCATTGTGGATCGGTTTTTTGAAGATTATTTCAAGAGGCTTGTGGTCTGTTTCAATGGTGAGTTTCTTGCCAAATATCAGGCCATGGTATTTTTCACATGCGAACTTGATAGCGAGTGCTTCTTTTTCGATTTGCGGTGCGAGCTTTTGAGATTCGGTTAGCGCTTTTGATGTATATGCGACCGGTTTTTTATCTTGCAACAGGACGGCTCCCACGCTTGATTGACTGGCATCTACTTGCAATTTGACAGGTAGATTGGGATCATAATACTTAAGTACCGGTGTTTTCGATAAGGCTTCTTTAAGTTGGACGAATGACTCTTCTTGCCTTTCATTCCATTGCCATGGAACGCCTTTCTTCAGTAGTTGTCGCATTGGTTCTGTAATTTTAGATAAATTGTTTATAAATTTACCTAAATAAGTGGCCATGCCGAGTAGTCTTTGCAATTCCGTTCTGTCTGTTGGCTGTTCTAACTTTCCAATGGCCTCAATCTTGTCAGGATCTGCTTTGATTCCCTCCGATGTAACTATGTGTCCTAAAAATCGTGTTTTTGTTGTTCCGAAAATACATTTTTGTTTATTTAGTTTTATACCCGCGTTTTTGAGCTTTTGAAGTACCTTGTTTGTATATAATTCTAGGATTTTCTGGTTTGGGGCGTGAATAAGAATGTCATCCATAGATACCTCGGTATTAGGGCAGTCTTCCAGCAGATCTGTCATGATCTTTTGATAGATTTCCGGAGCTGACGCTAATCCAAATGGAAGACGTAGGAATGAAAATCTTCCCCAAGGTGTGGCCATTGTAAGGTATTTCTTCGTTCGGTCGGTTATTTGAATCTGCCAAAAACCGTGCTTGCAGTCTAAAATGGTAAAAAGCTTTGACTTACTTATTTTTGCAGAAATGTCATCCATTGTTTGTAGTGGGTGGAATCGCCTGGCGATGTTTTTGTTTACGTCTGTCGGATCGATGCATACTCGTATTTTTCCCTTTTTACGGACTACTACCATTGGTGACGTTGCCGGAGTCGCACCGTTTGTTTTTTCCAACACTCCCATTTTAACCATCCTGTCTATTTCCTTTTTCACTTCGCTTTGAATTGCATGGGGAATTTTGCGTGCTGCGTAATTTTCAAACACTGGATTATCAATTAAATCGATGTCGTAAACGAAATTTTTAATGCAACCTAACCCTTCAAACAAATTTTCTTCCACCTTTAATTCCTGTACCCGCAAAATTAATTTTAATTTTTCGCACGCGTTTTTTCCTAAAATTGGACACACGGCTTTATCTACGACTTTAAACGTCAACACGACTTTTGCTTTTCGCACTATGCACTCTAATGTCACTTCTCCAAGTACGTTTATTTTATCATTTCCAAATGTCACTAATTTTTTTGTGCACGATGGTTTAATGGTGACGTTGTTAAGCTTGTCAACAATTTCTTTAGGTAATACGTTGCACTGTGCACCAGTGTCCAGTTTTATTTTTACTTTTTTCTTTTCTATGTTTATCTCTTCCATGTAATTGTTGCTGTCGTCTTTGTTGGTATCGACGGACAGTACGAGCAAGCTGTCGTTGTCACTCTCTTCACTTGTGCTTTCGTATTCCTTTGTGATTGTGTGTACTTTTCTGTCTTGTTTTCTTGGTTTCGTTCTGCATACCACCGCTATATGTCCCTTTCTTCCGCATGTTTCGCATCTCTTTTTGAATGCTGGACAATTCCTTGGTGTGTGCGTGCTACCGCATCTTCTGCAATTGAATTCGGTGCCGTTTTTTTGGAAATTATTTGCGGGTTTTCTTTTGTCGTATTTGTTGCGGTATTTTGTTACTGCATTGACCGTTTCTTCATTTCTATGAAGTTCTTTTAGTTGACTCGCCGCTACTTCGCTCGCTCTGCATGTTTGGATGGCCTCGTCCAATGTAATTTCCGCTTTGGACAATAGCCTTTCTCTTATAGCGTCGCTTACTATACCTACGACGATTTTATCGCGCAAAAGTGAATTTTCCAGCGAACCAAACTCGCACTTTTTAGCCTGGTTTTTAATCTTTGTGAAGTAGTCATCAAACTGTTCGCCATCATTTTGGGTCATTTTGTTGTATACGTACCTTTCGAACGTGATGCTTACTTTTGGGGCAAAATGATCATCGAATCGTTTAATGACTGTGTCTAAGCTTTTGCTTTCTTCCTCGGTGAGCGTGAAGGAATTATAAATGTCCACTGCATCAGCTCCTAGCACTGACATAAATGTGGCCACCTGCACTTCGGGCGATTTTTTTTTTAATTGAGACGCGGTTTCAAACCATTTATATTGTTGTAGCCACTTTTTCCACGAAAGGGCAACGTTATTATTTGTTATTTCTAGTGGTTTTGGGGGTTTAATATTTATGCCGGCCGTTACATTAATCACCTCGGGTTGATCGGGCATTTTTTTTTTTTTTTTTCTTTTTAATTTTACCACTATTCTGACACCATGTAATACCAAAGACGACGGTCGATTAGCAACTGAGCTTTATTGAGAATTCGGTACATGAATACACTTCGTGCTTGTAGACTATATAAGTATGTGTATGTATAGTTAATACTTGTATGTAAGGGTACCATACTGTGTTACAGTGGCTAATAGAGTACCTCACTCGCATGATTGGAATAAAACCTTAATATATTATTGGTATGGTGTTTGGTTTTCATCGCCATATTATTAACTAGCTGTGCCCGCAACTTCGTACGCGGCGTGGGACTGTGTAATTTCCAATAAAAGAGATTTGACCTTTTTCTCAACGGCATATTTGTTTAAAATCAACAGTCTAGCTTAAAAAAGCGGTGAGCATTGGCAATGTGAAATAATAAATCAAAAAAATCTTACCTAAAACACCCGTCGTGCGAGAATAACAAGGTCGTATGTCGAAAAAATTCAAATTTGACATTTTTATGCAATTACGTTAAGATTTCCTTTGAGAAGCATTTCCTACTTTCTACAAGAGAGCAGCACATATAATAGGAGGAAAAAAGCCATAAAATCAAGGTTGTTAAAAGAATATTCACCGAATGTTTAGATCAAAGGCGTATGTTTACATACAACTATGCAATTTTAGACGGCAAACAAAAAAAATTGTAACAAAGTCGCATGTTACCTACATACGGCTTTGTTATTCTTAAATAGTTGCTCTGATTTATATGTTAGCCGATACAATACGTGATTTCTTTCAGTCGGTTTATATTTTTGCAGGCTTTGTTCTTTTTTGTAAATAAACAGTAGATCTTCAACAAATAAATTTGTAGTTATTTACTGCAAAATTGGTAAATCTAAGAGATTGTATGTAAGTAAGTACTTAATTTTAATTTTTAAACGGACATAGGTTACGTTATTGTTATTCTTCCTACTCGTTGAACCAGTTGGAGCTTCTGATAGGAGGAGATTTCGACTGTGCGTATTTTTTAGATCGTTTAGATCACTAAAGAGAACTAGTTTGTTTCGTGAATCGTTTGATAATACGCCAAGTCTTTTTTCATGCCTGCCTATGAGATAGTATCCTGTGATGACACCTATTGTAGCACTGATAGCTTTGGCCAAATCTGTTTTGTCGCTAGACGTAGACATTTCGAGACGGTTGCCCACCTAAGATTTGTATTTTCGATAGCATCCAGATTTATTATTATGAGATAAGAATACCCAAAGAATCCTTAACTGGAAGCATAGGTAGTGTAATTATTAAAGGGACATAACATAAAAAAAAAACAAAATCTCAAAAACAGAAAAAAAGAATAATTAATGCCACCTTTACCGTTAAATACTTTAAATAGGACGACTATCATTATTATTAATTATATTATTTTCAATTAAATTAATTCTTTGTTATGTTAGCAATTTGTAAATGAAATCCATATTTAGTTGAATTTGTTTAATATAAAATGTTTTTAATATTGCAATTTCTTTCTGAGTGTTTGAAATTTTTCATATGTTATCTTTAGTTCAAAGTCGTATGTCCGACATATAACCTGGCAATTCAGAAAGGTGATATAAAATTTAGCAACAAAGTCGTATGTGGATTTTTAAACCTATTTTTTTAAGTTTGTGGACATATTGGACATAAACTTTCGATGTAGTTTTGTTTAGTTTTATGACATGAACACACAAGCATTAAGTCTACGAGCAAAATCAACTACAACTGTTATAAAAAAGTGTGACATTTTGTTTTCGCTGTATCTCAAATTCGCAGTTTTTCACATGCGACCTTGTTATTCTCGCACGACGCAATGTAAAAAAACTAAATTAAACAGCGTATAAGTACTAAAGTTCCACTTCCTTACTGTAGGTATCAACGTAGGTATTATCAAAACAACCACTTAAACAAAAGCCTTAACGGAAATTTGTATCTACGGCAACAATAAATAAATCAAACAACATATACACCACCATACGTCCATCAGCTCACGTCATCAGCTATCTGCGCATTTCCTCAGAGCTCAGAAACACATTGTCGCTGTTGATTACATACACATTCACGTCGCATACTTTTCTTTCGTTTCACTTAATTTGGAGAAAACACCACTTATCTTCATATGAACGTGGTTGTGCGATGTGCGCCACCCAACCACCCCAAAGCAGAACAAGGATTAAGAACCGCGGCTGCTGATAATGTTCGATTTGGTAAATAAATTAATTTTTTTCATGTTAGATTTTAGGTTGTAGCTCATCTTCTAGAGGACATAGAAAGCTGATTGATGACTTGAAATAACTATAAAAGTGTTGGCTCTCCTAAGTATTTTGTTTGCATTGATTAAGAATTGTTTGAGTAATGGCGAGTAAAAGGCAGTAAAGTCCGAAAAAAAACACATTTTGGTCAAAAACGCTCCAAAAAATAGGCATGGCAATGAAAGGAATGTCCTAAGTGTTTCTCAGAATCTTAAAGAACATTTCAAAAAAAGTTTCATCGAAATCTGTGCAGTAGGTAGTTTTCACGGCATTAGGTAACAAAGAAAATGCCTACAGTTTTATTATATGTATAGATAAATAGGCGAAGTAAAACAGATTAAAACTACTTTTACGGCCTTAAACACAACATATTCGCTCGATTTTGAGACGATCGTGCAGAGTTGAAACGCCGTGTGTAACTTGTTTTCGAATATTTTGTTAGTTGTATATAAGCATTTTAATAAAAATAATAATAAAAAGTCCACCGGAAGCAAGTCAAGAATAGGGTAAATCAGATTGCCTTGAAGTAAATAAAATAAATAAATAAAATAAATTTTCTAAATATTTGGTTGCCTGTGCGACTCAGACCCGTTTGCTGATACTACTCATAGCGATTTAGGTTCCACTTAAAATCGTATGGCAGTTTATGACACAGAAAAAGTAGCCCAATATGTTTTTAAGTAGAACTTAAATCGCTACTTTAAGTTAACATTAACAGCCTTATTTATAAGCCCAGCGTAGAGTCTGCTAATCTTTAATCACTTTTTGTAATGTTTAGGCAATAAATCCCTTTCTTTTGGAAAGTTAAATCATGCTTACGTATACGTATTCCTTAATAATAAGATCAATAATGATTTACAATAATTAAAGTACATAATTCCAAAAAACTCAGTTACAGCATACCTCAAAAACCCTTTTGGTGTAGGAGGTATTTGTTCAAAAAGAGTCGTTAAAGTGGGCGGATTACAAAAATTAATTGACATTGGTTTAAAAAATAATGGGAATGGGAATAATGGAAGTGAGTCAATTTTTTAACGATCAAAATAATAACACAACTATTTTTAAGAAGAAAAATTTACGCTCTGAGCTCTTCAACAAAATAATTGAAATATTCCATAAGGACATTTGCTTTTAAGGCCAAAATATAAGCACTGGGAACACGACTATTTTAAGCAAATTAAAATTTCTCCGAACATTGAAAATAGTTGCAGCTACAATTTTGCATATGGTTTAGCAAATGGTTAGGGTCAACTGTCGTGGTCAATTTACCGCGGGACTCAAACCAAAAAAGGGCTAAAAAAAATGTGTTTTTGGTTTTAAATAAATAAATAAATAGATCAATTTTGGAACGAGTGGAAGGGATCTACAATTTTGTGCCGACTCCAAACGGCTTATAGGGAAGCTCTTTCAAGACCGTTTTACTCGACCCCTCGCTTAGAAGTCCAACAAATTAACCACTAAGCCACTGCGTTTTTTGTTTTATTTCTTAAAATAATAATCATATTTCTTAAAAATTTTAATTTACCTATACCTAAGTTTATAAAACAACTACACTGCATTCTAGAAAATTGAGATTTGTAGCTTAATATGCCATATTTGCAAAACAGAAAATAAAGAAGTACGTTTTTTCTTTTCTTTTTTTCTAGAACAAAATTTACCAACTTTAAATAGCTCTGAAAGTCAAACTATTTAGCAGAAAAATATTTTGTTTGCTGTTCTTGAAGCTCCGTTTACATTTTTATAAGAAATAAAAAACAATAAAAATAAAACATCGTATTAAGAATTTTCGCCAAGTTATTCGCCTTTTTGGACTACAGTGCGTCGTAAGGGAAATACGGCTGTAAGTATAAAATTGCTTCTGTCTACTTAGGTTGTTTTACAATAAAAACACTACGAAAGTGATGGTCACCGTTATAACAAATGCCCAACCAATCACCCATTCAAACACAATTTCCTGGCCGTAATGGAGAAACATTTCCAGTAAAATAATACTCATATTTATCTGTAAAGATACAATCTCTATTATATTTTCAATAACCCCACCTCGTCAACAATTGGCAATGCCAATTCAAACAAATTACCCGCTCAATTACCAAAATAATTGCGCATCTCCTTTTTTACGTTTTTTTTTTTTTTATATCATAATTGGAGAATTTATTCATCCGACTTATAGCCTCCCTCATAATAAATCAGCATTCCACTTCATCGGTCTTACAGCTTTTCAATTTACATACAAGTCCACACACCTACACAAAACACCCCCACTCACGTGAGCTGAGTGAATTCTTCCAAAATAACCCACACACAGATATGTATTCTCTTACATCGGATTGTGTCCGATTCATCATTGAATTATGACTCCCAAAATATCTGGAAGATCCAGTGAAAATGCAATTCCGTCGAAAATTCAACCCAACCCTTAGAACAATTTGTCAGGTTTGTATATATATACATGCACATACACGAGATACGGAAATGAAATTCTGCCCCGGGAGCATTTTTGAAGTAACAAGGAGAGGTATCCAATTGAATCTGGTGCTGATGCTGAATTCAGTCAATTTAATTCTGCGCTCCTACTAAATATGACTGAGGCACGGAAAAATCTGATTCCCTTCAGTTTTCAATATACTCCAGTGTTTACATAACGTCGAATACTATTAAAATCATGAAGGAATCGACGAGGCGGCTGAGGCCGATAAGATTTTGCTGACGGGTGCTTCAACAGCAGGCAATTTTTGATTCCATCCCCGATTCCATATAGACAGAGAACTCATTTTAACGATAAAACAAATGCAAAGTCTATGATCGGAGAGTGGAGGACGGCTGTGTGTTCGTTCTATCTATATGCATGCATTCAGTAGCTCGGTCTCTATGTTTGTTAACATGCAGGGTAGGTATAGACTTTCGTGCAGACAGCCCCATGCCCTTGCTCGTGAATTGATTGAATTGCATGCAATACGTATGCCCTCAGCATAAATCATAAGCACAAATTAGAAGGTACATGCAAGGCTACGACACGGACATAGGACATCCTTTGTTCTGTATTTGTGTCGCTCTTATCTAGCCATGGTAAATTCGAGGGGCAGCTTCAGTAGAAGTAAATTCGGGCATGAAGATTGATTGTGTTGGCAGCACATGGCTTTGGTGGGGTTGTCCTAATTGTTATTTCATACGATCCTTGGGAACTAAAATCGATTGTACTCTGGGTAATCATTTTTTTTTTCGCCAAATAAAGAGAGCATAAATGTAGTTTTGAACATTCTTAACCTCCCCCAAAGCCACTATTGTTAGAGTAGAACTCTTTTTTATCGTGACAGTGAGAACATGGGGTCAACTTTTGAAAATGATGTTAAATGTAGAGTTGTGCTATTTTCAGCTCATTACGACAGAGAAAAACTGTCAAATGGAGTGTGCTGGTTGGTGGTCACAGTTCACAAAATGTGCACTTGTATTCAGTGTTGCCAGGTCAAAATGTTAAAATCCAGTCAAAAAAATTGTCAGACATTAAAAATAAATCCAGTCAAATATGAAAACAACTATTTTTTTTAAAACAAAAGTATTTTTTACTGAGTGGGAAGCGAGTAACAACGATTCTCACTCGTTGTTGGGTTTATTCACCCTGACAATTTCTGTGGGGAAATTATGTCGAATTTCTGAGGAAACAACTCTTAACAACAAGTCGTAGACACAGTCAATTTGGAAGAAAAGATAGCTATTTCGAACTACACCACTAATTCATCATCAGATTCCTTAAAGTGATTGTTTGTTTGAATAGTTTTTATTTCTGACAATCAATTCTTCGTATATAATTCCACTTGGGACGACATTTCTGTTTTTCATCTGTCAGGAAATGAACTTGCATTTCGATTTTTCTTCAATTGACCAAGTGACTACCACTTGCGCCAACTGAGCGACCAGTACAAGCCCGCCAACCTATTATTTAATAGGTAATAAAAACAAAAAATAAGTCACACCTAGGTCAATTAAACAAATAAATAAATTATGAATTCTAAGTGGTAGTTAAATTATACCATTAGAATACAGTTTTCTGAGTCTGTGTCATTGCAATTTTCTATTTCTTCATATTCTATATTTCGATATATAGGGGGAGTTGGGGCACATTGATACGATTTTGTTTGGGACTCAAATAAAACACAACATATTAATAGAAATAACAAAATAAAATATGTGATGTGTTGAGTGCCTTTATAACTAGCTTATATCAGACGAATTTACTCTCAAATCCATTCACAAAAAATATAAGAACCTATTTATAAAAAAATTAAAATTTTATCAAACTGCCCTACTCACGGGGTATATTGGTACACGTCCGAGTCACTTTGATTCATAGCAATTTAATCAGTATTATAATTGAAAAACTTCAATTATCAAAATATAATTTAGTATTTTAATAACAAATAAAAAATACAAACAGTCTTTTGGTATTTGATAATTCATGTTAACCTAAGTTTAAATTAGTTTTAATTAGAAATAAATGCGTTCGTAAGCTTCTTACATAAATAACATAAACCAAAGAACTCAAAACAAGGAACTTCGTATTTAAAGTCCTTTTGTTGTAAGGACAAAAATTGATTTTAAAATTAAATAGGGAAGCTGTTCTGCAGGTGCATTGATACTCATCAAACTACCTTGGGGTTGTATGTATCAATGTACCCCATCTCCCCCTACCTACCTAGCATTCTTTACAAACTTTTTTATAACTTCTTCAGGTACTTCAAAATTTGTACTACATGTTTTTTTGATATAACAAATTATTTCTAATGGTGAAATTAGAGTTGGTTAACAGTAAGTGGAACCGATTTCGTTGCTTAGTTTTGACCAAATTTAACTGACTAAATATTCTTTCAACTGTGGCATTCAAAATTGGAAAATATCACTGCAAAAATAAATTACTAGATTCAATTTGACTTTTAGCTGCTTGCGGCCGGTGTTAGTGGGACTGTTTTTTTTTGTCAATTCAGATACTCAAAAATATTACAAACTGAGTGTGTTCCATTGCACTGAGCGAATGGCCGTTTACACTAGGCTTGCATTGGAGGTGAAATTTATAAAAAAAAAAAAACAGTCGGCTGGATTTGATTTTTTTTTCCAGTCAAAACCGAAAAAATTCAGTCAAATTTGAATGGGAAACAGTCAAACTGGCAACACTACTTGCATGATTTCGATGTTCTGGTACAATTTTGGGTAATTATCGTGCTAAGTAGGAATGCAGGTCGAGCGAGCTTGTGCCTGTCAGCCGGAAGGGTTGGAAGCATGTGAACATTGTCGCGTTCTATTTATTCGCTCTGTAGGTATCTGCAGTTTCGTGATAATTATTCGAATTGCACTTTAAATACTAATTATTTTCAGGGTAAGGCAATGTGTATTCAATGTTTAATCATTGCTATAGGACTTTCAGTGGTTTCATGCACTTAATGTAAAGCTCCTCATACTGAAGTAATAAAAAATGGAATTTCTTCAAATCTAAAGCATTTTTCTCAAAACTGCATCACACTAGGTCGAGTTTTACAGATTCTATGACTTTGAAGTTATGTAACGTGTTCGATTGAGGGATCTCAGTCGAGGTAATATTGCCTTAAGGGGACAGTTCTAATTAAATAAATTTAATAAATTTAATTGCCGATATAAGCCGCAGAAAAATATGTCAGACCCTATGCATCATCTCACTATCACTACTCCAATATGCGAGGACATATTCCCCCTCCTTGGCCCTGGATAAATGACGGTACCAAAACTTTTCCAACTAAATTTCCCAGTACCTACTTTATCACTTCATATTATCACGGAAATATTCTCGCACAACAAATGGCATAAAAGAATTTCTGCAAAGCAAGCAATAGCTGAAGCTTTTAGTGAAAACAAAAGCAAAGCATCCTTCAAATATTTGGCCATCGGCACAGTTCCTATTCCAACACAAAAATTTAATTTTAAGTAGCAAATACATTCCAGGGAACTTCAAAACGATTTGATAGCTACCTGCCACCTCAAGACGCCTCCTCAACGAGCCTTCTCTGTGAAGCAATACAGAACCTCTGGATGAAACATTTATTTCTAAAAAGGAGAATGCGGATCCAGGGCAAGGGAAACATGAATACTCTTACGCTAATAGCAGTCTGTCAGAGATCTGAGTAGTAAGAATCCAAAAAACAAATTTTCATGAAATTAGATTACCAAAAAACGAGGGGAGGGTAATACAAATATAAGTACAGAACATCTTTTTCCTTCTGTATTTCGACTGGTTGCCTCTACCTAAGCCACATCGAATAATTTCCCAAGGGGGCGCTCTTGTGCCTCTCCAATAATTTGGTGTGAATTAATTAAGAGGAATCGCTGATGAGCCGGAGGCAAGATTCAAACAAACGACTACGACTTGGACTACGATCCATCTTTGTTTGCGTGCAATTCTCTGGGGAGGAGGTGACGAGGACAATGACAACCCATCAACCATGCTATTTTGATAAAACGCGCCTAAAATGCGGCCAAATAATTATTATTCAATCTTCGTTGCAAACAGAAAATATTATGATTGAAGGCCATGTTCCGGTTGCCGCTATAGTTAGGTTGGGTTATGCTGTAGTTTGACGCCTGACATTAGACCCTCAAAATGTCGGCCCATCAGGATACAAATCGCATGCCCTGGTCGCCCATAAATTAAACGCAAATATTTACCTTCATCGTGCTGGCATAGCCACCACCACCATACAAACACACAACCACCGCAATCATACATCATCCAAACATTCCCTGGCAAGGGTGTTGGTTGTTATTATTTTATGCCGAGCTAAGGGACTCTGAGTAAGTGCATTTTGTTGCTATTGCCGGACCAGTCGGCTGTCGGCTCCTCCGCCACCGCCGACCGTGTCGCGTGTGGATAGCATAATCGGAACATAATAAAATTGAACCCATCGCAGCACCATGGTTGCCGTGCCTCTGCACTGCCAGACCATATGGGATATCCGCAAATAGGATTTTGTGATTTATCGCGGCGTAAATTCTAAAAGTGGTGGCACTTTGGAACTCATTTTTGGACTGTGAATGGGAAAAAGGATGCACGGTAGAAGGACATCGTCAGCGAAAACAGCCTTTGAATCATGGAGCGTTTATGGATAGGGAACAAGGAACACTGCCTGGGTATTATTTTTTGTTCATCCCGATGGGGTGTTGATTTTGTTTGACAAGTGGATCTACGAGTTGGCAAAATTTGCATTACGAAGTGAAGGAGTCGTGCATTGATGGAGATGTAACGTCATCAGGCATGCAATTGTAGCACAATTGAAAGTTGCACATCATTTTGAAGGTACCAGTTTGTACACGCTTGACAGAAGATCTAGTTTGGTAATCAAGTCAGAACCTTTGTAGCTCCACTTCACATTCGACTTTCCTCTGCAACAGTTTCAGAACAATAAGTAACCGAAATGTACACACAAAAGCTGGAAACTGGAAACTAATTCCTTAACTTAACTATTCCTGACGATGACCAAGCAGTGGTGCTTTTGCTCATCAGAGACCACAGAAAATCCAATTTGAAAACCGTTTAAAATTCGAAAATTGCAATTATTTATGTTGAGAAATCGAGGTATAAGCGGAGGTAAGAGTGCAGTTGGCGATGACGCACTCATATAACTACTGGAACCTGGAAGTCCTTTTGCTGTTTTTCTAAACTCCCGAAAAAGGAGCAGTCATTGCAGTTAGAAAAGCAATTATTTAAGTTATTAGAACTCAACTTCAGTTTCGTGCTACCTTCAGTAGGTAGAAACAAAAAGATGATGCAGATAAATTACAAAAGTAGTTATTGGGAAGTTTTCTAATCGACTTTTTGACATTGAAGTGCTAACTTAATTGTTACCTTTCAAGAAATGGGTAGACTCGCACACAAGTTTAAGACTTTTAAATATACATGTTACCTTAACAGACAGCGGTAGTCTACTCTCAATCACCCGAGTTGAATATTGCCTTACGTCTCCCAGACCACTGTAGCGTCGTTCAGGCTGAAATAATGGCTATACGTGAGGCAGCCTGCAGACTTTCCTTGTTGGCGATAGAAGGTAAAACTATCGCCCTCTACATAGACAGTCAGGCAGCTATAAAAGCCCTGAATACACCAACAACCAGATCAAACTTGGTAAAACAATGCCGGCAATCTCTCAACGATATTGCGGATAGATGTTCAGTAACCCTGTGCTGGGTTCCAGGTCACAGTGACATTTTGGCAACTGCAAAGCAGATGAACTAGCCAGACAAGGAAGCAGCCTTCACTCAAACAACAATAGTGAACCGTAGGCTCCTATGCAATCTATCAAATTCCCCCTATTCAAAGAGGCAATAAAGGTCGCAAACAATAGGTGGAACAGCATAGATACCTGCGTCATACCCAAGAAAATCTGGCCAAAAATAGATGCTAAAAGGACTCAGAGACTTCTCTCTGTAGGTAGATATAGAATCAGCTCCATAGTGGGGGCATTAAGAGGACACTGTTTGATAGGTAGGCACGTCCGTAGGTTGGGTACACCCTACAATGACTTTTGGAGCTGCATGGATGAGGAGGAGGAAGAAACCGTTCTTCATCTTCTTTGCAACTGTCCAGCTCTTGCAAATTTGCGCAAAACCAACTTAGGAGACTTCTTCTTCGATGACTTCAGTGACTTGTCTAGCAGAGACACACGCTGTATCAGCAAATACTTTACAAACACCAAATGGCTTCAATGATCTTCCGCATTTACTCAAGGCCAGCAGTTGCTCCTATCGACTACTGCTCGCTCCACCCGCACCTATTAGATGGGATGTCTGTGGATTACAATCGAGGGGTAGACTGTTTCGGTCACAGTCAGCTTTTAAGTTGACCCCTGTTTTGCAATGGAGTCCGCCTTTTCGTTGCCTTCGATCCCTTTAAGTCCTCGTACCCTCATTTTAAGATGAATACTTATTGAGCTTAATTACACATTCCAGTGCCAATGATGTTGTGATGTTTGTCTGTTCCATGCGTCTGATCACCGCCTGATTGTCCAGTGCTATAAGGATATTTCTTCCCTCCACCTGACTCTCAAGCAAGTAGTCCAACGCATGCAGCAATGCAATCATCTCAGCCTGGTATGCGGAAGCGTGCTTCACGAGGCTAACGTGACGGGCTAGTTCTAGCTCGTCCAGCTAGTCCGTTCTCAGTACGAGTCTTGTGATTCCTTTCCATAATACGCACCTTTGTTATCCCATCCATAGGCATATTCAGCTACCTAATCTCGCTTTTGACAAGTTCCAGGATCTTCCTATGCCCATAGATGGTACCACGATTGTGCCATTTCGCATCTCGATGCAAACGAAGTGCCGTTAGGAGCACTGTTTTCGTAATAAATAAGTCTGGCGGTAAGATCCCCAGGATCACTTCTAATGCGCATGTTGGTGTTGTCCTTATTACACCTGTAACTCCTATACATACTAAGCGTTTGACCCTATCCAGGTGCTTCCTCACAGTTTTCTGGGACACATACACGTTTGCACTGATGTAGTACCCTTCTCGCCTTCCTGACCTTCTCCTCAACATGGCAGTTCCAAGTAAGTCTAGTATCTACTATCTAGATAGCCTCCGAGATACTTAACCTTCTTGGCCATTTTTAGTTCCGATCCGAAAAGTGTTAAGGGTCGAAATTCCAGATTTTTCATGTTCCTTGTGAAGATTATTAGATCTGTTTTCTCCGCATTAATGGAAAGCCCTTGTTCCAGACACCACCGTTCCACCACTTTGAGCGCATTTCTCATGATATCTGCGGTGACGTCTATGAAACTGCCTCTGGCCATTATTGCTATGTCGTCGGCATATCCCACTGTGTGAATGCCAGTCGCCTCAAGTCTGTCGAGAAGAGAGTCCACAGTGACATTCCACAGTGTAGGTGAGAGAACACCTCCTTGTGGGCAACCTCTGCTAGCCCTTCCTCTGAGTTTTGAGGTTCCCGTCTGAATATTTATTTAAATCTAACCACCACAAGCTCACCGTACACATAATGTCGCAATAAATTTTTTTTAACTTGAAATGGTTTGCTCAGCATGCATTTGCCATAAACATATGATTTTTTTTTTTTTATATATAAAATGCAAGAATATTCAAGTTTTCTCTGAATATATAAAAATAAATAAAAATCAAACGGAAGCTTCAGTTTACTTTGGACTCGACAGAGAATAAATATTAATAAATATTTACGTTTATTGCGTTCGTTTTAGATTTTGAAAACATATTCTTGTTGGCATTGGGTCCGCAAGTGTAAATATAGAGTAAATACATAGACGCCAATCAAATGAAATCAAAGAAATGTAAGCTGTTACACTGGTTTCAGCTTCTTAAAGAGCAAAAGCTTTGATTACACAAAAGTTCCTGTATTTTACTGTTTGTAGAGCCCGGAGAGATGGCCAATATTTTTTGTATCAGCAAACAAATGTAAGCTATCGGTGTTCTGTCTATGTGAATTGAAAATGAAAAGAGAGTGGCTTCTAATACCTACTTAAAGTCAACAGATTATTTTTATTATGTTTGCCGTTATTTCAAAAACGATATTAATAAAATATAACGTGAAATAAAAAGAGAAATTAAATTGAAGTGCTATATTAATTCATTTACGTAATTAAAGCTGGCCTGATAATTATTTTTTTCCTGTTTTATTATAGCAATTCTTTTATTTGTTGAATTATTTGATTCTGATTTTATTGTTTTTTAAAAATAAAAAATAAATAGTTGGCGCAACAGGCCCGGAGGGACCCTAGGCCTAGCTTCTCACAACCATTCGTTTTGTGTGAGTTTTTCATTTTTGGAACGAATGGAAGGGATCTACATTTTTATGCCGACTCCAAACGGCTAATTGAGAAGCTCTTTCAAGACAGTCATACTCTCGGATGTTTGTCAGACGTTCGCGAGAGGTGGCGCAGTGAAAAAAACCATAAGTTGGAATTTGGGTTTTTGCGGGATTCGAACATCGACCCCTAACGTAGTAGTCCAACACACTAACCACTAAGCCACTGCGCCTACTTTTATTGTTTTTTATTTACTAATTTTGTATGTTATAATGTAAGGGGAAACTCTGATGAGAGAATCAACCTCTCTGAGGCGTAAACAGACAGGTGGTACAGTAGACCGAAAGGGTGCAGTATAACAACTCCTCACACATCGTAGTAAATAATAATAATAAGTTCGGAACAATAGGTATATTTTGTTATTTGAACGGCAAAAAGTACTTTTCTTACATTTACTGGTTTATAGTAACCCGTTTTTAAATGACGTATAATATAAAGTGTGGTCCAACGAAAACGCACGATGTTAATCTTCTATAATATAAAAATAAGTTGTATTTTGTTTGTCGCCAAAGTTCCCTGTAATGCGTAAACTGATTTTGATTTTGGAAATTTCCCATGAAAGATGACGTTAAAACCATGGTTCGTACGTATATACGGTCTTTGTAGGTGTATTGGTTCATGAGATATACGTTTTTTTATGTGTTTTTTATATGGGCGGTGCCACTCCCCTTCGTCCAATTTTCAATAATTTTTACAGGTATACACCTGGGTCAATACCTAAGATTGTGTGTAAATTTGATCTCAATCGATTGGTGGCGTGGCACCTCCCATACAAGAAATGCATTGAAAATATTATATTTCGAAAATCCTTAAAATCCTCAAAATTGTGTTCGTTTGCCGATTTACTCCTTAACGCATTTACCGATTTAAAAAAAACTTTCACACATCTTTGCTATTGGTCTATATAATATGGTTTTTGTGAAGTTTGGTTGCATTCGGAAAACGTATGTGTGTGTGTTGTGCGTGAGTGAAAAATCCATGAATTACAGTAAGTTTTGAGTGTTCTCCACACATTAACATTATGTAGGTATACAGCTTAGGACTATTTTCGACACGATAGGTGGCGCTGTTGTCGATCCCCTAAGCTACCCAACACCCCTAAGCTACTCAACAATAGAAAGGATACTATTTGGGTGTGGTTGGTTAAAGTTTTAAAAATAGGATAGTTTTGGACCCGGTAGGTGGCACTTTGTAAAAGATAATCAGGATAGGAAAAATCATTGTAGCACCTCCCATTAAAAAAAAAACAACAGAAAATTCAAACGCTAGGTATATCCAAAGTTGTATAATTGAAATTATTATTGGACATTTGGAACTTTGCGAAACCTGGGCGGGATTTAATACGAACGGTACGGGCAAAGCCGGGTGGGGTATAGCTATATGTAAAAGAGACTGACGTCCGTAAGTGCACTCATAACTCGGTAATGGATCATGCTTGGTTGATTCGTTGTGACCTAAGGAAGGACATATGCAACTTTTTGTTGTGAAAATAAAAATTTAAGGGGATGGGATTGGGGATAGAACTTTGTACCGCACCTTTTAAAATATAGATTGGATTGAAAAACGGGTAGTACCACTTCCAATACAACATAAAATATTTAAAACGTTTAATTCTTAAATTATTTTCATAGTCTGGGCTTACCGCTACACGATTTGAATTTATAAGTCGGCTCAGTTATAATTTTGTTGGGCAACCTTAATCCACCGAAATTTTATAAAGGATCGCATTTGATTTGATTTTGAAGAATATCAAACCAAAAGTCATGCAAGCGACGATTTTAAGTGGGAAATTCTAAGGTAAGCGTATCAATTTCCCGTTTTGCTATGATAATTAATAAGTCGCAGGGATAATCGCTGGAATTTTATGGAATCAATCTTAAATTCCCATGTTTCTCAATTTGGGCGGAACGTTGTTCTCCGGGTCAGCTATTTGTAAATAAAACAAAAAGTTTTCAGATAATTATCTTAATATTTTTTACTATATATAGAAGGATCTATGGCAATTATGTGTGAGACATAACTGAAGCTCAATGTCGTTAATGTGCCAAATTATCTCATCCGTTAGCTGTTGAATTGTTCTTGGCTTATTGACGTACATATTTTCTTTTAAATATCCCCAAAGCCCAACGGTGTCAAATCCCATGAAAGTGTGTCTCGTCGCTGAAGATAATTTTCTTTGTAAGGACACCATTCACTTCCGTCTGTTCACCCAACCATTCGGCGTATTGACAACGCTTGAAATGGTCAGTAGGCTTCAGCTCTTGAGTTAATTGAGCCTTATAAGCATGTGAATTCAAATCTTTATTCAAAATTCGCATCAGTGAAGTGATGTGTAAATTCCGAAATGCCAAACATTTGCGCAGTGATGCGGCATCACTGCTTATTTGCTATGGTGATGCGATGCGCAGTTTATATTGATAAAAATGTTTATTTACTTATTTTTCTTTCACTTCCGGCGGTTTTCTGTGGCATTTTTGTGACGCTTTTTTGCTTTATGTTTGCGCATCATATTGATCAACTTTGCAATAATGAACACTTGACGTTGAAAGTGATGCCAATAATTTGCATTAATGAACATTTTGCAAAGCATCATTAGCATCATGATGCGAGTGATGCGTTACTGAATTTACACGATGTTCGTGAGATGTTTAGTTGTTGGGCACGATGACGAGTCGAGGTTTGCGGCTCTGCTGCCATACTATCACGAACAACAGCCATGTTTTCCGCAGAACAAACTGGGCAAGCATTTTCACATTTCCTACAGACCCAAATAGCTGAAATTTGGGCACAATTCTCCCGATTGTGGACACATTTAGTCGATTTTGCTGACAAACAAAAAAAAAAGAAATGCATTTTGATTTGAACGCCCATTTTCGTAAAAGGTTTCAACAATCTTAACACGCTGCTCAATTGTGTACCTCTCCATGGTTGAATTTGTCGAACACTGAAACAAGAAAATGTCAAATTAAGTTGGCCAAAAAATTTGACGTTAAATTGTGACTCACAAATCACAATTAACATCGTGCATCAGTGTTGTTAGCACTCTCTCTTCATTTATTCCACGAAGCGTGGTAATTTTTCCCTTCTCATCGTACTTAAATTCCCTTTTAAAATCTCTCGATCCTTTTTTGCCTCAAAATCCAGTTTTTAAAAGTAAAATTTGTATTACAAGGGAAGCAAATCACGGTTAATTAACCTTTAGTATAAAAATCACAGTCTGTAACATTATTACGATTCTTTTTTGGTTCTAGAAAATTTTGATAAAAGACGATTTATAAGAGCATTTTTTTGTATGGACATTCAGTGTGTTGAATATCATGGTGTAGTCATGTAGGAGTTTTTATGACATTTAAGCAAAAATGTACCTATAGTTTGAATGTTTTTTGTTAGATTCCCCAAATTCCCACGATTTGGTGCTTTTTTCCTTTATCCCACGAACAGCTTTTCGGACATCGAAATTCCCACAAAAGGGGATGAATCCCACGATATTAAAACACTCTCGTGCATTATAGTTGGACCACCCTTTATATAGTAAAAACGATTGAATCGGATTTAACCTCTGCGCGCATTGATAGCATTATCGGTATACACCACAATCCACAAAACGCTGTCTTTCGAACGTTGTATTCCATTGTGATGTCAATTTAGAAATATTTTGGAATATATATTTGTTCGATTAAATTTAGTTAATGCTGGTGAATTGTAAGATTTATTATAAACCATATAATCGGACTGACATTATATGCTCCACTGACGATGTCTCTTTCCTTTCGCACGAGGCGAGGTTGGGTGAAGACAACGTGCAGGTGCAGGCCGCACATGAATTTGCTTCTTAATTAAAGGAAAGAGTACATATTTCATATAGCTGTATCTGGAACAGGCAGCTATTATCCGTATTCATAAATCTCACAGCTACTAATGATTTCCACTTCTAATAGAAATAAACTGCTTTTATATAACCTCATTACATTTTTGCCATGGATACATCCTCTTGCTCTTAGTGCTCATTGGCAATCTGTAGAGTACACACATACTCTCAGTTAGAGGCGCAAAATGGTAATTCAATTATTCCCTTCGATTTATTATTCTTAATGGGAATCAGGCGGAAAGGAACTGAAAATAAGCCCGAAGATACTTTCTTCAACGGAAGGATATGACTGCGGAGGAGGTGCGGCTACCATCATCATCCTTGATCGGTGCAGAGAATCTTGAATCGCCTGAAGAATCCGATACTTGCAAAAGTCAACACTAATTACTGCCTGAGTAAATACCAGAATAAATGCGTTCGCCTTGGCGATGAAACATTTCCTCAGTGAAGGCTGAACGCTGAACTCCTTTCGTTCTTTTCTGCGTTAAATTCCCTGCCACCGAATGCTTTGCATCGCATGCTGAACGGTTTGTCGGCTCAACATGATGTTGTCGGAGTTGGGTATTGGGTAAGTTGGTAATTATTTCCCTTTGGGATGGATATTGCTTTGACCCTGGAATATAGATAAGGATTAATCATGATGGTGAGGGATTAAATATGAATTTGTCGCTGAGTTAATTTTGACAAGAGGTTTATTTGTTTGTCGATTTCTTTTCGTTGCTTTTGTATCTTTTGTTGGTAGTGTGGGTGCGCGCCATGTGGGATAATTCAATTCATTTTTTTAAAGTGAAGTAGGTACGCTTTAAAGGAAATCTACTTAAAATATATGAATCCCCTCTTTAAAACACTTTTTTTTTATTACAGACCATGGTCGTCCTAAGCCATGGTTGGTTGGGGTACACTTCCACTTGTGCGCTTCGCCTAAGGTGAGCTCCATCTATATACCTCGCCGTTTTGCGCCCAAATGAAAATTCAAACGTTCCATTGAAACGTACTCCTAAAGAGCCAACGTGGACGTACTGCTAAATAGACAGACATGAGCAAGTCATGCTTTCCCTGGAATGAAATTGCGAAACGACGGCATGTACATATGTTCTCTGGTCCAAGTTCGACAATTCATCATGACTAAACGAATATTCGAAAGGCCGTTTTATTCGTTTAGAAATGAAATATAATAGTAGGTACGAGTGCAGTCTATTCACATTTTTACGAGTAGGTATAGGTACATCATTTCTTCAGTGCGCATAATGATTTTGCAGTTGTCCAGTTGGTTATAGGGCAGTTATTTTTCTATACAGACAATTTTTGGAAAAAAGGCTAGGGTCATTGAAAGGGATAATATATCTTCCCCTCCTTTGTACAATCAAATTCTATATTGATTTACCCATACCTGATCACTTTTTTCATTCGGTGGTTGAGACATGTCTGTCAAATATCTCCATCATTCCTATCCGAATATTTCAACTTCAATTCTCAAATTGGCTGTTTTTATTTTCGGATAGCCTGCTATGCACACGCACAGAAGATTGCTTGATACAAAGCAAACTGGGTGAAAGTAATACAAAAGAAATGCTGTAAAGAGAGCTGTCGAAAACAAATTTCATATTCCACTGAGCCAGTTGTATTTATATTTTGTTGGTACTTTTATATTTCATTTTATTTCATATTTTGTTTGGGTTTTCTTGAAGCTTAAAAGGTCCAGCATAACAAAATTTTTTTTTGTGCGTCGGAAATGTTCGAAAATCAACGTGAATTTAATTTAATTTTTTAATTTAAGATAGCTTCGGATTTAGTACAATTAATCAGAAATGTTCTAAGCATCCTAGAAATATTAATCTGAAAAGGGAATGCAAAAGGCTATGTCTAAAAGTAAAAAACAATATTCCTAAATGCCGTGATAATTTTTACAAAAATCAATTTTACTTAAATAGAGGAAATATAAGAGCAGAATGGAAATTAGTTAATAGCTTGCTAAATAAGAACTCTTCCTTTAAAACTCCTACTACCCTGCTCTTTAATGATTGCATTGTTACCGATAAGATTGAAGTTGCCGATATCTTCAATAATTATTTTTCCAACATTATCCAACTCAATTCAAGCACATCTTTTTGTCCAGTGTTTTATGTACTCCTTACGAAACTGCTCAGAGGTCTACATTCTTTTTCGAACCTATTACAGGCTTAGAGTTATTAAAAACTATAGGTTCCTTAAAAAACTCTAATTCCTGTGGCAGAGATGGAATTTCCAATCGTTTACTAAAGAACATAGCATGTTTTCCAGTGTCTTATTTGGAATTTTTCCCGTAGCTCTTAAGGCCGCGGATGTTGTTCCACTTTTCAAAAAGGGTGCTACAAATGACATAAGCAGCTATAGACCAATTTCACTTCTTCCTTCAGTTAGCAAAGTTTTTGAAAAAGTTGTGAAAAATAGGATTGTTAACTTTTTTCATAAAACGCGCTTTTTTAGTACATTGCAGTATGGATTTCAATCAGATAAAAGCACGGAGGATGCGTTGTTGAATTTCTGTTCTCAGATTTTCTTTAGCTTGGATAATAAAGCATTTGACATGATTAACCATAACATTCTGTTGCATAACTTACAAAATGCTGGTTTTCGAGGCTTTATGCTCGAGTGGTTTAAATCTTAGCTTAACAATAGATCGCAAAGTGTGAAGATTGATACGATTAGGAGTGGAATTCAGTTCATGAACCTAGGGGTACCTCAAGGCTCTGTATTGGGACCTATCCTCTTCCTGATATATATAAATTCATTATTTGAGATAGATTTGAAAAGCCTTATCACTGCTTTTGCAGATGACGTACTTTTAACTTATGATTCAAAAAGCCCTCTAAATTTAACTGCTGATATCAATATGAATTTGGATTTGCTTAGAAAATGGTTTGCAGTGCATAAGCTTATGATGAGTTCCAAAACTAAAATAATGTTTTTCAGTCTGGCAGCACAACACTCGTTTGACGCTGAAGTTTTTTTTCATTCACCTGAGTGCCAACGATTTAAAGTGCGGAGTTGCTTTTTTAGCACCAGCCTTCCCTCTAAGACTTTTTGTGCCAGTCTTAACTGTTGCGAAAATTGTTTTCAAATTGAAAGCGTGAATGTATTTAAATATCTGGGGTTTTTATTGACTCCAAAATGAGTTTCTATAATCACATTGAAAACTTGAGGCAATATTTTCGCGCAACGCTCAGAAGTTTCTTTTATCTGAAGGGTGTCTGCTCAACAGACCTGCTCAAAATAATTTATTACGGTATCTTTCACTTGAAGCTACCAATATGGCATTACTTGTTGGGGGGGGGGGGGGGGGGGGGGGGAGCATATTTTAACAAGATTCAACCACTTCTAGTTTTACAAAAATATATTATAAGAAAAATATGCGGGAAAAATCGCTTGCATCCAAGTTTTTCGTTGTTTAATGATTTGAAAATTCTTCCATTCAGGCACTTGTATTGTTTCAAAGTTCTGAAGGAATTCTTCTTCAGATCTGGAAACTTGAATACTAGAGTTCTTGATACTTATAATATACGTGGCAACCACTTGAATCTAGTCGCTGTTCCTAGTTCTCGCACCACAGCCTACAGAATTTTGTATACAGTTACATCACGTCGTCTCTTTAATAAGCTTCCTTCTTCGATTAGGACCCTCAGTTCAATTAATAGATTCTTAAATCACATAAGACGCTGGTTATTATCAAATGATATTAAAAGTTTAGAACTTCTTTTTGGTTTTCGGTCGTAACTTGACGTTTTGGTGTTACGTTCTTTAATTTTTTCTTTGATTAAACTTTATTCTAAATTTGGTTCTCTAATTTGAAATTTTGTATAATGTTAAATTTTTCTTCAAAAATATTTTATACTTTTACTTGGATTTTGATGTAATTGTTACAATTAATTATTAAAATGTAAATTACTTACAGTTAAGGGTCACCCCATCCATTTATTTTTTTTGTATTGCTATTAATAAAATGTAAATGGCATTTAATACTATTTCTGTTAAAGAAGTATAAAATGCCAATTCGTTTTTTCTAGTTGAAAATATTGATTGTACAATTGTACTACTTTATTAACTCTGAATTGTTTATATACACAACTAGTGAAAATAAATAAAAAAAAATTCTTAAAATTCTGAAAATTTAGCAGTTATGCCTATTATGGTCATGTTAAATTTAATGCAGACTTTATTCCCTTTTCCGCACATAAAACTATATGTTGCTTTCCAAATATAATAATTATCCATTACTTTGTTCCGCCAAAATTCGTTAATGTAATGAAAATAATAATTTCGAGCCTGCAAAATGCTTTACGTTATTCGGGTAATTCAAATACGTTATTCAGAAGTTATACTTTTTCAATAGAAATATTTGAAATACCTATAGCAATGTCGATGTGTTTCATTCAAACCGCAATGATTGACGTGTCGACCAACCCCCGCTTTTTCACTGAAGTCCTTTATTTATGGTACACAACGTACAAAGCGGAAGGTTTGCTAACAAGTTGCCAAGCCACAAGAATTGATGATGTGAAAACAATGGAAATTCATGATTGATGCCACCAATATGCAGCGATTGGAATAGTGAAACCGAGACGCACGGGAAATTGAAGACACTTAAATACCAATGGCAAATCTTTCTGAATAATCGGAATCCGCGGAATGAGAACGTTTGCCTTTCAATTTTCTTCTCATTTGAGATTCTTCACAATCAAATCAAACGCGATTCGTTACAAAGTTTCGGTGCATTGAGGTTTCGCAACATAATTACAACTGAGCCGACTTTCAATTTCAAATTGTGTAGCGGTAAGCGCGCAAAAGCCAAACAAAGAATTCAAAAATTAAAAATTTTAAATAATTTTTGTTGTGTTGGAAGTGAGTTTTCTATCCAGTTTATTTTTTTTTTCCAAAATGCTATACAAACTTCTATCCCCAATCTAATATCCATAAAGTTTTGTTCTCACGACAGAAATAAGCATATTTCCTTAATTGGACCAATGCGAATTTAAACCAAAAATCAAAAAAATCGAACGATCCTTTCCCGAGTTATGAGGACACAAATGGACGTCAGTCTCTTTTATATGTAGCTGTATCCACCCTTTGCCGCATCTTTCGTATTAAGTCCTGCTCACATTGCCAAAAGTGCTTTATTTGGACAATGTCCATTAATAATTTTAATTATACAACTTTAGAAATAGCGTCTGATTTTACTTTTTAATGTTTTGCAAAGTACCTCCTATAGGGTCCAAAAGTGTCCCATCCTTCAAACTGGAACCAACTATACCCATGCACAAAACTTCTATGAAATCGATAGAGCTGTTTCGGAAATCTGCGACAAGTCGAAAAGTATTCTATCCTTGAAGCGGGAACGAACAATATACCTCCACAAAATTTCATTAAAATCGGTTGTTTGGTTTCGGAGATCGACAACAACGCCACCTATCGGGTCCAAAAGTATCCTATCGTTTAAGATTGCCTAAACCTGAATTTATTTATTTTTAAGCCTGAAATACAACAATACGAACAAAACAAAAGAAGAATCATGAAAATTGGTCCAGTATGAATGTAGCATGTAGCAACTAATTAATTTTTGAGATAGAAAAGTGAAAATATATATTTAATAGGAAGAATTATTGGATGCCAAATCAGGACTACATGGCGATTATCCGGACTCTCTCTCTCCCTAAACCTGATATACAGCAATACGAACAAAACCAAAAAAGAATCATGAAAATCGTCCCAGGGGTTATCGAGTTATAACATCATCGAGTTTCACCCCGAAAGAATTGTATGTCTAGAAGATGAATTATATTGATCTAATTAAAATATTGAACTAATGTATTAGCTCGTAAATCAAATTGAATTCTTATATTATTAAACTTCTGTATCACTGAACTCGAACTTTGTATAATGCAAACGGACATTAAATGAAAACAATCTGAACACACTCATATGACACTTTCGTTCAGTGTCCTCATTTAATGGAGCGTGCTAGATTCAGATCGACACTTTTTGTAAGTAATATTCTAATTATCAATTTTCTTTAATATTTATTAATTCATTTATAATATTACGATTTACAGAATATTAAACTACCAGAAAGATAAAGTGCGTTTTCAATATAATTATGTCCGCAGCACAGCCCCATTAAGAATATATACGATTCTTGAAATAACTTGCAGTCAGGCTAAAAAAAACATCAAACTCCACCGGGTAGCTGTAACGAAATAAAACGCATGACTGAGTCGCACTCTCCATATCACTCCACTCTCTTTAGCGATATATTGTGCGATCCTTAACAAAATGTGTAGTGTAGTGGCGAAATTATTTTAAAAGAAACCAATATTTGCCCAAAGGGATGTAGAAGGACCCTATCCGTAGATTGTCAAAACGATTTATGGTTTTATTTTACAAGTTCTGTTCGATTCGTTTTCGACAACGAATGTACCACTCAGTGCGTATTTATGTTTATCTTTTCGAGGATAACACAAAACGAAATCTGTTCATACTGCCTCGCACATATGTCACCAGCGAGCGCTACCTCTGAGAATAAACGAAACGCGTGTATATCTCTGCGTGGAGTATCCGAATTCGTGCTGAAATGAATAATGATTCCTTTTCCGTTCTATTTAGAAATTTGGTATCGTATTCCCACTTGCACAGATCACTTGTCATTAAGTTTGAATAATTTCGAATTCTCTCCCTTTGAATATTCTAAGCACTTTATCATTTCGTTGAAAGTTAGCTGCACAGACACTGCCTTTTAAAGATAAATTTAGCACATGCCACTTGAAACTTTATACTTACCTTGAACGGTCTTATGCCAAGATGGAGGGATAACCATTTCAGAAGAGTTTTTCCCATTCTGAGAGGTGTCCAAGGAAAATGCTTAAAGACAACTTGCAGGCAAAGTTAAGACCATCTGTTGAGAGACTCCAATTTCGCCTTCAAGAGAATTGAAAATATTTTCAATATCTTTTCTGTAAAATTTGTTACAATTACCTGTTTAAATTCAGAAATTAAACAATTTCTTCCCTACCAACTTAAAGCTCACGCTACTCGTAACCGGTAACTTCAATGAAAGGTCATATTTGAATGCAATCTGCTTGTTAAATTTTTACCGTCAGCACCCGCAAGAACTGGTTGACCATCATGTTTCGCAGCTACTATATCTACTTGATGGAAGCTGACAGAGCAAACTATTTCTTAAAATAATTTGTGACTAAACTTTGTATTCGTCTAAAAGTTGTGCGTCCGCCATTGCAGCATTCCACTGCAGAAAGATTGCGCTACTTTTTTTTCTTCTATAAGTGAAATTCGGATATTTTATCGGGTGCAGTTTTGCATTCGCAAAGTTTTTGATTCCATTAGGTGGGATGAATCCTTTCCCTGTGTGCATGGCAAACATAAGCAGCAGTATGTTTTGATGCTAGTCATGGTTTCCTTAAAATGAAGCAAAAGCTTATTTGGGTGGGTGTTTTTTTTTTTTTGGGTGTTTATACTTGCTCCAAAGGACTTATGTTCTTGTCATATGAAAATGCGAAGGGTTTTTTTTTTTCTCCAGAGTTCCCTGATGATGATGATGAATGAAGAAATTATTTTAATAGATTCCCGGAAGGATATACTGTTTGCAGATGCATTTGCGAGCTTCGTCCACATTGTTGAAGGGAATTTCAGCTTAGGGAAAATGCTGCCATTTATGGTGGGTCTCAGTATGTCTTTTTTGTATGAAGAATGTCTGCCTGATGTTACGTTTCTTCAGGAAGTGAAGTGAAAAGCTTTTTATGCTCTTCGTTAAATTGGAGTGCATTTTTGTGACTTTTCATTTGCATTGTTGTGAATGGCGAAAATATGGAAAACGATTTGGTTTTGTTAAATTGAACAGCTTAGTAAAAGTACCTATATTCTCAAATGGGATGGGATGGGCACTCAAGCTGTTGCTGGGATTATTTTAAAGAAATAATGTAGCAATTCAAACGTTTGCTTTTCAAGCAATCAAAATCGGTTTCGTTTTACCCTATTTATACAAAATGCTTACACTAGATGAAAGCCCTGGTAGCTAGTACTTATTCTTCTGTACTAGAATTTGATTTATCGTATATTATAATCTCTAATGAAAAAATAAAAATAAAATGTTTACATAGGTACGTTCATTTAAGATATCACAAACTACGTCGGAAAATAGTTTTGGAGTTTTATGCTTAGCCAAATAAATCCGAGACAATTAATTTGACTGCGAACTTTAATGAACTTCGATTACAGAATTTCTGAATGAATACATGCTACCCAACGTTGCAGTATGGCATCATAGTGTTGTCTCTGGAAATGAAGGGGTATGTATGTTGATATGTAAATTGTACAGTTTACAGGACATTTTTAAACAATTGTAAGATTTATGTTTACCTTTAGATACATTTTTGAAAATTCAAAAGAAAACAAGTTTTGAATTAAATTGTTATGTTGTGCTGTCAGCGGGGTGATTAAGCATATGTGGCTAAGACCATCTTATACGAACAACTATTCAGACTCGAATATCCTTGTTAGTTTCGAGCCACTCGGTTGAACGACTATTTTAGAGAGGCTACGCCTTGGGTCTTATATGGACTTGCTATGCCCATCAGTGAATAATATTAGCATAAGCAAGTGATTTGAAACTACAAGAGCTATGAAAGTGTATGAAGTGTTCTCACGTATATGGAAATGTTCAAAAAAGCTGTATACAATTTACGTTCTAATAGGCGACTTCAACATAACTTTACAACAATTAGTACCTACGCAAGATGCCCTTACATGTTGATGCATATGTCCGATATAATAGGATTAAAGAGCTGCCGTTGCATTATAGTTGTGAATACCTTTCAAACAGCCTGTTCTGATGGAGCAATCAGACCGAAAACATAAATGTGAAAAAAGAGCCAAGTTCTTCTATGTAAAAACCGTGAAAAGTCCTGAGATCTTAGTTCTTACTTCATGAACTGATAGCAGCAGTGTCTTCCAAACAGAGGTTCTGGCAATCGCGGAAGCAGTCCGAATGGTGTCATCATTTTGCAATACTACGTAATGATATTACCTTTTTCATTGACAGCCAGGCGGCTATAAAGGCAATTTCTGCTGTCATAGCGATCGCGAAGAGCTCAAGGTTCTCTGCTAGCAGCACTCTAATAATCTTTGCTGGGTCCCTGGTCCCTGCTCCCTGGACACAGTGACAAAGCCTGCATTGAGCTAGCTTACGAATTGGCGGGAAAAGGGTCTGCAATGGATCATGATAAAACACTACAGTCGATCAAGCTTCCACTCTGTAATCTCAGAGAAGGAGTGGAGAACAAGATTCGTATGAAAACCAATAACAGGTGGAAAGAACTAACTACCTGTGAAGTATCTCGGAAGCTATGGCCAGTATATGACTGAGGCCGAACCATCAAACTTATACAGTTTGACAGGTCATCGCTGTCTAAGCTGGTAGGGGCTCTAACGGGTCATAACTTCCTAAGAAACCACACGATGAAACTAAATGTCAAAGATGACGATATATGTAGAGGCTGAGGGGACGAAGAGGCTTATGAGGACACACCTCACTTCCTCTATTCTCAGTCACTGTCAGAGCCTCTGTCACTTGAGGAAAAGAACACTTGGAAGTTATTACTTCCATGACTTAGGAGAATTTTTTAATGTTACACTTTCTGATCTTTACAGGTTCTTGAGGACATCAGGATGGCTGGACGACGTCGGGTAAATACAAGAAGGAGAGACATGAGCTAACCATTTACAGCACCAACGACTAACCCCCAAAAAAGGGCTTCACAATGGGTCCACAAGGACCTAGGGCTTATCTTACAACTACAAATTAAGAGAGAAAATTTATTATTTAAAGATTGACTACAATTTGGTTTGTTCACTGGTCAAGTTTCGAATTGGGCGTAGTAAAACGAAAACTAGCCAAGTAAAGATACAGAAATGTAACTGTTCTCGATATACGAAAACTCTATTTATAACTTTAAATTTGGTTTTAGCAGGCATGTAATCATGAACCATTCCACGACAAAATTTAATGGCCAACAATTAAATTTTTTTTAACTATTTCTATGGCTCCATTGCCCAAACCTAAACTTTCGTCTATATTTCGATGTAGCATAACAGTCACACAAATTTTTAAAACAATTGATCTTTCTAGTCCAGCTTCTAAAGCTTCTTGGGCTTTTTTAGGTAAGTAGTGAGGTCATTGAGCCAATAACAATTAGTTTAATTTCGGAGCTCGAAAAGGTGATAAGCATTTCAATATTAAGTTGATTACACATATTTTTTATAGGTAGGTAGTAAGCGAACTGTTGTTTCGGATTATTTGAAGAGGAAAGAAGAAATTTCGTCAGTGGCGTAGAGTGTGTTGGAGCCGCCCGTGGCAGACCCAATCTATGCCGCCCGTAATTTTCTCACACAGTAAAAAAAAACTTTTGAAATGGCAACTTGTTTTTTTTTTTTTGATGTGTAAACATCTAAGCGCGCGTTATTGGAATCTGGTGTAGTAATTCCACACATTTAACTTGCGGGGACGGAAATGTGTAGCGGAAATGCGTCACTTGGTTTTATCATTGTAAAATTTTTTTGGAATCTGGTGGAGTAATTCCACACATTTAACTTGAGGGGACAAATGTGTAACGGAAATGCGTCACTGTGTTTTATCATCTGGTGGAGTAATTCCACACATTTAACTTGAGGGGACAAATGTGTAACGGAAATGCGTCACTGTGTTTTATCATTGTAAAATTTGTTATCATTGCATACTTTTAGGTGGGGCATATTCATTTCAGCTTTTTGTTGATGTGAAATAAAGCATGTTTTTCATACATATATGATGGTCATACACATTTCTTCCCTGTGACGGACATCTCGAGGAAATTCAGTGCCAAATCTTTCGTGAATTACCAGGCACGCAGAAATCACAGCTGGACAACAACTAACAAAAATGTCGTAGACCAGAACCTTACAATGTGCAATGCAAGCCGAATGAAATTCCAATGACACTTTCATTTACTGTGTAACAGCAAACGGGTATTTTCCACTCCATAATGTTAAAAGTGTTTGTTGATGTGTAAACATCCATGCGCGCGTTTTGGTATCTGGTGGAGTAATTCCAAACAGTTAACTGCTGGGACAGAAATCAGCCCAACAATATGCAATGCAAGCCCAATGAATTTCCAATGTAACTTTCATTTCCTGTGTAACAGCAAACGGGTATTTTCCACTGCATAATTTTAGGAGTGTTTGTTGATATGTAAACATCAGAAACAGCAACAGCGAATTTTTGACAGCTTTAACGTTGACTTCGCTGTCGATGTTGCTGTGCTAATGTGTTCAAAGTAATTAAAATAAATTGGTTCTAAAAAGTTGTGAAAGTTACTATTGCTGTTGCTGTGTTAATCTGTTTCTCGCATAACGAAAATGTCGTAGGCCAGCGCCCCTACAATATGCAATGCAAGCCGAATGAAATTCCAATGACACTTTCATTTACTGTGTAACAGCAAACGGGTATTTTCCACTGCATAATTTTAGGAGTGCTTATTGATAGGTAAACATCTAAGTGCGCGTTGTTTCACTGTTCGATTTCACTGTTGAATACATGCGTTTCAATAGTAAAACGCAGAAAAATACAGGAAAATAAGTAATTGATACAATTCCATATTTCTGTCAATAATGCAATGTTTTGCCGTCATTGAAGATGCATTAAAATATTTTTAGATATGGGAAAGCCAGATGCAGAACGTGCGAAATTACAGGGCGCGTTTACGTGCAAGTAAACCTCTGAAAGTCGGAAAAAAGGTTGGGGAAAACGAGTACTGAACGCTCGCGTGAATGGAGAACTCGTCTCGCAAACCAAACTGGAGCGACTTCAAATGAACTCCAACCGAAAAATTTCAACAACACGATATGGAACAACCATCGATGCTGTCTTCCAGCGTAATCTAGATAGATTACAGTCTCGAATGTACTTATCTTACTTTAGCTACCACAATCCGATTGTATCTATTCTACCGAAACGCAGCACAGAAAGAATAAATTATTGTTATTTCATAATATATCCAGAATACGGTTATTACAATTCCCTCTTTTCTCAATGACGCGTATCAAGCCACATACATACCGCACGCACGGTGTTTACACATACACATTTTTCGGGACTGTTGCATACAGTCGCACCAGTTTTTTTTTTGTTAAATTTGTCAATCAATCAATTTTTAATCATTTCACAAAATTCATTTGGCAATTTGTGGCATTATTATTCTATTATCTTGTTTGTTATTTGGTCAAGTCATTTTTCAACGAAATATATCGTTTCGCCGATTTACTATTTCCCAGATTGATCATTTCGCCACCCCTGCGAAACGTTAATATTCCCAACAATTTAAACGAAACGTACCATACCCTTTATCGTACAATAGATTTTGAAAAAAAAAAAAAAAAAAAATAAAATAAAAAATTTTTAATTTAAATTCGAATCACTTATATATCACGAAAAGTAATGCTTACATCCCGCAAAATAACTTATAGGTAGCCAGTTTTCAGCTAAATAGTTAGGCAATAGTATTATTTAAACTAAACATTGAAAAATTTGGTACGGATTTGTCTGCGTGATTTTACAAAAACCTCTCTAAAGATTATGATCAAAATAAATATTAAAGATATTATAGGTATTTTAAATAAGATCCCCTACCAACGTTGCCGGATTTCTTTTTTTCAAAAAACTGTAAATTGTCAAAAATAAAATTGTTTTCTCAACCAAAAAAACTGTAACCTTAAAAAACGAAAACATTTTTGTAAAATTACGTTTTTTTTTATTAAACAAAAATAACAGAAAACAATTCATTTTAAATAAAATAACTAACTTTTTTGTAATTAAAAAAAAAAAAACCGAAAACATTTTACTTTATTCTTTCAAATCTGAAATTAAAAAAAAAACTGTAATTTGTACTAGAAGGTAATTTTAAAAACTCTAAGCCTGTCTAAAAAAAAACTGTAATTTACAGTTTAAACTGTGAATATGACAACGTTGTACCCTACTTAGTTTTTCTAAAAATATTCGAATAAAACAATTTTTAATTGTTTCTCAAAAATTACTATCCAAAAGTCGATCTGTGTTCATATATATTTTTAAAACTCCGCACTTCCATGCAATAGCAGCAAGGCAAAACTTATTTTTTGCAAATATTGCCCACTTCTTCTTTTTCCAACCATTTTGAATATGCATCTTAAAATAATTCCAACTACTTGGAGCGTTACACAATCAGAAAATCCCACTTCAATTACACCCCCACACACGTCCATCGGGCTATTCAGTTTATAACTTCTTACATATATGTAAGGATATTGATCTATCACGAACACTACTTGCAATCAAACAACAGAAACTCCTACTACGCTTGTCGTCGTACTCAAACATCTTGTAAATTGTAAGAGCTTATAAAATAGTACAGTAGGCACTTATAGCTCTCTAACCAGAACTTGCCAAAATTATATTAATAAATATCTATTCTATATATATAAAAATAACTTAATAAATGTGTGTGTGACAGCCTACCGACTGCCACACACATCCGATTTTGATTTAGTTTTTATTGTTGGTTAATAGACCATGCAGAGAAGGTTAATAAATTGGTATAATAAATTTTTGAAAGAAGGCTCAACCGCCATTCCAATAAATTCATTTTTGTACACTTTGGAAAAAAATAAACTGGAAAGAAATCGAGTAGTGACACTTCAAATACAAAAAAAAAATATTTTAAATTTTAAAAGCAATTGTTGTTGTCAATTATTTTAATTATTTTTCAACCAAATTGTTGTTGTCAACAATTTTGAAAGTTTTTTTTTAAATACCATAGGTACCTAAAAAGTTTGTTCTTATAAATTATGTTTACTATGTTACATTAAGTAAGTTTTTGAAATGAAGTAGATACTTTGATTACTTATACAAAGATGACATGGCCGACGATATTTTGCATCGAATTCGTACTGTGATATCGGATAATGAACTGGAGATGTCAGATGGAATGCGCAACAAAGCTTTGATTTTGATCGAGGATATGGGTCTGCTCATGAGTGGCAATTTGTTGTGCAAATTGGGGATGCCATAGCCAAATCGTTCAATGCAAGACGCATTTAATCCAGAATTGGAGCGAGAAATGGACTTCGGTCGAATCGCATTGAGTCAAGCTATTCGAACAAATGTGCCAATGTTGAATCAAGAATAAAAGAAAGTGTACGATGAATTGATGCAAGCAGTCGATAACGAAAATTGCGGAACTGGAAATACATTCATGATTTCACTGATGTTGGCTCCAATTGTTCGAGATCTGATATCGGCCCTATCCTCTTCTGGGATAGCGGCTACTTTGTTAGAAGGCGGTCGAACAGCTCATCCTGCATTGAAATTGCCATTGAATCTGCAAGTGGAAGAAGAACCTACATGCAACATTTCAAAGAACACTGCGATGGCGAAAGTACTGCAGCTATGTAAGATTATCATATGGGACGAATGCACAATGGCTTACAAACGCGCATTGGAGGCCCTGAATCGTTTACGTAATGATAAGCGACCTTTCGGTGGAGCAACGATCTTGCTATCAGGCGATTTTCGTCAAACGCTGCCTGTCATTTCGAGATCAACTCCGGCAGATGAATTGAATGCTTGCCTGAAGGCGTCTGCTTTATGGCGATACGTCAAGAAATTGCATTTGACAACAAACATGCGAGTTTCTTTACAAAATGACCAGTCCGCTGCAGAGTTGTCCAGGCAATTGTTGGCGATGGCAATGGTGTGATTCGAGCAGACTTAATCACCGGCCTGATTGAGTTTCCACAACTTTTTGCAACTTTAGAACGAGACCGGAAGAACTAATCATGAATGTTTTCCCGAATATCGCTCAGAATTATACTGAACATGATTGGCTGAGTGTAAGAGTGATTTTGGCTGCGAAAAACAAGAACATCGATAATTTGAATTTCGCCATTCAAAACCAAATCGCTGGTGAGTTGCATTCAATTCAACAAATCAGTCGACTCCGTGATGGATGAAAACGAAGCCACCAACTATCCAACTTTGTTGCGCAATCTAAATGAACCAAAACTTTGTAACGGTACGCGTTTGATTGTGAAGAATTTAATATCAAATATTATTCAAGCAACGATATTCATTGGAAAATTCAAAGGGGAAGATGTTCTTATTCCGCGGATTCCACTTATACAGAACGATTTGCCGTTCGTGTTTAAGCGTCTTCAATTTCCCGTACTTCTCGCTTATTAATAAGTCGCAAGGACAATCGCTGTATGTGTGTGGCAAAAATCTTGAATTTCACGTGTCGGCAAAGCTCTCGCTTTGTACGTGTACACACCCGATAATAGAAATAGAACAAAAAATGTTATGTACCATAAAGCATTTCAGTGAAAAAGCGGTAGGTTGCCGACAAGTATTTGATTTTATTTATTTATTTAATTTTAATATACCTTTTGAATAAAAAATTTGAATTGACCGAATTACATGAAGCAGAATGAAGCTTCATGAATTACCAGGCACGCAGAAATCACAGCTGGACAACAACTAACAAAAATGTCGTAGACCAGAACCTTACAATGTGCAATGCAAGCCGAATGAAATTCCAATGACACTTTCATTTACTGTGTAACAGCAAACGGGTATTTTCCACTCCATAATGTTAAAAGTGTTTGTTGATGTGTAAACATCCATGCGCGCGTTTTGGTATCTGGTGGAGTAATTCCAAACAGTTAACTGCTGGGACAGAAATCAGCCCAACAATATGCAATGCAAGCCCAATGAATTTCCAATGTAACTTTCATTTCCTGTGTAACAGCAAACGGGTATTTTCCACTGCATAATTTTAGGAGTGTTTGTTGATATGTAAACATCAGAAACAGCAACAGCGAATTTTTGACAGCTTTAACGTTGACTTCGCTGTCGATGTTGCTGTGCTAATGTGTTCAAAGTAATTAAAATAAATTGGTTCTAAAAAGTTGTGAAAGTTACTATTGCTGTTGCTGTGTTAATCTGTTTCTCGCATAACGAAAATGTCGTAGGCCAGCGCCCCTACAATATGCAATGCAAGCCGAATGAAATTCCAATGACACTTTCATTTACTGTGTAACAGCAAACGGGTATTTTCCACTGCATAATTTTAGGAGTGCTTATTGATAGGTAAACATCTAAGTGCGCGTTGTTTCACTGTTCGATTTCACTGTTGAATACATGCGTTTCAATAGTAAAACGCAGAAAAATACAGGAAAATAAGTAATTGATACAATTCCATATTTCTGTCAATAATGCAATGTTTTGCCGTCATTGAAGATGCATTAAAATATTTTTAGATATGGGAAAGCCAGATGCAGAACGTGCGAAATTACAGGGCGCGTTTACGTGCAAGTAAACCTCTGAAAGTCGGAAAAAAGGTTGGGGAAAACGAGTACTGAACGCTCGCGTGAATGGAGAACTCGTCTCGCAAACCAAACTGGAGCGACTTCAAATGAACTCCAACCGAAAAATTTCAACAACACGATATGGAACAACCATCGATGCTGTCTTCCAGCGTAATCTAGATAGATTACAGTCTCGAATGTACTTATCTTACTTTAGCTACCACAATCCGATTGTATCTATTCTACCGAAACGCAGCACAGAAAGAATAAATTATTGTTATTTCATAATATATCCAGAATACGGTTATTACAATTCCCTCTTTTCTCAATGACGCGTATCAAGCCACATACATACCGCACGCACGGTGTTTACACATACACATTTTTCGGGACTGTTGCATACAGTCGCACCAGTTTTTTTTTTGTTAAATTTGTCAATCAATCAATTTTTAATCATTTCACAAAATTCATTTGGCAATTTGTGGCATTATTATTCTATTATCTTGTTTGTTATTTGGTCAAGTCATTTTTCAACGAAATATATCGTTTCGCCGATTTACTATTTCCCAGATTGATCATTTCGCCACCCCTGCGAAACGTTAATATTCCCAACAATTTAAACGAAACGTACCATACCCTTTATCGTACAATAGATTTTGAAAAAAAAAAAAAAAAATAAAATAAAAAATTTTTAATTTAAATTCGAATCACTTATATATCACGAAAAGTAATGCTTACATCCCGCAAAATAACTTATAGGTAGCCAGTTTTCAGCTAAATAGTTAGGCAATAGTATTATTTAAACTAAACATTGAAAAATTTGGTACGGATTTGTCTGCGTGATTTTACAAAAACCTCTCTAAAGATTATGATCAAAATAAATATTAAAGATATTATAGGTATTTTAAATAAGATCCCCTACCAACGTTGCCGGATTTCTTTTTTTCAAAAAACTGTAAATTGTCAAAAATAAAATTGTTTTCTCAACCAAAAAAACTGTAACCTTAAAAAACGAAAACATTTTTGTAAAATTACGTTTTTTTTTATTAAACAAAAATAACAGAAAACAATTCATTTTAAATAAAATAACTAACTTTTTTGTAATTAAAAAAAAAAAAACCGAAAACATTTTACTTTATTCTTTCAAATCTGAAATTAAAAAAAAAACTGTAATTTGTACTAGAAGGTAATTTTAAAAACTCTAAGCCTGTCTAAAAAAAAACTGTAATTTACAGTTTAAACTGTGAATATGACAACGTTGTACCCTACTTAGTTTTTCTAAAAATATTCGAATAAAACAATTTTTAATTGTTTCTCAAAAATTACTATCCAAAAGTCGATCTGTGTTCATATATATTTTTAAAACTCCGCACTTCCATGCAATAGCAGCAAGGCAAAACTTATTTTTTGCAAATATTGCCCACTTCTTCTTTTTCCAACCATTTTGAATATGCATCTTAAAATAATTCCAACTACTTGGAGCGTTACACAATCAGAAAATCCCACTTCAATTACACCCCCACACACGTCCATCGGGCTATTCAGTTTATAACTTCTTACATATATGTAAGGATATTGATCTATCACGAACACTACTTGCAATCAAACAACAGAAACTCCTACTACGCTTGTCGTCGTACTCAAACATCTTGTAAATTGTAAGAGCTTATAAAATAGTACAGTAGGCACTTATAGCTCTCTAACCAGAACTTGCCAAAATTATATTAATAAATATCTATTCTATATATATAAAAATAACTTAATAAATGTGTGTGTGACAGCCTACCGACTGCCACACACATCCGATTTTGATTTAGTTTTTATTGTTGGTTAATAGACCATGCAGAGAAGGTTAATAAATTGGTATAATAAATTTTTGAAAGAAGGCTCAACCGCCATTCCAATAAATTCATTTTTGTACACTTTGGAAAAAAATAAACTGGAAAGAAATCGAGTAGTGACACTTCAAATACAAAAAAAAAATATTTTAAATTTTAAAAGCAATTGTTGTTGTCAATTATTTTAATTATTTTTCAACCAAATTGTTGTTGTCAACAATTTTGAAAGTTTTTTTTTAAATACCATAGGTACCTAAAAAGTTTGTTCTTATAAATTATGTTTACTATGTTACATTAAGTAAGTTTTTGAAATGAAGTAGATACTTTGATTACTTATACAAAGATGACATGGCCGACGATATTTTGCATCGAATTCGTACTGTGATATCGGATAATGAACTGGAGATGTCAGATGGAATGCGCAACAAAGCTTTGATTTTGATCGAGGATATGGGTCTGCTCATGAGTGGCAATTTGTTGTGCAAATTGGGGATGCCATAGCCAAATCGTTCAATGCAAGACGCATTTAATCCAGAATTGGAGCGAGAAATGGACTTCGGTCGAATCGCATTGAGTCAAGCTATTCGAACAAATGTGCCAATGTTGAATCAAGAATAAAAGAAAGTGTACGATGAATTGATGCAAGCAGTCGATAACGAAAATTGCGGAACTGGAAATACATTCATGATTTCACTGATGTTGGCTCCAATTGTTCGAGATCTGATATCGGCCCTATCCTCTTCTGGGATAGCGGCTACTTTGTTAGAAGGCGGTCGAACAGCTCATCCTGCATTGAAATTGCCATTGAATCTGCAAGTGGAAGAAGAACCTACATGCAACATTTCAAAGAACACTGCGATGGCGAAAGTACTGCAGCTATGTAAGATTATCATATGGGACGAATGCACAATGGCTTACAAACGCGCATTGGAGGCCCTGAATCGTTTACGTAATGATAAGCGACCTTTCGGTGGAGCAACGATCTTGCTATCAGGCGATTTTCGTCAAACGCTGCCTGTCATTTCGAGATCAACTCCGGCAGATGAATTGAATGCTTGCCTGAAGGCGTCTGCTTTATGGCGATACGTCAAGAAATTGCATTTGACAACAAACATGCGAGTTTCTTTACAAAATGACCAGTCCGCTGCAGAGTTGTCCAGGCAATTGTTGGCGATGGCAATGGTGTGATTCGAGCAGACTTAATCACCGGCCTGATTGAGTTTCCACAACTTTTTGCAACTTTAGAACGAGACCGGAAGAACTAATCATGAATGTTTTCCCGAATATCGCTCAGAATTATACTGAACATGATTGGCTGAGTGTAAGAGTGATTTTGGCTGCGAAAAACAAGAACATCGATAATTTGAATTTCGCCATTCAAAACCAAATCGCTGGTGAGTTGCATTCAATTCAACAAATCAGTCGACTCCGTGATGGATGAAAACGAAGCCACCAACTATCCAACTTTGTTGCGCAATCTAAATGAACCAAAACTTTGTAACGGTACGCGTTTGATTGTGAAGAATTTAATATCAAATATTATTCAAGCAACGATATTCATTGGAAAATTCAAAGGGGAAGATGTTCTTATTCCGCGGATTCCACTTATACAGAACGATTTGCCGTTCGTGTTTAAGCGTCTTCAATTTCCCGTACTTCTCGCTTATTAATAAGTCGCAAGGACAATCGCTGTATGTGTGTGGCAAAAATCTTGAATTTCACGTGTCGGCAAAGCTCTCGCTTTGTACGTGTACACACCCGATAATAGAAATAGAACAAAAAATGTTATGTACCATAAAGCATTTCAGTGAAAAAGCGGTAGGTTGCCGACAAGTATTTGATTTTATTTATTTATTTAATTTTAATATACCTTTTGAATAAAAAATTTGAATTGACCGAATTACATGAAGCAGAATGAAGCGGAAGTTCGGAATTATTAATTTCATTACCTACATAAATGAATTTGAGCGGAACGAAGTTCGCCGGGTCAGCTAGTAGGTATATAAATTATACATTAAAAAAAAAAAAAAAAAACTGCACCAAATTGCCGCCCCTAGCAAAGTGCCGCCCGGGGCCTCCCCCTCGCTACGCCACTAAATTTCGTTCAATCTGCCAGTGGTAGAGCTAGAAAAAAGGGGAATTATGCGAGAAAAGAGAGTATCCCGATATTCTTTTGTTGTTGGCCCTACTCCTTGTCTTTTTAGCATTTCAACAAGTTTTAACTAAATAAACAGTTGGCGCAACAGGTCCGAAGGGACCTAGCTTCTCACAACCATTCTTCCATAGTCCTTCATAATTTGGATGATCTGTCGGTCAGTTACGGTTTTGTGATTTTTTGTATTTTTGAATATATCTCAGGAACCACTAATGCTGAAATTCGCTGAGGTGCCTGTGCTTAATTAGCTTAGCAAATACTTCTACTTTGAAGTTTCTGACTTCATTGGTACTGAAGATAGAGCTGTAAAAAGGGTGTAGTTCCAGAACTTGGCTACCGTGCCCTTTGACTATGCATACATTTGTAACCTACGCAACCGATCACACTTAACATTGCAACAACCTCTATTTATATTATGGTCAGCAAATATCGAACTCTCCTTAGGTAGCGCATTCGCTCCATAAATCACTTTGCACTCTCCCGTCCCAGGTCCTGTATTCATCTGGCAAATTTGCTGGCAAATTCATTATTCCATTAGTTTGACGTGATTTCAATAATAGCAATATACCCCCATGAGCGGTGTAGCCAGCTGGGCCCATAAATTTTACCAGTAACAACATTTCACCTGATTTGTTTGCGTTCATATCCATCGTCCATGAAACAATTCCCCGCCTGAATAGATCCCATAAATTGCTCACTTAAAGGCACAGCCGGTCCCATATCTACTTATCCACCGTTAAACTTCCCATTGCAAACGAAAAAAAAAAAAAAAAAAATTTGTGGTACATGTAATTGGGTACAAAGCAAGCCTCCCAGCAAATATTTAATCTTCAAACTGTGGAATATTTGCTTTTTGCTAGTCGTGTGTAATGCTACACGCAACATCGAGCACTGATAAAATGAACCAACCAATTTCGTATCGTATTTCATGTCGCTTTGCTGTGCCAAACAACGCAACTACAACAATGATAAAGGACAACACAGAAAGAAAAAACAACAGCAATAAAAAAGGCCTTAACACGAAATCAATCTTCTGGCACTTCAAGTGACACACCGCAAAGAAAAAAGGCGAACATCATCCAACCCAATTGGGAAGAAATTTCAGTATTGCTATGTTCATGTCCTTTCTGTCAGTTAACCTCATGTTCCGCAGTTCAGCTCCTCTTTTTGTGTCCTAGCGTATAAAACCAGACGAATAAAAGTTGAAACAACCTAAAAGTTTATAACCAAATTGACATTTGAAGTGGAGGACAGTACTTAACTTTTTTTTACCTCTAAATTCTTCTAAAATTCTGTCCACATGAAAGAGGATAAAAAAAAAGTTCGAGGACATTTCGGGGGCTAACACGCTGAAGATGAAAGTTGAGTTCGGAGAGCAAATTAAACAGAAAAAAATGATGTACCTATGGTGAATTTTTTAGATCCTTGGACAACTTGTAGACAATAGTCTTTAGTTGGGGCTTTGAATTTTAAATGACCTTTTAATTTTAGGACTTTTTTAGTATTAAGTCCTTAAGAGGTACGAAGTGTCCAGTCAAAAGTTGTTTCAATGTAATTACCGAGAACAAGGCGTTAATGGAAGTTTTCGAAGTATTGGACAAACAAAAAATTCTTTATAAATATGATGAGATCTATTAAAAGTTGTTGACGTGTGATATAAGTTAGGTAAAAGTAAAAAATAACAAGAGTATTGAAACCTTCAAGTAGGTATACAGTGGGTATACGACGAAGCCAGTGACATGGATAGAAACCAAACAGATGCTCAATTTAGTCCTTGATGTTGGTGCCCTATTGAAAATCGCTGGCGATTTTGAAGCGTTTCGCGTCCTCACGTTACGAGCTTTTAGTCTGCATTTGGGGACTTTGTCGAGTAAGAATAGTTACTATTTTAGGTCTTATATTGGTAACAGGTCGCAAAGAGTGAAGCTTGATGACATAAGAAGCGAAATTAGGTTCTTTAACTTAGGTTAAAGGCTCAGTTTTGGGACCTATTTTATTTTTAATTTATATTAGCTCACTATTTACACTTAATTGGGGAGGTTCATCCTTACTATAATAAAACTGCAACTTTTTGAAATTTTTTAAAACTTCTTTTTTACAGTCGGGTTTTTTTTTTTTTAAATTAACTTTTTTATTTTGGGTTTTTTTTTTTTTTTAATTTATATTTTAATATTTTTCCCGCAAGGGTACTTCTCTCTTCTTCTTCTCTGGAGAGAGAGAGAGAGGTAACGGGCTTAACGACCCCGCGGACCCTAGTCATTAAAACCCAGAAGCGTCTGACCCATATTGGGCGGCTCCCTGGTCAGCGTCTGTTCTCCATGTTAGGAGCGGCTGTGCATCCAACAGTTTAAACTTTTAACAAAAGTCAAAATTAATGTGGAAATGCAATGAATAAAACAAAAGATATTAATACCCCAGGTGGTATGCCAGTTACACTGGTAAATCCACTCTCTTCGGAGGTCGGTTCCATGGATTCTGGGGGGGACCATTTATTGCTAGGCAACGACCCGTTTGGGAGAAGTAGAAGGGTAGAGAGAACACCCCCATCTAAAAAAGAAGAAAGTAGTAAAATACTGAAGGCTAAATATTTAGAAGCCTGTGAAGAAAGAGATGGGTATAAGCAACTCAATGAGACACTGCTTAAGGAAATAAATAACCTTAAGAAAGAGTTGCAATTGTTGAAGGAAGAATTCAACAACCAAAAAAAAGTGGATGTCCAACCTGTCGAGTTCTCAACAGATGAAGAAGAACTTAAAAAAGAGACAGAAGGACAGCGTCACACGGGGAATAAAAATAAAAAACGCAAGATGAGTATATCCCCAAAAATCTCATCCGCAAAAGAAAGCAGCACAATCACAGTGTATGCTTCAAATAAAGAAAACAAAATACTAAACTCAACCAAGCCTCCGCCAATTATTGCACTGCAGGTTAATAAGTATGAAAGCCTGGCCAAAATATTGGAGGAAAATAAAATTAAAGCTAGTACAGCTCTAATTAACAAAAATGACATTAAAATTAATGTGGTTGAGGAAGAGGGATACAGAAACCTCACTAAAATTCTGAACCAGAAAAAAATGCAATGGTATTCGTATGAGAATAAGCAAACCAGACCATTTAAGGTTGTAGCGAAAAAACTGCATTACTCATGCTCACCTGAAAGCATAAAAAAAGAGTTAATCGACAGAGATTTTAAAATATTGGATGTGATAAATATGCTTAAGTATAAAAGCAAAGTACCGCTTCCAAGTTTTATACTCAGTTTCGAACATGACCAAGATAAAGAAAAAATATATGGAATCAAGAACATACTTGGGATGAAAATTCAAATTCATACCTTAAGAAAATCAAAATTAGTGCCCCAGTGCAAAAATTGTCAAAGGTATGGGCATACGCATAAATATTGCAGCTCCAACCCAAGATGTGTAAAGTGTGCAGGAAGTCACCACACTAAAGAATGCATGAAGGAAAAAATTGAGCACCCTAAATGTGCAAACTGCAATGAAAACCATCCTGCTAACTATAGAGGATGTTCAGTTGCAAAAGAAATACAACTTGCAAAAGATAAACAACAAAAGAAACCTCTTAAAACGTCAGACAGTGAAGCTCAAAAAGTCAAAACGGACTTACGAAGGAGCCCACAAAAAGAAAAAACCGAACACCAAGTGATTATAAAAAAGGACCCAAGACAAAAGCCAACAGGTGCCAAAATGACGTATGCTCAGGCAGCATCAAAACCAACTGGAATACCAGCAGAGAAAGCTGTAAAACACAAAGCAGAGCCAAACACTGCGATGGAAATCCTCATGAAACAAATCCTTAACAGGATTGGTTCCATGGAAAAATGCAATAAAACGATATTAGATAGAATATCATTGCTAGAGAGACAGAACAGCAACCAAAAAGACAAACATGATGAACAGAATAAAAATTCTTGAATGGAATGCTAATGGTATCGAGAATCGAAAGGATGAGATACAAGTCATTCTCGACATAAACCAGACAGATATATGTCTTATTTCTGAGACACACTTAAAATTTACTACTGACTTTAAACTGCAGGGATATGAATTATATCACTCCCCACATCCTCACAATTGTGCAAAAGGTGGAGCTGCAGTGTTAATAAAGAATACGATTGAACACCATATAGAAGCAAAATTCCAATCATGCGCTATACAAGGAATTTCCATAAGTATAAAAACGAGCAGTGGACAAATATCTGTTGCAGCAGTATACTGCTCTCCTAGCTATAGACTAAAGAAAAATGATTTTAAAAGTCTTTTCCGCATATTTCACAATAGATTCATCGCGGGAGGGGATTTTAATGCCAAGAATAAATATTGGGGATCTAGATTAACAAATACTAGAGGCAGAGAATTATATGAAACTATTAAAGAAGTCGGCGCCAAATATCACTCAACGGGGAAACCTACCTACTGGCCTACAGATAGGAATAAAACCCCAGATCTTGTTGACTTCTTTATAACCAAAAATATATCTTCAAATAAAATAAATATAGAGGAAGGTCCTGATCTTCAATCAGATCATTCCTCAATACTTCTTACACTTGGCGATAGAATAATAATAAAAGAACATAGCCCTAAACTAGTTAATAGACTGACTGATTGGAACCACTTCAGGCAGAAATTGGAAGAATGTATCCAATTATCATCAGCTATTCAAACGGAAGATCAACTAGAAGAAGCAGTGCAAATATTTACACTGGATATACAAAAAGCTGCATGGGCTGCAACTCCCAAAAGAACAAAGAAGATTAAACAAAACTCTTATCCTCGTGAAATATGTGAAATTATTACAGAAAATTGGAAAGCTAGAAAACGTTGGCAACAGACAAGGGCGCCAAGCGATAAAACCACACTGAACAACTTAAATAATAAGCTCAGAAAATCCATAAGGGAATTTAATAACGAGTCTTTAAAAACGTATCTTACCAGTCTGACAAATGATGCTAGTACCGACTACTCGCTCTGGAAGGCAACAAAGAAAATGAACAGGCCAATAGCTCACATTCCGCCAGTAAAAACCAAAGAAGGTAACTGGGCAAAAAGCAGTCAAGAAAAAGCAAATACTTTTGCAGAGTACCTTGAAAACGTCTTCAAACCTTATGAAGATAAAGATTATCAAGAAAACGAAGAAAGGTGCGAAGAAGACAGACCTATTAGGCCGGTAACAGCTAAAGAACTTGCCAAAGAAATCAAAGAGGGCATAAACATAAAAAAAGCCCCAGGGTTCGATTTAATCACAGGGGAAGTTTTAAAACAATTTCCTCGAAAAGGTTTAAAAAAGCTAGCGCAGATTATAAATTTAAGTTGAGATATGTGCCAAGCATGTGGAAGGTCGCGGAGGTAATAATGATACCAAAACCAGGTAAACCACCTAGCGAAGTAACCTCATATCGCCCAATATCGATACTACCAATGTTGTCCAAGCTATTCGAAAAAATGCTGGCAAAACGTCTGCAAAAAATAATTGATGAAAAATTGCTAGTTCCAATTCATCAATTTGGGTTTAGAAACAAGCACTCTACAATTGATCAAGTGCATAGAATCACAGATAAGATCGAAAAAGCATTCGAAGAGAAAAATGTGTGCTCTACAATATTTCTTGATATAGCACAAGCTTTCGATAAAGTCTGGCATAAGGGACTGATCCATAAATTACAAAGGCAACTGCCGGAGCAGTATTCAACAATTCTGGAGTCATATATAACAGATCGATTCCTCAGAATTAAACAAGAGACAGAGTACTCAACATTAAGAGGAATTAAAGCTGGTGTACCACAAGGTAGTGTGCTAGGTCCAGTGCTATACCTTCTGTTTACTAGCGATCTACCTGACAGTGAAGAAACTACTATAGCAACTTTTGCAGATGACACTGCTGTGCTTGCTGTTGGAGCAACTGTCGAAATTGCAACAGAAAAGCTCCAAATGGCAATAAACGGTATTTCAGAATGGACCAAAAAGTGGCAGATTAGATTGAATGACCTTAAGTCAGTCCATATTAATTTTACGTATAAAAACGTACCACACATTCCAGTATACATTAATAACAATGTAGTGGAATACTCAAATACAGCTAAATATCTGGGCATGACCCTAGACGCTAAACTGCGTTGGAAAGCGCATGTAAAGAAAAAGAGAGATGAGCTGAACATGCGATACAGTAAAATGTATTGGCTTATTGGGAGATATTCATCCCTGTCCAACTACAATAAATTACTGCTATATAAGCAAGTCTTGAAACCAGTATGGACCTACGGGCTCCAATTGTGGGCATGCACATGCCAATCAAATTTACAAAAAATTCAAGTCTTCCAAAATAAAGTACTAAGGAACATAGTTAATGCACCTTGGTACATACGCAACGCTGATCTACATAGAGATCTAAATATTGAAATGGTTGAAGATGAAGTTAAAAAGGTTGCCCAAAGGCACAGAAGTAGGCTTCATAACCACGTTAACGTTGAAATTACAGAACTTTTAAATACTGACAATGTAATCAGAAGATTGAGGCGGGTAAAACCCCTTGATCTATAAGAGTTAGCCAAGGCCAAGAGATTAGGTAATACCTTCAAATAAAAAAGTTTCGAAATCCGACAAACGGCGGATTTTTCTTATGAATTTTCCAAATATTTTAAAAATAAATTGCCGATTAGTCGAACGACTAGGTGCAATCCCATTTCGGGATGACGAAAGTCAGTCCCTCCCGGGAGGTTTTTTAGAGGTTGTTCGAGTCCCTCACTATTGCAGAAGCATCCCTCGCGTACTTGCTCTGCAATGTCTTTCGATGATTTTTCCTTCCAGCGAACCCCCAAACAAAACAAAAAAAAAAAAAAAAAAAAAAAAAAAAAAAAATATTTTAATATCTATTTGTTTAGCATATGATACCTCACTCTCCAAAATCGGTCAAGCCGTTTGGGCTACAGGGCGTTACGTATGAACGTACATAGGATATGCCCGGAACAGATAACCCTCCCTGTGTCCCGTCGGGTAAAAAAGAGAATAAATCGAAAAAAAACATATGTTTTTAAAAAATGCTTTCAATTTCAAGTCTTCAAAAATATTAAATGTGGCATTAAAACTGCCAGTATCCCTGATTGACGGTAAAAGTATGTTACGCTGACCCTGAAGAACTGGGGTCGAATCGCCACTTCCGTGAATGATCTATACGTTCACGGAACTATGCTGATTTTATATGTGACACAAAAACAAATTCCATCACGTTAACGGACGACGCGATTCGACCCCTGGTATGATGGCATGCTGATGTCGTGTATGAAATGATAATCGACTACTGAATTTCTGAACAGCGGTAGGCACGAGTGACTTCTGATCTCTGCATGGCAATTTGTATTCTTTTTACGATACCCACCAGACATCAGTCCTGAAAGCAAATTGCGGCCACGTTGCCCACTACTTACGTATTTGACTGTAGTGCCATGTCCATATGGGTCCACTGGCAACAACAATTCCATTGAATAAAACCACCAAACACATTTCTTATGAAATTTAAAAATCGCTTTATTACTTCGTATATATAAACTCTATTTAGATCTAAATAACAACTGAATATAGTACATATGTTACACGCACGCTCTCTCCCAACTATCATGACGGCAGCAGCAGTTGTATTACGTTGATAAAACACATGATATGGGTAAATGAAATCGAGGACGTTTTCACGTTCCCATGCCATCCACCACCGCTGGCATTGCTTTTCTGCATGGCGGCTGGATTTTCATCTGAAAGGAAATTTCGACAAACGATACATCAAAAGCTGTTCAACTGAAAGTCATGCAATGGTGTATACACTGTATACACATGGATGCGTGTGCGTGCTTGCGATATAACATCAACACTTACCATTGATTACGTGAACCATAACGCTGGCTCCTTCCGCTGTAGTCGGCAAACAAGTGTAGTTCCCCGAATCTGCTGTCTGAGCATTTGCGATGCGCAGCCTGTGAACGACAGAACAGAAAACCGATTTGATTAGGATACACAAAGGACAGCGGCACACCTAATTCAGTACGGTGCGTCGGTGTACGAATTGTATGATTTGCAACGTTTGTGCTCCACTTACCTCGATTTAAGGATATCACCCAGTTGTGATTCCATTGAGATGCGTCGCGATAGATCGATTGCTGCATCGTTTGGATGCACAACGAATGGTGTGATTATGTACGGTCCTCGATACCAGTGTATTGGTCCAATGTCCTGTGATGTGGGCTGTTTCACATGACATATCAGTGTTATGGCGCTGCCAACTTTTACGTACAGGTCTGCTGGACCGGATATAATTGCTTTAGAGTCAGCTGGCGTAACTGTGGGATACCGGAATATATAAATTTAATTCGAAACGGAATTTCATTTAAACATTTTTTTTTTTTTAACAATTAATTTCGGTATGGAAACTTGGACAGTTTGGCAGAGAGAATGCTTTGAATGGAGTTTTGGTTGAAATGACGTTTGAAACTATTGTATCGTTTGTGGCTATATATACAAGTATATTGGATTCATGCAGTTGCTGTTATGCTGATGTTGATGAGAAACAACAGGTAGATACTTCATGGAGACACGAAGTAGATCTCTGTACTCTTTTCACGACTGAATGTTTAATACATTTTCAGATATATACTATTTAACAGCAGCTAAGTTCGAATTAATAAATAAAATCGATGAATGACAAATACGCTATTCACAGCGAGTCGAAAAATAGGTTTTCGTGAAAACACTCGAAAACTTCATCGAAATCAGAAGTTTTCCCATATATAATGGGTGGTTAAATTTGAAGGGCCGATGTTGAATGTGAACCACACCTAAACGTCAAGTTTTTTCTGCATTTCATTTGACATTTCTCAATTTCAGACTAACTCAATTTGAACCATGGAAACATACACAATCGAGCAACGCGTTAAGGTTATTCAGGCTTCTTATGAAAATGGGCGTTCAAATCAAAATGCATATCGTGCACTTCGTGATTTTTTCGGTCAATTTAATCGTCCAAATGTGCGTACAATCGGAAAAATCTTGCAAAAATTTGAGCAAACCGGGTCTGTAGGAGATGTGAAAACACCAGTGTATGCTCGTACAGCTCGTACTGCACAAAATATTGCTGCTGTTCGCGATAGTGTGGCTAAAGAGCCGTCCACCGCAACTCGTCGTCGTGCCCAACAATTGCACCTCTCACGCTCGTCGTTGACGAGCATTATGCATAAGGACTTGCATTTACGGGCTTACAAGGTGCAATTGACTTAAGAACTAGAGCCTCTTGTCCATTTCAAGCGTCGTCAATGGTCAAAATGGTGGCAAGAAATGGCAACAGTGGATGATCAATTTTCGAAGAAAATCATCTTCAGTGATGAGGCACATTTTCACCTCAGTGGATTCGTCAATAAGCAGAATTGCATTTGGACGAATGATAATCAAAGAGTGATTGTCGAAAAACGAATGCATGAGTGACTGTTTGGTGCGGTTTATGGGCTGGCGGCATCATCGGGCCGTATTTTGTTCCGAAATGAGGTTGGTCAGGCAGTTACTATGAATGGTGTACGCTATCGTGAGACGATAACGAACTTTTTATGGCCCGAATTGGAAGATATGGATGTGGACGATATGTGGTTTCAACAGGACGGTGCCACTTGCCATACAGCTAACGAAACAATGCTTTAGCGCGATAAACTCAATGGCCCTGTTATCTCACGTGATGGCGATGTCAATTGGCCGCCAAGATCATGTGTTTTGACACCGATGGACTTCTTTCTTTAGGGTTATTTGAAAGAAAAGGTGCACGTCGATAAGCCAGTAACAATTCAAGAGCTAAAGGATGAGATAATTCGGCACATTAACGGCATAGAACCTCAATTATGCCTCAGCGTCATCTAAAATTTGGACCATCGGATGGAGGTGTGCCTCCGAGGTGGCGGCGGCCATTTGGCCGGTATTTTGTTCCTACATAATTGAACCATACCAATATTATCATGATAAAAATAAATGACAATAATTTCCTAAATAGTTTGTGTTTTATTCAAAATCAACATCGGTCCTTAAAACTTTACCACCCTTCATTTCACTTTTCAAAACGATTTGTTTAAGACATTTTCCACGAAAACGCTACGAAAACGACTTCGAATCGTTGGATTGTTGAAATAAACACACCTTTTAGAATATTCAGCAAATTTAGCAGAACAATTGAACGAAACCTCTCCATATTCCACTTTTGTTGTCTGTCACTTTTTCGTTTCATTTTCGCTAGCAATTCCTGCACAACAAGTTATATATAATTTCCCAGCTGCCTCAAGACGAGCACTACCCTATTCAGTTCGATTCAATTTCTCGTTTAATCGGAGCTTGGAATTACTGCTCGGAAACCTGTCGATTTTTCGTTTCATATGCGTTCGGAATTACTGTCCAATCACCTGTCGCGATTCCAATCGCTTTTTGCTAATGGATTTCTGTTCAACGAACTGTCGCTTTTCTGTTTCATCAGAGTTTTGAATTGTTGTTCGACGAACTGTAGCTTTTTCGTTTCATTACAACCAGAGACAATACTGAACTGAGACCCCCAACTCGCAATCCTCTTGCCGCTGGCCCACTCATATTTTTTTTTTTTTTTTTTTCAAATTTGCCATTTTGTTTTTCTATCGGTCAATTTAAAATTCTTTGAACGCTGGCAGCAACTTTGCCGACATCGGAAGTGGCACATGCAAGGTGCGAGAGAGTTGGTGAGTCAAGTTACGTGACATTTGTCAATACAAAATTCTATGTAACAATACTAACGCACTTAGCATAAAAATATAGCTTGTAGGCAAGTTACGGAAAATCAGCCGAAGTTGGGAGTCTCACGTTTTAGTATTATCTCCGATTTCAACCACCAAGTAGGTAGGTACCTACTCATTGAAGGTTTTATTTCAAAACAAACACTTATAAGCAGTACTTACGTAAATCACATCAAAACTCTCATCATTCATCATCCACTCATATCATTTTGAGGTAATCATAGGATAGGTTGAAGTGGCTGTTGGTTATTCATCACAAGAAAACCATTAGTGCAGACGAAATAATCTTGACCCATGACTCAACCATGTTTGTACACAGTGCCTTCTAATTCCACGTAGTCAGCAATCATAATTACTTAGAATCCACATCGTCATACTCGGAATAACGTCTATCTTGCGTGTCATCTTAAGTATGAAATAATATGTATTCATTACTTCCCCGATCGCCCAGAGCTATTAATTTTACTACACCAACCGACCGTATCAGTAAATTCAATTAACACTACAACAACAAACAACAAACAACTCGAAAATGTCCAATAATGACCATCATTGTCAGAGCCTTTCTCCCCCATGGGCATATTAGTTTCGCAGCGTTTCCTTAGGGCCAAATCATGACACCTACGGCTGTGTATGGCTACAACGCACCACGCGGTTCCATGCCCTGATGACAATTCAAAATCACTGCACTTAGCCAAATCCGTTCATAATGACTCCCATTTGTTTCATCAGCAGCCGACCAGCCACCTTCCCGAAAAATATATCCACCTTATTGGCGGCTGTAACGAGCGGAGTAATGAATTTCAAAGCACTTGAGGCGTACGACAACAGCTTTGCCTGCACTTTAATTAGATCTGCTCCAGAGCAGAAGGTTGTACCGAAAGCCTGCTATGTGTGTTTGATGCGAGCGAGATGGTTTCCGGGTCATAAATGTGGACGCAGTCGCCACAAGTCACAGCAGCTGCGCCGCATTATTGTTGCCATGCCGCGACTTTATAAGCACACCTGCGGAGAACCAATGGCTCGCTTTCATCGTCAGCGTACAAGTTATAGTGATTCAATGTGGCGGTGAAAAAGGAACTATTTGGCATCATCATAGTGGCATTCATATATACTCCTGGCTTTCCTCGTTTAATTTATTTCCGTGTCACAGTCACAGAGGTAGCAACATAGCGGTGTAACAAAAGCATTGCTTTGGGTTTTTTTTTTTTTTTTTCTTGTTTAAATCAAGAGCACATCTCTTCGGATATGACGTATCTACTCCATGCATCCTACAACAAAGTGTCGTCATCCGGCGACATCCCGTCGTGGTGGCGGTGGTGGTTTTTTTCCTTTGCAATTCCATTTTGTCGCATTTGAATGGTTGCGTGCATGGTTGATTTCAATGGGAGGATGATAGTAAAACGAATCCTTTGTGAGTTGGCTTGTGCTCGAGAGACGAGAGGATAATATGTACATTGTCATTTTATTAACCTGTTTCTGCCTTAGGCTTACTGAATGCATACTCAGACGCCTTTGCATTTGCTTATGGGAAAACAAATTTACAATGAAATAAGGGCTTTTGTGTTTTTCTCTTTTGGCTTTGGCATTTCCAAATTACAGAGAAAGAGATTTTATTTTGTATTTGTGTTTTTTTGTTTTAGAGGTATAGAACTTTAAGTTGGCAACACTATTTTAACTGGCGGCCATTTTGTCAGCTGTCAAGTGATTTATTTTTAGTTTGGTTTGGCATTTCAAAATGAATATGACGCCTGAACAACGCTTCAAAATTGTGGAAATTTATTTTGAAATTCATGGTTCTGTTCGAAATACTTATCGTGCACTATGTCCGTTTTTTTTTTTTTTAATTTTAGCGACGAAGCTCACTTTTGGTTGAATAGATACGTCAATAAACAAAACTGCTGTATTTCTTGTGATGATAATCCTCAAGTGTATGTTGAGACACCGTTACATCCACAACAACTGACTGTTTGGTGTGCTTTATGGGTTGGTGGAGTAATTGATACGTATACCTACTTCTTTAAAAACGATGCTGGTCAGAACGATATTGAGCCATGATTACTGACTTTTTCGTTCATCAATTGAATGACCATGATGTGCAGGAGTTGTGGTTTCAACAAGACGGCGCAACATGTCCCACAGCTCGTGCCACAATTGATTTATTGAATGAAACGTTTGGTAACCGCATAGTTTCCCGTTGCGGACCCGTAAATTGGCCTCCAAGATCGTGCGATTTAACGCCGCTTGACTATTTTCTGTGGGGATATGTGAAGTCGCTAGTCTACGCCGATAAGCCCGAAACGATTGACTACTTGGAGGACAACATTCGCCGCGTTATTGCCGATATACGGCCACAAATGTTGGAAAAAGTCATCGAAAATTGGACTACGTCAGCGGAAGCCGTGGCGGTCATATGTCAGAAATAATATATTTAAGTTATAATGCCAGAAGATTATCTTTCGAATAAAGTAAATTTTATGTCAATTTAAAAAAAATCATCTTTTTTATTGCATTACAAAGTTCTATACCCCTTTAAAAAAAAAAACCTTTTATAGTTTGTTTAGGTAGGTACTCCATTTCAATTTACGGTATTACAATATTATGGAACAATTCTTATTCAAGAGTCTAAAAGACAATATTCAAGTTTTTTATTATCAGCTATGAAATGATCCATATAGAAATTTTCCAAAACCTTTTGATAGTTTCGGTCTGTAGCTCACGGATTACTTGGATAATATCGACCTTAAGTGCTTGAATCCGTTCCGGATTGTTGGCATAACATCGTCCAAATCTATGTCTTCAATTTCATTAAAAAAAAATCGGTCAACATGGCTCTGTAACGCCCACCGTTTAGATTAATGTCGAGTTATGATGTTCGTTAATTGAGTCTCACACTCTCGGTTACAGCAGCCACATTCTCGTCTGCGCGAACCGTAAGAACGACGACGTTGACCGTGAAAGTTGTCCGCTAGTATACCAGTATCATGAACTTTTTGCACAAACTTGCATACAGAAGGCGCGGTGGGTGCTTCATTTCATCCAAAACTTCTTTTCAAAAAACCAACTTTTTGGGCTACACTTAAGAAAAAAGTTCTCAATATTTCCCAACGTTGTTCAAGCGTAAAGCGACTGATTGCGTTCTGCGGACGTTTCGAGCGGAAAACAGCTGTGCCAAAATAACCAATAATTTATAAAGAAACCACCAGATGGCCCACCCTTTACAATGTTCGAGGCAAAACCGTCAAATCGTTTCAGCTGTATCTAAACCAAGCAGTTAATGGAAATAATCGACGAAGATCTCGCCACTAATGCGGAGGTCCAAACGTTGCCACTCCGAATAAGGTGAGAATTAGGAAAATTGATGAGATTACCACTTAGATTAATTGACTGAAGGTGCTTTAGGCGGCTTTCGATTCTAGTTCTACGAAAATGTGAAACCAAACTTCAAAAATTTCATATGAATTATTTTTATTTTCATGTTCTCATTTACAAGTGAATGTTTTTAGTGAGAGTTTGAAAATTAAGAACCTAATTTTATACAAAACAGTGTGCGATATCAAATTCACCACGATAGTTTCACTTATTGAGCGAGTTTTACTTTTTAGTACTGAGTGAATCGGAAAAATGAGGGCAATGTGTGAAAGCAAATGTTAAACCGATTTATTCTATTCACTCTTTCACAGAACCAGAAATGAACCCCAGCTTTGCCACCGTTAAAGCCCGTGAATCATAAATTTAAACAGACTATTAGTACCGCGTGAACTTCTAGTAAACTCTTTCAATTAGCATATACACGATGTCAAACTACTTCAAATCAATTCACCCCTCAAAAGATTTTTTCAAAAAAACAATCCATCATCACTATTCACCTAAAGCAAAGCTGGTAATTTTTCAAAACCAGACACAAAAGATAATTCCCTCAACCCGTATCTGAGTGATTTATTCCCCACTAAACCGCTTTATCTTTCGATAAAAACAAACAATCATTTGCACATACTAACATCCTAACACCGCATTCTTGACTGCCATCATTAATCCAGCTTCAGTTTAATACTTGCAATTCACCACAACATTGCCATCGGCAGCGGCGCGGGTGTGCAGTGTGCACTGTACAGCTACCCACTTGCTAATCCCCATAAAACATTTCCACAAGCCAGCCAGCACACCAACAACGAAAACATTCTCCAACCAATGTGTTAGATGCGCTGAGGTTTCCCTCAAAATAAGCGAAGCTCCACAGCCACCAAAGACAATGACTAATGGACTGCGATGGGAAAACTTCCATGTCGTTCCAAAAATGCACTCTCTTTTCGAGGAAACTACATGTAGACCAGTTTGCCACTTCACAACCTCCATCATGTATGCTGTGTTCTGTGCACGCGGTGTTACCTTGAAGTTGTTCTTCGATAAAAAAATATGTATATATATTACACAAACGTCGTGAGGCTCCACCAGCATTACAGCCACCATCACCTCCAGCATCACCTAACATAAATTCCTGTCCCAGAATATTTTCAGATCATTACCACAAGAACTTTGCCCTAGATGTGCATGCGAAAACGAGTACTACTAACTGTAGCACATATAGCCAACTAACGATCCCAAGTCAGAGCATCCCTTAAAAACATCCTTCACTCCTTCACTCACCTATGACGTTCAGCCGAAATGCCATCGAGATTTTTGGCTCCGTATTCACTTGGCACTCGTAGATGCCGCTATCTCGAGGCTGGGCATATTTCACCTGTAAGGACCAGTCCTTTGAGTCCTCCGTTCGTATGACCTGTTACAAAACACACACAGAAAAATAAAGATATGAGTTCCATTTCGGATTACTGCCTTGCCTTTGCATCGTCCTTAATTCAGAATATATCCTACATGAATATTTATGTTTATGCAGTTTTTTTTTTTTTTTTTTTTTTTTTTTTAATTAAGCAAAGGCTTACGAGTGATATATGGAAGTATGTGCGTGGTGTAAATATAAATATAAATATTTCCAACAACAGCAAGTATACCTTAAAGCGCTCATCCGAGGTGTATGTGAGGATGCCTGCTGTCAATATATGTAGATCTCTCTTCCGTATCCAAGACACCTATAAAAATAAAATGAAAAGGATGAACGTAGAACAACCGGAACCAACCGACAACCAAGAGTTAGCGAGTGGGTGTGGGCGTGTGGGTGTCCCCCTGGCAAGACACTGCAAATTTTCTTTTGCGCTCTTCTTGTTTTATGCGTCATTTTCAACATATATCCCCCGAAGGGCAAGTGATAGTGATAAACATCACTTTAAAAATGAAAATCTCTTTTTTTTTGTCCTTCGTTTTGAAAGAAAGAGCAGAAGAAAAAACAAAAAACAGCAAACAAAAATAATAAAAAGAATCGTAGTCGTAGCACTTTAGCGCGGCAAGACGCGCAGCAAACGGACAATGTAATGGGAAAAATGATGGAAAGACATCGCTGTAGTGCGTTTGTTCGTTTGCCTGCGGGTGCCAATTTGACAGAGGATGTGCTAGAGCCGGAAGAGGATATGACACTTCAGCGAGAGATACTTACTGACTTGTCACCCAAATGTTCGACACGACAGTTAATTGCTGCCATTTGTCCAGCCCGTGCAGTGATATTCCTCGGCATTCCAAAGTCAAATACAGGTTGTGTAGCCAATGGATTTAAGTGTTCCAAGTTGCTGTAGTCGTCCGACAAGGCAGTGGGATTATCGTCTCCTAGAGCTAAAATTATATAATATGGGACAGAGAATTAGTCGAGTAGCGATTTATGTCATTAAAGTTGATTAAACTACATATATTCTCTTCAAGTGGATTGTAGCATGCTTAAACAGTGGGGGGATACACGATTCAGCTTTATGGTTTTAGGTTTTATGCTAGGACAGAGGCAGTCCTTTGGGAAGTGTGATATCTCTGGTAGTCGCTGTATCACTTTTTTTATACATTATTTTTCAGAACTCATTAATGGAACATCATTTTAAAGGCAGAAACAATCCTTTAAGCTATAGAGTTTTTGAAACAACATTTTATATCCTGCTTTCTAGGTAGTCCTGTACAAAATGGAGCTGCAGAAGAAGCGGATTTTAATTTTGCGGATGTATTTGCATGCACAGTCTGGAAAAAAACGTGTACCTTCTTTTGTTGCATAAAGGAAGACGCTGAAAAAACCTTTTGCGACCCCTTTTAGAGTTTCTTTATGCGTTATTTTTAACAGTATCATGTTTCCGCTATCACTAAGATGAGAGGTATACCTGCGCATGCAGAGGATTTATTCTGCCTTTTGTTGCCAACACGAAATTGAAAATTGCTTGTTGAGTTACCCTGGAAATACAATATATGTATTGGTAAAACAGGAACTGCTCACCGAGGTTGACATGTCTAAATTGCCTCCAGTGCAAAGAGAAATACATACGTTGCTGTAGCAGGGTAATTTTTATTTTTTCTTAAAACATATATTTTGTATATACCTATATGTATGTGAGACATTTGGTCGGGATTACCCTTGGTTACATAACGAGGAAAAGTAATATTCATTCGGAAATACGGTATACGTTATTTGTCTATTTAAATGTCAAAATTAATTTTCCTACTCCGAAGAGATTGCGATTTTTTTTAATCTGACAGAGGATTCCATACAGGGGTGGGTTAAATTTATGTTGTTCCTTGTTGCTGTTAATTCCATATTCCCCCACTAATCATTGTGCTTATAAATTCATTTTCTGGATTTTAAACTCAAGTTGTATTAAATGACTTTTCTGAATAGCGCGTAGGTATAAAAGGAATTGCTTCTTTTCGCTGTAGGAAATTTATTTCGCAAGGCATATCATAACTATATAGAGCATAACGTTCAGGGCTACCAATGTAGGTAAATACTTTATACGTAGTAGATCTACTTAATTTTTTTTTATGCATCTGCTACGTAGCAACTTGTTTCTACTTAGTTTAACTCACTTTTATATAAAGCTTAGTACGCTGCTTGAGCTTAACTAAATTGTATCTGCTTTCCAACTTATTTCTCCAAACATAAGGTAAAATCCTAACTAAATTTTTTACATAGAGCACGCCGCGGATAAGTGTCACAGAAACCATCTGCTCTTTGAAAATAAGTTACTTCAAAAATTCAACGCAGTCTCTGTTAATTTAACCATTTCCAATTCTAGGTAGTCCTTGTCGAAGTATTTATTATAAAAAACTGATCCTTGTTTACTGCTCCCATTCTCCGCCATACAAAAACCCAACCGAACACAAGAGAAAACTTTTTTTTTGTACGGGTGCGAAAATTAAGCTCAAGCAGCGTACTAAGCTTAACGATCTAAATTTAATTTAATATGTGTTATATTGAATCATTTTTGCAAATCAAAAACGTCATTTGCTTGATCTGATTGCACTCATCGCAAAAACCTACTACAATTTGCCTTCAGTCTTCCAAACTGTCAAACTTGTGTGAATTTGTGTTATTTATCCATTAAACCAGTGTAAAATTCAATTTCACGAATACTAACCATATTAATTTAAGCAATGAAAATACCAGTGGAAGTTAGAAGGAGAAATTCAAAATGTGTATGAAAGAGAAAACAAAAATGTAATACTCTTATGTCGTTTTAAATATGACTTTTCAGATTTTTATCTGAGATCTCAGATTTTTGCTGCTAAATCGAACATGAAATCCAAGCCTCTTACGAGTCTTGTAATTTGCACGAGTAGTAGATTTATTTCATAACAAGCCATTTAGATAGTCTGTTTTTGTGAACACCGAATAACGTAGTAGAAATATGATATTAGGTTGAAGTTTGATGGAAACATTTTTTTTTTTCTTTTTGTAATATGACCGAATTTCCCACCAAATCGTACCGAAATCTTATTTTCCCCCTTTTTCCCACAAGACGGTTTCTTACCATAAAAATTCCCACGCAATGATTGCCGTTTCTGCCAACATTCCGCTTTTTTTATTGTACACGCAAGGGAAGTTGAATAAGCGCGAATTGAAGAGGCTTAAATACCAATGGCAAATCGATCTGAATAAGCGGAATCCACAGAATGAGAATGATTGCCCTATAATTTCGCCTCAAAATCGTCGCTGCATGACATTTGAATTGACACTCTTCACAATCAAATGAAATGCGTTTCGTGGCAACTTCGGTGCATTGAGGTTTCACAAACAACGAAATGATAACTGAGCTGAACTTTGATTTGAAATTGTGTAGAGGTATAGCCGGAACGTCGTTAAGTCGTTAAGTTTTGTTTTTACAACCAAAAGTAGCATAAAAGTCCTCCCCAAGCCAAGGCCCAAGCCCATGCGAACTAAAACCAAAAATCATAAAAATCGAACGATCCGTTCGAGTTATCAATATAAATACGGACAACAGTCTCTTCTATATGTAGCTGCACCCACCAGACTTTGCGCGTTCCTTTCGTATTAAGTCCAGCTCACATTTATTTGGAAAATGTCCATTATTAATTTTAATTATTTATACATCTTTTAAAATAACGTTTGATTTTCTTTTCTGAATGGAAGGTGCCACTACCCGTTTTCCGGCTTATGTTTTGCAAAGTACCAAAAGTATCCTATACGTCAGGCGAGAACGAACAATAGACATTCACGAAATTTCATTAAAATCGGTGGAATTGTTTCGGAGATCAACACTATTGACACCGTCCTATCAGGCCCAAAAGTAACCTATTTTTTTCAAGCGGGAACCAACCACATCCACAAAAATTCATTCAAATCGGTTGAGTAGTTTCTGACAACAACAATACGAACAAAACAAACGAAGAATCAATTCAAATTGGATTAGTGGTTATATCGTCATCGTTTCACCCCCGCAAAAATTATATTTAGAAGGTTATTATTGAAGATAATTGAACTGAACTGAAAAACGAAATATACGCCCACAGGCCACATGTTGAGAATTTTCCGACTTTTCTTTTTTTTCCTAAATTTTTTTCCTAAACAATTCATGATTCAACAAAACAAAATAAAATCATTCAAATCGGTTTTGCCCTTCTGGAGCTTTTACCCGACTAACGCACAGCAATTGGTTTTTATATATATAGAAGATAAACTTATTTACTATGTACCTACCTATTCATTTGTGAGACTTATGCTTCAAAAGCTGTAATTGTTACACTTTTTTTTTTCATTATCTGCTACACTTTTGTTCAAATCTACTTGTGATTTACTACACTTTCTGGGTTTATTTTCCAGACATCTATATATATAAAAAGAAAACCTTAAAATTGTGTTCGTTAGTCGTCGATTCACGCCTTAACGCATTTACCGATTTGAACCACAGTTTCACACATATTTGCTATTGGTCTGTATATCATTTGTGTGAAGTTTTGTCGCGAAAACAAAGCTTTGAGGGGATGAAAAAGGCTATGAAAGTTTGTATGGGGAAATGCACTTTGAAACAACAAAAAAATGGATAGAAATCGAGTAGTGACATTTCAAATACAAAAAAAAAAAATTATAATAATAATTTTAAAAGCAATTGTTGTTGTCAATTATTTCAATTATTTTTGTTGTGGACAATTTTTAATTTTTTTTTTTAAATATAGGAATCTACCTAATAAGTTTGTGCTATTAAAAAATTATGTTTACTATGTTACCAAGTAACATTTTAAAGTGGAGTAGATACTTTGATATTTGTTTGATGGTGTTAGAATCCATTATTTTCAGGATCCTTGCATTAGTACGAGTGAGTCAGTGAGTAAGTTGAAATGTAGGGGTGATTGAGATGCGTGGACAATGATGTTGTTCAGCGTTTTGAGTTTTCATGTAGGGGTTGTTACGAAAAATGAGCGAGTAACAATCTTGGTACTCTGCTCATTCTTGAGTAGGGTTATGGCACCTGCAACAACATTAACCAATTTTTTGACACTTGCCGAAGCCACGAGTTTGCACTAACACTTTCTTATTGCGAAATGCCCCGATATTGGAATGCGTCGTCGAAGAAGTTCAAGCGGCGGAAACAAGGTGAAGTAGTTCCCGCAATTTGCGGTTTTTATGCAAGTGATGCAATTGGTAGAATATACACAGTTCACCCGAAAAACAACGAATGCTTTTATTTGAGAATGCTTTTGGTCAATGTTTGTGGCCCTACTTCGTTCGAAGCGCTGCGGACTGGTGACGGTGTGTTGTGTGCTATGGCCGACGATATTTTGCATCGAACTCGCACTGTGACATCGGATAATGAACTGATCGGATCGGATAATCATCTGATGTGAGATGAAAAGCGCAACAAAGCTTTGATTTTGATCGAGGATATGTGTCTGGTCATGAGTGACAATTTTTGGTTTAAAATGATGACACAAAGATATTTTCAGGAAATCTAGATGATTTTGGCGTTCATCAAGATTGTATGGCCTTTTATAGTGATTTGACGTCTCAAGATGTCGTTCGAGAAGTTAAAAACTACGAGTTGGAAGATTTTGACAATACAACGACACTCGAAATTTATAATGAGGCATTAGTTATAAAAGAAGGAATGTTTTTTTATACGCGCCAGGTGGTACCGGAAAAACGTTTTTGATTTCCATGCTACTAGCTACTATAAGATCACCGAAGAATATAGCATTAGCACTTGCATCGTCTGGAATAGCTGCTACATTGGATGGTGGTCGTACAGCGCACTCCGCACTTAAATTACCTACCATTGAATATGCAAATTAATGAAAATCCAACGTGTAATATTTCTAAAAATTCTGGAATGGGAAGAGTTTTGCAACAATGTAAATTAATAGTATGGGATGAATGTACAATGTCACATAAGAGATCGGTGTAAGCTTTGGATAGGACTTTGAAAAAGATTTGCGTAATAATCAAGAAATATTTGGTGGCACTTTAATATTATTGGTTGGTGATTTCCGTCAAACACTGCCAGTGATATCCCGTGCAACTCCAGCAGATGAATTAAAGGCATGTTTAAAGTCATCAAATTTATGGAGAAATGTACAAACACTCACTTTAACAACAAATGTGAGAGTACAAATACAAAATGACCCATCGGCTGAAGAATTTTCTAGGCAAATACTAAAAAAAATAATTAGTTGGCGCAACAGGTCTGGAGAGACCCTAGGCCTAGCTTCTCACAACCATTCGTTTTGTGTGAGTTTTTCATTTTTGTAACGAATGGAAGGGATCTACAGTTTTATGCCGACTCCAAACGGCTAATTAAGAAGCTCTTACAAGACATTTATACTCTCGGATGTTTGTCAGACGTTCTAGGCAAATACTGTCGATAGGAAATGGACAAATTCCTATTGATAACGCTAAATTAATCACTTTACCAGATCATTTTTGTAACTTCGCACAAGCAATTTCACAATTATTGGTTTCAAGTGTTTTTCCAAACATTGCGCAAAATAATAAAAATCGCAATTGGTTAGCTGAAAGAGCAATATTGGCTGCCAAAAATAAGGACGTCGGCCAATTGAATGCGGATATTTTAACTGATGTGCCTGGTGAGATTGTAACGTATCAATCAGTAGACACGGTCACAAATCAAGATGACGCTGTCAATTATCCGACGGAATTTTTGAATTCGTTGGATTTACCTGGATTGCCGCCTCATCGTTTACAATTGAAAGTTGATGCACCAATTATTTTTCTTCGGAATATAAATCATCCTCGATTGTGCAACGAAACAAGATTAGTAGTAAAAAAGGTTATGAGCAATCTTATTGAAGCAACGAATTTAAAAGGAAAATTTAAAGGTAAGGATGTATTGATTCCGCGTATTCCAATGATTCCACCAGATTTAACTTTTGAATTCAAAAGATTGCAATTTCCGATACGTCTTGCGTTCGCTATGACAATAAATAAGGCGCAAGGACAATCGTTGGAATTGTGTGGAATCGACCTAGAACATCCATGCTTCTCCCACGAACAATTATAAGTGTCATGTTCACGTGTAGGAAAGTTCTGTTTATTTATACTACTACTCACGGCTTAACAAAAAATGTAGTTTAAAAAACACATACTCTAAATAAAAATAATAGTGATTAAGTTGTCCACAACATTTTTGCTTTTTATTTTTGACGAAACATTTTTTTTTTAGTTTTTTAGATTTGGCATCAAAAATTATGTTTAACACCAAATCTTCACCGAACCACGATCCATTCCCGAGTTATGAGTGCACATACGGACGTCAGTCTCTTTTACATATAGCCGTACCCACCATACCAAAATAGTATCCTCTTTTTCAAACTGTAACTCACCATACACAGCCCCGAAATTTAATTGAAATCGGTTGAGTGGTTTAGGAGATCGACAACAGCGCCACAAATATATTTTTTTTGCACCGTTTTTTGTAAACAAATTACACAAACATACGTTTACCATTTGCAACCAAACTTCACAAAAATCATATAAAGACCAATACCAAAGATGTATGGAAGTTTGGTTAAAATCTGTAAATGCGTTAAGATGTGTATTGGCGACAAACGAACACAATTTTAAGGCTCAATTTTTATATATTTAGATTTGGGCGGAACGAAGTTCGCCGGGTCAGCTAGTTATTAAAATAAAATAAAATAAATCAAATTGGAAAATATTTATTCAAATGATGACAATGGTAAGCGAGATTGATAGTCACTAAATTACTTTCAAAAGCGTTGACACATCAGCAAGTGAGGGTCGTAGTTGTGCAGCAATCGGAATAGCCATCATCACATCTTAATATTTGAATATTTCCAAAGTTAAATCCTCAAAACTACTAGACGATTTCATTCGAAATTGCTCTGTAAACAAGTCCCTTCTCTTACATTATAGCCTATTCCAATGAGACCAATGACCAAACCTACCCCGCTCTCAAATGCTCCTTCCACAAGGCAAGCTGAGAAAAGGTTCAAATGCAAATACGAATAAAACAATTCATCCTAAATTAAATTTTCCTGCACGTCTTCGTTTCGATTTTTATTGACCCATCTGCGAAAGGCTTGCGGCCGTCTTGTATTGCTCCGATTGAAGATTACAATTTCTAAACATAGAATGGTGTGTGTATCGACTTTTGGGTCATATATCAAATAAAACACCGCTATAAGGAAATTGCAAACAAATTGTTTATATTTTGTTAACGCATTTGCTTTTTGTTCCGCTCGCTCGGATGTGTGTACCTTCCCGCAGCATTCACTGTTTTTCACTCTTTCTCCCTTCGTGAGTTCTGGGTTCTCCATTCTGTCTGTCTTTCAAATCAGATATTGTGAAACGATTTATTGCGCCATTTATTTCACGAGAGTTCTGTTAGAAAATGTTTGGTTTTGGCTTTTCTGTACACCATCTGTACATCTCATTGCATGAATGAGAATGAAATAAAATAAATTACAGCTTTGCTATTGTTTTGCATGATATATTATTATGTTCGTATGTATTTTATCGTCCATTACAAGTCGATTTTGATTTTCATTACAACGAAATAAAAAAGAAAGTAGAGAAGGCATGCAACCGAACTGTACTGCACTGCACTGGTGGCTTTTGTACTTCTCGTGCGGATATTTCAAATCCTTATTGGGATCTCCTTTTAGTGAAATAAATGTCGCAAAGTATACTCGAACTCGAACTATTTGCATAAAGATTTCCAACAAAGTTTTATCAATTTTTCTTTAATCCACTAAGGGGCTGACGGTGGAGGGAATTATGTCCTCGAAGTTCCTGCGAAAAATGCGGAATAGAAATTGGATAAGAAAATATAAAGTTTTTTTTTTGCCTTTCATCTTCACCAGAAAAAAGGCTCAAGCAGAAAAGTACCAACTCAATGGGAAAATATACTTTACGAAGGACCTTATGTTTTCGACAGTTGTGCTTAAGATATTCAGGCAATCACCTTGGGGAATGGGTGAACTGTTTAAAGCAGAATCTTTCAAAAGTATTATGCACGACTGATCGCATTTTATTGCAAGTGAAAACTGAATTCCCAAAACACAACATAAGCTCGTAACAAAAGCAGAAGTAGAACTTCTGACATGTTTGCAGAAAATGGATAGCTATAGGACTTTCTTGAAATATTTTTTTTTTTTTTTTTTTTGTTGAAACGTGCATGTCACTTGTGCAAGTGATGTGAGTAGTGATTTTATTTTATAGGTCAGTTTAGATGTGTAGATTGTGTATAACAATAATGTATGCGAAGCCTTACATTGCACCACGCTGAAGGAAAGCCGCGAGGGCACGTTTCAAATTAGGTACTTGCGATTATCCCTTTGTGCACCCGATACGTGACATTTTCGCTTATTGAACGCCATTCGTACATAATTGTCCCGGATTTTGTAGCTGTTATGCGGTCGATGTGAATATTGAAGGTTGTTTCGAAGGAAATGCTTTGTGATTTTTAGTACAATTTTATGACCACTCAGTTGTTTGTGGGATGGCGAAGTCGGCTAGCGATTTCAATTTTTTTTTTTTCACATGCTTCACGGTCGAATGGATATATTTCAATCCAGGTGGTCAGTATTTTACAAAGGTCCACTTGTTCAACGCCTACCTCCAAGTCCGTTTAGATGAAGAGTCAAGAAAACTTTGCGTTTTAAGTACGGAGTTTCGGCTTTTCAAATACCAACGGATACCTTTTAGAACTTCAAAGTCTACCGGAATTTTTCAAAGGTACATTGAACAACTAACATCTGACATCGACTATTGCACGTCATATCTAGATGATTTTATCGTGTCTTGGTGCACCAACGCTGAGCATGTAATGAGCCTCCAAACACTTTTGGACCGTTTTGAACGTCATGGATTAAGGTGCCGCTGGGAGAAATTCAAATTTGCAAGGAGCGAAATCGGTTACTTGGGCCGTATAATCGATGCTACAGGTATACGTCCATCGGAAACGAGGGTTGCAGCAATTCGAGATCTAGCTGAACCAAGGAATTTATGCGACCTTGAGGCGTTTATAGGGAAATTAAATTACTATAATCAGTTTATCAAAAATTTCGCCCAAGTACCCTCACTAAATAAACTATGACGATCGTCAAATCAGCTTCCCTCGGTTAAAAAATATTAATTACAATAAAGAATTGAGTCGTGTCCTTTTAAATTGAGCTAACATTAATCATAACAATTGGTCTTCGCATTTGTAATGAAGTATTGCCGTTTGACACCAGTTTACATTTTAGGAACTCACACTGGCGACATTTGTCGATATTCTCCCGAATTGTGATCTAGTGTTAAATGACCATATGACCATAGGTGAACACTTCTCAAATCACATAAAAGAGGACATGTTTTTACATAAAAGAGGATATTCATATTTCTTATCGTAGAATAAGGTTTTCTAGAAGGAAAAGAGAACGTCTGAAGGTCAGTTTAGTAAGAAGTCAGCGACATGGTAGCGAAAAAGAGGATTCCTCCAAAAAAAAAAGGACGAATGGTCACCGTACCTGTCATCAACTATTTCCAAACAATAATTTACAAACTGAAATGCGACATAATTTTCCAACAAGCGAGAATCGTTGTTAGTTCTCGCTTCCCCACTCAGTAATATTCCAGGTACTTTTTAGGCTAACTTAACCAATAAAATTAATAAATAATAATTTGCAATATTATCTCTAAGCAATATGCGGTTCACAAATCAGTTGACTGTTATTATAGGTAAAGTTTGAGTAAATTAAAATTAAAAAAACAAATTCGAATAACTAACGACGATGTTCATGAAAATCTTTTGACGAACCGTCTCTCTTCGTCAAGTGTTACTCCCTTTAATTCGGAAAATTCGTTTTCTGAATAAATGAGAGTCTTAATTTTTTTTTATGTAAAGATTAAATTTAATTAGAAAAAATTAAATAACGCAATGATTGAACACGTATAGGTAGCAAATGGACCTCAGATATATAGAAGTCGGAACAAATCGTCAAAATGTCTTTTGGCAGAGTCCCCGCAATTCACATATAAAAATCGGGAAAAACTATTCAATAATACATTTTATGTATTATTTGTATTCTTTTGTGTTAAAAAATAATTTTTTCGTTCTAAGTTTTTGCATTTTTTCATCAATAGGAACGCGTTTTAGTGCATACAAAAAATCTCTCATTAATTCGGAAAATTCGTTTATTCGAACTGACCTCCTCCCCCCCCCCATCCATTCCGAAGTAGCGAGCTTTACTATATTTATATTTAAGCACATTGGAAGATTTTTCTCTCAAGCAGTTTTGATTTTAGCTTTATTAAACATTTTATTGAATTTTTTAAATGTTTTAGCAGTATATCAAAAATAATTTTTGGTCTTATTTAACAAAGTTTTCCCTTTGCCGCGCAAGGTGACGTTTAAACGTTGACTTAAATAGTGAATGAAAAAAATTCCCTAACTATTAAAACACCGTTCAACCGTAACACTTTTTCAAACAAAATCTTTTTGTGAACTTTTACTTCTTTTCCGGTTACTTTTCCCATCTAAAAATAGCTTCAGGCTCCTCTTCAAATCGATCAGAAATGCCCTGCTTATGGGTGTAACGTATAACCCACACACACATTAGGTCTCCTGGACTAGATTTTCGAAGGAAAACGGAATAAAAATAAATGCAATCCTCCCAAGTAAATGTTCTCGTATAACTATACCTAAATATCTGCCTCGTCACTTTTATGACTCCGAGGGAGGACTGTCGTTGAGACTTAATCGTCTCACACTTCCTTCTACTTCTGCACACAAAAGTTTTCCAAATCGATACACGACTGTCAATTTTCGAGCCCAGGGGAATGGCAACATCCCTCGCTTTAGGCACGAACAATCAAATCAGTTTCAAATAGGCATCCCCTAAAAAACAAATCGAAAGATCAACTTCTACAACTGTTACAGAGACAAACAGATTCAATGCTATCCCGAGGAGTATTTAGATTTCTCTAAATTGCAAATTCAACTATCCACACATCGCCATGTTGCTCCCTTCTGCACCCCCATTAGCAAATAAATAGCCCTCGGGTGCCGAATTGATTTGAAAACTGCGTATAGTCCGCAAATGCATGCCCAGTGCGAATAACAGAGTCTCATACGCAATCCGTTTTAAGTCAAACTAGTGAGCAAATGTCGTAGACCTTTCATTGGCTCTTTGGCACTGCGAATATTTTGCGATTTGTAGGAAATCAGCATTTCCGGAACGGAAAAGGTAATTGTTTCGAATTGGAATTCCACGCGCTGAATTCGTGTGGTGGGCGTGGTGGCGACAGCTTTGATATCAGTATAGCATATGCAATGCATATCCAACATATAGCTGTGCGAACATATATATCTACCTCCTTCCCCCCTCTCAGTTGCCTGTGCCTCTGGAACTCTATAAATATTTAGATAGATACCTTTGCATGGATCTTACATGTGGAATACTAAACCGAAATCGATTCGGGTGTGGGGATGGACGTTATTCAATGTTGGAATAGGAGTAGGGGAGAGTGGGTGAGAACGTAACGCAGGGTCGGTTGTAAAACTGATGTTTTAAGGAAACGTAGACCTGTGTATGCCAAATAGCGTTAAAAAGGTGAAATTCAAGTGCGAACGTGTTTTGCTTTTAGTAAATGATTTTTCGTCAATTTTCGTAAAGCAAGTAAATTTGCACTTTATCCAAGCAATATTATCAAAGTACGTATTATCGTTCATTGTATGGAGTTGATCTTTTTTAGATGGGATTATATAGGTACTTATATTTTTTATTTAATTTTCAATAAAACTAAGGTTGTAAAATTTTTTGTGTGAACGGTTGTAACACAAATCTTTTCTTATTTCTCTCAAGGCTTATTGAATTCCCGTAATATTGGCCTTAGCTGGGAATATCTGACTCGTTAACTCAACTTTTATTTCTATTTCTACAAATATTTTAATTGTTTTCTTTTTTTTTTGAATTAACAATTAACTTCAAACATTATTTTTTGTTCTTCTTAAATTTATATGGTGTTACGACCGCCCTTTCACCATGTTACAATCAATACACCTGGAAGGTCGGTTGTATCATTTTACTCGCTCATAATTTTAGCAGCATACCTCCGATCTGGCACAATAGTTGGAAAGTTATTATCTTACGGTAGTCAAAAGTCCACTTATTAACATGTATGTCAGTTTGCTGTGTACAACGGTTTGCAAATTATGAAAGGGAGTAAGAAAAATGGCGTAGGCGCAGTGGCTTAGTGGTTAGTGTGTTGAACTACTAAGCGAGGGGTCGAGGTTCGAATCCAGCAAAAATCCAGCAAAAACCTAAATTCCAACTCTCGCGAACGTCTGACAAACATCCGAGAGTAAAAATGTCTTGAAAGAGCTTCTCAGTTAGCCGTTTGGAGTTGGCATCAAATTGTAGATCCCTTCCATTCGTTCCAAAAATGAAAAATTCACACAAAACGAATGGTTTTGAGAAGCTAGGCCTAGGGTCCCTCCAGACCTGTTGCGCCAACTATTTATTTTTTTTTTTTTTTTTTTTAGTACGAAAAATGGCACTTTTGAACCCATTCTCCCCTACCATTAACATCACCACACCACAACCAGCAGCAAACCCCAAATGTGTGTTCATCTTAAAAAGGGAATGATGTGTTGGGTGCAACACAAAGTTATCGATAATCAATTTTTAAATGAACTTCAAGTAGGTAAACCACCAGCTATAGCTATAAGGAAGTGAGTGATTTAGGAGAGGGAAAAAGGAAATCAACCAAAAAAGGGAAAATACATCAAGAAACGTGATGAGGGTTGTTTATTCAGAAGCATCCCCCATCTCCCCCTCTTTTGCAAGGAAGAAGTGTGAAAAGTATACCTTTTCTTCGGAGGCGTTTATCTTCCCTATGTTATGTCCCACTGGGGTGCTTAAAGAAGATAGACGAGATGTTTAGCGTGATGGCAAAATCATACCATTGGAAATTTGTTTAATTGGTTCGGAAGGGGTTACCTTCAATATTCGGGGACAGTGACATATTTTTGAGGTCATGTGAGTGCTGTTGGCTGCTCAGTCACTTGAGGAGGGTTCACCCAGCTGAGTGTGTTTTTTCTCGAAAATTCTTAAATGATTGTGTCGGTGACATATGTACCCTATTAGATATGCCATATGAGGGTGCGCTGAGATAAACTGAAATTGCTCAATAGACGTGAGGGTAAATCATTGGAAACATTCAGTATTACTAGTTTTTTTTTTTCTCTTTTTTTTTTGCAGTTCTACACATGACAAGAAAATGTCAACATTACGAGTTGGATACTTGTCCTCGGTTTTTATCCTTTAGTCGATTGGGCGAATGAAGTGATATTGAATGGGAGTGGGTGTTTTCATGTCTTTTCAAGCGTGACAGATGTACACGATCAATAAGATGATTCACATCAAAGCTGAATAATTTGAAAAGCGATTTGTCTTGAGAGAGTTGGTAAATTGCCGGATTTAAGGGCAAGGCAATTTAATAGGCAAGGTTCTATTGAAGATCTGTGTTCTGTATAGACATCAAGTGATTACCATTTGAAGCGGTTGTTTATTTTTGCGTTTGAATTTGTGGCAGTTGAATATTTGGAATATGTGGGAAAAAAAAAGAGCAAAGACGGAATAATCGGAGGAAAAGTAACTCACTGTTTCTCAGACCCCAATAGAACCAAGTGTCTCCTCATTCGAAACTTATTGAGTAAATAAAGAGGCATATTGCAGAAAAATATATGAGACTCTTTTCATTACTAACTTGTTTGTAAGAAATAAATTCCTTTGGCCGTGTTTTTTCAAAGCTTTATTTTAGACCTTAACTTACATATTGTCCGGCAATTTACAACGATATAAAATATAATTGAAGGATTTTCCATTAAAACTATACAGCAACCTATCCTGATTCGTTTGGTTCTCAGAAAATATGGAATTTCCCGTCTAGAAGAATTGAGTCAAGATGACAGTACTTCATATATCCTCAAAACCCGAGTGCCCTTAAACAGCAACGAACATAATACAAAACGTTTAAAAGTATATCATTTCCTGCCTATTTTCATTTGAGACTTGCACTATATAAACGAATGAAAATAATTGTTTCATATCCTCAATTTACGCATATTGCCACCAGCCTTTTGTGTCTGCACTTGTGTGTCCTTTTTTGTAGCGCGTACACAATACACTCTTTGACAGTCATTGCGCTATTTAAATGCTTTCCACGAATCCTTGACTTATTCTCTTCTGTTTGTCGACTCGTTATTTCCTTTGCGTCTGCACATGGTGGGAAACGCCTATTAAAGGATTACACTTAATTGAAATTATGTCAGTCCGACGTAAGAAAGACTATTCTAAGTGTAAAGGGTTTTTTCTTTTATTAAATCAATAAGCCTGGAGAAAAAAAAAAATGTTACGTATACGCCATACGTTCATTTGAATAAGATATACAATAAATATTTCGCTTAACATAAATTTCAAACTCCACCCAGCTGGGGTTAATTATGCCGAGTAATTAACGCAATTGCTTTGCGAAATTGTCTACTTTCTTTTTAAATATTCTTTATGACCAATTGTGTTGTTTCAATTTGTCTTCAGTATGCGGTAATAAATAATTCGCCGGGGAATTACAGCTCCACAAAGAAAGGGAGAATCAAAACAAAAAAAAAAAATACTAAGAAGCAATTTTATTAGACAGAATTTAAGAAACTTTTTGTGGTTCAATATAAAAAGAAGAACAACCAAATGAAGGTGTTTGTTTGATTGGCGAAAAAAGTTAATTCTACCACAATGGTCCATACGGCTCGGCGCGTAAAATTTACGACCTTCAAAATAATTCTTTAACTCCTACACGATCGTAAAAAAAGTGGTACGTTTTAATGAGAGTTGTCAAAAACGAATTTCTTTGGTGATAAAATCATGAGATAACCATCTCGTGGAAATCAAAAGCAGCAGACTTTATAGAAAAAAAAAAAAAATATATAAACTCTTGTCGCACTGAAATGACGGAAAAGTTTTTATTTTACGATCGAAGTTTTTTTTTCTAAATTTTCTTTTTTTGGATCTATCTTTGAAATGAAATGATGAGACAGCAATTTGAGGTAGTAAACCTTTTACAACGTGACAACGTGATTTGGACTTTTCTTTGTTGCGTGTTAATTCGAAATACTTACATACATACCTGTCAATTTATTAAGCTATGCAGTTTTCAGTGAAGATATTCAGTTTATTTTCCATAGGTATTCGGAATGTAATATACTCATGCTTAGAACGCGAATGGCGTGTGCTTGTTTTGCAGCAAGTCATTGGATACACAATTATACATATTTGATAATGCAGGGCGTATGACAATCACGGAAAGAATTGAAAATCACCAATTGCAAAATTTTGAGTTGCAATTCACGAGTTATATATTTTTCGCAAATTACAACGATTTTGTCTTGAATTGATACAAAAATTCGTAATTTGCCATTGAAAACGGCGAAGAATATCAAATTCTGTTTGTTGAATTTTACGATGGGAAGTATTAATAATTTGTAGTGATTTGCGACATTTTTGGCGCAATTTACCACTTCAATAGGTCAATTTCGGGAACCCAACGTTTGACCGAATTACATAATCTGGAAAAAAAAAATCACAAATATGGAAAAATCCCGAAATACAAAATCCCGAAAAACCAAAATCCCGACTGCTCTTTTGCCCGAATCACAAAATCCAAAAAAATGGTTTTGAAGGAAAAATCCCGAAAAATTCGGGATTTTCTTAGCCAGCAATTTTTTGGTCCAAATTTATTAAATTTTTAATAAATTGAAGTATTCAATAATATCACTCAAGAGAAACAATTTGCCGTTTTAAGAAAAACGGTTGAATTGAAGCAAATGCTAAATTTGTTTTTATTTCGATTAGCATCACGCAATAATCACTTAGCTTTACACCCATGAGGCCGAGAGCGAACTCCCAACCCAATTCAAGAATAAATTGATACTTAAGTACTTTTATCTAACGAGCTTTTCTACCGTATTTTTGGTAAATGACTTGTCAGAAAATCTACTTAAGTGAACATTGTTCGTTCTCTGTGATTCTCACAAATGTGAATGACTGAAATTTCATTAATTCTTCATCATTCTTCTACCGTGTTTTTTTTTTTTTTTTTTAGTTAAATAACTTGTCGGACAACATCACTAATTCTAGAAAACTAATGAGAATTAAGGTGTTAACTTCTTTCAGAAATCAGAACACTTTAAATTAACGTATTAACGCACAACAGCGTTCTTTTAAGGACGAAAAACTTTCTATGGTAGGTATTGCGAGGAATCAATTTTATTTCAAAATTTAAATTCTGTTATTTTTCCTAACTAAAATCAATTTTTAAGACACCAATCATATTCAATGATTTTCGGGATTTTGTTTTTCGGGATTTTGTGTTCGGGATTTTGTATTCGGGATTTTTTATTCGGGATTTCATGGGTAACCCGTCAATTTCTCAAACAGCACTTTACAATCTCTGATTGAAAAAAATACTTCGTCATTTACCACTACTGAATGATGTATCAACAAAATCTTATAATAATTTCGCACTTGTAAATTGTAAAAGGAAATTGACGTAGAGAAGTCGTAAATTGCAAAATATTTTGTGTAACTTCCATGGAACTAATTACATAGGTGGGGTTTTTTTTTTGTGCACAGGTAGCCGACATAAAATTAAATCCTTTCTTTTTATGGTTGGATGTTATTTAGATATGTTATATGAATGTGGTTTTGCTGGACAGCTGAAATCATGGGCTGAGACAGACAAAGACAGTCGTTAATCAATCTTTGCTTAACGCAGTCGCGTTAAAATTGCTTAGGCATAACTAATTCGCATTGACAGTGAGTGTACCAACCAACGTATTATAAGCATTCTGGGTTATGGAATATTATATTGTAAGTATATAAAAAAAAAACTGAAGTAGGTATATAAATCTGTATTTTTTTCAGACTGTACAAGTACATCTCGCTTGGAAGGGAAGTAAACTGAAATGGATAGTCAAATATATAATTGAAAAGGATTATTAAGGTTCGTATCAATGGCAAGCTCTTCTAAACCATTTTGTGTGTATTTTAAATATCAGCATAGACAGAAAAATCACCCCAGACAAATCCCGATGTCTCCGGGCGATATGGCGCCGTAGGAGTCTCATGGAGGAAAAAATACAACTATACACACACAAGATATAAGTTCTAAATTGAGAATAAAGTTTTCTAATTTTACTACTCAAGAATGGTAAATTGCAAAATATGAATCGTAAATTGACACTGAAGAAGCAAATCAACCCCTTTGAGAGACAAATGTATTCATAAGATATTTGACCCCCTTTCATGCTAAAATTTTTTTTTTAATGCTATACGAGTATAGCGACATAGACCTTGTTCTAAAAGAGATAAATAGAATGACCATCATTGATCCGACCGATCGACGGTCATGGCAGTAGATGAAGATCTTCGATAAAGTTACGTAAAAACAAACAAGATAAATAAATCTAAACCTAACTGAAGCTTATACTAAGAACCAGTCTAACTTTGGACTTTTTTTTTATAGCCCTATTCGACTCCAAACTCTAGCGATGCCTAAGCAAATGATAAAGAGTCGCGCAAATACAATATACCTACAACACTTGCTTCGGATAGTACCAAGCCAATCAAATTGGAGACGCAAACTAGAAGACTGGTAGATAGCAAATGTCTGGGAAAATATGACTGATGCCCCCTTTCCCCTTATGTCGTTTTCCATTGGGCAAAAAGAAGCGTCCGGAAGAGTACGGAATCGAAAAAATCACTTCTGAAACCGTTCCGTTGGCACAAAAAATACTCTTCTGGTGATTCTGAGAAGAGAATTTCGCTTCTCGATTTGAAGTCAGAATCCACTCAAGAAGCACTAACACAAGTGTAATTTATGTATTTGATACAAGACAGCTGACAGCAGCCGTAGATTATTTTTTTGGCATTTCACCAATACTTTTACGAGTTCAGTCTTTTGTGCGATTCGAGAGGCTGCCAAGGGGATGGTAAACTGTCAGTCAGTCCTTTTTGCGTCGAAGTGGTATGATACAGATTGTATTAAGCGAAGAAAGGCATCTTTTGCATTTCTTAAGCTCTTTAAAAGAACCAACAACGCTTTTTTTAAGACTTTGTATCTAGAAGCCAATAAAAACTACAAGGAATTATGTAAATTAAAAAAAAAAATTATCTCGAAAGGTCAGCGTCTACTCTGTCACTGTGCAGAAACTCAAGAGATTTTTGGCGAAATGTCCGTGTATTGGCAGGTTGCAACAAAACGACTCCGAATTCAATTAGTGTTGAATTGCTCGCAAATCATTTTCGAGATCTTTTACGCCCATGCCCAGATCAGAAAATTATTTCTTTTGCCCCCCCTCTAATCTATATCGAAGAACTAGACTCCACGATAGACATGTCCGAAATTTTGGCAGCTCTAAAAAAAATGAAGAACAATAAAGCCTCAGGACCAGACGGTATTCCAGCTGAGTTCTACAAGCAATCGACCCACTCGTTTTTGGAATATATTTTAGATCTTTTCAATATATTTTTTTTGTGATGAGGCACTCCCTGAATGCTTTAAAACCTCAGATATATGCGCCATCTTCAAAAAAGGTGACCCTTCTCTGCCCGAAAATTATAGAGGTATCTCAATGCTCGGTTCGCTAAGAAAATTATTCACTCAAGTTCTTTACCATAGGTTAGTGAGTTGGGTGGAACAGAATAGCGTCCTCAGCATCTTCCAGGCCGGTTTTCGAGCTAATATGTCGACAGTGGACCAGATTTTTGTACTAACAACAATTGCAAAACGGTTTATAGAGAAGAAAAAGAAACTGTACGTATTTTTCGTGGACCTCAAAGCTGCTTTTGACACCGTCAATAGAAGGTCACTGATATTTTTTAAGCTTGCTGCGATAGGCCTATCGTCAAAAATAATTAGAATCTACGAGCAACTTCTTGCAAATACGTGTGCAGCGGTCTGCAACGGTAAAATAAAATCATCCACTTTCCCTACGGATTCTGGTGTTCCTCAAGGGTGAGTTCTGAGCCCTCTTATTTTCTCTCTTTTCATAGATGACGTGTGTGACAGCATCCCAGGCGGCATTAAGTTCGGAGATGTAGATGTCAAAGTGTTACTTTACGCAGATGATCTTGTTATCCTTTCTGACAATCCCTATACTCTCCAGCTTCAAATTAATAAATTAAAGAACTATTGCGACAATTGGGATTTAAAAATTAACACAGATAAATCTAAGATTCTTGTCTTCAGAACACAAAATCATGGAGGCAGAGAACATGTTTGGTCACTAGGTTAGGTTAGGTTAGGTTCAAGTACTTGGGATTTGTATTAACGTACAATCTCAATACAAGACCTCACATCAAAGAAAGAACTCATGCAGCCAAAACAGCAATTAACACCATGTGGTCTAAGTTCTTTTCAAATAAACATGTGGATCCTGTTTCCAAATTTAGGGTTTTCAATGCTACAATTAATAGTTGTTTTTGCTACGCGAATGAAATTTATGGCTATCGACAGCGCGATGAGATTGAAAGCATACAGAGGTATTTTTTCAAAAGGATCTTTAGGCTTCCACAATCTACACCTAGCTATGCAATTTATGTAGAATCAGGCCTACCTTACGTTTTTACAAAGAACCTAAAGGCAAATGCAGATTACATCGGCAAAGTTATACTAAGGTCTAATAATAACCTGCAAAAAAAGTCCTTCTTATTGCTTTCAGGTGTAACTACTCTCCGTTTAAAGACTGGTACGATTTAGCCGCAGCAAATAATATATCTATTCAGCTAAACGAGAGAAATGTTTGGGAGTGGAGGAGTATTCTCCACGATTGCATTTCTGCTGTTGACAACAATCTCTCTAAGCTTTGCTTGGATAGAGCTAAAGAGTCATCGACCAGATCAGTCTATAGGCAGCTTAATCATACCTTGGGAGCAAACAATTATTTTAGCAATAAGCTATCAGTTCTGGAAATGAGTTTGATCTTTAAAATTCGCACAGAAATGATAGAGCTGAACTCCAGACCGCATAGAAGCGATGTAAGCCCCAGGTGTTCACTATGTAACCTTGATCAAGATGAGAATGTCTTTCACTTCCTTGCGTTATGTCCAATTCTGCAGGAAATCCGTAGACTATACTTTGACAAAAGCTATTTATCGTTTGAAGAAAGTGTTCAAATCCTCAATGGATGTAGTGGATGGAGATTGCTTACTCGATTTGTTGTCAATGCTATGAATTATCGAAATTCTTTTGCAGCAATGTAAATCCCGTTTTATTTTGTTTTAGCCAAACTAAAAGCCTATTTATGTACATATACAAGACTTCTGTCTCCTCTCAATCTATTAGTTTCAATTACTTTCAATAGACAAAATGTGTATTCTATTTTGATAACTTAAAATTAGTTTTCTTTTTATTTAAGGTAATAGCACACTTGCAGTAACTTTTTCTTTACTTTTACTTTGCTCAACTTGTTATGTCACGAGCTAAGATTTGAAATAATTTGTATTAACCGTATTCTCTCTTTGTTATTTGTAAAATGATAATGTTTTTAAAGTTTAAACGGCAGACGGCTAATAAGCCAAGCTGTATAACATAATTTATTTGGCACAATGACTGTACATTCACAGAACATGAAAATAAAGAATATATCTATCTATCTATCTATCAATACTTTTGTGGATTCAATCAGAAGCAGTTTTCTTGTTCCATTGGATTGCCGAATGAGTATGGTTTCCCGAGTGAAACCAATGGAAATACAAGGGGTAAACGGTGATTCCTTGTATGCTAACATTTGCGGCATCGGCTCAAGTTAAGCACTTTGGCAAGCCAGAAATAATACCCCGAAAGGTTATTACATTTAGGATAAATGGGTAAGCCTATATGAGGGTTACAAACAATTTTAAATGCAAAGGGATGGCATACAAAATAAATAAATAAATAAATAATCCCACAGTATACTTATATAGACAATAAATCTTTTGACACTATAATCTACTTTAATCTAAGTGCAACACGTGAAAGCTGCTTATGCCCGTCAGCCGATTTATATAACCGAAGGTATAGAGGCTATTGTGTAGTAAGTGTTTTCTGAACAGCAACGAGGTTTTATATTTGTTGTCCTTTTTGTTGTGTGGATATCCTTTTTGTCAAGAGTATCATCTTCAGCTAAACCAAACCCGTTCGAAGATGATAAAAAATGTCAAACTAGATGGCCAACTGAGAGCAGAAAAGGTACATTTGCCTACAAGCTGCCTATCCTGCATATGATTTCCTAAGTAGGTATTCGTGCTTGTACAAATCAAAGGAGCGCCATTGTTGCCGTAAGCATCCTAAGGAAATCCTATGCTGGGACTTGGTGATAATCGGGAGGCCATTTTGTTGGTAACATTTTAAGTGGGGGCGACTGTTTTCTTCATTTTTGGTGCCCACTAGTTACACAACGTTCACATCGCAGTCGAATTTAAAACTTTTTAAAGTTTATGAAATTGATGTTAAATGGAATTCCGGACATAACTTAATCACAATGCCAAAACTTATAAAGGGTGGTTAAATTTTAAGGGCCGATGTTGAATGTGAACCTGCATTTCATTTGACATTTCTCAATTTCAGACCAACGAAATGTGAACCATGGAAAGATACACAATCGAGCAACGCGTTGAAATTATTCAGGCTTATTATGAAAATGGACGTTCAAATCAAAATGCATATCGTGCACTTCGTGATTTTTGTCGGTCAATTTAATCGTCCATTTTCACTTCAGTGGATTCGTCAATAAGCAGAATTGCCGCATTTGGACAAATGATAATCCAAGAGTGATTGTCGAAACACAAATGCACCCACAAAGAGTGACTGTTTGGTGCGGTTTATGGGCTGGCGGCATCATTGGGTCGTATTTTTTCCAAAATGAGGCCGGTCAGGCAGTTACTGTGAATGGTGTTCGCTATCGTGAGTTTTTTTTTTTTTTTTTTACCGAGGGTAGGTGAAAATCAAAGACACTATGAGAATAGCAAGCGCGTGGTCATAGTAGTGTCAGATTTTTACTGACTAAAAACACCACCCTTCGAAAGATTGTTAGATACTGCAACTAAGATATAACTTATCAAGCAATTTTTCTATAACGAAATAACAACTTTTGACAGGCTACTTCCCAATGAAAGATCCTGCATGTTCCGCAATTTAGACGCGGTTAATCTTATCTTGCCATGTCGAACGGTTTCGTTCTTTGTAGCAGGCGCAATAAATTGTTCTCGTCCAAAATTTGCCGGACTGTATTGTTGACATGTCCGATTAGTCGGTTTCTATGCTTTCTCGCGAAGCTTCTAGTTTCAGCTTCAATTGTTGGAATTCCGAGATCCCTGTGGATATCGTCTTTTCTAATATACCATGGTGCTTGTACAATTTCTCTAAGCACTTTATATTGAAAAGTTTGTAGAATATTGGCATTTGTTTTCTTGGTACAACCCCAAATTTGTATACCGTAGGTCCACACCGGCTTTAGCAATTGCTTGTATAGAAGCAGTTTGTTTTCGGTACTGAGCTGGGAATATTTTCCGAGGAGCCAGTGAGATGATAACGAACTTTTTATGGCCCGAATTGGAAGATCTAAATGTGGACGATATGTGGTTTCAACAGAACGGTGCCACTTGCCACACAGCTAACGAAACAATGGCTCTTTTGCGCGACAAATTCAATGGCCGTGCTATCTCACGTCGTGGCGATGTCAATTGGCCGCCAAGATCATGTGATTTGACACCGCTGGACTTCTTTCTTTGGGGTCATTTGAAAAAAAAGGTCGATAAGCCGGCAACAATTCAAGAAGTAAAGGATGAGATAATTCGGCACATTAACGGCATAGAACCTCAATTATGCCTCAGAGTCATCGAAAATTTAGACGAGGTCACGGCGGCCATTTGGCGGATATTTTGTTCCATACATAATTGAACCGTACCAATATTATCATAATGTTATCATAATATGTTTTATATCAAAATCAACATCGGCCCTTAAAACCACCCTTTATATTTAAAGAAAATATTTAAATTTTTGAACACAGTTTAGGGAAAAGTTTTTTTTTTTTTTTTTTTTTGTGTCGTGGGAAAAATATATTTCAGTTCCAGCATCGTTTATAATCTGTACGGAAAATGCATTCTTGCACACAAAATTTGCGGGGAAAATCGGGTAAGTGCACGGAAGTTGACCATCTACTTTGGAGAGTCTTTGCCCGCCTTCTTAAAAGAAGGAAGCTGAATACCTTTCACTCGTACGAATATTGAATGGAAACAAATTCCAAATTAAAATTGAAAATAATTCCAACCGAGAATGTAACCCCAAAAGGCACCTTTTGTAATGTACACATAAATATTTGTAAGCTTATTAAAATTCCGCGTGTCACATTTGGATAAGCAATAAACAACTGCTACTTGCTATAAATACTCTTGCTTGGCTTTGTAAACTCCTCGGGAATTTTCCCGTGGAATTAAGCGTAATATCTGTTTCATCCGAGAGATATTCCATTACACTCCACGACCAGGATGGCTTCTTTAGCATTCCATTTGCCGCTGTCAATGTAAATGCTTCTTTTTTTTCAATAAAACAACCAGAGAACATCTGTTCAACCATGAAAACAGAGAACCCAGCCGAAAATATAAAGGAAAAATAAAACCGCCAATTGACTAAGTTATTAAGCGGAGTAGATGGCTGTGTGTAGACAAAACACCAGGCAGGCTTAATAGACTGTTCTTGAATTCCGTCAGCACGACGAGTTTAAATTCGTATTTTATTTATTTCCATCCTCGCACACTAAGTCTTCTATTCTTTTTTCTTTCTGTGCGAATACAAATTTCATTTCATTTAAATCACTTGAAATTCCCTCAAACAATTTTGGTAGCATTCCCCTTTCCCCAAATTCCCATAAACCTAACAAGAGAATACACAGTATTCTACTGCATTGCAGTGCGCCAATTGTACCCATAACAACAACTACCCCATCGTGGAAAGCAGACAACAAAAATAAAACACAAACAAACAAACAACAAAATAAAATAGTTGCAGAAATATTCAAATTTTGGGTTTTTTTTTTACTGCCCATCTGAGGAATACAATATTTTCCACAGAAGCATGAGAGATGGAAATGTAGGAAAGGATGCTAAGGAAAATACCATTTAGAAAGACAATAAAGTTATTTCAGCCATTCGCAGGCATTCTTAAGTCCGGCCCAACGTTCAGCCAGTCAGCACAAGTATGGCCGCACTAACAAGATAGATGCAAAATAAATGATGAAATTATCCATAAAATATTCCTATACATGGGCGTATGGAGGGCTTGGAGCGAAAAACAATTCAGCATTTACCTACATATAAATAAGAGTGGGATACTTTTCTCTTGGTACAAGTTTTTCACTTAAATCACTAGATATCACGCAAGAAAAACACACACTCAAAGTGGAGCGGTAGGTGCTCAGTGCTCCTGAGAAAGGAAATGTTTAACCATGGAGTAAGTAACGTGACACGAATACGGTATAAATTATTGTGTTGACATCTGGTTTGATTTCATATTTACCCGGGATTCAATGGCAATAGTGGGAGTACATCTCTCATACGATTGTGATATCTTTTTTGTGGAAATCTATTTTCGAAACAATAATCATGGATGTGGTCAGATATGACCTACCCCCGAGTAAATCGAATGCGAAGACAGCTGCCCTAGTTTATTAAGGAGTCTCGATGCCAAGAATTGAAATATATTTACTCGCACACACAATAACTGCGGCTGACATCGTTGCTGAACCGAAACGAACTTCCAAGTTCCATTCCAACTATCCGTCAGCTAGCTTCGATGAAAAAATTCCCTTAACATGCCTCAAATTTGGTCGGCAGTGTGCGAAGGATGATGGCTCGTCCTACTTTTGTCTCATTGCGACGAAATTGAATACCAAATGAGGGGACGCAGAGCAGATACGATTTCCTTCTTTTTGTTAACTATTGATGGAATCAAATGGGCTGTCAAGTAATTTATACCTATTTTCCACTGTGATGGTCGAGCAAAGTCCGACAATAGAGTCTTTAATTGGGACTTGGACTTGGATTACACTCTATCCTATTTCTCAATAATGAATTGGAGAAGAATTGATTGGCGGATTGGAATGTGTGTGAGTGGGATATGGAGGAATTAGAGCAGAAGTTGCAAATGTTCTAATATTCACAGTTCGTAGCGCACTAAGTGTGTGCAGATAGATGCGATGCGTGCTTATATCTTTTGAAGTGGAGTGTGAAAAATTGAGTTGCCTCAACGTACGAGTATAGCTGTCTACGGATATAGGTGCTTTGATGGGATTATTTTGTGAAAGTACACTGCCAGAGGATGGATAATACCATAAAGCAGCGCCGTAATAAGTTTCCATTTTGTTCGACATGTAAACAGCTCCTTGGAGTGTAATAAAAAAATCCAAACATCCCAACAATCCGTGCAATCTGGCAAAGTTGATAATTTGTTAAAGATTTGAAGGAACAGGGGGGGAGTCCTTTTTCTTTTTAATTTTCAACAGAAGATTAGGTGAATAAATTTCCCAGCGATCGGGCGTGTACGAACCGTTTAAGATTTACTACTCGCGCGGAAAGTGTGTAATTCAGAAGGCAATGTATGGCAGTCGTCTTGTTTGCAAACATAATTGGAATTTCAGTGCTTTATTGTTATTTTTCAGCGAAATGGAAACTTTATAGTAGACAATCAGTATGCGATGCTGAAGAGAACACATTTTATTCCAGACAGCAGTTAAAGTAATCCTTGGAATGTATACTCTGCCTTGGCAAATTCAATTTATTCTCATAGTGACTTTCAGTTGTGATGTAGATGGAGGGATTTTTTTTTCCGACTGTTTGCCTTCCGAACTATGAACAAAACGTAATTTTAGAGAGCAGATTCAAATTTGCGCCCTGCATTATTCATTGGACTAGCCAAAGTTGCAGCGATTATCTTTGGTGAAGCCGCTTATGAACTAAATTCAATGAAGTTTGCAAGAGTTTCCCTAAGTTTTGCAAAGCTTATTTTAATTTTTTCCAATTTATTGTATAAATTTGTAATCCATCTGTCGGGATAAAATTTTGGGAGTGACGTTGTTGTATATGCTTTCGAGTTTTGATGCACACTTTTAAATGCAAACAACTCAACTGTCAAAAACCCAACTTCGGAAACTTCATACAAACTGAAATTAAGACTGCATAATTAACTATTACGTAGTCCAAGTTACCTTGGCAGAGCACATTTAAGATATTCATAAATTCAAGGGCCAAAAGCCACTGCTTAAATCTTAAAACAAAAAAAAAAAAATGTCCTTGACGGGATTTAACGCAAAGTTCATCAAAAGAATATAAAATACAAAAATAAATAGTTGGCGCAACAGGTCCGCATGGACCCTAGGCCTTTGTGTGAGTTTTTCATTTTTGGAACGAATGGAAGGGATCTACAGTTTTATGTCGACTCCAAACGGCTAATTGAAAACCTCTTTCAAGACACTTATACTCTCGGATTTCTTGTCAGACGTTCGCGAGAATTAGCGGAGTGGAAAAAAAACCAAAAGTTGGAATTTGGGTTTTTGCGGGATTCGAACCTGAGACCCCTCGCTTAGCAGTCCAACACACTAACTCTAAGGCTGCTTCCACACCGGATGGAACAAAACGCCTTAGACAAACAAAACTGTTTTTCTGTATGTTTTTGAAATTTAAATACACACATTTAAATACGCGCGCCCACACTGAATAAGGCAAAACAAAACAAGGAAAGCAAAAACGTTTTGTTCCACTGCCTATGTCAAACATTACACGTGTCCTTATGGAGCAACGTACACCGGATTAAGCAAAAAATCATTTTAAGCAAAATAAACGAGTTAGGCAAAAACACTATCAAACAGATAAGGCATGTTTAGGCGAGAAACACACGCAATCAAATGAGAGTGCCCACACCAAACTAGTCAAACAGGCAAAACAAAATAAAATGCTTGAAGCATGTGAGCGACGACTATCGGTATTTATGTTTCATTCAATCATTTTCTGTGAAGAGCAGCATCAACATGTGTGACGTCGAAAAATTACTATTTTTAACTGAAATTTATTTAATTTTAATGTAAAAGAAAACGCATTTCTGGAAATTGCTGAGGAAATTATGTAAAAAAAAACAAGTGAATGCTACATACTAGGAAGAAACGAATAAAGCTAACCCACACCAAAATAGGCAAATCAAAAAAAACGTATTTGTTTTGCCTTCTCTGGTGTGGGTTAGCAACAGTTGTTTTTGCTTTATTTGTTTCTACTTTATTTGGTGTGGGCTCAGCCTAAGCCAATGTTTACGGTACACGCAACTGCCAGTTTATATAAAAATCCCTATAAACTAAACCAGGATAACTATACACGAAAAATCATGGAAACTGAATCTTGATGCAGGTATTCATACTTTCCATCGGCGATTTGGTCACCGTGAAAAAGACAGTACGCTATTAAGCAAAATTTAATTACTGGAGATGAGCTTAAGAATTGCATGTGCACGGATGTTCGCGAGCCATGTTTATAAGAATTTTATGCAGCTACACCTAAAGAAATGGTAGTGTGTGTCCTTCACAAGGCGTCAAAAGCCAACTACAACAATTTATTTTATTAATGACTAGATATGCCCGCAACTTCGTACGCGGTGTGAGACTGTGTAATTTCCAATAAAAGAGATTTGACCGTTTTCTCAACGGCATATTTGTTTAAAATCAACAGTCTAGCTAAAACAAAGCGGTGAACATGGCAATGAAAGAAATAGCATGTGTCCTTCTCAGAATCTTAAGGAACATTTCAAAAAAAAGTTTCATCGAAATCTGTGCAGTAGTTTTCACGCCATTAGGTAACAAAGAAAGTGCCTACAGTTCTATTATATGTATAGATGAAATCGTTGAAAGTGTGGATCACTTTAATGATCTTGGAGTTGTCTTTGAAAAGAAGCTACTTTAACCTCCATTTGGATCCCACTGTCAGTAAGACAAGCAGCCGATTGGAACTTATAAAAAGTTTTTGACTAGAATTTAAAGACCTCTGTTATCTATAGTCCAACCTATTTTTTAATATTGTAGTCCAGTTTGGTGTCCGAGCTATGAATTTGGAATTTCAAAAATTGAAAGCATTCAAAAGCAATTTCTTCTTTTCTTTTTTCTGCTATACAGCGACATCGACCTGGTCAGAAGAGTACGCATTAGTCGTCTAATATGGTTAGGGCATGTAGAGCCAATGGACACCAAAGCTCCGGCCCAGAGAGTCTTCGATTCCAACCCAGAGGGCCGGAGGGACAACGCAGTAGAGGAAGACCTCGCCTTGGTGGCGCGCGAAAGTTTAAGGGGACCTCAACCAACTTGGAGTGCGTAACTGGAGGCAGTTAGCCAAAGATCGTGCTAACTGGAGAGGCGTATTGGTTGAGCCCCAGGTCCACCCCGGACTGTAGCGCCACTTTAAGTAAGTAAGCATTATGTGATTTACATTGCGATCCCGAAAGTCGTCTTCGCTCCTACATAAGTCGATTGAAGTTGCTTAATACCCAGACCTTGGAAAAATGAAGAGAAGAATCAAATACTTAATTTTTGTTTTGCAACATAAATTCCACCTTCTTCTTAGTTTTATAAAAATCAATACAATATGTCAAAGGACGTCTCGATTTTACTAACGGGTGATTTTTTAAGACTTAAGTTTTTTAGGTTGGCAGCACTGGTTAGTAATGGCGTCCAAACGTCATCTGTCAAAGTGAAAAGTTTTCAGTATACTATGCCATTTAATCATGGAAAGACTTACAAACGAGCAACGATTGCAAATTATTGAAATTTATAATAAAAATTCGTGCTCTGTGAAAAATGTGCACCAAAGACGATCGTGGAAGAAACGTTACCGTCAACGGCAAACGATATCGAGCCATGATACGCGACTTTTTTTTGCCCCAGTTGACTGAGTTGAACTTGGTTGACATGTGGATTCATCAAGACGGTGCCACATGCCACACAGCTCGTGAAACAATGGTAGTGTTGAAGGATGAATTTTGTGAGCAGCATATCTATCGAAATGGCCCTGTGAGTTGGCCGCCAAGATCATGCGATTTAAGGCCTCCTGATTATTTCTTGTGAGGTTATGTAAAGTCGTTAGTCTACGTTGACAAGCCGAACACGATTGAAGCCTTACAGGATAACATAACACGCGTAACTCGTAGAATACAGGTCGAAATGCTCGAAAAAGTGACGCAAAATTGGACCTTCCGAATGGATCACTTAAAACGGAGCCGCGGACAACATTTACATGAACTTCTCTTTAGGTTCTCTAGGGTCAGAGACCTTTTGAACCAACGAAAAGTATCTCTTTTTTAATTTACCAAAAAGTCAGTCAAACTCATACAGCCCAATAAAGGATGAATTTGAAATGTACCCTGGTTATCGAGAACTGCTATACTCTGTGTATCACATTTTAGTAACTTTGCATTACTCTCAGTAACATGATTGACAACTATCCAAAAAATTGCTACAGCTCTACCTTAACTTTGTAACATATTTGTAAGACACAACTCTTCTCTCTTGAAATAAATCGAAGGAGGGATTTATTTTATTTATAGCTACCTACATGTAGTATGTTTCTTCAATAAAAAAAAGAGGAAATTCAACATCGATATCCTTCAGAAGAGGTACCTACTGATGTAAAATTCCATCTCGATGTAAAAAAAAATGCAGTATAACGAAATCCAATTCAGCATCTTATACCTACATCGATTTTTTGTACTCATCTTAGAAGTTTTGATTCAAATGCTCTACCTGCATTGCATCTTGACAGAAGTATGTATTATACATTTTTACAATATGCAAGTTTCATTTTTAGATTTCTTACTTACTTTGACTGGCAGTGAACGTTTCACCTTGTCAGCATATTTAATGTGGAAACACTTGTTACAAGCTTTCATTTCTTTGACGATACCCAGCATAGGAGAGGTAGGTGCTTCAGTTTCTTTCTGGTTTGTTTGTGTTTCTTTTCTATTTTCGAATTAAAAATATAAGTATGGTTGTTGTTGTATAAAAATATTGTATATGGAGATATTTGGGTAGAGAGCTGTTCTTGTAAAAGAGTTTCTTTGTAGCTCGTGGACTTGATGTATTTGTATAGATATAAAAGTGAATAAACTAGTCATATCTTTGTTTATGCATATGAAGTTTCTTGGTTGTTTCTTTTTTTTTATTTGAGGTTGCAATTGGAAGGGATCTAAGAGCATAAAAAAAACTAGCTAAAACATTTCTGTACATTTATAGAAAAAATCAAATTTTATGGTGAGACCTCTATACTGAAGAGAAGAACATTACGCCTCCTTCCAACAATTTATATTTTAAGTCAAAACGAAACTACAACTTTATTCAAGTAATAACAGTTGTCAATTAAGCTAGCGATATTCATGCGACACACCCTTAGACCAGCCCCCACTTCATCCATACAGGAAACCTCAGTCTGAAACTCTCAAACTTTAATTACAACAGTTCACGTACCATGTCACCCTTAGATTCACAAGCACTTTGCACAAGGTAACCATATATTACCACCATAATCTAGAGTTTCGAGTTTGTTCGCTGTCCAAAAACTTTTAACAAACTATCACTCATTTTGGCAAGGAAACCTTTTCTCTCTTTTTTTTTTTTTTTTGGCATACACTACACACAAGCCACAAGCTCTCCGCAAATAAAATCCCCCCTATTGCTTCACTCTAAGTCCATAAAATTTTATCGTCAGCAACTAGCAACTTCTATTCACCGAGCATATGAACGAATGAACACTAAATTAGAATACACTCAATGCCCTACAATTTGGAAGCCGATAGCTTCCCTCAGAAATAAAATGTAAATTTTCTTTTCAGGCAGAAAACACAGAAAATATACATTGGCTGAGAGGAAAATTGAGCAACAAATCTACATAAGTACACATAGTTGGTGGGAATTTTAGCCCAAATACCATTGCGCACTTTAGCAAATTTTATTGAAAACCATTTGAAAACGAAAGCTGTTCGTTTTGCAGCCTTTCTGGACAGCTCTAAGGCATACAAAAACAAGGAGAAATCTCTTAAACTACCATCCAAATGGCGAAACTAAATGTGTTCAGGTATTGGTTGCTCTGAATGTACACCATCAGAAACCAAAAGTGTTCCGCCGTTGCTATTGAAGGGCAGATTTTTATCTCTCTACGAGGTGTTGAATTGACTCCAAAGTAAAAATAATATCTCAACAACCCCCTGCCGATGTTATCGGTGGTAATGTTTCGGATATTTGTAGTATTCAGTAGACCGATGGAGCATCTTAAGCAAAAGCACCCATTAACAGTAGATAAATACCGAGAGTAGAAATGCCCTCTCAGATCGAGATTAAGAAACACTCGTACGAACTTACTTGGAGTGGGTGGAAACTCTCCTTCCTCAAATTTAGTGTGCCGCCCAAATATATGCAAAGCGTTGTGCGTATTTAAATAATTGAAATTGTTCGACAAAGTTTTGTGTTTTTATTTTATGCCAGTGCGATAATGTAATGCTAAGTCCCGAAAGTATTCAGCGAGTGATTTTATTCGTTTTTATGTTCGAAGGAGGAGGCGATATACATATTTTCGAGGTATTTTGTAGGGAATTAGGACTTGAAAGGGAAAAGGGTCACCCGGCGGCGACGAGGACGGCGAAAATATCTCCTCGAAGAGATAATGATTTCAAGTAAAAATTTTCGCCGAGAAATTACACCAGGCAATAGCTTGGCGGGAGTAAGGGAAAGTTTCGGCGGGAACATTTTTGTCTTCCTTTCTTTGCCTTTAATAGCTATTTCTTTAAGTACCTTTTTATTAACTTAGCGACAAGTTGATATTGTTGAGGGAAAAATGGAAAAAATGCTTGTCTTCCATTGGATGTTATTGAGGTTGTGAAGGGTTTTTGGTTGAGGACATAAACAAATGTAATAATGTATTCTCTGTGGATTAAATACTTGCCTTATCAAAAGTGGACATAATTACCCCAAGATTGACGCAAAAAACCAAGCTCTTTAATATTATGTCGAGTTTTAAAATTAAATATAATACAAGTGATGTGAGCCGTGGAACTTTGATTTCTATGCAAATTGAAAAAGTTTAGTCGTAGGTAACAACTTTCTGGAAATCTGAGGGAAAGTTCAGTGTCATTTATTTTCTTTAATGATCAAAAGAAAATTAAATCAAGTATCAAAAATTTACGGAAATTCTATCCCATTGCGTAGGTTCGTGTGGACTTGTTATGAGCAAAGAACACTTGCCCGAAGGGCTTTCACTTTATAACATACCTATTTATGCGAAGGTTGGACACGAGCATGGTTATTACAGATTTTTGGATTATGCTAATATCAACTTTGGTGAAATGCTTCATGCCAATGGAGCGGTACAGGAAATTCTTCTTGAAATAAATTGTTTGCCCGATACTCAAGAAAGGAGACCCTCTGAATTGCGCCAACTACAGAGGTATTAGTCTTCTTAGTATCGCCTACAAAATCTTATCTGACGTGTTGTGTGAACGCCTGAAGCTTTTCGTCAACAACCTGATTGGTCCTCATCAGTGAGGCTTTAGGCCAGGAAAGTCTAACTTCGACCAAATATTCACACTGCTGCAGATCTTGGAGAAAACCCAGGAAGTCCAAATCCATACAGCAGCAGCATCTATAGAGACGAGCTATACAGAGCAATGCCTAGTTTTGGCATCCCTACCTAATCACAGGTATTTATAGACAGGGTAATTATGGGTAAGGGATATCCGTTTCCCCCAATGGGCATCACAGAGGGTCAATATTGACCTGAGTGTGGCACGGAGTGCTCCACGCCAACCCGCTTACTTAACATAACCTTTGGCATCCCTGCCAAACTCGTCCGTTTGGAAAATGGATAATGCACGCTGCTCCATCAAGGTCGGTATAGAACTCAACGAGGTTTTACTTTCGATGTCAAAAAAGTATTTAGACAAGGCGATGTGCCGTCATGTGACTTCTGAATCATCGTTCTTGAAAGATTGGCTTGGCGGTCAATGAGCGCAAGACAAAAAATACGCTGTCATCAAGAAAGGACACCCAACACCGACGTCTTGGACAGAATGTCTCTATAGACAGATATAACTTTGAGGTGGTAAAGGACTTTGTCTACCTAGGCTCCGCTATGAACTCGGACAAAGACACCAGCGCGGAGATTATACGAAAAATAACTCTTGCCAATCGCTGTTTCTTTGAGCTAAGAAAGCATTTGAGTAGCAAAGCCCTCCCTCGAATAACGAAAGTGACCCTTTATAAGAAGTTGGACTTGCATGGACTCTATCAAAAGCGGATGAAGGAACTCTTGGTTGCTTTATGTAGAGCGAATAGGTGCGACTTCTCCGGTCCGGAAGATCTTCGAATCCACTCCCGAGGGACGGCGCAGTAGAGAAAGACCGCGACTCTGGTGGCACACGCAAGTCGAAGGGGACTTTAACCAACTTAGCGTGCGAAACTGGAGACAGCTGGCCAAAGATCGTGCTGGCTGGAGAAGCTTGTTGGTTGATGCCCAGATCCACCCCGGACTGTAGCGCCACCTTAAGAAAGTAAGTAAGTTGGACAGGCTACAATGAAACATTTTTTTGAATAATACCTAAGTCTCCAAGCAGATTCTCGGCTTTAGCGCTCATGGTTATGCCTACTTTTAGTAACAACAAGTTTTTATCTTATAAATTCATCGCCACTTAGCATTACTCAACTATAATAACTTTTAAAATAAGAGCGAAAAGAAGCTAGGATCAAGAAGAAGGATCCTTAAATATGTAAAACTTTTAATCAGCTTTTTACAAAACTTGATTTGCAGTCAAAATCTAACTGGATCAACATGCTTTGGAGTGGGCTCTTTTTTAAAGAGCGATTGTATACATTAAAACATAATTTTCATATCTCCCATTCGAACGAAATGGGAAACGAAACACTCCTGGACGATCCACAAATATTAGACCAATTTTGACTAGCAAATCTTATAAGATCTCCGTATGATTCTCTTTTGCCCATGAAATCGACAAAAGTTGGAAAATCTACCGACAGATTATTAACTGCTTCTAAAATTGCTCTAGGCCCTTCATGAACGTGTGATTATTTCGTGAACACAAAATTACTGCTAAAAATATAAGCGCGAGAGGAGTTTCATATAGATGATGTTGCCGTATACTTTTTAGTCTCATGGAGGCGATTTATATTTCTTATACGGTGTATGTTTTTTTTTGTATATTTTACTAACCAACATATATGATAAACTCCAATTTATCACAATTGGTTATTTAAATACATCTTTTCAGAAGGGGGCTACCATTCTATCAAAATTTAAGTTAACTAGAGTTCGCCCAGTGATAGATATTTTACCATTATAGTACACTAGTACTAGTACTATAATGGTAGCACTATAATAGAAAAAAATATTTTGGCAAAACTGAAAGTTTAATTTTATGAATTCCAGGAAGAAATGAAAATATGAAATAAAAAAATTAATGCACAGTTTACTTACTTAGTTAAAACGTGAACATCACCTATTTTTATTTTTAAATACTTTAATTTAAATTAGTTAAAATGAATAAAATTAACTTTTTACTTTGGCATAATTATTTTGACTGTTTTATCTAAAACCGTGTGGAAAAGTGCACCAGGTCCTACTGTGCACAAAAGATGAAAAACTTCCTTCAAACCTTCTTTATTTCAAGAAAAACAGATAAGGCTAAAAACGGGCAGTTATTTTCGGTCAGCTTTAAAGCGGATTTTATTTTCCAATTTAATTGTATATGGAAAATGTTTGACATTTATACTTTTGTTTATGTACAATAGTGTGGAGACTTTTAATGACAAACGTCAATTGTAGCTTAAGACTTTATATATAATATTTTTTTATTGACTTCACAATTTTACTTTATGTTTTAAGTTTGAATAATATAATAATACATCCGCAAAATTGACAAATAAGTTTTACTTAAACAAAATATATTTTGAAACTATAAATAAGGAACGAAATGAAATTATTAAAAAATATATAAGTACCTGCTTATGCCTCATAAATATTCTGTAATTGTTCTGGAATCGTTTCGGCGACGTTTCGCAGCATTTATGCGGGAACTTCACCCCAAAGCTTTGTTACTACAAAAACGATCTCATCACTCCTCTCTGCTTCGTTTCAGAAAAACAGTTATTTTCCCTTTATTTCAATATACATACATATTCAATAACACTAAATCTGCGCCTCCGAGTGGACAGTTGTGTGTTTCTGGTTAAATATCTCGGTAAAGTTGAAGTAAAGTATATAGATTCGAGAGGTAAAGTAAAGTTAAATCACCAATGCGTTTACCTGTTGGAAAAGATGGGAATGCGTAATTGTTTAAAGTATGTGCTATATCAGCCGTTGGACGGTATAAAAGTCTGAACGACTGGTGCGTAGGTATATGTTCGACATAATTTCGGCATTCGAACAAATCTTCTTTACACTCCACGAGACTGAATTTCAGTCAAGACTTCAGTCATGACAACAAAATGTCTCGTGTAGACCACGATTTTGTGGACATGACTGAAATCCAGACTTTTCAGTCTGACTTCTTTTCCTGACATCTCTGCAGACTGAAATGTGGACTGAAATTCGACATTTGAAGTCCAGACCAGCGTTTGACAGCAAAAAATCATTTTTTTTTTTTGGTAATTCTCGGGAATACACGTGCGCGGGTTCATTTATGGTTGATTTTTTACTTTCGCAAAGTGATACTTTAAATTTAATAGATATGCATATTTATGAATATATTTTCTAAAATATGAAAAATAGCAATTGCCTTGGTAAATGTTTTTTTTTTTTTCAGAATTGCTTCAATGCAAGGGCGTTTGAGTTGGACAACAACTTGTGGAGGTTGTTTTCATGAAATTTTTCAACTGCAAGCAAACATAGGGTGGATCTATTTTTGTTAATTGTTTATGAACAAATGTTAGGAAATCGATCTGGGTGTCGAAGGCTACGCATATTATCGCACGAATACCAACAAAAAACGAGGAAGTGATAGGTATTTTTATGTTGGATTAGCCAGAAGAAAATTTGAGCGAACCTGAAGAAGCGAGTTCACTTGTTTCTTCGTTGATGACATTGTGTGAAATGAAAGGTCATAACAAGATCTGCCCAACCAAAGCAATGCAAATATGGCGAACAAGAGGTCTGACTTAAAAGTCTGACATAATTCAGTCTCGTGGAGACGCGGTGTTACGGTGATCTATTAGGCTCAATGAACTCTGTTCCGTTCATAAAACCCAGTTTCACACCTTATGGGCTTATTTTTATACTCTTGGGCAGATTGTAGCCTCTTTATTTAGTTTTTCCTGAGTCCTACATGGTATTTTTCGTACAGAATATTTATCAAAATCAAGTTCAGCAAGTCGCCTCTGAATTATTCTTTCCATAATCCCCTTTTGTGCATATTTTTATACTAAGCTAGAGAATTTCAGCAGTTAAACTTGGATTTAAAACACCTTCCCACAAAACATTTCTCCCAACCTTTTACCTTCTTCCTCATAACTTTTTCGTTTTTTAACCGAGGGAGCTATATTTTGCACAGAGACCGTTCGTTTGTGATTATTGATTTGGATATTTATAGCTTGCTTTGACCAATTAAATTCTTTCCTTATTTTTTAACAGGAAGAGCAATCGTCTTTTGTGACCAAAGCTACTCGATCTTCCATATTTAACTCATTCATTTTTTCCATATTTTAATCAAAATCGACCTGTACACAATAAGTCTCAAACGTTAACGTTAAAAGTATTTTTTGCCTAACAGACCTTGAATAATGAATCTGTCAAAATACTTTTTCCAGTCCAAACATCGCACTTTAACCACAAATATATTGAAAGACAAATTACACCCACACAGGCTCTCTGTACAATCATTTTATTCCAAATAAAAAATCAGTCGAATATGTTGGGCTTTAAGGCATTGAAAGTGCTTCTTCTTCATCTTCTTCGCCTATTTATATATAAAATTAACTAAAACTCAATGTCGTCCAATTATTAGTCACTCTGCAAAGTCATTACTTATATTTACCTATGCGTTGTGGAATATTTTAGCTTGTTTTCGATACACATACAATCGCCATTTAAATCATCTTAAAGTCGTCTTCAAAATATAATTTAATTACATTTATGATTCAAAAGGAAAACTTCTTGGCCGTCCGTGTATGTTTAAAAATAACATAAACAAAATAACGTGGCGCCTCATAGTCATAATAGTCCTGGCATTATTTAGATTGCCTCTTTTTTCTGTTTTCTTCGTTCCCATTCTGATTGTTAATATCGATTTCTCTCTCGGTCGAGCTATATAATTTGTATCCGATTTTAATTCACAATCACGATAATGTCAATATTTAGTTAGGATCTGTGTTGTTTAGATTCGGCGATACCAAGAACGACGATAACGATGACGACAACGATGACATAGTGCTTATTGAAATGAGTTTCTCTACAGAAGAAAAACAGTTCTGATTTAAAATTATGTTGTTGGAGAAATTATCTTTCACCTTATTTTTTATCTCTTCTTTTTTTGCAGAGAGATATTTTCGTGATGAAAACGTTTTACAGGACAATCAGGAGAAGAGAATAAATAAATTGAATGCGATAGGATGAAAATCACAATTGAAATAGTGTTTGCTATTGGTTTTATACAGTTCGAAGATTTTTATCGGGAGCCTGCTTTAAGGAACAGCATTTGGGGTTGAAATAGTTTTCCCGAAATATTTCCCTAACTTTCCATCATTCTATAAGTTCTATTGAAACAGTTTAAGGGTATACCTAAACCCTTTGAACAAACGTTGTTGCGCATTTTCTATTCCACTTTAAATAAATCACACCAAACTAATGCCATCCTCTGCTGCCAACTCTCATCGAAGCTATAAAAAAAGCTTTCCGCAGTTACACCCCACATCGATTGAAATAAGTCATTTCTTGTTGACGACTGCCATGTGCTGGGGTAAACATCGGAGCCGCTCGCATGCTCGATTTCCCTTTGAATACCGTGAAAGTTTGATTTAGGTTTGCCTTCTATTTTAAGCGATACAGTTCTGCATAATTCACATCCCATTCAGGTGCAAAGGAAGTTGAGAAATTCCCGCATCGGTGATTGCAGGTGCCAGGCTATACATGAAAAAACACTCCACACAGAAGATGTACAAAGAAATCGTATCCTTTTTTCTTTTTTTTTTATTACACACATAGTTAGTGGCAGCAGAGAACAGTCAGATATGCAAAGGAGTGTGTGCAGACCGCATCTTTGATCAAATTCATTAAATATTTACTCGGAGAAAAAAGTAAATTTAATGGAAATATTCACCCAGTCTTCGACAAAGGAGGAGCCCACTTTCAACTTCTCATATTTACTATGGAAAGTAGGGCATTTTGTTTATTTCTGCGAATAAGAATAAGCTCTAAATCCAACACAAATCATTCAAATTGAAAAAAAAAGGAAGAACCAAGCAATGCCGACAATTTAATGATGACAATATAATCGCCAGTGAAATTAATGGTATTACCATGTGGACCTTTTTTAGAGCCCAATTCAATAAACCGCTCCAAATTAAATATACGTACCTACGTATACAACACGTTCCAGTTGAATTTACCAAAATACCACCCTTAAAAGTACCCTACCCCGACCACGTGCCTAAACGGCACACTGTAACATAAATCAGAAAATAATTTCCCATTGACTTTGCAATTAAATTCGAGAACCTAAGTCACTGTGACACTAACGACTTATTATTACATTCATGGCTAGTTCAACCGCTTCGCGTAAAATACTTTTATTATCACATAAACACGAATTACCAAATATATCAGTTCATTAGGCGGATTGTGTGGAAGTGGAACTAGCTTTGTCAATTTATTGTTATCATAAATTATCCTTCCAATTGGAAGAGCAGAGCATGTTAAGGTGTAAGTAATTCCTTGACGCGCACAATCTTCGACTTGTTCACATATGCTTCATAAGAAATGAATAGAATGGGTAGCTCGTAAAATGTATACGAGTAACCTATAAGCATTCGTATATTTATTTGTGTATCCGCTTTTGTTGCTACTTATCTACTACTTAAGACATGTGTAAACAAGCGGAGAAACATGTTCTATCCACTATCCATGATACATTTATACCCCGGGACACGGACAAAAATCCACCATCCTAAACGAACGTCACCGCATCATCTCATCCTACATATACATAGGTATGTGTATAATCCTCGTGGAGGCTTCTGTTTGCGGTTCAATCAAGCAAAGGTCAATATTTATGGATTCCGCTGAAGGACTCTTAACCGGATAATTGCACGCAATATATAAACAGGAGTGGTCGCTTTTTTCTAAGGCAGATCTGAAGGTTATGGGGTACCTTGATCACGCCCAATATTGTGGGGTGTTGAAATGGATGTAAGTGGTGTTTAGCTAATTGCTCTTGAGCGAGCGAGGTGACTGAAGAGTTGGCATAACTATTTGTTTTGGTTTTTGTTTCGTTTGCTTTTAGTGTATAGGTCTATTTTAAGTGTGCGTACCATGTGTGGGTGGGTGTACTGCGTAATGGGTAGGAGTAAGTGATCGAGTGGTCCCTTCGTATTATTTGCTGAAGCATCATTCATGTTGAGTAGGCATTGTAAGTACTTACTTTACTTTTGTTGGCTCAACTAGAGCGTGGTGCTCCTAGGCCTTGCTCAATACACCCCTCCAAACGGCTCTATCTCTAGCCTGCCGTCTCTAATTTCGCACTCCAAGTAGTCGGAGATCTCCCTCCACCAGGTCGCTCCATCGAAGATGAGGGGTACCTTGGCTTCTTACTCCCTCTGGTTTGGCGTAGAGGACTTTTCGCGCTGGAGCATTTATGTCCATTCGCTCTACATGACCTAGCCATCTTAGTCGTTAGGCACTTAGGCATTGTAAGTGGTATTTCAAAAAGTATTCCTCATTATTCTATGGCAAATTTCAGACAGTTTCATCTAAAGATGCCTGACAATAACTAATCTAATCACAAAACCTCAGAGTAGCATGCAAGCTTTCGTTAAATATCAACGACTCCATCGTCCAGAAATTTCAATTTTAGGGGGGATCTTTATAGGATTCTATTATTTGTTTTAACTGAAACATTGACAGGTGAGTGTTGTCATTGTCTGAAATAGAATGTACACTCCGTTCCAACTGAATAGGTACAAACTTTTCCGATTTTATGTGGCTCATTATTTCCACATAATGTACATGGATCTATCATTTGATGATGCTAGCTATTTGTCTATGATGTTGTTAAAACAAATGAGAAAGAATGATTCAAAAAGCACCGTTATTTTTTCACTGGCTCTCTTGCATTTTTTGTTACGTCAACTGAATAGGTCATCATCGTCATTGTTCAAGTGTTTTCCGAGAAGATTGGCCCATTTTAAACATTTATTGAAATTTTCTGAATGAATTTATTTATTTAATTGTATTTTTTTTTTTGTAAATTTGGAGAACGACGGGTAGAGAAAAATCATTGAGCAATGTTGAAAAGGCTAAGGTCGAGAGTCGAATTACTTAAGGAACAAGGATTAACCGAGCGTGCTATAGCTACCAAAATTGGGCAAAGGTTTAATTTGATCTATTCGTACTTGAGAAATAAAGAGTCGTACGGGAAAAATATGAATGGAGGTTCTAAATTGGCCACAACAGCGGCTAATAGAAGAGCAATTTTGCGATTTTCTTCCAATTCCAGCGACTCAGCTGCGAAAAGAAAGCAAAGAGTGGGTGTAAGTGCAAGTTTTTTGACAGTAAGAAGAGTGATCAACTGTTCCAATCATTTAAAACGGCCTAAACTTAGGAAGAAACCACCGTTAAACCATCAGCGGAAGTGTATGTGTCTGTATTTTTCTAGGTACCGTATGACTTGCTAAGAAGAATGGCGTTGCGTTGTTTTTTCAGATGAAAAGAATTTAATTTTGATGGGTCTGATTGCTTTAATTACTACTTTCACGATGTGAGAAAAGAGGAACTTTTTTCAGCCCGACATCATGGCCGTGAGGGTGGTGTTATGGTGTGGGGAGCGGTTACCTACTACGGAACTGTTGAACATCCAAACCAAATCGAGTTCCAAACAGAAAAAATGACCACGAAAACTTGTAAAGGAATATTGGAAAGAAATTTACCTAAATTCAGTGATTTTTTTGGAGCGATAAATTGGACTTTCCAGCAGGACAACGCACCTATCCACACAGCGTTGAGAGTTAAAAACTGGATAAGGGAGCAAAATGTGGGATTGCTGCAGTGACCACCATACTCACCGGACTTGAATCTTACGGAAAACGTATGAGGATGGTTAGTCCGAAAAGTGTACGAGTTTGGACATCAATTTGAAGACAGAGGATCTCTAATATATTGCCGCCATTAAATTAGCCTGGAGAGAAATTTCGCTGGACTTGTTAAAGTCATTTCATGATTCCATGCCAGACCGAATTTGTGAAGTTATCATGAACCAAGGAACCAGTACACACTACTAGAATCAATAAATGAAATAATTTGTTAAGACAAAAATGTTTTATTTCGTTCCAATTGGCGCTTTTTGTGATTTCATTATTTGTACCTTTTCAGTTGAGGCAAAAAAAAAACTGCATATTTCCGTATGAAGTGCTATGCCAGAGAGCCAAAAAGAAAAAATGACGGTGCTTTTTGAATTATTCGTTATCATCAAATGATAGCTCCATGTACATTATGTAATTAAAGTTTGTACCTATTCAGTTGGAATGGAGTGTATATAATAGGATAGGAATTGGGAAAAAAACAGGAAATTAGCTTTTAACGTTGCCACTGTGACATTTCAAGGTTTTTTCTCTAAAGGAGAAGAAATATATACTCCCCTGCGAAGAGAGATTTAACAATTATTTTTCCTCTATGGGGTTCTGTTTTCAAGCCGTAGAAAATTCATCAAATCATTTAATTCTCTGGCACCATAGTACTGAAATTGCACAATGTCTGCCCTACCAAGTCAAGTACCTACACAACCTGTTTCCATAGGTATGCAGGCACAGCCTAGTTCGCCATTTGTCAGATAAGTATATTTAGTGAAACACAACACACATTTTCGCGAACTCACTTGTGTCAACATGCACATGCTAAACAGGAAATGCATGTGCAGACCCATATTATGGCCAATAAACAATAAATTTTGGGCTCAACGGATACGTGTTGGCACTGGCAGTACCTAACTCAATGAACAGCTGAGTCGCATGTTCACTGCGGAAGTCACCCATTAGCAAGGAAGGGAAATTATTCCGTTGTACTGTTCATGGCATAATGTAGCATGTAGGTAGTTTGGATGCTTTTTTTTTTTTTTTTTTTTTCTTTTTTCAGTGACAGATTAGGTTATAGAAAAAAAACTAGGAGAATGCGAATCAGGGACACGTGAATCTGCCAGTGGAAGTAAATCAAGCAGTTTAAGGAGATATGTTGCAAATATCTAGCTTTAATTAAAAAAAATACTAAAGAGGATTATTAAATAACAAACACCAGGGTTTATACATTCAAGTCTGGCAACTTAAACACAAATGTGTTGTAAATCCCTTTATAGAAAAAAAAAATACTTATAAATAAATCAAAAAGAAAATCCATTTTCGACGACTGGATATAAGCTCACAAAACGATGCAGATTAATTTTGCTTTATAAAATACTTTATGTAGATGGTGTAACCCGTAATGTATATGCGTATTTTTAAATAAGGGATTACAATTTTGAACACAATATAAGCTCTTTTATTTACATGTTACAGCAGAAAAAATTTGCTTCCAAAGTACAAAATTTAAAAATTTCGACATTCGATAAGCTTGTTATGACGGGCAGATTATCATAACCATCGATGTGGCATGTGGACAGCTGAGGATATATTTCATTTTCAGCTTTTTTACCATTTAAGTATTTTCAGCTTTATTAATTCCTATTAACCCTGGATGGTTGGTTACCCTTCGTCGTATCGACGAACACCTCTTTTATTTTTTAGGATTTCTCTTTATCTGTTCTTCCTATTCTATTGCCCTTTCTTACAACTTCAGTTGGCTGTGGTTTCCATAAACAAATCATACTGAGACCCCCAACTCACAATCCTCTTGCCGCTGACCCCCTCAATTTTTGCCATGAATCCGCCATTTTGTTGTCCTATCCGTGTACACCAATTCCTATCCGTTTAGCTTTGCCCACAGTGAAATGTAAAAAGATTAGGTGCGAATGTGTTGGTTGAGAGGATTTTTGACATTTGTCAATACGAATTTCTATGCAACAATACTAGCGCACCTAAACTTTTTGGGAGCGTAAAATTTAGCTTGTAGGCAAATAACTGTTAATCGGTCGAAGTTGGGGGTCTCAGTATTGTCTCTGGTGGTTTCTACCAGTGAACGGACGTATGCTCTTCTGCTATACTTTTTGTTATTTTTGGTTTTGTTTTGTTTATAGAGTTTTAAAATGAATTCCCGTCTACAAGTTGATGATATAGAATTGCTCCTGACTATGTGCGAAGACTATGGGTCCGAATCAGAAGATAACAATAAAACATTTTAATATGGAGGTTGAGGATGCCGAAGAAAACGACTGCGAAGACTCTTCGGAAGATTCCGATGATGAAGACAATATTCCGCTCAATTTACTAAAGACAAAAACTGGTATAATAGAATGTACAAAAACTATTCTACATGGGAAAAATAATTACAAGTGGTCTTCAAAAAAAAGGTAAAAGTCATAGATATAGTATGAATGTAGTACACCAGGCTCGGGGCCCAACACGTGAATGTAAAAACATTACTGAACCTCTGAAATGTTTTCAATTATTTATAACGGAAGAAATTTTGAGTGAAGTCGTGCAATGGACAAATGCCGAAATTAATGTATGGAAAAAGGATTTACTCAGCAGCAAATCGCAAACATGCGAAACCGATTTAGTTGAGATAAAAGCCCTAGTTGGTATTTTATGCTTGACAGCAGTTTCTAAGAGTTACCACCTTACTTCGGACGAACTATTTGATTCCAGGTATAGTGGATCCCGCTACATTTCCACAATGACTAAAGCCAGATTCAAGTTCCTTTTTTTTTGCGGATTTTGTCCATATACAAAGAGGCGAATGACAGAGTCGTCGTGCTATAAATGCAAAAAAAGCATCTGGGGTGAACACAAATTTGAAGCCTGTGCCTCTTGTATATAAAACTGTTTTTTTATTTTTGTTTTTAATGTTTTTTGTTGATATGGATTTATACTTTATATTTATGTATTTATTTTGGAAGTGCTATTATTTTGTTGTTGTTTTTTTTTTGTTTTTTTTTTAATCAATTGCTGTTAATGTAACAAAATGAAGTGATATATTTAATTTAAATTTAAAATAAGGAAACAATGTGGATACCTAAAATAAATGGTAGTTTAAATATGCGTATAAGTCTTATTGAACAATTTCAGGTTAAAGTAACACAAAGCTCGGAGTAAAGTTCGGAGCATGTAGGTTTTAAAGTGGACTACGTCGATTCGACGAAGCATAACCTGAGTGTGTGTAAAATAAGGGTAACCATCCATGGTTAATGGCGGCATGGTAATACGCCTACAACACGGAGGCGAGCTTGAGGGTAGTTTGATATGAATTCGCTTGCCAGGATGTATTCGGATGTAATTATTAGACACCCTATATCCCCGACCATTGAAAACTAATAAATCCGAATAACGCCAACAGACGTTTCCACCTAAATCATAATTGGCCTGGAGGAAACAACCTCTCATAGTGTATCTTGTTCGTACATAGATTTTATTATTAATGTATATAGCTACACAGAGCAATACTCACATAATTTCCTAAAGTCATTGCCTGATGACAGATAATTAGTCATTACCCGAATACACACAGCATACAAGCAGGGACATCACGAGGCAAGCAATTATTATTAGCTTATGTGATACAACGGTCTCACTTAAACAATCTACGACATGTATTAAATTACAAGGATAATCAATCTCATAATGTACCCACTTCTGAGTTATGGTATATTATGAGCGGAGCGAACCAATTAAGTGTAATTAATGCAATGGGACCGAAAGCAATCCAGTATATTATGGCCAACATAGGTTGGCACTTCATCAAAAGATTGATGGGTGGTTTCCCTTTCTTTATTGGTTTAAGTAATTGCGAGAGCTAGGAGTTTTGCAATCCTTTTTGTCAGTATTTAATTTGTGGTATGGGTGACCACTGTTAATTAAAAACTTATTCGATTTCTGTGTGTCTTGTTAATGAAATACCAATACAATATAAGATTTTGCAAGCTTTTCAATTGCTAATCAATTTATGTGAACAAATGTGGGGCTTTGTCGACAATTTGTAGTTTTTTTTTACCCTTTTTTCATATCATGTGGGGCTTTCTCGACAATTTGTAGTTTTTTTTACCCTTTTCTCATATCCCAGTACTCAAGTTGGTCTACGATTTTATTCAGTTAATTTTGAGGATGGAAATAGGCTTTGCGAATTCCATTGAGAAAATATTAGATAAATATCACTCATACGCCCCAGTGGCAGCCGAAATGGGAATTCAACTTTATTCCCCTAATAGGCTGTTGAAGCCACAAAATTAAATTCGATTAAAAGGTCGTAGACATTTTGTTTTGTATTGTTATAACTTATAACAAGACAAGTGAATGAAAATTATTGACTTGAGTTTGCAAAGCCACAAATGTGCTACTTTGGGAAACTTTTCCAAAATCAAATTTAAATTTTACTCTTAAAAAGTTTTCTATGATTTGATGTTTAGGCTCAGTTTACCGCATAAGGAATTTTCAAAAGCATGGGGGCTGCGACAGCAGCGTTGCCAGATTGGGCGCTTTGTCGTATTTTGGGCTACCTTTTTCTTAAAAAACGATAGAAATGAAAACATAAGCGTCCAACACAATTTTGGGCTGAATATCGTTTTACAAATTTTGTGTTAATTTTGTTCGTTTTATTCGAATAAACCGCACTTTTAAAACTTGGCAGCACTCTTGCGGTGAAGTGATATCGAACAGTCGTTCAACTTGCACGCACACAAATTTTATTATTACTTATTTTGCAGGCCTTTTCATTTGACACAAGCCAATTGCAGAAAATCGAAGTTAAATAAAATCAGCGGTGTGCAAAGTGCGATGGGTAAGTGGGAAAAGTCCCAGTATTTTTCAAGATTTTCTGAGCAATCATTTTGGGGTATATTTTTTTAAGGTTTCGGAGCTTAAAGCAAACGAAATTCTGGCAGCTATGGCGACAGAGTGCACATTAATTATCGACTGCGATGATGTTAAAAGATGCAAGTTGGCTAAGATAAGAAAAATCTTTTGATGCTGTTGTATATCGGGGGGTATAACTTCAAAACTCTTCTTTTCCACTTTTGAGAATTTTGAGTAAAACGACGAAAATCTGTTAAAAGCTGCTAAAATGATACACGCGATTGGATTGAAGGCTTAATTGTAAGTTTGGGATGATTTTTATCCATTTCTTATGCTTTTGATTCTAAAGGTAAACTTAACAATTATTAAAAATAAATTTCGTTTGGAAAAGAAGAGTTTTGGAAATTACGGTTGGAATAGAGGAGTTTTGAAAAGGGAGAACCATTATTTATCGATTCAATTCATTTTGGTTTATTTAAAAAAATATATATATATAAAAACTTATCTTAGAACTTAAAACCTCAACCTCAAGAAACTATATTATTTATTAAAAAAAAAAATTACAGCTTAAAAATAACGCCACAGCAATATACAAAAAAAATAAGACAATTAAAAAACAAATGAAAAATCTTAAAAAGTTACAGTCGGTATGCCAAAGTATTTAGGGAACATACAAAATATAAGTTTAAAGTCTTAAACTTTAATATCTTTCTTGTTCTTCAAAAACTTGACTGGTTTCTATTTCTGGTTCAGATTTTTCAAGATTTTCATCCATATAAGTATTGCGTAAAATAAAAGTCTATCGGATTTTTCCCACTCAGCGCCGAAGTGTAGTGCCAGCAGCTTTGCGGTATCCCTTTTCTTCTCATCTTTCATCAAAACAGAGACAGAGCATTTATTTTAATTTTTTTTTTCCAGTTTTTAACACACATTTTGCAGGTGCCACATCAAACTTATTTAGGGTTTTATAAATAATTCATTAAGAGCTGGAAAAGTACTCTCCAGTGGCTGAAAGCTAAAAGGATGGGCGAATTTGTATCAAATTGGGTTTGTTAAATAGATAGAGATCCTAAATTGCAATGGTTGTGATTGGTAGTAATTTATGATATGAAATTCTAGTGAAATTCATTGCTACGCAAGCATTTGGAATTTATTTTCTGGTTGGCAAATGATGAACCACTTTGAACTATTTAATGCGCTTAAATAAGACCACAACAATGCATACTTGATAAGAGCACTTATTATGATTGTGTTTCTTGTTTTGTTACACTCTAAAAGTTAATGCAATTATTAAATATATTTACTGCAGGGATTTATGTAACCATTGGTTGTAAATTTAGAATAATTGGAAAATATTGAATCATTTACTAGTTCAGTTTTATTCAGGGGAAAAGCTATTACTATTAAATAAACCAACCACATGGTCCATTGAATATCTCTGTGTCTACTCAAAATTACTGACCATGTCGAAAGTCCTTGTGCAAATAAATGCCGCCCATTTGGAGTAAGTACACTTAATACAAAATTCGAAATACATAACAATGCATTTGGAGTGCTTAAGAGCTTAGGACGAAATTAATACTAGATTCCAAACGTCGCAATCATAATAATAATCTGGATGTATTTCATTATTAAACGATGCTTCATTGTTTTGAACTGTATTATAATTAATACTTACATGTGAATGCACCATTTACGTTCCATTTTCAGATAGCAACCAAATGTTTAATATGTATTGTATATACCTGCCAAAGGCTAAACATGGAGATAGCCACCTTTTGAATCTTCAATTTCTTACTAGGAATAACTCGTTTTCGAGAATTAAAAGGATTTTTTTGCAAATAGGTCTCGATGTGGGGATGTAAAGGGATGGATACAAAAAGGTCGTCCCATTATGCAAGTAATAAGATATCTGCAAAATCATTCAATTTCGTTCAAGCCCTTTTTACTTTTTATACCTCCTGAACACACCCACATATTCAGACTGCAGGCTGGCAACATATTATTAGTGTTTCATGTTATTAATTTTTTTCGTCCCACCTTTAAGAAATAAAAAAGGGAAATTTCTTATGACTTAACAATATTAAGTGTAACTATCTGCTTTCAATTTCAAACAGTTCTCTTTAAGGATTCATACAAGAATACCAACACGCAAGCCTTATGTAGTGAAGATTTTATTTTTCGACTAACCGAAAAAGGGAAAGTATTCCCACACAGTTTTCAAATTTACTTTATTTAGTTAAAAGTTTATGTTCTGAAAAACAGCCAAGACTAACAAAGCATAAATTTGAAAACTTAGCAAGCAACAGCGATACCACTTTACTTCATTTGAAGTAGGTACATTTACATTAATTTCGGGAACAATATAAAATTTGCTCCTTACTTCGTACTATTGTTAAATTCTTTATAGCTACTTAACTTTAATTAATAAAACTATGGAATATCATTGTGGACTCTTTTCTCGACAGACTTGAGGCGACTGGCGATATGCCGACGACATGGCAATAATGGCCAGAGGCAATTTCATAGACGTCACCGCAGATATCATAAGGAATGCGCTCCAAGTGGTTAAACGGTTGTGTCTGGAACAAGGGCTTTCCATCAATGCGGAGAAAACAAATCTAATAATCTTCACAAGGAAGTTGAAAAATCTGGAATTGCGACCCTTAACACTTTTCGGATCGGAACTAAAAATGGCCAAGAAGGTTAAGTATCGCGGAGGCTATCTAGATACTAGACTTACTTGGAACTACCATGTTGAGGAGAAGGTCAGGAAGGTGAGAAGTGTACTACATCAGTGCAAACGTGTATGTGTCCCAGAAAACTGTGAGGAAGCACCTGGATAGGGTCAAACGCTTAGTATGTATAGGAGTTATAGGTGTAATAAGGACAACACCAACATGCGCATTAGAAGTGATCCTGGGGATCTTACCGCTAGAATTATTTATTAAGAAAACAGCGGTCCTAACGTCACTTCGTTTGCATCGAGATCCTGGAACTTGTCAAAAGCGAGATTATGGAGCTCAACATGCCTATGGATGTGATAACAAGGGTGCGTATTATGGAAAGGAATCACAAAACTCGTATCGAAGAACGGATTACTTCCAGAAAAAGGAGTGGTGAAATAGTGATTTTTGCAGATAGATGGATGGATGGCGAAGCGGGTGCCGGTATCTATTCAGTAGAGCTGGAACTAGCCCGTCACGTTAGCCTCGGGAAGCACGCTTCCGTATACCAGGCTGAGATGATTGCATTGCTGCATGCGTTGGACTACTTGCTTGAGAGTCAGGTGGAGGGAAAAAATATCCTTATAGCACTGGACAATCAGGCGGTGATCAGACGCATGGAACAATTAAACATCACAACAACATTGGCACTGGAATGTGTACTTAAGCTCCATAATCAATAAGTGTTCATCTAAAAATGAAGTAACACTGACTTGGGTACGAGGACACATAGGGATCGAAGGCAACGAAAAGGCGGACTCCCTTGCAAAACAGGGGTCAACTAGAAAGCTGCTGGGACCAGAACTATTCTCTTCAATTGGAAAACAGCTGATTCACAAACGAACAATGTAGACAGGCTAAAATGGCAATTAAGTGGCCTACCTGCTCAACTCAAAGAAGGGTTCTAGGCATAAGTCGAGGGTAATTGAAATGGGTGATGGCTTTGTCAACAGGACATGGTAATTTCGGGAATCACTTAAGGAAGATGGGCCTTAGAGAGGACGATACCTGCAAACTATGCTTGGAGGAACCTGAGACAGCGGCAAATATACTGTGTCAATGTCCGGCGTTGGCTGGCAGAAGAATGAAGATCTTGGGAAATCATTTGGTCGAGACCCAGTTGATGAAACAGATCTTCCATAAACAGATGCTAGCAATAACACTAGGAATTGAGCCCAGGGAAGAACTCCGGAGAAATCCAGACAGTCTCTCTGGGTAAGATTTATAGTAGTAGAGAAACGAAAAGAGACCCAACAATGGTGGTCTGATTCGAGAATCTCTCAAAATCTATATATGTACCTACCTTTAAAAATTGTTTATTTAATACACTTTAATTTAAAGAAGAAAAAAAGTTTTATTATTTGATAAAAAAAACTGTGTTATCATAAAATGAGCTGATGTAATCTTGCAACTTTACTCTGTTCAATTTATATTTTCAGTACAGGCTTTATGGGAAACTCTTTTTTCTACCAGTGACGCCTGTAGCTACTCTCACGGCACTCAAACACAAGATTTGCCACTGAAATAAAAGCGAAACCACTGGCATTCCAAAGAATTTGTTGTTGTCATTTACGAAAAACCCACCCAATTTTCCTCAAAGGCGCATACATCCCACCATGACCAGTCTGCCACACAGGCGCGAGCAGAATGAGGATGACGACGAGGGTGATATTCTCGTGTGCGGTTGCTATTTAAAAAAAATCTAAAAAAAAAAAATAGTTGGCGCAACAGGTCCGGAGAGACCCTAACCCTAGCTTCTCACAACCATTCGTTTTGTGTGAGTTTCCCATTTTTGGCACGAATGGAAGGGATCTACAATTTTATGCCGACTCCAAACGGCTAATTGAGAAGCTCTTTCAAGACATTTATACTCTCGGATGTTTGTCAGACGTTCGAGAGAGGTAGCGCAGCGGAAAAAAACCCTGAGTCGGAATTGGGTTTTTGCGGGATTCGAACCTGGGACCCCCGCATAGCAGTCCAACACACTAACCACTAAGCTACTGCGACTACTTTTTTGCTATTTTGCTATTTTATTGCAGAAAATAAAAATGTGTGCTGTTGGTGTGTCTTTTAAGCCCCTCAGAAGAGTGTTACCATATTTATTTGCAAAAATATCATTACGGGTTTTTCTATGGATATTCTCACAGAACTTTCGGTTTTGTTTGTGAGAGAATTATGCCAATTTATAGTGCTCACTATGGCAACCATGTCAGAACTTTAAAATTTTGACAGCTTATTAAAATCCATAATAGTAAGGATGAATGGCAAATAGCCTATTTTCCCTGTACTGAAAATATAAACTGAACAGAGTATAGTCAACCAAAAAAATAAATGTAGTATATCACTAACAAGGCTTCATTTAAATAAGACAAATATTGGTATAATAATAATATGGAATTAATATATCGTTAAAACTATGATTTTGGAATCTTACTTTTCTTGAATCTACTTCACTTTTTTTTTGGAGTGGTAACGCTGGTTACCGAAAACCGATTACCACAGATGATGTGCGTACTGCGTATCCAGCTTGACACGTTCCTTTAAGTGCATTAAATTGTGTTCGCTCTTATCTAAAACTGAAAAAAAAAAAAAAAAAAACATTTAAAAGGCTCACCCCTGCCATCACTGCTAACCCAAATTCCGTTTTAATATTACTCTCTGATTATGCTTACCACTATGATAACCTCGCAGATATTTTTAGATACACAAAACTCTCACCTCTCACACTCATTACACTTTAATGATGAAAATTATTACGAATCCCATTAAGCGCAGCGTGTAGATAAAGTGATTCCTATCATAGAGCATTCATCATTTTAATATATCCTCATTAGGGGCTTAAGAGGGGCCTTTATTTACCGCCTTCTACACCAACCATACACAGTAACGCTATCGCAGAGAAGAAAATCTATTCTTCTGTTGGCTTGGGCTCCATTCACCGTACCTGTGTACCTCATTTAACACCAGTTTTCGTCTCTGAATTACGTGGTACAGGAAATTATGCTAATCCACAAGAAAAAAGGGGAAATCCCCCCCGGCCTATATTTAATACACCGACCGGCGACGCCTAGGTTTTAATGAGAAACACCATCCGCCTGGAGGCACTCCCTGTCGATTTTAATTTTCTCCGCGATTCTACATTAATAGGACGGCCTGCTTGCATGTGCCTCCATTAGAAGGCTTCTTTTCTCGAAAGGAGTGTAATCCACATGGCTATTTAGATACATCCACTCGGAGGATTTTCTAGAACCTAAACATCAAGTACAATTCATGCAAATCAGCGCAACAATGGTAGCCAGGACCACACAAAAGCCTACCGACAAGCATCATGTAAAAGTCACTTCTCTCAGAAACACTCCCATCGTGCATAGAAAAATGTACGACACATACACATTAGAAAAGTACTTTTGAGTGGCATATTTATGGATGTCGCAATCGTATATGTATTTAAATGTCATTGCAGGACGTCGTTGACACAATCCTTTTTTGTGCCTATTGCAACATTTCTCTCCGCATCTTTCCGTTGAACAGGACACATATTTCTGTGACTTTTGAGATCGTGCTAAAAATATGAAAACTCAGCTGTGACACACAAACAACACAAGACTGCCTTTTTTCAATCCATATCCGTGGTACGTTTCATCTTCAGCAACATCAGCAACATATCAACACGACAACTCACGTAACACGAATTCATATGTGAATGAAAGTGAATGGTTCGTGGAATGAGGCTACAGAGTATCCTGGCACCATTCAACTGAATAATAGCAAAGTCTTGACAGTCATTAAAGCCACATTTCCATTTAAACACGTTCCCATTAAATCGTAACCATATAACGCTGAAAAGGACGACACACCGACGTTCAATATGTCGGTTGACGCTGCTGCTATACTGCCGCCCGAACAATGAAAGTCAGAGTTCCGAATCCGAATTCGAATGCGAATGTGAACGCCTTCTCAACGACACGACGAAGGAGAATCCTCATTTTTGAGACTTCTATAAGGGGTTCGTGAGATTATGCGATCCTTTGCGTATGTTGCTTGATCTCATCAAAATTGCAAACAGGAATCAAATGCAGGCTTTTCGTAGCAACACGTATAATGAATAATAGCAGAGGGGATTGCTTCAAATATACTACATCGGCCTATTCTCATATCCGACTGTGTCTGTGTAGATACCGACCGGCTGCAGTTGCGATGATGACGACGCCGCACAAACACTGTGCGATGAAACACTGAATATGTACATCCAAGGATAGGGCAAATAATAATAAACGCACGTTATATATAAATAGGTGTCGTAACACGTTTAATTCGTCCTGGGATTTTGTCCTGTGCACGATGTTATGATGAGATTTTCATCTCAGAATGAAAGGATCTTTAGTTTTATTTTTATTTTATTTATAGCTGTGGGATATCAAATTTTGATGCCGGGAGAATCCATATATAATTTGGGTACTGAGAAGTCCTTTCTGTGTAAAATTGTCGCATTGGCTTGAATTAATTAAGTGATTTAAATGGTTGGACCGTAAAACTTTTGTAGCAGATTTTCATAGCCGAATTAGTTTATTTCTGCGGGTATATATTGTTATGAAACAAGGACGAAAAATAGTATGTCAGTTTGTGAAACTGTTAAAACTCGTGGTGTTTGCACGCACATGCAGTTCTTGGGCTCTGTAGCGAGTCGTTTGTGAGTGTAGTTATGCGCGAAGAGAGCGCAGTATGCGTTATAAATGTAAGTATGTAGGGTTAATTTCTCATTTACATTAATTAAAATAAAATCCTTCAGTTTATGAAGGCAGAATTAATCAACTTAGTACCCCTATGATGTGACGCGATTTAAAAAAAAAGCTTATGCGTGAGTATAATTTTTAAATTTATTTTATGCTTGACATAATTATGTCACATAGAGGTAATAATTGTGTTCAATGAAAATATCCTCTTTCCAGTAAAGTGCTCTCAAGGATTTTTCCTCGGTGTCAAATACAAATCATAAAATTCATACCAACGGAAAGAGTGAAGAAGGAGAATACTTTCTCCCATCGAAGGTAATGGAACTTATTAGAGTAGCTTTCTAATATACGTAGAAAAATAAAGCGTTGCGTTGTAGCATCGTAAAATGGGCATGTAACAGGAGGGCTTCATTCTGAGCAACTATGCAGACGTTGTGATAAGTCTACTAGATACACCTACACTTTCGAACGACTCAGATACCTGTAACTGTATGGGTCATTGACCAACGCTCAATGGCACAATAGAGAATTTTTTTTTTAAGAAAAATAAATCTTTTCTCGTAGGCAGTCGTATATAGCAACAAATTTAAACAGGTAGGTAACCAAACAGCGAACAGGTCGGCTTAAATGGTCGAAGAGACAACACTGTTATACCCTATTCACACGGAGCGGAAAACCGGGTTTTTCCGAAAACACTCGAAAACAGAAGTTTTCCCATATATATTTCAGTTTTCAAAACAAGTTGTTTAAAGTCGTTTAACACGAAAACGACTTCCAATCGTTGGGTTGTTCAAAAAAACACACATTTTGCAATATTCAGCAGAACATTTTACCGAAAAAATGTCACAATTCACAACTTAATTTTTGTTTCCACACTTAATTGATGGGTTAATATTATTTTAAAATGCTCCAAATGCATTTTATTCACCAGGTCTTGATATATCTCATCGAGCAGTATATAGTATATAACAACAGAATTCCCCACAGGCTGGAAGTTGGTTTAATTAGAATAAATATACTTTTACATCTTCTACCAGCAGAGCGCATCTCTACCGCGAATCAAGCCCAACTCTTAACCCAAGGAGACAACAAATAACTGTCAACTTTCCACCTTAATTAGAATATGCCCATTTATTCATTCATTTTTAATCTCCCGCTCATTCGTCATGAGGGTCATGGCTATGGGATGTTTAAGTGTATTCTCTGAACTCTTTTGCCACTAATTTCCCCCTAACGGGTTAATACATTTTGGACTTAATCTAACCAGCGCATCTTGCGACTGATTCTATAGCACGTCTTGGTATATACGTTTCAAAGAAAATCGAGGGAAAACTTTTCGACCTATTCCAATAGTCACACAGTGTTGCCAGGTTGTGGGGAATTTCCCTCTTTGCATGGGATTAAATAAATAAAAAAAAAAATGGTGCGACTGTATCCAACAGTCCCGAAATATGTGTAAACACCGTGCGTGCGGTATGAGTGTGGCTTGATAAACGTCATTGAGAAAAGAGGGAATTGTAATAACCGTATTCTTGATATATTATGAAATGACATCAGCTGTTAAATGACATCAACTGTTATACAGTAAATGAAAGTGTCATTGGAATTTCATTCGGCTTGCATTGCATATTGTAGAGGTGCTGGTCTACGACATTTTTGTTAGTTGTTGTTCAGCTGTGATTTCTGCGTGCCTGGTAATTCACGAAAGATTTGGCACCGAATTTCCTCCAGATGTCCGTCACAGGGAAGAAATGTGAGAACATCATATATGAAAAACATATTTTATTTCACATCAACAAAAAGCTGAAATGAATATGCCCCAGCTCATAAATGTATGCAATGATAAAAACGTATGCACTGATAAAATGTATGCAATGATAAAACACAGTGACACATTTCCGTCCCCGTAAGTTAAATGTGTGGAATTACTCCACCAGATTCCAATAACGCGCGCTTAGATGTTTACACATCACAAAACAATAATTATAAAAGGGGAAACGAGGAATCTTCCCTCTTCTTTAGAACGAAATGTGGAGAAAATAAAACAAAATATTAAATGTCAACACTTAGCTCCAATATTGGGCACATTCAAGAATCTAGTTATCTTAAGTCGACTAGATTGGGCTGGAGAAGATGTAACCTGAACGCAAAAACTAGATTGGTCGGGAACGCCACTTTTTCTACGTCAGCCACATATGCGAACTGTCAACTTAGTACTCAGTCACGAATTTCTTGACTAGATTCTTCGACTACCCCTCCATAAACGTCAACTGAAACAGCTGCTCATATGACTGATTTCAGCCAATCAAAAACGAGCTATATCCAGTGAGACAGCTGCTGTCACTATACGACTTACTAAATTAGATGCTTGAACGTCCCCATTCCCTTTTTAATGGAATCAGGGTTGTGCTGAAGTATCAAATTGGGTAATTTGGCTCAAGTATTTTAGCTTTGGCTCAATGCTCCGAGCCAAAGAGAAATGACTAACATTATTGTCTCATAACTTAAACATCACTTTCTTAGAAAAAAAAACATTGAAAAATAAAAAAAAAACGTACTAAGGAAATGAGAATTCAGTCGACTAAACGCCGTCACAAAAACAATAATGTTTGCCCATCGGCCTCCACAGATGGAAATGAAATGTCAAACGACTTCTAAGATAACAAAGCTAGTTTATGAAGGCCACTCTGGTGCTTTGTTTAAATGTTGCTAAAAAGTGCACAGTTCCCATTACCTCAGCCGTTACCAAATTCCTTTGATAAACATAATTTTTCAATTCTACAATACTTTTATCTTGTTTTTCCACTTTATTTTAAACTTTTCAGTAAGTTTTTAACATAAATATGCTACGGCTATATAAAATCTGTTTTGTTTTCATACATTTTTTGGCTGTCACTTCGTTTTTTCTTCTTATTTGACACTGACGTTGTCGCGAACTAACCTATAGTTGGTTAAAAGCTTCGCCAAGTGAACGCACCCTCTCGCGAACGTCTGACAAACACCGAGAGTATAACTGTCTTGAAAGAGCTTCTCAATTAGCCGTTCGGAGTCGGCATAAAATTGTAGCTCCCTTCCATTCGTTCCAAAAATGAAAAACTCACACAAAACTAATGGTTGTGAGAAGCTAGGCCTAGACTCCCTCCGGGCCTGTTGCGCCAACTATTTATTTTTAAGAAATTACAAAATACTCCGTCTTGTGTGGAATGGCTCGGAAGATGGCTCCACACCTCGTGCGCAAGTAGCGGGTATCATTATAATCGCATATGACTGATTGATTGGAAAATGAGCCATATTCAATTTGCACAGGCTCATTCTAACTACATTTCAGTTTTTATATGGGAACTTGGGTGAGAAATCAGTTTACTCAATTCTTTACTTGTGGGTAATCCATGGTGATGGGAAAAAGGAGGAATCTTAAGGTCTGTGCTGGGAAATTTTACTTAAAGTGCCTGGCAATACTGCAGTACCACAATAAATTCTCCTTAACCATGAAATGACACAATTTCCTGAATGCTAAACATAAATTTGACCCTCACAAATTTCGAGTTTCCACATGGTATACATATAGCAAACAGGGTGAAGGTCCACGCCTCAGTGCCAGTTCGAAAATATAATTATATCAGCAATCTTAATGAGTGTCACGAATGTCAACATCAGCATCTTTGACGAAAAGCTCAAATTTAAACAGTAAATATTGAAAGTTCCATTTCCTGATGGTTCAAAGTTTCTCGAGTAAAATTATCTAAACTGTAAAATTTTCCGCCCACATAATACTTTGTTTTCATCGATGAAACTTAACTCTCTTAGAATTCACTTCTCCGACTTCGTTATCAGTACTTTTCCCCCTCTTGTTTAAGTTTCATGATGGTCTGGCGGTATCTGTAAGTTTTTTTTTTTCTTGTTTTCCACCGTTTTCAACAGACAATATCAATTTCGCACTATTGATAAGCAAGAGGAAGAAAAGCCACCGAAGGACTAGGACACACAATATGTATGTAGACAGGAAGGCAACAACACCTCGGACAATAAAGCAAACCAAAGATTTTTCATTAAAGTCCCCTTTGAAAGTGACTATACAAAAGCCTTGGCACTTTCGTCCACTGGGCATGTACCTACCTTCATACGACACATAACAAACTCCTGACAAAGGTTCTAAAACGAGGAAAAATAAAAAATGGTATTGTGACACGTAACACATGTGGTTAGGCCATAGATGGTGAGTGTTTTGGGAAAAAAAGGAGATATTAAATTTGTTGTCCTTCGGTAGTGGTTTTAGGCTTTTGTTGTTTTTTTTTCTCTCCTCCGCCTTGGCTTTGTTTGTTTTTTATTTATACTCAGCAGAGATTTTTGGCATTTGTCCTTTGTTGAAGACAATGCTAAGCCATATGGAAGAGGACAAAAAGTTAACACCATTTTTTGTTAATCTCTCCTAGGAAACGAAAAAAAGCATATGAGGAGGGAAAGACAAAAAAAATTGAGATGTCATCCTTAATCATCCATGAAAAAAAAAAACTGTTGTAGGAGAATATACATTGATTCATCGAGGACCTTTCGGTAGCAGTAGTCTTTAAAATAAATTCATTGTAATAATTGTGTAAGAAGGAGATTTAATATTTATTCTATTTTTTTTATAATGTGGAAAAAATTGCAATATTTGCTAGCAAGGATTCTATAAATAAACCACTATATCTTGATAGCTTTTTCTGGAATTCAAATGGCGCAGGGACAAAAGTCCACGGGACTTATGTCTATAATGGACTTTTGTCCCACTTCAGTGAGACATAAGTTCACTTTTTGGTCCATAGCAAATCTGTATGGAATTATGTCCCATCTAACATGTTTTGTTTTTAAAGAAATGCTGTACCTGTTACACATTGAAGCCTTTATATATTCAGTTAATCTGTGTTTTTCTTTCTCTTTTTAGTAAAATAAACTTTTCATTGTTATGAAATTAATGTGTTAAAAATGTGCTCAGTGCCGTGAGATAAGGCCAAGCGTTATAAGTCCAAATCTCGAAACTTGGACAACAGCACTTACCGCGTGCGAAATGTTACCCTTCCAACATGCAACATTTTTAGTTTTATAATTAGGATGGGTCCAGATTTTTACTCACTAAAACCACCTCACAAATTTCTTTTGTACTGCAACTAAGTTATTACTTATCAAGCAATTTTTTTTATCACGAAGTTATAAATGTTTGGCAGGCAACATTAAAGCGGTTGATAATTATCGGGATATGTCCGAAGGTTCAGTTCGTTGTAGACGCCGCAATAAATTTGTTTCTTCTAGAATTTTACGGACCGAGTTATTAACGTATCCTAATAATCGATTTCTATGTTTCATCCCGAACAGTGGGAATTCCGAGATATCTATGGAGATCTTTATTCCTAATGTACCACGGTGCACTGACGAATGATCTCAGCATTTTTTTTTTCGAAAAGTTTGTAAAATGTTTAGATTTGTTTCGCTGGTACAGCCCCATAACTGTATACTGTATGACCAAACAGGCTTTATGACTTGCTTTATAATAAAAGCTTGTTCTCTATGGTAAGCTTAGAATATTTTCCGAGTTCTTTTCATTCTCGGTGTTTTCATTGAAAGCAAACTTAATTAGAAGGTCGAAATTCAATCTTTAAAATCGTATATGGCGTTAGTAACACGTAAAATGTATCATTTAAGACCATACTGCTCGCAAAGAGTTCATTCAATGATCTATTACGGATTAGTTCATTCGAAACTCCAATATGGAATCGTTAGCTAGGGAGGTGCATACATGAATACATACACTATTGATTGCCCAAAAGCATATAATTCGAATTATGTGTGGAAAGAATCGTTATGCGGAAAGTTGGCCTCTTTTTATCAACTTGCGAATACTCTCACTGAGAAATCTCTATGTTTTGAAAGTACTGAAAGAGTTTTTTAAACGAAGCGGTAATGTTTCCTCTAGAAATTCTTCAATCTACAGCTTACGAGTTAATAACATGGCTTTATTTGACATTCCACGCGTGCGCAAATCTCATTTAATGAACTTTTATTTATGTTTAATAAACTCCCCTTATCCATACGATCAAAACAAAACTTTCATTCATTCTTGAAATCACTTAAAGACTGGCTTTTACTGTGAACCCTTTTAACCTGGAGATACTTATGAAGTACAAACTTAATAAAAAAAAGGCAATAAGATTCTTCACATAATGAATAAATAAATAAATAAATAATAAAAAAAAAAGTTCTATATTTGTTCTTAAGTTCTTTACATGCGGTTTTGTGTCGGGAGTCATTCCAAGATATTTGGCCTCATTTGCAAACCGAACTTGTACCGTATTTATAAATACAGGCAGGTTATTTGTTTTCTTATATGTATAATCCACGTGGACGGATTTCGTTTCATTGAGAGCGATCCTCCATGTTTTTGTCCATTCATAGACCCGGTTAGGCGCGCCTTGTAATATTTTGTTTGTTTCTTTGGTCGTTGAACCATCATCTTCGGTATCATCGGCAAAAGTGGTTACGGTAGCACCTTCTGTTTGCCGTATATCACGCGTAAACAACAAGGATGCTTCCTTACGGCACACCTGCTCTTATTTCTTTAAATTCCGAATGTTCGTTTCCGTGTTTGACTCGAAAGAGTCTATTATCTAGATATCATTCTAGAATTTTCCATAACTGTTCGGGGAAAACTTTTCTTAATTTGCACTTAAGGCCTTCATGCCACACCTTATCAAATGCTTGCGAAACGTCCAAGAATACGACAGAGCAAATTTTGTTTTCTTATAGAGCTTTCTCTATTATACGTCAGTTATATGATAAACTTGATCAACTGTCGAATGTTTTCTTCTAAGTCCGAACTGGTGGTGGATGGGTCGATTTTGACAGCCTGTGATAGCCACGTTGTTATTCTGTCACCAAATCACGAAGTAACACGATTGAGCATCCAAGCATGGCCGCTTCGAACTAAAAAATAATTTCGTTAATACCTCATACAAAGCTTGTTTTAATAATTACATCCCGACCCGTTCTTATTGCAAAAAACTTTAAATAGTGGTAGAAGAAAGGGAATTTTCAGGATTCGCAATGGATTGTGTGTCGCAAATATAACAAAATCAAAAACGAAACAAATTTTAATGAAATATCCAGAAAGTAAATTTGTTTTGTAATGTATTAGGTAGAGAAATATCAAGGAAAGTGACAATAGTTAAATCCGAAATTAAAAATGGGAGTACAGTTTGTATTTGGGGAGTACAGGAGTACGGCCGACGAAAAAGGAGTATATTACTCCTATTGTAGTACATTCGACAGCCCTGTTTTTTCATTTTAAATTCATTTTTATTTAAATCTTAGACAAAAACGATTAAATCTTATTTAAAACTAACATTTATCTTATTCTAGCTTACTTTTTCTTAGCGAGCGCTCTAAACTTAACAATATCCTTATCGGCAGCGCTGTCATTGGATCTTTGTTTTGTCTGTTGAAGATCATTTTTCCAAATCGGATTTTCAATTCATTACTCTCCACCATACATTTCTTCACGGGTCTGAAGTGTACACAGTGCATCTGTGTTGGCTTTATAAGCCCTAGATGATGGTTGCTGCTTTTTACATAAAGTGCACGGTTGGTCTTTTTTATGAAATGCAATATACCTAGTTTGACAGGAAACAATAGAGCGTATGCTTGCATTTGTGTTATTTTATTTTCTAAGTCAAAATCTCACTTAGAAACATTTCCAAAACAGGCCCTATCTCAAATAGCTACAACAAATAAAATATATTTAAAATGTCAAAAGATATCCACTGAACCCATTTTCGATATCATAATAACTATCCTGCTAAGCTTAATATTAACTTAGGGTTTTTTCCACTGCGCCACCTCTCGCGAACGTCTGACAAACATCCGAGAGTACCTATAAACTGTCTTGAAAGAGCTTCTCAATTAGCCGTTTGTAGTCGGCATACAATTGTAACTCCCTTCTATTCGTTCCAAAAATGAAAAACTCACACAAAACGAATGGTTGTGAGAATCTAGGGCTAGGGTCCCTCCGGACCTATTTATTTATATATTTTAAGCCAAATATTAATATAGCGTGTATGGAAATTTTAAGTTTCAACTATACAGAAAATGTTATGTAGGAATTTACTAAACTTACACAAATATTTTTCGTAGAAGGTGATTTTTTTCAATTAATAAAGGAAAAGGAGACACGAGTTATTTATCTCTCAAAATAACAAGAGGCCATTTACATAAAACCAAAACAGTTTACTCCGTTCAAAAGTTCCCTAACAATACAGCAACAAAAGAAAAGTTCTGGAAGGAAAAAAAGGAGATACCGTCCATTACTTGGATTATTTTGTTTTCCCTCTCCTTCGAGGTTGCTGGTTAGCAACTTAATCCAATTGTTACTTCTGCAAAGGTATGGCTTATCTTGGGCGAATATTTTTTCTTGTGCGCTCATTATTTTTTATTTTCTTTACGTTTTTTTCCGTGCTAACAGTCGCAGATCATGTCTAACTCGCATAACCTCTCTGAGCGCTTGCCACGTAACACGATACACAAAATTTAAAAAAAAAAGAAAAAAAGAAAAAGCCAAGGACCATGCCACTGCTGCACTGGAAATAGTTGATGCATTCGTTAGGTTTGTGTAAAAAGCACATAAGCACCTCCTTTACAGCCAAAAGTTGCTCGGAACGTGCTAAGTATCACTCTTATACACTAGACTAGACTTTTGTAGCGGTGTGAAGTTAACACGTGAGCAACCATCAGCAGGCAGCACCCAACAACCACCAAGAATGTACATCTTTTGCATTTTATCATTTTAATTATCCAACGTCGTTTTACGCATTTCAACAATGTTTGTCTTGGCATACGGGTGTGTATGTGTACTGTGTAGCTGGCAGAGTTGACAATTTTTCGCAATCCCGGAGCCGCTTATCAAATCGCTTGGGTACACCAAAAAACAATTTTTTTTCAAAACAAAGCTCGGTATGAGTATGAGTAAGGTAATGTAAGGTCGCGAAGATTCATTCTGGCAGCAGTCAAATGAAAGAAGTGGGTGCTATGCTCCTTACGCATGACGTGGGTTTAATGTATGCTGCGTGGAGTGTTGAGTGCAATTAGCGTGTACGCCCTTAAGAAATACAAATAAAAAGAGTTAATGTTTTCCATAGAGGATTTGTATATCATAAGTTCCGCTCCAAATGTTTCTCGAGTATACAGGGTACAGCCGCGCAGTTGCTGTCACCCTACGCAATTTAACAAAATAAACCAAACATCACAACGCTGGGTACGCTTTCGCGGTAGAGAGATTAATATGAAGTGAAAGTAAACATTAAATTACCCGGTAAAGAAGGCCATGAACACGTTTCTGAGTTCTCCTTCAATTAAATGAATTATCCTCTTCAGAGAGCTCATTGCTCATATTCAAGGATATAAGTATGTACGATTGGGAAGGATTGGCCATAAAAATAAAAAAAAAAACCCTACCAACCTCCAAGTTCTTCAATTGAGCGTATTCTGAGGACTTTGCCAGTTAATGTCAAAGAGTTCAGAGTAGTCTGCAATGAAATTAAAACAAATAAAAAGTATGTATGTATGTATGTCCCTATACATAAAATTAAATTTTTACATAAATATGTTGTTGGCACATATTTTGTTGTCTCTTTCCTTAAATTTGCCATAGAAGCAAATTCAGTTAGATTTACCTGCGAAATGTTATTATAGTGTGCACAGTAGGTATAGCTATTTGTAACACGCACTAAGACAGTTCCTTAATTAAAAGTTAGCTCCTATAAACTGATATAAACCGTTTTGGAATAAGGGTGTGTACCTTTAATCAAATTGAGGGGATACGGAACCAACATCACGTTGAACTTTGTTCGGTTCTGGTTGATTAGAAAATGGAAAGCAATCTTAATTACCACTTGGAATTTGCATTATCTATTTCTGGTGCATGCTTTAAGGATTATAAATTTTATATAATTAGGCGAATAGTTAATAACTACTTTCACTGCTGTTCAGGAATGATTAATAATGTTGATTATGCTGCTTACTGTTGTTTTATGATTTTACTATTATAGCGTTATAGAAACCCTATCCGCGAAATTTTCTGGTAGAAAAATAGTATTATTTTGCTTGGAATTTTTATTAGTTGGCTGCACTTATGTGACTCTTGGTATATTTATTATAGTGTACAAAAGAGAAAGAAGATGAAACCAAAGTGTATCTTAGTATAATTTCCAGTTAACTTTTTTAAGTGTTGATGAATTTTAACTAGGTACCGTTACAATATTATTTTTGCCTGGAAGAATTTCGTTCAGTTGTGTTTATGAGCTGAATGTGAAAGGAAGTTTTCTCTGAATTAACAAAAAAATGGCTTGAAGGGCAAACAAAAAAAAAATACTTGATCTTGCAAGAAAACAAAATAAAAATAAATAAAAAACAAAAAAAATAGGTAAGTAATGAGTTTGAACATTGTTAAGTATTGTTTTAGAAAAATATAATTTAGATTAAAGTGTAGAAATTCTTCAAGATGAAACTCCTGCTGTAAACACAATTAGCGGCACAGATATAGGTAACTTTAACTTAATTATTCTCTTGAATAGTAAACTGCATTCGTAATTGTTTTCAATAGGTAGTTCGTCGAAATTCGCTGCATCTGTAATGGAATATATTGAAGATTCAGATTTTATGGGTGAATTGAAAACTATTTTAAGACATTCTTTTGCAAATGTATTCATTTAAATACTTTTTTCGCAGAACCATTTCCAGATAGTGGTAGCGAGAATGAGCCGGATGACAAAAATTCGTCATAGACCAGCGTTTCAAGGCCAGCATTATAGTGTCTTAACAGCAATACAAAGGAAACGATTTGAGGCAAATCCTAAATTCAATACCCCTGAAAATCTGAAGGTGAAAAGTGGAAGAAAACGACCAGCTAATAAACAACTTTTGAAACGAAATCAGCTTCTACCGGAAGTATTTTATGCCGCCTACAAGGATCCTCTTGCAGTTTCGGTGGAGAAATATATGGATTTGGGTTGGCTTTGCGATCAAAACTTCGTTCCAAAACTAAATAAGAAAGTTAATTTGAAAAATTTTATTTGGTTGTTTTTGTACTAACTTGAATTTCTAAAAATAGGTAAGTATTAAAACATACAATACTAAGTCATACATTAGTCCCTATTTTCCTAGTGATTTCCAACCACTTTCGTTCTAAGTGTACTTAGTATAGGTTTTGATTTGATATGGTCCATGCTATGTAGAAGTAACATCACATAGTATATTGAAATGTCCCAGTTACGCTGTTAGTATAAGACTAAGGGCCACTTGCACCAAGTTACTGGATAACTAAATAAATTTCTGGATAGCTAACCCAAGATAACCCAATAAATAGTTACTCCCCCGATTTGCGTTGCACCAATTCCAAATTCCGTCTGGATAAGTAACCTTAGATTAATTAAATGTTTCCAATACTACCAACGTAATATTGTTGCTTTCCTATATAAAAAAGTACAGTAATATAAATAAAGCATGAAGCAACCATCAAAGAAAAAAATTAAACATTTAAAATGTTTTTTTCTTTCCAATGTTGCTTCGTTATAAAAATTAATATGAGTGAAATTTACAATTTCCTCATTCGTCGTCCTCGTCCGAAATTAAATTGAAATCCACTGTCGATACAAGGATATTTTTTTTTTTTTTTGTATTTTAACGTCAAACTACCGGGTATTTGACAAATTGTTTTACTATTTGAAGTTTGGGCACGACTATCCAGCCTTTCGAAAATGGATAAATATTTATCAGTTTATCCATGGATAGATGAATAAGCGTCGCCCTGCAACGCAATTTTTACTGAATCTACGGAATAGGACTAAACAGTGGATAAACGAATAAATAGCGTTGTCAAATGAGGTTGGTGCAAGTGGCCCTAACTGAAATTTAATTTAAAATCCGTTTATCAAAAAAAAAGTTATATTGAAAAAAACTTTAAACGGCTCTCCTGAAAAATGCACTTAGTATGTTCTTGCACGGGGCCATCGTACTTATCTTAAGTCGACTAGATTGGTCTGGATAAGATGTAACCTGAATGCAGAAACTATATTGGTCGGGAACGTCTCTTTTTCTACGTCAGCTACATATCCGAACTGATACAGCTGCTCTTATGACAGATTTCAGCCAATCAAAACCGACATACATCTATAGTCAGGCAGCTGCTGTCTGATTTACTAAACTAGATGCTTGAACCAGTGTTGCTATATCGTGGGATTTATCCATTTTAGTGGGAATTTCCGAAAAGTCTTTCATGGGATAAAGGGAAAAAGCACCACATTTTGGGAATTTCAGGAATCTAACAAAAAAATAAACAAACTATATTTTTTTTTGCAGAAATTTCATTAAAATTCCTACGTTTCACCACGATTATTAACACACTGAATGTCCATTAAAAGCAATTCATATAAATCGTCTTTTATCAAAGTATTCTAGTACCAAAAAATAATCGTAGTAATGTTCTAAACTGTGGTTTTTATAAAATAAAAATAAATAAATAAATAGTTGTCGCAACAGGTCCGGAGGGACCCTAGGCCTAGCTTCTCTCGACCATTCGTTTTGCGTGAGTTTTGAATTTTTTAAACGAATGTAAGGAATCTACAATCTTATGCCGACTCCAAACGGCTAATTGAGAAGCTCTTTCAAGACAGTTATACTCTCGGATGTTTGTCAGACGTTCGCGAGAGGTGAGAGAGAGGCGCAGTGGAAAAAACCCTAAGTTGGAATTTTGGGTTTTTGCGGGGTTTGAACCTCGGACCCCTCGCTTAGTAATCTAACACACTAACCACTGCGCCGACTGTGGTTTTTATACTAAAGGTTAATTAACGGTGATATTTTCTTTCCGTGTAATCAAAATTTTACTTACAAAAACTGGATTTTGAGGCAAAAAAGTATCGTGGAATTTTAAAAGGGAATTTGAAAGGCAAAAATTACCACGTTGGGGATTAAGGGAGTAATGAAGAGCGAGTGCTAACAACACTAGCTTGAACGTTCCCCTTCCCAATTACATTTCATGCCCTATCTCTCTCAGCTCTCACTAAATCCCATGCGCCTATGCGCCACATTCGCTCTACTACCCATATATAATTCAATTTAAAAAAGAGAGCAAAAAAAAAACATAAAGCATAAAAAAAGAAAGAAAAAGCACACAGCACTAAAGGTACAGAGAGAGAAACAGATCTTGCCGCACACGCACACAAAATTTCCTCCACTGAACGCTGGAAAAATCTAACGATCTAGCTTCAATCGATCATTTTACTTTTTGTAATTGGATAACATTTATAGTTTAATGCTTATTGTTAAACTTCAGGATAACGTACAGAGATTATTTATATCTTAAGATCCTTGAAATTTATATTTAACAAAAAAAAATCCTATTGCATTTGGATGAGTAATTCCAAAGTTAGGAGCTAGAAGGCATTCGAGAATTTACAACTTTTCTTAGGGAGCTTCCACACCGAATGGAACACAACGCCTCATTCTGTTTTCTTGGTTTGTTTTACCTTATTCAGTGTGGGCGCGCGTATTTAAATGCGTGTATTTAAATTTCAGAAACACACAGAAAAACAGTTTTGTTTGTCTTAGGCGTTTTGTTCCATCCAGTGCGGAAGCTCCCTTAGATATCAACTTTGATCTCCGCTTCCGGATAATGGTAAAACCGGAATCAATTTCGTGCAGTACTATTTTAACTAACGTTACTCAAAGATTTTCTAATTGCCGTTTACTTTCGAATTTGTTTTTTGAATAGCATTGCAATTTATTGAGCATTTAATTTCGTCCATTTGAATTTCAGACGCAGCACGGTGCATGGTAAATAACTAGAAATAAAATTATAATTTTCTTCGCTTGTCTGCCGATGGTTTTTTTCTTTGCTTTTTAAGGTTCCGTACCCAAATGGAAAAAAACGGAACCTTATTAATTTTATTTTTGTCCGCCTGTCCGAACCCACCCGCAATGCTCAGCCTTCTGCCTTTACATATTTCTGTAAAGCAGGAGGCTTTTCTCAGTGCTCTCATTTATTAAATTTTAAAGCAGGAAAGCTCACAGGGCACCTTCGAGTCTTACTAAGCTTCAAGATGATTCCGTGATCAAGGTCAGATGCCATGCTTAAAAGGCTTCGCTTCTCCAGAAAATTTAAGATAGTCATATCTGAGAGGAGTACCTGAAGAACCAACCAATTCGTAATACCATCAGGATCACAAATCTGGTACATCGACGGTTCAAAGATGGAAGATGATGCCACCGGTGCTGGGGTCTATGGTCCTAGGTTCCAAACAGCTATAGCACTGGGAAAATCACCAGTCATCTTTCAAGCAGGGGTATACACGCCATAGAGATATGTATGCGAGAATGCCTACGAAGGCGCACTAAAGGTGCCCGCATCTACATCCTCTCAGACAGTCAAGCAGCTCTTAAGGCCCTAAGATCGTATTCGATTAGATCAAAGATGGTTTTGGATTGTTTCAACCTCCTCGAATATCTGGCCAAGGACAACACAGTTACCGTTGCTTGGATACCAGGTAATGAGGGATTTGAGGGCAATTAACGGGCGGATTGTATAGCAAGAAGAGGCACATAACGCCTGTTCACTGGTCCTGAGCCCTATTTCGGGGTACCTTCGAGTTACGTACACTCGAAATTCAGGAAATTTGAAGATGATCACCTTGCCGAATACTGGACGGAATCCAAAGGACAGAGGTAAGCGAAAAAATTCATAAGCCCAGCTCGTAGTAAAACAATTGGAAAGGAGTAGATCGATCCATATGCAAGGGGCGTTTTTAAGCCCTGCATACATAGGTAACATGGAACCAAGAAGGGTACTGGAGGTTTATAATGAACCTCAACAGCTCCCTGGGTTAAATAATAGAGGCAAACACAATAGATCTAAAGACTCTCGGTCATTGGAGGTCTCTACTCTTGCGCTTACATTCAACAGGATTACACGTGTCATTTTTCGTGCCAAATTTTGACATGCTGACGTCACAAAAATTCACTCTTTCTATTGTCACTCGTGAGAGTATGCTGCGATGCCAGCGTGACCACATGTTTGACAGGCGATCATTTAGGATTAGAGTTTTCCCAAAAAAAAAATGACACGTGTAATCTTAGCTCTACATTTTTCTCTTTTAAAACGACCGAATACATCAATTACTACATTAAAGTATCACATTAGTCACTGTCATTCATTTCAATTGTTCATGGTTTCTATTTTTTGCCACCAGTTCTATGCCAAAAATGAAAATGGAAACCAGAGATGGAAACTAAGCATCTGTTCCCATATGGTACATTGTAAAGTACAAACAATTTTTTTGTACAAAATATCTTTTAGATATACCAACCCAACTACAGCAAAGAAAAATTCCCGCCTTCATCTTCTGGGTCTATTCATATCCAAACAAAATTAATTGAATTTCATATTACCTCATGACCCATCTACATTGCTGCAACCCTATTTAACCCAAAAAAGAAGAAAAAAAGATTAATTACAAACGGGTCTCCGTTTTGAGATATTAAATGTTCGTTTATCTTTCGTATTAAAGAACGTGCGCATCAGGCGAATTTCGAAAAAGGCCACCATTCCCACGTGGCAGAGCTTATTTTGGCATTTTGCTCAAGTTGTGTATTATAAATGACGAACTATAAATTCGCCAACCTAGCAGAACGAACACATCCAAAGGAAGCCCCTAAGTCACGAACCCCCGAAAAGTATATCACTGAATGATTCAATGTAAATAGCTTATGTATATTTATACTCTAAGCGCTATTGAATTATACAACGTCCTTGCCGAGATTTGGTTGATATTACCCGTCTTTAAGGTAACGCGTGCAGGACAATCTATTTAACATACTTTCGAAAAAAAAAAAACCTTGTGCCTGTCAGATATGATTATCCTCAAACGTAAGTGTATGCTTACATAAATTTCATAAATTTCTGCGAAACCAACTTGATCCGCCCACATGTAATATTCAAATCCCACAGCATGCAGAGAGCACGTGCGTATATCCCTTATTTAATTTTAAGAAAATGCACACGTTGTCGACTGAGTGCGAGCGCTACTATTGCATTCGGTCAAAGGTAACACGCATAGAATAGTTACCTTTGTCGTGTGTAATCTCCTAAATCCTAATGTACTTAATTAGAATAATATCGTCCCACCGTAATGATATCCCTAGTCGTCATCATTATATTCCCTGTTTTCGCAAAAGGACTCCTTGCTGTACTGTTGCACGAACAAAACCTACGTACCTACTGTTAGTAGTCGAAATTATGGGAGTAATGCACGAAGTAACGCACGCATCTGACTAATTCTATTTCGTATTATGAAATCCTTTTGTCCTGCAACGATAATGGCAGTAAAAACAACACTTGAATTGCACGTTTATATTTCCCCTCTGTGGATACAACAATGCAAGGAGTAGATGTAATTTACGGCTGAAATTACCATGATGGGGTTTCCTTTCTGACTCCTCCCGGTACACCACACACAACTGAAGCAAACTTTTCGTCTGATGGATGGCACGGTCAAATGAGTTAGATCCTTGAGGTCTTCTTTAATGTTTGTTCTTCTTGTGAGCACCTTAATTGTGGCATGAATTGCCATAGTTATTCGGGTCGAGAAAGAGCTCTGTACAGTACAATGGAAATATCATTTCGCACGACATTAGACCACTGATGGGGTCATCAGTGTCTGATGGGGTCTATACTTAAAAACTGAGTTGGAGTTCTGTTCATAATTTTAAATGAATTAAAGATCCCACAAAGAGTGGGCCGGTTAGGGTATTGCGGAGCTACATACTTTTGGAGAAAAAAAAACCCTCCATCCGTAACTTCGGGCTAATGTAGCAATTTCGACACTGCTCCTAATGGAATAATAAATGGCCAGGGCTGCGGGTTGGAGAACACGTGTTATCCTTTTTTTCAGTTTAGGTTACTGCGTCGTAAGATACCGAAATTGAGGGTCATTGCAGTATGATATGGTAATGGTGTTTTGGATCAATAAATTGCTAAAAAGAAAGAAGCGGTTTCCTGGCTCTTATGGTCGAGAGCTTCCTCAGAATTATACTGCCCTAAGGTCCATTTGGCCATTTAAATTTATTGACCGATTTCGCTTTGGTAATCTGCTGTAATATATCAGTCATCGAGAGCCAGACCATCCAGCAAAAAAAAAAAAATGGAATTCAATTCGCATTCGCTTGGGGTCATTACTTTTCTCCTTGTTTCGGGTGAGGTCGGCGGCTGTACCTGTGATATACTCGTAAATCCATCTAGGGTGAGAGCATTTTTGTTCAACTCGCACCGGTATAGCTGGTAACAATTTTTTGCCAACGTCACATTTTTAATTTGATTGATTAAATTGTCTCCGATGACTGTACGATTTTTCGAGATATTTGAAAGACCTTCTGAAATAAGGGCAAACCTCTGGAATTTCGTCATTTTATAGGGATTGCATGATAAATGTCCATCGAATATGGAGCGAATCAATAACGATATATTGCACTGGAAACGGTTTTTATGAACAAATGGCTGTCGTCTGCAGTATTTTCACAATTTCCGGATAAAGTCATTTTCTATTTTTATGTATAGAGTAATTTAATCCAGTCGTTTGTTCCCACGTTTTAAGTGATTCCAAAAGGACTCTTTCTAAAATAATATATTATTTTTGCCAGAAGAGAAATTACCCCTTTAGATAGGTAGGTATTTTCTGATCTAGACAGTATCTTCAGATCTCTGAGGATAGGTGTAATGATTGAACCTGGTTTCAAATGCAAGGAAACGAGAACATCAATTATATTTTGCGGGCGCTGGAATTTGGAAAAACTGTCCCGTAAGGAATCTATACTTATAATAAAACTGTAGGCAATTTTTTTGTTACCTAATGGCGTGAAAACTAATGCACAGATTTCGATGAAACTTTTTTTGAAATGTTACTTAAAATTTTGTGCAACACATAGGCTATTCCCTTTAATTGTCATGCCTATTTTTATTTCTGACTTTACTGCCTTTAACTCGCCATTACTCAAATAATTCTTAGTCAATGCAAACAAAACAAAATACTTAGGAAAGGAAAGCCACTTTTATAGTTATTTCAAGCCATCAATCAGCCTTCTATATCCTCTAGAAGCTGAGCTACAACCTAAAATCTAACACGAAAAAAATTAATTTATTTTCTCAAATCGAATATTATCAACAGCCGCGGTTCTTGATCGTTTTTCTGCTTTGGGGTGGTTTGGTGGCGCACATCGTGGCGATCATGGCGAAATTTTCCATTCAAAATTGCATATTGTGACCTAGAAAATATTTAGTTTGAAGGTTAAACATGATTATTATACTCTGTTCAATTTATATTTTCAGTACAGGGAAGATAGGCTATTTGCCTTTCACCCTTACTATTATGGATTTTAATAAGCTGTCTCCATTTTAAAGTTCTCACATGGTTGCCATAGTGAGCACTATAAATTGGCATAATTCTCCCACAAATATCGGTAGGGCTACCAAATACCAACCCATTATTAAGAAAAAATGGTTTAACTGCATGTTAACAGATCCTTCAGTAATACAAAATAATTAAAGGAGTACCTAAAAACTGTATGGCAACATCCCACATAATCAAATTCATTTATTCGCTCTCAAAAGCTTTAAAAAGCGCCAAAACCGAAAGTTCTTTGACAAAATTCAAAGAAAAACCCTTAATGATATGCTAAAATTGACATCTGGTAACATTTCTCTGATGTGCTTCAGTCACTCACACTGCTTATTTTGGTTGATGATAATAGCAAGCGAACGCAAGGCGGCCGTGGGGCAGACTGGTTGTGGTGGGATGTATGCGAATTTCAGGAAAATTACAACAACAAAATTCTTTGGAATGCCAGTGGTTTCGTTTTTATTTCAGTGGCAAATCTTGTGTTTGAGTGCCGTGAGAGTAGCTACGGGCACCACTGGTAGAAAAAAGAGCTTCCCATAAGGCCTGTACTGAAAATATAAATTGAACAGAGTATAGTAAGGACCGTATTGTATTGATGCAACCAAAAAATTGGAATTTGAAACTTGGTCATCGTTTAGCAGCTGATTGTTTGGTAGATGAGTTTGTCGTAGTATGAAGTGGGATACAAGTTATAAAAGAAAATAAAGTGCACGACTGGGTCGAAATGAACTTTCGCGTTGATCAAAAGTTTGGTTGGATGTTTTCTTATTTCATTAGGTAGGTACTTAGTCAAAAATCTGAGAACCGATGCTAGATAAAAGAAACGGCTCTTGAAATATTCGATTATTGTTAGATAAACTCCACTTTTGGGTTATTCAGCTGATACCGCAATTTATATCAAATAACGATGTGAATTGTGAGCTCTCAGTAACAGGCAATTGTCGCAAGTTCTAGTTAGAGAGTACTACTGTACTATTTTATAAGCTCTTACACTTTACAAGATTTTTGAGTAAAAGGACAAGCGTAGTAGGAGTTTCTGTTTTTTGATCTGTTAGGGCATAATTTTATTTTTGACTGGAAAAAATTAATGGCGCTGGTTTAAGTTGTCAATGATTGGAAGTATTGTTCGTGATAGATCGGTATCTTTACATATAAATATATATATATATATATATATATTATATAGTTATATAGTTATATATGTATATGCAAGAACTCAGAGATTGGTTTTTGAATTTGCATTAGCAGTTATAAACTTAATATCACGATGAACGTAACGTGTGTGTGGGTGCAAATGAAGTGAAATAAATTCTGATTGTGTAAACTCCAAGTAGTTGGAATTATTTTAAGGTGGATATTCAAAATGGCTGGAAAAAAGTGGAAGTGGGTAATATTTGCTAAAAATAAGTTTTGCGTTGCTGTTATTGAATTTTTAATGGCTGTTGCAAATTGAATTTTTATGTATGAACATAGATCGTCTTTTGGGTAGTAATTTTTCAAAAATAATTAAAAAACTATTTATTAGAATTTTTTGAGAAAAACTGAGCTTAGGGGATCTTATTAAGAATACTTATAGAAAATTATAAACAAATTTATGATTTTGGAAAATTATTTACTTTACATATTTTTTATTTTTTTATCAGAATACCTTGAGAAGATCTAACATATATCTAGCAATATAAAATTATTGTATTTTTTCAATTATAACTTGAAACAATTTTTATGTTAACATAAAAACAACAATGAATTGTACTTAAGTATAGTCTTTAGTATTTATTTTGATCAAACTCGTTAGAGCCGTTTTTGTAAAATTTGCCAGAAAAAACCATACCAAATATTGCAATGTTTATAGTTTGAAAAATACTATTGCATAATTACTTAGTTGAAAACCGATTATAAGTTATTGTTCGGGATTTAAGCATAAATTGTTTTTTAAAACTAAGGTCGCAATAGTTTTGCTGTATGTTTTTTACAATTTTACTGTAAGTTTACATTTTGTTAAAAATCTTTTTCAGGTAAACTAAAGACTAAACTAAACTTTTAAAAAATTACTTATATGCAAAAATCCATTGTACGATAATATTGAGAAAAACTGAGTTTATTATTAAGTTAGAAAGTACCATATTACTTAGAAATTAATTTTTATTAGAATCGTATGAACCGTTTTCGAGATATGTAGTCTAAATTTCAAAAGTACAGTTATTAGATTTTTTAGCGAAAAACTGAAAATGCAGTCATGTTATTCTCACCTACTTAAGCTCAAATATTAATTTTGGTTGAAATCATTAGAGCCGTTTTCGAACAAATCAAACTGTAACGAAAATTGCATATGGGAAGTATTATTATTAATATTGAGGTAACCTTGGAAAAAAACGACTCCAAACTGTAAGCCCCTGAAGTTTGAACTAAATCCGGGCAGCTATTTAGGCATTCCAATAAAGGTTCAAATTTTTGCCAAACACTCAATGATATAAATGTATCGAGCCCATACTCCATTCCAAGAAGCAAACAAATTTACAATTTAAGTTTGTAAACTATTTATATTTAGCAACAACCCGAGAAAATAATTGTTTTTTTAAGTAGTCGGAGTCCAAGGAGTTTCTAGAAAATGTTGGTACATAAACATTTTGTAAAAAATACAAAACTGAAATTATCTCATTTTCTCGTTTTAAACCTGTTTAAAACAATAACGTGAACTAACCCCCAACACGCCATCTTTGAATGTTTTTTATTTTGTAAAGTATAAGGTGCAAGGAATTCGTGAAAATGCTTTTTCTGTAATATACAAAAAATCTATATGACAAATAATGATAAATTATGAAGCCACAAAACAGGGAAAAATACCTACCAAAGAACAGAAGTACTATATCGATAACTGTGTTAATAACCGAATCAAATACATTTTAATCCTACATATTGAGCGTCCTGATTAATTTTTGCAAATTCTCAACGGCGACATGTTCCATCTGTAATTTTATAATAAGACGTTATAAAATGATTATTAATAAAGCCTGTACAAAATTAAAGACCCATGTGATATATGCACTACACGAGTATCATTCTCGGTATTCTTGTATTACCAAAGTGCTTATTTTTTAATCATCATAAAAATAATAATCCGCAAAGTGCTGACGCATGTTTTCGTATTTAAAATGTGTGTTCTCCATGTAAATAATTTGCCTATAAATAAATAAATAAATCAGATTCCCACCTGACAATACGATTTCCCACTTCAAAACCCAATTTCTTATTCGCATCGTGTTTGTAAATTAATCGACTGGCCTTGCGACAGCCAACAAATTGTCTGTACAAGTATTTCCCACAAACATGCCTTCTGTGGGCATATGGGGTGTTTTCTCCCCTTCCTTCATATAATTAATTTGATATTCCAAACACGGAAGGGATGTACCGCCTTGATTTGACACCCGAAAGAGCGCTCCCCCACCTCCAAAAACAAAAAGGCACATGTTCCAAAGATTCGGATCGAAACCTTGTTATACCAGTTCGACAAAATTGAAGAGACAATTATGCTCTGACATCGCAATAAACACATATGATCGTAAGTGATGTCCTCGCTTCCGTTCCGCCGAAGCAACAATTAATATAAACGTCAAGGCTACACATCCATGTTGGATTAAGATTTAAACTGAATGATTGCATCCGCTTTCAACGGATTGAATCAGTTTTCTGACGATTGCGAGTGCGACAATATGAAAGCATAATCCATCAATGTCACTTGGATGTCAGGAAAGATTCAAATTTTAACGACTAAACAACCGGTAGTTGATAACAAAAAAACGAAACCAAATACTGATTCGATGAAAGGAAAAATAACAGCACAGAAAGAATGGGAAAATTACATTACATATACCACTCTGAGCATACTACTCGTGAGTGTCGGTTTTCGATTTGAAATTCAATTGTGAGACGCTCCCACAACAACAGTTGGAAGTCGAAATGTTATTATCCTTGAGCGGAGACATTACCGAAATATTCCCGTGTGTGTAGGCATGCATGTGGAACAAAAATGTAAGTTTGGCGAAGTGAAATTATCATATAAATTGAAATATGCGGTAGATTACACGAGAATCCAAATGTAGGCAAATACTGGTATGGCAGTCAGTGTTGTTATTCACTTATGGAAGGCATTCAAAAAAAAGGCTATTTACAGTGTGTATGGCAAAAGTTTCATAAAAAAGTTAAATAAGTGGACCACAAAAAGTTTGAGTGCCGGGTATTGAGCGCTTTAAAAACTATTCTCAGGTATAATCTAAAAGCGAAGGCTCCCAAGAAACAATTAGCATTTCTCACAGAATTTTTCAACTCTTGAAAATTTAAGAAGTTGAAATGCGAAACTTCCCCTTTAGATGTAAAAGCATCAACTTTAGCTGCATTGAGCTCATGCACAACTTTATACTGAATTACTCGGCATTACCACTTGTTCTACATATGTAGTACTGTGCTACATATTTGCTGGATTTTTTAATGCCGTACTACATACCCAAAAGTACTTTGCCCAAAAGTACCTACTAATGTACATTTCTCAAGAGCCAACCATTTGAATTTTTTTTAAGGAGTTCCCTGTAAGAAAGCAAATTTGGAAATTTTAAATGAGCAATGTCGTCAACAAATAGGCAGTTTGAATTCTTGAAAAATTATAGACAACCAAACAATTTCAGTTGTTTTGATGTCGGTTTAAAGATTCCCAACTTCCTAGTACGGACCTGTTCCGGAACGAAATTTTCCGGTGGTCTGCAAATGGACAGCGAAACGTATGCCAAAAGACAGCGTAAAATCATTTGGGGAGAATTCCATCAGTTGATACACAAGTAGCAGTGTTACCAGCACTGACAATTTATCTCCGGTTTGGCTACTCGAGCTAATTGGTTCCTTAAAATTGTGATTTGAGATTTATCCCAATTTTGGCTATAACAACTTTAGAGTTTTGCCGAATTTTAGACTTCTAAGGAATTAATAAAAAAATTGCATACTTCTGTTGCGAACGTATACTTAACTTTTAAACAATTATGTCGTCTAACATATTGATCTGATCTGATATTTTAGATTTCTGCTACCCAATCCAATATTAAATTCGAATTTTACTCAAAAAATACACTTTTTATACTCTTGTACTAGAAACTTATTGTAATTGATGTTGACACATTTATATCAAAATAGTTTAATATTATAAACTCGTTTCCATATGCGTAAAATGAATAGTTCAGCTAAAAAACAAAACAATCCTTCCAACGATAAGCATATTCGTAACTGACAGAGGTGTGTGGAACTATTGAAAGTATGTGTAGATCTGAGAAAAAAAAAATATATTTCTCAATATTGCTTCGGATAAATTTTATGGCAAATTGAACATGAAAAGCAATCTCGCTAAAAAGAAATTTATAACAATATTATTAGAATAAAGGTGCCCAAAGAATTTTGATTTTTATATTTTAAGGTTGACTATATTTGGCTCCAAGATTTTTCAAATTTTAAATTTGGCTCCATACCTCTTAGAAAAACTGGCAGCACTGAAATACAAATGTCAAATTTTTGGCAAGCAATTAATGTCCCGGACAATAAACGTGTGCAAACAGAGAGTGGAGAATTGTACCAAGAAATCTACTACAATTACCCACTTCTTCGCCATCATTTTGCAGCAGCTGCGTACTCCAAAACGAAATGGAGAGGGACATTTTTCGTTCATGATTTCGTTAAATCACTTTTGCATGGGATTTTTCGTTCCGGAACAGGTCCGTACTAGGCTTAAATCAAATCAAATCAATCCAAGGAAAAACTAACAATGAAATTGCACTGCCGGAATTACTTGATCATTTCCATTGCATAATATTAGGTGTGCGATCAGGTGGTATTATTTTACAAAACTCTTTATTGTTTCATTAGAAGTCTCTTTTATAGATTAAATATAAATTGTGTAAGGGCCTTTATATAAGTCCATTTGGAAGACCTTACTCGAATTTAGTAGCCGATAATTTTTTATTTTTTCTAAATTTCGATCACTCCCAGATGCTGATCGCATTCTTTAATTTCTTGATTAAATTTTTTTTAATAAAATAAGTGTCTCCATTTCTGTTGCGTATACTGTGCTCATGCCCACTATTGTCCCTGCTTGGAAATAACACGACTACTTCCTTCAAACTATTAAACACACAACGACGAGCATAATTCCATATTTTCACACTCGAAAAAATATCTACATATTCCTACGTACGACATACAGAACAGAGGCCATGGACAAATTGAGATTCCTTCTTTATCCATTTTTTCTATTATTTTCTCAGCGAGCGAGGCAAATTATGTGTGGCGGCGTAGAGCTGAAGGATAAAATCCAGCATACTGAAAGTTTAAGTCCTCGGAATGGGGCGGGCGGTGGAAAGACAATGGCATTTGGCATCGGCAACGGTAATCCTCTTCAAATTGCTGATGATGATGATGAGAAGTAATATTGGATTAGCGTGTATAAAAAAGAAAACGAAAATAAGAATATCCTGACTTTTCTTTATTAAATTCGATTCGAACAAAGGAGAGAATAATTTCGATTCTTTTTTTCCTTCTTTTATTTCAGATCTCATCGGATTTTCTAAAGCGAGAAATTGAAAAAATAAAAATTTCTTTCAAACTTTCCTATGATATACTTTCCCTTGAGAAAAAAAAAAAAAAAAAAAAACAATTAAATATTTCCCTACAATTTTGATACTACTTTTATTTTGTGTTTTTTTTTTTTTTTTGCTAAAGGATTTGGATTTAAGTATTTTGCAAAAGTTGCAAATCTATTTTCATAAATATTATTTTTCCAACAGGCCGGTTGGAATGAAACTGCTTTCATTTATTTTGATTGAAATTTTAATATTTAAGCGGGATACAGGAAGCTTGTTAAGCACCCACACAGATGGTCAGCTGGGGGCTTTTATGTGTTCCCTTATAATTAAATTGAATATATTTTCATTAATGGGACGCACCTGGTTTAACTTGAAGGTAGTAATAGGGAAGGTACACCCAATTTAATATTTACGGGCAGATTGTGATACATATTTGTTTGAGCCAGGAGTTCGTTTCATGTAATACGTGAGGATTTTATATTTCCATTAGATAGGTACACTGTATGGGAATTATATTCTGTAAAGGATAATACTTCACGTGCCTTCATGATCCATTGGAATTTATTATCAGTTTTGATTTTGTATGAGTCTGTGCTTTCTGATTTTTAATACTTTCGATGTTTTAGCACATAAATTCGTATATGTGAATGCGTGGTAATAATTTAAATTGGTGACCAGGCATATTAAGGAGAGTACTAATCTTGATAATTGAAACTCAATAAATCGAATAGTAACTCATTTAGTTTAAATTTCAATTAAAAAGGATAACAAAAAATAATTAAATTCAGAAATAGGTACATTCGGACTTTTAATTATTTTAGTAAAGCATTTTGCTAGTGTGATTATACAAGGTGGCGCAAAAGTAATCCTCCTATCAATAAATAAATAAATTTTGCGATTGGCCCCTAATGTCAGTTCTGTTTTGACATTTGTGTAGTAAACACATGCGAAATACACGTTAATAAACAATGTTACGCTACACTGCTCCAGAACGCGGAATATTGGTGACTATATATTTTTTTAATTTTTTTTTTTTAAATTACAGCCAAAAAACATCGGAAGGTTATTTTTGCGCCACCTTGTATTAGTTGTAATATTTCCATAAACAATTTATTATCAAAATGGATTTTCTGGGTTAATATGTCAAATCTATATATATAAAACAAAGTTGCATCCATAAGACTTGTAACTCGAGAACGGATAGTCCGATATGACATATATGAGAATTTTTTTTTTCTATATTGTGTTTGTCTATGAGTAGGAAGGTTCATACGGCGAAAAAATGCAAAATTTTAAAAGGAAAATGGAAAATTCGTACAAAATAATTTTCTATCGATTTTTTACGGAGAATTTTCTTTAATTTTTTTTTTTTTCGCAATATACAGTGAGATCGTATTTGTCGTAGATTGTAGATTTTCTTTAGGGAATTTAGATATATTCAGTTGGAAATATCGAAGCATAATTTGAAGATAAGAAGTCCTCCTGGATATCTGATAACACCTACTGCATTTACTACGTTCTCAAAAAGAGGAACAGATAATTTTTAAGAGATATTTAAGATTTGCCGTCAAACATTTTTCCACCTTTTAAATTAAACCACGAATATTGCTCGAAAATCTTAAATTTGACAGAGAAACTGTTGTAGTAGCCAAGTAACATACATTTCGTACGTATTTCGGATTGGTTTATTATCCCTTGATTAAAAATATATTCCAAAGAGTCAAGAGTGAGTCCCGGTATGTGTTTTTATACCTTTTAATGACAGATTTAATATAACAAATTGTATACATACCGCGGGCGTGCACTGATCTTACTCGCGCGCGACACCGGCGACACCTATCAAAGTACCATACAAGTACACCACCATCAGATTAAAGGTATTTTCGACGCATATTAAAACGCTGCGCCGTTGAGTGTTTTTTATAGGTAGGTTAATTTAGAGATAGATAAAAAACGCATTTGCATAGCTTCTTCCGTCATCTATTATAAGACAATCTTGAAGCCTCGTCAAAGCCGAATGTACTTATGTATGTTAATAAGCAGAACCAATGACCTTCAACCTCAGCGAAGCGGGAGGCCGAGCCGGCAACCCAAGACGCAGCACTTGCGGATGGCACTGAACCAAAAAAAAAAACTGCTGCGGCATAGAAATAAAGTAGTATTAAACTATTTTTAAGCTTGGGAAACAATAAAGAGATACTTGTTATCGAAATATTGAGTTACGAAATAGTAGTGTAGTTTTATTACAGCCGGATTTCTCTATCTAAATAACTGGCGCCCAACGTTGGGCGCCCCACTTTAGGCAATAAAACTACACTTGTTATCGAGACAATAAATAGTAGCGTATTTTTATTACAACCAGATTTCTCTATTAAAATAACTTTTTAAATGCGACAAGAGCTCCAAATGTGTCAAATAAAATACACGATGTAATCCCACCTTTACCACTGTACACAAATTGTCCCATTTTCCACATGAATTTAAATAAATCAATAAAGGATACTTTTGGGATGTTTGTTTAATCAGGATTCGCCTTTACTGCCTACGATGTGTTTGGTTAATACTGCTTACCACTGTTGGGGGGGAAGTATAGCCAAAGGTTAATCAGGATCGCCAAGTGTTTACGATGAACTTAGATTAAACTCCTTACCGCTGGTGGGGGAAGTGTAATTAATAAACACTGAATGGACGGTTAATTCCAATTGATTTATTATTATTCTATCAACACCTTAAATACTAATGAATTGTTTACCTTGGCAGCAAGCTGGGAAACCTTTGTTACCACACTTGTTGGTGATGCTTGATATACGTGCGTTGACATACTTTTGTAATTATTAGGTACTTGGGTATGCTTAGTTATAACAATTCGTCTTACCTACATTGCTTGTGACACTATTTGCCGTTACGACAACAATTCCGCCGTAATCCGGAAGAATTATATCCTCGACATTATATAAATATGTACATACCTACCTACCTACCGTAATACAATGTTTGCGGTATCCGAAATAATATTTCTTCTTTTCGACCTTTTCACATGACAAAAGACGAAATATAAGATTAAGTCAACGTTTTCGGGCGTTTTTCCAAACTTTAGATAAGCTACGTAAAGATTAATCATAGAAGAACGATCAACAACTATAACGTGTTGCATTAAGAAGAAAATAAATTTAGCCAAGATACTAGCATTTTGTATCCATTATTTATATTCTATGGCACCCAGAGTCCTTTTAACATTAATCAATAAAAAATACCGATAAGAAGTTAAGCATAAATATCTCTCTCGCTGCTATCATCCACATCCCTCTTGTGACCTTTTAAAATTGCTCCAACCAAACAGACGCAAAAACAAATACGAATGTATTTTTTATAAACTTTATAGCTGACACACGCACAACGCAAAGCGAAAATATTGACTACATCATTTCCATTTCACATTTCATTGCTGTATCACGTGACATTGCGTTCGACGATTTGCTCAAGGAGATTCAATCCGCATCGCAATCCTCCTGCTCCCTCCTCCTGGTGTATAGTTTGAAACTTTGTTTCGATTGGTCTTTTTATGGGCGGCGGCAAACTGGAATGCAAAAAAGGTTAGAGCTCCTTTTTGATTATTTTAACAGAGGATATAAATTACTTCGTCGCTGCCTTAAGTTTTTGTTGTCACAACACAGTCCTGGCTCCTGGAAATGAATTCATCCTACGGAATGACATCAATCTTTGAATAGAGGGCGGATGACACTGACACAGCCCATTCAGAAGAAACTATCGTTCTTTGTGAATTGAATGTGCTTCAATTGAGCTCCTGGGACCCGAAACATAGTTCAAACAATCATAATATTGAACATTTCGGATAAAGTCAGAGAAACGAGTAGATAGGTGTTCTCAATATAGAAAACCATAAATAACAAAATGCGATGGTATTATAAGAAAGCGCTTGGTTTGTTTATAAAAAGTTAAATTAAGTTTTGTTCGTGCAGGAAAATCATCAAAATACCTGTGAATAAAATCATTTCTTGCCATGGACACCTGAAGAAGAAATAAAACATCAACAACCTATTTGGCAAACAAAAATATTTCCAAGAGCTGAATTTCTGAATTTAATTTTTTTAATTTCAGTCTCCACAAAAGTCTTTAGAATCTCAAGGAAAATTCAAAAATTCAAATTTACTGGTCAGATAAGACAGAAACTGCAAGGCAAGTACACGTACAGCGAAGTAAACGCTATAATGTTCAAATTTTCGAACTTACTTTAGCAAAGTAGGTTTTTATTCATACCGATTCAAAGCAATTGCTAAGGGCTTTTACTTTGGTACAAACTTTTGCTCAAAGCAAATGCTAGGTTTTATTCATACGACCCAATAATAATTGTCTGCGAAGCAACACAAACAGGAGGAGGACATGAGTGTCAAGAGAAAATGGATTCATTATAATATAAACAATAATTTGAGCACTTTAGCTCCCTTCAGTCAAAGGAAAAGTAAAAGTACTTATGTAGGCACGTTGTTAAAAAATAACACATTATGTTCTTCTTTAATATAGAAAATACGTTCAAAGGGACACAAACCTATTGCACTTCGCTCTGTCAAAGAACATTGCAGGAAGTGATTTTAAGATTTTAATAAAAACGAAAAAAATAAATAAAAATATATTTTGAAGACTGGGAAAGTTCTAGAGAGCTTGGCAAGTGATGCGTTATGTACTACACGAGCATGACGACGATGTTATGAGATGCTATTAAAAATCTGTACACTTTTCAAAGAATAATCCTTTTGCCCTTGAGTATACAAATATCGTCTTTACGGATGTCATATAATTAAGTTTAAAAATCAATAAAAAGAAATGGTTCGCGTTGATTGTGGCTTTATAAAAGAAATGAATGTCAATCTTTGAAACAAGCGAAACTGCTTTTTATGTTAGACTCGTATGAAATAAATTGAATGTCCTTTTTATCGTTTCTGTAAATTTAAACATTTTTGAGTTATAGCTTATACTTGTTAGTACCACAATGTTTTACTATATTGACGCCCAACGAGACTTTTAAGTACCACGTAATTTTGTTGTTTCTAATTTTTTTTTTTTTCTTAGTTTTATCCATGGTTATGACGGTTTTTCTTGAAAGCTTACTAGAATATGAAGAGATGAATTTCAGTCAATTTGATTTGAGTTTCCGTCAATTTTTTTTTAGAGTTTATTTGGTTTGCATATTGAACTTTGGAAGCAACTCAGAATTGATTGAAGTTATAAGATTTTTGATGTGTAAGCATCTAAGCGCGCGTTATTGTAATCTGGTGGAGAAATTCCACACATTTAACTTGCGGGGACGGAAATGCGTCACTGTGTTTTATCATTGCATAAATTTTTTGGAATATGGTGGTGTAATTCCGCACATTTAACTTTTGGGGACAGAGAATGCGTCACTGTGTTTAATCATTACATACATTTTATCATTGCATACGTTTTTATCATTGCATACATTTATGAGCTGGGGCATATTAACTTCAGCTTTTTGTTGATGTGAAATAAAATTGTGTTTTATCATTGCATACATTTTAATCATTGCATACATTTATGAGCTGGGGCATATTAGTTTCAGCTTTTTGTTGATGTGAAATAAAATTTCTCCATTTCGTCGTACCGTACTCAGAAGAATGATCATAAGCGGAGACTTCAATATGAATTTTGCAACTCCAGAAGCTCAACCATTTATTGATTTTATGCAAGATAAATTTTATGCAATAAAAAGATTAATCTTCAAATGAACTCCAACCGGAAAATTTCAACAACACGATATGGAACAACCATCGATGCTGTCTTCCAGCGTAATCTAGATAGATTACAGTCTCGTATGTACATATCTTACTTCAGCTACCACAATCCTTCAAGAAGAGATTGAACAGAGGAAATTTCGGACAATCGTGAAGGATGCAGACATTCGAAGAAAAAAAAAAAAAAAAAATAAAGCCGATGTGGAACTAAATCGCCAATGGAAAGCTAGCGCTGTTTTGTTTGAGAGCTGCTTTAGTCAAACAGATTTTTTCGTCTCATTTCTTGAAAACTGTGCTCGAGAATACTGTTTATCAATCTAATCTTTACGCATTTCAAAAAGTATGGCATTGTACTTGAAGGAGGGTGAGGTACTTGCTTTCATCGGAATAAACTTTCTTATGGAGTATCATCTACAACCAGAGGGAGACACTTTTGGAGTGAAAGTGAGAGTTCCATTAGTGGGTGAAACGATGAATCGAAATAGATCTAATACCATTTTAAGCAGCTTACACATAAATGACACCAGCCTTATTTCACAAGGTAATAAAGATCGATTATTCAAACATCGTCCAATGGTCGAGTCCTTGAATGATAAATTTAGCTCTTCCTATTATGAAACAAGACAGCTTGTCTTGACGAGTCAATGCTTTTTTCCTAAGGCAGAAACTCTATGAAGCAATACAACCCCATGAAACCTATAAAGAGAAGGAACAAATAATGATGCCTAGCAGATTAACATGGCTAGGTACATCAAGACGTTTTCAATCTACCAAGGAAATGACGAGGAGTTGGAATTATGTACGAAAATTACTGTCTGGAAGCAAGACTAGTCTTATCAATGACGGAAAAGGAGTGGTAAAGTATAAAATTATTTTCTTTGACAATTATTTCTCGTTTAAAAGGCTGCTAGATAAACTAGAAACCGAAAAAAAAACTATTGCCTTTGGTACGATTTGAGCTTCGAGCGAAGGGGCAAAAGGAGAATCTGTTTCGAAGGACGTGCGACCAAAGTTTGATGAAGCATGGGGAAGGTGTGAGCACACCCTATCCAACTAATATTATAAACGCGAAAGCTTGTAAGTATGGGTAGATGTTTGTTACTCTTTCACGTAAAAACTACTGAATGGATTTTAATGAAACTATACAATAATATAGTTTATATATCAGAATAACACATAGGCTACAATTTATAAATATATTGTGTGAATTGTTCTAAAATATCAAGTAAGTAGGACAAAATCTACCATCTGCGAGCTATTCTGGCGTGCGCTGCCAATTAAAAATGTATTTGTTAAAAATCGCCTACAACAAGTTGGGCAACGGAGAATCGTTTTCATGACACTTTTTTTAAAACTGTTCTTACATAATCGATCTTTGGAGATCAGCTTGTTGGTAACCTATTGGAAACTATTGGTGATTTTAATGCGAGTATTATGATTAAAAACGCAACTAGATATCTTGACATACGGCGTGTTGCACATTAGACATAATCATCAACTTACACGCACTTCCATTATTTTCTTTTGCACAATAAGGGACCCATATTAGATGCCCTGTCATCAGAAAACAATATTCGCTAAAAATAGAACCGCTCCAACTGGAACTATAAATCAATTTACCTTATTGCCAATAACCAATGTGAATATACGAACCTCAATCAAGGATCTCTTCAGCAACACTCAATTTAATGGAACAGAACCTCATATAGAGCATGACACACTTAAAAGCAAAGTGCACATTGAAGGCGTTCAAGTAGATATCGACAAACTTGCACTGTTTGCCGTTGCTTTTCACCCGAACTGCACTAATAAACCAATTATTGCCTTTGAAGGGAAACAAGAAACAGCCTCAGCCACAAGGCAAGGCAAGCCAAGACACGACAAAATCAAAAATTTGCCACGTTCCTTTATTTTTCCATCTCGCATTTCGCATACGAGATTCCATTGCAAGCGCACGAAATGCCAATGCCACGCGAATGAACGTACCTATTGCACTGGTATTGCAATTAACTTGTGAACTATACATGGCCGGGGAGAGAGGAACAGTTTGCTCTTTTAATCCTCCTTTGTACAGAAAATAATTACACAAGAAGCAAAACATTCTCGCCCCCGTTAGTTGGAATATGATCCAGAAACAACAATAGTCCACGTTCTAGAAAACTCCAAGGATGTGCGAATTCAGACGTAAAAAAGACAAAAGCCTTTCAAATAACTCGCAGTCGAAGTTGCATATCACCCGCGCCACACCAACCGACAAGGATGTTTTTCTCCTCCATAAACACAGTCCTAAACCTGTGCGCGCTGCAGATGAAGGTATTCAGGATAAAATATGAAAAAAACATTTTTCCCTAACTGAACATCATCATTGCATAAGTACGCTGTGAAAGTTTCAAAGACTTCATCCGTTCTTAGTGGCACCTCCGCGTTTCTCCGTCCTTGATAAATTGTAAGAAAAACACCGAGACGTGGCGAGGTGCGGCTGCTTTAGCGAGGCGTAACACTAAAATTATGCTCCTCGTAATGTGCAGCACGAAGGTGCCTGTTGTACAGCCGGCACTATTAGACATTCAAAAAGTTTGCACACGACTGAAGGATAATAAAACGCTTTCAAGCAATCATCGCTATCGGGAGTGTAAACTGGAGCAATTCGAATTGATTGCCAGGACATATACATAAATGAACAGAAAAATAAATAAATATGAATTGAATGTGAATAGGGAGCGGCAGAGGAGCTGCTGAGGATTCTTTGAGCTCCGCACAAATTGGGAAATTAATTTTAAGTTGATGATGATGATGTTTGCGACATCGAGTGTTTGTGGTAGGTGGGTGTAGCATGGTTTTTGACGATCGTTTTTATCTGTCTGCTCAGTGATTTCTGTTTGGGAGATTGTGCAATTAAGACGATATCATAATTAATGTATCACTATAGCCAGTACTCATCAGTCTTGAGGAACTGTATAGATCTAGGATAACCAAAAGTTCCTTATAATCTACATCATATATTAATTGGTTGCGTTAAGCAAGAAATTAACGACCGAACTCTAAAAGCTGTTCATCGGTATTGATTTAGACCGAATAGTGCCATCCATCAAGTTGGCTTGTATACATTTATAGGGAGCAATTGCACACGGACACCGATTTCAACCCGGTTTGGACAACGGAGTGAAAAAAGACCTGTGCTTAGGGAGGAGTATTTATTGTGACCTTGGTCTGACCCGAACTTCAGCGCCATCCAAGTAGGTAAGTGCTCCTTTATTTATTTATTTAAGAAATGCATATACACATTAAGACATGTTGTCTTATAATTTAGTGATAAGCTACAATTAAACATTATGAGAGCTAGGGTTTTACAATTTTTACAAAAAAAAAAAATAATAATAATAATAATAATAATAACAATTCCAGGGGGGAAAAAAAAGAAAAGGAAAGGGTTGAAAGATTGAAAACAAAAAAAAAAATGCAAAAGCATACTTATATGTATTAAAATTACTGAGAATAAAAAAGTTTAAGTTTTTTCTTCAATCTCGCATAGTCGTCCATTTCTCTTGTAAAGCGTGGTAGAGAATTCCAAAGGCGGATTGAGTAAACAACAAATTGGCGTTCGGATGTAAGGGAGGCATGGCGCGGGTGAATAAGCATTTGCGAGGATGCAGTAGTAAACATTTCAAAAAGATATTGAGGTTGATGGTTGAGGAGGATGTTTGAAAGTAAAGTTAGGACTCTATACTTAAGGAAATTTTTAAAGGTCATGTTGAGCAGACGTTTAGAAAAATTTGATACATGGTCGTATCAACGTAGCCCGAAAATATAGCGTATTATACTATTAAATGCCACATTGAACCTTCTTTTGCTTACTGATTCACAATTGGAGTATATTTCACAACCATAGATTAGGGTAGGTATGACCAGCGTTTTCGCCAGTAACGTACGCACTCTTATAGGGGTGAAGGAGTGTGTTTCCCAGGGAGTTGAAAGAATACCATAAGTTCTACCAACTACTGCATTTATATGGTTGTTCCAGGATAATATGCGGTTAAACACCATACCGAGATTTTTGGCGGTCTCGACATAGGTACGTTACCGGGGTATTATGGAGGATTACAGGAGGAAAGTACAAAAGGTCAACTTTTTTCTTTGATATCACGAGAGCCCTAGATTTGAGAGGTTTTAATATAAAACCATTTTGTTGCGACCAACAAGCAATGTCTTCGAGGTCTTCGTTAACACAGCTTACACCGTGCTCAATAAGACCGAGTGGGCAACTGAAATACAGTTGCACATCATCTGCATACATGTGTATTGAGGAGTGTTTAGCAAAAGACGGTAGTTCTTTAACATAGAGCGAGAACAGAAGGGGGCCCAGGATTGAGCCTTGTGGAACCCCGCGTAACGTTGGAAGAAAATTTGACAAATCATTGTTTAGCATACACTGCCTGTGAACGGCCTGTTATGTAGGAGGAAAGAAGCTTCACCGCACAAGAAGAGAAATTAAAGTGTCGAAGAAGTTTTCTACATAAAACGGAGTGATCGACCATATCGAATGCCTTAGAAAAGTAATGCAATCGTTGTCCATGGCTTGTCGCATATCTTCGGTGACTTTTAATAAAGCGGTAATACAACTATGTCCCTTTCGAAAACCAGATTGTTGAGATGTTAATAAATTTGAAGAACCTAAATAAGATGTCATTTGATTTTGTAGGATTCTTTCGAAGACTTTGGATAGGAAAGGTAAGATTCCAATGGGTCTAAATTCGTCTCCCCGTGAGTTTTTTGCGATAGGTAATATCTTAGCTAGTTTCCACTGCATCGGATATACACCTGTTATTAAAATGCTATTAAAAATATGGGTTATATAGGGTAATACGATTGGTAATATTAACTTAAGAAATATTGGGTGCATCTCATCTAGTCCAACAGCATTTGATTTTATGGAAAGTAATCTTTCTACCACTTCAGTGCTATCCACTGATCTGAATGCGAATGTTGAATCTGGAGTGGAAGTAAATGTCTCTGTGCGGCTAGAAATGACTGCTGGAACTGCGGGTAAGGAAACAAATTTGTTATTAAGTACATTGCAGTACAACTATTTCGACTTTCTACAACGCCTATTTGTCGAAGATTTTTCCATAGTTCTCGTCGGCTCAGCGATGGATTTAATCGATTAGCATATACTTGATGCTTTGCAGTGCGTATTGCCATTACGACTTGGTTCCGAAGTGAGCGAAATATGCAAAGATGTTCGTGTAAGCGGTAACGTTTCCAGCGGTTGTATGCTTTATCGCGCTCAAATATGAGCGAGCGGTGTGCAGTTTCTTGTTGACAATGGAACGTGCCTTTCGAAAAGCTTTGAAGTGCATTCATTAAAGAAGTTGACTTGCTCATGGGATAAGTGCATGTAATAGATTGTATCCCAGCTTATGCTTCTGGTATGTTCTTCTAATAGAGCGTTATCAATAACTCTAAAATTTCTGTATTGGACATCTTGAGCTACTTGAGTTACTTTATAGTCAAAGGTCATAAATATTAGATCATGCCTTGAAAATGCAGGTGCCGACAACTGATCATAAAGCATTACCTTATTCACTAATGTAAAGAAACTCGTTTTAAATTCAAAGTCTCTGACCACTTTTCTACTATATGCACACTGAAGGAGACTCCCATTTTACTATTCTTTTCCCTTGACATAGTTTTCTAACAGGCAAATCATAATTTTTTTTCGATGAAATTCATGGGCAAACTTTTTTTTAGCTCTTTTCAACTTTTCAAATGAATTCTTGCTAAGTTTTCACTTTCTTTCCCCACAAAAATCCTTGTTGTACAAAACCAAGAAAACACTCTTTTAATTTAATTCTAACCAGTAAAAGATTGCGTTAATTTCTTGCAGAAATTTTAAACTAAAAATGTTTTTTTTTTTGCACTAAAAAACTTTTCTTTCTGACGAAAACTAAAGTGAAAAAGAAAACCCGCATTGTATCCAGCCATGCACAGAAATGTGGGTTCCTTACCTAAATTCCGTTTGATTATCCCTTGAATTTCTTAACTCTTGAAAATGTTTCCTTATACCTTAGTAATTACAGGTAACAACCAATGCTTGCACTCCACATTACTATCATCCGTACAGTGAACAAATGTACTGTACGAAAAATCAACAAAGCGCAACTTTGCGCACTTCTTAAGTCGAGCAACCATGACATTTCTTGGGAGAGAAGACAGACATAAAAAAATTGTAAAGAAGTAGCTACTATCTCTACAATAGCACCGAAATATATTATATAACTTCGATTCGCTTTGCTCTATGCAGTGGAAGGGAGTTTTGCTAGTTTTCTTCCACCCATTGTTGACAAACTTTGCTGCTCAATAGGTGCACAGTTATACCTACATATATGCGGGAAAACTTCTGTTTGTTGTAGTAGTTTGCGACTATGGTAAAAGTTTTCACATGAATTTTTCGTTTTTGATCCTTTAGATACGCTTTGGTGTAGTGTACTTGTATGTGTACCTTGTAGAAGCAATAGGCTCGTTCCTCGTTCGATATCTGCAGGAGGTGAATTCGTATGTCTCGCAAGTTTGTGGAATGAATCTTTCTGTTCATCCTTTAACCGTACGTGATTTGGTTAATTCAGTAGATTTGACGAGACAAATCCCGTAGGTGAAGAGGCACGCAGAGTGTGCAAGGACTAAAGAATCAAAAAATTCCCGGGGGATCGTGAACTATGTTGCTGTCTTGAGTACAAATAGTTCTTTCAAACTTTAGGAGTATTTTATGAACCCACGTTTTGTAGGTAGTAGTGCAACAAGTAAGAATCGTCGTATAGCTTGCTATTACAGGGGTGGGTGACTCTCTGTGGAGGCTGTATACGAGTAGTAAATGGAACTGCATTAAGGGAGACACTGATTAATTCGCTTCTGCAGCACGTTTGACGGTGTGTCTGGAATTTGGAATTTCGAATTCTAGACACCTTGCACTTTGGGCTAAAATACAAATATTCCACTAAAATAATTAAAAAATTTAATTTGTAAATTACATAATTCAATTGAAATGTGTGAAGTAAGTAGGATGGAACACGTATGATGGATTTTTTTTTTTTTTTTTTTTTTTATTTTGTAAGTAGTTAATGTATTTTGGAAATTAGTTGAGATCTATTCAGGAAGGTATTGAAATATTGGCTTTTTGGTTTTGCCGATAATCTATTCAAAGAAAATTAAACTTTAACTATTTTGGGGTATTTAAAAAAAAATATAATAAAACTTTTCTTTTATTCTGTAAAATGCTGGCAAACATTATTTAAGATGTCTGTGGATTGTTTAAATTGCTGTGTAAACTGAGAAAAATTCAAGAAAACAAAATAATTCAAACAAATTTAGCTTTAACTATTTAGCGGCATTTCAAAAACATTATAACAATTTTTTTATTTAGTAAACTGCTGGCAAACATTATTTAAGATGCCTGTAAAATAAATAAATAGTTGGCGCAACAGGTCCGGAGGGACCCTAGGCCTAGCTTCTCACTACCATTCGCTTTGTGTGAGTTTTTCATATTTGGAACGAATGGAAGGGATCTAAAATTTTATGCCTACTCCAAACGGCTAATTGAAAAGCTCTCTTAAGACATTTATACTCTCGGATGTTTGTCAGACGTTCACGAGAAGTAGCGGAGTGGAAAAAAACCATAACTTGGAATTTGGGTTTTTGCGGGATTCGAACCTGAGACCCCTCGCTTAGTAGTCCAACACACTAACACTACATAAGCCACTGCGATTTAAGATGCCTGTGGATTGTTTAAATTGCTGTGTGAACTGAGAGAAATTCAAGGAAACAAAATAATTCAAACAAACTTTAACTATTTTGCGGCAGGTATTTCATATTTATTTAAGATGCCTGTGGATTATTTAAATTGCTGTGTGACTTGGAAGTGCACTTTCCTTTTCAATGAAACATAGAAAGGGCACTTCTTCTTCTTTTCTTTTTTTTTCAATCGAAAACGCCATTAGTCGAGCTTTCTGTATCATGAAGTTGTTCGATTGGAAGATATAGATGACGGCAAATTATGCACTGTTGGACTTTTCCAATGCATGCAGTTTTTAAATTGAATACAGCTATCTGTATAATTCTTGTTACTGCCATCACGTCATTGTGAGTGAGACGTGACGTGGCATGTCGTCATTATGCGACCTTTTCCAAATGTTTTGCATTTTCATTTCGGTCTAAGAAAACAAATTCCATCGTTTTTTTTGTCTACAGATAAAGGATTAACTTGTCTGTCAGACGACATACCATTTTGTCGTTTTAAATCTTCCCCGAACTGGAAGAACAACAACAATGCTCTAAACCCTTTTCCGCAAAGACCATCATCATTTATTTATCGTCTCCTTGTCAAAAAGAAAAACCATTTACATTTCAATTTGAAACAACATCGTTGGGCAGATAATTTAATTTTTGATTTTGACGTGCCTGATAAATATATAGGCATCACAAACAAAAACCTTTTCCTTGATGTTTGTTTAAATCATTTCCTGAAATCGCACTTAAATTAAGAGTTTCCATACGACCTAGCAAAATTACCAAAGGCTGTCGAATATTTAATTGAAAAAAGGTACTCGTGCTTATCCTTTTTGAGCAAAATTAATTCGATTTAGTACCCAGGTATACTTGTATACGTTTTTTCAATATGTGACTACCTATTATTCGCATGTATCCTGATATTGATGCTTGTACAATTCACATACTCGTAGTAACATATGTATACTCGTATGTAAGCCTGGTTAAAAGTAATCAAACAATGAATGACGTATTAAATTTTTGTCTGCGATAGAGACTGGTTTCAACAACCATTTCCATTAAAAAATCCTTTGATACTCGAATCTTGTGTGTTTGGTTGAAATTGAAATCGATTATACAGGTGGCAATTCTATTCCATCACCCCATGCTCATTCATGTCACTGCCAGCGGCTGAAAATCCAATATTATTCAACAAACAATGCGGCATTATAAAAAGAAAATGTTAAAGTTGACGGGTGAAAAAGAAATGAGAATAGCTCGCGGCGAACACGTCGTGTGTTGTGCAGAACAAAATGTTATTTAAACGAAATCCAAATCAAACTAAAATAAATGATAAAATCCAATCCAATGGAAGCTACGTATTATAATAAATTTAAAAACGAAAATTCTGTGTGTTTAATGAGCCAGGAAATTTGCCATTTGAATATTACGCTGTTAATAAAGTCCGGTCATGTCATTTATTATTTGGATGTATTTCAATATAAATTATAAAAATTAATTACACAGAAAATGCATGCTGGCAGAGAGATACCAACCATTAAAACTGTGGCGCCTGGCGCATATAATTTCAGTTAGATAATGAGAATTTAAAAATTTTCACTGCAGTGCAACACGATATTACGAATGTAAATGCGATCTCCAAATATGTGAATGCGAACTTTTTTTTCAGACCTAATCGTTTTTGTTTTATAGAACAGCTAAGGACTATAGGAGCAATACGGTTTTTAATTATTGTAGAGATCACATATTTCGGGCGCAGCGGCTTAGTGGTTAGTGTGTTGGACTACCAAGCGAGGGGTCGAGGTTCTAATCCCGCAAAAACCCAAATTCCAACTTATGGTTCTTTCCACTGCGCAACCTCTCGCGAACGTCTGACAAACACCCGAGAGTATAAATGTCTTGAAAGAGCTTCTCAATTAGCCGTTTGGAGTCGGCATAAAATTGTAGATTCCTTCCGTTCCAAAAATGAAAAACTCACACAAAAAAAAAAAAAAAACGAATGATTGTGAGAAGCTAGGCCTAGGGTCCCTCCGGACCTGTTGCGGAAACTATTTATTTTACTTTATTTTATTTTATTTTATTTTATTTTACTACATTTACTAAGATCTAAGTGGCAACGCTACTAGGGTCCCTCCGGACCTGTTGCGCCAACTATTTATTTTATTTATTGACATATTTCAATATAACTTGGAACTTTGTCAAATGCGGGGCTTGCAAGCATTTTCTTCATTATTATTATTTTAGGAATATTAGGTGTAGCAATAATTGCGCAAAAAATTAGTAATTCAATTTCGATGAATTCACTTCTTTTGTACTTCAGAAAAAAGTGGGATTTGTTTTTAATTTTTGTGTTTGCTTCTCATGTTTCTGGATGATGACTTTCAACATCAGTTTTTATAATTGCAGTGTCAGCTGTAAAGCTGATGGAATATAATATAACTGTATGAGTTTTTATGAAATTACATAGATAAATAAAGTAAACTAAGATCGGTTCAAGAAAAATACATAATGTAGGTATCGTGATGGGTTCGGCTGGTCGGTTTAGTGAAAATCCTTTGGACATTTTTGTTCCGACTATTTAACTCAGTTCCTTCGTAAAGGCTTTTTTTCGAAAGCTTATTGAGTCAGCAACGGAATAGAATTTAAGTAAAGCGGGTAAACAAAATATTGTCTATGCAAGGTTTGGAGCGGATTTTAATAAAACTCAGTTGAATTATTAAAAACCTTTGATAATGTCCTATTTTTGATTTTCTATTTTAAGCTCATAAAACACAATATGTACGTCGAAAACATCGATGTTTTTAATCGATGCATCGGTAATAATCGATGCATCGGTAATAATCGATGTACCTAATGTTTCGATGCATTACATCGAATAAAACATCGATGTATTTTTTGAATGAACATCCCTATAAACCTAATTGTTATTGTTATTGTTATTGTAATTATTTCGGATATTTTAACACGGTGTATAACAATATAGATGTACCTACATCGAAATAACGATTCTTTAATTTTAGGTAAGTTAAACTTCACTGCTGTCAATGTATTTCTCCAAACTGATTGGCTGCCTTTATCTTTGGGAATCCACTTTTTACAACAAAATTAATGAAAAAAAGGAATAACAAAAACGCAAACTGAAATAATATCAACGCAAATTCGAAATCACGATCATTTTACAATGATGCAACTTTGAAAGCACGCGAATCGGGACGACGGAAAGCGAGGTTTTGGTGTATTTGCCAATTTTTTCGCCGATTCTCATACTTTTCTTTAATTTCATTAACAGAATTGAATATTTATTTGCTTTTTTTTTATTGAAAATAAGTTATAACTTCATTTATATACTTGTTGTTCGCAGCAGCAACAAAAACAACTACCTGCCTAAGGCTCTTTACAACAATCTTCAGAAATATTAAAATACATAATGTAAAATGCAACGTAAACGCTCAAACTTGTTCTCTTCCTCATAACGCTCTCATTGTTACGCTTTCTATATACAGAACTTTAAACATAGCCTGAAGAACTGTTCAAAATCACTTCTGTCGCGATCATAGACAAATAAAGACCACATTTTTTTGCTCGCTTTGCTTTTCGTTTAATTTAGTTTAGGTGGTGCAAACCAGTACCTCTTCGAAACACTTGTGTTAAAGCTTTCGAGGCTACCATTTGCATAATAAAATCTTGGCATGCTTAAATTTTGCTCAAACCGTATCGAAAAAGAAAATATGTAAGGCTGGGCTATTAAATTACTTGAGTAAAAGGAAGGGCAACGCATATTTCTTATACAAAAATTTATTACGCAAAAAGATGGGCATCACTGAACTGCAAATCGGAGTAAATCGAGCTTAGAATGTACCATTGACAAAACCTGACAACATAATTTAAACCAATTACTACACTGATTATAAATTTGTACGTTTATTTTTATAACATAAATCACAGGAGTTATAATATGTCCCAGTTCTGTCATAGCGGCCAATGGACAAGGAAAAAAAAATCTCGAATGCACCTACCTATTCAGGGTTGCAAGAATTTCGTTTGTTTTAAGCGCCCAAACCTTAAAAAATCTAGCCCAAAATCGTTGCTCAGAAAGAAGCCCAAAAAATCGTGGAAAATGTTGGTATTTATGGGCTCCGCGGATTTTATTTGACTTATATTTTCTGCAATTGGCTTTTGTGGCTTGTGTCAAATCAAAAGGCCTGCAAAATAAATTGGTGTGCGTGGAAGTTGAACAGAAGGTCTTGTCACTGGACAGCAAGGGTGCTGCCAAGTTCTAAAAGTGCGGGTTTGTTCGAAAAAATTTCTTTTCTTTTTAGTTTTGTGAAGGAATAAAACAAACAAAATTAACACAAAATTTTTAAAACGATATGTAACCCAAAATTGTGTTGGGTGCTCATTTTTTTCAATTCTATCGTTTTTTTTTTTAAGAAAAAATACAGCCCAAAATACGATAGGAGAACCCTATTATCAAATTCAGTACGTCATACACCACAAACAATTTACACAATTTCGAGCAATTGGTAGCTTTTGGGAATCGTCTTTTTATCATTTCATTTCGCCAAAGCACAAACCATAATTGTGAAAAAGCTGTTAAAATGTGAAAATATCTTACGATTCTGACAGAGAGATATGAAAACTTAAGCAGCATAATCAATCTGAATTCTGAATAATTAAATCAAAGTTCAACGCTAAAGCATTTTGTTCCATCCTAAATGGAGTATTTTTGCCTATGAAATAATTTTAAAAGTGTTATGCCCCAAATCATTTTGGATTTGTTAACCCTCACATTTTATCATAATGTCACTGAATATGTAGGTATGTATTACCCAGTGACACTGAAAATTTTCGGGCTTTGTCAGAATGACCCCACCGTTTTGGGTGTGATACAGAAAAGTTTCCATAAATTTACTAACCATTATTTTTTATTTTTTTTAACCCACTCAAAACCTTGGATTTATGTTAGTCACCATCAACCTTGAACTTGAGACGCCTCATTGAACCTTCGCCAATAAAATTCGAAATACATTTTGAACTATGAACAGTTAGAACACATCTAACCATATAACTTAAGATCATTAAGAGCCCGTCCTCGTGAATCAGTATAAAGTTCAGTAATAGGATTTCCCCTCCATCCCATCTTAAAAAAAAAAAAAAAAACTTTTTTATGGCTCAGCACCAACTTGTTTACTGCACAGCATGTTTATCTCATTTCGCTTAACATGGAAACCTTTTTAACCACTTTTTGCCTGCCATAAAATAGACATCATCTCTGCCGCCCAATTATTAAAATTTCCCAGATCATCCGTTTTCCTCCCGCAAAATCTCTCTAAAGTTTACTGCTTACAGGATGTTCTACTCAATAAATCATTTACCAGATGACGAAAAAAGAAAGAAAAGGAAAGTGAAATTCAACCTCGTTGTTGGTACATACGTACTCAGGCCTGGTCTTTGTTGTCCCTGTGTACCTACCTAAAACCTAGCCCGTATATCACTGGCATTTCTCACCTCTCTCAAATATTTTTATACGTATGATTTATTGTTCCACCATAAAGCTGATACGGCATTCGTAGGAAATGTTTCCCGCTTCTCATAATTCAATGTTCAAATCGAAAACAATAATCCAAGAGAAGAAAATCAAAATAAAGGCCAAAGGACATACCGAAAGTTTTCACATAAATAATGAGAATCAGCCAAGTTAATCCATTTGTCAAACACATCCTGTGTGTTCTGCGTAGATATAATTGTATTGCATTCACTTGGTCCTTCTGCTCCGGCTGCATATACTCCAATTTGCAACTGTTGCTAGTTGTATATGTATAGTCTGGTCCTGCTGCTGCAGTTGTTTATCCTTGTTATTGGTCTGTTTCTGTTGATGTTTACTTAGTCGCTGGTTATCCTTACCCGTCAACATATTTTCCCAAAATCACTTGAAGGATATTTAGATCTATGCACAGATGCAAGGCTGCCACTGTAATTTGGTATCCTTTCTCACTGATTATGATTTGCATTGCGACATTATTGTATTTGGCCAATGCAAACCGTACAGACCATTCAAGCAATGTGTCGCATTAAAACACTTCGTTAGCCTTGCATGCGAACATTGAAACGCACAGCAAACAGGATAACATTCACAGTATGATGTTTACACTGGACCCGTTTTCCGTTTCGGATGGAAATTGAACGCACACGGTATCCTTGAATGGGTTACACGACCCGTAAAGTCCACACGCACTGTCAGACTAATTTCGCACAATCATATGAATCTCCATTGCAAGGGCAATAGCAAAAACGATATGTGACAGTCACCAGCAGCTTTGTTTGCTTTCAGCATTAATCAGGTGCAAATTAGGACACCAACTCACCGCCAGTGATGAAGGTTTTTGACACGGTTAACTGAACAACTTTACGTAAATGTAGTCATTTAGGCCAGGGTGTAATCCGTTTTGTTTAATAAGGATAATCGAACGTGTTATAATTCGGTTGTAGGTATTTATATTTTTATTTCGGTAGGGGATCAGAGGACACATACGAGTTATTATATTCGCGTGACTCTCGATTTCAAATTGAAAAACCGGCGGCGACGAAAATTCACAACGAACGACCTTTATTCATGCGGTGTGAAAACCGTATTAAATTTGAAGATACATTGTTGTGCTTCCATCTTTTTCATCTCATCTGCAGGAGCGGAGCTTTTCGCCGTAAGTTGAGAACTCCGAAAATTCATCCTCAAAAATGGGATCCACATGAAAGTGTTACCTCGGACAATAAGCTTCACAGGGGAACTGGGAACAGCTACTTTCACCACAAAGTTTCTCCTTCACAGATAACAGAGTGATTAGATTTGGATGATGTACCTGTATATTGTCAACGGATTCTCTGTTAGAAGCGCTTGGGTTTGAATTTTCCATAGAAAGCTTTTATGGTTGTGGGGCTGTATTCCTTGTCCAATTTGTTATACGTTGGTATTAGCTTTAGTTATACCATAATAAGTTCTCCGAGGGAAAATATAATCATATAGGTACTCGTAGATATCTACCAAATTCTTCGGGTACAAATTAGGAAATTTTTGAAAAAAGGACCGCTTCTTTCAAACAGCCTATTTATCATCCAGATTCAAAAGTATGTAGGTATCTGAGAGCTTATTTTCAAAAACATTGAAAGCAGTACCCGCTATTTCTTGAAGTAGCAAATATGTACCTTCATTGAAATTTGTTTTCGAATTCAATGGTAAGGTCAAGGTTTAAATCGTTATCGGTCGAGCAAGGTATGAAAGGTAAAGGCAGTTTAACAAACCAATTTTCCTAACTTTTCTAAAATTGTAGACAAGGGGCCTTATACCATATTCACCCTGCACAGAAAACCGTGCTTTCGTCAAAAATTCGAAAATTCATTCACACCGAACACAAACTAGTTTTCGTTTGACGTTTCAATCAGTTGTGAGAGACTAGTCGTGAAACTTCTGTGTAAACTTTTTTGGTTACAAATATCGATCGCATTAATTAACAAATCAAATTATCTCAGAGCATTTAAAAATAATCAAGCCCATCAATTAAGCGTGGGAAATGATTTTAAGCTGTGAGTTGTGACATTTGCTGATTATTGTAAAAGGTGCGTTTCTTTCAACAAGCCAACGATTGGAAGTCGTTTTCGTGGTGTTTTTTTTTTTTTCATGTAAAACGACTTTAAACGACAAGTTTTGAAAACTGCAATATTTATGAGAAAATTTCTGTTTTCAATTAAGTTTCCGAGTGCTTTCGCGAAAGAGCGGTTTTCGGCTCGGGGTGAATGGGGTAGCCTTCATAGGCTTCACACTAAAAATTTTGTGTGTCACAATGGGTAGAAAATTTATTTGGAAAAATTTCGCAAAATATTCAAATATCAGTACAAAAGTACAAATTTATATTTAAGAGCAAGAGTTGAATTGCGTTTATTGTAGAAATTAAAAAGTTCAATTCTTTTGCTTCTTACATCTATTTTAATGCTATACAAGCACAAAATATATCACGGAAAGAACTGCATAGTCTACTTACTTACTTACTTAGGTGGCGCTACAGTCCGGGGTGGACCTGGGCCTCAACCAATACGCCTCTCCAGTTAGCGCGATCTTTGGCTAACTGCCTCCAGTTGCGCACTCCAAGTTGGTTGAGGTCCCCTTCCACTTGCGCGCGCCACCTAAGGCGAGGTCTTCCTCTACTGCGTTGTCCCTCCGGGTTAGAATCGAAGACTCTTCGGGCCGGAGCGTTGGTGTCCATTCGCTCTACATGTCCCAGCCATCTTAGACGACTGATGCGTACTTTTCTGACTAGGTCGATGTCGCTGTACAGCTCGTAGAGTTCGCTGTTAAATCTTCTCCTCCAAAACCCGTCAACGCAAACGGGACCAAAAATCACTCGAAGAATTTTGCGTTCGAAACGACCAAGGAGATCTTCATCCGCCTTTGATAGCGCTCATGCTTCTGCACCATAAAGCAGGACTGGGATGATGAGGGTCTTATACAGAGTTTCCTTAGTATTTCTCGACAAGGCCTTACTTATCAGTTGCCGTCTTAGGCCAAAGAAACAGCGGTTGGCAAGTGTGATTCTTCGTTTGATTTCTGATGTGATGTCGTTATCAGAGTTTATAGCGGAGCCGAGGTAGACAAAGTCCCTAACTACCTCAAAGTTATAGCTGTCTATCGTGACGTTCTGCCCGATTCGTCGATGTCGTGTGTCCCTTCTTGTTGACAGCATATATTTTGTTTTACCCTCATTCACCACTAAACCCATTTTTGCCGCTTCTGTACTAACACTTGCAAACGCACCAGTGACAGCTCGCTGTGTTGTACCAACAATATCAATGTCGTCAGCGTATGCAAGCAGTTGCACAGACTTATAGAAAATTGTGCCTCTGGTGTTGGCTTGTGAGTTTCGCACAATCTTCTCAAGAATGATGTTGAAGAAGTCACATGACATCAAAGGTCTCGGTGAGATTGTTTCCGACCTTTACGGAGCAGCGAGCGTTCTCCATCGTCATTCTGCACAATCTGACAAGTTTGGCAGGGATGCCAAAACTAGACATGGCTTTGTATAGCTCGTCTCTATAAACGCTGTCATATGCGGCCTTAAAATCGATAAAAAGATGGTGAGTATCGATCTGGTATTCTTGGGTTTTTTCCAGGATCTGCCGTAGTGTGAATATTTGATCGGTCGTGGACTTACCGGGCCTAAGACCGCACTGATAGGGACCTATCAGATCGTTGACGAATGGTTTCAGGCGTTCACACAATACAGCAGACATGATCTTATACGCAGTGTTCAGGAGACTGATGCCTCTGTAGTTGGCGCAGTTTAGAGGGTCTCCTTTCTTGTGGATCGGGCAAACAATGCTGAGGTTCCATTCATCAGGCATACTTTCCTCTAACCAAATCTTGGAGATGAGTTGGTGTATGCACTCTACCAAGTCATCTCCGGCTGCCTTGAAGAGCTCGGCAGGTAAGCCGTCTGGACCAGCAGCCTCTTTTTTCTCCGGAGAATTCTTCCCTCCTTTTTTGCTCGTAGAGCTGACGAGCTGCTCTCGTCCTTCTATGCAGCGACGCTTCGTATGCACTTTGTTTTGCTGCATGTGCTTGCCGGCACTCTTCGTCAAACCAGGGGTTTCGAGGGGGTGGGCTGGTGAAACCGACAACTGCATAGTCACCAATTGCAAAATTTTGAGTTGCAAATCACGAATTATATATTTTTCGCAAATCACAACGATTTTGTCTTGAATTGATACAAAAATTCGTATTTTGACATTGAAAACGGCGAAGAATATCAAATTCGTTTTTTTTAATATTACGATTAAAAGTATATTTATTCGAGCTTCGATAGTGATTTGCAAATTTTTTGGCGCAATTTACCACTTCAATAGGTCAATTTTTCAAACAGCACTTTACAATCTCAAATTGCAAAAAATATTTCGTGATTTACCACCACTGAATGATGAATCAATAAAATCTTATAATAATTTCGCACATGTATAAATTGATAACTATTTGTGTGAAATTGCGATCGGTTATGGCAATTATGTATTTTATGCCCGATCGCATTATTGACACTGCGAAGTGTTGATTCACGACTTTTGAGGATCAATATCTTCACTTTGTACAATTTCTAGAATTGCGAATAAAAAGTCGTGAATTAGTAAATCCTTAGCTAAGCTCTAAAATGAGACAAACTTTTCGTGATTCGGCGCTTATTTTTCTTGATTTGATCTTAAACGTCTTTCCGTGTAAATGAAATCAAATAAAATGTCAGTTACAAATTAGAATTTGAACGATTGGACAACCATCTGTCAGCAATAACCAACTAGCCCAAAGAAATTTCTTGGGCTAATATATGCAGGTTTTTTATGGAGGGAGGGTTTTGTTCTCTCTTTTTGGCTCTCGTCTGCCCAACTTTTGCCTAATGGCGTTTTTCAATGAAGATCCGACAGAATTGCCTCGAAATTCAGTTCAGAACTGCTCTTTTCAATGAAATTCGTTGGAGCACTTTTGTAATAGTGGTAGACACCAATATGTGAGATTTGGTATTCTGTCGCTACTTTTTAAGTTTTCTACAGTCAATTTGAATGTTTTAATGGGCCAAATCAATGTATTTCAATTTAATTTTACATTTTGCACGCATAATTGTATATTTTCGGAGCACATTGCGAACAATTTGTTTCTATTAAACAACAAATATTTCAATCTGCCATTTTTCTCGTGTGTGTTGGTGAGTTCAGTGCAATTCTTTAAAAATATTCCGGACACTTCTGTCGTGTTAAGAATTGACCTGGAAGTGCACTTTGTTGTCAATGAAAAATAGAAAACATAGAAAGAGCACTTCTGGATTTGCTCTTTTCATAGAAAGGCCAATTCGTTTCTTCAAACGAAAACGCCATAAGGGAACGAAGTTTGGCTAAATTTGGTTAATGTGTTCGAATACATTATCGTTAGGGAACATACCTAACGTGTCACTAATTCTATTATGGCCCATATGCAGAAAATTGTCTTTGCTGAATTACTCTTTAAAAAGCTCTGCTTTTACTTGAGGTCGAATCGCCACTTCCGTGAACGTGCAATACGTTCATGGAATTAAGTTTTGAAACAAAAACAAATTCTGTCACGTAATGCTCGTTCACGGACGACGCGACTTGACCTCTGATTTCTTGTGCCAAAGATTCAATTTTGCTTAACGAGTTTTAACGCAGGCTCCACTAATTCTAAATGGTTCCAAAGCTTCGTCCTTGCGAAGTGTCACATATGCTGGCTTATTTAATACGTCAGTACCTATACGACCCACATATGCGTAGTCTCATTTCTATTCTACCGTCATATTTGGCGGGCGTGAGTACAAAAGAATATAACAAGTAAATTGACGACTTTTCTCCAATTGGAAATGTGGCCCAAAGCCAAAAGTGTCTAACATGCGACTAGGTCTAATTTGAATATATATTTTGAAGGTTTCCATGTTCATTGCTCATATGTTCTCTTCTTTTATGAACAAACGACCATCAAGTCAGCTAGACATGTTATTCGTAACAAAGAGGGTATAAATAGAACATCCTGACAAAAGAAGATATTTGTTTTATAAAGCAGACGACCTTCTGGAAGATGATGAAGGGGCAGTTTATCTATAGAGATGTACCTACATTTTTTGTCTACCACTTACCTTCACACCATACTTTATGAAATCCGAAGCATGTCTGTTGAAACCGCCCCATTAATTATGGTTTCCAATCGGAAATTCGAGCAGCTAAAGACCCTGCGCTATCCTTTAAACCACACTTAATACCAATGCCGACCGACTATGAAAATAACTCGCTCGTAATAACTATTTCGATATTTTAATGGACCGCAAGTGCATTTCATGGTCATTTTCCGATTACATCCACACAGCAGTGGCCGCAATGCCCGCAATTTTAATTACTTAATAACTCAATTTACTTGCGATTGGAATTAAAACCAAAAATACCCAAGTACCTTGAAGTGTAGTCAAAACAAACAACTTATCATCATGGTAATTATTACACATCGTGACCTACATAATATGCGATGAAAAGAAATAATGCTCCTTCGTAGGTTGCCCCACAACTGTGTGTTTCATTAAAATTTATTGGAGGCATTCAAGTGAAATCCGTGGAATATATGAAAATGTATTTTTAACAATAATTCGCGGCTGCAAAGGACGTCCGTTGTACGACTACTCCACCTCATCGGCGTCATGCTGGCTGGAGCATGTGTTGCCTCTGTTCGTGTTGTTTATTAATTTATCTGTGCAATTACCATGGCAGAGGCGTCGCCGACCGTCAGGATGCAGCAGCAAGTGGCAGTGCAGGAAGCAACCAGCGAGCGGCAAGAATTAATGAAATTTCGACACATAATCCGCAACTGAACCGTGCATTGTATATAATAGTATTCCGGGCGAGCCTGGACTATCTGCATCAAGTAACAGGTCCTGTGCCATCAGCATCAGCATAGTGCAGTTGCATTTCGTGGGAGGTCGCGGTCTACGTCTTTTACAGCAGTGGGCTGTTGAAATATCATGGAGGATATTATCATGCCCTGGTCATTCATGCATACCAACCGCAGAAGGACTCTGTTCGCGTTTCAGATATTCAGCCCTGAAACAATTTTCGTAGGATTTATACTTACATTGAATCTGAATGCATTTCACTTGAATATGTTATTGGACTGGCGTGTGGACACATAAAGTGCTGTAGTGTAGGCAGCAGGACTTTTCGCAGAGAATTATGTGCATGTTCATGTTTGTGTTCAACTGTTGGCGGTGCTCTATTGTAGCAATTCAACGGCTTTGGACTTAATTGAGGCCAATGACAACATTGAATTACCAGCGGAATTGGAGATAACTAGGTTATAAGCAAAATTGCTATAGGAAAATGCATGTTAAGCAGGTGTTCGTCTGACTGTGGTATAATTACCGTATATATTCAAATCTCGTGTCACGGTGTTTGTAACCATACTCCTCCGAAACGGCTGGACCGATCATTATGAAATTTGTTGTGTATATTTGGTAGGTATGAGAATCGTTTGTAAAGTATATTTCATACCACTAGGTGATTAGTGTGTCCCTGTCCATGTCCACAACATTTTTGCTTTGTATTTTCGACGAAAATTTTTTTTTTTGTATAGATTTGGCATCAAAAAATATTTATAACCTCAAACCTTCACATTCCTATCCCAACCCACCATTTTTTAATCTCGATTTTAGTATTTTTGTACAAACAATATCCAAATGATTTAGTCGTCGTTCGTTTATAAAACAGAACGAAATCGTTTATGTTGTTAAATGAAAAATGGCACTCATTCACTTGAAGTCGCGTCACTTTGACACTTCACTCTGTATTGTTATCACGGTTATCACAACCCCGACAATATTAAACCGTGAAAATCAGAAATTGCATTCTTTCAGAGGTGGATTGTGGGGATTTTTGAAAATTAAATTTTGTTTGGGATAGAGGAAACGTTAATCTATGGCAATGGGCTAATTTTGTCCATCACTAATATTGGATCGCGGTTATTTTTGCATTATTATTTTATTTTATGATCCTAACTTCAACTTTCATTTTCATTGTTTTGGAGTTTTCTTACTTCCTATAACTGAAGGGAATAAAAATGGGTCTTATGACGGCCTCCTTCCCTAACTTATTAACCTAGCCTAATCTTATTTCATTAAAAAAAATATATTTTCTTAGGGGTAATGGTAGATTGGTAGGGGATGTCTGAGAATTTAATTTTGTATGGAAAGGAGAAAAAATCGATTCAAAAGAATGACAAGCACTTCGAAATTGCCAATCGTCTAATTTTGCCCCCCTCTAAAAACGGGTTTTCGCAAAAAGAAAGAGCTGATCATATATGGATACGGTGACCATCCGTCCTTTATTTAAAAGGACAGTCCTTTCTTTTTAACCCCTGTCCTTTATTATTTTCTTTTTAATAAAGGACGGATTTTGTCCTTTATTTTTGAAACTGTCCTTTAAAACACTGACTAAAAATTGTTTGCTTTAGTTCAATGAAAAGTATTACGTATAATGTACTTACATTACTTGAAATTGTGTTTACACCCTCAGTGCTTCAGTGCAGGCACTGCACACCTTAAATTTCAGTTTGTGCCTACCGGGTTTGTAGTGCACGGTGCACCAACTGAAGAGTATTTTCAATCATGAATAACTCTTGGAGGGTGGAGCAGTGCCAAATCATTAATGAATGTATATGCTGTTAAAGCTATTCTTATAACTAAATGCAGTTTTGGAAAACCCTACAGGCTTGCCAACTTGACACATAACTTCGGACAAATATACCGAAAGACTGGGGCGGAGAAATCAGCATTGGGACAAAGATTTAATTTTCCAACTGAAATAACAAATTTTAAAAGTTTTATAAATTGCTCAACCAACTCGTATTTTAGTACACCTCAAAACGTACTACCTTAAAATAACCTAAAAAATATGTTTTCCATAACCAAGGTTATTTGTGTACATTATCCTGTTATTTAGTTATTTGTTCAATTAAATTAACTTTCGGACTGACAAATCGTCGGGAAGACAAAAGGGCAAAGAAACATTGGGAAAGACAAATACTTTGTCCCAAATGTACCGTGTTGGCAACCGTGAAACCCTACTTAGAATTTAGAGATTTTCGTAATGAAAATGAAGATGTTTTTAAATCTATCCACATTTTATTTTTAATTTTTTTTTCCTGTAGACCCAAAAGCAATATCGATCACAAAAAGAAATTGATTTTTTTTCCAAAAAATTAATCTTTTTGGCAAATCGAAGACGATGACTTATCAGTCCGCTGACTAGCATAAAAAAAAAAAAACAGTTGTCAACAAATCAATTATTTCAAGTTATTAAAATTATTAATATGGAACGAAAAACTTATTATAACAAAGAAGAAGGAAGTGGTTGCATATCTATATTAAGTCAGCAATAGGTACATTTAATATGTATGTCTGAACTAGCACAATAATATAGCTAAAAAAAAATAATTCTTTAGGTTCAACCATTTCTGATTTTAAACAGAAAAAAAGATGAATAATCAATTCTGAAACTAGCTTTCATTCGAAGTATCAGTGGGAACGCAAAATTGAATTTCGGAATTTTTTTTTTTCAGAAATGTTGAATTTAGGTGCGGTGTAAATGTACTATGATGTTCGATTTTGCAGCAGAAATTTGAAATCTCAGCTCAACATCTGAAAAGCCAAAATCGAAAACGATATTAACTTTTTTTTTTAACAAATAAATACAAAAATATTTATTGTCCTTTATTTTTTTTCGGCGAATATGGTCACCGTATATATGGAGGCAAATCGTGTTGTGAGGGCCAACCGTCGTGCAAATGGTGATTAATGTGGTTTTCCATTGGGACAAAAAATCAATCTTTTTTTTGATCTAAATCACTTTTTGCGTTCCATTGGGACGAAAAATCAATCTTTTTTTCGATTCGGATCACTTTTCGCAGATCTCGATATTTTTTCAGATTTACGCATACCAATATACTTTGTACAGCTGTTTTACGTCAGTTTAAGAAGTTTCATTTCGAGGCAAATGCGCAAAGTTTCGTGAAAACCAAAATAACAAAATACATAAATAGCTATGGATATTATTTTGGAGGAATTATTATCTTCATTATCTCCCTCGTCATCTGAAGACTACAAACCACCAATAATACTTCATTTGTATCTACAAGAAGGAAAACATTTCTGAGGGCGATATCCATTTGTGATTTAGCCAAAAACGAATGCCATTTGAACAGCTGATATTGTTGTCAATTAACGCACTAATCCATTTACAAAAGCAGATCAATCTCGTTGCGCGTTCCATGAGCACCGTAAAATCTGAGATCTGAAAAAGATTTCTGGTGGTCCCAATGGAAAACCACATAAGATTAACGTTACCTTATTTGACGTCAAGACCGAATGAAACGTGGGCTGTAGGAAATAAGGCCCCAATGAAATAAGGCCCCAAAAGAGAAAATGAAATAAGGCCCCAAATTTTGGGTCTTATTTCATAATGAAATTAAAAATAATGAAAACTACTTTTTATTTAATATTGTTGATATTGGATAAACTAATTTAGATTAAAGAAACTTTTTATATACTCAACCTCGCACTCACCCCATAATCTAACAGTAAATCCAAGCAG